>CM019064.1:261111850-263511850 GCA_009667805.1 Leptobrachium leishanense
TCACTGCAGTGCTGGTTAAGGAAAGGTCCACTTTAAACAGCAGTAAGCAGACAGGGCTTCATATTCTGCTGATAAACCCCCCCCCCCATACCCACCGTTTACTGTCATCTTCTCTCTCTGCACACAAATCATATCCCCCTCCCCTCTCCTAGAGCTGCTGCGAGGCAGGGGAGGAGCTATGGAGGGAGGAGAGGGGGATTTTTATTCTATTCAATTTTATTCCGAATGCAAACGCCCTGCTCCGCTGCTCGTTGTTTGAGAACACAGCTCAAAGCTGACACACAGTGACAGTGGCACCTCCTAGTACCCCCCTAATGACACCCCAATAATCACTGGTACCTGGGGCGGCCCACCCTCCGCCACTCCCCAAAGTACACCACTGCTCTGTAATATGCTCAAACACAAGTTTGGGAACTGCCAGTAAGTACGTTGCTGTTTGAAGGCAGTGCAAATCCCCATAGAGAAGTAATGGTTAATCTATTCAGAGAACACCAAACAGCAGAGAAATGGCAGTGAAATGCCCTGATGTTCGGCAGTGGCGTCGTAACGTGGGGGCGGGGGGTGCGGCCCGCACCAGGTGACACCCGCCTTTAGGGTGACACCGTCACCCTAAGGGCGGGTGTCTCACCCACCGCCGCCACCGACGCCACCGCCGCGGATTCGCTCCGTGCGAGCGTCCGAAGCATGCAGCTTCAGCGCTCGCCTGGAGGAAATACGTCACCAGCCAATCGCGGCTGGTCACGTGGCTCCCCCAGACGAGCGCCCAAGCTGCGCGCCGGACGCTCAGAAGGAGCGAAAAACGCGGCGGAGAGGTGCTGCCTGGGCCGCTATCCGGACCAGGACCAGGAGGTGAGCTGGGGCAAATCCATGAGCTGCTGGGGCAAATCCATGAGCTGCTGGGGCAAATCCATGAGCTGCTGGGGCAAATCCATGGGGGCCTGGGGCAAATCCATGAGGTGCTGGGGCAAATCCATGAGGAGCTGGGGCATATCCATGAGCTGCTGGGGCAAATCCATGAGCTGCTGGGGCAAATCCATGAGCTGCTGGGGCAAATCCATAAACTGCTGGGGCAAATCCATGAGCTGCTGGGGCAACAGCATAAATCCATAAACTGCTGGGGCAAATCCATAAACTGCTGGGGCAAATCCATGAGCTGCTGGGGCAAATCCATGAGCTGCTGGGGCAAATCCATGGGGGCCTGGGGCAAATCCATGAGGTGCTGGGGCAAATCCATGAGGAGCTGGGGCATATCCATGAGCTGCTGGGGCAAATCCATGAGCTGCTGGGGCAAATCCATAAACTGCTGGGGCAAATCCATGAGCTGCTGGGGCAAATCCATAAACTGCTGGGGCAAATCCATAAACTGCTGGGGCAAATCCATGAGCTGCTGGGGCAAATCCATGAGCTGCTGGGGCAAATCCATAAACTGCTGGGGCAAATCCATAAACTGCTGGGGCAAATCCATGAGGTGCTGGGGCAAATCCATGAGGAGCTGGGGCATATCCATGAGCTGCTGGGGCAAATCCATGAGCTGCTGGGGCAAATCCATAAACTGCTGGGGCAAATCCATAAACTGCTGGGGCAAATCCATGAGGTGCTGGGGCAAATCCATAAACTGCTGGGGCAAATCCATGAGGTGCTGGGGCATATCCATGAGAGGAGCTGGGGCATATCCATGAGAGGAGCTGGGGCATATCCATGAGCTGCTGGGGCAAATCCATGAGAGGAGCTGGGGCATATCCATGAGCTGCTGGGGCATATCCATGAGCTGCTGGGGCATATCCATGAGCTGCTGGGGCAGTATATCCATGAGCTGCTGGGGCAGTATATCCATGAGCTGGGGCAAATCCATGAGAGCAGCTGGAGCATTATCAATGAGAGCAGCTGGGGCAGTATATACATGAGAGCAGCTGGGGCAATATCCATGAGAGGAGCTGGGGCATATCCATGTGTGCTGGGGGCAATATCCATGAGAGCTGGGGCAATATCCATGTGTGAGCTGGTCTGGGGCAATATATCCATGTGTGAGCTGGTCTGGGGCAATATATCCATGTGTGAGCTGGTCTGGGGCAATATATCCATGTGTGAGCTGGTCTGGGGCAATATATCCATGTGTGAGCTGGTCTGGGGCAATATATCCATGTGTGAGCTGGTCTGGGGCAATATATCCATGTGTGAGCTGGTCTGGGGCAATATATCCATGTGTGAGCTGGTCTGGGGCAATATATCCATGTGTGAGCTGGTCTGGGGCAATATATCCATGTGTGAGCTGGTCTGGGGCAATATATCCATGTGTGAGCTGGTCTGGGGCAATATATCCATGTGTGAGCTGGTCTGGGGCAATATATCCATATGTGAGCTGAGGCGCAATATATCCATATGTGAGCTGGGGCAATATATATCCATGGGTGAGCTGCTGGGGGCAATATATATCCAGAGCTGCTGGGGGCAATATATATCCATGTGTGCTTTCACTGCCTTCGAACGGCAACGTACTTGCTGGCAGTTGGCAAAAAGTTGTGTGAGCATATGAGAGAGCTCCACAGCAATAAACCTCACAGTAATGTGCGCTGTGTGTATGAGCATTCAGTGTTATATGGGAGTACTGATTTAGGAGTAAGAGTAGTTAAAAAAATAAAATCTGAAAAACTCGGGGGGGGGGGTGACACCATAAATTACCGCACCGGGTGACACCGACCCTAGTGACGCCACTGATGTTCGGTGGTTTCAATCAGCAGGTTTATTCAGGCGAACCCCATAGGTTTCAATGTTAAAAATATTCCTGCTTTTATGCAATATCTAATAAACCATTTAATCTGCAGTAAAAAGTCTTTATTGATTTTTTTCTTTTTTAGTACCTTTTAGTCATTTTTCAGGGGTTTTTTGGGCAAAATCCCCCCCCCCTTTTTTTTAAAAGCATTTTTTTCTGTAACAGAACTTTTTATTATCAATCATAGGATCTTATATGTAAATTCCAGACATTTTCGTTCAGTAGTTCTTTTAAAACAGCAGGCCATGGGTTTGCTGTGGCAGCATTCAGCGGCCGACTCCATGCACTTTGGGGACCCTGCAGTGAATGTGAATTCACTGCAGGGTGGGGAAATTTTATTCCCTGAAGTGCAGGGAACTACAGAACACCAAAATGTTGACGTCATTTCGGTGCTCTGTGAGTAACCCATTTAGTGGTGAGGTTTTTTGCTGCCCCCCTGGAAAGTGAAAGCCTAGGCCTTGCCTACCCAGGACATACTTGAAAATTTGTGAAATCTCAATGTATCCTTCCTGGTAAAATACTTTGCAGAAGTAAAAAATAAATAAAAAATATATATATATAATTTTTTTTAGGGGTGGGGCCACCCGGTGTGGGCCGCCGCCCCCTGAAAAGTGCCGCCCTAGGCCTAGTCGGCCTAGGCCAAAATACACCACTGCACGAGACGAGACAATTTCGGGAAGTACTGTCATGATGGCACGTGGCCCGCTCAAGAGATGATCCTAACAGTTGTTTTTAGTACAGTATTATAAGGCTGGAGCGCACTTTATTCAGACTGATGTTTGTCCTCACGTAACAGACATGTTGCCCAGGGTTCATTTAAACTGCCCGTCTCGAGACTCTGCCTGACTGCCAGTCGTGCTGGCAAGATGTTGTCTGCAACTCAAACGGTGATGCTTTCTACTTGTTTGTTTTAGTAATGCTTTCTATTTGTTCGTTTTACTCACATTAAGTTTGCTTGATTCATTCTATTGTCCAATATTTCATCTACCTTCCAGCTGTGTCATTTATTCTTGACATCCAATGTACTAAGCAAAACAAAGACCCAACAAACTACTCTTGATTTCAGCATTAAATGAACTTCAGTAGGTGGATACCACATTGGTCATGAACATAAATGTGGTATTTCATCCCTCGATGAGATAACACTGGCTAGGCTTGGCTGCATTTAGTACCGGGTGCCTCCATCTTCCCTCCCTTCATGTGCAGAGCTGTTAGGCTGCGGTCACACGAGCATTCTTTGAGTGTAAGAAATGTCTGGGAGTGGACGTTCCTTCCACTCTGACGCTCGTGTGGCCACCTCGCTGAGCGCAGTTTGTGCCCTCAGCGCTTCAAAGCACCTCCTATGGAGGATCGCACTTTGTAGCCCCGTCTGTGTCCGTTGTAGCTTTTTGACGGGGAAGCTGAAACCATGTCCGGTGGTAGCACACAATTCGTGCGCATGTTACACAATGTGGCCCTCCCCGTCCAGCATTCACAAAGCTGCAACGGATGCAGGGAAGTGCGGTCACACGGACGCACTCAGTGCGCTCGTGTCTCCGCAGCCTAAGAGCGCCGCCATTCACCCTGCTGCTCTTCCACTCACTGCTGTTACTCAATAATCACCATGCTGCCTGAAAAGAAGTAAAAGCTATTTCTATTATATTTATTTTTGTGGTAGTGGGGGGGGGGGGAACCCTAACGCACATATAGGGAGTGATTTCCTGTGAGACGAACCCAAAATTAGTTGGCCATGATAGGTGCCCCTGAAGGGACTTAATGCATTCCGTTGCCGCTATTTAAAATAATCCACAATGAATGATGACAAAGTATTTGACCTGGCTAAGGAGGAATCATGGCATCCTCCTCTGGTGTCTCTCATTTAAACCCAAAATCAAGATATCTCGATTTTTGCTTTGAAATGCATTGAAAAGCATCCATTAGCATATCAAAATACTATTTTCACACCCTTTTTAAATTCAATTTCAATCTCCGAGTCTCTGTTTAGTATAAGGTTAAACAACCCGGTGAGTGCATGATGCAGGTCTCTATGAGAGGTTTCCAACTCCGGCAGACCCCTAATTCTAATATTGTTTCGGCGGCCCCGGTTTTCAACATCTTCAAGGTGGCGTGCCATCATCTGTAGGGCTGATTGCTGAGTGTCCAGGGTGGTGGAATGAGCTGTTAGCACAGTATGCTGCTGCTCTTGTGTGACTTCTGCTTGCTGCAGCCGAGTTTGTAGGCCGCTGATATCGGTGCGCAGCGCCCGGAGCTCTGTGAGAAGGGAGGCCCGGAGGTCTGTTGTGGCAGCTGTTAAGTCCTCTCTGGTGGGGAGGGCCTGTAATAGCTGGCGGAGGTCAGGTGGAGTAATCCCCTCCGATCCAGAGCGTGCAGGGGAGCCGGGCGCCGAGGTGCATGTGGCGGCCGCCATCTTGGATTCCGGCCCCACTTGTAAGTCTGGCGGAGAAGAGGTCAGAAACGGCCGGATCGTGCCCGCCTGACGGCTACCGCCGTGCTCCGGGGGGGCTGGGGTGTGAGGGGCCTTCTTAGGTTTGCCCATGGGTGCTTATTTGCGGCGGAAAGTGGGGAAAAACGGCCCTTGCGGCGGAGCTCTCTCCTTAGGCGACCATCTTCCTGGACGTCCCGGCCACGCCCCTTCACACCCTTTTTAAAGCCGGATTAGTGTGTCCCTTGTGGAGAAATTAAATCCTTTTGTTTTATGGCTCTTCAAGCACTAGAGAGAGAGACCTAAAACCATCTGCAAATGGAAACCCTAAACCTCATTGTAACAAAAAGTTCAAATAGGTTACAGCTGCATTACAGCAGCCAGGGAGAGGGCAGAATACACAGAGAACTCTGGGGTCACTCACTGCTGAACAGGGGTAAGATTCAGGGGGTTATAATGATTGAAAATCCCTGTACATTGCAGATACAATGTGTTACTGTAATCTTCATATACAGGCATTATGCCACATACTGATATTTTTTATATTCGACTGGTATTTTCACGGAAGCGGCATTGCTAATAATCTCATAACTACAAATTCCCATAAGCAGGAGATCTGAAGATTTGTTTTATTTATCACAGTTACTGTATTTAACACAAGGGCCGTTTCTGCCTGTATGATGATAATGCAGACCCCGTTTGAAATTATGTAAGATAAGAGACACCATCTAGGGCTCAGAATCTTACGTTTTAGCAATATATATATGTAAAGGATAAACAAATACATTAAAAATTTTAAATTGGCAAATTGACATTATTTAAAATGTTGAACTATCATAAAATTTCTGTGCACAACCCTATATTTAAATATTAACGTCACATCCCATGTTTTAAAATTAATGTTATATTTTTTAACAAATATCACTTGGCAGTTAAGGGGCATGGTTATAGGTGTATAGATTGCTGTGTAAAGCATAATGCACTGTGTACAGGGAGACTGGCATCTGTTTTACCATACAAAAATATTAATTGTAGAAGTCCGTATAGTTCTTGTAGCATCTTTTGAAAATCTTGAATGTATGCACAATACGAGAATTTTTTTTCTGATAAATCCGCTTTGGCTTTTTTCCTGCTACCAGAGTGTTTAACATTAATTGTTTGATATAGGGAAATGTTAGTATGAGTTATAGCTATTCCTCACAGCCAGACTTAATGGATTTATCTTGAGTAGTCTGCGAGGCAGGTGTAGCATATGTTGGGTTTTTATTCCCACTCTTGGCATTTCTTTAATTCAATCCACAAGCCAGCTGCCTTCTTTACAGTGACCTTTAGCATATATTTGATTCAGTATTTCTTCTGGCAGAATCATGACATTATAAAGGGCTAATAAGTTGGAGAGGTGGAAGAAAATGACATTGGGAGAAGTCATCAGATGGTTTCATATTATATTTTCAGTGTAACATTATAGAATTCTCCGATTGCTTTTTTGATCTGGATCAAGCAACTCTTTGTGCCAAGTTTGGAGAAAGTAAAACCCAATGTCGAGACCCTTTGGTCTTCTGATGTCCTTTTGCTTTTGCTCCCATCCCATGGATGTATCCTTTAATGTTTGGTCTTGGCATGCCCTATAACTCTTTATAAACATAGTGAAATAAATGGTTTAGTCTTGTGTATTTTTTTTACTAATCTTTGAGAAAAGACATGCCTTCAGCCCGGTCATGTGATCTGCCAAGAGGTCTTCAAACCACATCTATTACAAATAAGTTATTGTCTTCCAGGATTTCAAAGCTTTACATATATTATTTTGCATTGTTTAATTACCTGAGGAAACTACTTGCATTCAGAGACTTTCTCTGGTGGCCACCATCTTCTGGAAGATGTGGTTACTGCTTGATGTGAGAGGGTGAAAACTATTTCCCCCCCCCCCCAATAAATCTTTTCTGTCAGATTTTTTTAAATAATATTTTTTATTTTAATAGCAAATCACCTATTTGTATGTGTCACGGTTTTACGTAATTGAATTGGCTTGCCGGTGCCTGGAGCTGACTGTAAAACGCAAGCAAATATTGGTAAATTATGGACCGTTTCTGGTAAGGCCAAGAGACTTGAAGGGTTAAAAACCGATGACTAGACAAACATCAATGCAACCCTCATTCATTCAATTACATCTCTTGGTCAACAACTATGGCTCAGCGCTAGACCAACTCCAGGACCTGAATTGAATTGCCTTGTGTGTGCCACTTCCCTCTTTCCTTTTCACTGAACTCTTCCTATTGACATGTTACTCACTCCTGTGGTCTGTTATGGACACTTTGCAGTGACTTAGTTTTAGTTTTGAAAGCTGTGATTGCTTACCTTTTTACTACTCTGTAAATGCCAAAAATCTTGAATGGGAAGAAAAGCAGCACATACTGTAGAAGGCAGGGTTTGACGCATTTATATCAAACTACGGAGCTAAGCGTGCAATTTAGTAATCAACTTTTCGTATATGGATTTGTGAAATGTATTCCATAAATGTATGTATCTTTGCCTTCTGGATTTTTCAAGTGCTACTCAACTGTACATGCAGGGCCCGCTCCGAACCCTGTGAGTAATAGGGAGCCGGTAAGAGAAACGAACGCCGCACATCAATATCCCTTAGCCACTCCCTGTTATAGGGTCTTTTCTGACCCAGCTGTATTATTGGCGGCTCACGCCAGAATATTTGGCAGTCACCGATACAGACAGTGCCACAGATGCTGGCATTTGTTCCTGGAGGCCATATGACTCCATGGAGTCAAGTGGTGACCCTGTGAAAACAGTGTTGTGCAGGAACCATAGAAGGACACTTAAACTATTTGTCCCCAGTATTACGCTACTCAAACCGCCCTCTGCCCAACTGGATCAGATGTGAGATTTAGATTTTTGGGGGGATTTATTTTCATATGTTCAGTGATTTTGCTAAACCATTATCATTTAACAGTGGGCTTGAGATGGGAACAGAGAGCTACGTTGAAATGGCTTATTTGTACTGGAGCTGACCCATTATTAATAGTGCCTATACAAAGTATAGGATGCATAATGTACAATAAGGAGCCTATAATTCCAGAACAACAGCTCCGGCCATTAAAGGCAAGATTTGCTTATGGCCCGTGATCCTTTTCTTTTCTCTCTCTCTCCATGAACACTATGCTTCACCCTGAGAGAACGACATTGACTGTAAATCACTGCTTTCCAGAGGGTCATTGTAATCCGTCTGTGTCTAGAAGGAATACTATTGTTCGCCTTGTTAGAAATGGTCTCCGCTAGCAGTGTTGGTGGAGTCATCGGATACTTGCTTCCGTTTGGCGAAAATTGTTGCTGTCAACAGTTTTTACTTATGGAGAAAAAAACTGCTGTTCATGGGAAACTTCAGTTTCGAAGGGCGAATACTCAGTGTCATTGCTTTTGAAGCAGAAATTGATGTTTATGGTGGTTCTAGGGTAAATTTGACTTTATTAATGAATTGTTTGTCTGCCAGACTCATGTCATGTTTCTGAAACCTTGCCACAGGCCTACACTGTGACGTTTACAATTTTATGGTGGCTCGGCCTACAATCCTAGCGCTAATTTTACTTGTGGCTCCTACACTTGTGGATTATTCTTTCAGTTTCCAAAGTTTTTTTGCCGGTTTCGACGTTTGATACAAATTTGTCAAGCCATGCTTTTGTTTCTTAGAATATACGCGGGATAAAGTCTACATCTACTACCAAAATGCACCATGCTTCTCTATAAATCTTAAAGGACATGTCAAATATTGATATTTCCTTTTTAGTTTAATTCACTGCATTTAGAGCTTATTCTCTGCAATTTTCTCTCTCCACTGTTGAGGGCAGGGGAACAAAGTGGCAGAAATTCCTGCCCCAGCTGTGAACAAAGTCCTAAAAATTAAAAGGTTTACCTGCAGGCTGCTGAAGATTTAATTCTTTCTAGGCATTAAATAAGTAAACCGTTTTAATTGCTAAAATAGAGCCCTCCACAACCTCATATGTACACAATCTCTGAAGGACGCAGGGAACTACTTGTCAGCTGAAGGACACAGGGACTAATTGTTCTCAAATTCATCGCGGTAAGAGGAGGTGGCAGGAGGTGAGTATTTTGATTTTATTTATGTGATATTTGTGTTTAAGTAATTTTGACAAACTTAACACCACCTTTTGAAAGCCAGTATATAAAAAATATATATATATTTAATACTGCCTTCAAATGAGAATAATGCGCAACGGAATCACTCTATATTCTCATTCTTCCAATAAATTTATTTTAGAAAGTACAGTAATTAATTTACAGTAACCAGCTATAACGGCCAAGCTGCAAAAGGAGGTTTGCAGCTTAACTTGAAAAGCAGGGAGCTGTTCTGCTAAGGCTAGGGTCAGACGAACGCATTTTTCGCATCGTCCGTTAAAGTGCGTCCGAACGCATGGACGTACTTATTCACGGAATACGCGATAGCGTTCATACGATGCGCAATTTCGGCCGTGATTTCATACGGATCCAAACCAGGAAACTTTGGGTGTCTGGACGTTATGTAGGCCGGACATGAGCAGCGTCTGACGTCTCCTAATCACGCACACACGCCGCTATGCGGACACAGCGCACTCTGTACGTCAGTACTAGTGGTTTGACGTTCTTCTGAAAATGCGTTGGTTTGCCACTTGCGTTGCGAGGTCGAATTTTCGTGCGGCCGTACTTCGTGTGTGGGCCTGCGTTGGACGTCATTTGCTGCTACCACGGCCATCATAAAGTGCGGGTAAACGCACGTTCGCACTGCGTTCGTCTGACCCCAGCCTTCACCGTTTACTCATTAATACGAACAACTTAAATGGTATTCTATTGCCAAAATGTCATGCTGTATTTATGATGGAAAATGTAATTTTGCCCAAACGACCTGAGGAATTATGTGTTTTGGCCTCCAAGATAAAATGACCCTAGTTTCATGTATTTTACGTTGCATACAAATACATTTGGGATTTAATTGCTGACCAATGACAGCCAGGGCTGGAAAATCACACAGGTGAAATCTCATTAAAGAAATTCCACTTGCTGTTGTTTGGCAATACAGGGAGGACAATTCAAAGTTTGTTGTGGTTGCAACAGAAAATTGCAAAATCTTTGATTTGAAATTAAAGAAAAGTTAGTAATTTACTACATCAGTCATCCGCCTCAATACCTTGTTAAGAGGAGTATACAAATATTCTCATTTTCTCCTGATTGTTTTAACTGTATAGTAAAGAAATGTGATCCTGTTGTGATTATGGGGAGGTATGAATGACGCACAGCGCTTTTGAAATATAGACAGAGGGAATTGTTAAAATCTACAAAACCTATCCACTAACAATGAACAAATGGCTCTTGCAATTTCTTTCATCTCAAAATATTCTGCTGTAGTAGATAATCAAATGCAGCCTGTGGGTCTTGTCTGGGTTTTCTTGTTTAATTTCCCTTAAAAACCACCAGCTGGAAAGCTGTTCCCTTTAAGAGCACCACAATTATAGTGAGCATAAATATATGTAGCATTCCTAGGTTGTTACAGTAGGAAATCGACCCTCAAGCCTTGAGGAGAACCTCTATTGTCACATAGGAGCATCGACCCTCCGTGAGTTGAACATCTATGTTTTATACCGTATCTGGGCCCTGCGACTCCTGGTATATTAGCTCCACGCTTCTGGCCTCTTGATCAATCAGGATGCGGAAATGAGACACACACACACACACACAGGGAGTGATTTCAAAATTGCATATTTACTTGGAGTTCACATACTTCTTTTATGGGTTGACAAATGGAAGAAGAGGAGGGTGGTGTAACCAGACGTTTTGCGGGAATGTCTGGGTCCCAACCTTAATGTAGTTTTTTTGTACGTTATGTGCAGAAAGAAAGAGGCTGAGCAGCTGCATTCTTGCTAAGGGCTTGCTGAAAGCACTTTCTCTAAGGCAGAGGTATTAACTCTTAATTTACTTACATTGGTATAGAGATTACTATTAAAACACTAACTCCATTGCGAAATAAGAAAAAAGGCAGGGATCTCCCAACTCTGGCCCTCCAGATGTTGCTGAACTACAACCCCAAAAATCTTTGAAGAAGATGGATATATAATTATGGGAGTTGTAGTTCAGCAACAACTAAGGGGGTTAGAATTTGGAGATCCCTGGTCTAGGTTCAAAAGGTGAGGGGGATGGAACAGAGGGGCAACATTTAAGACCTCCTGACCAATGTTCCCTCTAATTTTTGGGGGCCGTGAGCGCACCAGATTTTTCATGAGCAACAATATTTTCGTCATGAGCGCTTCTTGACTATGGTAACCAATAGTTGGTTTTTTAAAAGTAGCGCAATTGATCGTACGTGTAAGTGAAAACTGTTCAAAGCTAAAACGAAGCAACCAGATGATTTGATAAAACTTATATCTGAATGAATGTATATTTATATTTTCTAACTCATGTGAGAAAAAAAAGGAAAAACTTCCATCAATTAAGGTACATGAGACTTCTACAAATATCAGTCCTATCATTTATAAGAGTCTGATAACCTATATTTACCTAGATTTGTTCACGTCTGTCACCACTGGGATTTTTCCCTGCTTTTTTAGACAGCTAAACCAGATTTCCCTGCTTTTTTAGACAGCTAAACCAGAGATTTCCCTGCTTTTTTAGACAGTTAAACCACTGAGATTTTCCCCTGCTTTTTTAGACAGTTAAACCACTGGGATTTTTCCCTGCTTTTTTAGACAGCTAAACCAGATTTCCCTGCTTTTTTAGACAGCTAAACCAGAGATTTCCCTGCTTTTTTAGACGGCTAAACCAGAGATTTCCCTGCTTTTTTAGACAGTTAAACCACTGGGATTTTTCCCTGCTTTTTTAGACAGCTAAACCAGATTTCCCTGCTTTTTTAGACAGCTAAACCAGATTTCCCTGCTTTTTTAGACCGCTAAACCACTGAGATTTTCCCCTGCTTTTTTAGACAGTTAAACCACTGGGATTTTTCCCTGCTTTTTTAGACAGTTAAACCACTGGGATTTTTCCTGCTTTTTTAGACAGCTAAACCAGATTTTTCCTGCTTTTTTAGACAGTTAAACCACTGGGATTTTTCCCTGCTTTTTTAGACGGCTAAACCAGATTTCCCTGCTTTTTTAGACAGCTAAACCAGAGATTTCCCTGCTTTTTTAGACAGTTAAACCACTGGGATTTTTCCCTGCTTTTTTAGACAGCTAAACCAGATTTCCCTGCTTTTTTAGACAGTTAAACCACTGAGATTTTCCCCTGCTTTTTTAGACAGCTAAACCAGATTTCCCTGCTTTTTTAGACAGCTAAACCATTGAGATTTTCCCCTGCTTTTTTAGACAGTTAAACCACTGGGATTTTTCCCTGCTTTTTTAGACAGCTAAACCAGATTTCCCTGCTTTTTTAGACAGCTAAACCAGATTTCCCTGCTTTTTTAGACAGCTAAACCACTGAGATTTTCCCCTGCTTTTTTAGACAGTTAAACCACTGGGATTTTTCCCTGCTTTTTTAGACAGCTAAACCAGATTTCCCTGCTTTTTTAGACAGTTAAACCACTGGGATTTTTCCCTGCTTTTTTAGACAGTTAAACCACTGGGATTTTTCCCTGCTTTTTTAGACAGCTAAACCAGATTTCCCTGCTTTTTTAGACAGCTAAACCAGAGATTTCCCTGCTTTTTTAGACAGCTAAACCACTGAGATTTCCCTGCTTTTTTAGACAGCTAAACCACTGAGATTTTCCCCTGCTTTTTTAGACAGTTAAACCACTGAGATTTCCCTGCTTTTTAGACAGCTAAACCAGATTTCCTGCTTTTTTAGACAGCTAAACCAGAGATTTCCCTGCTTTTTTAGACAGCTAAACCAGATTTCCCTGCTTTTTTAGACAGTTAAACCACTGAGATTTCCCTGCTTTTTTAGACCGCTAAACCACTGGGATTTTTCCCTGCTTTTTTAGACAGCTAAACCACTGGGATTTTTCCCTGCTTTTTTAGACAGTTAAACCACTGGGATTTTTCCCTGCTTTTTTAGACAGCTAAACCAGATTTCCCTGCTTTTTTAGACCGTTAAACCACTGGGATTTTTCCCTGCTTTTTTAGACAGCTAAACCAGATTTCCCTGCTTTTTTAGACAGCTAAACCACTGAGATTTCCCTGCTTTTTTAGACAGCTAAACCACTGAGATTTTCCCCTGCTTTTTTAGACAGTTAAACCACTGAGATTTCCCTGCTTTTTTAGACAGCTAAACCAGATTTCCCTGCTTTTTTAGACAGTTAAACCACTGGATTTTTCCCTGCTTTTTAGACAGTTAAACCACTGGGATTTTTCCCTGCTTTTTTAGACAGTTAAACCACTGGGATTTTCCCCTGCTTTTTTAGACAGTTAAACCACTGGGATTTTTCCCTGCTTTTTTAGACAGCTAAACCAGATTTCCCTGCTTTTTTAGACAGCTAAACCAGAGATTTCCCTGCTTTTTTAGACAGTTAAACCACTGAGATTTTCCCCTGCTTTTTTAGACAGTTAAACCACTGGGATTTTTCCCTGCTTTTTTAGACAGCTAAACCAGATTTCCCTGCTTTTTTAGACAGCTAAACCAGAGATTTCCCTGCTTTTTTAGACGGCTAAACCAGAGATTTCCCTGCTTTTTTAGACAGCTAAACCACTGAGATTTTCCCCTGCTTTTTTAGACAGTTAAACCACTGGGATTTTTCCCTGCTTTTTTAGACAGCTAAACCAGATTTCCCTGCTTTTTTAGACAGCTAAACCAGATTTCCCTGCTTTTTTAGACCGCTAAACCACTGAGATTTTCCCCTGCTTTTTTAGACAGTTAAACCACTGGGATTTTTCCCTGCTTTTTTAGACAGCTAAACCAGATTTCCCTGCTTTTTTAGACCGTTAAACCACTGGGATTTTTCCCTGCTTTTTTAGACAGTTAAACCACTGGGATTTTTCCCTGCTTTTTTAGACAGCTAAACCAGATTTCCCTGCTTTTTTAGACAGTTAAACCACTGGGATTTTTCCCTGCTTTTTTAGACGGCTAAACCAGATTTCCCTGCTTTTTTAGACAGCTAAACCAGAGATTTCCCTGCTTTTTTAGACAGTTAAACCACTGGGATTTTTCCCTGCTTTTTTAGACAGCTAAACCAGATTTCCCTGCTTTTTTAGACAGCTAAACCAGAGATTTCCCTGCTTTTTTAGACAGTTAAACCACTGAGATTTTCCCCTGCTTTTTTAGACAGCTAAACCACTGAGATTTTCCCCTGCTTTTTTAGACAGTTAAACCACTGGGATTTTTCCCTGCTTTTTTAGACAGCTAAACCAGATTTCCCTGCTTTTTTAGACAGCTAAACCACTGAGATTTTCCCCTGCTTTTTTAGACAGTTAAACCACTGGGATTTTTCCCTGCTTTTTTAGACAGCTAAACCAGATTTCCCTGCTTTTTTAGACAGTTAAACCACTGGGATTTTTCCCTGCTTTTTTAGACAGTTAAACCACTGGGATTTTTCCCTGCTTTTTTAGACAGCTAAACCAGATTTCCCTGCTTTTTTAGACAGCTAAACCAGAGATTTCCCTGCTTTTTTAGACCGCTAAACCACTGAGATTTTCCCCTGCTTTTTTAGACAGTTAAACCACTGAGATTTCCCTGTTTTTTTAGACAGCTAAACCAGATTTCCCTGCTTTTTTAGACAGCTAAACCAGATTTCCCTGCTTTTTTAGACAGTTAAACCACTGGGCTTTTTCCCTGCTTTTTTAGACGGCTAAACCAGATTTCCCTGCTTTTTTAGACAGCTAAACCAGAGATTTCCCTGCTTTTTTAGACAGTTAAACCACTGGGATTTTTCCCTGCTTTTTTAGACAGCTAACCAGATTTCCCTGCTTTTTTAGAACAGCTAAACCAGATTTCCCTGCTTTTTTAGACAGTTAAACCACTGAGATTTTCCCTGCTTTTTTTAGACAGCTAAACCACTGAGATTTTCCCTGCTTTTTTAGACAGTTAAACCACTGGGATTTTTCCCTGCTTTTTTAGACAGCTAAACCAGATTTCCCTGCTTTTTTAGACAGCTAAACCACTGAGATTTTCCCTGCTTTTTTAGACAGTTAAACCACTGGGATTTTTCCCTGCTTTTTTAGACAGCTAAACCAGATTTCCCTGCTTTTTTAGACAGCTAAACCAGAGATTTCCCTGCTTTTTTAGACAGTTAAACCACTGAGATTTTCCCCTGCTTTTTTAGACAGTTAAACCACTGGGATTTTTCCCTGCTTTTTTAGACAGCTAAACCAGATTTCCCTGCTTTTTTAGACAGCTAAACCAGAGATTTCCCTGCTTTTTTAGACGGCTAAACCACTGAGATTTTCCCTGCTTTTTTAGACCGTTAAACCACTGGGATTTTTCCCTGCTTTTTTAGACAGCTAAACCAGATTTCCCTGCTTTTTTAGACAGCTAAACCACTGAGATTTCCCTGCTTTTTTAGACAGTTAAACCACTGGGATTTTTCCCTGCTTTTTTAGACAGCTAAACCAGATTTCCCTGCTTTTTAGACAGCTAAACCAGAGATTTCCCTGCTTTTTTAGACAGCTAAACCACTGAGATTTTCCCTGCTTTTTTAGACAGCTAAACCACTGAGATTTTCCCTGCTTTTTTAGACAGTTAAACCACTGAGATTTCCCTGCTTTTTTAGACAGCTAAACCAGATTTCCCTGCTTTTTTAGACAGCTAAACCGGAGATTTCCCTGCTTTTTTAGACAGCTAAACCAGATTTCCCTGCTTTTTTAGACCGTTAAACCACTGGGATTTTCCCCTGCTTTTTTAGACAGCTAAACCACTGGGATTTTTCCTGCTTTTTTAGACAGTTAAACCACTGGGATTTTTCCCTGCTTTTTTTAGACAGCTAAACCACTGAGATTTCCCTGCTTTTTTAGACAGCTAAACCACTGGGATTTTTCCCTGCTTTTTTAGACAGCTAACCACTGGGCTTTTTCCCTGCTTTTTAGACAGTTAAACCACTGGGATTTTTCCTGCTTTTTTAGACAGCTAAACCAGATTTCCCTGCTTTTTTAGACAGCTTAAACCACTGAGATTTCCCTGCTTTTTAGACAGCTAAACACTGAGATTTTCCCCTGCTTTTTTAGACAGTTAAACCACTGAGATTTCCCTGCTTTTTTAGACAGCTAAACCAGATTTCCCTGCTTTTTTAGACAGTTAAACACTGGGATTTTTCCCTGCTTTTTAGACAGTTAAACCACTGGGTTTTTCCCTGCTTTTTTAGACAGCTAAACCAGATTTCCCTGCTTTTTTAGACCGCTAAACCACTGAGATTTCCCTGCTTTTTTAGACAGTTAACCACTGAGATTTCCCTGCTTTTTTAGACAGCTAAACCAGATTTCCCTGCTTTTTTAGACAGTTAAACCACTGGGATTTTTCCCTGCTTTTTTAGACAGTTAAACCACTGGGATTTTTCCCTGCTTTTTTAGACAGTTAAACCACTGGGATTTTTCCCTGCTTTTTTAGACAGCTAAACCAGATTTCCCTGCTTTTTTAGACAGCTAAACCACTGAGATTTTCCCCTGCTTTTTTAGACAGTTAAACCACTGAGATTTCCCTGCTTTTTTAGACAGCTAAACCAGATTTCCCTGCTTTTTTAGACAGTTAAACCACTGGGATTTTTCCCTGCTTTTTTAGACAGTTAAACCACTGGGATTTTTCCCTGCTTTTTTAGACAGTTAAACCACTGGGATTTTTCCCTGCTTTTTTAGATGGCTAAACCACTGAGATTTTTCCCTGCTTTTTTAGACAGCTAAGCCAGATTTCCCTGCTTTTTTAGACAGCTAAACCAGAGATTTCCCTGCTTTTTTAGACAGCTAAGCCAGAGATTTCCCTGCAGCGTTAGAGAAGCACAGCCGCGGTGAGATGCTGACAGCGCGGGAGAACGGGCGCGCGCAGAGTATTTA
Source organism: Leptobrachium leishanense (assembly GCA_009667805.1). Lineage (NCBI taxonomy): Eukaryota > Metazoa > Chordata > Amphibia > Anura > Megophryidae > Leptobrachium > Leptobrachium leishanense. The sequence continues at coordinate 261,129,000 of CM019064.1, forward strand.
TGCTCTGCCCCCTGTACGTGCGTTCCGGCGTGACGTCATCATCGCGCCGGAACGCAGGTACGTGTTCAGCTGCGCGACGAAGAGCTCCCCCGGAACTTCCCCTTCGCGCAGCGCCTACAGCCTGTAAGTTACAGGCGCCGGACAGAGCGCTCTGTAACTTACAGCCTGAGCAGGACGTTCCGGCGCCCCCTTTCTACGCGGGTCGGCCACCCCTGGTATAGAGCCTCGCGGGTTGGCCATCCCTGCGCGCATACATACACGTTGTGCGCGCTGTCATTGCATTCTGTGCGCGCGCGCGCGCACGTTAGAGGGAACACTGCTCCTGACCCTCCTTGCACTTCACCACCTATTTTCACCCTTGGAGCAATGCTAGAACCCACCACGAAGACGGCGTCGGGTTTCCTCGGCGCTGGTTCAGTCCTGACACGCTGCAGTTGTTATGTGACTGGGGGAAGGCGGGACAATTGAGCGAGTATCCAGCCAATCCAGTGGCTTTAGGCGCACAGTTGCCAATGTATAGAGGCGGGAATGAACTAGTGTTCAATCCTTACTTGTTTTTCATGATGCCTGGTGATCTAATGTTCCTGGGCAGGGCTAATGCCAAAGTGTACGATATGGTGAATCCGTTCTGTGTCCCCCTGCTGGAAGGGAGGAGGATGGCACTAGTTTCACTGTGACCATTCAGTATGCATTGAATGGTCCCAGTGTCTATAATGTCCCTTTCAAAAGCGTGAACGTCTATAGTATCCTAGAGGTTTAGCAAGGCTAGTATGCATTGTAATTATCCAATAAAGCTTACAGGTCTATTCAAAGAAAGGTGAAAGTCAAGAGAATGACTGGAGAAGTGAAAATTCTAGGTCATAATGGCCAAACCAGAAAATTTTTCCCATTTATCTCACTTTCCAAATTGGCTATTTTGTCTAGATTGTTTTCTTCTCCTGCATTTCACCTTTCTCTGAATAACCCGGTTAGTCACTTAAAATATTGTTTTCCCCATTACAAATAATGTTCATGTTCTTGTTGAGGTGTAAGAATTAGTTGTTACTACTTTGTGAAAAATACTCCTAACAAATTATCACTTTCATTCAGACGTAGAAACAAATTATCACCTTCAAAAGTATATTCTTTGTAAAGGCATTATTTTTCTTTCTGTGAATATCCTAATGGCAAACCTGACTCTTCTTTAATGTCCTAAAGAAAGCAGGGCAGTATGGTGCAAGTGGTGGATATGTTATTTTAAATATCCATTATCCGTCACTCCTATTGCAACCACATCATTCACTGAACAACACTCCTTCATATCACGCACTGCAGCCAAAACTCAACATAGCAACCACATCACAGTACCACTGCAGTCACCTCACCAGAAACACCTAGCCTGCAGTACCTGTCACTATAACCATAGCAACCACACCATACACGGCACCTCTCGCTATAACCATAGCGACCACACCACACGCGGCACCTCATGCTATAACCATAGCGACCACACCACACACGGCACCTCTCGCTATAACCATAGCGACCACACACGGAACCTCGCGCTATAACCACAGCAACCACACCACACACGGCACCTCGCGCTATAACCATAGCGACCACACCGCAACTCTCGCTATAACCATAGTGACCACACCACACACGGCCCCTCTCGCTATAACCATAGCGACCACACCACACACGGCACCTCTCGCTATAACCATAGCGACCACACCACACACGGAACCTCGCACTATAACCACAGCAACCACACCACACACGGCACCTCGCGCTATAAACATAGCAACCACACCACACACGGCCCCTCTCGCTATAACCATAGCAACCACACCGCAACTCTCGCTATAACCATAGCGACCACACGGCACCTCTCGCTATAACCATAGCGACCACACGGCACCTGTTACTCATTTTCGCAAAAATTTCCACATAGCATCTATCACTCAGGGAAACCCATAAAACCTGCAAAACACATCATACCAGTCATTTAATAGAATTGAGCCTCACACGCAGCACTTGTCAGTCACCTCATAGCAGCCACATTGATTTCAAAATTGGGGCTTCAGACTCTTTACTTTTTTCTTTTGCTGAAGTGGCTTGTCTGGTGAGGTCCAAGGTCTGCACCCCCCTGCTAGTATAGAGTAACCTATACCAGATGTATTCCCAACCTGACTGGAGTCATTCAACAGTTTGACTTTGCATGGGACGGCCATTCACACTATACCTTTTGAAATTAGATGAATTAAAGAATGTGTGGGGGATGCCATTTGATACAGCAGTACCGTTTCACTTGTCACAAGTTTAACACCAGGTGTTCACATCGGTGACCTTTTTTATTTAGTTCATAATTTTTCTAAATATTTTTATTATGTTTCATTCTAGGTCTACAAAGGTGAATTTCAGCTCCCGGAGTTCCTGAAAGATGTGCCACAGGTACCATCATTTCATACATTATTGCCTATTGTCAAGTTTTGGTGTTGAATATGTGGAGTATAAACCTTTTAAATACCGTGGAAAAGTAACAAATAGTTGGTAAATCACTCATTAGAATTTAGGTTGCTGATTACAGATATAAATATTGGATTGTATGGTTCCTAAATTATGTTACACCAATGTCTCTAATTTATATTTTAAAGCCAACATTTCCCTTCTATGATTATTATTATTCTTTATTTATATAGCGCCAGCATATTCCGCAGCACTGTACAATGGGCACAATATAGATAGGGTTACAATACATTGAACAACAATTGACAAACCAGTACAGGAGGAAACAAAGGCCCTATTCCTGTGGGAACTCACAATCTAGAAGGGTAGGGTGTAGAAACTAGGGGTCGACCGATTATCGGATCTGCCGATAATTATGGCCGATATTTGGGGTTTTTTTAAATTATCGGTATCGGTGTTTTCAATCACCGATATTGCCGATATTTATGTTCCTCTTGCTTATGGCACGCTCCCCGTCGCTCCCAGTCACTGTGAGGCGCATGCAGTGTTCTGTTTCCTTTGCCGAGCAGAAGCCGCCCAATGAGGAGCTGCCCTGCACACCACATGGTCCTTGCGTCATCATTTATCCCCTGCCGAGGAAACCATGCATTCGGATGTCTGGGAGAGAGGCAGAGAGCGAGGTAAAAGACCGAGCAGTGTGGCAGCTGCCCTGTAATACATTGCAGGCTGCTCAGCATGTAATGTGTGCCTGAGTAAGCAAACTGCATATTGTAACGTATTTTAACATGCAGTGGATATTTTTTTAACTTTACTCGGGCCGTGCTGATGCTCTGTGCTCTTCAAGTTATTCAGCACTTCCTCCAGCTGCTCCCCCTCCTCCCTCAGGTCTTTTTAAGTGACTCCCTAATTCACCGATGCTCCGTCCTTACTGAGCTGTCAGTTCCCTCTGATCTGCTTATCGCCAGGTTCTGTCTAAGGTTTGTTTTTTTTCCTCTACAGAACATTAAATTTCCCCTCCCCCTGTGTTCCTCTGCAGGTCTGGTCATTAGCAAAGATAAGGGACCTCACAGCAAACCTGTGCTCAACCGGACATCAGGCAGGGGTTAACCCTACATGTGCTGCCCTGATAAACCAGAGCCCTGAACCTGCAGGTGGAAGAAAAAAAAAAAAAGGCCCACAGCTGTGTATGCAGAGCCCCCTGTACACAAATCTATAAAGGATAGCAAGAGGGGGGTTAAAATAAAAAAATCCACTAAAATAATGTAAATTTAATATTTGAATTTACATTATTTTAGTAGATTTTTTATTTTAAACCCCCCCCCCCCTTGCTATTCTTTATAGATTTGTGTACAGGGGGCTCTGCACACACAGCTGTGGGCCTTTTTTTTTTTTTTTTTTCACCTGCAGGTTCAGGGCTCTGTGGTTTAACACCTGCGCTGCCTGATGTCCATCTGAGCTGACCCCTTACTTTGCTAGTGACCAGACCAGTGTTCCGTCAAGAAGTGTAACAGCGTTGGAATGTGTAATGACTTAAAGAGCATGATCGCACATGCCTCACATTCCAACACTATGACCCCCCCCCCAAAAAAAAAACGGTGCCAGCTGGCTTGCAGGTGGTTATCCTGCTCCCTAACTAGTGTCAACTCTGTGGCCAAATCTCCAGCACCTGCGGGTACAAGGGAAACTGGCACTGATCAATGTGGGCACTGGGCTCCTGCTGCATTGTGTTTAATTTTCAAAACACAAAGTGTACAGAATATCGGTAACCAATATCGGTTATCGGCCACAAAGGTGACCGATAATCGGTATCGGTGCCAGAAAAATGATATCGGTCTATCCCTAGTAGAAACCGGAGGAGAGGACTGCAAGGTTGGAGTGATGGACTGGTGGGAGTGATGGACTGGTTGCGTCAGTGAGTCGGGCTTCCCTAAATAGGAATGTCTTAAGGGAGCATTTGAAGGAAAGGAAACTAGGGGAAAGTCTGACTGTTCGAGGGAGAGCGTTCTAGAGGATGGGGGCTGCACATGAGAAGTCCTGCAGTCTAGCATGGGAAGAGGTAACACAGGGAGAGACTAGGTGCAGGTCATGGTTTGACCTTAGGGAGCAGGCTGGGGTGTATTTGGTGATTAGAGCGGACAGGTAGTGGGGAGCTGAGTTAGGCCCGTGTCAGACGAACGCAGTGATCACGTCCGTGTTGCCGCACAGTTCAACGTCCATCGTAGCATAGAATCATGAGCAATAGAGACCCACACACGTAGTACGTGCGCAACGAACTCCGTACGCACGTGGCAAACGGACGTAAGTTAGGCAAGAACGTAAAACCGCTAGGCGGACGCGCAGAGTGCGCCACGTCCGCGTAGCGTTCTGTGTGAGTGATGAGGTGTCAGACGCAGCGTATTTGCAATGTCCAGCACCTTGACGCACAAAATGGCTTTTCATATCCTTTTCAAATTTTTATCATTTTTCATATTAATTTTATTTCCCATAGTTCCTTTTTTTTTTTTTTTCTACGTCCGTCAAAAAAACCAGACCGTGTGGTGTCTATAGTATCTTCCGTCAGTACTTCTGTCCGTTATGCATGCACGCAGAGTGCGCACTGACTTTGTTCGTCTGACTTGCCTTAGTGAGAGCTTTGTAGGTCGTGTAAGGATTTTGAGTTTAATTCTGCAGTGGATGTGGAGCCAGGGAAGAGGCTCGCAGAGACCGAGCGGCAGGTGAGGTGGATGAGCCTGGCAGAGGCATTCCGAATGGATTGTAAGGGGGGGGGGAGGCGGGAGAGTGGGAGGCCAGCAAGAAGATTATTACAATAGTCAAATCCGGAGATTACAAGGGCATGGATGAGTTGCTTTGTGGTGTCAGCGGTAAGAAATGGCCGAATTCTGGAAATATTAGGCTATATTACAAAGCTGGTGCTAACTTAACCAGAGCTGTTGTAAACTTCCCAGAGCCATTATAGCCTATGGAGGTTTTAAGTTTACAACAGCTCTGGATAAGTTAGCACCAAGTATGTAATATGGCCCATTATGTAGTTGGTAGCGGCAGGAGGAGGAAAGAGACTGGATGTGGGGGGGTGAAGGAAAGCGCCGAGCCAAGTGTAACTCCGAGACAGCTAACTCCACCGCCATGTCTCTCATATGGTTATGGCTGAAGTGTAGATGCCATGTGTGAGAGCAGCAATGTAAGCAGTGTCAGAGGGAGTTACCCAGGTTTCGGTAATAGCTAGGAAGTTGAAGGAGTTGGAGATGAAGAGGTTGTGGATAGCTGTGAGTTTATTGCACACAGAGTGAGCATTCCAGAGGGCGCAGGAGAATGAGGACGGGTGCTGGGGGCTTATGGGAATGAGGTGGCTGGAGTTGAGTTGCTTGTGTGGGAGATAGAGTGAGAGGGAAGTAGTGGACTTGTGGGGCCGGGGTTATGAGTGATGTCACCTACATCAAGTAACAGCAGGAGAGTGAGAAAGAGGAGGTGGGAATGGGATTTGTGGGGGTGATTGGAAGCAAGAGAAATAAGGCTAGGGTCAAACGAACGCATTTTTCGCATCCGTAAAAAAGTGTGTCTGAACGCAATGACTTATTTTTTCACGGAATGCGCTAAAACTGTCATACGATGCGTATTTTCATGCGTGATTTTTAACGGATCGTCAATAAAACCCTTTTTGCGTCTGGACGTTATGTCGGCCGGACATTAGCAGGGTCTGACGTCTCCTAATCACGCAAACACGCCGCTAGCTGTCGCAGCGCACTCTGTACGTCAGTAGTAGCAGTTCTGCGTTCTCAAAAAAATGCATTCGTTTGCCGCTTGCACTGCGCAGCTGCACTTTCGTGCGGCCGTACTTCGTATATTGGCCGTCATTGCCTGTCATTTCCTGCTACTGCGGCCGTGATTAAGTGCCGCTAACCGCACGATAAAAATGCGTTATTCTGACCCCAGCCTTAGAGGGAGACCAGTTTCTGAGGAAGCAAAGAAGCTCATGTGAAGCCATCATGTGGGAAGAGCGAAGGGAGGGAGAGATGTAGATGGTGGAAGGATTTCTATAAAATCTCTTGCCTTTCTAGTTGATAATTGCATTGTAGCACACTCATAGCTTATATCATAGATAAGACTCCCACTGTATATTCGGTAATCATCTACAATTACATATATTGCAGAGGAAATTGTGTGTAAATAAAAAATGGCTTTGCTGTTAGAAATCTATTTGTACCGTTTTATAACTTGTACACTGGCTGGTAATGCCTTCATAGTTTTAAGTCTGTAGTAGTTTGTTTTGTTCTATTCGATACGAAAATATTATATTGGACTTTCTAGGAATCTTCGGGCGTTTTGCAATTCGTGTTCTGTCTACTTTGCACAGTAAAATTCTGGGAACTAATACCCTCAGCAGCAGAATTAGGATGACTTTCTTTTTTCATTTTCTATCCACCGTGTCCCCTAATTGTCCCTATGTTGGAGGAGCAGCCCTGTTTTGGGTAATGATTCTCTTTTTAGGGGCTTCTTCACGGTGTGCATGCAACAGCTGCAAAGCAATAAAACTCCCAACAATGCATTTCTAAACTACAGTCAATGTTATTAGAAAACACTTTGTGTAAATAAAAAATTAATTTGCTCTGGTTCTAAATAATATCAATTAAATAAATGCTCATGATGGGATGCAATCGCCTGCAAAAGGCAAGAAGTAGCCTAGATTCCAGCACTGCGACATTCTCTAAAATGCAAGCGGTTCCCCTTTTAGCCATTTGAAATGTATGCTTTGAAAAGTGGCAAATGTTACTTCTTCTGCCTATTTTCCATTAGTGCTTAAAAAAAAGTGCAAATATTTATGGATAAAGTACTGATGTACATGTCCATATAGATGCATTACACTTCCAGTTAAATGAGGGCAAAAGAGGACAGTGGGGCTAAGATGCAAGACATTTTTTATCTTGTTTTATAAAAAAAAGTCTTCAAATGATTTTTTTATTCTTTTTTTTTTTTTTTTAATGAGGGTCTGTAGATATTTATCACTTGAAATATACTTTGGATTTGATCCATAGTCGGTGTCCTGAACTTGGGCAATAAATTGGGAATAGCATTGCACCCTGTATTTACTGCCAAATGCGGCACCTTTATCTGGTGTTACTGGAGATGTCTCATCCCGCTATTTACTCCTACACATTTGGTTCTAATTCGGCTTTATTTTTTCCAAGCAAGCTTACTTCATTTGAGCCATTGGTTGATCCACCGTAAATCTAACCACTTATAGAAACATAGGCCAAAAGAATATGTTGGCAGATCTATTCTGCCCAATAATCGTCTTTCTTCCCCGCCTATCTTGCTGAACTCCGTTTCATCTTTGATCGTAAGCCTGTCCTCACGAGTTGTTCAAGTGGAGCTTTGCCTTGGAGCTGCTCCTGCCCTCTTCTCTACATGCATATTATCTAATCTGACAAAACTGGATCGTTTTTCTTATTTTCCTATTGCAATGTCTCCTTCTTTAATCTTCCTTTGGGTACATAGTGCTGCAACCCTCCGTAACTACTTTTATTGATTTGCTTGAGGTGAAAAAAATCCTTAAATACTGCTGCATGCATCCTGAAGGGACAACCCAAGCTCTTATACGTCGGTTTCTTGAATAGGCTGCGAAATGGATGTTCCTGAGCCCCTCTCTCCTTGTATTATAAATACTGTGGGCCATATTACATTCCTATCGCTAACGTTAGCCCTCACCTGTGTGAGCGTTATCGTTATGTTTGGTAGCCTTAACGCAGGCGAACCAGATTACAATCCGAACGCTAATGGGTTACAAAACCCTTAAGCAGTTCGGATCTTGCGCTTTTCAGCGCGAGTTTCCTGTACTTTGCGCTCCCTATGCTTAGCATGGGGAGCGCAAAGTATTAATTAGGACTTTGTAATCCTAACGCTAACGCAAATTACTCCCCACTGCGGTTAACTCAAAAGTTAGCAGCAAGTCCTAGCTGTGGTTCACTGACTTTGCTTCTGCGAAATCCGTTAGCACCAGCTAAAAAAACCCTTAAAAAAAATCAGATACTCCCCTTCCACCCTGCGGCGAGAACGGCGGCTCGATTCGCCTCTTGCCGCCGGGAGCAGAGAGAGACTGGAAGAAAATTCATCCAGTCTCCCTCTGTGAATCACTATGTCGACCTGCAGGTCATGTGACCCGCAGTGGAAGTACTCCATGTAGGGGTGCTCACAGCGGCGATTAGCGATACCGTGAGCATCCTGAGGCTTAGCACAGTGTTACGGTGCAGGCTAAGCCTGCAGGCCCATGTTTTTCTCCTTTAGCGTCCCTGTTTTAACATGATGATTGTAATATCGCCCTGTGGCTTTTACAAGTCCCCACAGTGGTCAGCTTGCTCTCTCATGGACAAGTCAGTTTGGGTCTCACCCTGTATTTTATTGGGGTTACTGTCCCTACGACACCAACTGTCATTTTGTTTCCTTCATCGTACCCTGTGGCAACCACAAGGGGCGACATTGCTACATGATACAACTTTTATTCTATTACTTTGTGTTCCTCTTATTGCCCCTCCGGAACCAATTTTTAGGAACCCACGAATTGCCTCCTCTATTCAGGTGTTCACCATTTGTCATCTCCTGGTGCACAGTGAGCCTGTGTAGTGCTGTATGCAGCGGCATGCCCAATACAGGGGTGGGATTTTTATTCAGATAGCCCGTATAAAACTTTTTCCTGCTTATAAGGACATGTCTTGGAAATGACAAAAATTCTATATTTTTTTATGCCTGTTGTTAAATGTGAAAAAAAATGTATATCCCTACATCATATTTCCAGAAGTTACTTTGATTTGAAGATCACACATTCCACAGCTCTGATCACCTTCTGCAACACTGTGTGGCAGGTTGTTTTGAGTTGTAGGTATCACCGTGTGTGCGTTTTTATATACCCCTTACGATGTCCTATCATGTAGCATCTGAAGCATGCATGGTTTTGTTTATTCTAACAATAAAGGAGGTGATTGGCAACATGGCATCTACGAACAGCTTGCTAGCTTTATATTTATTACATTGCACCGCCGGAGGTTTAGCATCTTCTAACAAGCTGTGTTGCTGCCTGTAACAGGAACGCTCATAAACCGCTCCATTGAGGATGAAAGCTGGGAGGATGCTGAGGTTTCTGCTCAGCACCCATGAAAATCGCAACCCTTGATATGGTGCTTATTAAAAAAAAACAAAACATGGGATTTTTATAAAATGTAGCATACATTTCAAGCATTTTTTTCACATTGCTATTTGGTTTATAATAACTATATAAAATAAGCTATCTTTTGGTATGAAGGCGTCTCAACCTGCCATCTATGTTAATGTGTATATACGAAGTGTACTATTACAATCTTAACGTTAGGCTCAGATATGTGACCGTTAATGCTAGGTTAAGTGACTTAAGTGTAATTTGCGCTCCCCATTTTAAGTATAGGGAATGCAATCAGTAATTAGAGTTAGGATTACAAAATTCTAACGCAAATTAACACACCGATGTGGTAACAAGAAAGTTAACTATAGCTACAAGCTGGTGCTAACTGATTGCACTTCTGCAGAATCATTTAGTTTTCAGAACCGGCTGAAACCCCCCCCAACCCAAAAAAATCGGATACTCACCTCTCATCCCGTGGTGCAAATGGTGGCCCAATCCACAGTTTGTGGTCGCCAGGAGCAAAGTGAGACTGGCATCAAATAGTCTCTCTCCGTGGCCCTGCACGATCTTGTGAGCGCGAGATCGCACAGGGCTCGCGGCCTGGCAGCACAACTCTCCATGGAGTCCTGTGGACTCCAGGAGGTGATACGGTGGCTCGTTAGCGCTGCTGCGAATATCCAGGAGGGTTGTGTTGCGTTATGGGGCAGGCTGCTGAATTAGCGCCTGCCAAATAATATGGTGCTAAAACAGGGATGCCAAGGGGAAACTTGCAGGTTTTCCCTGTTAGCGTCCCAGATTTAGCATCAAGTTTGTGATGGGGCCCTATATGTTTTCCTATACACATGATATGGGTAGCCTGGCTATAATCATGACCTCTTTATATTAACAGAGTACAAGTAAGGTGAAGAGGAATTGATCTACTGTATATGTAGGTCTCCTGTACTTAAAGCTAAGCGTTAATAATGCATGCAGCCATAGTAATGCAAATGGTAAGTGTCCTGGCTCCCCATTGTCACAGCGCCCAGTGGAAAAGTGCATGGGTGCTTTCTGACGGCAAATTTCAGATTGTGTGCTTGTCGCAAATTTCCCTACTTTTTCTTTTACTGCTGAATTGCTACATCTGGTTCTCAAAAGTGGTAGAATTTTTCAGTTTTTCTCACCCCGGTACAGACTATCAACAACTTCGATCGCTGTTGACTCCTCATGTTAAAACCATCCCCCCTCCCAGGTGCTTAGTATGTAAGCTCCATGTGGACAGTCCAAAATTGCAAAAAGTCCATATTAGTAACTTTTTTAAAAAAAAAAAAAGTATTTTACCAGGAAGGATACATTGAGATTTCTCTCGTTTTCAAGTATGTCCTGGGTGGCGAGTATGTACTGTTAGGTGTCTTGCCCAAGGACGCTTACTGGAGCGGTGCTCTTGCCGGGATTCAAACTCATGTCTCCACAGGCTCTCTCCACGCAGAGCAGTGATGTTACCGCTACTCCACCCAGCTGGTTATTGCTCCGCTTACAATACTAAAATAAATAGGTGTGATCACGGAAGACCTTGCGATAATAACCAGCAACGCACTATTGCAACTTATAACCTTAGGTGGTGTGCACAGAATATTGTGCCTGCTTGATGCATGACTCTTGCTTTTGACTTTCTAGGTCCACATCTGCACTTTTTGGGCTTTTCATAGATGATACATGATAAAGAACATGAAAATGAACAGTTTGTGAATATTTGCAGTTTATAATTACCTCATTAAGGACCAATGACGTAACTGTTACATCATAAGTGCATTGACTTTAAAGACCCTTGGTCCTTCAAGGGTTAATAATTGTACTGTGCACACTCCTATGCTCACACTGGTGTCTCATATATCTTTTTTGGTAATTATCATAATGTAATAGGTACCATGGAATTGATCACATTATAAACACACCCGTTAGTTTTGCCATGAACAGGGTACTCGATTAAGGCTGGGATCAGACGAGCGCAGTTATCACGTCCGTGTTGCTGCACATTTGTACGTCCGTGGCAGCATAGCATTCTGACCAATGGAGCCCCACACACGAAGTACGTCCGCACGGAAGTGCGGACGCATGACGGATGCGGCAAACGGACGCAGGTTAGGCAAGAACGTAATACTGCTAGAACAGACGTGCGGAGTGCGCCACGTCCACAACGCCCGCATAACTTTGTGTGTGAGTGTAACGAAGTGAGACGGACTGCATTTTTGACGCCCAGCATTTTTGACGGACAAAATGGTTTTTCATTTTAATTTAATTTTCAGTCAAAAATAACATCCGGCACGAAAACTGACTGTGTGTCCACTACTGCGTCTTCCGTCAGAACATGCGTCCTTTGTGCACAGACACACAGTCTGTACAAAATGCGCTCGTCTGACCCTAGCCTTAGTAGACAAAGAAAGCCGGTAAGTGTGATTTGTTATTCTACAGCTGGTGTCAACAACCATGGCTCTATAGATGTTCTTGAATTACATTTCATATGAGGCTCAGCCAATCTAATAGGTGGCTGAGCATCATGGGAGATGGATCTCCAAAACCTCTGGAGGGCCAAGATTGCTGACCATTGTTCTAGAGCCAGGCTTTCTTAATTTGTGTTCGAATTTGCAGCCATTAATCATGCAAGGTTTTATCAAAGTTTGTTTTAGAATCTTCCTAAAGTATACTCCAGAAAGAGCCCAGCATCACCATAGTTTTGAATTTGTAGCATTTACATGTGGATGTAATCTATCCGGGCTCACCGCTATATCACGGAAAGCCAGGGAGGTTGGCTTTGCACGTGCACACTGCATGGAATCCCCAAGAGAATGTGTGTTTGTTGTTATGTAGCCCATCTGGATTAGTCAGGACAAAATCCTTTGAAATTTGTTCTTAACACTCACTTTTTCAGTGGTTCAAGACCTAATTATCAGAGGTTCATGTTTGTTTTCATTGCTATGCTGAAAAGTGGGCTTTTGAAACAATGAGGCCATGAATAAGTACCCTATCCTGACTGTACCTTTTAATGATGTCAATGAGGAGGGCCTCACAGGGGCCGAACCTGTTATATTAAGTCATGTGTTGGCAGGCTGAACAAAAACATTTGGGATCTGGACTTGGCACAAGGCCTAAACTGAACAGCAATGCAAAACGTGCCGTTTGAGTTTAAATGTAAGAATATATTTTAAACTATAAAGTGGATACACTAAGCAGTGTAGCACGGCATCACGCAAAGAAAAATGGCAAGAAATAAGGTGGGATCACTCCGGGGCTTCTAAAGTATACATTAAAAAAAGATAACTACATTTTCGCTTCTCAGAGCCTTTCTCAAGGTCTAAAATTACATTAAATGTGTATCCTACGAGTTTAAATAAGAAAGCGTGCACTCACCAATCATGTATTGCATCGCCATGCACCACGCCGGACGGAGCTGCAGCCGGCGTGCCCGTACTGGGCGTGATGCGTATAGTGTGAGACCCGTTGCGTCATCAACTGTGATGGCGAGTTGTCACCATGGCAACCCGTAAACACGGCGGGTGCCAAACGGAGACTGGGATCAAGAAACTGAAAACAAAAAAAAGAATAGAATCTTGGAGCCAAGGCAAAGGATACATGGAAGGGACAATATGAAAGGATGCTGGATTACAGTATGAACAGATCAGATGTTGTAGAGACGAGGGTTAGGAGCGAACACCATATCAATCAAAAAAATGCCAAATGTAATAAAAACTGAAAGGAACAGATAGAGAGACCTTAAAAGGATGGGAAGAAGGGGAAGACAAGTTAAAAGGTATGCTACGGATGTGAGACTGAAGAAGTGTAGGAGACTAAAAAAGAGGTGGGGTGGGGCTGGGGATACAAATGAAATGAAAATGTGTTTAAAGTGTGTGAGACCTTGATAGTGAAGGAACATACAAAAACTGAGAGTGTATATGCACATACATGAAGGCCGAGAAGAAAGATGATACGGAAAGTGCGTGATGTAAGTGACAAGTGAAAATGAGTGTGGCGAATCCAGGTGACTGCAGTGGAGAAGTGATGGGAGTGATAAGCGTGAATGGAGAAGAGTGTGGTAGAAAGTCAAAGAAGGGTGTAAAAAGTGATAAAAAAGCCAAGTAAGGTAGGACATGATGCCTACATAAAGTGGAGGCCGTGAACAAAACACCCCAAAGTGTGTGTGTGTACAGTTTTTAGAAGCCCTGGAGTGCTCCCACCTTTTTTCTTTACATATATCCATTCCATTGGGAAAACCACCTGGGCACCTTACATCTTACTACTTATCTGGACTGAGTGCTTTTTCCACCCAGTTTGCTTTGTATATATGGCCTGCCCATAGGAATTAACACCTTCCGATTGCCTTGCAACATTGTTGCTTGATACATATATATTTTCCCCTTATTTCCAAACCTTTTGCATTTTTCTGATACCATGGAGGACTTTATGATGCTGGTTGGAGGCTAAAAAGAGCAAAAAAACACATAGGGTAAAGTCCCACAGCAGTATGCATAAATTTGTTTCTTGTAATATATTCCATCCATTTCCAGGGATGTGAGTTAATTTTTTAAAAAAAAACTATTTTCTCTCAGGAAATTAGTGATCTGCACACTCAGGGTGCCACTTAATAATTCAGGCCATCACCCATTTACTCGTTTTATCTATGCTGAGGCATAGATGTCCTTGAGGAGGAGCACATGCCTCTCTGCCTCTGATTGGCTCAAAACGACCAAATGATAATCACATGTCGGAGATGTTTGTTCATATGTAGGGATACAATGACCTGATTATGTGAAGGAAGTTAAGTAAGTTGCTAACTTAAAGGGACACTACCACTTACATAAGCCATAACTAGATTACTGGTGCATTACAAATAAAACCACATTATAACACTTGTTTGAAGTAATTGTATGTAGAAAGGAAAAATAAAGTTAGTTTTTTTTTTTTTCATTTCCACTTTCTATTTTTTGGATTTTTCTCATGATGCAAGATTTAGGCTAGGGTCAGACTAACGCATTTTTCACGTTGTCCGTGAAAAAGTGCGTTCGAACGAATGGACGTATTTTTTCACGGAATACGCAATAGTGGTCATACGATGCGCAGTTTCATCCGTGATTTTGTACGGATCATCAAAAACACTTTTTGGGTCTGGACGTTATGTTGGCCGGACATTAGCAGCGTCTGACGTCTCCTAATCACGCACACACGCCGCTAGCGGACGCAGCGCACTCTGTACGTCAGTACTAGTGGTTTCACGTTCTCGAAAAAATGCGTTTGTTTGCCGCTTGCGTTGCGCGGCCGCACTTTTGTGCGACCGTACTTCGTATATTGGCCGTCATTGCCCGTCATCTGCTGCTAGCACGGCCGTGATTAAGTGCAGCTGCACGCGCGTTCGCACTGCCTCAGTCTGACCCTAGCCTTACCAAAATCTGTGCAAATGCTTTACTGCTCTTATTTATTTAATCTACTCTATTTACCGGTCAGTGCCGGATTTATAAATGAGCAAAGTAGGCATGTGCCTACAGGCACCTGCCACAGAGAGGCACCTTGCTAGGAGTTAGAGAAAAAAAGTACAATGTATAATCTTTTGTACCACTATCTCTGGAACTGTGCATGATCATGTGAGGTAACGTTGGAAAGGCCAGGGTATAGCCTCTTCAATGAGACCTTGTTTTATGTAAGAATAAAATACAAATCAATCCTTTTTTTTTCCCCCCTAACGCAACACCGTTGGATTCATGCATCTCTGAATTTTACTCCACTGTTAAGTGCGCTGTCATTGGAAAGGTCAGAGTCTGGCCTTTCCAGTGATACCAAAAATGACCATGTAATGTGTAAAAAGAAAATGAGTGGGGGGAAATGGTTGGTTACTGTTTGTGCTTGTTTTCGGGGTTAACAGTAGCACTAACATTCTGCTTAATTTTTCTTGGTTTTAAGGCAACCATGGCATTTCAGTCTGGGGTTTTTGCCTTCTTTTGGATCAACAGTAGTAGGTGTTGTGTGGGAGGCTGAACCCGATGGACGCATATCTTTTTTCAGCCTATGTAACTGTGTAACCGATTCTGCACCTTCTTTTGATGTGCGTGCAGTGGCAGTTTTTTCATATTTTTAAAGATGTATAATTCTTTTCCCCCAAAGCAAAAATGTAAATGTTCCTCGCAGTTTTGGCACTTTTTTTGGTAGGGGGGGGATCCAGATTTCTGTGCCTACAGACTCCTGAGATGTAAATCCGGCCCTGTTAACAGTGGAGTGGAAGTGTGAATGTTTAGATAAGGCGGCAGGTTTATTGTGTTCTCCAGACTCAGATGAGCTAAGAGATGGCAGCTGAATGAGAGAAGACAGGGAGCTCGAAAGACTTCTAATCTACCCACTGGTGATGCCCTTTGAATACATCCCACACAATACAATGATTTGAGTAGGTGATCAACCTATTTCTAAGGTCATTGCCAAAGTGAAGAGCAAGTGAGGTAAAGATCACAAAAGATCACACAATGGATGCACCCAGTGAAACATATAGAGTAAAATATTTTCTTGACTAAACTTACAAAACACAAACAGATCTATTCAAAGAAAGGTGAAACTCAGGAGAATACCTGGAGAAGTGAAAATTCTAGGTCAAAATAGCCAAACAAGAAAAATTCTCCCATTTATCTAATTTTCCAAATCGGCTATTTGATCTAGAGTGTTCTCTTCGCCTGCCAATTCTCCTGATTTTAACCTTTCTCTGAATAACACTGCATGTATATGTAAGATATCAGCAACATAAAACAAAAGAAGAATATTTGAAGTTTTGGTGGTAGTGTCCCTTTAACATTCTATACAATGCAAGGATCACGTATCCTTATGTTGGTGGAGGTAAACCATTAATTTGCTTAAAGTACTTTAAGGGGAGAAATAGTGACCCACCACCTTTGAAAATACATCATAACTTCCCAATTCATGGCAGCAGAGTGCGTGTTATCAGGAACAGTCCGATTTGAAGAACCTATACAAAGAAACCTTTTCACAGTGGTTACCATTAACTTTTTCTATAAATCTGTGTTTATTTGTATAGATTTATTTTTATAGAAAAGGTTTGTGTAAAAAAGCAACATATGGTTTCTTCTGTTTTAGCTAAAGAAGACGAAAGCAGGAAATTCGTGAGGCAAGGAAATACTTGCATGCATAACTGGGTGAATATATGGAAAGATGGTGGTTTGTGGTACTGTCCTGCTTTCTGGGCTGCATGCATGTGCTGCTGTGCTACTTTCAACATTCTGAATATCCTGCATGACGTATAAATGTGACCAGCCTAATTAATGGCGACTTGTCTGCCAGCTTCAGATTGAACAACAAATTCTGTCTGGGAGCTCTTGCTGAGAGATACGCTCACAATATAATACTCAGGCTTCCTGAAGGAGCAGTATTTTATTATCTTTAATGAAAGCCTTATGGAGGACGGAAAGGAGTATAATAAAATGTCGCTCACTCTTGGACATATGCCTGCATTTCATACATTATTCAGAGTAACCAGTATTGAATTGGCTGGTCTAGGTCACCTTTTGTGTTCAGAGCCTGTTCGGAGCTTTTTCTGAGATTTCTCCTACACAAAGGCTGCATTTTCTGTACATGAACACTTGCACATACAGGGTTCTTCAGAGAGCAGTGAAAAGCAGGAGAATGACTGGAGAATGGAAAACTCTAGGTCAAAATAGCCAATTTGGAAAGTGAGATGAATGGGAGAATTTTTCTGATTTGGCTATTTTGACCTAGAATTTTCCATTCTTCAGCCATTTTCCTGCTTTTCACCTCTCTCTGAATAACCCTGATAAAATGTATGATTTTTGCTCTAATAATAAACTACGAAACTCCAAAATTGTAAAAATACTATTTAATTGGGAAGGTTTTAAACTGAATGACATGATTTTATGGGACATTATTCCCACGTGTGACCTACTAATAGCTGCTCCAATAAATTCAAGTTTTGCAGCAATGTGTGAGCAGCAGTTTCTAAAATTGCCACTCTCCATAACCCGTTACCCCTAGCGGAGCAGGTACTGGTGGTGTTCCATTTGCATCAAAAGGCAACATGTTCTAATGCCACAAGCATTTCCAATGGACTCTTTTGACTTGTACTGTGGGTGTTGCATAAGCTGGAATACAAGGAAGCTGACATCTCTCCCAACACACAGTTCTAGGATCTGGTTGAAGTTGGTGTATTTCCCACTACATTGTTTAATTAAGGGCAGGGTGGTAGACCACAGGTTTATCAGCAGGCGGATGGAGGCCTCCTTTTCCCCTATAGGGTTAACCCACAGCCGATGCCTAATTAGGACTACATTGCCCTTATAGGAGATGTGGTTCCCTCTGAGAAGTCAGTCTTGGTGCAGGTTGCAGAAGGGAAGGAAGCGCAATCCTGAACACAGAAGGGAAGTGTATTTGATTTTTGTTTTCACTGATTGGCAAGCGGGTTAGTCGTCTAATACTTCACAGAGGGATTCTGAATGTTTAGGCCGGGTGCACACGAGCGCACTCAGTGGAAGGAACATCCTTGAGAGCGGATGTTCCTTCCACTCGACGCCCGCCTGCCTCCCCTCAGCGCTTTGCAGTCCCATCGACGCACATCCTAGCGCATCGACAGGGAGGATCTCTAGGCAGACACATGCTACGGCACGCACTTCCTGCGCATGCACAAGCATGTAACCGGCCCTGTCGCAGCATCACATGGCTGCGCCGGGTGCTGGTTAGTGCGTGCGCACGGGCGCACTAAGTGCGCTCGTGTGCACCCGGCCTTAGCTTCCGCATAAAGGAGGTAGGTGTTTGTTTTGTATTTATTTGCTGTTTATGCTGTACCCTGCACAGCACAATGAAGAAAAGCGGATGCATTAATCCCTGCATCACAGTTGCTTGTAGGTCTGCGGTTGGTCAGTGTAGATGGGGATGTCTGATTGTTTTTTAACTGGAATGGAATGTGAAATGCCCTTGTGAAGTCACTCTACACCAGGCTTTCTTACACTCGGTTACCGACTTGGAATGGCTATTCATTCTATCACTAGTACCACTTTTGCATTCCCTGTATTAAATTATACTATGCTTAAGTATATAGTATCACTGAGCGGTAATGCACAGTTACAGGAATATGACCAAGCCCTATGCAATCATTACCATCAGGAAAAACCCAGTGTGTTAAAGACACTTTATAAATGTATACTATTTTCTACCTCCAGGGATATATATATATAATATATTTTACAAAATGTACAAGTTGTAGCAGGTTGTGATACAAAACCAGAGGGGGGAAGATGGCAGTGTGCTGCAAAAAAGTGTAATGGAGGTGTCAGGTACTGTACCGGGGTGGTACAGAAATTGCAGGATTGTGAGCCCGGGATGCAGTGATGCCAAAACAGGGGTCTGCGGTGAGGGGTGAGGATGCTGCTGGAAGCAGCAATAAACAAATAAACGTGAAGCAGGGGGAAATCAGAAAACACAATACCGGAGGGTCTGGAAACACACAGGATTGGTTCAGTAACAGGTTTTGGTTTTAAGGAAACCACAGGGGAGCTACAACACAGGTTCTCTCTTGCTGAGAGCAGATACAACTAATGCTGAAGCAGGGAACAGAAGGGGTGTGGCACTTTTATTAACAGATAGGTCAGATGACCTGAGCCGCATTCAATACCTCAGCCGCTGCAAGTGCTAAGTTAGCAACTTGCCACTGAACGCCGCTCTGCCGCTCAGCCCCGCTAAGGCTAGGGTCAGACGAACGCATTTTTCACGTCGTCCGTGAAAAAGTGCGGTCGAACGAACGTACGTATTTTTTCCCGGAA
The DNA here is from genome assembly GCA_009667805.1 of Leptobrachium leishanense. NCBI lineage: Eukaryota > Metazoa > Chordata > Amphibia > Anura > Megophryidae > Leptobrachium > Leptobrachium leishanense. Next base: position 261,148,389 of record CM019064.1, read on the forward strand.
TACGCGACAGCGGTCATACGATGCGCCTTTTCGTCCGTGATTTTGTACGGATTATCAATAAAACACTTTTTGCGTCTGGACGTTATGTTAGCCGGACATTAGCAGCGTCTGACGTCTCCTAATCACACACACACGCCGCTATGCGGCCGCAGCGCACTCTGTACGTCAGTAGTAGCGGTTTGACGTTCTCGAAAAAATGCGTTCGTTGGCCACTTGCGTTGCGCGGACGAACTTTCGTGCGGCCGTTCGTCGTATGTTCCCCGGCATTGGACGTCATTTGCTGCTAGTACGGCCGTGATTTTGTGCGGCTAAACGCACGTTAAAACTGCGCTAGTCTGACCCTAGCCTTACTTAGCACTTGCAGCGACTCTGAGAGCTGCTGCAAGTAGCTGAGTGTGATGTAGTAAAGATGGCCGCCGCCATGGAGCAAGTTATTATCCAGTACGGCATTGTCCATTTCCATCTAGTCCATTTCGAGGTGTTTGTTGACCAAAGCACCAAATATTTATTGAAAAATGGTAACTATTTACATTTAAGTGGTAATATAAATAAAAAGAAATGGAACTGTAATAGTCAAATTTATATCCCCCCTGATATGTTTTTCCCCTATGCAGAGGTGCTCAGCTCTGCTAAAAATCATTTGAAGCCAGCAGCACTATATACCCATGTGTGTGAGCTGGGGGCAATTTTTCAATATGAGCTGGGGGCATCGTCGGCCATTTTTGCTTCGAAATTCGCATCCAAAGCGTTCAATGACACTGCTGCGCTGCATCAATTCAGCAGCTGCTGAGGTATTGAACGCGGCTCTGGAGTGTGTGAGTGTGTGTTTTTTTTTGCTTTTAACTATGTAGCTTCTGGAACACAGCGCTGGAAACAGGACTGACATGAAGTGCAGGATTGGAAGGGTGCTGCCCTGCATGGATCAGGAGCCTGACAGGCGGTATCACATAGATATGCTCTAGTGCAGTGTTCATCAAACCTGTCCTCCGAGCCCCCTAACCTAACAAGCCAGGTTGACTGATATGTGAAGCTCAGCACAGGTGATATGATTTGCTGCTCAGTGATTGCAGGATTGAGTCTGAATTTCCCCCAAGTTGATCTGCAAAATCTGGCCTGCTTGGGGGTCCTGAGGACCAGTTTGAGAACCACTGCTCTAGTGCATATCACACAGATTATACTTCTCTGAAAATAAGATATACTGCAGACCTATAAGTAAAAACAAAAATCCCATTGTAAACAGTATAAAACAAACTAGAACTGTGGACAGGGTAGAACTCAATCGATTACACACATTATAATTTCGAGGTTTGTATTATTCTTGCTGTATAACTGCTTAGAACCGTGTGTTAGGGTTCGAGACTCCAACCGGTGGGTAGAGTAGACTTTTTCAAACTACATGGGTAAAGAGGATTTAAACAGAAGAATTCTAATACGGCGAGCGCCAAATCTGGATGCCAGGTAGCTTCTTCTAAATTTCTGGATTATTGTTCTCAAATTGATATTAAATTATTTGCCGGACTCCTAAAAATGTGTAGCTGGCTCAGATGTTGTTTCTGTACCACTGAGCAGCCTGACACATCAGCAGCGAAACACACATCAAGAGCAGAGGAACACGTTTTAAATGCAACTCCGCTAGGTTGTAATAGGATAGAAAGCTTAATTTCTAGTTTATGTAGTTTCCGGAGTAGAAATTTTCTTGAACATCATGGAAAGAATTCAGAAACCATAATAGGGTGTGTGTAACCTCACTGCTCTATGACCGTGGAGACACAGGTTTGAATCCCAGCCAGTGCACCTCTGCAGTAAGTATCCTTGGCCAAGACACCATAGGTACTTACTCGCCACCCAGGACATACTTGAAAACTAGAGAAATCTCAATGTATCCTTCCTGGTAAAATCCTTTCTCCAAATAAATAAATAAATAAATAAAATAATATTCAGAACAACCACAACATTTTACATATTGCAGTCCCATTAATGTTTAATATAAGATACTTCCCACTATAGGAATAAAATCAGAATAGGGATAAGAAATTGGTAATATAATATCCCCAAATCATTATAAAGCATCTTCTATAATGAATTTATCATCCAGTATGGGATATTATTCATTCATGCCAAACAGGGTTATTCAGAGAGCGTGAAAAGCAGGAGAATAACTGGAGAATGAAAAATTCTAGGTCAAAATAGCCGATTTGGAAAGTGAGATGAAAGGGAGAATTTTTCTGGTTTGGCTATTTTGACCTAGAATTTTTCATTCTCCAGCCATTCTCCTGCTTTTCACGCTCTCTGAATAACCCTGTTAGTTTTTTGCAGGTTTTTCCCCCAGTTCTTTTCGTTGTACTTATTTAATTTTAAAGTGTAATTACCGGGTACTTATTTTAGTAGATCCTAATAAAAGTTACATCTTAATCTGATCAATTTAGCTAAATCTTAATCTTAATCTGATCAATTTAAATTTTCAACAGGAGTATGTTCTGGAGCCCATATGCAAAGGAATTTAATTTGCAATAAACAAACTTCCTATGCAGTGCTTCACAATTTCCATTTTTCCATAGAACTCACATTTATATGGCTCTTGTATCATTTAGCCTTGTAAATTGTCCTTCACAGCGAAATAATACACGGAAATATATATTTCTGTAATGAATCACAAACTGATCCATCCTCGCTTTGTATTTGGTGATAAACATCGGTGTATAGCACCACGCAAGGCCTAGTGGAAAAATTATTAAAATATTTGGTTTAATAACGGCTCGCATAGTTATATTTTCTGACGCACGTTTCAGCTTCTTGCCGACATACATAAATTGCAATGTTTGGGTCTAATTAGACATGTGCACAGCACAAAATTTCGTTTTGAACTAATGGATTAGTCCTAAAATGCAATTTATTTAGTTGCTAAAGAAATTCGTTTTCAGTTCTTTAGTATGAAAATTTATTTCATTCATCCGAAAATCAGTGGATACAATTACTATTGTAGTGGCTCCTCAGAGGGCTGAGATCGCTGCTTGTTACAGTATCTCTCACTCTCAGCACAATGTGGGCCATATTACATAGTTGGTGCTAAGCTAACTTAACCAGAGCTGTTGTAAACTTACCAGAGCCATTATAGCCTATGGAGGTTTTCAGTTTTCAACAGCTCTGGTTAAGTTAGCACCAACATTGTAATACTGCCCCGTGTCAGGCAAAGCTGTTACAGTAACTGACTGCTGCTCATCACAGCACTCAGAGTTTCAGTAAAACTAGTAAATAATATTTTTATATATAAGAGGTTACAACAATATTATTTCCTTGTTTTACTGAAACTCTGAGCGCTGTTACAGTCAATTACTGTAACAGCTGAGCCTGATACATTGTACTGAGAGATAATGTAACAAGCAGCTGATCTCAGCGCTCACAGCCACTGGATTTAAAGGGCTAAAAAAAAAGTCTCCTCTCTGTATAATGTATATAACATCCTCCTGCATTAATACCCCTCTCTGTATAATGTATAGAACATCCTCCTGCATTAATTAATGCCTCTCTCTGTATAGAACATCCTACTGCATTGGCTTGTGGAGGGTGCAGAACTTCGGATGTTGCGACGCTTCGCTCTTCATTGCTGGTCTCCTTCACTCATCAATGTAATATCACAAAAAGGACTGAAACTAAAATGTAGTGCATTTTATTTTAGTTTCTTTCGTTTTTTGTACTGAGCAGTTTCGTTTCTCTTGAGTCATACGAAAACTAAATTATCCCAAAATTCGGACTAAATCATTTTAGTACTAAAACGAATGCACATGTCTAGGTCTAATACTTTTTCCTTTCTTTCAGACTGAAACCGCAGAGTAATGAGGCTCCCCTCAGTCAAGGTAAGAGCAGGCATTTAGTCCTCAGGTGCCCTTATGTCCTATTATGCTCTTTTTTATGTACGTCACTTTGTCATTATTAATCTCATTATTGGAAGCTTTGCACATGAAGTGATCCATGTGAAGGTGTTTTGACCTGGTTTTATGGACATCACAGGCAATTTATAAAATAAAAGCCTTTTTATGCTTGTACCACAAAGCTGAATCTGCTTACTCAGATAAAAATTAAACCTTAACGAGTTCATTTATGAAATAATGAAGCCTGAATCGAGAACAGAGGTTGTGAAATCCAGGTTAGAAAGAGGTTGATGAGAATCTCTTTTCAATGCCTCTTTAATCCATACGAAATACAGAATGTCACTGCATAGAAAGGTCGAAATGAGAGAAGATTCTTCCTGGGTCCATTTACAGGATGCCCTAATCCAACCTTGGTGTTAACATAGCTAGTCTTGTAAATTTACCAGAGCCATTGTAGTCTACGGATGTGTTACGCTTACCACCGCTCTGGTTAAGATCACACCAACCTTGGAATAGGACAAAGTATCGGTTAATGCTGTTGTTGTTAAAACCACTTTGGCTGGGGTCAGACGAGCGCAGTTATCACGTCCGTGTTGCCACACATTTGTACGTCCGTGGCAGCATAGCATTCTGACCAATGGAGCCCCACACATGAAATGCATCCGCACGGAAGTGCGGATGCATGGCGGATGCGGCAAACGGATGCAGGTTAGGCAAGAACGTAAAACCGCTAGAACAGACGTGCGGAGCGCGCCACGTCTGCAACGTCCGTGTAGCTTTGTGTGTGAGTGATGGAACGAGGTCAGATGGACTGCATTTATACGTCCAGCATTTTTGACGGACAAAATGTTTTTTCATTGTAATTTATTTTCCCTGCTACATCAGTCAAAAAATACGTCAGTTAAAAAAAACGGACTGTGTGGCCACTACCTTGTTGTCAGTCAGTAAGTACGTCCGTACTGCACAGACGCAGAGTCCGTACAAAATGCGCTCATCTGACCCTAGCCTTATAGATGGATGTAATGATGTATTAACCTTGTGAAAATGCATCAATTTCACAAACCCCTAATAAAGTCCATCCAAAGTTGTTAAAAAGACCTAGGAATTAACCGTAAGGTAAAATATATCGCTTTACCCTTGCCTGATAAAATATGGATTGTTCTTCTAGAAAGAATAAACCTTTTGCTCCAGACACACAAGTGGTATATGGAACACGCCATCACATGTAGGAATTACAAGCCACGCTACACAGTATATGTGCTCATATGGGGTTGATGGGGGGTGAGGGCAGCACATCCTTGAATAAATCAAAAATGATCAAATTATATCATTATTTATTATTTACACAAGAACAGATGGTGTTTTGACACATAACTGTTTTTTATTTTAATCTTTAGTAATGACCTTATCATCTTGAAATAACACCTGCTTTCTTTTGATTTTGTTTTGTATTAAAAAACATAAACCTGTTCTTTATAGGAAGTAGCTGGACTAGTTATTTCTATAATTTGTTTTCTACTTTCTTACCAGTCTGCCATTTTACATATGTAATAACTTGCAATTCCTCTCCTCCCACCCCAAAAATAAAAACACTTATTTGGTGAGGTTTGTGTTGATTTTGAGTTTTGCCTTCTAAGCCATCGATTTGCCGGAGAGCGGCGAGCCAGTATGTTATAGCACTCATACACACTGAATATTTTTTCCACTCCCGAGCTGCTACCATTGGACCATTGGACCCATGGCACATTAGGATGCTGCTATGGATGATGCTTGACATCTTTCAGATTGCGGATTATATTTTATATGTCTTGATGTTTCTCTTTGCAGAGCAATAAAATAAAAGCCGCAAGCCATGTTATTGCTGTGCAGAGGATTATGAACCTCGGCAGAACGAGATTTGTTTTGAATGCATCTTACGTCCAAGCCTTGGTTCTACTTCTTACCCCAATTATGTCTCGCCATATGAAATGTATTGGCATGTTGCTTTATCCTGTAATATTACCCAAATCACTGGAGCAGCAATGTTAAGATACGGCTGAAATCTTGTCTGACATGAATGGGTTTGCTTTCACTAGCTCATCACGTACTCCCAATGGAGGGGTGAGGAGGGGGTGGTCAGGTTAATTTATAAAGAGGCGTGGTATTCAATATTGACGCACAAGATATCATGGCGAGAAATGCCCTAGAGACGCTTGATGTGAACGTAACAACCAGTATGGTACAGTGAAATTGGGAATCCAAGGTGTAAGAGAACTTGGAGACATGAAAGTCAACAGAATGGCCAACGCTGGGATGATGACCTCAAACATACAGGAATATATATGGAGTGGATAATAAAACCATATAGGTTTGGTTAGGGCTGAGTGATTTCTCAATTTTTTTTATATGCTATTGAACTAAAGAGAGAGTATAAAACTTCAAAACAACATGGCAGACTATGCATATCTGATCGGACAAAAGAAAATGGCACAGCCCTTACAGCCTTGCTCTCCTTTAATTACTGAAACCGTTACAGGTATGTGTAAAGCGCCAACACGTTCCGTAGCGCTGTACAATAGAGACCGCATAACGAATATACATAAGTTAGGCACACAGAACAAGAGGGAGGACTCTGCTCGAGAGCTTACAATCTAAGAGGAGAGGGGTGACCCATTATGTGAGCAAACCATACGGTTCTTAGTTTTGTGACGACGGTTTTCTGTTCTTTTTCAGAACTAGTCCATTCTCACGGTGGAATAGACCTGCGATGGCAAATTTCATGCTGCAAGTGGTGAATGGTGTGTACCTTCTGCTGTACCCTGCCTTGCCTCCAACTCTGTCCTGCTTCACACTGTGTTTTTAGAGGACCCGTTCACCTGTAGAAATAAAAGGCACTCTTTCTGGACAGGAGATTCTTGTCCTCTCTCTCGGTGGTGTAGTACTGTATGTACTGGTCGTGCTTCTGTTTTTTTCAGTGAAGATATTTTTTCATAGCATACCCAATAACTGTGACCACATTGAAGGCGCTGTACAGTCTTTGTTGAATCCCGTTACTGCCAAGAAGTATTGTGCAGATCTGCAATGCTGTGATATTCAATCTCTCCATTCATCATGAACTGCACAGGGTCACGTTGCAGGTTGAATAAAACATCAAAGTAAATAGCAATGTCAGTGCATTACATCTGTAGAAATATTTGCTCTTAAGCAAACATTTACCTATGGATATTCTTCAGTCCATCCAAAGACAGCCTGACTGACAGGTGTGTGCTCATCTATGACAGCTTCAATGCCTATAAAGACTAATAATATGAGGAAATTGGCACTTTGACAACATAAATTCAGATGTTTGTTTTCATGCTTTTTCCTTTTTTTATTTACAAAATAAATGTAATTTTGAAGGTATTCAATCCAGTGTCTGCTGGTGCAGTGTTTTAATTATAAATGTTTTTGCCACTGTGTGTGGTAGCGCAATATAAACCTGCGCTATATTAGATGTTTTCTGAGACCTGTGCTGGAGGAAAAGAAAAAAACTTTTGCATTAAGCGAATACTAGAAATATGTTTTTGTAGCATTGAAGCACTCCAGAGATGCAGTAATGAGACATTAATGTAGAAAATGTATTTGTTTATGGTACAATTCATATTGGCATTTAAAAAGAAAAGCCTCGCATCATTTCGTTCCATTTTTATCTGTACTGTATCGGTGTTCCTATAGGAATAAGATGGAGACATTCCACGCACCGCTGTGTGGGGCCGCAGAGCGCCACCAAATGCATCGGTGTGTTGTTCCAAACCTGGTGTGGAAACCAGGTGCTATGAGATATGTAGAGGAAGGGCTGATCCAGCCAAACAGGTGTCGCCATTTAACCACAAGTGAGCTCATATTGTAGAAATGAAATCCTGTTTTTAATTATTTAATTAAACTTCCAAAGAAGTTGGGATGGGTTTGGGCGCTTAAGAAAAACATGTACATTTACAATTTTATTGATCTTTTTGTATTTTATTTTTCAAAATAAAAAAGCTTTAAATGTGGATTTGTCAAGTTGTGTTTTATAGTTTCCTCTCGGCACAATACTTTGGGAGAGTTGCACAGGGGCGGGAGACCCCACTGGCTGAACACCGACAATAAAATATAAACAAAAGGTGAACACCCCACTTGTCTGGAAAGAGACTCCTGCACAGACAACCAAATAAAAGAAAAACTTACTCCAACAGGCCGGTCCTTGAAATGGCCGGATCTATCCTAGAAGAGAAAAACAAGGTGGTGCAGAGTCTCAGGCAAAAACAGCATAACAATAGTCAGGTACAGTGCAGGGAAATAATCTGAACAGCAAGGGATAAAGCACAACCGTTGTCAAAAGAATAGCCAAGGTCGGTACACTGGGTTAATACAGCACAACGGAGTTAAATGCACAGCGAATAGTCTATATCAGTGTTTCCCAAACCTGTCCTCAGGACCCTCATCCAAGCCAGATTTTGCAGATCACCTTGGGGAAAAGCAGACTGAATCCTGCAATCCCTGAGCAGCAAATCATATCACCCGTGCTGAGCTTCAGATATCTGGAAAACCTGGCCTGTCAGCGGATCCTGAGGACAGGATTGAGAAACGCTGTTCTATATGGATAGCCAAAGGTCGGTACACCGTATAATAAAACACAACAAGGGTTAAGGCACAAAGAATAGTCAGATCTAGCTGAGATTCGTAAACGGATAATCCACCTAGAGGCAGAAAGGTAAACGCAAAAGGAAAATAAACAAGGACAACTGGACAACCACTATGGATGAGCCTGCATATAATTTTAACCCCTTGATTTCCTAGCATCATAGCCAAAGTTCATAGTGATGTCACATTGTTGCTTCCAAGTCCCAGCATTAATGTCTTTGGGGGTGAGAATGTGCTTTTTGTTTAGCATTCTGTCACTAAGGCTCTAAATCAGTGGTTCCCAACCGCGGTCCTCAAGTACTCCCAACAGGTCAAGTTTTCCAGATAGCTGAAACACAGCACAGGTGATATGATTTGCTGCTCAGTGATTGCAGGATTTAGTCTGCATTTCCCGTAGGCAATCCTACAAACCTGGCCTGTTAGGGGTACCTGAGGACCACGGTTGGGAACCACTGCTCTAAACTAACAATTTGCAATTGTTATATGTGATTAAGGTCCTTGAGAGGTTAATATCTTATCAAGTAACGTCTCCAATATTGGCAAACGTTTAATAATTCTGTACTTGACGGGAAAATACTTCCAATGATTTTAAAGCAGATTAACAGTCTAATAAAGGCTTTTGTATTTGGTCCCGTTTATCTAATGAAAAAGTGTTATTGGAGTTTAATTTCTTTCTTCTTTTCTGTTCAAAGCAAGTTAGCTCGATGTATCCTTTTATAATATCTATAATTTGTGATATGCAAATACACTCACCAGCCACTTTATTAGGTACATCTTGCTAGTACCCGGTTGGACCCCCTTTTGCCTACAGACCTGTCTTAATTTTTCATGGCATAGAGCCAACAAGGTGTTGGAAACATTCCATATTGACATGTTAGCATAATGTAGATTTGTCGGCTGCACATCCATGATGAGACTCTCCCGTTCCACCACATGCCAAAGGTGCTGTATGGTATTGAGGTCTGGTGACTGGAGGCCATTAGAGTAAAGCGAATTCCTTGTCATGTTCAAGAAACCAGCTTGAGATGATTTGAGTTTTGTGACATGGCTACTTCCAGCAGGATAATGCACCATCAGAAGATGGCTACACTGTGGTCATAAAGGGATGGACGTGGTCAACAACAATACTCTGGCAGACCGTGGCATTTAAAAGATGCTCAATTGGTACGAAGGGGCACCAAGGGTGCCAAGAAAGTATCCCCCACGCCATTACACCACCACCAGACTGAACCATTGATACAAGGCAGGATGGATCCATGCTTTGCGTGGTTTATGCCAAATTCTGACCCTACCATCTGAATGTCACAGCTGAAATGCAGACTTCTCAGACCAGGCACCATTTTTCAAATCTTCTATTGTCCAATTTTGGTGAGCCTGTGCTAATTGTAGCCTCAGTTTCCTGTTCTTAGCTGACAGGAGTGGCACCTGGTGTGGTCTGCTGCTGCTGCTGTAGCCCATCTGCTTCAAGGTTCGACGTGTTTTGCGTTTAGAGATGTATTCTGCATATCTTGGTTGCAACGGGTGGTTATTTGAGTTACTGTTGCCTTTCTTCTATCTCAAACCAGTCTGTCCATTCTCCTCTGACCTCAAGACATTTTTGTCCACGCAACTGCCACTCGCTGGATATTTCCTTGTTTTCGGACCCTTCTCTGTAAATCCTAGAGGTGGTTGTGCGTGAAAATCCCAATATTTCAGCAGTTTTTGAAATACTCAGACCAGCCCGTCTGGCACCAACAACCGTGCCACGTTCAAAGTCCCTTACATACTCTTTCTTCCCCATTCTGATGCTCGGTTTGAACTTCAAATGGTCTTCACCACGTCTAGATGTCCAAATGCATGGAGTTACTGCCATGTGATTGGCTGATTTAGCAATTTGTGTTAACAAGCAATTGACCAGGTGTACCTAATAAAGTGACCAGGGATGTATATTCCATGGGGCAGTGTGAAAGTGAGTAGACTGAATATATAATTAAGGTAAAACATCATGATCCTGGTCCCCCCCCCCCCCCGGTGGTAAGTAACATTTATGGCATGTTTCTAGTTTCAATAAACTGAATTGCACCGCACAGATGTGGCAAATCATCATATTGTGAAAACAGAATCAGACTGTGCTGAAGAATTTTTAGAATGCAGATCCTTATTAAAGTCCTTTTATGTACATCTAAGGATTAAATAAAATTGTTTTGTTTGCAAAAATATTATCGAACGCATCACAACATAACTATGTATTGGTAAGTCACTCTTTGCTATAAAAAGGTGGTAAAGGTTTAACTCCTCTACTACCAAAATATTAGGTAATGTTTATTTGATGGGATGCTTCACGAATATGAACATGTTTAAGATAGCGGTTCGGTATAATTATTGTTATACGGAGATAAAGGACTAAAATAGTGTATATTTGCCCTTTTAGGTTTACTTGTATTTTGGTTTTCCTTTACAAAGAATACTGCTGGAATGAAAGGTTCTAAACCAGGGATCAGCAACCTCAGCCCTCCACATGTTCTGGAACTACATGTCATGTGATGCTCAGCAACTCCTTAATTACATTCCCTCTAGGGTTCTGCCAGATTCAAAACTAGGCCAAGGTTTCTGACCCTCAGAAGAAGGCTGGCATATGTCTGTCTGGGGGCAATTACTAGTGAACCGCCCTTTTTGCAACTCCAAAAAAATGAGATTCTAGCACATCTCACACCTTTTGTATGCAGTTTCCTGTTTTTGTCATAGAATTTTATATACATGTTAAAAATCCTTACTACAGATTATATTATCATAATATTGTGTCCTTTTTTTCCCAGTTATATATACTGCTGTGAAAAAATTCTTTAAGAATATTTAATCTCCCTGGCGGTTTTCCCGAGTGTGGCTTGGGGTTAACTTTCACTGCTGAAAACAGTAAGTCACACTCGGGCTGGATACATTACGTGTTCCTGCGCTCCCTCGCTGACCTCCGCGATCGCGTTCTCCTCTGTTCGATCGGGGCATCCTGGTTCCCTTCTCGCGAGAGACAGGCGGTATAGTAACACTTTGTATGTTCTAAACCCCTCTTATCTTTGCACTGTACAGAGCTCTGCCTCAGTATTGTAATTCAGCAATAAAGTTTGAGCGTTTTTCCCAGAGAGGTTGCAGCCATATCATTACAGCTCCTGTCAGTATTTCAGGGTGGTAGGATCGAGGTCTACGCTAAATGACATACAGTATATACTAACTTCATGCACTTGGAATTAAAATGGAATCCTGGCACTACTACCATCAAGCAAAGGCAGGATTTATTAGGATATTGGCAGCTTTTCTCATTACCCTGCAGCCTTTATCCCTAATAAATTGTGCCTTTGCATGATGGGAGTGTCTGGATTCCATGTTGCGTTCTAGAAAGGTCCTTCATGACATGCGTGTTTTCCTACTGGGAACAAATTGTCGTGTGCATTGCCAACTTCTTTGTGTTTTTGTTATAACGTGTCACAAATGTTAGGTTCTGTCAGGAAGCAGATGGCATTATCACTAATTCTCTCAACAGTTTACATATATGTATGACTAGAATGACGTCTGGGTGACTACATATCCCCTAACTGCCTGGTAAACTGCGGTTTATGGAATAGTATCCGTGCAGAACATAAATGTTATCTAAATTGTAGGCAGGGATGATAGGAAAAAATGTATATTGTCAAAATATCCGTTTAAAGACCCTTGGTCCTTAAGGGGTTAATAAAGTCAATGCATTTATGAGGTAAATGTTGGTCCTTAAGAGGTTAAATTGTGTATTCTATGGAGGTAAGTTGAACTGGGGTGACTCTGAAATTTATATTTTTGCAACTAATTTATATTTTTGCAACTTTATTCAGCATAGTGTTTTGAGAAATTCTTCCTCAACTAAAGCTATCCATTTCCTGCAAAATATAAATATATTGTCTTCAATCAGTGAAACAAATCTTCCAGTCTCCTTGTAGCTTCTACAGGTATTGAGGTCCTTGGGAGTTTGTATTGCATTATTTACATAGGCCTTGGCATTATTAACAGCACTCCAGGGGTAATGAAAGCGGCGAGCTACTGCTCAGAATGATCTTGATTAGGATTTATATGAACATGGAGTCCCTGCAATGCAATCAGCATGGTAATAAAGACCAAGATGAGCATCTGTTGCTATATCAACAGCCTTGGATTTGTCCAAAGCTTCAGTGGAAAAACCTTCAAGTTACAGACAGATATTGTATACTGATGGGAAAAAATATGGTCTACCTGAAGACACTTAACCATTTACCTACCAACCCAGTGTTCACTGATTGTACGGGACAGGAAGAGGTAGAAAATAATTTAGAATTGAAACAGATTGATTCTATTCACTCGTTCCTTACATTTATACAGTCTGTAATACCACAAATTATTCATTCAGATGGTTTTAAAGTTAAAGTATTTATAAAGTGTCAACAAATTCCTTAGGGCTGTACAATGGGAGAGACAGAATAACAAACATACAAGTTACACACACGGAACAGAAGGAGGGAGGACTGCTGGAGAGCTTACAATCTAAGGCTAGGGTCAGACGAGCGCAGTTATCACGCCCGTGTTGCCGCACATTTGTACGTCCGTGGCAGCATAGCCTTCTGACCAATGGAGCCCCACACACGAAGTACGTCTGCACAGAAGTGCGGTTGCATGGCGGACGCGGCAAATGGACGCAGGTTAGGCAAGAATGTAATGCTGCTAGAACAGACGTGCGGAGTGCGCCACGTCTGCAACGTCCGTGTAGCTTTGTGTGTGAGTGATGGAACGAGGTCAGATGGACTGCATTTATACGTCCAGCATTTTTGACGGACAGAATGTTTTTTCATTTTATCTTATTTTCCCTGCTACATCAGTCAAAAAATACGTCAGTGAAAAAAACAGACTGTGTGGCACTACCTTGTTGTCAGTCAGTAAGTACGTCCATACTGCATGGACGCACAGTCCGTACAAAATGCGTTCATCTGACCCTAGCCTAAGTGAAGTGGCAGTTGCAGGAGGGCTGAATGGGAAGTAGAGGAAATGACCGTGGGAAGATCATGGTGTGAGATGACAAATATACAGATTTACACAGAAAATAATTATGTAAGAAATATATTCACTATGTTACATGTTTACAGTTGCATCCTGTATCAAGGTATGTTAATAGGGAGCTCTTGAGTGATTTAAGACCAGGGGAAGATTTGATGGCGTCTGGGAGGTTATTTCATAATTGCGGTGCTTTGAAGGAAAATGAGGATCGAGCCACTTTCTTTTTTTTTTTTTTTAACATATTGTGCTTTATTGAGAAATTGAAAAAGTCATACAGAAGCAATATCATCAGAGCATAACATATCCATTAAGAAGGCAGAAAGCATAGAACATTGCATAGAACACAGCAGATGCTGTAAATGCAATACGATACAATACCCGGAGGCGTGAGCAGCAGGCAAACGTCCGTGTGCGGGTGGCATGAACCACACGGAGTCCCGGGAGGGGACGGAGACCTACGAAGAGTACTCACTAAGTGAAGGAAACCTAACAAGGTCGGGGGGTGGTCTTTCCTATACGGGGCAAGCATGTGTTCAACCAGTAGTACCAGGAGTGATAGTGCTCAGCGGCCTTACCTAGGGACAGGGCGACCCTTTCTTCCGCCGATTGAATACTTTCCACTTCGTGTAGCCATACGGTGAGGGGTGGAGCGGTGGGCTTACGCCAGAACATTGGTAGAGCCAGGCGCGCGGCGTGTAAAAGTCTGATGGCGATCGATTTCCGAAATACTTCGGGCGGAGCCTCAGTGTGATTAAGTAGGCAGTATTCTGGGGTAAATGGGGGTGGTGGTTCCGTGACGTTGCAAAGACAATTATGGACGGAGCGTCAAAACTCAGAAAGAGCAGGGCAGTCCCACCATATATGGAGTGTTGATGCATTAGGTATGTCACATCTCCAGCATTTGCTGGCTTCCCTATCAGCGTAGTGGCCCAAAACTTGGGGTGTCTTGTGCCACTTCATGAGCACTTTATAGTTGGCCTCCTGAACCCTCACTGCTGTGGAACTGGAATGTGTTAGTTGGCATATTGCGCGCCATTGATGGTCTTCAAAAGCAAAGTTTAATTCACGTTCCCAGCTAGCGCGAGCGGGACTGTTCGGGGAAGATGTGGCCTGGAGCATATCATACATTAAAGAGAGGCAGTGCGATGGGTATTTGCCCCTTTCTATCAACATCTCATATTGTGTTAGCGGTCTATTGTACTCTGGAAGTGGGGCAATGGATCGTAACGACTGAATGAGTCGGTGATGATGGAACCGTGTTAGGAATGAGTCTGCATTCGGTATGGGCAATTTGTCATAAGGGATTGGGCCCGACTCGTTCAGGAAGTGCTTAGGTCGTGGAGGGGTAGGTTGACTGTCCGGGGTCGTTGGGGATAGGGACCCAGAGAAAGCCGGCAACCACTGTAGGGGCAGGAGGGGTGAAGGAAAGGGGGCAATGCCGGCAGAGCGCTTCAAGGAGCGCCAGGCTTTCAAGGTGGCGTGTATTAGGGGATGTGGTTCCACCATGGTCTTTTGTGTGGAAATTGGCAACCAGGGGAGGCAGGGCAGGGGACACCGCGCCGACTCCTGTACTATTGTAACCCAGGACCTAGTTAGCAAGCTGGTGGACCACTCCACTATGCGTTGTAGGTGTGAGGCCACATAGTAGTGGCAGAAGTGCGGGAGTGCAACACCCCCTAGCTGTTTAGGGGCCATCAACAGGGCCAAGCTGATGCGCGGTTTCTTAGAATTCCAAACATAGGTGGAGATCATTTTGCGGAGCTGCGGAAAAAAAGGCGGTCGGTAAGAGGATAGGGAGCGTCTGAAAGAGATAAAGGACACGGGGCAGGATGTTCATCTTAACTACATTAACACGGCCGAACCATGAGATATGTGGGAAGGACCAGTGTTGTAAATCTACCAATAGGGCCGCAAGCAAAGGTTTGTAGTTTGCATTGTATAAGTCTTTACAGGCCGCTGTGAGGGTGATCCCCAAGTATTTAAGGCCACTGGTACACCATCGGAAAGGGAACAAGTGCTTAAGGGTTACCTGTAGGTCAGCAGGGACATATATGGGTAGGATTTCCGATTTTTCCATATTAATACAGAGGTTGCTAATGGAGCCATAATCCTGGAAAAGTTTAGTTAAGTGCTGCAATGACTCCGCCGGTTTACGGACGAAGAATAACATGTCGTCGGCGTATGACACCACATGGTGTTCCATCCCCGCCGCCGACACTCCGTGTAGTTGTGGGTGTGAGCGAATCGCCTGCAGGAAGGGCTCAAGGGTGAGGGCAAACAATAGTGGGGAAACGGGGCAGCCTTGTCTCGTGCCGTTGTTGATGCGAAAAGGGGGTGAAAGGGCCCCGTTCACATTAAGTCTGGCAGAGGGGTTAGTGTACAGCACCCCTATCCATGCCAACATGTTACGACCTAAACCTATGTGGCCTAATGTGCTGAAGAGAAAGCGCCAACTGACGCGTTCAAAGGCCTTCTCTGCGTCAGTGGATAAAAGCAGCATGGGTTCATTTTTAGTCTTAGACGCTAAATGAATCAGGTTAATTGCCTGCACAGTGTTTGCCCTGCCCTCCCTCCCCGGGATAAAGCCCGACTGATCATTGTGGATAAGCTGCGGAATGTACGGGTTGAGGCGAGTAGCAAGTATTTTAGCAAATAAGTTCACATCTTGGTTTAGCAGGGATATGGGCCTATAATTGCCGCAGAGCTCGGTGTCCCTACCCGGTTTAGGGATAAGGGTTACTGTTGCCATCAGGGTTTGGGCGGTCAGTGGGTCCCCGTCCGTTATGGAGTTAAAGGTCACAAGCCATTGTGGGTCAAGTATTTCCCGAAGTGTTTTGTAATACAGGAGGGGTAATCCGTCAGGTCCGGGAGCCTTTCCCGTCGGGGTCTGTTTAATGGCATCGGATAGCTCTGTCCCCGTAATCGGTTGTTCCAGCAGTCTTCTAGTCTCAAGGGGAAGGGATTTGTCGAGGTGGGTCCGTAAGTAGGTGTCAATAGCAGGCTGTATCTTTGGGGCAGGGGGGGCGGGAATGTTGTATGCGTCTGTGAAGTGGGTGAGTAGGAGGTCCATCAAGTCCCGCGGGTGTGTAAGTACCGCGTTTGTTGGTGTGCGCAGCTTAGGGTTGTACATGGTACGGTTGGGTTTGCACAGGGCATGGGCCAGAAGTCTGCTGCATTTGTTCCCTTGGTCATAAAAAAGTTTTTTGGTGCGCTTCATGGTGTTTAAGGCGCTGATATTAAGTAGGGAATGTAGTTCTGCCTTGTGCCCCGTAAGTTCCGTGTAAGTCTGATCAGAGAGTGTAGTCTTGTGCGTCAATTCAAGGTCACGAATGAGGGTGTTTAGTTCAGTCTCGCGCTGGGTCCGTTCCCGCTTGAGGCGCGCGCCTTGTGAGATCAAGTAACCCCGTGCGATCGTCTTATGCACTTCCCAGACTATCGGAGGTGGGGAGTCAGGGGTAGTGTTCTCTATGAAGTACTGTCGGAGCGTGTCGCGTAGTCCCGCTAGTGTGTCAGGGTCATTCAAGAGTGTTTCATTTAATCGCCAATGCGCTGATTTAGGGCGGTAAAGTGAGGTTGCTAAGGTCATGAGGACCGGGCAGTGGTCCGCCCAGGCCGTGGCACCTATGGTGATCGACTGCATAAGGTGCGCAAAGTTGAATGGCAGGAACAGATAGTCGATTCGTGAATATCGGTCGTGTATGTTGCTGTAGTACGTGTAGTCCTTAACTGTTGGGTGCAAAGCCCGCCAGCAGTCAGTCTGTTGTCGTGTAGGTGAAGTCGAGCCTGGCGATGCACTGAGGATGCCACACTGGATGTGCCGCGGGAGGTGTCTACCCGGGGGTCAAGTGCCAGATTAAGGTCACCTCCTATTAAAAGTATCCCCTCTGTGAATGACATGACGATGCGGAGTATGTCCCGAAGTGCACAATGTTGACCCTTGTTTGGTAAGTAGACAGACGCAAAGGTGTATCTACCTCCTTCGTCATATTTGGCTTCCAGGAGCGTAAAGGGGACATGTCTGGAAAACAGGATAGCAGTACCACGGACTTTGCCATCCTTACAATTCCCGAAATAGCCTGTGGGGAAGTGGTGGTTACGAAAGCTCGGTGCTTTGTCAGAAGCAAAATGCGTCTCCTGTATCAAGGCCACAGAGACACGTAGTTTAGAAAATTCCCGGAGGGCAATATGTCATTTCGTGGGTATATTCAAGCCACCCGCATTTAAGGTTAGCACCTTAAGGGTGCCTGGGGTAAATGCCATCAGCTAAAGTTAAGGTTAACGATAAATGTGTAATAAAATACACCAACCGGTAAAACCAAAAGCAACAATAATACGTAGAACAATCAGAAAAAAAGTCAAAAGAGCTAATGCAACTTGTGCGGTATACAAACCCGTGGCACTTAGCGAGGTGTCGGGAGAGACCGCACGGACCACCAATACAAGGGTGGGTTGCAGCTCGGTGGGGTACGTGGAGTGAGCGCCTCGCTAACTTCGGAGCTAGGAGACTAAAGGAAGTGACAAGTCTAAGTTCCCGCTACCTCCGTGTGCGGTGGACAAAAGAAAAAGAAAGAGCAGCTCTTGGGTGTGGTGCCTGTGGCCTCAGAAGTAAAGATGCCCGCAGCGGTGAGTAAGGGTGGGTGAGTCATAAAGTTCACAGGCAATATGGCTGTGGATCAAGAAGCACCTTGTCCATCCTATTCGCTTTTATGCTAGTTTGACGTGCTCAGCCGTCTTGAGAGCTGGAGGGAGTAAAGGTTGGTGATCGGAGAGATGCTCTTTGCGGTCTTCCCGGTCTAGGGTTGCGTTGCGGAAGAGGTTTGGGTGCATAGGCAGCCGTTGGATCTGGCCACGAAGTCAAAGTGGTGGGTGGAAGGTGTAGGGCCTGCAAAAAGCCCTCCAGTTCAGATTCGTTGCGGGCCGTGACCGGGCCTTGTGGAGTGCGTACCTGAATCCCAAAGGGGTATGGCCAGCGGTACTGTAGGTTTTCCTTTTGCAGCGCCATCGTGAGTGGTCGTAAGGCTTTACGGGTGTGCAGTGTAATAGGAGAGACATCGTGAAACAGGGCGATATTAGCCCCCTCAAATTTGATCTGCGGTCGTTCACGTGCTCGGCGCATAATCTCTTCCTTAATGCCAAAGCGAAGGAAAAAACAAATAATATCCCTCGGCGGGGCATCCGCTGGCCCTTTTGGGCGTAATGCTCTGTGGTAGCGTTCAATATCAATATGTGAGGTGTGGTCCGGGCCCAAAATGGAGTTGAATAGACGGAGCAAAATCCTACCCAGTTCTGCAGGTGACGTCTCTGCTTCAGGGAGGCCCCTAATTCTAATATTTTGTCTGCGTCCGCGGTTTTCGAGATCTTCCACGTGGCGTGTCAGTGTGATCAGTAAGTGATGGTGTGCATCAACACGCGTTGAGGTCTCCGTGATGAACGTGGCCTGGTCCCTCTGTCCACTCTCCACCCGTTCCAGGCGGCTCTGGAGGCCCCCTATGTCATCACGCAGCAGCTGAATATCCGCTGCCAGCAATTGACGGAGGGCGGTGGTCGCCACTGTCAGGTCCGCCTTCGTCGGGAGTGATCGCAGAAGTTGGAGGACGTCCGTAGGGGCATCCCACGCATCGGCCGCGGAGTTTAGGGGCGACGCGGAGCCACATGGTGAGTCCGGCGCCATGTTGGGGGAGGTCGGGGCCTCTGGCTGTCCCGTCGACGGGGCGAAAAACTGCCGGATGCCAGGTGTGGAGGGGTCCCCGCTGGGCCCGGGGGTCTCCGGTGCTTGGGAGGTCCTCTTACCGCGACCCATGGCTACCCTTCGTGCGCTCGGTGCTGGGGAGAAATTGGAGGTAAGCGGGAGTCTCTATGTAGCCATATTGGTCAGCAAATTGCGAGTGTAGTAGTCCACGCAGGGGCCACCAAATTTTTTTTATCTGTTTCCCACTTATGTTCTCTTTGTTTTTCTAAAAAAAAAAATCTCTTCGGAAAAATGAGGTACAAAATGTAGGTGTAGAGGACCCCTCGAGGCCCACCGGAAAAATTATAATTGTTCCTTCCTTCTTCCCTCTTTTTCTCCCTCCCCCCTCTCCCTTTTCTTTTCCCCCTTTTTTTTTTTCCTCTTTTTCTCCTTGTTTTTTTTTTTTTTTTTTTATCTTTTTCTTGTTTTTTTCTTTATTCCTCCCTCTGTTGTCCCTTTTTCTTTTCCCCTCCCCTCCTCCTCCCCTTTGCAGGTGAGTCCCAAAATTATTTTCCCTTTCAAGAAAGTGGGACAGGTAGGCCGCAATGGGTCTCCCAGAAAAATTTATTATTGTAAGACAGCCATCAGAGTCTTGCCGAGTGAGAGCCACTTCAGGGCACAGGGTGGAGGGGTATGCAGGCCGGAACCAGTTCCTCCCCGTTCGGTGCATCTGGGGACAGGTGGGTTCTGCTGTCGGGGGCCTTAATGGTGCTTATCGCAGCCTCCCCGCGCTCCCTCCGAAGGCTCCCGGTGAAGGGTGGGAAGAAAAAGAAAAAGGAGGGGGGTCAAGTGCTCTCGGCGGGAGGCTACTACCTTAGGCCGCTGTGCGAGGTGCTGGCAGACAAGTGTCCCGGTCGGTGAGGGGAGATCGGTTTGTGGAGCCGGTGGGTAGCCTTCACTCAGCCCACTCCGAGCACTTGATGGTGGTGGGTACGTTGCATCCCGGTCCAGAGGGGCCGGTAGCTGTGTCCCCGGAAGTGGATGCTTGTGTGGCGGTGGTTTAATCTCGTCCCAGGCTTCCCTCGTGCTGTAGGCCCGCAGGTGTCCGGCGGCAATATAGGCACAACTGGGAGTTGCAAGGGACTCGCCGTATCTCCTCCGGGGTCCGAGAGGGCACAGGGCAAGCAAATAAGGCCGTGGGTGTTAAGAGTTTGGTAGATAAAATCGCAATTTAAGATAAATTTGCAGGAGCTACCTCGAGGCACGTCTTCCTTGCTCTGCGTCAGGCCACGCCCCCCGAGCCACTTTCTTTTTGTATTGTGGTATTGCAAGTAAGGTGCAGGTCCTGGATCGGAGGTTATAGGATGAGGGAGCTGCTGGGGTAAGCAGCCTATTCAGGTAGGGTTGGTAGCTTCCCAGAAAAGCTCTTAAACACCAGGTTGGAAAGGTGAAGGGTGCGTCTGGATTCCAGCAATGGCCAGTTTAGTTCTTTTAACATGTCACAATGGTGGATCATGTAGTTACATTGTAGCACAAAGAGGCAGAATGAGTTTTACAATGTAGTAAGTTTCTGAAGGTGCGTTCGCGGGGCGGCTGCATACCGTCCGTATTCAATAGCCGGCATAAGCATTTGTTCTGCAATTTGCTTTCTTACCGCGGGGCTCAGGCAGGATTTGTTTCTGTACAGGGCACCTAGTTAGGGGTAAAGTTTAGATGAGAGTTTTTCGATGTTCCTGTTTAAACATTTTGAACCAAGGCACTGAAAATCTAGGCATTTTGCCAACTTTTTGGTGCTGTTTGGTGTTCTCTGAATAGATTAACCATTACTTCACTATGGTGAATTTTAATGCAGCCAAATTGCACAATCTGAGGTGAATTGCCATGAAATTGCCCCATACAGTGAAATTCACCGTTCGATGCAATTCGGTGGCAAGTTCAGCAGTCTTTGAATAACCCCTTATGCTTTTATTATAATATTGGCCTCTTTCCCGCTGTCCATTAGTGCAGTGGTTCCCAAACCTGTCCTCAGGACCCTCTAACATTAAGATTAAGGATCCCCTTCGGAAAATGCAGAGTTACATAGTTACATAGTTACATAGGCTGAAAAAAGACATGCGTCCATCGGGTTCAGCCTCTCCCACATAACCTACTGCTGTTGATCCAAAAGAAGGCAAAAAACCCAGTCTGAAATGCTTGCCAATATGCAACATACTGCAAAAAAATTCCTTCTTGACCCCAGAATGGCAGTCAGATTTCTCCTTGGATCAAGAAGCTTTTACCCACATATTAAATATTATAACCCTTAATATTCTGTGTCTGCAGGAAGTCATCTAGTCGTTTTTTAAAAGTCTGTACAGACTCTGACCCAACCACCTCAACAGGCAGAGAATTCCACAGCTTTATTGTTCTCACCGTAAAATAACCCTTCCTATGCTTTAAGCTAAATTTTCTTTCTTCCAGTCTAAATGGATGACCCCTTAACCTATTCATTAACAGGACTATACATAGGACATCAGACAATGGTTGATAATGGCCCCGTATATATTTATATAAGGTTATCAGATCCCCTCTAAGGCGCCGTTTCTCTAAACTAAACAGGTTTAAGCTTGTTAATCTTGCCTCATAACTTAACCCTTCCATTCCCCTTATTAATTTAGTTGCCCGTCTCTGCACTTTTTCTAACGCTATAATATCTTTTTTTAAGACCGGTGCCCAAAATTGCACGGCATATTCAAGGTGCGGCCTGACCATTGATTTATACAGAGGCAAAATTATGTTTTCATCCCGTGAGTGAACTCCCCTTTTAATGCATGCCAATACTTTGCTTGCCTTGGCGGCTGCTGTTTGACATTGCACATTGTTACTTAGTTTGAAGTCTATGATTATTCCCAAATCCTTCTCCTGCTTGGATTTCCCTAACTCCGTACCATTACCATTTAGGGTATAAATTACTTGTGTGTTCTTCACTCCAAAGTGCATAACTTTGCATTTATCTACATTAAATTTCATCTGCCATTTAAGTGCCCAGCCCCCCAATCTATCTAAATCCCTCTGTAGCGAAGTAACATCCTGCTCACATTGTATTACTTTTCCTAGTTTTGTGTCATCTGCAAACAGTGATACATGACTTTCAATGCCTATCTCAAGGTCATTTATAAATAAATTGAATAGTATTGGTCCTATAACAGACCCCTGAGGGACACAGCTTACCACTGGTATCCATCTTGAAAATGTACCATTTATGACCACTCTCTGTACCCTATCTTTTAGCCAGTTTTCTATCCAAGAACAAGTATTTTCATCTAGACCAATTTTTCTTAATTTAAATAGTAACCTTTTGTGTGGAACTGTGTCGAAAGCTTTGGCAAAATCTAAGTAAATCACATCCACTGCGACCCCCTGATCTATACTTCTACTTACTTCCTCATAGAACGTAATTAGGTTAGTCTGACATGATCTGTGTTTCATGAAACCATGCTGGTTTTTGCCAATAACATTATACCTCCCAATAAATTCCTGAATATTATCCCTTAGTAACC
Source organism: Leptobrachium leishanense (assembly GCA_009667805.1). Lineage (NCBI taxonomy): Eukaryota > Metazoa > Chordata > Amphibia > Anura > Megophryidae > Leptobrachium > Leptobrachium leishanense. The sequence continues at coordinate 261,171,134 of CM019064.1, forward strand.
CCTCGAATACTTTCCCAGCCACAGATGTTAAGCTCACAGGTCTATAATTCCCAGGCACAAATTTTAAACCTTTCTTAAATCTATGGACCACGTCAGTTTTTCTCCAATCCTCTGGTACTATTCCTGAAAGAAAAGAATCTTGAAAGATTAAGAACAGAGGTTTACATATTTCAACACATAGCTCTCTCAGTACTCGCGGGTGAATTCCATCTGGCCCTGGGGCTTTATTCACATTCACATTGTTTAATTTCTGCAAAACCTTGTCCTGAGTCAACCAGTCACTTTGTATTAGTAAGTTTTTATTAATGAATTGCATGTCTCCTGTTATAGGTTTCTCTTTGATAAATACTGAAGAAAAATAATCATTTAAAATTTCTGCCTTATCCTGATCTTCAGTTAACAATAACCCTGACTCAGATTTTAGTGAACCTACATTTTCACTCTTAGGTTTTTTGGAATTTATGTACCTAAAGAATCTTTTAGGGTTGGTCTTGCTCTCTTTGGCTATTTCTTTTTCATTTTCTAGTTTAGCCCATCTAATCGCATTTTTACATGCTTTATTGGCTGCCCTATATGCTTTATAGGATGCCTCAGATTTATCAGATTTAAAAGCTTTAAATGCCTTCTTTTTATTTTTCATTTCCTTAGTTACCTTCCTAGAGTGAATCCTGCAATCACTGATCAGCAAATCCGATCAACTGTGCAGTTCCTCCGATATCTGGCAAACCTGGCCGGTCAGTGGGTCCTGAGGACATGTTTGGGAAACACTACATTAGTGTGTGTATAATGTTACAGATTGGATACTGGGTTATGAGTAGGGATGGGCTGCCAGTTCGAATCGGTTCGATGTTCATATCGACTGTTCGAAAGTTCACGAACTTCGAACTTTTCAGGCCGTTCGCAAAAAGTTCGGGAAAAAAATTGAAATTTTTTAAAAAAATGTTTAGAAAATCCTATAAATAAAGAGACTCTTTACTGCAGAATATAAGCAACGGTTTATTTGATATTGAATTAAAACGGGAATATTTTTAACATTGAAGCCTATGGGATAAAACAATCTTGTTGCTAAAACATCAGGCAGACAAGGCCCTCTAATCAGGCACTGTAGAGGGCAGCCCGCCGGGGTCTCCCATGGATCCCTTGAGGAGCATGCGGCTGCCGGATGACAGAGCTGCGACTGTGCGGGCTGGCTGACCGGGTGCATGTGGCAGAGAGGTGGCGCAGGGAGGGAGCCACTGCACCTGCGGCCACGGCAGACCCCCCCCCCTTCCCACAACCAAGATCCAGGGAGCCCCCACTGACCACCAAGCGAAGGTAAGGCGACACCTTTCAAAAAAAAAAAATCCGAGGACATTTTTAAATGTCCCCTGGAACATAAAAGAAAACTTTTTTTCTTTCTTTCTAATACTCACCTGATTCCTGGATCCACCAAAAAGCGCAGCCTCCCGTCTCCCACGCTGTTAGAAGCTGCATACACCGGCGCGCTGTGTGCAGCTTCTGAGAAGATACGCTATTAGTGTAGAGGGAGCGATGCAAAATGCGCAGCTGGCATCTCCGCTAGCGTATCTTCTCAGAAGCTGCACACAGCGCGCCGGTTAAAGCTAGCGTCAGACTGTAGAGGTGCTGCCCGACAGTGTGAGGATTCATATGCTGCATTAATTCTTCTTCTTACAAATTTGGTTACTTAAACCGTTTGCGTTTGGATTGTAATATTGTGACATCCAGGGCCCCGGGTGGCGATCGGGGGGGGGGGCCACGGACGCATGGTGCCGCCAGCTGGCCGAATGCCAGGAGCTCCGGCAGCACCCGGCACAGCTGTAAGTGATCAGGGGGCAGGGCGCGGCGTGATGATGCGGAGCCGCCGGGACCTTTTAAATCAGGAGCGCGCGCATTGAGCCCTCGCCTTGCCGTGGAGTTTCATTCCCGCATCGCTAGCTTACCGAATCAGTTTGTATACTTGTTACTGACCCTGCTTGTTCTGAGGACCCGATCTGTTGCCGACTTTGCCTGCCATTTGACTATTCTCTCTGTGTACTCCCTGCCTGTTGTTTGCCTCCTGATGCTACTGGTGTGCGCCATGGTGTCTCACCATATACAGTAGCGCAGTACAAGTGCCTAAAGGTTGCTGACCCGGTTTTGTTGTAACGACTATTCTCGCTCTGTGCCCCTGTCTGGTATATCTGCTGCTTGTTACTGCTGGTGTGTGCTACAGATCCTGCCACATATAGTAGCACAGTACAAGTGCCTAAACGTTGCTGACCCGGTTTTGTTATAACTACTCTCACTCTGCGCCGCTGTCTGGTATATTCCGCTGCTTGTTACTGCTGGTGCGCTTCCATCCCGCCATTTACTATAGCGCAGTACAAACATATATTGATCTCAGTCTGTGGTGTATATTGCTGGTGCTGTCTCCCTGGCCTGTGTGGCTGCTAGAGGTTAGATTCACAGGGTTATCCAAAGAGATTCGAAAAGTCACCGCACGTTCGGTGACTTTTCGTTCTCTTCAATTCGGTTCCTTTTGCCGATTGCATTTCGGTGACCCTGCGGTGTATTCAGCAAGCACCACAGGGTCCCCGAATTGCAGGGAAAAGCTGCCGAAAACCTGACGAAAACTAACCGAATGCACGCTGAAAACAAGCAAAAACATCTGGATTAACCTTCGAAGAAGCCGAACAGGAGCCGAACAGGAGCCGAATCACACAGAGCCGAAGCAGCTGTGACGTAGAGGAGGCAGTGAATAAATTAGAAAAACCATTTGTATGAATCTGGGAAAATGAAACGCTGTTTGCAAAGAAACTACTAAGCGAAAATGTCTGAAATTTTCACAGGAGATCCAGGGAATGATAATAAAGAGGGCTGTTACAAAAAAAATAAGCAAACTGAAAAAAAAATTTTCAAAAAAATCGGACTTTTAATTTTTTTTTAAAAATTCAGAAAAATGCTTAAAGTATCCTAAAAAATCTATAAATAAAGAGACTTTTTGCTGCAGAATTTTATAATGAACGGTTTATTAGATATTGAATTAAAACGGGAATATTTTTAACATTGAAGCCTATGGGATTCTCCTGAATAAATTTGCCGAATTAAACCACCGAATGGCAGGGCATTAGGGGAACCTTTCACTGCTGGTTTGTGTTCTCTGAATAGCCGAAGCAGTGCTTTTTCATGGGGATTTCACTGCCCTCGAACAGGCACCGAACAGGCACCGTATGTGCAGGCAATTCGACAAGATTTGGCGAATTGCCTGCTCTCTGAATAGCCGAATGGCCAGGAAAGGTAACCGAACGCTGATTTTCAGCGTTCGGTTACCTTTCTCAAGCAATTCGAATCTCTTTGGATAACCCTGTCAGTGGTCCCGAGTCCCTACCATCCTAAGGATCGGAGGGTTAGAGGTCTGTTACCAGGGATCCTACCAGGTCTGTCCTGGGGAATCATTACAAATATGTGGTGAACGTTAATGCTCATGCAAGTGAGCGTTAACGTTTGCGTTAAGATCGTTATTTTTGTCCCACTCGTTGTTGCTCAAACATTTCCCATGGCTTCAAATCGCGTTTAAACATGAGCAAAAGTGGTAAAAATTAGCTCAGCGCACAGCGGTGAAATGGCTCAAAAAAAGTTTTTGGGTTAAAAACGCTTTTTTTTTTTTTTTCATTTGTTTTTCATTGTTTCCTGTTCCCCGGGGCAGTACCCAGACCCCCATACACCTTTTATGACCAATATCTTGCATATATGCCCTCTAGAGGGGACCTTAATTTTCAAACATTTGAGCTCCATTGACTTGCATCGCGTTCGAATCGTGTTCGCGTTCGAATTCAAACCTTTTCAAATGTTCGAGTTGTTCGAATGCGAACCGAACACGGAGGTGTTTGGCCCATCCCTAGTTAGGAGTATCTCATTGTGGTGACACCTTGCTGGGAGGGAGCAATGCTGTAAGTAGGATGGGGGAAAGTGTTTACATGGCAGTATATAGCATTAAAACAGCTGTTATTGCAAATATAGGTGCTACAACTGCAAATAATGCATTGTATGTAGCTGTCTCAGGCCTAATGAGTATCATGTGATTTAGAATTGATGGGAACTCAGGGAGAATAGTAGGGGTCAAATATCAAGTCCTTGTTTCAAGGTGCTCTCATTTTTCCTTGCCATTTTATTTTAGGTGATCCAGAATCGGGTTCCACGAGCCACACCTTCAATCCTGGTACAACACAAAGTGACTACAAATCTTGAGAAAACTACCATTTGTATGCTTTTACTGCACCTTGCACCCTTAGATCCCATCTCACCATTACACAGCTGTTGAAATGTTACCTGTGGACGTGTATGCGAAAACCTGAAAATTTTACCAAGTGTATGAAAATGCTTTGAAGCAATAAGCTTGTGTAGGTTTTCCACAAAATAATTAAACATCTGCATTTTTAGGTCAAAATACCATAAAGTAAATCTGACATTTTGCATTCACTGTAACTATTGTACAGGTCCTAGCTTTTTGGTGCAAGTGGAACAGACCCTCACAACCCACAAAGTTCAAATAAAGAGCAATAGGTGGTTCTATTGAAAGTCAAAATGGCCATTCACGTTTTTTGTGTCTGTAAGTCTGTGTCATTTTACTCATTTAGGTTTCATTCAAGATTTGGAATGTATCAATCTATCGTGAGTGGCAAAAGAGATACGCTGCTGCAACCTACAGGACTAAAATGATATTGTGATCTAAAACGGAAACCCTGGTACCCTATTGTTAAATATTATATCTATATAGATTGGGGCCAGGAATAGCCATGAATGAGATTTGAGTGACATGACAACAGATGGTTTGCAGTGACAACGCTCTATCTATGGACAACAAACGGACGTATCCTGCTTACAGCGTAGATATGTGCTTTGAACCGTCTGCTGACTTGCCATGTAAGAATATTAGGGTTTTGAGTAGAAAATAGAATAGCTGCACTTTGTACACATATAAACGCCTTCCTTGCCACCGGGAGACATACACACACACACAGCCAAGTTTGTCATGTCCATTTTCGCAGTATTTAAGATTTATTGTGGCAACTGTCCATCTGTCTGTACATCACATGACGACTACTTGTACTTCTGAGGCTCAGAGAATAAAGATATTTTTACCTCTTCTGTAAGTACAGGACTCTTTTTACGTAGTGCACCAATGTATGCGCATTACCTGCAAAAATCACGCGAGCCATTACCCAAAGACCTGAAGATGACTATACGTACGAATAAACCAAGATAGGTGTGAAAAAAGAAGTAAATAACCACTATCATTAATCTCCGCCTAATGGGCAACCTATATAGCGGAAACTAAAAAAATGTTGCAGATTTAGATTTGGTTAATAGCTTCAGACGATGGTTGGTACCAGTATTTGAAGTGAAGTTCACCCTATTTTATGCAAACCATGGTAATGCTGTTTTTTTAAATAGAAATTCACCCTAGCTTCAGTATGTGGGAACTTGAGTGAACAACGGTGTCCATGTAGTTGCATAGTTTAGTAAGGGGTCAGTTGGGTTAGGGTTGGTTTCAAAAGTTAGTTTAGTTTAATAAAATACATTTTTATAATATATTTATTTGACGTGGAATATTAAAAATCACTGAAGTTTAGTCAGTACTACTGTTGTTTGAAACAGAAACTTTGCTTCAGACAGTAGTACATATTTGTTCAAATAATGTTTTTGCTTCAAGCAACAGTACTACCACTGGTTGACATTGCAGTTGATTTTTTTACCATTGTTTGCAGAACTTGGGTGCCTGAGCAGTGCTTAATGAATACCCCACTTTATTTTTTGTGAAAAAGGCTTTAAAACTCATATTGAAACTTCGCTCAGAGATCTGTGAGTCAGATTCTCGAAAGTACAGTGGTACCTCGGTTCACGAACTTCATTGGTTCCACAACTCTGGTCGCGAACCGAATCACATTTTCCCATAGGGTTCAATGTAAATCAGGTTAATTAGTTCTGAACCATATGGGAAAAAAAAATGTAACCACAAAAATTATCTTTGAAACCTTCTTGTTCTGCACTTTCTTGTTACCCTTTTTATTGCGCTGCACTCTATTTTTACCACCATTCTTGCTCTGCACATCCTCGTCACCTTCAATAACACTCTGCACATCCTCGTCACCTTCAATAACGCTCTGCACATCCTCGTCACCTTCAATAACGCTCTGCACATCCTCATCACCTTCAATAACGCTCTGCACATCCTCGTCACCTTCAATAACGCTCTGCACACTCTTCTCACCTTCATTAACGCTCTGCACGTTCTTGTCCCCTCTCTGCGCTTTCTTTTTCCCACCACGCTTGTTCTGCACTTTCTTGGGAGCCATGCTGGGTTTAATACAGTAATGCTGAACAGTACTGTGCTAAAAAGCACACAGAAAAAGCTTCACAGTAGCCCTGACTGTGACCGCGATCCGTGTTCGTAACCCGAGGCAGAGTTCGTGAACGGAGGTAAACTGTTGACAAACTTCCTGTTCGCAAACCGAATTGTTCGTGAACAGGGGCGTTCGTGAACCGAGGTACCAATGTACATTTTCTGGCTCACAAACCGACGGGCCCTGCCAGCAGTTCAGGAGACACTTGACCTTCTGGGTATGTAGAACTAGAGCTATTGGGGAACCAAACAACTCCTGTATCTGTATTCCTGATAATGGGATTGCTGCTAAGGGTGGGCACATGCCCCTGTGTCCACCCCCTCCCCATGGATCTGCCAGTATCTAGTGGGCAGTGTGGGAATAATGAAGCTTTGTAGTATGCAAGACAGGTGAGAAGGAGCCCCGTGCATGTTAAACGGAGTGGAGATTTAATTATGACTATGGAAAATTAAAACAAGTTTCTAACTGCGCCACAGTGTTGTATTGCTCTTCCTCAATATGTGAACAGTATTTTTATGTATGTAATGTATAGTTTAAACTGTAACAAGAAAAAAAATCTATCATCTGCGCTCATTTCTATATATTTCCTTGTGAAACAAAACACACAGGTTTTGGTTTACTTGAATGGCCATTGAAGTTTAAGCTCACCTGCCCCGTCAAGACACCTCTTAAGGTGAGTTCTACCTAATGAAACCATATGCCGCTCCTCTGAGCAACTACATGCTCTCTTGCTGCTTCCCAGCTAAGCGGCAGAATGGTGGGTTTTATGTAAACACTCGCCAAATACTCCCACTTTGGGGTTAAAAACAAAAACATGGAAAAGGGAACAGCTGCAAAAATGACCTAACTGGTGTTACCCCCAAAATATACATACAGAAAAAGCGGTGTAGCACCCATGCCCACCAGGGCGGCTGCAACCACCAATGGCCATTCAAGTAAACCAAAACCCCTGTGTTTTGTTTCACAAGGAAATCTATAGTAATGAATGCAGATGACACTTTTTTTCTTGTTATGCTTTATACACGAACTGGGTTGTTACTCATGGTTGTTGCAGCCGCCCGGGTGGGCATAGGCGTGACACCGCTTTTTCAGTATGTATGTACAGTTTAAACTGTCCAAGGATGGAACTTACCTTGTACTTTTCTTATGTACCGTGATTATATACTATAGGTACACTTATGTTTTATGCTGATTATGGAGAGGAAAAACGGAATAAAATCACAACACCGGGTAGCAAAGTTGTGACATATCTCCCTCAAGTGGTGAACTGGAGAAATACACAATACCTGGACAAAAAGACATGTCTCGTTTTTAACGTTTTGGTCACCTTACAAAACTCTTTTTTTTAATACAAAAAGCAATATATGGTTACTATGTTTGAGCTGGCAGGTGGCGTTTTCTCTGAGCCACCATCCTTTTAACAGCAACTCCTAGCAGGTTTGAGAGACCATCATAACCGTTACAGAATTTGTATGGCGCCAATAGATTCCACAGTGGTTTGCAATGGGAAAGCACAGATATGTGACATAATGGATAATGATGCATCAGGAACAGACGACACTGCCTGTAGGATAAATGTCCTGCTAATACAGCGCTTTATAGAAGAGATCAATGAATTGCCAGAACTGCTGGAAGCCAGCCTCAAATTCCAAGGATTGTAAACTGTGTGCTGCCTGAAAGATACAGTGCTGTACATGTCTCTCCATCTCTAGCACTTCTTCCAGGTTGCTAAGCACCAGACCATAAAAAGATAAATACCCCTTCTCACGTGGATTATAAGAGATTGTGTAGTTGCAATAACTTGAATTTCTAGGTTGATCATTTCCACCAAGTAATATAAGAGTTCAGTGCTTTGTTTGAAGCGTTCCATAATGTTGATTCTGCATTAAAGTTTATATTCCCCAGTAGAACAATGAATAAAGAGGCTTGGCAAGCCAAGCTGAGCTGTGACATCCTTTATCTGTTAGGACAGGTATTCATCCCCATAACTATTTCATTTTATAAACCACAGCCTTTGATGAATGTTTAATGACACCATTGTCAATTGAAAGCACATGCAGGAAGGTGACACACAAGGTTCCACGTTCGGAATGCATAAATAACTAGAGATGCACCAAGACAGGAAATCTGTGGATCACTGATATACAGTCCGGTCCAGAAATATTGGGACATTGACACAATTCTAACATCTTTGGCTCTGTACACCACCACAATGGAGTTGGAATGAAACAAACACAATGTGCTTTAACTGCAGACTGTCAGCTTTGAGGGTATGCACATCCAACTCAGGTGAACGGTGTAGGACTTACAGCAATTTGCAGATGTGCCTCCCACTTGTTAAGGGACCAAAGGTAATGGGACAATTGGCTTCTCAGCTGTTCCATGGCCAGGTGTGTGGTATTTCCTCAATACCCCAATTACAATGTGCAGATAAAAGGCCCAGAGTTCATTTCAAGTGTGCTATTTGTATTTGGAATCTGTTGCTGTCAACTCTCAAGATGAGGTCCAAAAAGCTGTCACTATCAGTGAAGCAAGCCATCATTAGCTGAAGAAACAAAACAAACCCATCAGAGAGATAGCAAGAACATTAGGCGTGGCCAAAACAACTGTTTGGAACATTCTCAAAAAGAAGGAACGCACCGGTGAGCTCAGCAACACCAAAAGACCCGGGAGACCACGGAAAACAACTGTGGTGGATGACCGAAGAATTCTTTCCCTGGGGAAGAAAACACCCTTCACAACAGTTGGCCAGATCAAGAACACTCTCCAGGAGGTAGGTGTATGTGTGTCAAAGTCAACAATCAAGAGAAGACTTCACCAGAGTGAATACAGAGGGTTCACCACAAGATGTAAACCATTGGTGAGCCTCAAAAACAGGAAGGCCAGATTAGAGTTTGCCAAACAGCACCTAACAAAGCCTTCACAGTTCTGGAACAAGATCCTATGGACAGATGAGACCAAGATCAACTTGTACCAGAGTGATGGGAAGAGAAGAGTATGGAGAAGGAAAGGAACTGCTCATGATCCTAAGCATACCACCTCATCAGTGAAGCATGGTGGTGGTAGTGTCATGGCGTGGGCATGTATGGCTGCCAATGGAATTGGTTCTCTTGTATTTATTGATGATGTGACTGCTGACAAAAGCATCAGGATGAATTCTGAAGTGTTTCGGGTAATATTATCTGCTCCCATTCAGCCAAATGCTGCAGAACTCATTGGACGGCGCTTCACAGTGCAGATGGACAATGACCCAAAGCATACTGCAAAAGCAACCAAAGAGTTTTTGAAGGGACAGAAGTGGAATGTTATGCAATGGCCAAGTCAATCACCTGACCTGAATCCCATTGAGCATGCATTTCACTTGCTGAAGACAAAACTGAAGGGAAAATGCCCCAAGAACAAGCAGGAATTGAAGACAGTTGCAGTAGAGGCCTGGCAGAGCATCACCAGGGATGAAACCCAGCGTCTGGTGATGTCTATGCGTTCCAGACTTCAGGCTGTGATTGACTGCAAAGGATTTGCAACCAAGTATTAAGAAGGGAAAGTTTGATTTATGATTATTATTCTGTCCCATTACCTTTGGTCCCTTAACAAGTGGGAGGCACATCTGCAAACTGCTGTAAGTCCTACACCGTTCACCTGAGTTGGATGTTCATACCCTCAAATTAAAGCTGACAGTCTGCAGTTAAAGCACATTGTGTTTGTTTCATTCCAACTCCATTGTGGTGGAGTATAGAGTCAAAGATGTTAGAATTGTGTCTTTCTGGACCTGACTGTATCTGCACTGCATACAAAACAGGGAGGACACAAAACAGGGTTCCGGGAATTTACTGATACTGAGAAACATACATTGAAGGTCACAAACACAGGCCTTGATCCCCCTACTCCGCATGTGTCACTTTTTGTAGGGTTTAAGGACTCTTGTGGAGGAAAATCCAGACAATGCAGGGGGATCTCTGCACCAAAGCTTAACACATCCTTCTGTGACTGGGTGAATGTAGTATCTTGGTGGAGGGGTAGGCACTGTGTGCACATGGGAGAGGCATGGAAATTTGTTCCCATGTCTCCTGATTGTGGACCACTGACCCTGATGTTACACCTGATTATAGGTGGGGCAAGGCAGGGTGGGGGGGTAGTTGTCCCTCCCCCCAACCCCTTGTAGCAACATCTATGATTGAGAGCCTCAAGCAGGTTTAGATTATCATTTGAGATCATTCACACATTATACACTATATTGCCAAAAGTATTCGCTCACCCATCCAAATAATCAGAATCCGTTGTTCCAATCACTTCCATGGCCACAGGTATATAAAAATCAAGCACCTAGGCATGCAGACTGTTTTTACAAACATTTGTGAAAGAATGGGTCGCTCTCAGGAGCTCAGTGAATTCCAGCGTGGAACTGTGATAGGATGCCACCTGTGCAACAAATCCAGTCGTGAAATTTCCTTGCTCCTAAATATTCCACAGTCAACTGTCAGCTGTATTAGAAGAATGTGGAAGTGTTTGGGAACGACAGCAACTCAGCCACGAAGTGGTAGGCCACGTAAAACTGACGGAGCGGGGTCAGCAGATGCTGAGGCGCATAGTGCGAAGAGGTCGCCAACTTTCTGCAGAGTCAATCGCTACAGACCTCCAAACTTCATGTGGCCTTCAGATTAGCTCAAGAACGGTGCGCAGAGAGCTTCGTGGAATGGATTTCCAGGGCCGAGCAGCTGCACCCAAGCCATACATCACCAAGTGCAATGCAAAGCGTCGGATGCAGTGGTGTAAAGCACACCGCCACTGGACTATAGAGCAGTGGAGATGCGTTCTCTGGAGTGACGAATTACGCTTCTCCCATCTGGCAATCTGATGGACGAGTCTGGGTTTGGCGGCTGCCAGGAGAACGGTACTTGTCTGACTGCGTTGTGCCAAGTGTAAAGTTTGGTGGAGGGGTGATTATGTTGTGGGGTTATCTTTCAGGAGCTGGGCTTGGCCCCTTAGTTCCAGTGAAAGGAACTCTGAATGCTTCAGCATACCAAGACATTTTGGACAATTCCATGCTCCCAACTTTGTGGGAACAGTTTGGAGCTGGCCCCTTCCTCTTCCAACATGACTGTGCACCAGTGCACAAAGCAAGGTCCATAACGACATGGATGACAGAGTCTGGTGTGGATGAACATGACTGGCCTGCACAGAGTCCTGACCTCAACCCGATAGAACCACTTTGGGATGAATTAGAGCAGAGACTGAGAGCCAGGCCTTCTCGTCCAACATCGGTGTGTGACCCAGGGCCAGTCTGTCCATAGAATAGGGCGGAGCAGCGGCTCCAGGCGGCCCTTTTACAGGGCGGCATTTTGCCGCCCTGTCAAAGGCACCGACATACAGCGCCCGCCCTGGAAAGGCACAGCCCTGCTGCTGGTCGGGAAATAGGCTCCTCCCACCCACCCCCGGTGCCCACCCCTTCACTGTGGGCCGGCGCCCGCCCCCTTCACTGTGGCCCACCCACCCAGCGTGCAGGTGCCTGGGAGGGCGCCGGTGCGCTTGAAAGCTTCCGGAATCCACGTGCCTGGAGGCTTTCAAGCACGCCGGCGCCCTCCAGCGTGCAGGTGCCGGTGGCGTTGAAGCCCTCCAGTGGGCCAGCCTGGACCCGACCAGCCCAGACCCTGCCATGCCAGCCTGGACCCGACCAGACCCTGCCATGCCAGCCTGGAACCGACCAGCCCAGACCCTGCCGCTGCCAGCCCGGACCCGACCAGCCCGGACCCAACCAGCCCAGACCCTGCCGCTGCCAGCCCGGACCAGGTCAGCCCAGACGCCCGCACCTGGCCAGCCCGGACCCAGACGCCCGGACCAGGCCAGCCAGCCCTCTGACTAGGCCCGAAGCCAGGCCTCTGGAGCCTGACCTTGACCAGGCCCGGCGGCGTCCAACAAGCCCTCCAACAGGCTGGTGACCAGGGTGGGTAAGTGTGTGTGACTGTGTGTGTGACTGAGTGTGTGATGTGGGTGTGTGTGACTGACTGTGTGTGTGTGACTGACTGTGTGTGTGTGTCGGTGTGTGTGTGTGTGACTGGGTGTGTGTGTGTGACTGTATGCATGTGTGTGTCTGTGGATGTGTGGGACTGTATGTGTCTGTGTGATTGTATGCGTCTGTGTGTTTTGTGACTGTGTGTCTGTGGATGTGTTTGACAATGGGTTCAGGACATGTGGCTCAATGATACGCTCATACACACCGCACATTACTGTGAGTTTTATTGCTGTGGTGCTCTGTGATACGCTCATACACACCGGACATTACTGTGTTTTAATGCTGTGGAGCTCTGTGATATGCTTTTACATGCCACGTTTTTTTTTTCCTTTTGGGGGGGGGCAGCATTTCACCTGTCGCTCCAGGCAGCACAGTGGCTTGGGCCAGCCCTGGTGCGACCTCACAAATGCGCTTCTGGAAGAATTCCCATAAACACACTCCTAAACCTTGTGGACAGCCTTCCCAGAAGAGTTGAAGCTGTTATAGCTGCAAAGGGTGGACCGACGTCATATTGAACCCTATGGATTAGGAATGGGATGTCACTTAAATTCATATGCGAGTCAAGGCAGGTGAGCGAATACTTTTGGCAATATAGTGTATATTGTGTAATAATACAAATTAGAAAATCTAGGAAAATAATCTCTTCTCTAAATCCAAATTGATGACACAGAGATAGGCTGCTGTCTTTATCCCAGTGTTTTAAGTACACAGTGATGAGATTTTATAGCTTCTGGCAACACTAATAAATGGTGCCACTTCACAGGAACAAACCCAAAAATAGCTTATTTTGTTAAACCGTGGGATTATGCTGTGATAATACACATGATCGTTAATTTGCATGATTAAATACATAGCTGTGAACAGATTATTTATTATTATTATTCTTTATTTATAAAGCGCCGGCATATTCCGCAGCGCTGTACAATAGGCACAGTATAGACAGGGTTACAATACATTGAACAACATTTGACAAACAGTACAGTACAGATCACTATAAGGCAGAAATAAAAAAAACTCAGACTTTGAGGGACTCACAGACAAGCAGAATTGTCTAATGAGATGGAAACCAAGCTGTGATTTTATTCACAAAAGACTATGATACATGCATATCTCTGTATAGTCTTGTGACCTCACATAGTGCCTAAATGCAGAGTGATATTTTTAATATGTGACCTGAATCTGCCATTGTGCAGTATTTATGAGAAAAACGAAGAATAACTTCAAACAATTAAAATATTTGCGTTTATGATGGAGTATGGTGAGATACGCGCATGGTAAACACTTTAGTGCTGGCAGGATGTTTCTAGGACTATTCCGTTATGTACGCTGGCCTGACACACACACTCTCCATCGCTGACATGCTTTAAGTTTAGTCTGATTATAACCACTGGCGACTCTAGGAACAATATTTAGGGGAGGCACAGAAGATACCTCAGTCAAAATTGGGGGCACTAATGATTTTCTCCACTAAATCATACCACTGAATAAAACTAAGGGCCCGATCACCTGGTGTGAGCTAAAACACCATCACTAAAGGAAAAAATTAGCGCAAGTCACTAAAACTTAGTGCCTGACGACCTACTAACAGAACACCTTGTCTGCGGTAGTCCGTGTACAAGATTCATCAGCATGTGCTAAGGAAACGCTAAGACCCGTGCTGAGACCCAACGCTTATGCGGTTGTGTACAGGATAGAACTGTTTGTTTCCAGTGCAGAGTGCCGGGCCATACCTATCCACTGCTCTCACAAGCTTGTATAAGTATGAACACATCCAGCGAAGAGCCCTCACACCCCTGCATTATTAAAATCCTCCAAGGTGGCCTTATTATCCATGTTTACATGCACACATATATTAATTAAGTATGACAGACATTGCATTATAAATGCCGCCCAACATTACACTATATTTAATAGATCCAAAAGGAAGGCCAGGTGAGTGACAATAATTTTCCTGCAGCATATAAATAATGCATGTTTCAGGGCAAGAATTATTCAGGTGTCCCTTTAAACATGGTCCAAACAGTCACGCTAATAATCAGTGTACAAATGTACACTAAATTCCCTAAAACCCTTTACAGCATTGGGGGTTGAATAATTTTGAACACAACTGTAATATATATATATATATATATATATATATTATATATATATATACACACAGTTGTGTTCAAAATTATTCAACCCCCAATGCTGTAAAGGGTTTTAGGGAATTTAGTGTACATTTGTAATTGTATTCAGAATGAAATCCTACAAGGACTTTTTAAAGAACCATATGCAACTAAAATGACATCAATTGGTTTTGTAATACAGTAGTAAATGTTACTTTTGTGAATTCTTCATTGACACAATTATTCAACCCCTTAAAGACTACCACTCTGAAGAACAGAGGTTCATTCAAGTGTTTTCAATCAGGTATTGAAAACACCTGTGGATGTCACGGAGCAGCAATAAAGCATAATAAGCACCAATTAGGCAGCTTTAAAATGACTGTGATACTCAGCTCCTTCTAGACATTTACTGGTGTGGTTACAAACATGGTGAAGTCAAGAGAATGGTCCAAGAAGACAAGAGAAGAGGTGATTACTCTTCACAGGAAGGGCACTGGCTATAAGAAGATTGCAAAGATGTTAAACATACCAAGAGAGACCATAGGAAGCATCATTCGCAAATTCAAGGCAAAGGGCACTGTTGAAACGCTACCTGGTCGTGGCAGAAAGAAGATGCTGACTTCGACTGCTGTGCGCTACCTGAAGCGTAGAGTGGAGAAAAGTTCCCGTGTGACTGCTGAGGAACTGAGAAAAGATTTGTCAGATGTGGGTACTGAAGTTTCAGCTCAGACAATACGGCGCACACTGCGTAATGAAGGCCTCCATGCCAGAACTCCCAGGCGCACCCCCTTGCTGTCTCCAAAGAATAAGAAGAGTCGACTGCAGTATGCCAAAAGTCATGTGGACAAACCACAGAAGTTTTGGGATAGTGTTCTGTGGACTGATGAAACAAAATTAGAACTGTTTGGGCCCATGGATCAACGCTATCTTGGAGGAGGAAGAACAAGGCCTATGAAGAAAAGAACACCTTGCCTACTGTGAAGCATGGCGGGGGGTCAATCATGCTTTGGGGCCGTTTTGCTTCTGCAGGTACAGGGAAGCTTCAGCGTGTGCAAGGTACCATGAATTCTCTTCAGTACCAGGAGATATTGGATGACAATGTGATGCAGTCCGTCACAAACCTGAGGCTTGGGAGACGTTGGACTTTTCAACAGGACAATGATCCCAAGCATACCTCCAAGTCCACTAGAGCATGGTTGCAGATTAAAGGCTGGAACATTTTGTAGTGGCCATCGCAGTCACCTGACTTAAATCCGATTGAGAATCTCTGGTGGGACTTAAAGAAAGCAGTTGCAGTGCGCAAGCCTAAGAATGTAACTGAACTGGAGGCTTTTGCCCATGACGAATGGGCGAAGATACCCGTAGATCGCTGCAAGACACTTGTGTCAAGCTATGCTTCACGTTTAAAAGCTGTTATAACTGTAAAAGGATGTTGTACTAAGTACTAAGATTGAATGTTACTTGGGGGTTGAATAAAACTGATAATGATGTGAGCACAGAAAAGACATTTGTGGTTATTTCATTATAAATGTTATGTTATATTTGTCTGACCTACACGTGCCTCTTTGATTTAATTGTAAGCAAGATGACTGAATGATCAAAATCAATGTCAAACTGGCCAAAACACTCAATTTCAGTGGGGGTTGAATAATTTTGAACACAACTGTATATATCTCCACCGGTTCCTGCACTCAGAAAACAGTAAATCCTTTGCCCGGTGCAACACCTAGCTAATATAACCATCTGTGCATAAAAAATGCTGGCGGCCCTCTGTCTCTGCAAAACTGGTTTAATAAACCAGTTTTGCAGAGAACCAGAGTGCTGCCAGCATTCTTTATGCACGGAGATATATATATATATACATACACACACACTTCAGACCAGTGTGTATTTAGTCAGTATGCTCCTACAGCATTCTATCAGGCCCCTGCAGCTGGCCACGTTACAATGAGCGCCACCGGCAAAGGTATAGAGCTGTCGCTCGTGGAGGAGCCCCCAGCTGCGATCTTTGCCGGCTGTGCTTGTTGTGATGCAGCCAGCTGCAGGGGCCTGTTGGAATGCCGTAAGAGCATTCCGACAGCTGCCTTAGCCCCTTGGATGCCAGCAAGCCAGCTCAGTGCTGGCTTCCAGTATCAGGGGAGGTATCGGGGGCATCTGCACGAGTACTAAGTATTCGAGCGAATGCCAGTATCGGCAACGATAACACTAGTATCGGTGCACCCCTAATCCTTTTCATGTAAACTTGTACCGGCATCGTCTGATAGTTCCAAATCATTTGGAAAGATCGCTAGTCTGTTGTAGTCGCAAAAAATTGTCTGGTGGTCGGATGCAGTGGAAGAGGGATGATTCACCTCCATGTTGTAGGATTGGTCGGACAACGTCAGACAATATCGGATGATCGCACCATCGCACAAATAGGGACCCAGTGGATGGCCAGCCTAAATCAATGTTCTATGGGTTGATCCCATCAGCCAGGACGGGCGATGTGTCTAACTGGTGTGCAAGATTACTGGCAGCTATTTCCCCCTTGACCCATCATTACTGTTTACTCTTCATGTAAAACTAATTAGGTTGAGAAATGTTGTAGCCATAAAGCTGGTGTGTACGAGGTTCAGTTATAGGTTTAGGTTTGGAAGCTGTGCATAGATTTTTCACAGAACTCTGCATCGCTGTACAATATCCCAGAAGGTTGTCCAAAATGATCTGATTAAGGACCTTCTGTGTGGGGGAAATCCTCTCCTTTGAAAAGATGTCAGAATGCAACGGGACAGCCATATTGAAGGGGTGGTGAGTTATATAGTTTACCAATGACAAAAAAATATTTATATGTTCATGGTGGCTAGGGGATCCCTTGAAAGCAACCCCTGCACCTGTTGGGGAGGCATGACTGCTGGCTTGGGCCTATCAGTCAGTAAAGGGTTGAAGGCTATTGGTGGAAGTGTGCAATATGCAAATGAGTTGACAGTTTACATTTAGGTAACGTACCTATTCATGCCTCTTTGATCTTGGATGCTCAGGCTGCACATACCGCCCTGCACTGCATTCTTTCTGGGGGTGTTTATTTAGTCACAGCTTTGGCGGTATCCCTGGCCAGTGATGAAGTAGGTGCAATAAGCCACCTTGTGGTGGGCTCTGGGAGAGATGGGTTCAGCAGCTGGTGACCAGCGAGCTCCGGGTTGAATGGATATCTGCCTACCCAAAGTGATCGGTTCAGATGGCATGGATATAGTTAATGATAAATAAGGTGTGTTTAAGTATATTTATACGTAACTGAATAATCGTTTAATACGGCCTTTTGGCTAAGGGACTATGCCCTTAGCCAAACGTTCTGCTGTTTGTTTTATTTGAGACATAGGTAGTGTGGGGGGACCCAAGTCTAAGCGTTCATGAGCTGCATCTCTGTCAATGCTGCCTGGCTGTGGGGCAAATGGGGCCACTAGTTTTTGTTTTTGTCCCACCCAAAAGGCAGGCTTGCTCAGGCAACCAAATCAAACTCCAATCTGAAGATGCAAAATGTATCCTTCAAAAATGCATTTTACAATACTGCATCCTAGATTATGTTCCCAGTGTGCTGGGGAGGCTAGACTGTGGGTACCCAGAACCGTATGATTCTTGTCAAACCACTTGGAAACAACCAGCACTGTATACTTACTGTATAGTGTACTGCATGCGATGCTTAGATGTCTCTTTATATACTACTATTTATAGATTTAAACATCTTCCATTTGAGTTTCATAATATTCAAACTGAAGCAATTCCTGGAACAATCAAACACTTTTCATATAGGAAAAAGTATTCATTACGCAAAAAAACAACATAAAATCAATGCATAATTCATATTACTGTTATGGGAAACTGAAAACCGGATAGGGACCTAGCTAATGGTCATCAATTAGGTCTAATTCTATTTTTTTCTTCAGATCAGCAGAATCTCTGACTACACAGAGCACACCTTAAAAGGAACATTACTAAAAAAATACCCTTAGCACTGCTCGTCCCTATCTGCTCAGATCTTCCAAAATTCGTACATCCTTGCAGATTTCTTTTTACGCAATTAGTGTACGTACCCAAATTGCGTTCCATAGGGTATGCAAATTGTGCATCGCTTGGAACATGCGTACATTTTGTATACAAATCCCATACCGTGTGCAGATTGATGGAACAGCGCTGCGCCCGCGTGTGCCAAAACCAATCCATTGACTATATCTCTCAGGACACTGGCTATCACAGGCAGAGAGTGCTGACATCACTAGTGACCTGTCTAGTAACTGGCAGCCGTGAAATTCAATTTCCCGACTGCCTGGTTATCAGCGGGCGGGTGGAGGAAACTATCGTGTTTCAGACTGAGTTTACTGCCATAATGACCAGGAGGGGGCACTCAACAAAGTCTAAATACTTTGTAAATATAAAATGGTCAGTATGTGTAGACTGTCCCTTTAAGTCATTGTTTTCTTTGCTTGTAGGAGAAACAACAAAAAAAAGAGAATCATGCACACTGCCCCACATACACAAATATACAATACCAGAGAGTGGGTGCTCAACGGGCCCTGGAATAACCAGCTGCTTAACCCCTTCACTACCGACATCAAGATATCTCTGGCTTCAAAGGCACCTTCTGGTGCCGCGATATCTCTGTCAGATCTGCGGATTTATATCCCTCCGGGGCATTGACATCATCGAGCCGGGCGTGATGACGTCAGTTTCAGGCTCCCTCCCCGCCAGTGCAGGGGGAGTGCCTCTTGGACATCTCTATCTCGCCATTGCCGAGGGCTAGAAAGTCAAGAGAGGCACCGCTGGAAAGGTCACAGTCTGCCGTAAAAAGGATATATAATTAATCTGGGTCGTACAATAAAACATGACTTCAAATCGAGCTCAGCACACAGGGGTGAAATGGCTCAGCAGTGAAGGGGTTAAATAATAAAAACGTCTGTTACAGAATAGAGAAAACACCTTTCAAAATAAAATTGGAATCAAAACTTTAGTGCGTGTGACGTCATGAAAATGCGACTTGCGTTCCAACTTCAGTGTAGGTCTGCATTCCATTTGTGGTGCACACTCGCTCCTCCCTCCAACGCACATGATCAATATCCATCCCCTCTCCCAGTACGTAAAATTTTATCTACAAGTCCGTTGTATACATTCACAGACTAAAATTATGCCACAAAGTTCAGTGCCATTTTTAAACACATCATAAGAGAAGGGTTGTTTTATCATCTATCGTGTTCTGCATTATGCTCAAAAACGATAATACGGCATATATCTTTCAAAATGTCTTTTTTCAAAGAATTATCGCTGAAGAAAGATATGGTCTTGGAATATTAGGTATTAGTTAAAACTGTCCGCATGATTTATTCCACAAATTGGATATATCCCCAAGTGTGTCTTTAATAAGATAATAGTATACAGTGGTCCAATTTTAAGAGGCCATCTTTTGGAGACATACACACACCTTTTCTAGAAAAAGGTGTATTTTAGAACTTCGAAGTATCTTATGTCCTTAACGTTTTTACATTATGTCTAAGTGTGCTACTGTATGTACCATTAGTATACAATAGTCCAAATTTAAGACACCATCTTTTAAAGACCTTAAGGTCTTTAAAAGATGGTATCTTAAAATTGGACTATTGTCCCCTGCTGTCTCCTCTGGCGATCACGACTTCATACTTCCTGGTTCCCTCCTCACGAGAAGGAATCCAGGATGTAAAACGCTGCGATTGCCGGAGGAGACTGCAGAGATCAGCGAGGGAGCACAGGAAGAGGTGATGTATCCAGCCCGAGTGTGGCTCGGGGTTACCGCTTTCAGCGGTGAAATTTAACCCCGAAACACACTTGGGATAACCGTCAGGGGGGTTAATATCCACAGCATCGTCATTAAATCTAGTGATAAAGGATAATCCATATTTAGCATTTTCCTCTACAATTTATTCTTTATCTAACAATTCTCTTCTTTCCTTGGAGGCCACCAATCTTTTTGATTGATCAATTAATATATCTGGATATTCCCACGCCTTCAATTTCTCCACAATAAATTTAGATTGGCTAACATAATCCTCAAGATCAGAGCAATTTCTATGTACTCGCATTAATTGATTTTTAGGGATATTATCCTTCCACCTTTTAGAATGGTAACTATCATATTTTATAAAACTATTCCCATCAGTGGGTTTAAAAAATGTTTTGCTCTTTACTTTACCATTATTAATGAAGAATGTTAAATCCAAGAAATCGATAGTGTCAAAATTCATTTCAGCTTTAAATTTTAACCCATAGCAATTGCCATTGATATATTCAAGGAATAGCTCCAGAGTTTCTTTTTCGCCACTCCAAATCATTAAGACATCATCTATAAAACGCCTCCATAGCACAAGGTTCGCCCCAAATGGAATCCCACTCCAAATATTCTTGGATTCCCAATCTGCCACAAATATATTGGCATAATTTGGGGCGAACCTCGTGCCCATACTGTACCCACTTTTTGGCAGTAAAATTTTCCATCAAAATTAAAATAATTAAGGGTCAAAATGAATTTAACACAATCCAACAAAAAATTATTTTGTTTTGGATCTAAATCCCCATTCAACCCTAATCTATTTTCCAGAGCTCTAACTCCTTTCATATGATCAATTACTGTATATAATGAGGTCACATCTAATGTGACCCATATAAATTCCTTTTGACATACTATTTTCTCTACTTCATTATTTGCCTAGAGTCCTTTAAATAAGATGGTGCCAGTACTACATATTTCTGCAAGAAACAGTCGACATAATGGGATACATTACTTGTCATAGACCCTATACCGCTAATAATCGGTCTCCCAGGTGGATTTTCTATTCTCTTATGAATTTTAGGTAAATGATATATTATAGGAATTTTCTGATGTTCTACAAACAGTTAAACTCATTCTTATTTAAAATTCCTTTTCTAGACCTTCTTTAAGGAATATCTTAATTTCACTCAAATAGGTCTGGGTGGGATCCCCTACTAGAAGTTCATAAGTTTCTTTGTCCTCAAGAATATGTAAAGCTTCTCCCACGTAGGTTTCTCTATCCTGAATAACCGCACCTCCACCTTTATCTACTTGTCGAATAATTACATCTTGCTGCTTTTGCAATCCAGTAATCGTTCATTTATCCTTATGAGTAACATTCGGACATTTAATTTTTTTCTTTTTTAATTTATCAAAATCATGCATTACCATATTAACAAACACAGGTATATATTCTCCTTTACAAAAGCTGGGATAAAATTAAGATGGTGGTTTCAATTTTGTATGGCTAAACTCATCCTGGGTCTCAATTTGATTACCTATTTCCTGCTCATTTTTCTTTTTCTCAAACAACCTCTTCACCGTCAATTTTCTAGCAAATTTTTGTACATCCATAAATAAGTCAAATTCCTTAATTTATTACTCAGGGCACATTTAAATCCTCTAGAGAGAATATCAACTTCCTCTTTTTTTATTTCTTTAGATGACAGATTAAAAATTCAATTTTTTTTATCTCCTTTGCTTTAATGGGGCTTGGTAGAATCCCAATTCTTCTTCTATATCCCCCTCCTCTTTTTCCTCTGATTGCCTTCTTCTCTTGCCTGGAGTGCCCATCATTTGGAATTGCTGGTATCTGTTGGGATGGGTCCAGGGATTCCCTAAAAAATTTGATTTTTTTTCTCTTATTTTCCTTATTAATCCCGATTGGCAAACACTTTCCTTCTCATTGCTGGTTCCACCTGTTCAATTAGATTAACCCCATTTCCTTTCATTCTATCAATTTCTTTCCTTTTCAGTGAATTCTCATAATAACCCCCACTACTCATATTTTGTGTTTTTCTCTTATTTTGGGATCCTCTCTCATAATTACCACTTTTGAACTCCCTCTGGTACACTCTCTTTTTTTTTTTTGTCCCCACCCCGTACCACTTTTGAACTCCCTCTGGTACACTCTCTTTTTTTTTTTTGTCCCCACCCCCGGGTGCATCGATCATATTTCTTAAATTTCCCTCAACATCCCTATTTTCATAATCCTGTTTATCTCTATTCAATTTCCTATTTTTGGTCTCTAAATCTGATCTTCCAATCGTTCTATTTTTAATTAAGTTTAACGGAGTTTATTTTTCTTCTATTTCTTCCTCTAAAATTTTAATCTCACCCTCCAATGTGTTAATTCCTTCTGATATTTGATCAATAATTTAATCAGGTCCATTGAACACCTTTCCGAGGTCTCCTTCCAATTCTGCATAAATTCCACATTTTCCATACCAAAAGCCGGGGTCTTCTATATTCGTGTTCATGCAAACCCGCGGACCGTCCTCTCTGGTCTCCTGAAATTGCCAATACTATCACCAAGATGGTAGGTATGTACAACAGATGTACTTCACCCTCTGGGAAGATTCACTGGCACCGGGAGAAACCAGCAATTACAAAGTGGGCACAGAAATACAGTCCGGTTTCAAATGGTTTTTTGAGCTGGAGAAGAGACATTGAAACACTGTAGGAACCTAAATGGTAACACGTGGAGGACTGATTCAGCCAGAGTTTTGGCCGCGCCCTACTATGACGGTTACAAGTTTTTATAAAGCGCTAACAAGTTCTGTAGCGCTGTACAATGGGTGAGACCGAATAACAAATACACATAGAAGTTCGACACACAGAGCAGTAGGAGGGAGGACCCTGCTCAAGAGCTTACAATCTAAGAGGGGGTGACACGGTAGGTGAGGGTAAGTGGTGAACCTGAAGTAGCGGGGAGCATGTGGGCTGGGTGAGAAGATGGCGCAAGTAACGAAATGACAGTCTGTAATCAAAATATCACACGTTAATTTAAGTAATCTCACAATATAGTGTCTGAAACTGATTGATTCTTGCAATATTTCTGTAAAGGATAAATATTATCCTTATGTAATCCTCGCACATTTTTTCATCCGTTGAGCAATAACGTGCGTAAAATGGATGTGCACAAACGCCGCGCAGCAACGTTGCAGCAGAAATCCGTTTTGCAGACTGTTTTTTTCACGTGATTTAGCCAATCATAATTAAGAACCACAATAATCTCACGTTAAGTTTTTGCGCCTGTCAAAGTCAATCTGTGCATATATGCTGCATCAATAAAAAAAGCACACACAACTTCTCCATTTTATTGGTTTGGGATGAGTAGAATGTGTAACTATACTTTGCTGCGTATTTTTTTTGGGTTGGTGTATTTGGTTTCGGTCAGGTTGATAGAATTTGCCGTTAACACCAGCTTTTAGGAGTTGCTAAAATTATGCGCGCAAAGGCTGTGCGTTACAAACTGCGCATAGATTGTAATACCATCCACGTACCAGCGCGCAAACGCATTTACGCTCACAATGTTAAGTATAGGACGCGCGAAGTACAGTAAGCTCGCACAGCGTTCGCACAGGTTCACCTGCGGTAGACGTATACGCGCGTCTGTTGCGCTGACATTGTAATACGACGTTCTGCGCAAAGGGTTTTGCCCCTCACACTAATGCATTTTTGCGTGGGCGCAAACGTATGCGTGAAGAATGTAATAGAGCCCGTTGTGTATTTTTCTTTGCAGACAGCAGGCCCCTGGCAGTGAAGAGGTTAAACAGGCTGCAGGGAGGCTCAGAGGGAATGTGAGAGATAAATAAATCCTCTGGAGCCACGTGACGCGGCAGAGAGCAGGCCCAGCTCCCTCCCCTGTGATGTCAGAAGGGTTTGTAGCCAGGCGGGCACCCTGGGCTGAGGTGACAGAGACTGCATACAGCTATCACACACATGTCACTAGTCCCCATGTGTTTACAGAGAGCTGGCTGCAAAGCACAGGCCCAGCCCTCCCCTTCCTGCAGAGCCATGCACAGCCCTCACTCAGCTCGCCCTGCCATTCTCTGACCATGAGGCAGTGCCAGGCCTGACCTAGTAGTGGCCGGATCCCCGAGCTGCCAGCCCCAGCCTGCCCTCACCCGTGCACAGGAGCGCAGAGGGATGGTGGTAGTTTCGGGGCAGCTAGAGAGCAGAGGGACCCCGGACGATGCCATGTCGAGCTCTGATGCTGAGGAGGAGTTGATGGAGCCTGCCACTCCCACCCCGGCCAGCGCTGCCTTCTCCCTGCAGAGCCAGCTGCCCCCGCTGCAGGTAAGGGCTGTGCTAGAGCCGCCAGGCTGCACCGTTAGCTCTGCCCGTGCATCCCAGCTAGCGGCTCCTTCATTAGCACTGCGCCTCAGCCCAGCCCGTCTGCGCGGATTGGCTATCCGGGGAGCCCTGCAGCAGCGGATTGGTGCTCTGCGCTGCCCATCAGCCAGGCTGCTAAACCTTATTCCCACAGATCCGTGGGCTGTGCATCCCTGTGTGCCCTCAGAGAGCCCAGGGGCACAGGCTCAGCGGTCACCTGTGACAGTGCTGCTCCTTACAGCACCTGGCCCTGGCTGCTGTGCCTCTGCTACAATGCCTTTCCACCTTAATATTAGATATACCAATCCGTGGAGGGAGGGGGGGGGCCCTCCAGGGCCTCAGCATTGCGTTTGACGCATTATTTGCTGTGTTTAAAAGGTACATAATACTGAATGGCAGCCTTCTAATAGTCAAACATATTCAGCATCACAGAAATAAATACCTTTTGTTGAACAGTTCCTTTCTCTGGTGTTTGCTCCATCTATATTTTATAATAGGGGTGTCAAGCTCTGGCCCCCAGATGTTGAACTACAGCTCCCATGATTATCTGCAGATCTATTTCATTCAAAGAATTCTGGGATTTGTTGTCAAAAAAACATCTGGAGGGCCAGAGTTTGACAGTCCTGCTTTATGAAAAATGAGTGTGACGAGGCAAAAGTTGGCGTCATTAAAATGATGAAAATATCAGTTACTTTTTCCAAATGAAGAAACTTGATGCCCGTGACGCAGTTGGCACTGTTTCAGTGCCAAACTGACCTTTGGGCCAGGCTAAGGACAAGCGTATTTAATAGCGGGCATCAGACTCTATGTAAATCCATGTTGAAATCAGTGGCCCAGTGACATTTAACCCTTTAAAAACCATCAGTTACTTCTATGAACTATTTATCTGAATAAGAAGCCAACTTCAGCCTCGTCTAAGCAGTGTGTGCGTGTGTAATATATATCTTTATATAGCCTACTGAATATATATTTCTGGTACTTTCCTGTTATCCGGACCACATCAATTTTTATAGTTTCATAGACAGAATAAACTGAGTAAATTGTCATAGTTTTATTTTCATAGATAATGAACTAAATAAACAGGAAGACAAACATATGAGATATGAGAACATGTGACAACATGACCAGGGGCGTAGCGTGGGTTGTCAGCACCCAGGGCAAGAATTGTGCGCCCCCCCCCCAACCTGTGGACACGGTAACACACCCTGATTCCCTTCTACCAGTAGAGTATTGACCCCCTTAACCACAAGCACATGTATTATATATTAACAAAATACTGATCTAATAATAAAATGAAACACACATGCCCCCCTCACTACACCACTGCTACCAGTCATCCTGTCCCAGTATACCCTAGCATAGTTCCACTCTTACACTATACCCAGTCACTCTTTCCCAGTACCCCTACTTTATTCCAGCACCCCCAGTTACTCTGTCTCTCCAAGTACCCCCAGCCACTCACTTTCTGTCTCCAAGTACCCCGTCACTCTCTCCCACTACCCCCAGGTACTCTCTCCTTCTCTCTCTCAGTACCCCCACTTTCTCCCAGTACCCCAGTCACTCTCTCTCTCCCAGTACTCCCCTGTCACTCTCTCCCAGTACCCCCAGTCACTCTCTCTCCAAGTACCTCCAGTCACTCTTTCTCTTTCCAAGTACCCCCACTTTCTCCCAGCACCCCCAGTCAATCTCTATCCAAGTACCCCCAGTCACCCTCTCCCCATACCCCCATTATCCCCTCAGTGTGTGTTTGTTACGCTGCTCTGGTGTAACACAGTGTCGCCTACCTGCATGGAGTTGCTGGTGGCCCTGGGGGAGGACTGTCCAGGGGGCTTAGTGGAGACCGGATTTTAAATGTGCTGCAGGGCAGGTGCCTCCCTCCCTCCTTCCTGTTCAGCGGCTGCAGGGCTGCCAGCGGCGGGGGGCTGGCACAGGACTTCAAGAGGGGCTGACAAGTGTGGTACAGGATGTTCCGTCGGATAATGCGCTGCTTTACGTGACTCATGTCAGCGTTAAGGAGGAGCCAGGACAGGACCAGAATTTTCTGTCCTGGTCCTCCGTTCCGGACGCTGAGTGCTAAGTATAAATATATACGGGGCCATTATCAACCATTGTCTGATAACCTATTCATTAACAGGACTATACATAGGACAAGGGGTCATCCATTTAGACTGGAAGAAAGAAAATTTAGCTTAAAGCATAGGAAGGGTTATTTTACGGTGAGAACAATAAAGCTGTGGAATTCTCTGCCTGTTGAGGTGGTTGGGTCAGAGTCTGTACAGACTTTTAAAAAACGACTGGATGACTTCCTGCAGACACAGAATATTAAGGATTATAATATTTAATATGTGGGTAAAAGCTTCTTGATCCAAGGAGAAATCTGACTGCCATTCTGGGGTCAAGAAGGAATTTTTTCCCAGTATGTTGCATATTGGCAAGCATTCAGACTGGGTTTTTTGCCTTCTTTTGGATCAACAGCAGTAGGTTATGTGGGAGAGGCTGAACCCGATGGACGCATGTCTTTTTTCAGCCTATATAACTATGTAACTATGTAAGTCACCGCCGGTGCAGCAAAACTGACGGCTGCCCTTGCAAGGGCCTCTCACGGACACCAGTGTCCTTGAGCAGACACCTTGCTGATCCCTACTGGAAAATATAAGTGGTTCGAATTTCTTTTGAAATTTTGCGCCCCTAAGAAAATTACGCCCGGGGCGACCGCCCCTGAGCCCCCCCCCCCACGCTACACCACTGAACATGACTTGACTTATAATTGAGATACTGGTGGCCAGAAAGTTAGGGTTAGGGGGTTAGGGTTACCCTAGCCCCCTAACCCTAACTTTCTGGCCACCAGTATCTCAATTATAAGTCAAGTCATGTTGTCATATGTTACAGTTTATTAATTGTCACATGTTCTCATAAGTTTGTCTTCCCGTTTATTCAGTTCATTATCTATGAAAATAAAACTATGACAATTGACTCAGTTTATTCTGTCTATGAAACTATAAAAATTGATGTGGTCCGGAAAACAGGAAAGTACCATATTTCTTTTACATATAGTCTCGCCCCATACTGTTCCCGGAATCCACTTGGTTCACTCGGGACGAGGCTGGACCGGACACGAGCAAGGATTGTCTGGACACGAGTCTCTTCAGGAAAGGCAAACTTTATTGTGACGTCACAGAAGATGCTCAGACAGGATTGAATCGCAAAGACTGAGCCCCGAGTTCCCCCCGACAAGGGGTCTTATACCCCGAATACATAATTAGGTACATCCCAATTAGCCCACCTCCCGGTGACACTATCCCACCCCACATGGGTTAATACCTCCCTTAGTCTAATACAAAGACATTCCATTAAATTGGCCATAAATTGGCAAACTTCATGTTAGTTTCGACAGATCATGATTAGTTACTACATCCAGTCCGGGCTGTGCTCGCCTCCCTAGCGCCTGTGCTCATTTGTTGTGGGTAGCACCTGGTCTATCTTCTATGCTTCCCTTTGTCTTGCTGGGGCCTCTGTGACCTTGATGTATCCACTCCTCATTCTATCCCTTCGTGCTAGGAACAGCCTCGATCTTTCTCAGGTTTTTAATTGTTTTTCTGCTAATCTAACACATTCCTAAATTTCTACGTATGCTTCAATCTAGTTTCAGCTAAAACCTACCTAGTTATTTTCAAGTGAACCAATATTCTGAACAAGATGGCCGCCTGGCTTATAATGGCGGCCAGCTTCCAGCCTGATTCCACTTCATTCCCCCCTTGGCTCAAGCCTCAGGTTCTGAACCTGAGACTTGTAGCCATTACACCTCACTACTATTATTCTCAAGTTCCTCATACTTTGGGGGACCTATTTTTGCTGGGAACATATCTTGTGGGATAATCAGTGGTATCTTCTGTGTGGGTGTCAGTGCCCTCTTTCATAGTGGCCAGAGACAAAGCCCTATGCGGTACAGTAGTGTCCCTACGACCAAGATCACCACCACCATCAGAATCATGGGTCCAATCTGTGAGATAAATCTCAGAATGGATCCGAACCACTCTCCGATTGCTCCGAACCCACGGAGTGGATTCCAACCTTCAGCAGCGATCCTCCTTGCTGTGTTCTGCAACTGTGCTACCTTCTCCTGGTGATCTTGGATTACCTGGTAATAGTCAGGGACGTCATGTGTAGTGTTCTTGATGAAAGTGCAACATTCATAATGCATCGTCATCTCACACAATCCATTCAGAGCCGCACTGATCTGTTCCAGTGCCATGTTATGTATCATTTGTACCTTTCGTATCTCCCGTACTTCCAGATTCAGCAACTGAATATCCCAACTAGTCTTATTCAAAATCTCATCCATCAAACTGGCATAACTGTTCATTCTTGCCATCAACTCTCTTCCCAATTCCAGTCCATGCTGGAAGCCATGCCCATATTCGATCCGCTTTCTTGAATAGCTCTCTCTTCTGTCTTTCAAACACCAGTGGGTACCTAGGGTGAAGTGTTGTGTCTGAATTAGTGTCTTCTCCTCTCACCCTCTGGATTGGGATCAATTTAGCCAGATAACACATTCCCGTTACTGTAGGTGGTACCCATGTGTAACACACCCTTTCATAGCACACCTGGTACCCTCCTTTCACTATAAATGGTGATGAATATAGTGTTCCCTTTGTTATCGCTATCGCAAGTTGTCTCAGCCGTCTCATCATATCCACTGCATCCTGCCTTCCATTGGTCGAATTCGCAATCACCTCCTCTTGCTCTCTAGTGAGTTGCCTGCACCGTATATATATATAATGCGCCTTTAGTCCTGTTCTGAATATGTAAATATATGATGTCCAGTTGAACTGACTTGAGTTACATAACCCACCCTCGTTATTTGTCTCCTTATCTGGTCCTAATTGAAAACACCATTCTGGTTGGTACACTGGTCCTATTATGGGGTGCCCGGGACTGAATGATTCTGGTTTCTCCCTCGATGCATCGACTGCTTGTATTGTGACATTTCCTGATGCAAACATTCTCAAATTCATTGGGACAGAGGCAAATGGTATATGAATTGTCTCTGGGTGCAGTCTACTACACACCCAGCATGCGGTTTGCCCAGACTTTTTAGCATAGTCATATTTAAATTGCACAAGTAAGTGTCTGGGCTGGTTCCAGATAGCGCCTCTCGTTTTTGTCTCCACATAGTACGGTTCTCCATCACCGGGTGTGTACCATTCCAGATCTGGGAAATTTCCACTTTCTTGGTGGTGCTTGGGCACCTGGGGCATGCTCCACGTGATAGTCCATGGATCAAATGTGCAAGAAACAAAATCAGTACCAGAATTGCCCCCACTGTCAAAAACCCTTGGGCAATTCTATTCACAGTCACATAAACCCACTCCCTCCCCGCCGGAATTTCAAAAACAAAAGACATTTCCGGTTGATCACGGGTCGGGGCCGGGCCCCTAAAAATAACCCTTTCAGCATCTCCCATCAGGGGATAATCAGACCTCGTTGTATCCATCAAAACACCCACGCGTTGAGTATCTTGGATGCTTTCAGTCGAATCTCTCAGGGGCTCATGACTGTGGTCTTTGTAGCTTTAGCCTCAGTGGATTGGTCTCGTTGGTGACGACCTTCCATACTGGTTCAGGATTGGCTGCAGCTACCTTCAGTCTGGAGTGATGTATCCACGGGACCACCTCAGCAACCTTTACTGCTGTAGGGGTTGATAACAGGACAAAGTAAGGACCTCTCCATTTTGGGCCTAGTGGATCATTTTTCCACTCCTTCACCCATACTGAATCACCTGGACAATACTTATGCAGTGGGGGGTATAAAAAATGAGGTATATTATCTCCCACCCAAGTATTTAATTTCTGCATGGCTTTACCCAACAGCACAACCTGATCATTTAATTTAGTTTCCCCCAATGCCCGAAGGTCCCCCCTTAGTCCATTAATCAGAGGGGTACGCCGTCCAAACATGAGTTCGTACGGACTTAGCTTCAATTGGGGGGGTTGGCCTGCACCTTATGTGCAATAAGACTATCGGCAGCACATCCAACCAGCCTAGTGACGTCTCTTGGCACAGTTTGGACATCAAAGTCTTTAATGTGCGGTTCATTCTCTCGACTTTTCCCGAGCTTTGGGGCCTGTAAGCCGTATGTAACTTCCGGTGATGCCCAATAGTCGGGCAAGTTGCTGTAAACCGTTCTGTATAAATGCGGGGCCATTGTCCGACCCTATTTCGAGAGGAAGTCCATAGCGTGGTATTATTTCCTTCATCAGACTTTTCACCACTTCCACTGTTTTCTCCATTCTTGTTGGGAAAGCTTCTACCCATCCTGTCAGGGTACACACCATTACCAGTAGATATTTATATCCTTTGCAGGGTGGCAACACTGTGAAGTCTATCTGTAACAATGCCATTGGGGATAGCCCGATCGGCTGCTTCCCTGGAGGTTGAGATGGGCCTGTTCTTGGATTATTTTTGGCACATGTCACGCACTGCTGGGCTATTGCTTTGCAGATTACTGACAGTCCTGGCACGTAGAAATGTGGCTCCAATTGTTGTTCCATCATTTCTCTTCCTCCATGGGTACTTGTGTGGAGCATTCTTACAATCTCAGGTGCCAATGTTGCTGGTAGAACTATTTGTCCATTCTTCAACTGGAACCATCCGTCTTCTCCATATCCGCCTTGTTCTTCTGATAGCCATTTCTTCTCTTTCTCTGAATACACAGGTGTCCATTCACTCAGTGGCGCCGGTAGGAGTGCAGCCACCACTGGTTTTGCTTTGTATCGTGCCAATTCTCCCTGGTTTCCCCAGATGAATTCTTCTTTTGGGAAAGTATCGCCAGGCAAAGAACAGCAGATCTTGTCTTTCCTGTGAATCTCTCACTGCTGGTATAAAAAAATTCACACTTTTCTTCATTCTTGGCAGTTTGTTTTTGATAAGGATCTCCTTGAGGAAGAACCTCACCAATGGGGCTTGGTATTCTTCTGCTCCCAATTCTCCCAAATTTAGCAGTATTCGTGTAATTCTCAGATTATTATGAGGGTTGGTTGTTAGATTTTCGAAACGTGAGGCAAAATTTTCTGCTCGTTCAACTTCAACTTCGGTTACTTCTGAATCTTCTCCATACTCCCCCAGTAATTTTACGCCGAAGAATTTCAGCATCATTTTGTATGCTCTGCGGAGTCTGTGCTGAACTTCTGAGGTGTTAATCATAAGACGTGTCTCTTGAGGGTTCAGAGGAGTGGAGTAAAAATTTCAGCCTTGTGACCGGGTTGGGAAGAGCCATTGGATATAATCATGATTGAGTTCTAATAGTTCGTAGTCATTGTGCCATTTGTGCAGAATAATTTCAATAATTTCGCCTTTGGGTTCAAATTTTCTCCCATTCATGTAGAACACGTAGTTTGGCATGGGAGGTTGGGCCTCTTGCTTACAGAGCAGGACTTTGGCTTGATCAGTTGTTAGCAATGGTTTTGCAGCCGCTTTTGCGGCCTGGTCAGCGCGCCTGTTGCCTTTTGGGATTTCATCATGACCTTTCTGGTGGCCACGACAGTGCATAATCCTGACAGCACTTGGTTTTCATACAGCTTCTAGGAGAGCTGTTATTTCAGCTGCATACTTGATTTGTTGTCCTGAGGAAGTAAGTAGGCCTCTTTCTTTGTAGAGTGCACCATATGCATGGACAGTCATAAAGGCATATTTGGAGTCAGCGTAGATATTCACTCTTTTGCCTTCGGAAAGTTGTAGAGCCCTGGTTAGGGCTGTTATTTCAGCCAGTTGTGCAGATGTATGGCCTGGTAGAGAATTTGCTTCAATAATCTCTTCTGCTGAGACGACTGCATAGCCGGAGACTTTCTTCCCATCATCCATATAACTGCTACCATCAGTGAATAGCTGTAGATCGTATTTGTCTAGGGGTACGTCTTTCAAATCTGGCCTGCTACTGAACACTTCTTCCATGACTTGGAGGCATTCATGATCTGGATCCTCTTCACAGTCAGGCAGTAAAGTAGCAGGGTTCAAGGTAGCGATGAGGTCCAAATGAACCCGTGGATTCTCACACATCATAGCTTGGTACTTCGTCATCCGGCTGTTGCTGAACCAGTAACTTCCTTTTACATCAAGCAGGGCTTTGACAGCATGTGGCACCTTGACATGAAGAACTTGTCCAAGGGTCAGCTTGTCTGCTTCTGCTATCAGCATTGCGGTGGCTGCCACAGCTTTCAGGCATGGGGGTAGGCCGCAGGCCACAGGATCAAGTTGCTTGGAGAGATAGGCCACAGGCCTTGGCCAGGAGCCAAAATTCTGAATCAGCACTCCTGTAGCTGTTTGATTGTGTTCATGCACGTACAGCTGGAAAGGCTTGCTGTGATCCGGCAGTCCCAGCGCAGGAGCCTCCATTAAGAGAGTCTTTAATTTCAGGAAAGCTGCTGTTTGCTCGTCTTCCCAGAGGAAGGGGTCATGCTCTCCTCCTTTGGTGGCTTGATGGAGAGGCTTAGCAATATCTGCGAAGTTGGGGATCCACAGGCGGCAGAAACCTGCAGCTCCCAGGAATTCACGGACTTGTCTCCTTGTCTTTGGTTGGGGTATTCGGCATACTACTTCTTTTCTCTCTGCCCCCAGTGCACGCTTGGTACCTGTTAATTGAAAACCTAAATATTTCAGTCTGTTTACATATTTGTGCTTTCTTTTTGGACACTCTGTAACCTGCAAGGCATAGCAGATGTAGCAGGGCTTTTGTGGCAGAGAGACAGTCTTTTTCTGTGGGAGAAGACAGTAATAAATCATCTATATACTGTAGTAAAACAACTTTGGCTGAGCGTTGAAGGACAGGAGGTCCTGGCTGAGCGCACACCCAAAAATCATGGGCGAGTTCTTGAAACCTTGAGGGAGGCGTGTCCAGGTCATTTGATGGCGCGCCCCCGTAGTAGATTCCTCCCACTGAAATGCAAAAAGGGGCTGGCTTGCCGGAGCCAGGCGGATGCAAAAGAAAGCGTCTTTTAAATCAAGCACCGTGTAATATTTTGTGTCTCCGAGAATTAATGCCAATAAATTGTATGGGTTGGGAACCACAGGGTGTAAGGTTACTGTGGCTTCGTTGATGGCTCGTAAATCTTGGACTGGGCGGTACTCTTGTGTGCCCTCTTTCAGTACTGGCAACAGGGGTGTGTTCCACGGTGACACGCAAAATTTCAGTATGCCGTGGTCTTTAAGTCTCTGCAAATGTGTCTGGATATTCTGCTTGGCTTTTTGTGGGATATGATATTGTCTTAAAGCCACAGGTGTTGCACCAGGTTTTAAATCAACGTACACTGGAGGGATTTTTACAGCTAGTCCGGGCGGGTTTTCCTCCGCCCACACTCCGGGGATGCCCAGAAGTAGTGTGTACGGGTCTGGGTCGGCCGGCGGGGTTGGTGCCGAGCGCCATTCTTCTTCTCTTGGCATAATTACTGCAATTTTGACAGGTTGGGTGTGCTGGATTGGCTGGGCTGTACTGCCGTGTAGAGCTGCCACTCTCAGGCAGATCTAATCTAGCGTGACCCCCGGGGAGAAACGTAATTTGGGCTTGCAATTTGCAAAGGAGATCCCGCCCCAGGAGTTGGATGGGACATTCGGGCATATACAAAAATTCATGTTCAACATTATGCCCACCCACACTGCATTTTCGTGAAGCAAGGAAGGGGTACTTAGCGAACACCCCCATTGCTCCCACAATATCAACTTAATTTCCCATTGGGGGTGCAATTTGTTGCGTTACGACAGAATATTTGGCACCGGTGTCAACCATAAAAATTTCATCTTTATTTCCCACCCTCATAGTGACCGTGGGCTCGTGATTACCGAGTGGGATGGACCCAGGTCCGTGTCAATATGTACCCTGCCCTTCAAATGACGTTCCCGCCAGACCAACAAACCCTGCACCGGCACCATCATTTCTCTCATATCTGCCGTTTGTTACCTGACCATTGGAGGCCTGACCTCCCGATTCCCCAGCCTCCCCCTGTACCCCAAATTTAGCCAAAAATGCCGGACAATTATTTTTCCAGTGACCTTCGCCCCGGGACCAAGCGCACTGATTGGGTCCCAGGGGTTCCCATGGGGCTCCCCTACCTCTGCCTCCCCGACCCCTCGCTCTCCCTCTGTCCGGGGCACCTCTTCCTCCATTTCCCATATAGCCGACCACCCCTGTATACCCTTTTTGTCTCTTTATCTCCTCCCGTTTTTCTTCCAAATCCCGGTTATGATACCCTTTCTTAGCAATTTCCACTAATTCACTAATACCTTTACCCAAAAACCCATCTTGTCTCTGTATTTTATTCCGTATGTCTCTCTGTGACTGACCCACAAAGGAAGAATTAATTAACCTCTGATTCTCCACCGCCTCCGGGTCAATAGGACTGTACATCCTATATGCATCTAGAAATGCACTTGGGGTTTCTTTAGAATCTTGCACAATATCCGCTATTTTCCCCATGTTTGTGGGTTTCTTCCCTCCCACTTTAACACCCATTATTACCGCTGTACAGTACGTCTGCAGGTGTGCAATACCTGCAGCGGTATTGTACGGCCATTTGGGATCTGTTTTGGGGTAGTGTTCCTCTGCCCACGCTTCTGGCTGGGCTCTGGCATCTTCTACGGCTTGGGCAAGTAGAATTTTTTGCGCGCTACTATTTATTCGGGCTCTTTCCTCAGTGGTGAACATTGTCAGCATTAGTTGTTGACAATCTGTCCATGTGGGGTTATGTGTGAGCATGACTGACTCTATCATACTGGCCACCGCTGCGGGGTTAGTGGAATACAGTGGTGTGTGTGTTTTCCAATTGAACAGATCTGTTGTCGTAAATGGGACATATGTGTATTGCACTGGCCCAGGTTCTCCGTTTTCCAGTACAGGGCCTGGCACCTCCCGTAGGGGCATTTGCATCTTACTTTCACTGGGATTGTGCTGATATGGGTCTCGGGGTTTATATATTTTGTTCGCTGCGCGAGTGGTTGCACCTTGCTTTGCATCTTCACCCTCATCATCGCTGTCCTCTTGGGTTACTAGTTTATATACGTTCCCATCGGGCATTTCAATCTTTCCTGGTGGGACCTCTCTGTCTAATCCACCCGCTGCCCCCTCATCTTCCTCCGCAATACCGCCTGCCGTAGTGGAGGAAGCCGGCGGAGCAGCAGCAGCCACCCGCTCCCCCCCTCCGCCAGCGCAACCGTGGCACGCAAAGCTTCTCTCGCTGCCCCATAATATGATGGATAGGGCGGGGACAGGAAATCAATCTCCTCCGGTTGTTCTACTAACACCGGTTTCCTTTTCTTATTATTTTCTCTATTTGGGGGTACCTGCTTCTTGTTACGTCCCGCCATCATTATAAAATGACTTTTATCTTTTACACAATACCTCCATATATCTATATATGGGTACTGTTCGGGATGTCCGCATTTCCAGGTTACTTGGAAATGCACTTTCTGTATTACCACCGGGTCCATTGACCCCTGCTCTGGCCAATCTGGAACTAGCAGTGATCATACAAGTGTACACATACCTGTTAATTTCTCTTTAGTTAACTCTACACCATAATCATGTGTTGTGTATAGTGCTTCAAAATTCCGCACCATATACCCTAAGGGCGTCTCACCCTTCTTCACCTTCTTCACCTTGTTGGGCTTGGATGACCCATTACCCATTGTTACTCTTAAGGGCAATAACCTTTTTACGATACAGATATTACTTTTTAGCAAAAACAGTTGAAATTTACTGTCTGGTACTTCAGTCAACAATTCATATATATCGGATTCGCTTCCTCCGTCAGTAGCCGGACTGCAGTCGCCTGAGCCGGAAACGTACCTTGGGAGTCCACTCTCAAGTTTGCTTTCTCGCTAGGTGAGTAGGCGCACAATCACTCACAGCAGTCTCAACAATCATTCACAACCCATACTGTACCAGATACTTTCAGCACAAAACAGTACATAAACAATTCAACTCTTTCTACTAGCCGAGGGCACACCGTCCCTCCTTTTGGCTCCTTATACCCCGTTAATTGAACTCTAACTCTTGTCTGCTTGTGACTATGTGCACCCCGTTCTATAACTACACTCCCGTCTGCAATTCCAATTTGCCTATGGGTAATCTACCCACCCGGCACCACTATCTCTGCAGCTACCGCTGGCCCCAATGAGCCCTCTTCACTACACGACGTACACACTAGCACTGACTCAGGGCTCTCAGCCCAGTCACAGAAATCTCTCCTCCTTTCCTTTTGTCCACGTGTAGAAGCTTTATTTACAAACACTGACTACAACTATGCAACTCCACGTGGCTCCCTTCTCCCTCACATACAGACTCTACCCTTTAGTTAACATCCGATCCCCCGGGTCCAGACACGCGCTAGCCACTCTGGCTCCTTTGCTTGTCCGTGCTTTCGGCGGCGGGTTCGGTATGTCAACGAGACCGTGGCCGCGGGTCTCCTTATCCGACTATGGCCGGACGTTTCCCTTTATACCGGTATCTCCATTAGACATACAAACATAGAAGACACTTTACCTATCGCCGCGCTGTTCGCTGTTTCCTCGGACTCGGTGGTGTCCCAGCTTCCCGGGCCGGGGGTCCGTTTGGGACGAGACGAGGTCCACTGAACAGGAAATCCTGCTTGGCGCCTGCAGATGTCAGCTCACCTTCAACGGACACCCAACCAGTGGGATTACTCGCACCTGCAGTCAACCGCTACAGTGTCCAGCAGTCGTTGCCGTGCCGGCAAAGGGCCTCGTATCCCGGCTATCGAGCCCCCAGAAATGTTACCGGAATCCACTTGGTTCACTCGGGACGAGGCCGGACCGGACACGAGCAAGGATTGTCTGGACACGAGTCTCACCGCCGGTGCCGCAAAACTGACGGCTGCCCTTGCAAGGGCCTCTCACGGACACCAGTGTCCTTGAGCAGACACCTTGCTGATCCCTACTGGAAAATATAAGTGGTTCGAATTTCTTTTGAAATTTTGCGCTCCTAAGAAAATTACGCCCGGGGCGACCGCCCCTGAGCCCCCCCCCCACGCTACACCACTGAACATGACTTGACTTATAATTGAGATACTGGTGGCCAGAAAGTTAGGGTTGGGGTTAGGGTTACCCTAGCCCCCTAACCCTAACTTTCTGGCCACCAGTATCTCCATTATAAGTCAAGTCATGTTGTCATATGTTACAGTTTATTAATTGTCACATGTTCTCATATGTTTGTCTTCCCATTTATTCAGTTCATTTTCTATGAAAATAAAACTATGACAATTGACTCAGTTTATTCTGTCTATGAAACTATAAAAATTGATGTGGTCCGGAAAACAGGAAAGTACCATATTTCTTTTACATATAGTCTCGCCCCATACTGTTACCGGAATCCACTTGGTTCACTCGGGACGAGGCCGGACCGGACACGAGCAAGGATTGTCTGGACACGAGTCTCTTCAGGAAAGGCAAACTTTATTGTGACGTCACAGAAGATGCTCAGACAGGATTGAATCGCAAAGACTGAGCCCCGAGTTCCCCCCGACAAGGGGTCTTATACCCCGAATACATAATTAGGTACATCCCAATTAGCCCACCTCCCGGTGACACTATCCCACCCCACGTGGGTTAATACCTCCTTTAGTCTAATACAAAGACATTCCATTAAATTGACCGTAAATTGGCAAACTTCATGTTAGTTTCGACAGATCATGATTAGTTACCACATCCATGATACAATGTCAAAGCGCCACGAACACGGCTCGGTGGGAGACCCAATTTACTAACCGTCTCCACGAGGTTTCTATCGAATGGGGACGCCACCAGCCCCCTGGATCAGCTGAACAAAAGAACAAGATAGACCTCCAGTGGATAAGAAGTGCCAATCGGTTTATTGAGGCAACAGCACCCCTTGGAAAAATCAGTGACGTTTCGACCTTGCGGTCTTAATCATACATACATGCTAAAACACATTATCCCCTTAAATACCCTAACCAAGCAATGAATAAACATCTCATTAAGCAATCTCATTAACCAATTAAGCAATTAAATGAAAGGAGAAAGCAAAAAAGGTTACAGGGTATATACAATAGAAAAAGGAAGAAATAGCATACATAAATGTGATTTTAAAAGAAATGAGGGGGGTATATATATCTCCAAAATAATAAAGAGTGAACAAATAAATAATAAATATCAAGAAAAAAAAAAAAAGGGGGGGGGACAAAAACAACAACAAAAACAAAAAACAAAACAAAAAACATAACAAAAAACATCAGAAGAAATAGGCAGACTTCATGAGTATAAATAGACCACAAATGTATAATCAACCTAAAGAGACAATATGGTCCTAAATATGTACTTATATCGAATTCTATGTATATAAACTAAAGAATCTCTATATCATATGGTCATTTCTCAATGAGCATCCAATACATCACCAGGAATAAAATAGTATTTAATATAAAGAAAAAGAAGCAAGTGGTAATAAACCCACCAATCTAATGAGGCTATGATAATACCTCAAAAACATATACCCACATCAAATTCCCTGTTTAGGCCATAGTGTATCCAACCTATGTATCCACTTCTTTTCTTTGCATTTTAGTAATATAGTCCTTTCACCTCCACATCTAAGTGGTAGAACACAATCCACCACCTGGACCACCTGGAAGCGTAACTGAGCCACATTATGGGAGCAATTATGAAAGTGTTCCACTACTGGCAGTTCTAAACGTTGGTCCTAATGGTGGACTTATGTTTACTATTTCTGTCCTTAACTCGCATTGTGGTCTCTCCAACATAAAGGAGACCACAAGGACATTTTAGAACATAAATCACGAATGATGAATCACATGTGAAAAAGTTTTTTATGGGGATTTTTTTCCCAGTCTGTGGATGTACTAAATGGTCGCCTTTGATTACCGCATTGCATGAAGCGCAGTGTAAACAGGGAAATGTTCCACATTTTTGTGGAGTAAGAGTATTACAGAGGTTACCTTTCATGGATCCCACGTCTGCTCTAATGAGGGAATCTCTAAGATTCCTTTTTTTATTGTATATACCCTGTAACCTTTTTTGCTTTCTCCTTTCATTTAATTGCTTAATTGGTTAATGAGATTGCTTAATGAGATGTTTATTCATTGCTTGGTTAGGGTATTTAACGGGATAATGTGTTTTAGCATGTATGTATGATTAAGACCACAAGGTCGAAACGTCACTGATTTTTCCAAGGGGTGCTGTTGCCTCAATAAACCGATTGGCACTTCTTATCCACTGGAGGTCTATCTTGTTCTTTTGTTTAGTTACTACATCCAGTCCGGGCTGTGCTCGCCTCCCTAGCGCCTGTGCTCATTTGTTGCGGGTAGCACCTGGTTTATCTTCTATGTTTCCCTTTGTCTTGCTGGGGCCTCTGTGACCTTGATGTATCCACTCCTCATTCTATCCCTTCGTGCTAGGAACAGCCTCGATCTTTCTCAGGTTTTAATTGCTTTTCTGCTAATCTAACACATTCCTAAATTTGTACGTATGCTTCAATCTAGTTTCAGCTAAAACCTACCTAGTTATTTTCAAGTGAACCAATATTCTGAACAAGATGGCCGCCTGGCTTATAATGGCGGCCAGTTTCCAGCCTGATTCCACTTCAATACAATCTAACTTTAACCTTTGCGCCACTTTCCTTATTACGGCACTTCAATAAATCTTCAATCTGCCATCTAGAACTGAGCCAAGACGTCCTGTATTATAATCCAGCCATAATATCCTTCCATTACCATCCCGTCTTTTTAGTAATAACACACAGATTTTGAGTAATTCACATCACTCTTCAAGGTGCAATCTCTTTCCATATCCTCACACATACATGTACAGATTAGAGATCAATAACATAACTTTTTAATGTAATATTGGTAATATATGTATATAAGATTTCATAGAATACTAATGTGCCAAGGTTTAGAGAAAACTTCCTCCTCTTGCTTCCTGTTCACCTGGCTAGAACAGTTCACTCCTTTGTGACACGTCCTGTAGATGTCACAAGGTGACCTTTCCAGCTCATATTATGTCGTCATATCCATGCTCTCGAGGACCGATCTGCCAAGATCCTTTTACAATAACA
Organism: Leptobrachium leishanense; assembly: GCA_009667805.1. Taxonomy (NCBI): domain Eukaryota; kingdom Metazoa; phylum Chordata; class Amphibia; order Anura; family Megophryidae; genus Leptobrachium; species Leptobrachium leishanense. The sequence continues at coordinate 261,211,878 of CM019064.1, forward strand.
CCTACATTTCATCACAGTTTATCTGTTCATACTCAGTATTTCTAATGTCCGCAATGGACAAAGTGACAAGCAAAGCGTAGTAAAAATATATTCTTCCAGAAATTCTGCTTTGTAAGCCTTCTATTCAGGAAATGTCTGCACATACTGCATTATTTAGATTGGAAATGTGGAGCTAACGGATCCCTATGGATCCATCATCTGCTCTTTCAGAACTCTTCCTTAAGAAATGTTTTTACTTCAGGTGGTTTTAGATATATGTCATGATTTACTTCTCCCATTCATGAAGCAGTTTTTACCTGAATCATAAATGGACACCTCATGCACTCTGAAAGCTTATTAACATGGTAACACTGCATGCAGTGCACCCCCTCTCCCCCAGTCCTGTTTGCTGTTTGAAGCAGAGGAGTTACTTTCAACCACAAAGCTGTCACTAGGCAACTCAGGACAGTCGGCACACTTTGCGGACATCATCCTGTCTGCTAACACTCGCAGCAGCAAGCGTTCTGAGAGACGACTCTTGCATGAGCCTAGTTATTAAGCGTAATGTGGTGTGTCCTTGGCAAATTCTACACACAGGCCTGATGTTTCACTTTCAGGACAGGCTTATTATTGCATTACATTTTAGATTAAAAAAAATGTAAAAAAAAATGAATTTCCATTAAAATTTCAATCATCTACAGCGCGTAAAGTAATTTTTTTCACATTTTATCATCCAAGCCTTTACGGTTATATATTCTATGGGGTACATTTGTTAAAAAAACAGAAATGGGAACCTATTACTGTAGTTTTCTGAGAACATACGCGAGTTTAGCTAAAAATTTAAATTTTTCGTTTGTACAGCACTATTGTTCACATTGTAATTGAAAAGTCAACAATAGTGCTGCATTAATAAATTAAAGAAAAAAGATGTGTTTATTTTTATATATTTTTGTTGTTTACACTTATTCTTTATAGCGCCAGCATATTCCACAGCACTGTACAATGGGCACAATATAGACAGGGTTACAATATAATGAACAACAATTGACAAACCGGTACAGAAGGAAACGAGGGCTCTATCCCATGGGAACTCACAATCTAGAAAGGTTGGGGTTTGGAACAGGAGGTCATGTTTGGTATCATTGGAAAGGCCATGCATAGAGTAGATTTCACTGTAGTGTCAAAGTTGTCCAGAATGGTTTTCAACATAGGGTATGACATAAAGAAGGTCATTTCTACAGGTCATGACGGTGGACCATTTGGTTAGATAATTTTATCAGAAATGTGACTCATACAGTTAGGCCCATATATATTTGGACGCAGGCACACTTTTCATACTTTTGGCTCTGTATGCCACCAGTATAAAATTAAACAATCCAAATAAATTTGAAGTGCAGACTTTCAGCTTTAGTTCCACGGGTTGAACATAAATATTTGGGATGCACCGGTACCGATACTAGGATCGGTATCGGTGCCGATACCGGGATCTGCATGAGTACTTGGTACTCGTGCAGATGCCCCCGATACCTCAACTGATTCCGGAAGTTAGAGCTAGGTTAGCTTACCATGCAGTGTTACTTTGGCAGAAGCTATGGTGGATGCTCCAATGAGGGCAATATTACAAGTTTGGTGTTAACTTAACAGCGCCATGGTCTGTTGTAAACTTACCAGAGCCATGATAGTCTATGGAGGTTGTCAGGTTTACAGCTCTGGTTAAGTTTACACCAACTTTGTAATACTGCCCTGGAAGTACACTAGTCATGCCCAAAATAAGCAGTGCTTGTTTGACAGAGAATTGCCCCCTTTATATATGCCAGAAGTGCACAGACACATATCAATGAAACTAAAGGAGTTATTCCCTTTCAATGTGCCTTTGTCCCTTATGTCACTGGTCGCCAACCCTGGTCCTCAGGAACCACTAACAGGCCAGGTTTTAAGGATTACCTTGGGGAAATGCAGACTGAATCCTGCAATCACTGAGCAGCAAATCATATTACCTGTGCTGTGCTTCAGATATCTGGCAAACCTGGCCTGTTAGGGGAACCTGAGGACCAGGGTTGGGACCCACTGCTTTACGTGACTTACCATTCTGCAGGTGGGAGAGACAGCAGAGAGCTGAGCTACAGGACAGGATTTATTTATTTGCAAAGGATTTTACCAGGAAGGATACATTGAGATTTCTCTCATTTTCAAGTACACTATATTGCCAAAAGTATTCGCTCACCCGCCTTGACTCGCATATGAACTTAAGTGACATCCCATTCCTAATCCATAGGGTTCAATATGACGTTGGTCCACCCTTTGCAGCTATAACAGCTTCAACTCTTCTGGGAAGGCTGTCCACAAGGTTTAGGAGTGTGTTTATGGGAATTTTTGACCATTCTTCCAGAAGCGCATTTGTAAGGTCACACACTGATGTTGGACGAGAAGGCCTGGCTCTCAGTCTCCGCTCTAATTCATCCCAAAATGTTCTATTGGGTTGAGGTCAGGACTCTGTGCAGGCCAGTCAAGTTCATCCACACCAGACTCTGTCATCCATGTCTTTATGGACCTTGCTTTGGTGCACAGTCATGTTGGAAGAGGAAGGGGCCAGCTCCAAAGTTGTCATGCCCCATGATCTAGGATTTATTGTATATTTTTTCTGTTTTGTGTTGAATCTGCCTTTGCTGCTTACATGCTATTGATTTCATAGCTATTTTGTCTCTGCTGGCATCCTTAGCTTTCTGCATCCAGCTAGTTCCCTCCCCTCTGCTCAGTGTCTTGTTGTTAGCTACTTCCTGGTCACATAGCAGCCATTCTGTGCTCACTCCTGGACATATCTAATGTCTTTTTACCTGCATTGCTGTACACTATTCAAGATTGTCAGTCTGATCATTAAAGTCTTCAACTGGATTCATCTTTCTACGTGTCAGTTTTGCTGAGTTGAAGCTATCTGCTGATCTTCATCGTGTGAGTACTGGTCAAATACAGAGAGCTAGTCTAAAGCACCCACGCCTCACAGCTTTGCTTAGGGAAGCAGAATAAAACTGTTCCCACAAAGTTGGGAGCATGGAATTGGCCAAAATGTCTTGGTACGCTGAAGCATTCAGAGTTCCTTTCACTGGAACTAAGGGGCCAAGCCCAGCTCCTGAAAAACAACCCCACACCATAATCCCCCCTCCATCAAACTTTACACTTGGCACAATGCAGTCAGACAAGTACCGTTCTCCTGGCAACCACCAAACCCAGACTCGTCCATCAGATTGCCAGATGGAGAATCACGATTCGTCACTCCAGAGAACGCGTCTACTGCTCTAGAGTTCAGTGGCGGCGTGCTTTACACCACTGCGTCCAATGCTTTGCATTGCACTTGGTGATGTATGGCTTGGATGCAGCTGCTCGGCCATGGAAACCCATTCCATGAAGCTCTCTGCACACTGTTCTTGAGCTAATCTGAAGGCCACATGAAGTTTGGAGGTCTGTAACGATTGACTCTGCAGAATGTTGGCGAGCTCTTCGCACTATGCACCTCAGCATCTGCTGACCCCGCTCCGTCAGTTTACGTGGCCTACCACTTCGTGGCTGAGTTGCTGTCATTCCCAAACACTTCCATGTTCTTATAATACATCTGACAGTTGACTGTGGAATATTTAGGAGCGAGGAAAGTTTACGACTGGATTTGTTGCACAGTTCCACGCTGGAATTCACTGAGCTCCTGAGAGCAACCCATTCTTTCACCAATGTTTGTAAAAAAACATTCTGCATGCCTTGGTGCTTGATTTTATACACCTGTGGCCATGGAAGTGATTGGAACAGCTGTTTCTGATTATTTGACTGGGTGAGCGAATACTTTTGGCAATATAGTGTATGTTCTGGGTTCAGCAACATTAAATTGTTACAGTGTTACAGAAATACAAAGTAATAAAATGCAAGATAGTAAAAAAACCAACACAAATATACAGATTATCAGAGAAATAAATATGTAGGAAATAAAGTCATTCTGTATCCAGGTATTTTAATAGGGAGCTCTTGAGTGATTTAAGACTGGGGCAAGATTTGATTGTGTCTGGGAGATTATTCTATAATTGTGGTGCTCTGTAGGAAAATGAGGATTGAGCCACTTTCTTTTTGTATTGTGGTATTTAAGTAAAGTGCTGGTCCTAGATCGGAGGTTATAGGATGAGGGAACTGCTGGGGGAAGCAGTCTATTCAGGTAGGGTGGTAGCTTCCCAGAAAACCTCTTAAACACCAGGTTGGAAAGGTGAAGAGTGTGTCTAGATTCCAGCGATGGCCAGTTTAGCTCTTTTAACATGTCACAGTGGTGGGTCATGTATTTACATTGTAGCACAAAGCGGCAGAATGAGGTATACAATGTAGTAAGTTTATGAAGGTGCGTTTGCGGGGCAGCTGCATACACTACATCTCCGTATTCAATAGCTGGAATAAGCATTTGTTGTACAATCTGCTTTCTTGCCGCGGGGTTCAGGCAGGATTTGTTTCTGTACAGGGCACCTAGTTTGGGGTAAAGTTTAGATGAGAGTTTTTCGATGTGGGGACCAAAGGATAGATTTGGGTCTAACCACACCATTGGTTTCAGTCAGCTCGCTAACATCACCACTGAAAGCCAATCACTGAGCTCCGTCCCCCAGTTAGTGCTGCCCAAAGATGGAAGCGTTCGTTGCTGCATCAAGGTGGGTACAGATGCCATTATCTCAAAGGATGAGCTATTGCATTGCTCTTTTAAGACCAATGCAATATCCAACCCGTGATGGGATATCTAAGGCATAGTTCACCTGGGTAGTACAATTACACATTAAGGTCACCCAACGAATATTTTTTTAACTAACAGGGTTATTCAAAGGTAACGAATAGTGAAATTCAGCGTACGGTTACCTTTCCTGGCCATTCGGCTATTCAGAGAGCAGGCAGTTCGCCAAATGTTGGCGAATTGCCTCCACATACGGTGCCTGTTCGAGGGCAGTGAAACCCCATAGAGAAGCAATGCTTCAAAACAGCAGTGAAAAGTTGCCGAAATGCCCTGCTGTTCGGTAGTTTCATTCGACAGGTTTATTCAGGCGAATTCCATAGGCTTTAATGTCAGAAATATTCCTGTTTTAATACAATATCTAATAAACCATTGATTATAATATTCTGCAGTAAAAAGTCTCTTTTATTTATCGTTTTTTTTTTATTTAGGATCTTTTAGGCATTTTTTTGCGTTTTTTTATTTTAATTCATTTTTTCTTTTTTCTGTAACAGCCCTTTTTATTATCATTCATTGGATCTCATGTAAATTTCAGACATTTTTGCTCAGTAGTTTTATTTCAAACAGCGTTTCACTTTTCAAACATTCAAGCGTACTGGGTTTCCCCCCCCCCACTCCATTCGTCTGCGGTGTCGGCTTTTTCTGGCGGCTGCGCTGCGCTGTGATCGGCGGCTGCTTGTGTTTCTCTTGCGTGTTCAGCGGGGTTAATCCAGATGTTTATGCGGGTTTCGGTGTGCGTTCGCCGGGTTTTGCGGTGCGTGTTCGTCGGGTTTGCGGCGGCTTTTCCCTGCACTACGACGGCCCTGTGGTGCTTGCTGAATACACCGCAGTTTCGCCGAAATGGGATTGCCAAATCGTACCGAATTGAAGAGAACAAAAAGTCATCGAACGTGCGGTGACTTTTCGATTCTCTTTGAATAACCCTGTTATTTTTTGCAACAGTAGTTTCCTCAAATATATGTACACAAACACAAACCCCACCCAACTCGGCGGGGGAACAGGAGAACAGCAAGTATTGACAAATGAGTACCGGGAGTGCCTCACCTGAGACTTGCAGGGCTTAACCCTTGAGGAGCATACTTACGCGCGTTGGACGTGTTCTTCGCACCTTTGGTCCCCCTGCATCTGATTCCCGAGGCTGACCTGATTATTGAGGGTGTTATGCTAATTTTTGGGCATCTGCCTGCCGGGGATCTATCCCATTTAGGTGCTTTATATCTATATTAAGGGGACCTAGTTGTGCCTCTGTTTTTAGCCTGCCCGGGTTGACGGTCCCATCGAGCCACTGCTGCAGAATGTCTGCGAATACTACTCAGACCTTCCATCATCAGTTACTGCACTTGTCTTGTTGTGCTAATTTAGACAATTGGCCCGTGCAAAGTGTAACTTACTTATGTGCATTTATGATTACTCAGGACACTGTGTATGTGGTTCTTTAAACTTCTACGTTTTCTCTCTACTATTGAGTTTGTATTTATTTCCATCTTTCTATATCCTGGTGGTCTCTAGACAGGCATACATCACTTTCTGGAATTTCCCCTGACTTTCAATATAATGTTATTTATCTAACAGGGTGTTAATTCATTGTTTGTTTCCAGATTGATGTAGGTTTTTATTTGTCTTTGTGCTCAGGCCTTGTGCATTGTATATATGTGTATTTTATTTTTTTGCACGGTTCCTTTTCTGATGCGTATTATGTCTCTATGTTAATAAAATCTAATTTTTTTATTTATTTTATTTTATTTTGCATTTTTACTCACTTGAATTTTTGGATCAGTGATCCATAGGTTTCCTGAAATATATGTATTCCAGAGAAAGATATATAATTTACATGGTTAAATTCTGTGTGTTATATATATATATACACATATATACATTTTTATTTTCTTCTCAGTACCCACCCTTTTCTCATTAGAAACTCGGGATATCCGGGAAGCTTAGTTTGTGGAGTATATTGCAAAGAAAACATTCAGGAACAATATCCATGGCTGGAATTTTAATCTTTCCTGACAAAACACTGACAGAGATATGACATTACAGGGCACCCTCCTGCCGGCTGACCAGGAAGGGAGAGAGTTTGTATTGGCTCGATACAACTTTTTTGTATCATTTTACATTAATGCATAATACGGTGTCACTTTATAAACCTAATTGTTTTGTGTTTTCTCCATATTATACCTTTTAGTTAGAGTGAAAATCATATTCAGAAATGACAACGCTGCTGCTTGATATATTTATTCACATTTCTGGAGTCTGATGTGACAATCAACATATCCTTCCTGGTAAAATACTTTGCAAATAAGTAATTAATTAATTAATTAAATAAATTCAGAAATGAAACCTGCTGTCACTTGGTCATAAGCTAACCCCAGAATTTACAACACAAAACAATTATGTAAAAAATAAAATAATTAAAAACTCTACAATTCAGACACAAGTCAGTTATAATTCCAAGGCAACTATAAGGAGATCTTGTATTGTATAACACGACAGGTGGCGTCACAAATAGTGCTGAACTTTGGCTATGCAGGGTTAAAGCATGATTTTAATATTATTTTTTCTTAATTCAGTAGTAAGTAAACCAGAATTGCTATATAATTGACAACCCTGCTGCTTGATGTATTTATTGACGTGTGTGGAGTCTGATGTGACAATCACACTGGCACACTGAGGCTGAAATGATGGTCATCAAAGCGGACAATCACTCCCCTGCCCAACTATGTGACCGGTAGTATGGGTCAGGCAGGAAATGATGATATATTTACTGTGATGTGGAATATGTTGGGCACATACAAATTAACGAATAATAATATACTATTCGTACCTGGAGGACATTTTTTTCCCCAAATTGCACTGTAGCTTCTCCATCAGAAAGGATCTGGAAAGTTGCCTGAAATGGATTTTTCGTTCTTCGTTCAGGCTTCTGCATTTTGTCCTATTTTACAATATTTTTATTTTGTATTAAGCACGGCTGGTTATTTTATTTTATAAAATCAATGTATTCAGTACAGTTTTGACTCCAGTGAATTTGTTTCTCCTGTGAATACAGGTCTTCTAGTTACCTCAGTGTGTATTTCCATGTAATAAGTGTAGTGCTGTGTTTAAACTCTTACTGTGGCAGTACCTATTTTTGGCCACCGGAGGGAGACAAGCGCGATAAGAGACACTGAACATTGGGACTACGTTTCCCGGCATGCTTTGCAAACAGACAGGAAGTGGGTGGGACACAGACGCTGTACATCCTGAGCCTCGTGGAGAGCGCGCCAGGGAGTGCATGAGAGAGGACGCAGTGCTGCAGAGCGGAACCGTGACTAGGCCGGAGCGCAAGTGTGACCTATCAGGATTCGAGTGGGGTTATCCTGCCTTGCCAGAAGGAGCCTTACTCATTGACAGACATCACCCAAGTTGTTATCCAGACAAGCTGAGGACCTCGAGTGAGGAGTACCGCGAGTCCTTTGGATGGGAGAGCAGGCGGTAGCTGGACAAGTCCGGGCCGGAGCACAGAAAGCCTGACCACCTATCCAGGAGCCGGTATCCCAGCGATTAAACGAGCGGAGAGACGTCCTGGGTCAGCGGAGCCTTGGTGATCGAATGGATCGGTGAGAGGCCTCCAAGGCCGGTCTTTACAAAAGCTCAAGCAAGCACGCTGTTGTTTATTTCTGAAACCCACAGGGCCCCAACTTGACTAGTCGAAGACATCGCTTAAAAGATTCACTGGCCAGTTGAATAGTACCCGGGTACCATAACACACACATACACTCACAATTCGGGACTTAACCTGTTCGGGACTCACTCCCTAGTATCCGAAAAAGGGGCAAAGATTCGCATCTTATTTTGTTTTCCACTGCGCGTTTCTCGTAATTACGAAGTATTGTATTTTTCTGTTCGGTCGCGTATTTTTCAGAAATACGAAGTCTCGCATTTCTTTTTCCCGCTGCGCGTTTACCGTGATACGAACTACTGTGAATATATCTACGAACACCGTGTCTCATTATATGCCTTTTACTTCAGTAAACTATATAATTTATAAAATCCACAACGGTGCTGGAGTATATTTATTCCCTAGTGCGGGGAGACTGACCCGTGGTTCATTTTCAGCGGCTCCTCCGGGAGTGAGCGCTACATAAGATACTGATACCCCCAGATGGAAGGTAATTGGTCCCGATAGGTCATATGTTCTATATCAAGCAGAGGCGTAGCAAGGTCATGAGGCGCCCAGGGACAAGCTCTACCCTAGCTCTCCCCCCCCCCCCGGTCAAGTCCTGGGGAAAAAAGTGAGGGAACTCACCCAAGATTTCCACTACCTGAATTATGTGTATAGATATATATATATATATACAAGGAAGGATAAAGCACTCAGTCAGAAAATATTGCAGTGCCCAGGTGCTACCCGTTGGGGCATAAATACAAAAACGGCAAAATGGGAGCACTCTGGGTCTTTTGGTAAAATAATAAATTTTATTAAGGATCTACAGTTGTGTTCAAAATTATACAACCCCCAATGCTGTAAAGGGTTTTAGGGAATTTAGTGTACATTTGTAATTGTATTCAGAATGAAATCCTACAAGGACTTTTTAAAGAACCATATGCAACTAAAATGACATAAATTGGTTTTGTAATACAGTAGTAAATGTTTCTTTTGTGAATTCTTCATTGACACAATTATTCAACCCCTTAAAGACTACCACTCTGAAGAACAGAGGTTCATTCAAGTGTTTTCGATCAGGTATTGAAAACACCTGTGGATGTCACGGAGCAGCAATAAAGCATAATAAGCACCAATTAGGCAGCTTTAAAATGACTGTGATACTCAGCTCCTTCTAGACATTTACTGGTGTGGTTACAAACATGGTGAAGTCAAGAGAATGGTCCAGGAAGACAAGAGAAGAGGTGATTACTCTTCACAGGAAGGGCAATGGCTATAAGAAGATTGCAAAGATGTTAAACATACCAAGAGAGACCATAGGAAGCATCATTCGCAAATTCAAGGCAAAGGGCACTGTTGAAACGCTACCTGGTCGTGGCAGAAAGAAGATGCTGACTTCGACTGATGTGCGCTACCTGAAGCGTAGAGTGGAGAAAAGTCCCCGTGTGACTGCTGAGGAACTGAGAAAAGATTTGTCAGATGTGGGTACTGAAGTTTCAGCTCAGACAATACGGCGCACACTGCGTAATGAAGGCCTCCATGCCAGAACTCCCAGGCGCACCCCCTTGCTGTCTCCAAAGAATAAGAAGAGTCGACTGCAGTATGCCAAAAGTCATGTGGACAAACCACAGAAGTTTTGGGATAGTGTTCTGTGGACTGATGAAACAAAATTAGAACTGTTTGGGCCCATGGATCAACGCTATGTTTGGAGGAGGAAGAACAAGGCCTATGAAGAAAAGAACACCTTGCCTACTGTGAAGCGTGGCGGGGGGTCAATCATGCTTTGGGGCTGTTTTGCTTCTGCAGGTACAGGGAAGCTTCAGCGTGTGCAAGGTACCATGAATTCTCTTCAGTACCAGGAGATATTGGATGACAATGTGATGCAGTCCGCCACAAACCTGAGGCTTGGGAGACATTGGACCTTTCAACAGGACAATGATCCCAAGCATACCTCCAAGTCCACTAGAGCATGGTTGCAGATTAAAGGCTGGAACATTTTGGAGTGGCCATCGCAGTCACCTGACTTAAATCCGATTGAGAACCTCTGGTGGGACTTAAAGAAAGCAGTTGCAGTGCGCAAGCCTAAGAATGTGACTGAACTGGAGGCTTTTGCCCATGACGAATGGGCGAAGATACCCGTAGATCGCTGCAAGACACTTGTGTCAAGCTATGCTTCACGTTTAAAAGCTGTTAGTACATATAACTGTAAAAGGATGTTGTACTAAGATTGAATGTCACTTGGGGGTTGAATAAAACTGATAATGATGTGAGCACAGAAAAGACATTTGTGGTTATTTCATTATAAATGTTATGTTATATTTGTCTGACCTACACGTGCCTCTTTGATTTAATTGTAAGCAAGATGACTGAATGATCAAAATCAATGTCAAACTGGCCAAATCACTCAATTTCAGTGGGGGTTGAATAATTTTGAACACAACTGTACATTAAAAGGACCGATGTTTCGGCTCCTAGAAGCCTTCATCAAGGTATGTCCCACATGATTTAATGCAAGAAATTAATAGTAAAAACATAGACTCACCCCCCAATCATGTGTCGCTGTGTCTGTGGCCGCGCTGATGAGCTCTGAAGCCGGCGTGCCTTTCCTGGATGCCGTGCGAGTGACGTGTGTATCGTCACGTCATGGTGTGCGATGGAGAAGCCCGTCGTTATGGTTACATACAAACAAGTTTGAGCTCTGTTGATTCCCAGTGCGCTAAAGCACTATAGGGGCTTTCATGTATACAGTGCTTTAGTCATAAGCTTATTGCAATCACAACAGGGAGGGTTTAATAGTTTTGCAATTTTATTTTCTGTTTTGCCCTGGCTGTTTGTCTGCATTTTTCTTTGTTTCTATACAGTTATGTTTGGCCAGCGCACATTTTGTAGTTCCAAGCAGGGGCCCTATGTGTGTAAGAAGAAGGAGGGATCACTAGCTCGGGATCTCCTGTCAGCTGCAGAGAAACCAGCTTGCAGGGGGGTCGGGGGGGCAGTATTAAGGGGGCCTCACCTTTTCTGTAGATTAGTGGGAGGAGATCTCTGCAGAGTTAAACTAGTAGCAGCATGCTGCACTCACTCCCGCTGCTCTCTAACTCTTCCAGGAGCCCTGCATCACGTGACACAACAGCCAGGAAGCTGACTGTGAAAATTGTGCCTGAATGCGGCCCCAAAGTGGATAAACGGAGTGGGGGTCTCTTGCTCCACAGCCCCAAAAGTCAAAAATGCATAAAGAAACTCCAGAGTCCACAATAAATTTCAATGGATTTAATCCAACAACAGGAAAAAAGGCAACGTTTCGACCATGACTGGTCTTTGTCAAGCCTAAAACACAATGACAGAACTGGGAATAAATAGCACCACAGACTGGTTAAGCAATCAAGCAATCATTGCAACCAGTCCGTGTGTGCCAACCCAACAATTAAAAACAATAGTCTACAATTAGATACATCTATTAACATATTAACTTATGTAATTATGTATACAATGCTTATTAACATACAATAATTAGCGATCAATTGTAGAACAATGCCTATGAAAGAAAGAAGTAACTTGATAATTATAGATGTAGAGGGAGAGGATTTACCCCTAGAGCTTGAAAGCATGATGTATTTAATCTAAGAGTCTGACCCATAATAGAAGACTAATCCGTCCGCAAGCCCATATATCACCTATCCTATCTACCACAGGTTTATAGAACACTATTATCTGGCACAGATAGGTTGCAGATACGGACTGTCATCTAGAGGGGGGAAGAAACAGCTCTATATATCATAAAGAGGTACTGCCATAACACATTTATAAAAAGGGTGAGAAATCTGATTCTCTATTGAGGCCATGTGGAAAGAGAGTATTAAGATGATGGATCCAATATAATTCTCTCCTTTTGAGTAATTTTTCTCTATCCCCGCCTCTTGTTAACTTGGGCACCTCATCAATTACCTGATAACGTAACTGTGAGATATCATGTCCACAACGTATAAAATGTTCGGGGACCGGAAATTCAATCTTTTTAGTTCTAATATCTGACCTATGTTTAATAAATCGATTTTTTACTTTCTGAGTGGTCTCGCCCACATATATCAACCCGCACGGGCATTTCAATAGATACACCACGTATGTAGAATTGCAGGTAAAATAACCTTTAATTTTAGACTTCCTCCCAGAGTGTGGATGGACAAAGGAATCACCACGTATGACTGCATTGCAGCAAGAGCAGCTTAGACATGGGAAAGTTCCATTCCTGGGTTTACCAAAAAAGGGTGTTCTACCTGTGTCTTGTCCAAACTCTGCTTTAACTAGCGTCTGTCGAAAAGATCTCCCCTTCTTGTATGACATTAGTGGGATGGTCTGGAACTCCAAAATATCAGGGTATGCATCCCTTAAGATGTACCAGTATTTACATAGGATATTTTTCACTTGTGGGGTATGTGTTCCATATTTGGATACGAATGGGATCCTGCCGCAACTTTGGCGTCTCTGAGGAATTATTGGTTGATTGATCCTGATACTTTCTCTACTCAGGAGTTGTCTCGGATAACCTCTGGCCCTGAACCTCTCGATCATCTCCTCAAGCCTTTTGTCCCTACTTTCAGGCAAATCAACTACTCTATTGACGCGCACGAGTTGACTCCGTGGGAGGGAATTAAGTAGTGTAGTTGGGTGCGCACTATCGTATCTTAGCAGGGAATTCTTATCAGTAGGTTTTCTATAAAGATCTGTCATTAATTTGCCATTCCTTTTGACAACCAAAGTGTCTAAAAAATTGATTTGTGTAAGACTACATGACATAGTGAACTTGATGGAGGTGGATCCGTTATTAAGTATACTGAGAAATTCATCTAATGTTTCTCTAGTACCCTCCCATACAAAAATAATATCGTCTATATAGCGAAACCAATGATGGACATATTGAAAAAGGTCGCATTTATAGACTACATTTTCCTCAAATTCAGACATGAAGATATTGGCATAGGTGGGTGCTACATTAGTACCCATAGAAGTCCCCCGTATTTGGGTATAAAACACTCGATCGAAGAGAAAGAAGCTGCCACCCAACACCACATCCAACAAGTCCAAAAGAAATTGCAATTGATTATCGGAATAACCCAAATCAACAAGAGCATGTTTCATAGCATTTATACCCTCGAAGTTCTGTATAGACGTGTACAAGCTGGTGACGTCAAGACTGACCAAAATACTGTGATCACCCACAGCAAGCCCACGAAATTTGGTCAGAAAATCACCGGTATCCAGAATGAATGATGGAATCCGCTGTAGGTAGGGTCGAGCCACCCTGTCCAAAAAAATGGACAGGGGGCTGAAGACCGAATCCACAGCGGATACAATGGGCCTCCCAGGAGGCGCAGTGAGGGACTTGTGGATCTTAGGCAAGACATACAAGACAGGTATTAAAGGATGTTTTTTCACAAGGAATTTCGACAGACCCTTATCGATAATCTGATTCTCAAGGGCATCATGTATCAGGGTGGAGATTCTACTGACAATCGCTGCCGTAGGATCGCCATCCAACTTTTTATACGTCTCGACATCACCAAGCTGACGCTGGATCTCAGCCACATAGTCTCCACTATTCATGATCACCAGAGCACCCCCTTTGTCCGCCGGCTTTATCACAATGGAGGGGTCATCACGTAATTTCTTTAAGATCCCAAAATCAGTGGCGGACATATTAGGGGATGCTCTGGTGAAATGACGCCTAGAATATACTTGGGACATTTCCCTCTCTACAATTTTAACGTACGTTTCAACAGCATGCTCAACATTCTGAGGCATAAATTTACTTTTCTCTCTCAAACCAAGGTTTTTAGAGTTAAAGGGTGCAAGCGGCAAATCAATTTCAGGTTGTCCTGAGAATAAACATTTCAATCGAATCGTACGAAAGAATCGGAAAAGATCGACTTTGACATCGAACGGATCGATGCGTTCGCTCGGACAATACGATAAGCCCCTCGAAAGTAGCTTAATTTCATCGACCGTTAATGAAATGTCCGATAGATTGAAGACTAACGTCTCTTGTACAGGGACTGATTGTTTCTCATCGGAGGTTTTTTCGTAACACTCTTCTGAGCTTGCTCCTGTAAGTTCCCTCCGGGTGATTGTCGCCCTTGGCGCTGGTCTAAAAAAGACGCTTGATCGTTCGATCGGGCTACACCAAGGTCTTCGGATGTATCGGTACCTGTACCGGACAAAGAGTCCTCTGTAAAACGAGTAGATTTTTTCGTATATTTACGACCAGGTCCTCTTCGCATCGTAGTTGGTGTCCTGGAATAGTGTCCTGGAATAGCCTCTTTGCCAGGATCTTTCTCTTCGATCGAGTGTTTTATACCCAAATACGGGGGACTTCTATGGGTACTAATGTAGCACCCACCTATGCCAATATCTTCATGTCTGAATTTGAGGAAAATGTAGTCTATAAATGCGACCTTTTTCAATATGTCCATCATTGGTTTCGCTATATAGACGATATTATTTTTGTATGGGAGGGTACTAGAGAAACATTAGATGAATTTCTCAGTATACTTAATAACGGATCCACCTCCATCAAGTTCACTATGTCATGTAGTCTTACACAAATCAATTTTTTAGACACTTTGGTTGTCAAAAGGAATGGCAAATTAATGACAGATCTTTATAGAAAACCTACTGATAAGAATTCCCTGCTAAGATACGATAGTGCGCACCCAACTACACTACTTAATTCCCTCCCACGGAGTCAACTCGTGCGCATCAATAGAGTAGTTGATTTGCCTGAAAGTAGGGACAAAAGGCTTGAGGAGATGATCGAGAGGTTCAGGGCCAGAGGTTATCCGAGACAACTCCTGAGTAGAGAAAGTATCAGGATCAATCAACCAATAATTCCTCAGAGACGCCAAAGTTGCGGCAGGATCCCATTCGTATCCAAATATGGAACACATACCCCACAAGTGAAAAATATCCTATGTAAATACTGGTACATCTTAAGGGATGCATACCCTGATATTTTGGAGTTCCAGACCATCCCACTAATGTCATACAAGAAGGGGAGATCTTTTCGACAGACGCTAGTTAAAGCAGAGTTTGGACAAGACACAGGTAGAACACCCTTTTTTGGTAAACCCAGGAATGGAACTTTCCCATGTCTAAGCTGCTCTTGCTGCAATGCAGTCATACGTGGTGATTCCTTTGTCCATCCACACTCTGGGAGGAAGTCTAAAATTAAAGGTTATTTTACCTGCAATTCTACATACGTGGTGTATCTATTGAAATGCCCGTGCGGGTTGATATATGTGGGCGAGACCACTCAGAAAGTAAAAAATCGATTTATTAAACATAGGTCAGATATTAGAACTAAAAAGATTGAATTTCCGGTCCCCGAACATTTTATACGTTGTGGACATGATATCTCACAGTTACGTTATCAGGTAATTGATGAGGTGCCCAAGTTAACAAGAGGCGGGGATAGAGAAAAATTACTCAAAAGGAGAGAATTATATTGGATCCATCATCTTAATACTCTCTTTCCACATGGCCTCAATAGAGAATCAGATTTCTCACCCTTTTTATAAATGTGTTATGGCAGTACCTCTTTATGATATATAGAGCTGTTTCTTCCCCCCTCTAGATGACAGTCCGTATCTGCAACCTATCTGTGCCAGATAATAGTGTTCTATAAACCTGTGGTAGATAGGATAGGTGATATATGGGCTTGCGGACGGATTAGTCTTCTATTATGGGTCAGACTCTTAGATTAAATACATCATGCTTTCAAGCTCTAGGGGTAAATCCTCTCCCTCTACATCTATAATTATCAAGTTACTTCTTTCTTTCATAGGCATTGTTCTACAATTGATCGCTAATTATTGTATGTTAATAAGCATTGTATACATAATTACATAAGTTAATATGTTAATAGATGTATCTAATTGTAGACTATTGTTTTTAATTGTTGGGTTGGCACACACGGACTGGTTGCAATGATTGCTTGATTGCTTAACCAGTCTGTGGTGCTATTTATTCCCAGTTCTGTCATTGTGTTTTAGGCTTGACAAAGACCAGTCATGGTCGAAACGTTGCCTTTTTTCCTGTTGTTGGATTAAATCCATTGAAATTTATTGTGGACTCTGGAGTTTCTTTATGCATTTTTGAGGAAGCTGACTGTGGCTGCTCCATCCTCACTGTGCGTGTGAGATGGAAGGGGAGCCTTGAGGTCGGTAATATTTACTTGTGGGGGCACCTGCTTTTGGCGCCCCATCTGTCAGGTGCCCGGGGGCAACTGCCCCCCTCACAATGCCACTGATATCAAGCGATAACATATATGATGTGTAGCCTACTCCAAATGGTGGGAAAAAAATATCATTATATTTAATTTATGTTTGCAGCTTCCTGAAGTAATTCCACTTAATGTAGGAGGGATGTGCTTTACAACCAGGCTATCAACACTCCAGAGGTATGAGGACACAATGTTAGCTGCCATGTTCAGTGGACGCCATTACATTCCCACAGATGCTGAAGGCAGGTACTTCATTGACAGAGATGGGACGTTTTTCGGGTACGTTTTCTGCTACATAGTCCATCATTGATGCTGTGTAACTGTGTACCATTTATAGCCCATTACAATGTCACAGAGTCCAATGTGATGTTGCTTACATTTCTCTGTTACATTTAATAAACGTGGGAGCTTTTACACACATTTTGCTAATTGTACGTCATGGCTTTAAATAAAAAAGGTTATTTCTAACAAAAATGCTCAGGGAACTGGAGCAATTATCAGTCTAATATACCTATTGATCCTGTTGTTTTACATGTTGATTAGTCCACTTTTAAAACTCTGTACGCTTTGATTGTCCCATTTTTTCCCCCACTCGTCCTGTACCTTTTTAAGCATCAGGGTAAGAACCAAGTGTCTCTTCTATTCATTTGTCTCGCCTTTAGCTGATAGGGTCCTTAGAGTCTAGACAACAATCATCTGCCCACGCTATAACGGGGATGTTTTACAAGCGCATTACAAGGCAGGTGCTGAGTCCAGCAGCCTGCCCCGTAGCGGCCGCTAGCCTCCTGGGTTCTTGGGGCAGCACTAACGCGCTGCGCTGCCACGCGCAACATGGAGGCTCATGCTGTGGGTCACATGACCGACAGGATCTCACCTCTCGCGAGATCCTGCAGGTCCACAGCCTGAACGTGGAGGGAGACTGGGACTTTTTTTTTCCCCTCAGTCTCACTCTGTTCCCGGTGGCCAGAAGTGGCAGATCAGGCCGCCAGTCTCACTGCGGGATGAGGGGTATGTGATTTTCGGGGGTTGGGGTTTCCAGCTGCTGCTCACTGACTCTGCAAAAGTGCTACAGCTCTAAGCTGTCATAAACCTTTTTCAGTTAGCCGCAGCCGTGTGTAATTAGCATTAGGACTTTGATCGTAACGCTAATCACTTAGTGCTCCCTATGTTAAGCATAGGGAGAGCAAAGTACAGTAAGCTCACGCTACAGAAAAGCGATAATACTGATGCAATAATGTTTTTTGTAACCAGTTAGCGATCGGGAGGTGATGCGGGTGTAACATTATCATTTATTTGAGTGCTAGTGTTAACGAAGTGATAGGGCCCTAAGAAAGCTGACACATTCTGGGGTTAGGTCATGACCACAGACACTGATCACTGCCCAATCTGTCTTCCTGTATTCTTTTTTCTCCTAACACTGCAAGTTTACATTATATTATACAGCTTTAATTCACAGCATAGGGTTAGTGGGAATGTAGAGCCATGTGGACTTAGACCATCTGTGTTGTAAGCCGATGGTAGTTTCTCTTTGGCAGGAGAGGTTTATGCTATTTTTTACACATTATTTGTTCTCATTACAATATTTATTCTACAGCGGTAGACTGCTTTCATCATTGTATTTTTATGCAGTCTGATTTGGCTGAGGACACATACAAAGTAGTAATGAATAGAAACATGATACTGTATCCTTAAGGCCTCATTCACACTGATACACACTGGTCGAGTGTGGCTCGGGGTTAATTTCAAGCGGTAACCCCGAGCCACACTCGAGCTGCATGCATTACCTGTCCCTGCGCTCCCTCGCTGTCCCCCACTCTCTCCTCCGGTGATTGCAGCGTTTTGCTTCCTGGTTCCCATCTTGCGAGAAGGGAACCAGGAAGTAAAACGCCGCGATCGCCAGAGGAGACAGCTCTCTGTATACAGAGGACACTTTGACAGTGACTGCAGTTGCTCATAGCATAATTGCTGACAGTACTGGCAATATTGTATGAACATTTTAAAGCACATTTTCAAATGGATTTTACTTTCTGAAAACAAAATTTGTTTGCAAACGTGTTTTAGAGAAACCAAGGTCTCGATTACATTCTTTGCGCAAAAAAGCTTGCGCAGCACGTTACCGTTTAACGCTTTGCGCACAAATTAACGCGTGTAAATTAACACTGGTATTACAATCTACGCACATTTTTTCATCCGTCAAAAAATAATGCGAGTAAAAAAGACTCGCAAACATGCGCGCGCATTAACGTTGCGAGCAGAAATCTCTTTTTTTACGCGATTCAGAATTAAGAAACCACAATTGTCTCCCGTTTTGATTTTGGCAGGCGCAAAAACATATGTGCATATATGCTGCAGCAATAATAAAAACACGCACAACTTCTATATTTTATTGTTTGGGTATGTGTAGAATGTGTAACTATACGTTGCTGCGTATTTTTTTTGGGCTGGTGTATTTGAGTTCGTTCAGATTTGCCATTAACACCAGCTTTTCAAAGACGTTAAAATTATGCGCGCAAACGTTGTCCGTTAAAATTTGCGCATGATTGTAATACCATCTGCGTACCAGCACACAAACGCATTTGCGCTCACAATGTTAAGTATAGGACGCGCGCAGTACGGTATGCTCGCAAAGTGGTCGCATTGTTCCACCCGCGTTAGACGTTAACACGCATTTTTTTTGTGCGGACGTTGTAATACGAGGGTTTTGCCCCTCGCGTTAATGCGTTTTTGCGCACGCGTTAAGATTTGCGTTGGGAATGTAAAAGAGCCCCAATTGTTTATACACAATATTGTCTGTATGTAAAGGGTTAAATTTGTTCTCTTTATGGCTAGTCATGTTTTCTTTCTTTTTTTTTTAAATTGTTCCACGTGAATTCATATTTAGGGATATCCTCAACTTCCTGCGCTGTGGCGAACTTCCTACGCGAGACCGCGTAAAACGAGTATATAAGGAGGCGCAATACTATTCAATCGGTCCCCTGCTAGACAGCCTGGACAAACTGCAGCCACTTACTGGAGAGAAAGTGAGGCAAGCATTCCTGGACCTCATGCCATATTATAAAGGTACGTGATACCACAGACTGTGGTAATCTGTAACTACCATTTTACATATACATTTTGGTAGAAACTTCATCATTGCTTACATAGGATTCTTATTTGGCTTGTCGCAGGTTGACACTTTTAAATCTCTGCCTGATTCTTCAGTGAGTGCTCACATAGGCCACGATTTGCACAGATCTGAGTAATGCATAATATGGTGAAATTACTTGTATTTTTCCACAGTGCAGCCTGTACTTTTAATAATAGAGCATTTTTCCTTAAACTATCATTATAAACTTACGGTACCTATATTTCAGTCCCAGGGTCTTACTTGGCGTTATCTGCTCTGACAGCAACACGCCAATGGGCTGGATGCTTACTCGAGTGCTCAGCCAATCAAATGGCAGATTAGCTATGTAAAGAGCGGTGCATTGCTGCCCTAAACTTTGGAATGCTGTCCACAGCGTGTTGATTGACAGGAAAAGCAATTCATTAAAAGGGATACTCTAGGCAACATGACCACCTAAGCTTTTTTAGGTGGTCATGATGCCCTGAGTATGCCCTTGTCTGTCCCCCCTCCCTCTGCTCAGTCGATCGGCTAAAACAGCTGAGAGACGCGGAGGACTTTCCTCCTCCCTCCCAGCCGTCAGTCAGCAGAGCGGGACTCATATTTCCCGCTTCTGCCGACTAATGCCGAGTAGGAGACGTCATCGCGCTTTCAGCGCGATAACGTCTCCAACTCGCCGCAGTAGCTAGCGGGAGCAAGCCATCAACATAGTCTGTGGCTGCGATTAGTGTTGCGGGCATCCTCTTGCGCGTAACACTAATCAAAGAAGAAGAGGAAGCCTGCTGATTGGCTGGCATACGCGCTTCTCACATAAACCATTAGCCTAGTTGAAGATTTTCAGGACAGGAGCGGAAGAGGAGGGAGGTGAGTATATATAAAAAAAAACGCCGTTGGAAACAAGTGGTTTTTAGGGTATTACATTAAAAAAAAAATATATATATATATACACATACACACAATAACTAGGTAGGGAATAGGTGTATTTTAATGTAAAAAAAAGGGGGGGTTTTAGCCTAGAGTGTTCCTCTAAGGCCAGGGTCAGACGAGCATTTTGCTGAGTGGAAGGAACGTCTGTGAGAGTGGACGTTCCTTCCTCTCTGACGCTTGTCTGGCCACCTCGCTGAGCGCAGTTAGTGCACTCAGCACTGCAAAATTGGATTTCCCCCTATGGAGGATTGCGCTTTGCAGCTCCAAGCGCACGTCGTAGCGTTTTGACGGGGAGGCTTTCAGGTGGTCCACATCATGCCTGCTGTAGCGCACGCTACAGCGTGTGGCCGGCCCCGTCAAAGCGTCACAACGCTGTGACGGATGCCGGGAGGCATGTCCGTACATGCGCAAGTAGTGCACTCGTCTGACCCTGGCCTCAGAAAGCTGAATCAGCCTGATGGGACACCGAACAAGAATGCTGGGGATCACTCACACTTTTTAGAAAACATTTACAGGTCTATTCACTAAAGGTGAAGCTCAGGAGAATGACTGGAGAAGTGAAAATTCTAGGTCAAAATAGCCAAACCAGAAAAACTTCTCCTATTTATCTCACTTTCCAAATCGGCTATTTGGTCTAGATTGTTTCTTCTCCTGCCAATTCTCCTGAGTTTCACCCTTTAGTGAATAGACTTAAAGCCTTTAATGGTCATGTTGGCTACAGCGTCCCTTTACCCCTTCCATACCAAGTGGATTTCCATAACTACTGCCAAGACCCAGTGAATTTATGGAAAATCACTTCCCATTACAGACAGTGTAAATGTATGTACATTTTTACTTAAACTTACAGTTTCTAAAATGTATTTAATTGGCAGGCAGAGAAAAAAGTGCTTGTGTGTGTATATCATATTTTTATATAAATATATTAATGTAGTTTTATGTTAGTTTCCTATTTGTATTTCGTGAAATGAGATCCTAAAACTTCCTTGGTTCTTTCCAGATCACTTAGAGCGCATCATTGAAATAGGAAAACTTCGCGCAATCCAAAGGAAGGCTCGCTTTGCCAAGCTGAAGGTTTGCGTGTTCAAAGAAGAGATGCCAATCACTCCTTATGAGTGTCCTCAATTCAATACACTGCGTTTCGAGAGGAGTGAGAATGAGACAAAGCACTTTGAGCACTGCTGTGACGTGGATGTATCTTTTGGACCTTGGGAAGCTGTGGCTGATGTATATGATCTTCTCCATTGCATAGACACTGATCTCTTTGAGAGAGGCATCACTGTGGAGCACCAGTGTATTGGAGTTTGTGACAAACATCTCATTAATCATTATTATTGCAAGCGTCCTATCTATGAATTCAAGATCACCTGGTGGTGAGACATTGAGAAAAATACTAAATTGTTATAGGTAAAATACTTGTTGGACCAAATCTTTTCTTATTTGTAGATTATTCGTTGTTCCTGTCTCCGGTTGCAATGATGAGTGGCACAATTCTCTCTGAGAATCTTTAATACTTGGAATAGTATGAGATGTGAGATATAAAGCTGGAAAATGGTGTTTGGTAACCATTATGGACTGTTGTTCCCAATACCCATATGACAGGGGTCTAGTCCTGGGGGAAAAAGTGAGGGAACTTACCCGAGAATTCCATAAACCCCATTACCTGAAGAAAAAAAATATATATACACACACCCGCCCCTGAGAATCTGGTACATCCATGCACAGGCCCCCATAATTATATATACACCCAGCAGCACATGTCCCCATAATTATATATACACCTAGCAGCACATGTCCCCATAATTATATATACACCCAGCAGCACATGTCCCATTATATATACACCTAGCAGCACATGTCCCCATAATTATATATACACCCAGCAGCACATGTCCCATTATATATACACCCAGCAGCACATGCCCCCATAATTATATATACACCCAGCAGTACAGACCCCCATAATTATGTATACACCCAGCAGCACATGTTCCCATAATTATATATACACACAGCAGCACATGCCCCCATAATTATGCATACACACAGCAGCACATGCCCCCATAATTATATATACACCTAGCAGCACATGTCCCATAATTATATATACACCCAGCAGCACATGCCCCCATAATTATACATACAACCAGCAGCACATGCCCCCATAATTATACATACAACCAGCAGCACATGCCCCCATAATTATATATACACCTAGCAGCACATGTCCCCATAATTATATATACACCCAGCAGCAGAGGTCCCATTATATATACACCCAGCAGCACATGTTCCCATAATTATATATACACACAGCAGCACAGTCCCCCATAATTATGTATACACCCAGCAGCACATGTCCCCATAATTATATATACATCCGCAAATGTCCAATTATATATACACCCAGCAGCATATGTCCCATTATATATACACACAGCAGCACAGACCCCCATAATTATATATACACTAGAAGTACATGTCCCCATAATTATATATATATATATATATACACCCAGCAGCACAGACCCCCATAATTGTATATACATCCAGCAGCACAGACCCCCATAATTATATATACACCCAGCAGCACAGGCCCCCATAATTATATATACACCCAGCAGCACATGCCCCCATAATTATATATACAACTAGCAGCACATGTCCCCATAATTATATATATACACCCAGCAGCAGAGGTCCCATTATATATACACCCAGCAGCACATGTTCCCATAATTAT
Organism: Leptobrachium leishanense; assembly: GCA_009667805.1. Lineage (NCBI taxonomy): Eukaryota > Metazoa > Chordata > Amphibia > Anura > Megophryidae > Leptobrachium > Leptobrachium leishanense. Next base: position 261,235,286 of record CM019064.1, read on the forward strand.
ATATACACACAGCAGCACAGTCCCCCATAATTATGTATACACCCAGCAGCACATGTCCCCATAATTATATATACACCCAGCAGCACATGTCCCCATAATTATATATACATCCGCAAATGTCCAATTATATATACACCCAGCAGCATATGTCCCATTATATATACACCCAGCAGCACAGACCCCCATAATTATATATACACTAGAAGTACATGTCCCCATAATTATATATAATATATATATACACCCAGCAGCACAGACCCCCATAATTATATATACCCCCAGCAGCACAGACCCCATAATTATATATACACCCAGTAGCACATGCCCCCATAATTATATATACAACGCACAAACCCCCATAATTATATATATACACCCAGCAGCACAGACCCCCATAATTGTATATACACCCAGCAGCACAGACCCCCATAATTATATATACACCCAGCAGCACAGGCCCCCATAATTATATATACACCCAGCAGCACATGCCCCCATAATTATATATACAACTAACAGCACATGTCCCCATAATTATATATATACACACCCAGCAGCAGAGGTCCCATTATATATACACCCAGCAGCACATGTCCCCATAATTATGTATACACCCAGCAGCACATGTCCCCATAATTATATATACACCCAGCAGCACATGTCCCCATAATTATGTATACAGCCAGCAGCACATGTCCACATAATTATATATACACCCAGCAGCACATGTCCCCATAATTATATATACATCCGCAAATGTCCAATTATATATACACCCAGCAGCACAGACCCCCATAATTATATATATATACACCCAGTAGCACAGACCCCCATAATTATATATACACCCAGCAGCACATGTCCCCATAATGATATATACACCCAGCAGCACAGACCCCCCCATAATTATATATACACCCAGCAGCACAGACCCCCCCATAATTATATATACACCCAGCAGCACAGACCCCCCCATAATTATATATACACCCAGCAGCACAGACCCCCCCATAATTATATATACACCCAGCAGCACATGCCCCCATAATTATATATACACCCAGCAGCACAGACCCCCATAATTATGTATACACCCAGCAGCACAGACCCCCATAATTATATATACACCCAGCAGCACAGACCCCCATAATTATATATACACCCAGCAGCACAGGCCCCCATAATTATATATACACCCAGCAGCACATGCCCCCATTATTATGTATACACCCAGCAGCACAGACTCCCATAATTATATATACATCCAGCAGCACAGACCCCATAATTATATATACACCCAGCTGCACATGCCCCCATAATTATATATACACCCAGCAGCACATGCCCCCATAATTATATATACACCCAGCAGCAGACTCCCATAATTATATATACACCCAGCAGCACATGTCCCATTTATATATACACCCAGCAGCACAGACCCCCCATAATTATATATACACCCAGCAGCACAGACCCCCCCCATAATTATATATACACCCAGCAGCACATGCCCCCATAATTATATATACACCCAGCAGCACATGCCCCCATAATTATATATACACCCAGCAGCACAGACCCCCCCATAATTATATATACACCCAGCAGCACATCCCCCATAATTATATATACACCAGCAGCACATGCCCCATAATTATATATACACCCAGCAGCACATGCCCCCATAATTATATATACACCCAGCAGCACATGCCCCATAATTATATATATACACCAGCAGCACAGACCCCCCCATAATTATATATACACCCAGCAGCACAGACCCCCCATAATTATATATGCACCCAGCAGCACATGCCCCCATAATTATATATACACCCAGCAGCACATGCCCCCATAATTATATATACACCCAGCAGCACAGACCCCCATAATTATATATACACCCAGCAGCACAGACCCCCATAATTGTATATACACCCAGCAGCACAGACCCCCCATAATTATATATACACAGCAGCACATGCCCCCATAATTATATATACAACCAGCAGCACAGACCCCCATAATTATATATACCCAGCTGCACATGCCCCATAATTATATATACACCCAGCTGCACATGCCCCCATAATTATATATACACCCAGCAGCATAGACTCCCATAATTATATATACACCCAGCTGCACATGCCCCATAATTATATATACACCCAGCTGCAGGCGCTCGGAGGAAGACAGCGCGGCCAGTCGAGGGGAATTAATGCATTCTGCTAGCAGCCCCAGCGATAAACTTTATTGGCCACAGCGGGATCGTGCATTCCTGCAGCATTCCTGCTGCGGGAGAAGTGTGGGAACGCCGTTCCCGCAGGACTCGAGCCCTGATCAGTGTCCAATACATCTGGCCCTAAAAGATACAATTAGCCCATCAATCCCTATGACCAGGGAAAGTCACCTTGGCCATAATAAGCTTAAGGCCAGATGGATCCCACTCCTAATTACAGAGTGCCCCATCCCTTAATAGACCCTCGTTTGCTTAGTCATTTAATGCAAAGTCATATGGATACCCTAGCCATTAATTAGACCTTTTAACTCCATCCTTCTTCCCTCTATAATTAACGTACTTGATTATAAGATGCTTTTCTTTCTAAGCTAGTTATATTGCCTGTGCTCTAGTTCATGGATCTCACACTCTGCCCCCCCCCGATGTTTCTGAACTACAAATCCCATGATTCTCTGACCATCTATTGCATTCAAAGAATTCTGTTAACTGTAGGCCATCGACTTGTGGGGGGCCAGAGTTTGAGATTCCTACTATAATTGGTAGTCTTGAAAAAATGATTACTAGTAAACATGTTTTCAGACAATTGTTACTTTTTGCTTGGTGATGTCATCAAGCAACACACAAAGAGATTGAATCAATCATTTCAACATTACAATACACACAGGGAGAGAATTGATGTCAACTGCTTTCTGACTATCACTAACCAACTCTCATTCTATTTATTCAATCGGACTGATATTTTACATGATTTTATTTAAAATGCTTTTTTCATCTTTTTTGCTAATTCGTCATTGATCTTTTACGCTTTCGAAATGATGCCAGTGATTCCGCTGCTTATATTTCTTAACTGCTATTCCTTCTTTTTTCCTCGTTACACATTAGATCTTTGTGAAAAATCATCTCAGTTTGTAAGCTACAAGGATCCCCAAACTTTGCTGAAATTAAAGGGACACTCTTAAAATTTTATAGCCCCTCCCCTTTTTCTCCCTTTAAATAAATGGGCGGATGTTCCTGACAGCACCTGCCATTCAGCTCAGGACTTCCAAAATGAGGACCTCCCGCAGCTATCAAATGTAATTTGCATAGTATATTCAAATAGCGTAACTCTTGGAACTTGTGTACTTTTGTACACAGGTTCCATAGCGCCCGCGTAGAACGATGTATTGGTGCTGCACATGCAAAATCAATCCATCGGCTGACATCTGCCGAAACGCTCACTGTTGCAGAACGTTGAGCGAGCAGACATTATCTGTGACCGACAGATGATATTTTTAAATCTCTCTGCCTAGCAATTGCTGTGTGGGCGGAGGGAACTCCTCTGCTTCACAAACCATAATAACAAAATGGAACCGAGGGTGAGGGGATCCTCCCCGCATCCTGACCACTTTAATAAGACAAATGGTCAGAGTGTCCTTTTTTAATGTTCACAACTGAAGTACTTTGTAAGGGGCATATATAAATATATCCTTGTTGTGTGTGTGTGTATATATATATAGACCACATATATATATGTGTCACAGTCCCCCATCACTGAAGAACAATTCCTGTCTTCTATGTTTGAAATTTTTACTGTCTGTTCCGCTATTCTAAAATCCTAAATTTAATCTTAAACGTCCAATAATTGTGTGATCATCAAAACAGTGAATATTAAATAAGGATAGGCTGGATGGGTCCCACATATAGATAATGCATTAAAATACGGTGCATACACAAAATATTCAGACCCTTTGAATTTCATTGTTTTTCTTAACCTTTTTCTACGTTGCAACCTGATGCTAAATTGGTAAAAAAAAAATCCACATCAACCTACATTCAATAACCGATATTGACAAAGCATATAAAAAAATAATAAACAAAAATCTGAAATATCACATCGACATACGTATTTAGACCCTTACCTCAGTACATATTGAAGCACCTTTGACATTGATTACAGCCTCAGGTATTTGTCTATGATATGATAAACTTTGCTCACCTAGATTTGGGTAGTTTCTGCCAATCATCTCTGTAGATCAGTGCTTCCCATACCTGTCCTCAGGAACGCAGATTTTAGAGGGATACTCTATTAAACATTTATAGGTTTTTTTGCCCTTAAATAATTGGGCAGAAGCTGCTGACAACCTCTGCCCAAATTTATTTTTATATATGTTGATTTTACTCACCAAAGCGCGCACCAAAACTCGCTGAGAGCAGTTCCTCCTCGGATCAGGAACTCCCTAACTCGGAGGTCCCTGAAGCTTTTCTGCGCAACTTAGGTAGAGTAGGAACTGCAAATTGTGCACCGCTATGGGACTTGTACACCTTATGCATGCAAGTTCTGTAGCGCCTGCACAGTATGATTGAAGCTGTGCACATGTGTAGCTCTGACCCATTGGCTGCCTTTCTGAGACCAATCGCTACCAAAACTGGTCTCAGAGAGGGTAGCAGGACTTGTGACTGGCAGCCGGGAAATTCAAAAATCTGGTACTGCTGGGTGGGGAACTTCATAGGGCTGAAACTGATCGATTAGTTGTGTCAACTATTCTCATTATCGATTAATCAACAACTGATTTAATCGGTCTGTGTACAGCACACACTGTTTAGAGTCAGACTGAGTTAAACATTATAACTTCAGACTCTACTTCAGAGCTGCTGATTGCAGAAGACATGTCGACTGCTTTACTCAGTATGATTTTGTTCTAGGGATATGTCAGACATAACCAGTTTGTTTTTATTCAGTTAACAATTGTAGCAATGCTATAGCACAAACCCCGGGATACTGCTACTGGGTATTTGCGGTATACCGATCCTGTTTTATTCTTACTTGAAGCTGGTGTCCTGTGCCGCCATCCCAATCTGCCTGCCACCCACTCTTTGGTATGGAAGTGCCATTGTCTCTGTTTGGTCCAGTCCCTTCCCAGAAACTCCCTCTCACACTCAGGTCTGATCTTTTGCCCAAACCCGCTCCCTCTCACACTCAGATCAAGTCCCTTGCTCACACTCACTCCCTTCCACCTCTGGATCCTCTTCCCGCTCAGTTTGTGCATGTAATTATTGTAAATGGACACTCTTCGCACCCTTACCACTTTAGCTTATTAAAGTGGCCAGGCTGCGTGGAGTGCCCCCCGTCTCACCCCACTTTCATGCTGAAATCATCATGTCTATCTGAGCACTCGGAGCAGCATTCATTCAGGGAGAAAGCAGACATGGGCTTAAGCTGTGCACGCAGCATCGATCCATTACAATGACCAGGCGTATTGTACCATTTGCAAGCACAAAATTTATGTACACTATGCAAAGTGCTTATGAATAAAGGAAGGGCGGATGCAGAGGTTGATTTATTTTTTTTAATGTTCTTTTTCAATAAACTATTTTTTGATTAATCGGATAAAAAAAAATTATCAGCCAACTAATCGATTATGAAAATAATTGTTAGTTGCAGCCCTAGAACTTCACCGAGGAAGATCTCCAGATCAGGGGAAAGGGGGTGGCACTCTTCACATTCTGATCACTTTATATCAATAATGTGGTCAGGTTGAGTAGAGTGCCCCTTTTTATTCTGGCGTCAGACGAGCGAACTATGTGCACCCGTACAGACGTGCCTTCTGGCGTCTGTCACAGCATTGAGATGCTGCGACGGGGCCAGCTACATGCTGTTGGGCGCGCACAAATTGCGCAGGCAACAGCAGCCATGCTGCGTCCGTGCAGCAAGCCTCTCCGGCAAAGCGCTAGGATGCACGTTCACAAAGCTGCAAAGCGCGATTCTCCATAGGAGGATCGAGCCTTGCAGCGCTGAGCGCAGTAAGTGCACTCAGCGAGGTGGCCAGACGGGCATAGAGTGGAAGGAACGTCCACTCTCACGGACGTTCCTTCCGCTCTTCAATGACGCTCGTCTGACCCAAGCCTTAAGGATAACCTTGGGGAATTGCAGACTGAATCCTGCAATCACTAAACCGCAAATTCTATCACCTGTGCTGTGCTTCAGATATCTGGAAAACCTGGCCTGTTAGGGGGTCCTGACTCCTGAGGACAGGTTTGGGAAACGCTGCTATAGATCATCTCAAGCTCGGTCAGTTTGAATGGGGATTGTCAGTGGACAGCCTTTCTCAGGTCTCTCCAGAGATGTTCGATTCAGTTCATGTTCAGGCCTGGCTGGGCCACTCAGTTTTATTTGTTTTATTAAATTTGCAATATTGTAACACATCTGTTTTTTTGTACGTTGTCATAATGAGATATTGAGAGTAGCCTGCTGTGGCCGGGGGGGGGGGGGACACAAAGACACACACAAGGGGTTATTCAAAGAGCACTGAATTGGCCACAAAATTGCACTGAACAGTGAATTTCTCCCTTTGGTTAAATTTCGTGGCCATTTGGCTATTCAAAAAGCTGTCAATTTGCCAAATATTGGCAAATTGCCAGCGAAGTACGGTGCTGTTCGATGGCAGTGAAATTCCCATAGAGAAGTAAAGGTTAATATATTCAGAGAACACTGAAAAGCAGAGAGATGTCAGAGAAATGCCCTGATTTTTGGTGTTTTCATTCCACAGGATTAAACAGGCAAATCCCATGGGTTTCAATGTAAAAAAAATCCAAATTTTTCTTAAATATTTATTCAACCGGTTACTCTTTTTATTTGCAGCAAAAGTCTCTTTATATTTTTTAGGTATTTTTCAAGATTTTTTTGGCAAAATCTTTAATTCCGATTATTACATGTCATTTTTTTTTTTATTCTGTAACAGACCTTTTTATTACTATTCATAGAACCTTATATATAATTTCCTGGCATTTTCATGCACGAGTCTTTTGCATTTTAAAAGTTGCATTTTTTCCCCCCCCCCCTTTACCCCTGTTCAGCGGCTTGTCGGCTTTTTCCAGTGGCTGGTCGGCAGTCGGATGCAATTGGCGGTTTTTGTGGCAGCGTTCAGTGGGTCGATTCGCCACACTTCGGGAACCCTGCGGTGTATGCTGAATTCACAGCATAGTCCGCGAATTTAACTCTCCGAAGTGCGGCGAACGAGAGAGCACTGAAATGTCTGTAACATTTCGGTGCTCTCTGAATAACCCCTACAATTTTAATATGAAGCTGCACCGAAAAAAATCTAAATGTACTGTTTGTGAAAAACAAAATAAATTAGATCCCTGAATCTCTTGTTTGATGTGAATCAATAGACAGTGAAGCTTGTGCAAGCAGCTCTTTTCACGCTACGAAGTGGTTTAGGATCTTTTATTCCAGTAGCAGCATACCCTTTAAATTCCCACCAAGGGAGGTGGGTGATTGCACACAGTCTGCACTGTCTGTTTAACTGTTAAAACTGGCAAAACAAAGAGTGTTTCTGGGTTATTCACCCGCAGGTGTTGAAGTATAGTATTTTTTTATGTTTTTATTTATTTTTCTCCCTCTCCCATTTAGCTCCCAGTGTTCTCCTCCTTTTACCCTGAATTGCCTGTGTCTCTTACAGCAGTGATTTTGCACAGTTATTACACACCCAGTGTGCAGGGAGGCAGGGGACTGCCTTCACTGTAACCTATGGAAAGACCAAACATTGTTATTGTGTTTGGTGAGTCCCGTTAATTAAAGCTGCTAATCCTTCTGGAACATCGTTTTTTGTAAAGATTCATGTTTTAGTTAAAGTATTCGCATGTTTAAGTGTATACAATATGTAATTGTGTCACTTTTCCTATCAGGACTATTCAGAGAGAGGTGAAAACCTTGAGAATGACTGGAGAATTGAAAATTCCAGCTCAAAATAGTCAAGCTAGAAAAATTCTCCCATTTATCTCACTTTCCAAATTGGCTATTTGGTCTAGATTATTCATTCTCCTGACAATTCTCAAGGTTTTCACCTCTCTTTGAATAGCCCTATATATGTTTCTATATTTCTATGCAGCACTTTAGCCACTTTCTAGCTGTGCAGTTTTATGTCATTCTGTAATACATTCCATAATCAGTTAATATTTTGCTTACTGGGAGACCAGTTTAGCTTTACCAGAGATGTCATTTTCTGTACATAAGTAAATTGAAATAAAAGCTATAGGTTATACCTCTTAATAACATGAGCCACAATAAGAATAGAATAACGTGTGAAGAATCCCACTATAACAGCTGTTACAAGCGTAAAAAAAAATAATCAGTCACCTCTGTCTGACACTAGACCTAGGTCAGAAATTCCAGAAATACAAATAGACATGTTTAACCCCTTCACTACCAAGTGGTTTTCTAAAAAGCCACTGACATAACTCAGTTGTTTTTTGGAAAAACACTTTACATTAATTGCACAGTTAAAAATCATTTCACCCTGAACAATGCATTTCACTGTCGGAAAGCCACATTTGAGAGGCTGAGATTGCCATCTGCTGGTCAAATAGCGCTAGTGCAATTGTGAATCGGCTTGTGATATGAGTTACAGATGCAGAAGCCCCAGCTGTTCAAACAGTTTCAGCACCTTGGCTGACATGTCTGAGGTGCTGAAACTTTGGGGCACATTCAGAAGCCCATTTGCAAACAAATTGTTTACAATAAACTAAATTCCTTTGCATTTTTTTAGAATAAGGACAGATTGAGTATACTTGATGTTGGACTCCTGCAGGTACTTTAGAAGATTGAGTATACTCCGTTAAGGTAGTGAAGGCGTTAAAGGGATATTCTAATGCCAAATTATTATGACATATAACATTGGTACACATGCCATGTGGAATTGTTTAACCTACGATATGTGTTAAGAACACACAGCCAGTCAGCACGTGAATTATTTGTATCCCACTGCAATCTGGGACATATTAATGTAAATCATACCATCCCCGGATTAAAAAATATATAGTCAATCATTCGACATGTAGTTTAGAAGTCTCTGGGATGCCAGACATAGACATAGACATAACTTTTCCCAGGTTGCACACAGGATACTTGCTGTACTTTGATCAACATATAATAACCCATCCTACACTTTGGTGCAGTAGGGGAAGCAAATATTCTACATGAAATATGATCTTCATTTTTCTCTTTCTGGTTCACACTTATAAACATGCATATCTCTTCCTCCAGTCCACCATGACACCAGTCATTGCTCTTCAGAGACCACTACCATGCATTTAAGGAACAGTAACTTAATGTTACTGGCAACCATGGAGGCATCCAAAGATATTTATGGCCTGTCTTGCCACCCACAAGCATTGACCACCTCATAAACAGCACAGAGGCATTATTTTATACTGTTTGTGTGTACCGCTAACCCCACTGCAGCCCCATTGTCTTTTAAGTCACTTACTACCCAATGTAACTATTTTGCTTCTCTTTAGACCAGGGCTAGACAAATTTATATCAAACTTGAGAGTCCCTAAGAAAACGTAGGTGCTACCCACTATTTTTTTTTAGGATCCAGGACACATTTTCTACATAGATCAGCATAACAAAGGAGGAGCCTGTAGCTATCTGGCCTTTAAAAAAGTCAAGATAGAACAAAGAAATAATCCGATCACACTGGCAGAATAGCTTAATGCAGATTTATTGGGTCAAGAAGTACAACGTTTTGGCTCTTAACCTGAGCTTTTATCATGATCGATTAAGGCCTGAAGCTATAAACCGAAACGTAATCCTTGACCCAATAAATCAACTTTAAGCTATTCTTTATAGTGTGACCTGTTTTTTCTCTGTTCCACGCGGACCTTGAGGAGTTTTTGGCGACTTTTGAGCTGCGTGAAACCTGCTTGGAGTTCGCTTTTGAGGAGGGTGCCATCCAAATACTTGTGTTTTCAATTAGTCAAGGTCAATTCTAAACTATTAAATCGATGTTATTTTTGTAAGACACTAAGTCGAAGCTTCAAATCAAAGAATTTCCTGTTGTTTCTATACCTATGTATTTGCAGTAATGTAATTATAAAAATGTTCAATGCTCAGAATGGGACAGGATGCCCTGGTCATTCTGCCTTTTGTATAAATTTAGTTACAGCTACATGTGATGTGTCCGTCAACAGTGTTGTGGCATAAGGAATAGTGCACATTTTGTAGTACTGCTTCATGTCGGCAGGTTTGTAAAGAGATATTGGTGATAGCTGAGATTAAACATAGTGCAACTGTGAAATATGTGACAGTAGACAATTATATGGGCAAAAAGCACAATAATAATGGATTTCTTTAGTCTAGAACTAAGTTGGTAACATGTATTTTAACTTTCTAAATAATATCCATGTTCAAAATGTTTAATATTTAATAAATACCTGTAAAATTGTATTTAATCTATCCGTCTACGTTGTGTAATGCAAAATTTCACTGTAACCTCCTCCCCACTGCAACATGGTAATAGTTTATAGCTTTATTAATGTTTTGTCCTAATCTGAATCCAGTGTTGCTCGCATTAAGGTGTTACCTCTTGCAGGGTCGCTCTGGTATTTCTAGTTGAACAACTAAGAAGCACAGTCACTGGTATTTTTCTAGAAGTGGATTCAGTGGCGCAAAAAAGTTCTGAGGAGTGATGGTAACTACTGTACATCAATGGTACGTAGAAAAAATGTTTACACAGGCTAGATGGCAGGAGATACAGAAAATGGTTCTGTATAAAGGTGAGGGAGGTAAGAGCCCTAAAAGGAACAGTATTTCCCGCTTGGGATATAAGCACAGTCGAAAAACGACCAGTAGTAAAGTGCTACTGTGGGTGGGAGGCTAATAATGTGCAAATGTGCAAACAAAGTGCATAGGTTGCACTTACCACCTAAGGTATTGGTGTTGGCACTAATGGTGTGCCTATTAACTCGGACCAATGAAATTGGGACCAATAAAATTTCGGTTCAAAAAGCACACATCATAAAAAACAATTCATAAAAAATAATTCACGTAAAAGTACGTCTTGTGCAGAATACAGAATAAAGTGCATACAGATTATCATAAAATGCTAGTGTCTATAAATGCGAGGATAAAAGGGAGTAGTCCATCAGTTCAAAGAAAACACACCATAGGAAACGGTTCGCATAAACGCACGTCTTGTGCAAGATACAAAAATAAAGTGCGTACAAAAAATTGTTAATGGCAGTGGTAAAGTGCGACAGTGTCTATCGATAAAAAAGTAGTCTTGCGGGATGTATAAAAAAGCCGCAATTCCTGAAAAATGCACGTCGGAAGGGTAGGTTATTTGTGAGTGGAGAATAGAGCCGGCAAAAGTCTATATAAATCTCACACTCTTAACATCCAAGCGTGTATGAGGGTCCAGGTGGGTATCTTCTCCTTGGAATCCTAGTGTCTTTGTGGTCCTCGAAAGAAATAGGAGATAATAGTACAGCACTGTATGGACCCGTTGGCTACGATATATATCAATTGAAGGGGGTACTTACACTTTCCAGAGCCTATATTATCCAGGCTCTGGTTCGGAGTACACTGGGCCAAATAAAGAGTGGCCTCTTTCCCTTCTTTGATTTTCTCGTTCACCTCAAATTCAGGGAATTTAGAAAAACACAGCGATCATAGCGTAACTTGAGACAATGATCAATTGAATGTAAGGTATAAATGGTCTCACTCACCGATGGTGGAGCCTTGTTGATTCAGGCTCAATTTCATGGCATGCGGTGCTCCTTTAGTCGGTGGGCACCATCACCTCTTTTTATCAGCTTCCAGGAGTCTCGATTGGACGAATTAAATGATGTTCGTATCACATAAGAGAAAAACTGGCTAGGCGTCTGGTATACAGTCTATTAAATAAACTGTAGACTGAATGGATATAAAAAAAGGGGATAAATACTTTATTATAAAAGGTTTATACAGGATATTCAAATCAGGGGGAGAAGGATCAAACGGGATATGCGTTTCGGCAGTAGATATGCCTTCATCAGCCCATAACAAGAAAAAAGGGGCAACCTGAGGCACTCCACAAGTCTGATCTTATATAGGTTGGATAGATGGTCTGTTTGGAACATGTGTGTTCGCTTACTTCCGGGTTCGCCGATCTCCCGGTCACGTGTTGGTTGTGACGTCATCATTGTGTGCCGCAACTGTCATGGCGGTGTGTTCCAAACCTGGGGCTTGCGTTTCACTTCGGATATCACAACTGTCATGGCGGTGCGTTTCAACAATTCAGGACATGTTTATCGGTTCCCGACAGAGGGACATAGATAAAAATGATTGGAGTGCGCCTAGAAGGCTACAAGGGCTGTACCGCCATATTGGGCAGGTTTTTCTTTTCCCAATAAGTTTAAAATATTTGTTTATGTGTGCAATATTGAACGAGCGGGATGGGTATTGATCTTTCCCCCCCCCACTCCGCTCCATGTCCGCAGCCCTTGTAGCCTTCTAGGCGCACTCCAATCATTTTTATCTATGTCCCTCTGTCGGGAACCGATAAACATGTCCCGAATTGTTGAAACGCACCGCATCTTCCAAGGAGAAGATAACATACAAGCATGTAGGAGGGTCCAGGTGGGTATCTTCTCCTTGGAAGATGCGGTGCGTTTCAACAATTCGGGACATGTTTATCGGTTCCCGACAGAGGGACATAGATAAAAATGATTGGAGTGCGCCTAGAAGGCTACAAGGGCTGCGGACATGGAGCGGAGTGGGGGGGGGGGGAAAGATCAATACCCATCCCGCTCGTTCAATATTGCACACATAAACAAATATTTTAAACTTATTGGGAAAAGAAAAACCTGCCCAATATGGCGGTACAGCCCTTGTAGCCTTCTAGGCGCACTCCAATCATTTTTATCTATGTCCCTCTGTCGGGAACCGATAAACATGTCCTGAATTGTTGAAACGCACCGCATCTTCCAAGGAGAAGATACCCACCTGGACCCTCATACATGCTTGTATGTTAAGAGTGTGAGATTTATATAGACTTTTGCCGGCTCTATTCTCCACTCACAAATAGCCTACCCTTCCGACGTGCACTTTTCAGGAATTGCGGCTTTTTTATACATCGATTTTTTTTATCGATAGACACTGTCACACTTTACCACTGCCAATAACAATTTTTTGTACGCACTTTATTTTTGTATCTTGCACAAGACGTGCGTTTATGCGAACCGTTTCCTATGGTGTGTGTTCTTTGAACTGATGGACTACTCCCTTTTATCCTCGCATTTATAGACACTAGCATTTTATGATAATCTGTATGCACTTTATTCTGTATTCTGCACAAGACGTACTTTTACGTGAATTATTTTTTATGAATTGTTTTTTATGATGTGTGCTTTTTGAACCGAAATTTTATTGGTCCCAATTTCATTGGTCCGAGTTAATAGGCACACCATTAGTGCCAACACCAATACCTTAGGTGGTAATTGCTACTTATGCACTTTGTTTGCACTTTTGCACATTAATATTTTAGGTGGTAAGTGCAACCTATGCACTTTGTTTGCACATTATTAGCCTCCCACCCACAGTAGCACTTTACTACTGGTCGTTTTTCGACTGTGCTTATATCCCAAGCGGGAAATACTGTTCCTTTTAGGGCTCTTACCTCCCTCACCTTTATACAGAACCATTTTCTGTATCTCCTGCCATCTAGCCTGTGTAAACATTTTTTCTACGTACCATTGATGTACAGTAGTTACCATCACTCCTCAGAACTTTTTTGCGCCACTGAATCCACTTCTACTTTCGTACCTCTTTAAGCACATTTCTGTCGAGGTTTTGTGTTCTTCTCTCAGCAGGCTGCATTTATACTTGAAATTACTACCTTAATTTGAATTTAGCGCCTCCACTGCACCTCTCACATCTATACTGGTATTTTTCTGTAGTACATAGGACTCCATTGTGTGTGACTGCAAGATACCTGGAACAAAACATTCACCCTAAGAATACCAAAGAGCTTTCTTTTTGCATCATTGGGAGGAAGCTTTGAATACAGATGCTGTGAATGTTGTTGGTGGTGATGTTTTTCACTATTTTAAAGCTTTTGATTTGGGGCACATTACTTTTTTTTACTTTCTGCTCTAGCTTCAAGAATAGTGAATGACTTGGAATCTGTCATTTGTATTGCTTTTATTCATTCTATACACACTATGAACAAATTCTGGTTCAACTTGAAATGGCAAATACAGCAGTAAAAATAACGCAGGACATGTCAGTAACTACTGCGCTTCATTCAGTGATTCCTGGTGCACTTAGAATAATCTTATGTATTTAACCATTGGTTATAGCCTAGCAGAGACAGGTTTCTTCTGGATTTGACATTTCTTTGGAAGTCAATAGGTGGTGTTCAGGCCTGCCCTTTAGGGAGGGCAAGCTTGGCCCAGGCCCAGCGTTTTGGGGCCCATTAAAAAAACAAATTGGGTAAGGTGCGCCCGTACTGATGTGGCTTCCGGCGTCCGCCACCGCGTTGCGACGCTGCAGCGTGGCCGCCCGAATTGCGTGCGCAACAGCGGCCGTGCTGCGTCCGTGCAGCAGGCCTCTCCGTCAAAGTGCTAGGATGCGCGTTGACGGAGCTGCAAAGCGCAATCCTCCATTAGGAGGATCGAGCCTTGCAGCGCTGAGCGCACTAACTGCTCTTAGCGAGACGGCCAGACGGGCGTTGAGTGGAAGGGACATCCACTCTCATGGACGTTCCTTCTGCTCTTCAAAACGCTCGCCTAACACTGGCCTAAGTAACAAAGTGCCAGCAGCCAGCCTTCAAACGCTGGCCGCTATCATGCATGCAAGATCGATTCTGGATTCAGAAGTGATGCCCTGCCCCATCATTCACTTGCAACAGTGTATGGAAGAGGATTTTGAAGCTCAAGTACTCTCACTCACTCAGTTATGGAGTTCGGCGTTGGCAATCAGCATCACAATTCTTAAGTCTGAAAGAGGGGGCGCTTGTGACACTCCGCTTGCAGGGACGCATTACTGATTAAGCCTGAGACCTTCCCAGCCCTTACCCCAATAACCTGAATAAAACACAAACACGTATGTCAGTTGGAATGTGCATGGGCCACAGCTTTATTAACCATATACAACCATCCCTTGCAGTGCTTACTCAATCTGCCCTATCGCTCCATGCAATAGGCATTCCAAAATGAGCTCGTCCCCCCGCAAGCGAGGTTCGTCTCCCCCCCAGCCTCACCCGATGGCGGCTCATACCTCCGTTTTAAGCACTGCTGTCCAGGGAAAACCGCCAACGCCAGGGGCCGCCTCAGCGTCCGCCCCCCCGCAGACAGCGCCTCCTCCACACCAGCCTGCAGACCCACCAGGAAAATATCCAACCCAATATCCGTGAGATGGACCCCATCCCTTCTAATGACATTCCTATTGTCCCCCTCCAGCTCCGTATGCCTCACCGACACTCCACCCAACTCACCCACAAATTTCGATATCTCCCCGTTAACCCGCTTCCGCGCCTTGTCCAGAGCCCTGGGGGCCGCAAATTCTTCCCAACGGGGGCGAGAGACTATCTCCGAAAATACCAATGCCAAACCCCGGAAGATGGTGAAACAACTGGCTAAGTCACGTTTCATCTCCCTAACCAAGTCTATAGAGAGGACCAACCCCAGATCGCTCCCCCTGCATGCACCACTAACACCACCTCCTTAGCCGCTTGACCAGCCAATGCCTTGCATTTTCCAACCATCTGGGCCCAACGCAAACCCTTGCTACCAATCCACCGAATCGTAGCCAAGTCCTTTGGAAAACTCAGGTTCCTGCCAAGCGGCCGTTGTGCAGCCCGCTTGGCCGCCCAGTGTATATACGAGTGTCCGATGATCCCAACAGTCGTCGGGGATGAACCTGTAATTATAAGAGGTTAGGGCGCACATAGGAATGACAACAATCCGATCGCCATCTACCCAAACGCCTAATCATGTCGTCTGACGCACCCGCCTCCGCCGCCATTGTCACTGCGCCTATACGAAAAGAATGCGGAGCGAACCGCTTCGGGACGTGACCCAAAGATGCAATACAACGCTTAAAATTAGATCGATATACGCAAACAATACAACCCTGCGCTTCGGGAATCGCTCGCACCCGATAGCACAAGAAGCCAAGAAACCCTGTAGCCCATTCCCAAAAGTGGGAGGAAGCGTTTCCTTCAACTTCTCCTTTTCCATGAACAGGTCAGGCCGTTAGGAACGGTCCACCGTCTCCCTATCCACAGAAAGTAGTGTAAGCACATCCACCTATTCGTTCTCCAAATCTTCTCCCGTAACCCGCAGTGACCCGCAAACCCATTGGGGACAACTCGCCGGATCCATAAGAGATGCCCGCACCCCAACGGGAGGCACCTCCCCAGCACCCATCGCTGAGACCCCAATTAACTTGCAGGCCCAGTCATTCCCCCTGACCCCGAAACCAGAACTGCGCCAGCCTCGGAAATCCCCTGCTGACCCGACCTGTGCCAAAACCGGCGCGGGCGCTGCCCCAGATGTGCACGCAGACGCGGGAACCTCAACAGCAGCAGAGCTAGGCGCAAGAACCGCCGCCGGTACCGCGCTCCCAGAAGCGACGTGTCCCGCCACACTCAGCGAAGACTTCCCCCTAGCCGCGTCCTCCGACCCATCCTGCCCGCGCCTAAGAGCAGCAACCAGGGTTTCTAGCAACCCCGTCGTTACACCACCAGCACCACCCGACGCATTAACCCCCGAAAGGCCGAGCGATCCAAACGCTGCACCCCCCAAAATCCGACTCACGTGCAGCCAGCAGGGGGATCCTCCCGGAGCCCCAGAATCACAGCCAAAGGTGATCCCAGCGATGGTCGCCCAGGAATAGCACCTCCACTGGTAACCGGCACCCTTCACCGACCTCCATCTCCTGCCTCCAAGACACTCCTCGGCTGAGAGCGTTGAGAACGTCCATTCCGAATTGAAATACGCCATCCGATATCCCCTGCACCAGTACCGGTACGTCCCCAGCCACCGGGCTCCTGCAACTGCTGCCGACATGATCCTCCTCCGATGTCCAGCCGCACGATGGGCGCCGCCATGTTGCGGGCGGCCGAACGCGCCGCTCGAGACGCTGCATGCCTGCAACGAGTGGGAGGGGGCCTGGAGGCAGCCGCTGCCACTCTCGTCACCTCACCCTGGCCCCCGGAAGTGAAGGACCTCCACGCGGGCTCCTCGAGAGCGACCTCCGTCGGCCATCTTACCTGGTCCGTGGGGGGGGGGGTGGTTCCTTCAAAACCCCCCAAGTCCTTCCATCCCAGTCCCCTCGACCAACTCCTCCAGACTCCACACCTAAAGACAGGGAAGAAACAGCAGGCACCCGCACCATGCTCACCCTCCTCCGCACACTCGAACACAGGTCCCTGGGTGGCGTGTCCATGACGACCGCCCTTCACCCGATTGGGAACCGGCTGCATCCACTTCCTTCTATTGATATTAAACCGGGCTCCCCTATGCCCCGGGGGGGGGGGCTCTGGAGGGGCATTCTACCAATTTTGGCTAGACAGGGCCCTGGGAATGGCAAATCCGCAAGGACCCCACCTGGAACCAAATAACCCTTAAGGACCAAGAGAAAGTGGCTCGAATCACATCCACCCACAGAGCACCGCACCCAAGGAACAGCCCTCCAAACACCACCAAACCCCCCCAGTCCAAAGCCACTCAAGAGCCCCCCACTAGCACACCCAACACAGAATGCACCTGCCAACATGCAACCCAATGACCATATCCGAATGCACCTGCAAACATTATCCAATGACCATATACTGACTGCACCTGCAAACATGCAACACCGTGACCACACCGACTGGACTTGCGAACATGCAACACAGTGGCCCCACACAGAATGCGCCTGCAAACATGCAACACAGTGACCATACCCGGAATGCACATGCAAACATGCAACCGTGACCCCACACAGAATGCACACGCAAACATGCAACACCGTGACCACACCCGGAATGCACACGCAAACCTGCAACACAGTGGCCACATACAGAATGAGCCTGCAAACATGCAACACAGTGACCATACACTGAATGCATCTGCAAATATGCAACACCGTGACCACGCACAGAACGCACGCGCAAAAAAATCAACACAGTGACCATACCCGGAATGCACCCGCAAGCCTGCAACACAGTGGCCACACACAGAATGAGCCTGCAAACATGCAACACCGTGACCATACCCGGAATGCACATGCAACACAGTGACCACACACAGAATGCACAAGCAAACATGCAACACCGTGACCACACCCGGAATGCACACGCAAACCTGCAACACAGTGGCCACATACAGAATGAGCCTGCAAACATGCAACACAGTGACCACACACTGAATGCATCTGCAAACATGCAACGCCGTGACCACGCACAGAATGCACGCGCAAAAATCAACACAGTGACCATACCCGGAATGCACCCGCAAGCCTGCAACTCAGTGGCCACATACAGAATGAGCCTGCAAACATGCAACACCGTGACCATACATGGAATGCACACGCAACCATGCAACCCAGTGCCCACACACAGAATGCATCCGGAAACATGCAACACAGTAACTATACCACCCACACCTCCACCTGCCGTATTAATCTGTATATTTGTGTTCCGCTTCCACCTGCAAAAAACCTCCACACCCCGAACCCAGGACACACCCAAAAACCAGAGAAATCCCAATGCATCCCTCCCGGCAAAATCCCTTATAATGAAATAAATAAAAATTGACAAAACTGTGTCGGAAATGCATTGACTTTTAAGACCCTCGGTTCCTAAGGGGTTAATGGGGTATTATGCTGCAGTAACCCTTATCGAAACCGCTAGTAAAATAAGCATTTTAGCAATCTAAACTGTTTACTACAATTATGTATTCAAACGTTTCCTGCACCTTATCTCCCTTGTTCACACGAAGGGATAAGAGTTTTTTCTCTGTCCAGTGCAGGACCTCAGGGTACCGGACCCCAGGGTGCAGGAGCTCAGGACCTCAGGGTGCAGAACCCCAGGGTGCAGGACCTCAGGGTACCGGACCCCAGGGTGCAGGAGCTCAGGACCTCAGAGTGCAGGACCCCAGGGTGCAGGAGCTCAGGACCTCAAGTTACAGGACCTCAGGGTGCACTCGCTAAAGGACACTGAAATTTCATTCAATGCACTGAATTGTGAAGTATTTGTCCGCCGGCACCTGCTGTGTAAAGCACAGAACAGGAGATGCAGAGGAACAATTCCCATGTGATCCCATTGCAGCCCGAATAATGAGCGGGAACTTGGAGACACAGGCAGCAGCACTAGCAGATATTAGACGGGTCTGTATGGCAACAGCCAGCCTTAGTGACCAGCCGCATGTGTGCGCCTTGTATATTAGATTGTAAGCTCTTGAGCAGGTCCTCACTCCTCCCGCTCCGCTTATGCAAGGTGTACGTCGACCTGTCATTGCTTCACCCATTGTACAACGCTACAGAACCTGTCGGCGCTCCATAGACCCAGTAATTGTATCGGTGTATACACCTTACGTATATATACTTAAAATATATTGTGTTGAGTAACCAAGGGTTTTCTTTGTAAGAGCCACCACGTTATTTGATCATTGTGCACCAGATCAAACGAAATTTTTTTTTTTTTTTGATTACTACACCTTCAATGCTGTGCAACTACTTATCCCACAGCGCTGCTATCTGGCTGCCTGAGCATTGTGGGATCTGCAGCCACAATACATGCAGGTCCTTAGAAAAACAGAAAATCAACAAAACCAAGGGAATAAAAACCATTTGCCTTTCTCTTTAACCAAATCTAGTCACACACAGACACACACACAAACACTACACCTGAAGAAAATGCCCCTTTCCTCCCTGCTGATATACTTGCTTCTTGCTGTGGAGTGGGAATCCAGCAGCTCTGCCCCCTATAACAGCAGCACATGGCACAGTCTTCACTTCCTGTCACCCTCTCCCCCTACACACAGAGGAAGCTCCCGGTCATGTGATCACACAGCCCGGGCCCTGCTAGTAACCTCATGGCTCCTCACCACTCATCTTCCCCTGTCGTTTATCAGAAAGGAGGTGAGGATGGGAGGGAGCCCTCGCAAGATGGTGCCAGGGCCTCCACCATCAAATCCTGCAGCGAGCCGCAGAGTGCTCCCTCAAGTGTTCCAGCAGACATGTAGATGCCCCCCCTGCCACCAAGTCACTTTCCCTCTCCTTTCTCTATCACCAGAAACACCTGAAAAAACCTGATCTCACCTAGCTGCACTTCTCACGTTGGCAGGAACAAGAGGAAGAACCCTGCACCCATCACCAGCATATATAGTCCAGGTAAGCAACACTGTTGCAACCACTCCACCAATAACACCATAGCTTTCCTTGACTGACAGGCCCATGCACTCATCCAGCCCCCCCCCTCCTGAGGGGCCCCAGGGATTCTATACCCTTCTAGATTCTCCCTTAAACTACAGGCCCAGGCCATCAGTCATGTCCCCCTTCCTGAAGGTCCAGGGGGTTCTTACATTTGCGAGCTGCAACCGGCAAGCTCCCAGAGTTGAGCAGCAGCACTAACCTGTCACATCTGAGGCTGCTTCACCACCCTTCTTTTGTGCTGACGGCAAACAGAGACACATGTGAGCCCACGGCCCAAGCAAAAAATGCTGAACATAGGGTGCTGAATAGAGAGGACAGCTCAGCCTGCACCTGACTTACACAATAAGTCCTGACTGCACAAAGCGCTGCCAAGCAAATACTTTTTACCGCCTCAAAAACATACACAAATCAGAAAAGTGTGGGGGGGGGACTGTTTGTGTGGGGCCAGGTTCTCTGTCTTTTAGGGGCTCCTCCATATATTCGGGATGAGCCTCCAAACTCTAAAGAAGTTATTAGAAATCGCTTGTTGTAAATAAGATTTTTGGCTCTTGACATTTTTATCCACATACTGTACAGTATATGGCCCTGATACGTCAAGAACTTATCTAAAAAGTCTAACTCACGCCTGCTATTTCTGGAACAAAAGGTGTAAGAGGTATGGTATTGGGAGTAGTCAGTGGCTCCAAAATCGTCTTGCCTGGGCCCTGCAAACGCTAGCGGTGGGCCTGGTGCTCTATATTCAAGAAATGCTTAGAACAAAGTCCATAAATTGCATTTCATGGTTTTTATTCAATATGAAATATGTCCTGAAATATTAATGTGGTCTTAGGCTAATTCTGACTTTGACATCAAATTGTGTGCATAACCAAACCAATTCTGTCCAGATTTGTGTTGGTTTTTATTCCTTTATTGTAGGGATGCACCGATGCCATTTTTTTTTTAATTTAACAAGTTTTTTATTTTCAAATAAAACATGGGATACAGAAAAAGAAGAAGGGGAGTAATATTTCACAATCACGGGGGAAATAGTACAATATTGCAAGCTTTTGCGACAGTAACATAACAATTACCATAATATGCTCATCAGGGCGGCACTGGTACCAACATTTTGCATGTTCAGCTAGCCGGATCGTGAGGGGAGGAGAAGTAGCCCGGAAGACCGGGAAGAGGAAGAGGAAGGGGAGGGGGAAAAAGGGGGAAGGTTGCCAGGGAAATACCAGGAAAGCGAAACCAAATCGAAGCCGTCGAAGTCATTTCTATCATTCGTGCATCAATCATAGTGTCAGTAGCTGAGAGATAGTCTTGCTGTCACAGCCCACACGCCTTATATATTTTATGTATATCCCACACTGCCCAAGGATCCTTTGCAGGGGGCCTTAGCCCGCTCATAGCGGTAGCCTTAACTTCGAAACCTCGATATTGATCAAGTAACATGGTAAGTTGGCGGAGTGTTGGGACATCCGCCGATTTCCATAATCGGGCAAGCAGCAGTAACGTTGTGGAGACTATAATGAACATCATTTTAAGGTGCGGGCGGGGGAGATGGACCATCCCCAATAACAGTACTTCAGGATGATACTTAACGGGTTGACCCAGTACCTCCGTATGCAGAGATGAGACGTCTTTCCAGAGAGGCGTCACTACAGGACAGTGTCACCATATGTGACCCATTGATCCCACTGCCGAATCACACCTCCAGCACACATCTGAGGTCTTAGGGTCCATCCGGTGTAATCTACTAAGGCGTGTGATACCAACCATACATCACTTTTCTCTGCGTTTCCACCAGGGTAGCGCATCTGGAAGCACCCACCGCGTACATATGAGCTTGCGCCCATTGTGTGGGGGAAAAACTCTTCGATAGTGCCCCTTCCCACGCTGCCTGAAACGCCCAGCGTGACGCTGCAACAGGGGTGTTCAGTATGCCATAAAAATGCGTTATAGGTTTAGTAGTGGAGAGGGGGTCCAGACACATTAGTTCAGTTGTCGATAAAAGAGGTAACGTGGCTCTCAGCTCAGAACTGATACCTCGGGTTGTCATGTAAGAGTGGATCTGTCTGTATGTCAAAAATTGCGAGGTGGGAAGGCCGTATGTCTGTTGTAGTTTCAGGAAGGGCAGGATAGCAACTGGCGCGAAGAGATGGTTGGTGCAAATGAGTTATCCCGCCTCTTATCCAAGAGCCTAGTCTAATATGCGGCAGCAAATAGCGAATCGCGGTTAGCGGCATTGCCATAGATAGCTTGGAATGGGCCGTAAAAAGCGAGAAATGCTGGTCCCACGCTTTCAGATGTAACTCTGTGGACGGCAACATATGGGGTGTCTTAGGGCGGTGCTGAGGGGGAATCCACATCACATTCGACAATGCGTGTCCCGACAGGTTTGCAGATTCAATAGTAAGCCACTGAGGCATGGGTGTGCTATGAAACAGAGCCATGGAGGAGGCTAGGAGAGACGCCCAATAATAATTATGGATGCAGGTCATATTAAGACCTCCATCTCTGTGGCGCAGATACAACAATTTTCGGGGCACCCTAGGACGTTTATTTGCCCATACATAACGCATTAATAAGGTTTGGAATTTGTCAAGATATAGGCGGGGCACTCGAATTGGCAGGGAGCGAAAAATGTACTATAGTTTCGGTAACACCATCATCTTCACTGCCGCCATCCTCCCCATCCATGAGACCTCTCGAGAACGCCATTGATGTAGCGTAGAGCGTATCTCCTTAAATATCCTGTCATGATTATGAACAAAAAGACTGTTAATGTCCGGGGTGATCCTAAGACCCAGATACGTGATGTATGAGGATTTCCAGTCAAAATCATAGAGACCCTTCAAGGCTCGTAAATGTGTCGGCGTCACGTTTATGGGAAAAGCCTGAGTTTTCAGGGTATTCACCAAATGGTAGGAAGCTGCGCTGTATAGACCCAGTTCTCTTTGTAGAGCTGGAATCGAGTCATCGGGATCGGTCAATGTGAGAAGGACATCGTCTGCATACAGATTTAATTTATACTCTGTGGGGCCTATGTTTACCCCTCTTATCAGGTCATTTTGGCGAATGGCCTGGGCTAAGGGTTCCAAGGCCATATTATATAGCAAAGGGGAGAGGGGGCAGCCCTGACGCGTACCATTGTTAATAACAAATTCGTCAGAGAGGAATCCAGAAGTTAGGACTCTGGCGGATGGGGTGGTGTATAACGCCTGTATGGCGTCCAGAAATGATTCTGGTAGACCAAACCTCCTGAGGACCATGTGCAAGAAGAGCCAGCTGACCCTGTCAAAGGCCTTTTCAGCGTCCAGTGACATGATCAGACTGGGCCGGTTCCCCTGTTGCATTATGTGTAGTAAATTAAGCAATTTCTTAGTGCTGTCGGGACCCTGTCTCCCACTAATGAACCCCACCTGATCCTGTGCAATTAATGTCGGCAGAACCCGCTGAAGACGTTCCGCCAGAATTGTATTGTATAACTTTAGGTCTACGTTTAATAGGGAAATAGGTCGCAGGTTTGAACAACAGTTCGGCGTCTTTCCAGGTTTTGGGAGCGTGACTATGTGAGCTCTCAGCATGTCATTCGGAAACGCCCCTTCCTCTCACACCCTTGTGTATGCGGCAAGCAAGTGAGGCAGTAATTGTGAGGCGAACGTGGAGTAGTATAATCCGGGGAACCCGTCTGGTCCCGGTGCCTTATGTTTTGGTAGCGATTTTATAGCTAAGGAGAGTTCCTCCTCAGTGATAGGGGAGGATATACGATCAGACTGCGCCGGAGACAGCGCCGGGAGGTGTAGGCGGTCTAGATATTGTGCAACTAACAACTGTGTTGCTTGGGTGGCGTCTGCATTTACATCTAAATTATATAGGGCCTCTAGGATTTTGAATCGGGCCGCCAGCGGAAGTGAGCGACGTTATACGTCTCTGCGGGCATGGGGGTTTCAGTCTGCGGGCCAGCAGGCGCCCCGGTTTATTGTTGAACGTATAGTAGGTCGCGTTCAGTCTACTCAATCTCCGAACGTAAGTGCTTGTCTCAAGGTCACTCAGAAGGTGTAGTTGTGTATCTATTTTCTCAGCTAGTGAGGAGGATGGAGCAATTTTATTTTGCGTGTCTAAATTGTGTAGAGTTGTGAGTATGTCTAGCCGACGCCGTTGATAGTCACGTCTGAGCCGAGCCGCCCACCTCATACAAACATCTCTAAGATCAGCTTTATGCGCTTGCCAAACAACAACCGGGCTCATCTCCGGAGTACCGTTTTCGCGAAAATAGTTAGTTAAGGCTTCTGCCATGTCAAGTGTCACCTGCTCATTTTTTAATAGCTACTCGCGGAGGCGCCAGGGCGGTCTAACATACCCCTGATACACCTCCCCCAGAGTCAACAGTACCGGCACGTGGTCAGACCATGTAAGGGGAAGAATGGTACATTCAAATGTATGTGGGAGTACATTGCCAGGGACAAAAAAATAATCAATGCGAGTGTAGCAGTTGTGTACCTTGGAGCGAAAACTATAATCTCGTGCAGTAGGGTTTAGTAATCGCCAAGTGTCATATAAATCGTATTGGCCCAGTATCTCTCGAAACTTCTTAAGAGAGGCCGAGTTATGCGGTCTTCCACCTCCCTTCG
The DNA here is from genome assembly GCA_009667805.1 of Leptobrachium leishanense. NCBI lineage: Eukaryota > Metazoa > Chordata > Amphibia > Anura > Megophryidae > Leptobrachium > Leptobrachium leishanense. The sequence continues at coordinate 261,260,310 of CM019064.1, forward strand.
AGCGGTCCATGGATGGGTCAACACTCAAGTTGAAATCCTCACACACGATCAAGGCACCAGTCAAGACCTCCTGCCCCTTGTGTAACAAACGGGAGAAAAATTGGGGCTGAGAGGTGTTAGGGGCATATGCTGACACTAAGGTGTACGCTCTGGAATTGATCGTGCAAACCAATATTATGAATCTACCCCCTGGGTCTTTAAGAATGCAGTGTAATTCAAACTGTAGGCGATTATGTATCAGAATCGTCACGCCCCTAGCCTTGGATCGAAATGTGGAATGGTATTGCTTTTGGTATTGGGGGATTGTGAGACGGGGTGGTCTAGGTGTCGGAAGTGTGTCTCCTGTATACAAGCTATATCCACATCGCGTGAGCGAAGATCACGACAAAGGGAATGTCTCTTAACCGGGAGGTTAAGACCCTTCACATTATAGGTTAGGATTTTCATATAAGGATTTACAGTTGTGTTCAAAATTATTCAACCCCCAATGCTGTAAAGGGTTTTAGGGAATTTAGTGTACATTTGTAATTGTATTCAGAATGAAATCCTACAAGGACTTTTTAAAGAACCATATGCAACTAAAATGACATCAATTGGTTTTGTAATACAGTAGTAAATGTTTCTTTTGTGAATTCTTCATTGACACAATTATTCAACCCCTTAAAGACTACCACTCTGAAGAACAGAGGTTCATTCAAGTGTTTTCAATCAGGTATTGAAAACACCTGTGGATGTCACGGAGCAGCAATAAAGTATAATAAGCACCAATTAGGCAGCTTTAAAATGACTGTGATACTCAGCTCCTTCTAGACATTTACTGGTGTGGTTACAAACATGGTGAAGTCAAGAGAATGGTCCAGGAAGACAAGAGAAGAGGGGATTACTCTTCACAGGAAGGGCAGTGGCTATACGAAGATTGCAAAGATGTTAAACATACCAAGAGAGACCATAGGAAGCATCATTCGCAAATTCAAGGCAAAGGGCACTGTTGAAACGCTACCTGGTCGTGGCAGAAAGAAGATGCTGACTTCGACTGCTGTGCGCTACCTGAAGCGTAGAGTGGAGAAAAGTCCCCGTGTGACTGCTGAGGAACTGAGAAAAGATTTGTCAGATGTGGGTACTGAAGTTTCAGCTCAGACAATACGGCGCACACTGCGTAATGAAGGCCTCCATGCCAGAACTCCCAGGCGCACCCCCTTGCTGTCTCCAAAGAATAAGAAGAGTCGACTGCAGTATGCCAAAAGTCATGTGGACAAACCACAGAAGTTTTGGGATAGTGTTCTGTGGACTGATGAAACAAAATTAGAACTGTTTGGGCCCATGGATCAACGCTATGTTTGGAGGAGGAAGAACAAGGCCTATGAAGAAAAGAACACCTTGCCTACTGTGAAGCATGGCGGGGGGTCAATCATGCTTTGGGGCTGTTTTGCTTCTGCAGGTACAGGGAATCTTCAGCGTGTGCAAGGTACCATGAATTCTCTTCAGTACCAGGAGATATTGGATGACAATGTGATGCAGTCCGTCACAAACCTGAGGCTTGGGAGACGTTGGACCTTTCAACAGGACAATGATCCCAAGCATACCTCCAAGTCCACTAGAGCATGGTTGCAGATTAAAGGCTGGAACATTTTGGAGTGGCCATCGCAGTCACCTGACTTAAATCCGATTTGAGAACCTCTGGTGGGACTTAAAGAAAGCAGTTGCAGTGCGCAAGCCTAAGAATGTGACTGAACTGGAGGCTTTTGCCCATGACGAATGGGCGAAGATACCCGTAGATCGCTGCAAGACACTTGTGTCAAGTTATGCTTCACGTTTAAAAGCTGTTATAACTGTAAAAGGATGTTGTACTAAGTACTAAGATTGAATGTCACTTGGGGGTTGAATAAAACTGATAATGATGTGAGCACAGAAAAGACATTTGTGGTTATTCCATTATAAATGTTATGTTAAATTTGTCTGACCTACACGTGCCTCTTTGATTTAATTGTAAGCAACATGACTGAATGATCAAAATCAATGTCAAACTGGCCAAAACACTCAATTTCAGTGGGGGTTGAATAATTTTGAACACAACTCTACTCTCGAATAACAGTTGTATGTCCTGGTTTATCAAAACATTGACCGTGTCCATTATCAATGACATCTTATCACAATAGGGGTAACATCCTGGCAGGGAAGAGTGAATCAGACAGCAGAAAACCGTGAACTGTAGAGAAAAAACCAAACACCGAGCAGTGTAACTATATACAAAATAAAAGAAAAGGGTCTCTAACGGGAGTTCCCAGCCGGGAAAACCCGAGTTCATCTTGGGATGAGGGAGACGGGGGTAACAGGACCCTCCGCATCACAGCGATCTAATGTCGTGTAGGATCTCACCACATATCGGCATCAGTTACCCGTAACTTAGCATCATTCGGCATGGTGGTCCGGAACAGAGCAAAATCAATCCTCAGATCTTCTAGACGTTCAGCGACCTGCCAGTCTGGTTGAAGGCGATGTAGGGGTTTTTTGGCGTTATTCGATGCGCCGACCGTTTTCAGTCCCCAGCTTTCCAGTAAAAGTATACCCTCGTTCAGGGAGGACATCACGAGGTTTCACCGTTGCGGGCGACCAATAACTTAGTGGGGTAACCCCAGCGGTAGGGCAACTGCGCTGAGCGAAGGACTTCAGTGATGGGACGCAAATTCCGTCTGCGTTGCAAAGTGGCCTGGGAGAGGTCCGGAAACACTGCCAGGTGACCATATTCCGGGCCTAGCGCAGTCGGATTTCTTAGGGCCTTCAGGATTTCCTCACGCGGCTTGAAGTAGTGTAAGCGCAATAGCACATCACGAGGCGCTTTTGAAGGGGCAGAGGGAGGCTTCGGAAGCCTGTGGATGCGGTCCATAAGGAGGGAGTCCGGTGCAGTGTCAGGTAATAAATGTAGAAAAAAGTCCTGTACATACGCGTGCAAGGATCGAGTATTTACCGACTCCGGCACCCCCCTCACCTTTAAATTATGACGCCGGGATCTATCCTCCAGGTCTGACAGTTTCAGAGCATACCCGTCTATCCGTTCCTCCAGCTCCTCGATCTTTGTTGCCATGCTGTTGTGAGCGTCGGATGTTTCAGACATCTTCTCCTCGAGTCTGGAGGTCCTGTCCCCGATGTCCCGGATATCTTTACGTATGTCTGCCGATATGGTGTCCAACCGGGTCATTAGTGTGCCCGAGAGGTCTTGTATCATACCCTCCATCCGGGTTGAGAAAGTCTCTAAATCTGTATCCACTCCAAGGCGCTGACTGCCAGAGGCTGAGGTCGGGGAGCCGGCGCCATCTTCTTTTTCTGCTCCGTCCCGCCTTTTAGATCGCTTAGGGGTAAAGAAATCCGTGCGATCCGCCGTTTTTTTAACTTCGGTGGTGGCCATTGCGATCTCCTCAGTCTGGCCAGTAGTTGAACAACTTTCTGGTGAGATTTGCGTTAAATTATCCGCTTAAGATCGCCGCGATCAGACAGAGAGACACTAACACACGTCCGCCATGTTAGGTCGTCGGCCACGCCCCCTCCATGGGTGTAATGTTTGCAGGGGACTGTTCCCGATGCCATTTTTTTAAGTCCAAGTAACAATACTTTTTCAGGTACTCACGATACTTTCATTTAATGTCATGTGACCGCATACCAAAAAATATTTTAGGATTTTGCTGAAAGCCTGTCCAGTTTGTTAATATTGAAATGTATGCCCAAACACTCCATTTACCCACTGCACACCTGACCACACACAGAGCCTATACCTCATCTCCGATATATATGTATACCCACACCAGACCTCAGACATGTGTGTGTATATGTAATATAAATATATATATATAGCCACTCAGACATATATATATATGTTACGGGTAAAGCCCGAAGTGCAGTTAATTCTAGGATTACCTGGGTAATCCTGACATTACCCAAAACCGCTGGGTAAGGCTAGGGTCAGACTAACGCATTTTTATGTTGTCTGTGAAAAAGTGCGTTCGAACGAATGGACGCATTTTTTCCCGGAATATGTGATAGCGGTCATACGATGCGCATTTTCGTCCGTGATTTTGTACGGATCATCAATAAAACACTTTTTGTGTCTGGACGTTATGTTGGCCGGACATTAGCAGCGTCTGACATCTCCAATTCACGCACACACGCTGCTATGCGGACGCAGCGCACTCTGTACGTCAGTACCTGCGGTTTAACGTTCTCGAAAAAATGCGTTCATTTTCCACTTGCGTTGCGCAGCCGGACTTTTGTGCGACCGTACTTCGTATATTGGCCGTCATTGCCCGGCATCTGCTGCTAGTGCGGCCGTGATTAAGTGCGCCAGAACGCGCGTTCGCACTGCCTCAGTCTGACCCTAGCCTAAAGCTGCAAAAAAATTAAAATTTCGGATTTTACCCAGGTAATTTTAGGGCTAACCAACTGCCCTTGGGAAGAGCTGAAAAATTCGCACTTTACCTGGATAATGTGCAAGTGTGAAGCTTAACCTGGGTAATCTGAGGACTATCCACAGCTTCACCTGGGTAATCTGCAGAGCATCCAACCCCGCTTGGGTAAAAGTGAATTTTGCTATTATCTATGGATATTATCAATGAAAATGGCAAAAGTCAAACATTAAAATGTAGTGCGGATATAATGAATATACAGAGTAACAGGTTATGTTTCTTATATGAATGTTAAAGAGTTACATGATCTTTATTATGTGTCATATGTGCTTATATATCCTTTATAAAACATAATAACCATTAGGTTACTTTTTATATAATATCTTTATCTTCATAAATTAAATTTTCTGACAATTAATGCACAGAGTAACATGACAGTTATTTAGTGTGGTTTGTGACTGTGGATACAATTTCATTAAAAATAACAAAAAACACAATTTTGTTATCAGTCAGATAACAGTTTGCATCTTTATCCTGGTAATCCTCGGAATTCAGTCACCTGTAACCTGCTGAAAACCCAAGAAAAGTGCATTACCCAGAGGCGTTTGGATACTTTGCAGATTACCCGGATAAAGTCTGATGTTTCGTTGCACATCACACTTTATTTCAGCAACACTAGGGTAATGTGCAAATTACCCAGTTAGAAAACCGGAGTACCCAGAGGCCTCTGGATACTTCGCAGATTATCCGGGTAAGGTCCGAAATGTAATTTCACTTCGGACTTTTGCTAATGACGCCCGGGTAATGTCAGGATTACCCGGGTAACCCTAGGATTAAGCGCACTTCGGGCTTTAACTATATATATATATATAATATATATATATATACACACAGGGCTCAAAATTTCAATTCCCAAGCTACTAGCCAGACCTTAAGAGTTACTCGCCACCAGTTGCCCCACCTACTCTACCCTGAACTTCACCCCTAAACACACTTTCTTAAATTATCTTATGAAATTACACTGTTAAACGTAATAGAATAAAGTTACAAAAATAAATAACATTAATACTCAGGCACCAGATCTCAGATACATGTATACCCAAGCATCAGATACATGTATACCCAGGCACCAGACCCAGACTAGTAGTATCATTCATTAAGTACAGACTCCTCTCCAACAGTTTTTAGGACCAAATTAATTTGGGGTTTATGCATCCAATATATCAAGTGGAACCTTACACTCCCATTATTCATATGCCAGGTTATCAATAGAAGTTAGAAGACCCCAGAGTCGGGTTTCCCCCTTGGATGCTTCTACAGATGAATCCGTTAATATTCGTGTGCGATACTTTCATCCCCATTTTTTCTTTTTTTTGCTCCTTCCGTATCGCCCTTCTCTTTCTTTATAGATTTATTTTGCACTTCCGGCATGCTGACAGCTTGGCAGCAGTTTACGTTCACTTAGTTTACACCAGGGGTGGGGAACCTTTTTTTTCTGCCAAGGGTCCCCTTTAACCTCCCTGGCGGTCTAATTTTTTCAAAATTTTGTGACTAAAGCATCTCAATTTTTTTTTTTAGAGGAAACGTGTTTTTTATATCTAGTAAGCCTGTAATAATTAGGAATAACTCACTGAAATCCGTGCAAACAAGAGTCTAGTAAACACACTGAGTCCGATTAAAGTTTGAAACACGACATAATAATTTATTATCCCAAAAATAATTATCCAAAATAATGCTAATAAATTATATTCAATAATATAATCAAACCAAAAACACTGAAATTTTTCAGAAAACAAGGGTGCAATATAAGTCTCTGCATATTGCCTCTGCAAACATCCTTGGTATGATATATTATTTCAATTATGTACACTCTTATTTATACAGCAACATTCATAATGCATACAGTGTATCAATAATTATATTTTCATATAACAGACCTTCAAACCATATATATCACATTTCAGTCTTAGAATGTGTATATATGGTCTGTTTCTGATCCTTTAGTGCCGACTAGTGGCCGTTCATGAGAAGGTCATGCTGCGGAGCATTTTACATTGGAATATATAAAAAAAAAATGTACAGTTTGCTGCCTGGTCCCACCCCCCTGCATCCTGTGACTCGAAGGGAGCGTTACCAGGAAGCAAGTCACCCCGATCACACTGCGGGGGAGAGCGAGGGAGCGCAAGATGAAGTGAGTGTGCAGCCTGAGTGTGGCTCAGGGTTACCGTTCGCGGCAGCGAAGTTTAACCCCGAGTCACACTCGGGAATACCGTCAGGGAGGTTAATTCATTTCTCCCATTTAATTCATTTATTTTGCCCAATTCATTTCTCTCCCCCATTTATTTTACTTCTCTCCCCCATTTATTTAATTTCTCTCCCTCATTTAATATCTCTCTCCACCATTTATTTAATATCTCTCCCCACCATTTATTTAATTTCTCCCATTTATTTTATTTCCCTCCCCCATTTAATCACTCTCTCCATTTATTTAATCTATCTCTCTCTCTCTCTCCATTTGTCTCTCTCCATTTATTTAATGTCTCTCTCTCTCCATTTATTTAATGTCTGTGTCTCTCTCCATTTAATGTCAGTGTCTCTCTCCATTTAATGTCTCTCTCCATTTAATGTCTCTCTCCACCCCTCCCCCACCCCTCTTACCAGATCTCAGGAGTAGAACGAGGGAGCGGGGATTATCCCTGCTTCCCTCACTCACTGAGGCACGCCGGATCCAGGGGCGGAGCCAGCGTGTAGCAAGATCCTGTGTGCAGCAGTAAGGTCCTGGCAAATGAAGTCCCTGTCTCAGCACCTCTCCTCCCCCGTTACACACACTGGGAGGGAGGGAACCAAGCATCCCAGCGTCTCCCCCAGGCAGCCCCCCTCCAGCCACTCGCAAAGGAAAGGAGGGAGTCAATCAGCAGCCCTGTCCCAGCACCTTTCCCCCCACTGAGAGTCAGACTCCGGGAAGGGATTGCTGCCTTCTCCCCTGGGGAAAGATCCGATTGCAGGAGACCCGTCCTGAGCACGTCACCGGCCTTAAAAAAATTTTTTAAAAGAACGGCCGCCGCCTGAATATGCAGCGCAGGCAGCACAATATAATTTATCATGCTGCCTGTGTGTGCATTCCCAGGCGAGTGGAAATTTTGAGGGTTGTATATACAAAGGGCTTTTTTTCATGGGGTACTCAGGGGTACTCAGTACCGGCACCTCACCACCAGGCAGAACTAACAGGAGAGAGCATTATGTTCCTCCCTCCTCCTGTAGTGGCAGGCAGAGAATCGGAAGCGCTCGGCAGCTCAAGTTGCTCCTGAACGCTTCCGTTTGTCAGGAGTGTATGTAGGGACTGATAACCCCCCCCAGTAAGTGACAAGGGAGGGCTGCTCCCCCGTCTCTCTGCAGCCGCTGAAACTTTGAACAGCATGGGGAGGGGGGCTGCAGCATGTTTACACACATCTGCCAAAGCTGCGGATTGCCAGGCAAGCTGTGTGATCAGAGGAGCTGGCACTGTAAGGTGGTAGGTAGTTTCATTGCTGTGGAGCTCATACACACTGCGCATTACTGTGAGTTTCATTGCTGTGGATCTCATACACACTGCGCATTACTGTGAGTTTCATTGCTGTGGAGCTCATACACACTGCGCATTACTGTGAGTTTTTATGCTGTCGGGTTCCTACATACTCAGCAAAACTGAGTTTCATTGCTGTGGTGCTCACAAATGCTAGGGGATTATCCACTCATTGCCATTGTTGCAACAAAAAAAACAGCTAACTGCCCTGCAATACAGACTTTTCTTGCAACAGAGGCACTTAGTGGATAAGCCCATTGGGTTACAACAATAGTTGTAGTTCATTTAAAGGAACACAGTATTAAAAAATATGGTTTCCTTTTATAGTGTCTTCCTTTAAGTAAACTACAACAATTGTTTATGAGGACATGAAAATAGTCATAATAATCAGTTTTTCCCCGGGCGTGAGAGTAACCCACCTATTTTTCCAGAAAAAAAGCACTGTATATATTATACACATATATACAATCCAACAGATGGCCGCACTCAATCAAAAAATAAAATGACAAAATTTATTAAAGCATAATTAAAAAGCAAGTCTCGACGTTTCGGCTCGCTTAGCAGCCATAATCAAGGTTACAGCAAACACCACACTAATGGGTTATAAAGAAAAAGCAGAGTATTACTCACCAATCACGTTGCCTAATTGCTTACAATTACAGAGGCATGCTGGGAGCTTTTCGCAGCGTGTGACATCACACACGCCCAGCTCAGCTAGTTGCTATGGTGATAAAACAAAACGACGTGGCTTGTTTGTTAACACCATAGCAACTAGCTGAGCGGGGCGAGGTTTTGAGTTAAGCTTACCGTAAAAGCATATTGCAAATCTCACACGAACAATGAGCCAGGATAAAGATGATTATCTATCATGAAGTGGCCATATGTTTTGTTTTTCACTCTGCTGTAGGGATGTGCGACTGGCAGGTGGAACTTACTCCTGAACTCAAGAGAACAGCAGGTAGCAATCATGCAATCTCCCTGGAGTCTTGCAATTATAGTGAGATCTGTTCTGGTAGTGAAGTAGAATCAGGCTGGAAGATGGTCGCCATTATGAGCCAGGCGGCCATCTTGTTCAGAATATTGGTTCACTTGAAAAGAACTAGGTAGATTTCAGTAGAAACTAGAATGAAGCTTACATAGAATTTTAGGAATGTGTTACATTAGCAGAGAAGCAATTAAAATTGAGGAAGATCCGGGCCGCTCTTGGCACGGAGGGACAGGATGACAAATGGATACATCAAGGTCACAGAGGCCTGCAGAGAGACAAAGAGAGCATAGAAAACAGACCATGTCTTATCTGTGACAAATAAACATAGGCTCTGGGGAGGTGGGCACGGCCCGGATTGAGTGCCGCAACAAATCACGAACTGTCAGACTAACATGAAGTTTGCCAATTTACGATGTATGGAATGCCTTTGTAATTAGCCAAGAGAGGTACTAACCCACGTGGGGTGGGATAGTGTCACCGGGAGGTGGGCTAATTGGGATGTACCTAATTATGTATTCGGGGTATAAAACCCCTTGTCGGGGTGAGTTCGGGGCTCACTCTTTGCGATTTAATCCTGTGTGAGCATTGTGTGACGACACAAATAAAGTTTCCCTTTCCTGAAGAGACTCGTGTTCAGACAATCCTTGCTCGTGTCCGGTCCGGCTTCGTCCCGAGTGAACCTCGCAGATTCCGGTAACAGTAGCAGCAGTTTATTTATTAGATGTAATCTTGTTAACCTGATGGTTCAAGAAAGTAGACCATTTTTGTCATTGTAAGAACAAGGACTAAAGTGAAAAGATGTATCATTTTACTACGCATGCCCATCAAACACACATGCCTTGATTTCAGCAAGACCATTTGATATTACATCTAAAAAGCTTGCTCATTAATGTTTGATTGGTATATGTTAACCGCTCCCCAGATATGAAAGCATGAGGCACAACTGTTGCATCAGCTAAGGCTAATGTCAGATGAACGCAGTCAGAGCGCACTCTGCGTGCGTGCATAACGGACAGACGTACTGATGGAAGATACTGTAGACCATGAAAAGAAAAAAAACACCACCACAAAGGTGATGACAGACAATCACCTCACCCCAAAGTAACAGTCAACTCTGGGCATGGACACTCCTAGGTAGGACTAAACCTGATATATAATGAGACGACGAATGAGAGATAAACTCTCAGATGGAGAAAATAGGAGTGCTGGTTTAAAACATAACTTTTATTAATTATAATTGGTAAACACACATATTGAACCGATTAATATAAAAAACATAAACACAAATGCGATGTAAAGCTGCGAGATGGATAATTAATAAATCGCCAAATGGCAACCCTAGGATATGGGTAACAGCTGAATAGATGTGCCCAGAAAGTAGATTGGCAATTAAAGTCTGGATTGCAGATAAATTGTATCCAACATTGGAATGTGCCTAAAGTTTGAAAAAGCACACAAAGTGAATCAGCAATTGCAGGTTATAACGCTAAAAACTGCAGATTTATGCGTTCAGAGTAAGGAGATGCAGATTATAAGGCGCACAGAGTGTAAATTGACAATTGCAAATTGGAGCATTAAAGACTGCAAGTTTAGATTGTCAAGATTATAAGATGCCAGAATTTTGGAACAATATTCAAAACGTTCATTTGGCCTGGCTGTCTTGTATTGCGAAAATAAACCCGAATAAACAGCAGTAACACAACAGCAGCCAATTCACAATGAACACCACTGCGCTTCAATGAATATGCCAACCAACCGAACACATAGCTACAACAATGCCAAATAATCTTGAAGCCAAAGGGCAAGCATTAAACATTCAATTATCCCTACAGGGCTAAATCAATTCTATCATCACCCTACCGAATTACATCACATGACAATTAAAAGACAGGACTCGACACGTGTTTCGCCGGTGCTAGACCGGCTTCATCGGGAGTCAGAATAATTGTAAATGGTATCAGTATCGTGTATACTGTGGCTGGTTATATACTATCTCAAAGAACAAAATCACATGGACAGGGCCACCCCTCATTACTTAATTAGTAACAAAACCACACGGATTCTGGTAATCCCCATTCGGCTAACGCTGCATTAAAATGCATGACCCATTCATTGGCCAAAAGACACCACGTGGTTCCGAAAAAACAAATTGAATCAATGACCTGACATATGAGCCGGGGAATACCCTCTCGACCAATGCTACGTTAAAGTATAGAAGATCATTCCTTGGCCGGACAAACCGCGTGACCCTAAGAAGCCAATGAGTTCAATGACGTATCACATGGCCCCTTGAGAACCAATACAATTCAGGAGAAACCAGACAGGGACGGTTTTGTATTGTTCTCATGGGCCATGTGATACGTCATTGAACTCATTGGGATAATTGAATGTTTAATGCTTGCCCTTTAGCTTCAAGATTATTTGGCATTGTTGTAGCTATGTGTTCGGTTGGTCGGCATATTCATTGAAGCGCAGTGGTGTTCATTGTGAATTGGCTGCTGTTGTGTTACTGCTGTTAATTCGTGTTTATTTTCGCAATACACGTCCGTGGTAGCTGTTTTACGTTCTTGCCTAACTTGCATCCGTTTGCGATGTGCGTTGTGCGTGCGCAGTTTGGTGCGCACGTACTTCGTGTGTGGGTCTCTATTGATCATGATTCTATGCTACAACAGACGTTAAACTGTGCGGCGACACGGACGTGATCACTGCGTTCGTCTGACATTAGCCTAATAGTTTCAATATACAGTGCAAATCTAGTGGGACCTGGAGTGTAGTGAAATCAACCACAGCTTGGAGTAAAATAAAAATTCGTAGTCATTTGAGGACTACATGTCGACTGAGAAAGCTGAATTTAGTGGCAAAGTCTATAATAAAGTTTAACATTTATTTTTGTGCAGAAAAAGTTTAACTGTATTTCTTTACAGCTGGGAACATGACATGTCACTCCATAAAGTGTTAACCCCAGAGAACTGTGTATATGTTACAACTGTGGAATTAGTTAGAGTTACAAGTTTTTATAAAGCGCTAACAAGTTCCGTAGTGCAGTACAGTGGGAGGCAGAACAACAAATATACATACAGGTTCAACACTCAGTACAGTAGGCAAGAGGACCCTGCTCAAGTCATTTTTTATAGGTTAATTAACAACATTTTTTTCAAGTTTTGTGAATCTAGGTGAATCTAAGTAAACATGCTATTGCACATAGCAGATGATGCCAAGCTTAAGCTAGATGGAGGACGTCATTAATTGGTACCAATATACCAGTAGTTGTTGAGATTGAAAGAGGTTTAACCCACACAAGTGCACATCTTGCATTGCAAACTTATGTTGCTACTACTGGATGCCAGGATCAATGGCAGAAATATGATACCATAAAAAAATTAGTTACAGTTACGGGTATTTAGGAAATGCCGACTGGTTCCGTAGCGCTACACAATGAGTTGTGTTTCATTTTAAGGAATTCCACAGAACATTGTCAGGGTTATTCAGAGAAAGGTGAAATGCTGGAGAACTTTTGGAGAAGTGAAAATTCTAGGTCAAAATAGCCAAACCAGAAAAATTCTCACATTTATCTCACTTTACAAATCAGCTATTTTGACCTAGAATATTCACTTCTCCAAAAGTACTCCAGAGTTTCAACTGTCTCTGAATAACCCTGTGTATCTTCATAATCTGAGGAATCACCCCCTGCGCGCTGTTTTCGCAAGGATATTCGACCCAGGATGACTAAAGATTTGTTAATTGCTGTTGATATCAAGAGCAAATCTTACATGGAGATCATGAATTCAAACAAAAAAACGTCTAGATGGAATAGGACCAGAAGTGTTGGAGCATTGGAACATCAGAACGGAAGAGATACAGGGTTATTCAGAGAGCGTGAAAAGCAGGAGAATGACTGGAGAATGAAAAATTCTAGGTCAAAATAGCCAAACCAGAAAAATTCTCCCTTTCATCTCACTTTCCAAATCGGCTATTTTGACCTAGAATTTCTCATTCTCCAGTCATTCTCCTGCTTTTCACGCTCTCTGAATAACCCTGTAAGTGAAGTATCGAAGGAGCCGTTCGATCCATATATGGAGAACGCTGCGGAGTCGAAAGGACCAATGAGGAAAGCAGGTGGACTATAAAAGATCGTAAGGGGAAGGGAGGATATATACTATTTGTTTTAAATTTTATTTTGGTTTTATAGCCCTTGAAAAAGTCTTAGGACGAAACGCGTTGGGTGATTTTATGATTAATAAATTCTTACTTATTCAATTACCTTCCCGACCTGATTATTCTACCTGATACTGGAGAATATTCATCATTAAGGCATTGGGACATCCGATCCAGAGCGCTCTACATCATCCACTGGGGTCATCCCACCCAGCGAAAAAAGGATCAGAAAAAGCTCCTCAACATCTTACTTCTTTGATTCATCTTAAGGAGAGTGGGAATACCTCCGTGAGAAACAGATCCGATTTCACAAGCTAAGTACCCTGCACCATTTTGTTTTCTTATACCTTTTTGTGTTATTAACATGTTTTTGTTTTCTTGTGCAGTTCTGTGTTTGATGTATGGAAGATGAATATGAATCTATATATGTTTTCGAGGACAGGCTTCGAGGAGACAAACATTTTTATTCATTTGCTATGCTGGTATCATCATCATCTTTGTTCTTAAAGAGAGAACCTGACAGTCATCATGAACACATTGAGTCCAGAGTGGATCAGGGACATTTCGTGCCTGAGTCTGTGCTAACAGACCACAGGTAATGCACGGCCAGTGCACAGAGACAGCTCATTCCAGTCTCCAGGAGCTCAGGTCCTCTTGACACAGAAGAGCTCAGTGATACTGCTTCTCAAAGTGTGATGTTGCTGAAAGCTGAATGTCCACCCACTGCAAAAGCGACACACTGCGGGTTTGATGTCCCTTTCCGGACTGCTGAGTGCCCAACCTGAAAAAAAGCCTCATTCTGAGACTTCAACATGGGAGACAACATTGTTTTTTTTCTTTTTATCTTTTATTCAATAAAACCGTGTCCTCACTTCTTGCAACAATCATCAACTCGCCTAGACAAGGTGGTGGGACATCCAGGAAGTCAGACCACTGTGAGATTCCCCCAGACGAGGGATCACCCCCCAGCCATGCCAGTAAGTGATGACGTGTGGGGACGTCCTCTGCATGTTGCGGTGAAACACTAGGACGTCCCTCACACATTATCCACAGCCAAGGGGATAATTCAGATTTAAATCATTTACAGCGTGGGAAATTATTTTTGCAGATTTATTATCCAAAACGTTTGTGGTTATAAATTCACTTTTCAGTTTTAAAGTGAACAATGATGCTGCACTAATTCACTTTCTCATTTCCCATGATGCCAGCAAGTGTGGAGGTGATGGCACAATGCGTTATTATTACTTATTGTTTCATTGAAAGCCTAAACCCGCCACACTGATGCAAGAGGAGCAGGGAGTTCTTTGGAACTCTGCGTCTCTGATTTTTATGTTGCACACGGTCAAAAGAGGTGTCATTGGAAAGGTCAAAGTATGGCCTTTCCAATGATACCAAACATGACCACGTAACGTGCAAAAATAAAAAAAATTAAATGCAAAATTTACACTTTTTCCCCCTCTGTTCTAAGGCAGTGACATTATGTGCTTTTACATATGGTGGCGATGTATATAACTTCAGTAAAAGTTAAGTTTTAAGTATGCTATTTAATATCTAAAAATGTGGCCACAATAACCAAAAACAAACAAATAACACAGATATGATAATATCAATGCTCAAAAACCACCTAAAGGAAAAATATGTCAAAGCTTAAGTAACAGGAAAATATATTTTTTCCGGTAAGGAGAAATGGTTAAATCCAACCTAGGCAGTAGTGCGGTACAATGTGATTTTCAGAATGACTTCATTATAAAGGTTTATTTACCAAGACAATCAGGGACAGCGTAAATAGCTGCTGTCATAGCACTCCCCAATGTAATCCTTACCCAGGATAAACCGCTGAACCCCGGATAGAGATGGGAGGAGAAAAAGAAGAAAGAAGGAATGCTAATTACCCTGTAGCCAGGGCCAGATTAATGTAGGGGCGGATGGAGCGGCCGATCCAGGCCCCTACTTGAAAATAGGCCCACGACCAAGAGAATGATTGTCAATTTGTCAAAATCACTAGCCAATGGGCCGCTTCTGAATGCGTCACTTTTTACATGTCCGCGCAGCTCTCACTCTCAGCCACATGAGATCATGATGTGAGTGGGGTCTGCCAAATCCTGGCCTGCCTTCTACTACTAGCAGGCTGTACTGAGAGGCTCCGCCTCCTAAAGCGTGCTGCTGTGTGTGAAAGCAGGAGAGAGGGAACACAGACGACCGAGGCTGAGCAGCGGGTGAGTGAGCCCGCTGCTACATTCCTCCCCCTGCAGAAAAGGGAAGATTTAACCCCTTCATATATCCTCCCCTCCCTGTAAAACTGGAGGAATTACTCCCCTCCCTGTAGAGCTGGGAGATTTAACCCCCTTCTCAATCCTCCTCCCTGTAGAGCTGGGGGGAATTAACCCCCTCCCCAATCCTACTCCTCCTTGTAGAGCTGGGAGATTTAACCCCCTCACCAACCCTCCCTGTGGAGCTGGGGGGATTTAACCCCCTCCCAATCCTCACTGTAGAGCTGGGGGGATTTAACCCCCTCCCAATCCTCACTATAGAGCTGGGGGGATTTAACCCCCTCCCCAATCCTCCTTCTCACTGTAGAGCTGGGGGGGATTTAACCCTCTCCCCAATCCTCCTCCTCACTGTAGAGCTGGGGGGATTTAATCCCCTCCCCAATCCTCACCTGTAGAACTGGGGGGATTTAACCCCCTCTCCAATCCTCTTCTTCACTGTAGAACTGGAGGATTTAACCCCTCCATCCATCCTCCTTGCAGAAATGGGAGAATTTAACCCCTCATCTCACTGAAAAAAATTGAGGATTTAACAGCTTCCATGCAAAGCTGGAAGGATGATTTTTTTCCTAACTTTTTTTATTCCAAAAGCAATGGCATTGTCCATTTGTCACAGATAAAATGAGCAATACTACTTGTAATGAAATGAGCTTGTTAGTAGGGATGAGCCGAACACTCCGAGTTCGGTTTGAGCCCGAACCCGAACTTCCCATTTGTTCGGGACCGAACCCGAACTCCATGCAAGTCAATGGGGCTGAAAATTCGGTTTTTTAGAGTGCCCTCCAAGAGGGCATATATGCTACATATTTGCCATAAAAGGTGTATGGGGGTCCGGGTAGTGCCCTGGGGGACAGGAAACAAGGACAAAAAGTTAAAAAAAAACATTTTTAAAGGGACGGTGAGTTTTCCATGAAATAAGGGTTAAAAATAAAAACCAAAAATTCCTTCAAATATCGTGCCTAGGAGGTCCCCATAACCTGCCCGTGAAGTGGCGGATTTCTAGGATGTATAGAAACACTTAACCAAAAAATGACGTTTCATATGACGGTAAATGCTTTTCCTTTAATCTATCCATAAACAACTGCTTGGGGCGGCAGCCTGTATGAAAAGACATTTTAGGACGCGCAGCAAAAGTGTAGTGATTTTTTTGGCTAAATTATTGTGAAACTTATGCAGGCTTTGGATGAAAGTAACAATAGGTGCTTTAAAATTGGGCTTTTAGCGTCGGCAACAGTGCCGTCACACCGTAACCCCTCTGAGGATATGAATCGGATACAGGCGTCAGTGGCAGTGCACCCAGATATTGTGCCTTTAGTGCCAGGCATGCAAGTACTATCATACAGTAACCCCTCTGTGGTACTGTGTAAGAGTGCAGGGGTGGACCATGCGGTCCTATATTGAAAAGATATGAATCTGGGAATAGGCGTCAGTGCACCCAGATATTCTGCCTTTGGTGCAAGACTGCCAGGCCAGCAAGTATCATCATACAGTAACCCCTCTGTGGTATTTTTGTCGAAGAGTGCAGGGGTGGACCATGTGGTCCTATAATGAAAAGTTTTTGATCTGGTAATGGGCGTCAGTGCACCCAGATATTGTGCCTTTAATGCCAGGCCAGCAAGTATCATCATACAGTAACCCCTCTGTGGTTTTGCTGAAGAATGCAGGGGTGGACCTTGCGGTCCTATATTAAAAAGATATGCATCTGGTTAAGGCGTCAGTGCACCCAGATATTCTGCCTTTGGTGCAAGACTGCCAGGGCAGCAAGTATCATCCTAACCCCTCTGTGGTATTGTAGAAGAGTGCAGGGGTGGACCATGTGGTCCTATATTGCAAAGTGTTTTTTTTTATCTGTTAATGGGCGTCAGTGCACCCAGATATTGTGCCTTTAATGCCAGGCCAGCAAGTATCATACAGTAACCCCTCTGTGGTTTTGCTGAAGAATGCAGGGGTGGACCATGTGGTCCTATATTGAAAAGTTTTTTATCTGGTAATGGGCGTCAGTGCACCCAGATATTGTGCCTTTAATGCCAGGCCAGCAAGTATCATCATACAGTAACCCCTCTGTGGTTTTGCTGAAGAATGCAGGGGTGGACCATGTGGTCCTATATTGAAAAGTTTTTTATCTGGTAATGGGCGTCAGTGCACCCAGATATTGTGCCTTTAATGCCAGGCCAGCAAGTATCATCATACAGTAACCCCTCTGTGGTATTGTGGAAGAGTGCAGGGGTGGACCATGTGGTCTTATATTGAATTTTTTTTATCTGGTGGTAATGGGTGTCAGTGCACCCAGATATTGGGCCTTTAATGCCAGGCCATCAAGTATCATCATACAGTAACCCCTCTGTGGTATTGTGGAAGAGTGCAGGGGTGGACCATGTGGTCCTATATTGAATTTTTTTTTATCTGGTGGTAATGGGTGTCAGTGCACACAGATATTGGGCCTTTAATGCCAGGCCAGCAAGTATCATCATACAGTAACCCCTCTGTGGTATTGTGGAAGAGTGCAGGGGTGGACCATGTGGTCCTATATTGATTTTTTTTTTTATCTGGTGGTAATGGGTGTCAGTGCACACAGATATTGGGCCTTTAATGCCAGGCCAGCAAGTATCATCATACAGTAACCCCTCTGTGGTATTGTGGAAGAGTGCAGGGGTGGACCATGTGGTCCTATATTGAATTTTTTTTTATCTGGTGGTAATGGGTGTCAGTGCACACAGATATTGGGCCTTTAATGCCAGGCCAGCAAGTATCATCATACAGTAACCCCTCTGTAGTATTGTGGAAGAGTGCAGGGTTGGACCCTGCGGTTCAAAAAAATAAAATGATATAAATCTGGCACAGGCGTCAGTGCAGCCAAATATTGTGCCTTTCATGGCAGCAAGTGCCTTCACACCGTAAACCTTTTGTGGTATTGTGGAAGAGTTCAGTGCTGGAGGTTTTGTGAATGCAGAAGAGGACATCCCCTATCTATTCCATTACTTCAGCATCAAGGGATTGATAGCTGCTGATCCAGGACTGATTCATTTTTATAAATGTCAGCCGGTCTACAGAGTCGGTGGACAGACGCACTCTTTTGTCTGTGACAAAACCTCCAGCGGCACTGAACGTCCTTTCGGAAAGCACGCTAGATGAAGGGCAACCTAGTAGCTGCATAGCATATTGGCTACATTCTGGCCAGTGATCCAATCTCAACACCCAGTAAGCCAGTGGATCATCTGCTGGAAAGGTATCCAGGTCTGCCCTTGCCCCTAGGTAGTCCTGCACCATATGGTGAAGACGCTGGCAATGGGTGCCTACATTTGACGTCCTTGGGCATCGTGGACTAAAAAAATTTAAAAAAGCATCAGTCAAGCGGCCCTGGCCTTCACCGCTATTCCTCTGATCACCCGCAGCCTCAGAAGCACGTGTGTCAGCACTTGGTAATCTACCAGTGCCTGGAAAGGTGTTACACAAGTGTCGCTTTAGAGCGTCCTCAAGTTTTTTCATCCTGTGCTCCCTCTGTGCGGGCAGGATGAGCTCTGCAACTTTCCCCTTGTATCGTGGATCAAGAAGGGTTGCCAACCAGTAATGATCCCTCTCCTTGATAGCACGAATCCTGGGGTCCTTTAGCAGGCTTTGCATCATTAGGGAGCCCATGCAGCGTAGTTTGGAGGTGGCATTAGCTTCCGAGTCTTCCTGGTCAATGAGGATGACCGTATCGTGCACTTCCTCCTCCCAGCGACGCACAAGCCCTTCTGTTTCTGGGCACACAAAACCCTCCCTTGAGGAATCCCCACCTTCAATGCCCCAACTACTTAAATAGTCCTCCTCCTCCTCATCCTCCTCCTGTCTGATCTGAGTAGGACCCGCTGGAATGCTGTCTGCGGAAAGACTGGGGCCTTGAGAGCTACGGAAGGCCTCCTCTTCCTCCCGCTGCTCTGCCTCTAGAGCCACATCTATAATTCCCCGCAGAGTGTGCTCCAGCAGGAACACTAAAGGAATTGTGTCACTGATGCATGCACTGTCCCTGCTCACCATCCTCGTTGCCTCCTCAAATGGTGACAGTACAGTGCATGCATCCTTGATCATCAGCCACTGCGGGGGGGGAAACAAGTTGACCTGAACCTGTCCTTGTGCCATACTCACACAGGTACTCGTTGATGGCCCTCTGCTGCTTGTGCAGACGCTGCAGCATTGCTAATGTCGAGTTCCACCTGGTGGGCATGTCACAGATCAGACGGTTTGTGGGAAGGTGGAATTCTCTTTGAATTTCTGCCAGGCGAACGCTTGCTGGGAATGACCGTCTGAAGTGGCTGCAGACTTTTCTGGCCTGGATGAGAAGCTCTGGCAGCCCTGGGTACTTGGTTAGGAAACGCTGTACCACCAGATTTAGGACGTGTGCTAGGCATGGTACATGCGTCAATTTACCCTTGCATAGGGCGGAGAGAAGGTTGCTGCCATTATCGCAGATGATCATTCCCAGCTCAAGCTGGCGTTGTGTTAACCATCTCTGCACCTGCCCCTGCAGAGCTGACAAAATTTCTGACCCGGTGTGGCTCCTGTCCCCTAAACAAACCAGCTCAAGCACAGTATGGCATCTTTTTGCTTGAGCCATTGCGTAGACCCTGTCAGGCGTTGGTTTAACTGCCACGTCGCCAGAGACAGAGAAGGAGGAGGAGGTGGTGGTGGTGGAGCAGACAGACCTCATACAAGCAGCTTTCTGGAGGCATGGTGGATGAACAAGCTCCAGCACAGAGCCCCGTCTTGGATCACTTCCAGCTGCAATCAGAGTTACCCAGTGTGTAGTGAAGGAAATGTAATGACCCTGTCCATGCTTGCTGGACCACGTGTCTAAAGTCACATGCACCTTGCTGCTGACTGCCTTTCCCAATGACTGGATAACATTGTCTTCCACGTGCTGGTATAGTGCTGGAATGGCCTTGCGTGAAAAGTAATGGCGTTTTGGAACCTGCCACTGTGGTACAGCACATTCAGCAAATTCACGGAAGGGAGCAGAGTCCACCAGCTGGAAAGGCAGCAGCTGCAATGCGAGTAATTTTGCTAAGCTGGCATTTAGACGCTGTGCTTGGGGATGGTTGGGACTATATTTTTTCTTTCGCTGCAGCAGCTGCGGCAACGTAATCTGACTGCGTATATCTTCAGCTACTGGGATGATGTCACATTGTGAGGAAGGACCTGGTACATCCATTACTGTAGCATCATCCCTGTCGGTGGAGGTTGTAGGCAATGACATGGCAGGACATACAGTGTGGGTAGAGACAGATGAGGAGGAGGAGGACCTACGCAAAGTTTTGCACCAATGGGATGTGTGGCACTTGTTCATATGTCGCCTCAAGCACGTGGTACCCAAGTGTCCGGTGTTTATCCCACGCTTCAGCCTCATCTGACATAGATTACAAATAGCAACGGTGGGGTCTGCTGCACATTTCTTAAAGAACTCCCAGACAGCAGAGTTCCTGCATGTGTTCGAGACAACAGCGCTCTGCACCGGAGCAGCTCTGACATCTGATGCCTTGGACTGGCTAGTGCTACGGTTGGTACAGAGGATGTTGTGCCTCGTGTTTGCTGTGCCTCCTCCTCCCCCCTCCTCCTCACTTGATTCCTCAGTTTGATCTGGCACCCAGGTGGAGTCAGTGACCTCATCATCAATGTCATCTTCACCCCCTATCTCCTCGTCACTGGAGCCAACTTGGCAGTATGCTGCAGCTGCTGGGGCAACATGAGTGCCAGTTATTTGTGTGTCATCACTGGCACCCCCTTCCTCTAGGTTGATTATACTCCCTTGCTCAACCTCAGAGTTTGAATCAGAGCACTGTACTTGCTGCGCATCCTCAAGCAGCATGTCACTCTCATTGTAGTCAAACAATTCAGCTGACTCCTCAGTGAGTGATAGCGAGGCTACGGCAGGAGTAGCTGTGGACATGGAGGCTGCATTAGATGCTTTGGCAGCTGAGGTGGACTGTAAAGCACTAGAAGCCTGGCTGGCAGAGGACTCGGAGAATGAGGATGGCCTGGTTAGCCAATCCACCAAGTCCTCTGTATGTTGCTGCTGCTTAAGACGGCCAGCACCAGTTAGAAAGGACAAGCGTGCCCCTGCAGAGGATGTACCACGTCCACCACGACCAGAGACACAGCCTCCCGACACTGGGAGCGTCTGCCTGTCCTTTTTGTTCTTTCAGACATGGTGAGTGATTTATAGATTAATATATACAGAACTCTGATTCAACTCTGGTATAAAGATTTAAAGAACTCTGGTATAACTCAGTGAGACACACTGATAGCTGGCAGCCAGTGACGAGACACAGATCACCTCAAATCACAAATTTTTTAAAGAAATTAGTGAGCCCCAAAATACTGCGTGGTACGAGACACAGATCACCTTAATTCACAAATGATTTAAAGAAATTAGTGAGCCCCAAAATACTGCGTGGTACTGGATGTGTGACGAGACACAGATCACCTCAAATTCACAAATGTTTTAAATAAATTAGTGAGCCCCAAAATACTGCGTGGTACTGGATGTGTGACGAGACACAGATCACCTCAATTCACAAATGTTTTGTAGAAATTAGTGAGCCCCAAAATACAGCGTGGTACTGTATCATTTGTTACAGATCCTGGTACCCCCAAGCTCGGGAAACTCTGTCTGGGCACCCCTTTCCACTGTACAAGGAGCTGCTCCTAATCCCCCAGAGTAGACGACACATAAACTGTGAGATCAATCGTTGCCGCTTGAACACCAAAATGCAGAATGCCTTTATTCAGAGGTTTTCAGTTACAGACACTCAAACGTAAGAACACGCCTGTCACGAATGCCCAGGTCAAATATTTTCCCTCGGCCACCGTGTTCGTTCGCCTCCGCCAGTTCCCAGATTCTCCCCTCAGCAAGCAGTGCAGATTCAATGCCAGTTCTTAATTTATATTGGTTATTCTGTCTCTCCCATTGTACAGTGCTACGGAACTTGGTGGTACCAGGGCCGGTGCTTCCACTAGGCAAGCTAGGCGATCGCCTAGGGCGCACTGCCACCTAGGGGCGCAGCCGGCCCCAACCCGGGTTCCATTTTTGTATCCCTTCCTCATTGTTTGCTTGTGTAGCCTGCAGTGGCAGCTCACAAAGCGATCCTATTGGAAAACCCTGCTAGCAGAGCAGAAGGTGGGCATCTTATGGTGACGCCAGGCACTGCCAGATGACGTGCGGGTGCCACAAGAAGCAGATAAAAGTAAAAAAGAGGCAGAAGAAAGAAAGGCACAGAAGAAAAAAAGACAAAAGAAAGGCATGAAAGAAAGAGAAAAAGAAAAAAGGGACAGAAGAAAGACACAGAGGAAAAAAAGAGGCTGATGAAAGACAGATGAAAGAAAAGGTGAAAGAAAGAGGCACAAAAGAAAGAGGCACAGAGGGCAGAGGAAAGAAAGAGGCACAGACCTATACTGGGCTTGACCAGCGGAGGGGTAAGATGGGCAACAAACGACTGTGTGCAGCCCCCGTGCACAGTTTGTGTGTCACCCCCCCACAGTGTGTGTGTCTATGTGTCCTGCGCGCACAGTGTGCGTGACGTCCGCCCATATTTCAACAGTTGACAATTTTTCTGGGGGAGGTGCAAGTGGCTGGTCTTGCCTAGGGCACAAAATAGTCTAGCACCGGCCCTGGGTGGTACCTTACAAATAACTTAAACGGGCTGGGTGGAGTAGAGGTAACATCACTGCTCTGCGTGGAGAGAGCCTGTGGAGATATGGGTTCGATCCTGACGAGCACCTCTCCAGTAAGTGTCCTTGGGCAAGACACCTAACGGTACATACTCGCCACCTAGGACATACTTGAAAACGAGAGAAATCTCCATGTATCCTTCCTGGTAAAAGCCTTTCTCAAAAAATAAATAAAAAAAATGTAACTGCAGTCATACAGAGCACGGGTTCTTGTTTGGGGTGATTTCAGTGGAGCAGTGGCAATCTGGGGTT
The DNA here is from genome assembly GCA_009667805.1 of Leptobrachium leishanense. Lineage (NCBI taxonomy): Eukaryota > Metazoa > Chordata > Amphibia > Anura > Megophryidae > Leptobrachium > Leptobrachium leishanense. The sequence goes on from CM019064.1 coordinate 261,283,632, forward strand.
CCTGTATGATTGCTCGGGCTCCTATGGTGTCACAGTCCAAAAAGAGGCCAGATACGGAGACAAGGATGGCAGCATGTAGCAGTTATCCCCCAGGGGATGCCGCATGGTCGCTGCGGCCTGAGCTCCTGGGGCCAATAAAGGCTCAGCAACATGGGTTCCCAATGGAGCTCCCTCCTGAAAATCACCCCAACGGTAGCTCCCATGAGGGGGACTCTGCTCCAGCAGGGTGCTCTTTTGGGGTTAAAGGGTTTTGAGGGCTTCGCGGTTTAAAGTTTCTGCAGCTGTTTCCATTAACGTGAATGCTGTGCAGTCCTTGAATGGGATTGACTGGGGTTTCAAACCCAGGCTTCCCCCGGTGTCAGATAACACCGTGAACATGAGGGACAGGCTTAAAGGCATTTGAATTATGTGCTGATGGGGAGAAATCACAAACCACCACTTTTAACATTAAAACATAAACAGACAAATAGCTTACATGAGGGGGAATAGCAGATGAGCCAAGTTTTAGTAGTCCACAGTCTCTGAGCATGTGGTTCCGTGACAACGCCCTTGCATTTCTCTACACCACAGCCTCCCAAAGCCTCCCTGTCCCCACACACCCTGGTCTCCTAACAAAGGAAACTGATAAAGAGGTCTGGTTAAAGCCAGATCTGGGGGAGGGGGTGGAAGCAGGGCAAATGGTTAGATTACACACGGGAAAAAAATATATTTCATGGTGAGAGATACTGTAAGGCAATGAAGTGTAAGAAAATTAAACGCAAATAAATATTGTCATGGTCGTTTCGTCGCACTATTCAAATAAACTGTCAACGTATCTTATTATCGTGCCTTTTGTTTCTGTAATTGATTACTCTAAGGCTGTCAGACGAGCGCATTCTGAGCGCACTCTGCGTGCGTGCAGAACAGACAGGCATCTGACGGAAGATACTGTAGACACCACATGATCCGTTTTTCTTGACGGACGTAGGGAAAAAAAGGGAACTATGGGAAACAAAATTAATATGAAAAATTATAAAAATTGATACATGATGTGCATCAAGGTGCTGGACGTCACAAACGCGCTGCGTCTGACATCTCATCACTCACACAAAACGCTATGCGGACGTGGCACCCTCTGCACATCTGTGGTAGCGGTTTTACGTTCTTAATAAAAATGGACGAAAAAAATTGGGCAGCGCTCCTCTATACATACAACAATGGGAAAAAAGCAGGAGACAGACACACCAAAAGGAGAATGATTTTTTCCTTACAACGAGGAGATATATCCCCTTCTTGGTGATCTCCTTAGACTTCCTTCAATGGAAAAATACGTATGTAGTCTTGTATATACCTCAAAATGAGGAGAAAGGTTACATAGCGTATTATGTTAAAATAATCACTTGAACATAATTGGAATCGCCAAAATGCACACTAACGGTTTATGAGAGCTTCCAGCTCTCATATGATCGACTTTCAAGTGTTTACTGGGCCAACTTGATTGCCTGTAACTCCGGATAGATAATTCTCCCGATGCTCTCGTTTCCCAAGCTCTTGGGTACTTTAGGGCAGCTCACAAAAGTAAACAGAAAAAAATTTCTTTCTTTTTTGGTCGCCTTAAACCAGAAGGCATTTATTTCTGATACATAAAAGTGAGAAAACAATAAAATCGAACGGCTATACGTGTTTCGCACCTTCCCGGCGCTTCATCAGTAGCAGGAGAAATAGAAGAAATAAAAAGTACCGTCTCGGTCCCCATACTGTCCTTTTATGTTGAGTACGAGGAATTGCCTAACACGATACATCCCGGCGTGATGATCTCGGCGCGGCCCGATGACATCTATCGTCGCCGTCTCCATAGATTCCCATGTAGACAAACAATGGGGCGGTCTCTATTTGCCGCAAAGTCCCAAACGATAAGGAAGGAGACGATCCATGCACTGCCCTGATTGACCCAAGTCTCTGACTGGCACATAATGTTGTACAAAATGATCCCTTTGTAACCTTTCTCCTCTTTTTGAGGTATATACAAGACTACATACGTATTTTTCCATTGAAGGAAGTCTAAGGAGATCACCAAGAAGGGGATATATCTCCTCGTTGTAAGGAAAAAATCATTCTCCTTTTCATGCTACTTTCTTTTGGTGTGTCTGTCTCCTGCTTTTTTCCCATTGTTGTATGTATAGAGGAGCGCTGCCCAATTTTTTCGTCAACTTGAGGTATTGGGGAGAATACCTTAACTGTGGGTCTTGTATTGAAGGAGAATCAGGCTGAAGGATGGTTGTTACTATGAGCCAGGCAGCCATCTTGTGCAGAATATTGGTTCACCAGTAAATAGAATAGATTTTTATTAGATGTGCAAAGTAGAGCTTACATAGAATTCCAAGAATGCGTGGCAGATTAGAAAGCTAGCAATAAAACCAGACAGAATCCGGCCGGCTCTTGGCACGGAGAGACAGGAAGATTTATGAATGAGGCAAGGTCACTGAGATGTGCAGAGGAACAAAGAAAACATAGAGAACAGACCAGGCCCCAGGCTATCTGAATAAACATAGCCGATAGGGAGGGAGGTACTGCCCTGAGAAAGACAGCACAACAAATCACAGACTGTCAAACTAACATGAAGTGTATCAATTTATAGTTATATGTGGAATGTTCTTTGTGTTTGGGCTAATGATGGGAGGTATTAACCCACGTGGGGTGGAATAAAGTGTCATCGGGAGGTGGGCTAATTGGGATGTACCTAATTACGTATTTTTGGGTATAAGATCCCTTGCACGGGGGGAGAAGGGGCTCACTCTTTGCGATTCAATCCTGTGTGAGCACTTGTGTGACGACACAATAAACATTTGCCTTTCCTGAAGAGACTCGTGTTTGGACAATCCTTGCTTGTGTCTGGTCCGGCGCCGTTCTGAAAGTGAACCTGTCTGACTCCGGTTACAGTATAGCGACCCTCTTTCTTTATGTTATAAGCGCACTACTTCAATCTACCAATTGGGTTTTACGTTCTTGCCTAACTTGCGTCCGTTTGTCACGTGCGCAGTTCGGTGCGGACGCACTTAGTGTGTGAATCTCTATTGCTCATGATTCTATGCTACGACAGACGTTAAACTGTGCAGCAACACGGACGTGATCACTGCGATTGTCTGACACGGGCCTAAGGCTAAGGTCAGACGAAAGCATTTTTAACGTGCGTTTAACCGCACGAAATCACGGCCGTGCTAGCAGCAAATGACGTCCAATGCCGGGTAACATACGAAGAACGGCCGCACGAAAGTTCGTCCGCGCAACGCAAGTGGCAAACGAACGCATTTTTTCTAGAACGTCAAACCGCTACTACTGACGTACAGAGTGCGCTGCGGCCGCATAGCGGCGTGTTTGCGTGATTGGGAGACGTCAGATGCTGCACACGTCCGGCCAACATAACGTCCAGACGCAAAAAGGGTTTTATTGATGATCCGTACAAAATCACGGACGAAAATGTGCATCGTATGACAGCTATCGCGTATTCCGTGAAAAAATACGTCCATTCGTTCGAACGCACTTTTTCACGGACAACGCGAAAAATGTGTTAGTCTGACCCTAGCCTAAAAGAACCCCTTGTTCAGAAGCTCCTCTGAACAAAACACCACTGCTGTTACCTTCTCATTTCCCAGACCGTGAGCAAGGTCAATGTTTTATAGTCATATTATTCATTAAACACATTCCTCTTTCTTTTTGTCTTCACTTTTGGTTAACATAGAATACATAAACAAAAACAATTTTACCTGCTGAAAAAGGATTGAAATCTAAAAGGAAATTTACCGTTCTTGTTATAGCACTCTGAAAGTACATGACATAAACACAATGATATATTTTGAATCTGCTTAAAATAAAACTGTATAATTTGTCTGGGTTATACAGTAAAGCATGACTTCAAATCAAACTATAAAAATTAGCTCAACACACGGGTGTGAAACGGTTCAGCAGCAAGGTGGTTAAATATAAATATGCCCTTATCTCGAAGGCCTTAGCGTAAATTTGCAGAGACTTGTTGCCGCTGCCAGTGGACACACACCCCACCATGATCCCCGCGGGGGGGGGGGCTGCCTCTCACGCCCGCTGCGCGAGGACAGCGACCTCTCTGGTAAAGCCGTGCGCACGGCACGAACGCCTCGAGGTTTTTTGTTTTTTTTACCGCTCTCTCAACGGACACGCCTCCCTTAATAACGCTGTGCGCTTGCTCACTCTCGAGCGGAAACCAAGAGCAGTCGGAGCTGTGCAGCCACCGTTAGTATGAGCGCCCTGAGGAAAGACGCGCGCCGAGCGAGCCTGGAGCTGACGACGCGCGGAGACGAGGCCACCAACGGTAAGCGCCAACACACTGCAACGTTCAACGGACTGAAACGGTTGCTTGGGAACGGTGCGAACGGGCTGGCTATCCCGCACACCAGCGTTGGAAGTAGGTCGCGCTGTGATTGGCTGGCGATGTGCCGCCGTTCACCAATCGCGGCTCTGTATGTTGGTTGTAGCCTACGCCTTTTATCTCAAACAGCCGTTTTACAAGTTGGAGAGGAGGAGGAATCTCATGTAATTTTGTCCAATGGGAACGCAGCACGCGCTGGGAACAATGCAACGCTGTGTGAACGAGTTGTCTTTTTCCCCCTCCAATGGCGGCCAGCCCGCTCCTCCAAGTAAATAGACTGGCGAATCACAAGGGCGCCACCCACCAGTCTCATGCTAATGGTAGTCACGGGAATGCAAATGAAACCACTCACGGAAAAACGCAGTTTTCAGCAACGTTATGGCGTTTGTGGAAGAATCTGAATAATGCTTTGCAATATGTTGCTGGAGCTTCTGATTGTGGCTGCAACTAGAGCCCGGGATATGAGGGCAGGTCAGGACTGCTCCAGGGATTGTTGAATGGTTTAAATCTGAGGCCGTATACACCAGTTTCCTCAGAGCGCCCCCACCCGACCGCAACAAAAAGCAACACGCCAAAATGACCTTTTTAAATCTACGTTTTGGGGCAAGGAAAAAAAAAAATACGTTTTGGAAAACCTAAACCGTTTCCGCACTCATCAGAAGGGGCTGAATCTGTTGGCTTAGCTGAGTTAGTGCAGTGTCATTGTTTTTATATGTAAAAGCATATACATTATTTTGTAGGGTTGCAAGGTTTTCCTGGACACGTATTACTATTTCAAGCAGAGGAGAGCACAGGAAAAAGTGCTGCCCTGCAATATGTCAATTTCATATGCTGTAGGAAGAAAAGCTAGGCAAGTCACCTGGGATTCCTTTATGATTTTTTTTAGCTGCAGCATATGAGTTACACATACTTCAGGGTTGCGTTTTTAAAAGAATTCTGCACTATCCATGATTTTTTAAATAAAAATTATATATATATTTTATTTTTTTACACATTCCATTGTCCTGTTTGGTTTCATTGTAAAGACCAGACTTTATTGTTTTGTTCCGAGACATTTTGCTGACTTGCAGGAAATGGCTACCTACCCACCCAGCTGATGGGTTTCTAGGCATTCCATCCCCCCCCCTAATTTTTTTCTTTCTTCCGGGAACATGGGTTGGCCCAGGCGAGCCATTTGGGTGGCTACCATGGTTCTGTCTGCTCACCTTGGCCCTGAGGTTTGCCAGCCACGTGGTCCCTTCCACGGCCTCTGGTTATCTGCTTTTCTACCGGAGTGAGCCAGGAATGCCACATAATCACTGGCAGTTCTCACCTCCTCTCCCCCCCCCCCATATTTTCTTGTATGGGTGTTGTGGTGAGAGCGGAGTCACATGACAGGAAGGGTGGGGGCGGTACCAGGCAGTGTCTGCTGGGATGCCATGCTAGCTGGACGTACTGTATGTGTCTCTGCTATCCGATGTTATGCTGAATAAATCAACAACTATAAACCAACCCACGGAGTCTACTCTTTTCATGACATGGTGTCAGAAGTGTTTCCCTGCGTATCCATTTTGATCTGTGAAGATGTCCAAGTTCTCTCCTCCGGAACCCTTTGATTTCTCTCAGCCTGCTGCATGGCCTGCTTGGCGCCAAAGGTTTGCACACTTCAGGATCGCTTCGAAGCTGGATAAGGAGCCTGGTGAGGTGCAGGTTAATTCCCTTTTATACGCTATGGGGAGAGACGTGGAGCCGATTTACGGTACTTTTCAGTTCAGCGCTGGGGAAGAGATGGACTTTGATAGAGTCGTGGATAAGCTCAGCGCCCATTTTGTGCCCAGAAGAAATGTGATTCACGAGAGAGCCTGCTTTCACAAGCGCGCCCAGTGTGAGGGAGAATCTGTGGAATCATTTGTGCGCAGCCTTTATCAGTTGGCAGAGTTCTGTGAGTTCGGCGCTGCCAAGGAGGAGCAGATCAGAGACGGACTGGTTATCGGAATTGCAGACTCGGAAGTTTCACTTAAGTTGCAGCTGGAGTCTAAGCTGACACTGGATGAGGCGATACGGATTGCACGTCAGAGTGAATTGGTGAAGAAACAAAGTGCAGACTTAAGGTCAGAAAACAGGGTTGAAGAAATACACCAGTCACAAAGGGTTAAAAACGGCAGGCAGCGGACAGACCCAGGAGCGGTTGGACACCGTGTTCCCGTTGCACACGCTGTAACCGCCCTCACGAGTTGAAGACGCGGTGCCTTGCTATAGACAAGAGGTGCAGGAAGTGCAACCGCGCCGGTCATTTTGAGGTGGTTTGTAAATCAGAGTCTGTGAGAGATGTGTCTGGACAGTGATCAGGAGACGCCAGAACTGTCCTTTTATAGGATCGGTGACTGAACAGTCCGGCTCTGTCGAGGATTGGCGTGTTACACTCACGATGTTGGGTGAAAGAGTTGCCTTTAAGATTGATACCGGAGCAGACATTACAGTTATTTCCTTTGTGACATTCTCAAAGCTACATCGACGTCCGGAGCTGGAAAAGGTTACGATTCAAGTTCATAGTCCAGGAGGTCGCATTGATTGCATCGGCAGGTTCCTTGCTGACTGAGTACCAGGAGCGAAAAATATCGATGTGGGTGTACGTGATCAGAGGATCGTGTGTGAATAACCTGAGTCGGAAAGCAGCCTGCAGTCTGGGCCTTGTTGCTAGAGTGTACGAAGTCACTGAGGACGTGTTTGGAGACCTGGGGTTGCTGAACTGTGAGCCGGTCCGTATAAAGCTCAAACCTGAGGCTGTCCCTTATAGCCTTACTACGCCTCGTAGGATTCCATTTCCGCTTTTGCCGAAGGTGGAGTGCGAGCTTCTGCGGATGGAAAAGATGGGGGTTATCGAGGCGGTCACAGAAGCTACTGACTGGTGTGCGCCCATTGTACCGGTCGCTAAAAAGAATGGAAAAGTTCGTATTTGTGTGGATTTGAAACGTCTGAACGAAGCCGTTAGGAGGGAGAGATATGTCATGCCGACATTGGAAGATATTGCTCCTCAGTTGTCGGGGGCTAACTTCTTTTCCACGCTCGACGCTTCCAGTGGGTTCTGGCAGATACCCCTTGACCCAGAGAGACTGAAACTGACGACCTTCATTACTCCGGTAGGTCGGTTTTGCTTCTGCAGACTCCCCTTCGGGATATCTTCGGCCCCGGAGATCTTCCAGAGAGAGATGAGTTCCCTGTTGAGAGACCATGAGGGTACTGTGGTAGTTATGGACGATATCCTTGTGTATGGGTTCACTAAGGAGGAGCACGACCGGCGACTGCTTTGTGTGCTGCAAACTGTCAAGGAATCTGGCCTGAGGCTAAATAAGAAGTGCCACTTTGGGAAACCAGAACTGTGTTATTTTGGCCATATTATTAGTGGGGAGGGGGTTAAGCTAGACGCCAGCAAGGTTCTCGCTATTGAGAAAATGAAAAGCCCTTCCGATGTGAATGAACTGAGACAAGTACTGGGCCTTGTGAATTATGTGGGGAAGTTTTTACTGGAGTTGTCCTCGGTGTTACATCCTGTCACAGAATTGTTAAAGAAAGATGTCGCCTGGATATGGGGACCTCCACAGGAGGAGGCCTTAGCACGAGTCAAGTCCATGCTGGGATCCGCTCCGGTGTTGGGGTACTATGACCCCTGCAAGAAGACTGTGGTTAGCGCAGATGCTAGTAGCTACGGGTTGGGAGCGGCCCTTCTGCAGCTGAATGAGGGTAAACTACAGCCTATTGCCTATTGTTCTCGCACCTTAACGGCAGCAGAGAGACGTTATGCACAAATTGAAAAAGAGTGTTTGGCCGGAGTCTGGGCCTGCGAACGCTTCCACCGTTATCTGGTGGGTTTGGAGGAGTTCAGTCTGGAGACTGACCACAAGCCACTAGTTCCTCTCATTAATTCTTATGATATCGACAAGGCGCCTCTGAGATGCCAGAGACTCTTAATGAGACTACTTAGGTTTAATGTTAGAGCTGTGCATGTCCCGGGGAAACAGCTGGTGGTGGCAGATACCCTCTCCAGACTCCCGCTGGCTGCTGAGGGCGATTCGTCGACAGTCGGACGTGAAGGTGTATGTGGATTCGATCTTAGCCTCCAAGTCCATCTCTTCGGGGAGATTGGAACAGATTAAGAGAGAGACGCACCTGGATGTTGTCCTTCAAGAAGTTATCAGCTATGTAAGAGACGGCTGGCCGGAGAGTCGTGCTGCGTGGTGGTCTCTGAGTGCGTTCCAGTCCGAGAGCGTACCTTACTGAAATGGACGGCTTGGTGTTTTTTCAAGACCGCATTGTTATTCCGAAAAGCTTGCGTCAAGACATGCTACGGCGGATTCATGAAGGTCATTTGGGGGTTTCCAAGTGCAGAGAGAGGGCGTCGTCTGCTGTGTGGTGGCCTGGGTTTAGCGTTGACATTGCTGATTTCATCTCGATGTGCCTTCTGCAGAGAACGTCGACCTACACAGAGACGTGAGCCTTTACTTTCCACCCCCCTACCTGCGGGTCCATGGCAGAAGATAGCTGCGGATCTGTGCGAACTAAAAGGGAGGAAATACTTAGTTGTTGTGGACTACTACTCCAGATACCTTGAGCTTGCGCCACTGGGTGAGGCGACCAGTGCTACTGTGATCGTCCGTCTGAAAAGCATGTTTGCCAGACGGGGTATCCCGTCGGAGTTGGTGAGTGACAATGGTATGCAGTTCGCTTCTTTTGGGAAGGATTACGATTTCCGTCACACGACTTCCAGTCCGCATTACCCGCAGGCTAATGGGATGGCGGAGCGAGCGGTTCAGACCGCTAAGTTTATTTTGGGGCAGGCGGAGCCTTATTTGGCCCTGATGGCGTACAGAGCGGCTCCTGTTCAGGCTACAGGGTGTAGCCCTGCTCAGCTGATGTTGGGACGGCAGATTCGTACTACTTTGCCTTCTGTGGATGCTTCCCTGCCGGCTTCTCCGGTCCTTCCAGAGGATATTCGGAGGAGGGACGAGGTGGCGAAGCGGAACTACAGGTTCTTTTACGATAGACGACATTCTACTCGCCCACTATCGGTGCTATACCCAGGGCAGAGTGTCCGGGTTAAGCTAGGTGATGAGACGAGGTGGAGAACCCCGGCTACAGTTGTGGAGCGTTCTCCGGAGCCCAGGTCCTACGTGATCCGCACGGAAGGAGGAACTGTCGCTCGCCGCAACAGAAGGCATCTTCAGCCGGTACCCGAGGAGTTAAGTGCTGAGACCTCGACACCACAACAGCCAGACTCTCCGGTTTTACGGAATGGGTCTACCCTGCAGGTGGTTTCTGGGCATGATGTACCGCTGCTTCCAGCAGAGCCACAGCCATCCTCTCAAGGACTTGGTGATGGTTCTTGCAAGATGACTTCGAGTGGTAGAGTTGAGGCCTCCGGAACGTTACCGGGATTAATGTTTAGCTAGAGCAGTGACTTGAAGAATGGGCAGAATAATCCCAAAGTCACTGCGAACTAGGGTAGTCTACCCCGATGTCCAAGTTAGCATTGTTTATCTACTTGTATCTTTACATTGTTTTGTATGTTTTACCGTTAAAAGGGGGAGATGTGGTGAGAGCGGAGTCACCTGACAGGAAGGGTGGGGGCGGTACCAGGCAGTGTCTGCTGGGATGCCATGCTAGCTGGACGTACTGTATGTGTCTCTGCTATCCGATGTTATGCTGAATAAATCAACAACTATAAACCAACCCACGGAGTCTACTCTTTTCATGACAGGTGTTTTTGTGTCCCTGTACATAACTGGTTCATTGCAGACTCAGCCAATCTTCCTGCAATTGTTGTCTGAATTTTTGGCCTCCCCATCCATTTCTTGCTTTCGAAGAATGTTTCTGTTGCTATTTGTTAGTCACGCATGACTTTTTTTTTTATGCCTTACCTGTGGTTGTCTGCTTTGTCTTTTATACTGATAAGGAATTATGAAGGGGGGACCAAAAGTGGAGCCAGGTAAAAAATAGCAGGTGGGGGTAAAAGCCAAAGACTGTGCGATTGGGTGATGAAGACAACAGTGCGGTGGGGGTGTAAAGATACTAGGTGATGGGGTTGTTGCAAAACAAGCTAAGGTAATGAGGGGTCTGTATGGGATAAAAAGGCAATGGTGGTGTTTTATAAAGCGTTTTAAAAGGTGCAATGAAAAGTAAAAAATGTAATTGCTTGAACACTTATCCACTAAAATTGAATTTTTTTATTTTTTTTAAACGAGCGGGTTGGGGCTAAATAGTGATGAAGCACTTTGCAGTGCTTACAAAGACTCAACCACTTTTCAAGGACCGTAAACCTAAAGAAAATGAAGTGGTTTTTGTTTTTGTTAAAAAAAAACAAAAAAAAACACCAACCCCATATTTGGTTAATTGTCATGTGCACTAACAAATAGGACCCCATGGATAGTTGCAAGTGCACTTTGTGAGTTTACACTGTCCAGTGGTAGGACACCAGTGAGCTCTTCTATTTATTTTGGTTTCTGTAGAGAGGAAGCAGCAAATCATACCGTCCATACAATAGAGAAGGAGGTTTGGATTTTTTTTTTTTTTTTTTCCCTCAACGCCAGCTTCTGGAATCACTTACTCTCAATCTGCCTCACGTTAGTGCTTCCTATAGAAAGTATAGGATTAGTTAATGTACAGTAGGCAAGGCTAACCGCTGAACCACAAGGAGTTTGCAGCTTGGCTTGAATAATGGAGAAACCATTAGCTGTAATAATCGGGTACAGTATTCTTAAGGTCCCAGGTGGACTGGAAAATCTGCTTCTTTCATAATATTTAGTAATCCCTTTTTTTTTTTTCTTCTAGAATTTAGAAGTCTAAAAATGGAAGAAGTGGATGATAGTGATGATGAGCCTGTGCTTATAGAAAGCAGCTCTGATGTCGGTGTTCTGAATTGCCTTCCAAGACGAACCATGTTACCAGTGGAGCATACCTCTCGAAGACGGGATGAAAATCGGTATGCAACTCCGATAGAATATGGTAAATCATATTTACTTTCTTTTTGTTTTAGGGCAGTGCAACTGTTTAGTATTGTACATAGTAACCACCCTGCATTTTCTGTCCTTCACTTAATTAGGATAAAGGGACTATTGGTTGAGCTAGGAAACCTTCACATCTGTTATGACACTGTCTCCATTATTAGAATCTCCAACCAGGTAATAACTAGTAATATCCAACATTCCACTAAGGAAGCAATTTCCAGTGATTTTTACAGGGAACCTCTAATCCTGAGCACTTTAGCTTTTTAAAGTGGTCAGTGTCACGACCCACTACGTTCGCTGCTGCGCAAAGACGCCCAGTTAAGCTGCGCACTATCCTAGACCCAGATAATTACGCGCACTTCTCTACCCGTCCCGGCCACACTTTATCTCACAACAGGCACGTAGAGCGCGATATACTGATCCCAGGATTGCAACGCAGTACAAGTCTTCTCCTGAAGCGCGTACTAACTACGTCTCTCACAATCCCAGAGCTCACTTTCTTATTCTATTAGTAACGCTGCCACCAGTCCTCACAGACACTACGCGCGTCGCAACAGGAGACGCAGGGCTTGGCAGCCGCACTATCCTAGACTCGGACAGTGACTACAGATCCCACAATTCCCTGCTGTTTCCTGACGACCGCAACACGCAATTTCTTATATATAACCGAGCTTAAAGCAAATAGCAATACTCCCAATCTCTTAGTTAGCGTGTATTTCATCAGCCAGAGTCAAAACTTAAATACTTTTTGTTTATTTATGATATAAAAAGAATCACAGTGCTTGGTTACATAAAAAATAACTAGAATAAATCAATTACTTACACACTACACAGCAAAATATAAAGAAAAAGGTGTTAATCACAGAGCCTTACTTACGACGGAATAATCCGTAGCTAGCATCGGTGCCTCCTGGGGCCTGGAGGTAGGAACATGGACAGATCAGTCCTCTTTAGAAGGTACCCCAAGTGATCAGCCAAAAGCACATGGCCAGTGTTCGAATTTATACACTTCCTGATCTTTCCAGCCCCCACCCACCAATGGCCCAGTGTCCTGGACTCCATTTCCCAGAGTGCAATTCTCGCTCGTGCTCAGTAAGCTTGTCAATTAATCTTTAATTGCCTAAAGGCGTCCCTCTTCCCTCCAGACCCCCCTTAGAGATCAAGGATGTGCTTCCTGTCTTTGAAGATTGTGTCCCCATCTCTTGGGGCCGACCTGGCTGCCAAGGTGTGATTTTCTATGTTAGTGTAAAAAGAAATTCCCTTTTTACAGCTACGTGTTATATCCTCCCCAGCTACGTGTTATTTCTCCAAGGGAGAAAGCTAAACATTTTGATTACATTTCAGCTGTGGACACAGGGATACACTTACCAAATGGCCAGACACAAATATGAATATAACTCTATATGGAGGAGAGGAGATATGTATGAACCGGCAGATAGACACATATATACAGGCAGACCCTTATATAGATAGAAATACAGGTCTAATCTGCCACAGTCAGAATGTAAGAAGTGGCCCTCTCTCCTGATCTCACTGGATGAAGTGGAGGAGTTTCCTCCAGTCAGCAGCAGCTGGGATCTTTGAATTTACAGGCTGCTGATCACCAGATCGGTTACTAGTGCCGTCAACACGCAAAGAGTGTGCCAACGTCACCATCTGAGACCACCCACTATAGTGAGCAGCCTCAGAGAAGCAGCCAGAAGATCCGATCTATGCATGCATACGCAGCTATGGAACGTGTGTATGTAAAGTGAGCAATTCCCATAGTGGTATGTTATTTGTGGTTCCTAGGCTACATGAGATGCGTAGAAGTGCAAATTGCGCAGAAAAGTTTTGTGTGGCCGTCCCTGAGCTAAAGAGAAGGAGCTGCGCGAGGGACAAAAGGTGAATAAATTCACCTGGGGGGAAAAAACAAATTAAAATTAAGGGCACAAAGAGGGAACTCTTTTCAGTAGAGTATCCCTATAATTTGAGATGAACTCAAAGAACCAAAATTCTTCAGAGCGTGATAAAAATATTCTTTCTAGACGTCCACTAGCGTGCGGAGCCCATTTCAGTAGATCGTGCACCCATGGACAACTACAGATTGGTAAGAAATAATCACCCTTCATGCAGAGATGGTTAGTTAATTAATTTTCATACTATTTTTCATGGACTGGATAAGGAGCATCCAAACTCTTAGGCTAGGGTGAGACGAACGCATTTTTCACGTTGTCGAGATATATATTCAACTATGATATTTATATCTCGTACAAGTTTCTATCGTTTTATATTTCCTAGAAATTCTCCTAAATTCTTTTTATTGTATTCTTCAAAGCAAAACACATACAATTATCAATAACCGGATAAAAACCTATATATTTATTACGTATACAAAAAAGTTTCAAATCTCATATCATAAACAAAAATATTATAAACAACCACATCCATCCATCAGCACATAGACTACTAGCTTCCCAATATATTTATCTCCTGTTAGTAACTGCATATATGATTAATATCATTTACTTTATCAGTTAGTAACTATACACAAATGGTTAATAAACATTTCTGCTTACCGAAAACAATTAACATGTATTTCCCAGCAAACCAATGTTTAACAAGCTAGATCTTGTAGAGATATATGTATCTCTCTGCTATCACTTATTATATTTCTAGAATAAGTAATAAAAACTTATTTAGTGAATCCTCCCCTAATATCGAGAATTAAGCTTCTAATCTTCTGCTTTTTATATTGTAGTTATATAATTCCTTGCTTATTTATTTCAGTCACAGTAACTTCCAAATTCTATCTTACAAAATCCTTGTATCTGATTCTTCTTCATATCTCTATCTGCAGATTTAGAAATATTTTGAAGACTCTGGATCTGTCTGTTGCAAGAAATACTCCAGATATATATTATACATTAATTCCTTAATTTGCTTTCATACATTACCTGTCCAAGATCTGGTCTGTAGTTACAGCAGCAATATTCTTTGAATATAATATATTGTTTTGGAATATGTGAAAATTATCAATGTCAGATATTCAATGCATGTGAGTTAGAATTGTGCATTCCCATGAAAGAAAATTTAGGTGTGGTCCTAATCAAGTGAGATGTAATATCCTGAATGCATTGTGTATCTTGTCCTGGGATGATCTGCCTCTGAATCAATTGTGGAATGATCTGAAATCTGAATCATTGCATTATCGTGTCCTGGGATGATCTGCCTGACTGCAACGAACAGTATATCCAGTTATAGTCAATTTGACGTCACTGAAAATCTACCCCTTAATTTAAATATTACTTTTTCTATATTCTTAAATATAATATTTACTATGCCTCGTGGGCAGTGTTGCTCCTCAAATTAATTTCACAATTTAATTTTAATTCCCTTAACAAAGACCCTATATTCAATCCTAGACTTTGGGTCGCTCCTGTCATTTTTGATTTAATATCTCTACTCCTCTCAAGGTTTTTACTGAGTACTCTTTATCAGCTAAATTCCTTTAAAATTAGATCAGCAATTCTGTTCTTCAGTAATTATACTGTTTACCAGTTATACTCTACAAATATTTGAGCATCTATTTCCTACTGTAAATATAATAGAACACATATTGATTTATAAGAATATATTTCGTGAATAGAATTATACACTTGCAAAGAGATTTTAAATATGTCCCTATACCCAAAAAAAAGAAAAATATATCTTTAATTCAAGGACTTGTCATATTTAAATTTATTGGTTTGTTTTAACATGTCTGGCACTTAGCTCAGCATTATATCCAATAAAGACATTTTATCTATGGCATTTATAAAAACACTCATAACTCTTAAGGTTCACCTAGCCATGAACTATTTAAAAAAAATCTGTCCATTTCTAAAACTAGATGAAAATTGAAAAAGAAAAGACTCAACATTAAAACAAGATGGCTACAGGCATCCGTTTTAATTTTCCATTATAATATACCCGACAACGTCTACCGTCAAAAAGTGCGTTGATGCGTCCGAACGCATTTTTTCACGGAAGACGCGATAGCTGTCATACAGACCAGGAAACTTTGGGTGTCTGGACGTTATGTTGGCCGGACATGAGCAGCATCTGATGTCTCCTAATCACGCACACACACCGCTATGCGGACGCAGCGCACACTTTACGTCAGTACTAGTGGTTTGACGTTCTTGCGAAAATGCGTTTGTCTGCCGATTGCGTTGCACGGCTGAACTATCGTGCGGCTGTACTTCGTGTGTGGGCCTGCGTTGAACGTCATTTGCTGCTACCACGGCCGTAATAAAATGCGCCTAAACGCACGTTCGCACTGCGTTCGTCTGACCCTGACCTAAATGGAGGGGATCAAATGGGAACCCTTCACATCATTAGGATGTACCTAGGTGCGCCAGGTATACCCTTTGTGTACGCTTATGTTCACTAGTCAACAAGTTATGGGCTTCTTAATGGAGGGGATCCACCAAATCATTGGAAAGAACGTTTCAGTGGAATACAAAACACATTAAAGATAAAAGTAGAAACAAAAATATGTAAAAAAATTGTTTATTTTTATATACAGTTAGAAAATCATTGGCAACAGAAGAGTAGAGGATAAATGTGGATTGACGATGGACATGTAGCGCTCACTCCCGGAGGAGCCGCTGAAAATGAACCACGGGTCAGTCTCCCCGCACTAGGGAATAAATATACTCCAACACCGCTGTGAGTTTTTATCATTTAAATAGTTTACTAAAATAATAGGCAGATGTTGAGACACGGTATTCACAGGTATTTTACAGTACTTTCGTATCGCGGTAAAAACGCGTTGCGGAAAAGAACCGAAACACGAGGCGTCGTATTTCGGAAAATAAAATATTCGTAACCGAACAGAAAAGAAATGCAATTACTCAATAGTTCGGAAAAACAGAGACATGTAGCGAACCCCAAAATACAATCTCTTCGTATTACGATAAACGCGCAGCGGAAAAGAGAAAAATATGTATTCGGAACGCATCTTTAACCCCCGTTCCGATTCGTAACAGAATGAGTCCTGCACAGGTTAAGTCCCGAAATGTAAAAGGTGTGTATGGTACCCGGGTACTGTTCAACTGGCCAGTGAATTTACTGAAGGAATGTCTTCGACTAGTCAGTTGGGGCCCTGTGGACTTTAAAGAGAAAACAGCAGCGTGTCCTTTAATTACAAAAACAGCCTTGGAGGCCTCTCACCCATCCGACGATTGCTTTAGGCTCCGCTGACCCAGGACGTCTCTCCGCTCGATTTTGACTGGGGATACTAGCGGCCGGATCCGTTGTCTGACTTTATGCAGCTTGTCCAGCTCACCGCCTGCTCTCCGTACCCGATCAACTCGCGGTGACTCCTCACTCGAGGTCTTCGGTTCCTCCGGTCTGCAGCAATTCCTGGATTCTGGCAAGTCTCTTTCTCCTCAGGTTGACTGACAGGTCTCACTCAGGCTCTGGCCTAGGCCCTCTCGCGATCTCTTCAGTGCGTCTGCTTTCTCTCGTTCCCTGGCACGCTCTCGCGCGTTCTCCACGAGGTGGAGGATGTAAGTGTCCAGTCCCCACCCACTTCCTGTCTCCTTGCAAAGCATGCCGGGAGATGTAGTCCCAATGTCCAGTGTCTCTAATCGCGACTGTCTCCATCTTGTGGCCAAAAATAGGTAATGCCACAGCAAGATTTTAACACAGCGCTACAGACAACTAATGGATAAAGAGAGCAAATTAAACCTCGAACAATAAAACTGGAATGGGTGCATTCGTTACTGTCAACGAGAAAAGCACTGATAATTAACAATTTTACATTCTTAATAGCAAGGAAAAACGTATGTTGTAGCTATGTGATAGACTGACCCGTGGTTTAGTACAGCAATTAAACATCATTAGCCTAACTATGCTGAGTACTTAATGAGCTTACAGTGGAAATGGACAAATTCTTATTTTTAATCTTCCAGGGTTCTTTCAATAATGAACAGCAAAGGCACTTTTATCCTTTTATGCCTGTTTTGTTCTATATTCATAGACTGAGTTTATTATGTTTACGGTTATGTAGTATATTTCACTATTTTCAGAGGGTGATGGTGTTTCCTCAATGAACAGCTCTGGAATTACACATTTGAAGCAAGTGTCAAACATTCAAAGTGACATCGACAATATGGAGGAAATGGGTTATAGTTTTTCACACAAAAGGAAGAGATCTTCATCTGTTTTGACAAATCCCGTATGTATATTACTTTTTTTTTTTTTTTTTAAAGCAAATACATGTGTACGTGTTGCAGCGATTGTGTATTGAGTCTCAAAGAAAAAAACATTTCATTCTGGCATTTTGCTCAAACTAAAAATGGGGAAAAAAGTAGGCTTTTTTTTTCTCTGCATAGATACTAGGGCTGCACATCTTCACTGGTCTCACGATTCGATTACGATTATCCAGTCAACGACCCATGGTTTTAGACTCAGAATCACACACCGCACATTATTGTGAGTTTGTGTGTATCACAGAGCTCCACAGCAATAAAACTCAGTAATGTGCGGTGTGTATGAGCGTGAGTTTTATTGCTTTGGAGCTATGTGATACGCTCATACACACTGCACATTGCTGTGAGTATTATTGCTGTGGAGCTCTGATTCATACACCCCGCTCATTGCTGTGGAGCTCTGTGATACTCATACACACCGCACATTACAGTGAGTTTATTGCTGTGGAGCTCTGATACGCTCATACATACCGCACATTGCTGTCAGTTTTATTGCTGTGGAGCTCTGTGATACAGTAATGTGCTGTATCGGAGCTCCACAGCAATAAAACTCTAATGTGCAGTGTGTATGAGCGTATATCAAAGGGCTCCACAGCAGTAAAACTCAGTAAAATGTGTGCAGTATGGAGCCCCGTTGGTGTCAGGAGGGGGGGGGGACTCGTTCCCGCGCTGTTCAAGGTCCTAGCAAAGCGTGGCCACGAGATAATTTTGTTTCTGTTAGCGTGCGCACGAGGTTGCAGTGTAAATCCAGGCTCCCCATGGCTGTGTCGGAGATATTAACAAGTAAGAAACTTATACGATATAAACAACAAATTTATCTTGGTTGTATTTCTCCGAAGTTCTCATTCTTTTCATTGTACGTGTTTTTAGTTTTAAGAAAATAGAACCAACCAGCTTGGATAAATATATATATATATAGTTATTACGTATGCAAAAAGATTTTAATCTCCCCACATCAAAGATTTATAAAACACAACATCCATCAGCACACAGATCTCTAGCTTTTGACATCGTATTTCTGTTAGTAACTGTGTGTAACTGTGATATATACAGTTGTGTTCAAAATTATTCAACCCCCAATGCTGTAAAGGGTTTTAGGGAATTTAGTGTACATTTGTAATTGTATTCAGAATGAAATCCTACAAGGACTTTTTAAAGAACCATATGCAACTAAAATGACATCAATTGGTTTTGTAATACAGTAGTAAATGTTTCTTTTGTGAATTCTTCATTGACACAATTATTCAACCCCTTAAAGACTACCACTCTGAAGAACAGAGGTTCATTCAAGTGTTTTCAATCAGGTATTGAAAACACCTGTGGATGTCACGGAGCAGCAATAAAGCATAATAAGCACCAATTAGGCAGCTTTAAAATGACTGTGATACTCAGCTACTTCTAGACATTTACTGGTGTGGTTACAAACATGGTGAAGTCAAGAGAATGGTCCAGGAAGACAAGAGGTGATTACTCTTCACAGGAAGGGCAATGGCTATAAGAAGATTGCAAAGATGTTAAACATACCAAGAGAGACCATAGGAAGCATCATTCGCAAATTCAAGGCAAAGGGCACCGTTGAAACGCTACCTGGTCGTGGCAGAAAGAAGATGCTGACTTCGACTGCTGTGCACTAACTGAAGCGTAGAGTGGAGAAAGGTCCCCGTGTGACTGCTGAGAAAAGATTTGTCAGATGTGGGTACTGAAGTTTCAGCTCAGACAATACGGCGCACACTGCGTAATGAAGGCCTCCATGCCAGAACTCCCAGGCGCACCCCCTTGCTGTCTCCAAAGAATAAGAGTCAACTGCAGTATGCCAAATGTCATGTGGACAAACCACAGAAGTTTTGGGATAGTGTTCTGTGGACTGATGAAACAAAATTAGAACTGTTTGGGCCCGTGGATCAACGCTATGTTTGGAGGAGGAAGAACAAGGCCTATGAAGAAAAGAACACCTTGCCTACTGTGAAGCATGGCGGGGGGTCAATCATGCTGTGGGGCTGTTTTGCTTCTGCAGGTAGAGGGAAGCTTCAGCATGTGCAAGGTACCATGAATTCTCTTCAGTACCAGGAGATATTGGATGACAATGTGATGCAGTCCGTCACAAACCTGAGGCTTGGGAGACGTTGGACCTTTTCAACAGGACAATGATCCCAAGCATACCTCCAAGTCCACTAGAGCATGGTTGCAGATTAAAGGCTGGAACATTTTGGAGTGGCCATCGCAGTCACCTGACTTAAATCCGATTGAGAACCTCTGGTGGGACTTAAAGAAAGCAGTTGCAGTGCGCAAGCCTAAGAATGTGACTGAACTGGAGGCTTTTGCCCATGACGAATGGGCGAAGATACCTGTAGATCGCTGCAAGACACTTGTGTCAAGCTATGCTTCACGTTTAAAAGCTGTTAGTACAACATCCTTTTACAGTTATAAGTACTAAGATTGAATGTCACTTGGGGGTTGAATAAAACTGATAAAGATGTGAGCACAGAAAAGACATTTGTGGTTATTTCATTATAAATGTTATGTTATATTTGTCTGACCTACATGTGCCTCTTTGATTTAATTGTAAGCAAGATGACTGAATGATCAAAATCAATGTCAAACTGGCCAAAACACTCAATTTCAGTGGGGGTTGAATAATTTTGAACACAACTGTATGTGTATATATATATATATCTCTATAGATATATCTCAATATAATTATTTTACCATTTTACTTTCATCCGTTGTTTTCTTTAAGCAGGAAGTAAACTAACCAATTGACATGTATTCCCAGCAAACCAATATTTAAAACAAGCTAGTATCTTGTATATATGTGTATATACATACATACTCCCTGGATCAACAAAAGATGAGCTATTTCTAGAATAAGTAATAAAAACATATTTAGCGAATCCTCCCCTAATAACGAGAATTTAGCTTCTAATCTTCTACTTTTTATATTGTAGGTTATATAACTTCTTTGCTTACTTAATCACAGTAGCTCTTCCAAATTCAATATATATATTTGTATTTCATTGCAGCAAATACTTAAGGACAATTATCCTTATATCAGATTTCTCATATTTCTATACTGCAGATTAGAAATATTTTCAAGATTCCGATCTAGAGGTAATCTGAGATCTCCGTCTATATGCATTGCAAGATACACACCCATATATATATATTTACATTAATGACACTTTGTTTTCCATACATTACCTGTCCAAAATCTGGAAACGTTTCTGCAGTCTTCCAGCCGCAATAAATTCTTTGTATGTAATGTATTTGAGTATATGAGCATTTTAAAGATATTAGATCTTAGTTTCTATGTTTCTTCTAGCATCTCCTTGAGTATGCTCTTGTGAGAAGTAAGAGATAAGTCAATGCATAAATGAATTTCAGAGAGGGAGAGTGAAGTGTAATCTGAGTTGGAATGAAGAGAGCGATCTCAAGGAAGTGCTGAATGAATGCTTGAATGCCTGACTACGTGTTCTGTCTTCAAAGTTCTAGGAAGATTCACGTCATCTATTACGTACCTCTCCATTTGCATATAATATTGTCTTATGAGGGCTTCCAAACTGTTAACACTGCCATCTTGTGGTGTAAGTAAAGGTTGATTTTTGAAATAGAAATATTAAAAATTAATTTGAAACATGTGACCGTTCACCGCTCCATTTGTCTTATCACTGTCTTACAGACTGGTGTCTGGAACTGTCATATTTGATTTAGTACTTAGAATCCCTTTTTCTACTATCCATTAAAAGGTTTTTACTGAGTTACTCTTATCCGTTACATTCCTTTGCAATTATATCAGCAAAATACATTTAAAACAACTTATCTCTCTTCGTCAATAATTATACTGTTATAATATACCTCAAAAATATTTCTAAATATTATTTTCTGTGCTACTATTATAAAATATATTGATTTTATATATACTTTGTGCATAGCTATACTTGCATATATTCTAAACCTTAAATAGGTTTCTATACCAAAAAGAAAAATATCTTCATTTAAAGAAAACCGACCAATAAATTGTCTGACTTCTCCAGCACTTTGTCTTTATATGATATATGCCAAGCCTTTCTATAGCATCCTAGTCTAGCGATTTATAGTTTTAAACACACATTCTTCTCTAATTAGTTAGTTTACAATGAACTTGTCACTGGGAAAAAAAAAATCTCTCTCTGGGTTCATTCTAAAACTAGGTTAAAGTTGAGAAAGACTTTTACATTAAACAAGATGGCTACAGGCATCCATTTTGTGTATCTCTGAAAATACCTGACGGCTGCATACTCGGCATAACTCTGGAATTCATGCACAGATTGCCCTGCTGATATTGAGGATTAGAGGGTCCCAGACTGGTGCCCCACAATCCCCCATTCCTTTTTAAATGCTCAACACAATGGGGATTAATCCCAGTATCCTCAGCCTGTAACAGCAGTATATTGTGGCATTAAGACTGCTGTATAAAAGATACTCTGAACCACTCTATGCATGACCCACTCCCCTGATACAGCCTGTGCAGTTTGCAGGAATACTCTGTGCTGCTGATCGTTGCAGCAGGTGTACATAGGAAGACAATCCCTGCAAATCCACTGCCCTCTCTTGCCATACACTGCCTGCGTGTATTCAGTATATGATGTGTCACAGCCGATAGTAATGTGAAGTATCACCTTATCTACTGTGTGCTGCAGGGGCTGAAAGTCCTGTCACTCTCAGCCAGGAGATGCCAGGGGTACAGGTACATAGGCACAGGTGAGATGGTGCCCGTATAATGCCAGCAGCCTGTATCTGACTGCTCGGGGAATACTACTCCCATCTGGGGACACAGGCAATTTATGGCAGGAGAGGGCAGATTTGACTGTAAACTCCTATGAGCAGGGCCCTCTACACCTCTTGTTTCCATCTTATGTCCGTTTTATCTGTATTTCGTTTCCTTTGGTTATTGTAAAGCGCTGCGGAAACTGTTGGCGCTATATAAATGACGATAATAATTTGCAGGGATTATCATCATTTATATAGCGCCAACAGTTTCCGCAGCTCTATACAATAACCAAAGGGAATGAAATACATATAAACGGACATAGGATGGAAACAAGAGGAGCAGAGGGCCCTGCTCATAGGAGCTTACGGTCTAGAACCGGGATGGCAAACCTTTTTTTTGAGCCAGAGTGCCCGAACTGGATCGCTGAACCAAATTGTGTGTCTCAAAGGGCCAACCCCACAAATAGACCTGAATACGGATTTATTTTAGAAAAAACACTTCATAAGACTGAACTAATTATGTGCTTAAGTCTTAAGGCTAGGGTCAAACGAAAGCATTTTTACACGCGAACGTAAAAAAGTGCGTCCGAACGCATTGATGTATTTTTTCACGGAATATGCGAAAACTGTCATACGATGCGCATTTTCGTGCGTGATGTTTTACGAATCCAAACCAGGAAACTTTTTGCGTCTGGACGTTATGTTGGCCGGACACGAGCAGGGTCTGACGTCTCCAAATCACACACACACACACCGCTAGCGGGCGCAGCGCACTCTGTACGTCCGTACTAGAGGTTCTGCGTTCTCGAAAAAAATGCGTTCATTTTCCACTTGCGTTGCGCGGCCGGACTTTCGTGCGACCGTACTTCGTATATTGGCCGTCATTGCCCGTCATTTGCTGCTAGTGCAGCCGTGATTAAGTGCGCTAGAACGCACGTTAAAAATGCGCTGGTCTGACCCCAGCCTAAAAGAAAAATACAGTAGAAGATGAATATATTGCCCCAAGCTCACACATGGATATAATTGCTGTCACACATGGATATAGATTTGCCCCAAACTCACATATGGATGTATATCTGCCCCAAGCTCACATGGTCCTCCCGGTGCCTCACAGCATGCTTCTTCCTCCCCAGTGCGCATTGGCAAATGATGTTCCCCGGCCGCTCGCTAAAGTACACAAGCCGCAATCTTGCGAGATCGCGGTTGGTGGACTTCAAGTGGCCGGGGAACATCATTTGCCAGGGGGCGGGCACGCGCGCTGGTCGGACGCGGCAGTGAGGCAAGCCTATGGCGACAGTCGGCCCCGCGTGCCATAGGTTCACCATCACTGGTCTAGAAGGATAACACAGTCCAAATGTTATCAATAATTATTTCATTCTGTTCTTCAGGTAACGTAAAATTGAACTGAAAAGGTTCTGTAATTAGAATGACAATATGATCAATTTTTTTTTTTTTTTTTTTTTTTTTAAGCTCATTTTGACAAGGTTTGGGTTTGCATATTCTGACAACCTCAATAAAAATTGTCCTAGAAGTGTTTTTTTTTTTTTTCACTTTGGTCGCTCCACTGCCCAACTTTATATTTTTATTAAATACTAGTCACACATATTTAACTTTGACATTTTTAACTGTTTCTCCCAGTAGTTTCAGCAGTTTTGATAGATCTGATCATGCAGGGACTGCTAATTATATGTTAATTGAGGGGGGGGGCAAAAACTGATGTAAGAAGGAAATTGTCCTAAATGGATTACAATAGAATGTCCTGTAAAGTGTGGATTACATTCATATTGAAAAGTGCTCTGTACTAAAGCAGGACAGATACCCCTAACAGCATTTTACTGGAACCAGAGTTTCCATAATTAGATTTGTGCTTTAAGGAGGTGGGTTTTCTTGGTGCAGGTATAGCTGGGAGAGAGCCCCCCCCCTGCAGCTTGGAAGCTCCTACTGATTGGTAAAGGTTGATTAACCAGGAGTACTAGACTAAGCAGAATAAAGCTGATCTAAAGTAAAATTAGTAGAAAACTCTTGTAAATGTAAAGAAAACTGCCCTCCAGCACTGCACCTTGTATCCATGCTGTGTAAGGCAGCAGTGCACCCAGTGTCCTCCTGCTTGAGTCTGTCCCTGTGACATGGGGTTAAATTGAGGAATGCCTACAGACTGCTGTGCTGCGGAGGATCGGGGGTGGGGCGCCCAGCGTGACTTAAGCAGACCGTTTGCTGGGAGACTTTTCAAAGCCACTTCAGAGGCAGACATGGGAGAGGGGATTTTAGCTTGTGCTGCACGTTGGACTCGGGAGAGCCAGCGCTTCCTGGAAAGACCTGAGGTGGAGGGGGCGTGGCCATGAATCGATTAGCAGCCTGAGTTAATCAATGCAGAATCGTGATGCATCAGGGAAACTTATATTTGACAGCCCTAATAGATACCCTCATATCTAAATGCAATGGGCCAGATTACATACATAATGCAATGTTAGCGCTCAAGTGTGAGCTTTAACGTTAGCTTAGGTGGCCCTAGCGCGGGCAGACTAGATTACATTCAGAACTAGGGATAGACCGATATATCGGTTTTGCCGATATTCAGAAAATTACTGATATCGGCATTTTATTTGCCGATTATTTGGACAAGTTGTTTCACTGCGACAGGCAAGATCCCACAGAACTGTGAATCTGGGGCTTCTCCCACATCAGGCTGTAAGCCCTCACTGCAGAACGACCCCTGCTCACTGACCATATTGCGCATGAGTGTGATGGCAACAGAAATGGGGCTTCCATCCCATCAGGCAGGGAATTCCCTATACAGGAGATGCAGGGTCTATTTCCTACAGCAGGGGTCAGCAACCTGGGCCCTCCAGATACTTTGGAACTGCATTTCCCATGAGGCTCCAACAACCTAATGAGAAGCTGAGCATCATGGCAGATGTAATTCCAAAACATGTGGGGGCGATATTACAAAGTTAGTGCTAACATAACCAGAGCTGTTGTAAACTTACCAGCCATTATAGTCTGTGGTTAAGTTTACAACAGCTCTAGTTAAGGTAGCACCAACTTTTCAATATAACCCTTGGAGGGCCAAGGTTGCTGCACCCCTTACATACAGGGTCATATGAGGGATCTTTCAGAAAGCCAAAGACACCGTCTGATTGTTTGTAAAAATAAAAGCTTATTAAATTGAATAAATGAAGTGGACGTGGTGCAATATTTAAATGTTAAACACATTGAGTTAATGGCATAATGTCAGATTTGCGCTTTATTTTTTTTTTCAACAACTTTAAATTTACGGAATATCGGCCAGAAAAGCTGCCGATAATCCGTATCGGCCCTGAAAAAAATGATAGCGTTCTGAATAGGGATAGACCAATAACGGGTTAAAAAAACACCGTTCGCAATTCGGAGTTTGCTTTTCCGTGCCTGCTTACAGTACTTTGCACTCCCTAACGCTAGTTACTGTCCCGCTGTGGTTAACGGATTCCGCTTCAGCGGAAATGGCACAAGCTAAAAAAAAATGCAAAAATCACATACACTCTTCATCCTACGGAGAGAATGGCGGTTCGATCTGCTTCATCTAGCTGTCGGGAGCAGAGTGAGACTGGAGGAAAAAGTCCCCCAGTCTCCCTCTGTGAATCACTCTGCCAGCTCTCGTGAGGCGAGATCCTGCAGGTCATGTGACCGGGAGGGGATGCTCGCAGCAGCGCTCATCACCGCGTTATGGTGCAGTCTGCTGGATTAGCGCCTGTACCATAATATCACGCTAAAACTGTAACGGTAAGGGGAAACCTGCAGGTGCAGGTATCCCTCCTTGGCATCCCTGTTCTAGTGTGATGTATGTAATAATCTGGCCCAACATGCAGAAGATGTTAATGAGATGGCAAACCTCGTACACACCATTACTTTATCACAGGCCCAGACCTGCCAACTTTGGCAGGTCTGAGATGAGGGTAGGAGGCATGTCCAGCAGCAATGTGGGGCAAGCAGGAGTGAGTCCAGATTCCAGTGTAGTAAGCAAATATTTATCAAATGCCGGCTGGGTGGAGTAGAGGTAACATCCCTGCTCTGCGTGGAGATTGTGGAGACACAGGTTCGATCCCGGCAAGAGCACCTCTCCAGTAAGTGTCCTTGGGCAAGACAAGGTACGGTACACACTTGCCACCCAGGACATACTTGAAAACGAGAGAAATCTCAATGTATCCTTCCTGGTAAAATACTTTCTAAAAAAATAAAATAAAAAATAATTAAAAGAGAAGGGTAAGGGCAGAACTAGAGAGGTGACTGGACAGGGCTAACAAGGAATAACGACTAGGGGCGAGACAGGAAGGAGACTGACACCATAACTAAGAATAGACTAGACGAGGCTAACATGGAGAATAGGGACATGACAGGAAAGGGGCTGACATAAAAAATAACTAAACTAGTCAAACAGGAATAACGAAGTCAATAAACAGAAAATGGCTACGAAAACTAAAGACATAAGAACAAGACGTAAAGCAACTAAGGCAAAATAGAGCCGTTGAATAACAAACCATAGGATTGGTAGTGGTGTGCAAATAGCGTGGTCAATTTGTAGAATACTGGTTGTGCCAGGCGGCTGGCATAGAATTGTCAATGTCCAAAGCAAAGGTCCAGTACACAGCAAAGTCCAACAATGAGGAAAGTATATAGAGGATAAACTTGAATCAAAGCGAGTGGTTGGTACACAGTGTAGACAAACAGCTGAATCAGTGGAACTCATGGGTGAATATAGGTGGTCTTCAATTACTAAACAAAGTTGAGGAACAGCAGTAGGTAGCCAGGAACAGGTCCACACACCAAGGAAGACTTCCATGCATTAACACAATCGATACAGAAGCATTGCCTTCTGGGAGTTGCTCTTTATGGAGGCCTGATTAGCTGAGAGAGAATTCTGAGAGAGCAGCTGGAATTCCTGGCCTAGACGAGAACCAGAAAATACCAAACGGTGTGGCGCACTCTTAGTTCTACTATGATCTACCACCCTTAGTATATATCCATGTGGATTTTACAGGTATCACACCATATATTTGTGCAAATCACCTGTGATCAAGGTGTATATACCTTATATGTATTTATAGAGGCGGAATCAATTGGTCCGGAGTTTCATAAAAGAAAGGAACATATATCATAGCGCACCCTGTAGGTAAATGTGCTCTATCAAATAAACATACGTCCTCAAACTCACATGGCTTTGAGCCAAACTGTGCACAGTTTGGCTCAAAGCCATGTGAGTTTGAGGACGTATGTTTATTTGATATAGCACACCCTGTAGGTAAATGTGCTCTGATATGTTGCTTTCTTTTATGAAACTCCGGACCAATTGATTCCGCCTCTATAAATACATATAAGGTGTATATACACCTTGATCACAGGTGATTTGCACAAATATATGGTGTGATACCTGTAAGATCCACATGGATATATACTAAGAGTGCGCCACACCTTTTTGTTTGGTATTTTCTGTTTTAATTGTGTGCACCTATTGGATAGAGGGCACTTTGGTGTTTAGGCGAACTGGTAATATAAGTGAATATATATCTTGTGGCGCTACCATTTTCTTTTTATAAATACTAGACGAGAACCAGGCTGGATCTCCAGGAGCTTGGTTGCAGCAAAGGGTTATGTGCAAAACCTGATGATCACACAAAAGTTTTGCTGAAGCCAGACCAGAGCTATATGAACAGATACTGGCCTTCCACCGGGTGAAAAGGGTGTAAACCTTAGTTATGACACATCACTGTGAGCACCCCACCAAACAGTGGCCATCATCCCATTGTGCATACGCGGCAGGATGACCGCTGTCTGGCTGAGCAACTTGTCAAGGCTTCTCATACACAAGCACTGCATTCTGTTTGTTTTGATTTAAAAAGTCCTGATTTGAACTATTTCAGTACCAGACGCAAGCGTAAACTGGTGCTCGCAGAGTGTTTTCCCTCAGTCATCCCGAAAACCAGTTAACAGCTAGGGCCGTCAGGTGATCGGAGTACTGAGTGGGAAAAACTGTGGGTCACTTGGCAGGTCTACAGACCAACTTCCTCCAAAATCCATAGTATATCAATCTCTCCCTCTTTGATGTTCGATTTTCAAACTGGAGTGTAGAAAAGAAAATTATGTATAATTTTATAAATAATTTTTTTTCGTTTAGTACTGTTAAAATATGTATCAAAGACTGTGGGAATGCAGTGCTTTTAGTCAATCTAGTAATGTTGTTTTCATGTATTTGCAGATAGGAATTCGAAGCCAAGAATATGACAATAGTGCTAATGCCATGTATGATTATGATGCAGAATACGATGCTGTAAGTAACATTAACATAAACCAGATCTTGATAAATTTTACTAGTAATTTAGATTCCCCCATTTTTAGGTTAGTGTATCTTAAACGTACTTGTTCTCCCAGGTAATGGTCTCCCTCAGTGCTCTTCCAAGCAGTATCTCTGCTGAGATCTGTGGGCAAATAGTACACACACATAGCCAGTAAGATGCTTCAAATTGCATGTATTGAGAGACAATGGTTGGATAGCTCTGCAAAACTGATTGGAACCCCGGAAAGGCTCTCTAGCAGGAGCTGATGTACAGCCTTCCAGGTGGAGGAACGCCCCATGCTTTGGAAGGTTGTAACAGCCGAGGGGAAGGCACCTAACACTCCATGATCAATTAACAAAGTTAAAGGGATGGTTCAATATGCTAGTCCCCAACACAAACAACCAACACCTAAAAATATGCATACACATGATTATGAACTCTTTATCTAAATACACACCCAAAATTAGCAACACCACCACAAAAAAAGCTGATTTTTGCAGAAGAAATATTTTCTTTGCCAAGATCCCTTACACAGTATGATTTGGTCACATAAGAAAATGTGTGCAACCTGTTTCCAACAGTTCTCTTCAGCATTGGTGCTCTGAACTGCAAAACCGATGGTGCTGTGCTGTCACAGAAAAAGACTTGGGTTTGCAGATACTTTGTACCATAGAAAACGGCAGGACAAACGTGCCGTGTTTATATATTTGTATACAACTTTAAGTCTCTAAAAAATAATGTACAATACTGAAAGTGATTTGACATACATAGAGCCGTGCATCTCCAATTGGATTAATGATTTTTGCCTCATGTCGGTTTCCGAGATCCACTTTAAAAACAACTTGTGTAAATTGGTAGCCAAAATATGGTGCCATATTGCTGGCTGTTAACTGTGTTTTAATTAGTTTCTCTGCTCCACCGCATTTGGGTCTTATGGGTTGATTACCATAACTGATGGGCCACAGTTACTCTGCTTTTTATCTTTGCGCATATTCCCACCCTCCTTTTATACATAGTGTATTCACCCTTTCCCTAGTATGCATGACTATCCTTTTATAGATATCTTGTGAGCATTCTCCCTTTGCCTCATTTCTTTGTGTTTTTCCCCTTTTCTTCATGTGCATGGTCCCATTGCTCTCAATCCTCCAGTGCATGGCCTTGTCCTCCTATTCTCTCCCCTTTGCATGTCCTCCCTTTTTTTTTTTTCCTTTGGAAGGTAGGGATGCCACTTTAATTTTATTGGATTGGGAAGAATGTCAGAAATTAGGAACAGGTTTCTGTTGAAGAGTTGCAAACTAACTACAAACAATACATTGTGTTCAATACAGCTGCTGCAAACTGCCATAACCTAAATCGCATTATTGTCCACCTTACTTTCTTTGTAGGGAAGTGTGATATCAGATGTTTCTTACGGTGGAGATCAGCAGAGAGTGCTCACTGAGGTTCTCAATTACTGTCAGGTAAATCTTTGCCAACACTGTAAATGAATATCTGCAAAAAATCAGACATGGGCTATAAAAGACAGTGGGCTATAAAAGATTACATATCACATCCCACACTGTCTCTCAATCAGCACCCGGCAGCGTCTTCCTTGCTGCTTGGTGGCCATGCTCCGTGGTCGCGTGGTACAGCCGTGGGTGGGGCACGGCTTGAAATATTATGACCCACTGTTTGGTTTTTATGGTATGGGTCTTCATCTCTCATCTCCTGGCCCCCCTCATTGTAACTGATTGATCAACTATTTTTTTACCTTAATTTATTTCCCCTACCTGTTGCCACCCAATCTAATTAGCAAGTGTGAATCCCCTGCTACTCAGATAGCCTGGCACCAGGTGTGAGAGCTTAAATTCCCTGATTCTAAGCAGTCAGTGCTCATATAACACCAGGTGCAGGCTCTAAGTGGCCTGTCCAAAGTGGCAGAGTGGAGTTACTAACTGGAGATGAGGACCTGTACGTTCCACATGCTAAATCTGGTAATATTACTGCTACATTATGCTCTCTTACTACTTCTGACTCTTTCCTAAAATGGAACTCCTGCACCTGTACCACCAACTCCTCTATCTACATCTCTCCCTCCCTTCTCTCTTCCCACATGATGGCCTCACATGAGTTCCTTAGTTTCCTCAGAAACTTGTCTCCCTCTAATTCTCTGGCTTACAATCGCCCCCACTAACACAACTCCCATTCCCACCTTCTTCCTCACTCTTGCTGTTACTTTATGCAGATGACCGCTCTCCTAACCCTGACCCCACAACAAATCCACTACTTCCCTCTCCCATCTCCAAGGGACATAAAACAACTCCTCGCAACCTCATTCCTATAAGACCTCTGGAACGCTCGCTCTGTATGCAATAAACTCATATCTATGACATTTTCATCTCCAACTCCTTCAACCTCCTAGATCTTACTGAAACCTGGTTAACTCTCTCTGACACTTGGTCTGTTGCCGCTCTCACGTAGCAGTCTACACTTCAGCCATACCCCCAGACCGGGTGAGACACATGGTGGCGGGGCTTGGAATTTTGTTCTCTCCCACCTGCACCTCCCTCCACCCCCCCCCCCATCTCCTTCACCTCTTTTTTTGAAGCATGCTGCATCCGCCTGTTTGAGTCCCTCGCTCTCAGGGTGTGGGTCATCTACTGCCCACCGGGACCAACCTCCCAGTTTTTTGACCACTTTGCTACCTGGCTTTCTCACTTTCTGTCTACTAACCTTCCATGCCTAATTCTTGGACTTCAACATTCCCATTGATCCTTCTGCCCCCAAACCTCTTTCACACACACACACATCCTCCCTTGACTCGCACAATCCACTCTACTCCCTGTGAAGGTCACGCTATTGAGCTTGTTTGTTTTTTTCTTTCAACCTTTGCTCCATTTCTGAATTCACCTGTCGCCCTTTCCCCATCTCTGACCAGCAGTCCTCTCCTCCTATCTGGATTACCTAAACTCCCTGCACATCTCCCGCACACCTCAACCTTCACCTGCCACTGACCACTAGAACGCTACTTTTATCTCTGCTTAGACACACTTGCTCCTCCTTGACTCGAAGGCCCCACACTGCCAGCTTCAGCCCTGGCACACCCTCTAGACACTCTACCTGCTAAGCTGCTCGTGCACTGCAGAGCGTGCCTGGAGGAAATCCTGCTCTGAAGTGGATTTCATGCATTTAAAGTTTATTCTGCGGACATTCAACTCTACCCTTCACTTGGCCAAACAAGCCTTCATCTCATCTCTTATCTACTCTTTCCTCCATCCCTAAACGACTCTAGTTCTCTTTCAACTCTCTCCTCTACCCACCCGCACCTCCCCCTTCACCTACCTTTTAGCGCTCAGGACCTGGCAGATTATTTCTTAAATTAAACCCTATCAGAAGCAGCATTTTGACACATACCAGTAATCCACCACCTCCACTCCCAGAGACCCCCTCTGCTACTCTCTACTGCTTCATCCCAGCCACTGAGGAGGAAGTGAATTCCTTACTGTCCTCCTCACATCTCACTACGCGCCAGCTCGACCCCATTCCCCTGCTCTCGCACACATCTTCAACCTATCTCTCTCCACTAATCACTACCTGGAAGGTAGAACGTAACGAGATAATACCAGAAATTTAGAAATTGCAAGAAAGTTCAAGATGAAAACGGTAGTGAGAGACCGAAGGGTTTTACCCCTGTGTACTTTGAATAAACTTCAGTTACACTGATGAAAACATCAGGGTACTAGTGTCTCCCAGAGACCAGATTAATATTTAACTTTTATTAAACCTAATTAAAAGAGAATCGAACATATAAACATAAATTGACAAAGTTCACAAGACAATGATAAAACCAAATCTGCTGAAAAAATTGTATATATATATCGGCAGAAACAGTGATCAACGAGCAGTGCAGGAGGTGACCTTCAAGGATCACTTCAAAATGTTGTTACAATAACAGATGAAAGATACTTGCTAGTTGACAATATAAGATCACAAAAATATGCAGTATTTGATCGTTGATCACTGTTTCTGCCGAGAGATATATATATATATTTTTTTTTCAGCAGATTTGGTTTTATCATTGTCTTGTGAACTTTGTCAATTTATGTTTATATGTTCGATTCTCTTTTAATTATGTTTAATAAAAGTTAAATATTAATTTGGTCTCTGGGAGACACTAGTACCCTGATGTTTTCATCAGTGTAACTGAAGTTTATCTCTCTCCACTGGCTCATTCCCATCCGCCTTGAAACACGCGCAGGTTACCCCTTTACTAAAGAAACCCTCCCTCGATCCCAACTCTCCATCTATCGTCCTGTATCCCTGCTTCCGTTTAACTCTAAGCTCTTGGAAAAATTAGTTGCCAACTGTCTCTCCGACCTCCAGTTCCCTACTTGACTCCCCCCCCCCCCCCCCGCAATCAGGCTTCCGTCCCCTACTCTCAACTGAACTTGCCCTCACCAAAGTCACCAATGATGTCCTAACTGCTAAAAATCATGGCCACTATTCTATTCTCAACCTGCTTGACCTTTTAGGCTGCTTTGGACACTGTCGACCACCCTCTCCTACAGACTCTCAGCTCTCTTGGTCTCCGTGACACTGCACTCTTGGATTGACTCTTAAAGGCATTGAAGAGGTGTTTGTTATCAGTTGGTGTACCTCAAGGCTCTGTCCAATGTCCTCTCCTCTGCTCTTCTCTATCTAAACCTTCTCTGAGCAAAATCCTTAACAGCTTTGGCTTTAATTAACACCTCTATGCTGATGATACTCAGATCTACCTCTCTACCCCTAAGCTTTCTCCTCCTGTCCTTTCCATACTCGGCAACTGTTTATGTGGCATTTCCTCCTGCATGGCCTCTCACCATCTAAAGATTAACTTGTCAAAGACTGAGCTCCTACCAATTCCTCACTCTAATGCCTCCCCCACCTCCTGACTTCTCTATCACGGTCGAACCACAATCTCCCATCAAATCAGGTTCGTTGTCTCGGAGTTACACTTGACTCTGCTCTTTCCTTCAACCCCCACATTCAGTCTCTTTCCTCCTCCTTCCACTACCAGTTACGTAATATTTACAGAATTCGGCCAATTCATACCGTTGACTCCTCAAAGCAACTTCTCCACGCCCTTGTAATCGCCCGACTTGACTATTGTAGTAATCTTCTAGCTGGCCTCCCTCTCTTCTGCCTCTTCCCCCTACAATCCATTCTAAATGCCTCTGCCAAGCTCATCCACCTCACCTGCTGCTCTCTGCTGCTCCTCTCTGTGAGTAATTTTCACTGGCTCCCCATCCACTGCAGAATTAAATTCAAAATCCTTACCCTGACCTACAAAACTCACTAACTCCCCACTACCTGTCCTCAATCACCAACTACACCCCAGCTTTTGCCCTAAGGTTAAACTGTGACCTGTGCCTAGCTTCTCCACGCATCACCTCTTTCCATGATAGACTGCAGGAGTTCTCAAGCGCAGCCCCATCCTCTGAAGCACGCTCCCTCATACTGTCAGACTCTCCCCTAGTTTCCCTTCCTTCAAACACTGCCTTAAGGCATTCCTATTTGGGCAAGCCTACCACTCGACTCATTGATACACCTCACTGCCCCAACCAGTCCATTACTCTCACCTTGCAGTCCTCTCCTCCTGTTTCCACCGTCAACCTTTCTAGATCGTAAATTCCCATGGGAATAGGGCCCTCCTGTACTGGTTTGTCAAAATGTTGTTCCATGTATTGTAACTCTGTCTATATTGTGCCCATTGCTCAACGCTGTGGAATATGTTGACGCCTGCCGGTTTTAAAAACACTCGGCTTGGTTACTCGTTGCCCAGACATGGTTTTATCAACCCAGACTTGTCAGACTACTCCTGGCTCTTGACCCTTGATCTGACATACTCACTCGTAGGGATGCACCGATACCACATTTTTAGGACCGAGTACAAGTACCGATACTTCTTTAAAGTACTCACCGATACGAGTACCGATACTTTTATTTAATGTCATGTGACGCTTTCCAATAAATAATTTAGGATTTTGCCAAAAGCCTGTCCAGTTTGTTTATATTGCAATGTATGGCCAGACACCCCATTTACCCCCCCCCCCCCCGCGCACACCTCGTCTTAGATAGAGATCTATATATCTCCCTATATTGCCAAAAGTATTCACTCGCCTGCCTTGACTCGCATATGAATTTAAGTGACATCCCATTCCTAATCCATAGGGTTCAATATGACGTTGGTCCACCCTTTGCAGCTATAACGGCTTCGACTCTTCTGGGAAAGGCGGTCCACAAGGTTTAAGAGTGTTTATGGGAATTTTTGACCATTCTTCCAGAAGCGCATTTGTGAGGTCACACACTGATGTTGGACGAGAAGGCCTGGCTCTCTGTGTCCGCTCTAATTCATCCCAAAGGTGTTCTATCGGGTTGAAGTCAGGACTCTGTGCAGGCCAGTCAAGTTCATCCATACCAGACTCTGTCATCCATGTCTTTATGGACCTTGCTTTGTGCACTGGTGCACAATCATGTTGGAAGAGGAAGGGGCCAGCTCCAAACTGTTCCCACAAAGTTGGGAGCATGGAACTGTCCAAAAATGTCTTGGTATGCTGAAGCATTCAGAGTTCCTTTCACTGGAACTAAGGGGCCAAGCCCAGCTCCTGAAAAACAACCCCACACCATAATCCCCCCTCCACCAAACGTTACACTCGGCACAATGCAGACAGACAAGTACCGTTCTCCTAGCACCCACCAAACCCAGACTCGTCCATCAGATTGCCAGATGGAGAAGCATGATTCGTCACTCCAGAGAACGCGTGTCCACTGCTCTAGAGTCCAGTGGTGGCGTGCTTTACACCACTGCATCCGATGCTTTGCATTGCACTGGGTGATTTATGGCTTAGATGCAGCTGTTCGGCCATGGAAACCCATTCCATGAAGCTCTCTGTGCACCCATTCTATCACAAATGTTTGTAAAAACAGTCTGCATGCCTAGGTGCTTGATTTTATACACCTGTGGCCATGGAAGTGATTGGAACGCTTGATTCTGATTATTTGGTTGGGTGAGCGAATACTTTTGGCAATATAGTGTGTGTATCTATCCTCAGACCAGACTTGCCTACATACATATATATGTGGTGTATATATACATCTATATCTGGTCTGAGGTCTGTGTAATATGTATCTCACCAGATCTCAGACCAAACGCTGGGGATGCTGGCCGCATGGATTAAAAGCATATGGCCAGCGTTCCCCTCCGGTGGGCCGCATTACTCACCCAGCGGTGGGTCCGGTCGCAGGGCTGTGATGTGGCCGTGGAGGCCTTGACGCTGCCTCCAGCCGAGATCTCGTGGGTGCCTCCTGCGAGATCTCTGCTGGAGGCAGCGTCACAGCCTCCACTGCCCAGCAGCCGCATCACAGCCCTGTGAACGGACCGACTGCTGGGTAAGTAATGTGGCCTGCTGGAGGGGAACGCTGGCCAAATGCTTTTCATGCATGCGGCCAGCTTCCCCAGCCCCAGCTCAGCGCTGACTTCCGGTATCAGGGGGAGGTATTGTACCATTTGCATGAGTATCGGCACCGGTGCATCCCTACTCACTGGCAATACTACCCTTTGGCATACCCTGAATATATCTGACTATACTGACCCTTAGCATTTCTCTGTTAACCCTGTGTGTATGAATCTGTTTTTATTGGACTTGTTTTCATTTTTTTTATTTTAAGAAATCTCAATTTTTACCTGACTTGTTCGATTCTAAATATTTTAGAAAACCGAATAATACAATTGGTCAAGAAAAACACATCACACTATATCCAGAGGCAAAAAACAGTGCTTGGTAAGGGTTTACTGGCAAAACAGGTGATGTCCTCGAATCTCTAAAGTATAATATATAATTTTCATATTTGGCGAAAATAAGGTTGCGCGTGCAGAATCCGGCTGGGTTTTTCTCATTTATCCTCGCCTGACCCCACCTGTTTCCTGCCAATAAATGCCACCTGTGCGCGCAATGCCCTGACTGTGATCGCTCTTTTCCAAGTCACACATGCCCCAGGTGTTTGAAGGTTAATTGTGAGTATCGAGGGTGTGGAGTGTAGGAAAGCATTCTTTTGTCTGGTCACCTGTGTTAACCCATTCATCACACATCACATACAACCATCATTACACATGAATACGCATTACACATACATACCTGTCTTTACCTGGAACTTTGTCCCCTATTTTACATTGTCTGGAGAGGTGACGGTGCCAGGCAAGGCCCATCCAGCCAAGGGACAGATTCTGGTCGAGGGACAAGTCAGAGTTAGTGCAAATTTTGGCTATATTCAATAATTCAAATATATTTGGGAAGAAATGGATTTTAAAAATATATTTCTTTTCTGTGTGGGTAGGGGGAGCTGACGGCGGTCCTCAAATGCCTGACCAACTTCCTGGAGGTCCTAGGGGATGAGCAGGCTGGCACACTGCTGCTCCACATCTTGCCTATATGGCCACCGTCCTCAATTCAGCCCCGGAGATGATTGTTCCAGTGCCCAGATGCAGGGGACAGTCTGCATCACTTGTTAACCTTCCTGCTGCCTCCATCCAGCTCGGTCCCTCTGCCCCACCTGCCCCTTCGGTTACCTCTTCCCACCAACCTCGTCAGTTGCCTATGCCACCTCCTCCAGAGGGTGTACCCTTCTCCGATCCAAGAGGCATAAGGGCTAGTAATTTATTTGAATTTTCGAGCGTTTTATATATTTAATGTTTTCCATATAGGTTTATTTCAGGTTCCTTATGTTCTATTGAATGTGTTTCATGCTACATACAAATTTTCTTTCTCCAATACCTGCATTTTTCTTTCTCATTTTTGGGAGTCTTCCTAAGCTTTGCCCCTTTTTTTTAAATTTTTTTTTTTTTTTTTATTTTGTACGACCAGTGTCCCTATTCAGGTTTCCTAATAATCCTGTCACACTGTCAACATGTTACGAGACCAATGAGACGACTGGAAAGTATACTTACACATCAAATACTGCTGTATGCCACATCATACTCAAATGTACAATATGTCCCCATTATGACATGAGCCATGCAATATACACCTTGTATAGTGCACCTGTATCGTCTATTATAAGTCTGGCATATTTAGCTACAATTGACACGTGGGGTAATATTGACATCTAATACTTTCCAATGGTAACGCCATTATCCATCGCTGTGGATTTCCACTTGATACACACAACAGTATGACGATTATTTTCCTGCAACTAAGAAGCACATCATACTTCAGGATGTGCTGCTACCACTCAATAGATCCTAATACAGACACATCACGTCTCTACCCTCATGCAAATGCATTACGTCCCACTGTATTTCGACAAATAACGGTGTTTGGTTTCAAAAGAATTTATTTTCCTCAAAGGAAATGTTTTACTATTCATAAACGTCAAGTTCTATTTCACATGTGCAGTAATGTGTAAAAAGCAATGTAAACTTGTTTCAATAGTGCTTGAAGTGACAAATCTTATTGTGTCCCCATCTGCAAAATAAAAGTGCGATGAAGGTAATGCCTAGAATCCATCCATCCAGCCATACACTTGTGAGAGTAACAACAAGCGACATTTCCTCGCTTCTGTGCTTTGCTTATTCTCAGTTGCCAGCATACCTTGTTGCATGTAATTCTATTTTTCCTGTTGACATGTAACATTTTTTTCTACCTGCTTTGTCAACATCCTTGAAGTAATAAAATATTGATCTACCTCATGAATAAAAATTTTTTGTATGAAGAGGTCTCTGTAATGTGTCACTATCACATCATAGGTACAGTTGTACAGGGCCAGACTTCAGGATGGTGAACATTTGGGTGGCATTTCATTGTTGGAGAGCACACTTGTGCATTGCACTAAGGTAATGGTGGGATGTATCTCAACAGCAGCTCTTTCTCAATGGGTATCTACACGATTTAAATACACATTTCAGCTCTGTTCCTCTTTCTAGCTAAGCAATCCTAATATACTGCGCTTATACACACTCCCTCCCGGAACCCAAATTGCCTGTTTGGCACATTCAACTCCCTTCATCATCCTGCTGTGGCTGTTCCTCACACTGACCTCAATGCCAGCGACCTTGCATGCTTTTTTCGCCGCAAAAATAGAACCGATAAGAACCAAAATTTCAACAATGCCATCACCCATGCAAGAAGTTCTACGTCGTGACTACCCTCGCGTGTCTAACTCCTTCTTGCGACTGAAAAAGCGGTCTTTATGCTAGTACGATCCTCACCCCACTACCTGTTCCATCACAGCTCACCAAAACACTTTCTGTATCTTTGTAGCATCCTTAACCCACACCTTTTTTTT
Source organism: Leptobrachium leishanense (assembly GCA_009667805.1). Classification (NCBI taxonomy): domain Eukaryota; kingdom Metazoa; phylum Chordata; class Amphibia; order Anura; family Megophryidae; genus Leptobrachium; species Leptobrachium leishanense. The sequence continues at coordinate 261,322,585 of CM019064.1, forward strand.
AAATCTGTCCTTAACATCTGGGGTCTTTCCTGCTCCCCTCAAACAGACCACTGTAGTCCGGATCCAAAAAAAAAGTCTCTGGATCTGATTGCTCCCTTCAATTACTTGTAACTTCTAACTGTTAAATCAAATGGTGCCACAATGGTGCTGATCCTTTTTGACCTCCCTGCTGCCTTTTGATTCAGTTGACCACTCCATCCTCCTTCTTCAAACTCCTGATATAGGCCTTCAAGGTACTGTTCTTTCATGGTTCTCTTTCTACCTGTCCCAACGATCATTTTAGTGTCTCATTTTCTGGAGTTATCTTCTCCCGACAGCCTGTCTCTGTTGGGGTGCCCTAATGTTCAGTACTGGGTCCTCTTCTTTTTTTGTCAATCTCCACTGCCTCTCTAGGAAACTGATCGGCTCCTTTGGATTTCAGTACCACCTAATACGCTGACGACACTCAAATATACCTTTTCTTCCCCTGGTCTCTCTGCTGTCACAAATTAGATGTCTTCCTGCATCTTTAAACGCAATCTTGCCAAAACTGAATCGCATCATTCCTCCCATGAAAAACCCAATAGCACCTTTCTACGAGTAAATGGTACCTTCATTAGTCCAACGCCTGAAGCTTGGTGTCACTTTTGATTCTGACCTAACATTCTCTCCCCACATCCAGACCGTGACCAAATCCTGTTACTATCAACTCAAGAACATTGCCCACCTCCACACTTTTTGACACAAGATGACACAAAAGTGCTGGTTCATGCTCTTGTCATCTCACGACTTGATTACTGCAATTCTCTCCTTATTGGCCTCCCCAACTCCCCCTTTGCAATAAGTAACGAATGCAGGTTCTAGGCTTATTTTTCTCACCAGACGTACCTCCCCCGCCAGTCCCTCTATTGACTTCCTGTAAGGTTCAGGATGCAGTTTAAAATACTGACACTCACGTTCAAGTTGCTTAATAACCTGCCCCCCCCTCCTGCCTTACATGTCTTCGTTACTCCACAAGCACGTCATGTCTAGACAACTCCGGTCGGCAGGCAATCTCTGTCCTCTGTTTGCGACTGCACTGCCAACTCACGCGTCGAAGACTTCTCAAGGGCAGCTTCTGTCCTGTGGAATGACTTGCCTCGTCCTATCAAACTCTCCCCTAATCTTTGGGCCTTCAAGAAATCCCTCAAAAACCCCATCTCTTCAGATTAGCGTACCACATCACTAATGCAACTCCTCTCTTCTAGTCACACATGACTGAAGCTGCTTCGATGGCCCCACCATTCCTGAACCACGGGCACTAATGATCCTGACCTCCAGTAAAACTCCCCTTGTCTTCCTCAACCCCAATCCCTCTAGACTGTAAGCTGTTATCAGTAGGGCCTTCTACACCTCTTGTTCCCATCTTATGTCCATTTTTCTGTCTCATTCCATTTGGATATTTTAAAGCGCTGCAGAAACTGTTAGCGCTATGTAAATAAGAACTGATTCCTACTATCCCAGTGTGTTCCTACTGGTTTCTGGTCATCCTTTTTTTTTTTTTTCTATCCTGCCCTTTAATCCTCAGATTGCTGGTTCCATCATGTGTTCGATCTCCATCCTTCTCTCTAGTTGTGTGTATTGCTGCATTCTGAGCTCATATCTACGAAGCTGGTACTCACCTGGTTACCAATCTGTGGCAGATATGTTCAGTGCATAGGAGGTTCTATTCTATAAAGCCCAGCTAATCTTAAATGAGTAGGATGTTCCTTCTATAGAGCCTTGCTATTGCTAAATAAGTAGGACTTTCACTCTAGAGCCCGGCTAATGCTCTGTGTATTAGGCTCAATTCTATAGAGATATGTTTAATGGGAAGGAAGTTCCATTCCATGCAGTCCAGCTAATGCTAAATGAGTTGGTACATAAAACAAAGAAATATTCTGTTATAGTAGCCAATACTTTACAATTAAGATATGTGTCAAAGGATATGTATACCCTCCGAGAAGACGTCCTTCTGGGAATATCCTGTCCTCGACGTCATGTGTCACCGAGGAGTTCTGCAGAATATATGGGTCATGAGCACTACCAGGAAACGCTGCAAACAGATACATTTGGCGTCACAAATCGTATGCACGTTGATGGAATGGAAGTGCTTGCGATTGATATAAACCACAGGGTGCACGTATCTCTAATGTGGGTACAATCTATTGCTCCCAGGACATTGGGAAACCCTCCAATGGCATAAAACCCCTGTTTCATACTACGCCATCCCCCGGGTGGTAAGGTATCCAATATAGTGGTGGCAGTTGTCCCGCATAGCTAGGAGGAAGCAGTGTAGCATCTTGGAGATGCCTGACACCACATTGATTGGACAGTGTAACAGATCTCTGTGCCCGGACAGGGTCAGATCTGTCAAATGCCGCTTCCTCGCATGGACACCCAGGTACTCTTCGTGACTCTAACACCTTTCTCTAGTACCTTAGCCACAGCTTAAGGCCCGGTGCATGTAGAGAGCCTGGCTAGCACCCCCAGAAATAAGCCGAGGCTGTAGACTTGGAGCCTTTCGTTGGCACAGCAAGCATAACTTAGCTTCTACCACAAATCATGAGTCGTGACTTCGAGCTTGGTCAGAATAGGACTGACTGTTTAGTACACTGGCAAGAACAACCCCCTTTATGCTTACACCAAACAGATAACATCACAGATACAGTCAACCACCAACTCCGTTTGCATACTATCAAGCAGATAGCTACACAGGACCTTCAAACAATGGACAAGGGGATTTCCTAGGAGGAGAAGGGGGGAGGGAGAAGGCAGGTAAAACAAAAGGAATTTCTTATAGAGAGAACTTACACAATGGAGAGAGCAGGTACTAATACAGAGATCTACACTATACAGGAAGGGTTAGATCATTGAGGGAATGCACGCAAAATACACAACAAGAGACTATACAATAAATACACAAGGGAATAACACACAGACATCAGAAATATTTAGTTAACTGGCAGATCTATAAACCAGTGAAAACCAAATATATTTAAAAGGTCCACCAGTTCCTCCAATAGTCTCTTTCACGGGCCATAGTCTCTGGGCAGGAGGCTAGCGCACAGCCCCCTCCAAATCGCACATTGACAGCATGTTCTGTCACAGACAGGGGGTGCTGAAAGGTTACAGTAGCGAGGTACCTTAGACAGCACAGCAGCTTGGTCATTCCTGGCACAAAAATGCGTGAGCTAGATTCCGACTCCAGATGAGTGCACCTGCACGTAGAGCCTGGAGTTCTGGTCACCGCCTAATCTATAGCGAGGCGACACTCTGTATTAGTCACATTATCTGATATGAGTCTAGTGCCTGTGGGACTGGCATACCCTCTCCAACTTCTGCTGGCGTCAAAGACCGTTTCTGTGTATGTAACGCAGTAGAAGTAGAAAAGCTGCAGCGATAATATGCACATGCCTGACAACATCCATCGTATTATAACTCTGGTATGGGGTCCATAGAACATATGATTGGCAGCATTTTTTTATGGACTGGTGATTTTGCACTTGAGCAAGTTTTTCGAGTTAGGAGCTAGCACCTGGTTTGAGCAGTAGCTAACATTTTCAACATCGCATCCCGGCGGTAATTTGTGCCGGAATGCTATGTAATACCTTCTAACGCGCCACAGATCATTTTGCTCCCCTTGTTAAGTATAGGGCCCACAAAGTACAGTAAGCTCTCGAAAGGCTTGCGCAATCACTTGCGCAATCACCGTTGCACTAACAGATTTTTCACGGTTTTAGCATGAGGTATGTAATACAAGCGCAGACAGTAATGCCAACAATGGAATTTAGCCCTTCGTGTTTAGTCAGCAAATATGCAATTAGGGTAAAGAATTCATAGCGACCATACTGTACTAAGAGAGGTGCTCTAAAGAAGAGCAACCATGGAACTCACAGTGTAGATATAGTCAGTATTTTTCATGACTTTAGAAAGAAATTAAGTCTTTTATGAAACTCCTTTTAAGTGACAAAGTATAATCAGGGTTATACTAAAATATCTAAGAGGTTTAAACAAAGATAGTCACTATACTAAGAAGTCACTCTTAACTACAAGTCTATGCCATTGGCATGGTGATCAGCAATGGCAAAACTACTGGTTCTTTGGAGTGTCTTTTGAAACAGAGGTCATGTGCATTTAAATTCAAATGTAATCTTATTTTTCTGTGTAGGGGTGTGTGTGCTTAATCTTGCACCAATGCTTCCTTTACAAACATCTATTCATAATAACTGAAACCCTCATCTTGGGAATGGAGTTTCTTAACCCAAGAAGAATGATATGAAGGTGAAAGATATCTGAAGGAAGACATTGACAAGATCCAGTCTTAAGACATTTCAGCAGAGAAATGCTGATTTTCTGCAACAGGAAGTCATGATTTTGAGGTGGCTTTGGCAGTGCCAGTCACATACAACCCACCTGAGAGTAAGGCATGCAGCTAACAATGGAGAAAAACTAAAAGAACATATCATAGCTTGGCAGATACCATAGTATAATAGAGGACTAATTAATAGCCTGTTGCCTCAGAGATTTACATGTTTATAAACCTTGTACTGATGAAAGAACTGTTTATTTTATAACAAGACTGAATCCAGCATCTATAACATTGTACTTTTAATATGACAGGCAATGTATGACATAGTCCAGAAGTTGGATAAGAAGATGGATTTTCTCCAGAGAAAAGTTTCAGATCTGCACCATGTCCGATCACGACCTGTAAGTATATGTTTAAATCTATGTTCTCCTTAAATTCAATGTCTAGTGTTTTTAACAATAATTCCAGCAAAGGAAGAACTATTTGTTCTCTGTATCCTTCGCTTTGCGGTGCGAGAAGCTTACGAATGATTGTCACGGATGGTACTGGGTGGACACCAGGTTTTAGGGATATGGGCCCATTATGCAGTGGTACTTGCCCAGATGTGGGTGGAGGGTGCAGAACGCCAGGCGCGAAGACTTCAGTTTCAGGCACCCCCCTCTGCCAGGGCAGGGCCTGAAGGGGTACCTGCTCAAGAGAGGCATCGCTGGAAAGGACACAGTCTGACCTTTCCAGCGATTCCTGTTTTTAACCCCTCAGGTGCCAGGTTGGGATTCGGCACTTTAATCATGGCCTACTTCCGGTGGGATGTCAGCCCCACCTCCGGGCCTCCTCTCGTCAACTGATGTCATCACGCATTGGCGTGATGACGTCAGTTAGGGAGTTAACCCCTAGCTGCTAAGGGATTTCCTATGGAAATCACTATGGTGGAGATCCATAGGACCCCCCCCCCCTTATCTCCCAATCAGTGGCATCTAGAGGGTCATATTTGGTATCGTTGGAAAGGCTAGAGCATGATTTCCAATGATACCAAACATGACCAGGTTATGTGTAAAGAAAAAAAAAATTTTTTTAAATTTATTAATGCAGCACTAATGTTCACTTTCCAGTTATAATGTGAACAACGAGGCTGCACTAACGGAAAAAAATATTTTTTTAAATTTATTAATGCAGCACTAATGTTCACTTTCCAGTTATAATGTGAACAACGAGGCTGCACTAACGGAAAAAAATATTTTTTTCATTTTTAACTAAAATCGCATATTTTCTCAGAAAAATTCAGTAACTGGTTCCCATTTCTAATTTTTTTAACAAGCGTACCCCATAGAATATATAACCGCAAAGGCTTGGATGATAAAATGTGAAAAAATTATTTTAAACGCTGTAGACGAGTGAAATTTTAGTGGAAATTCACATTTATTTACATTTTTTGTTATAGCATTCTGGCAAGACATGACGTATACATATAATAATGATATGTTATGTATCTGCCAACTAACAGCCGAAATAAAGGATATATAATTTGCCTGGGTCATCTCCATGGAGTTGTTTGACACAAACCTGCAATATGAAAGTGTGTAACAGTTTTGATGCACTGTGCCTATAAGACAAGCTTTCAGCTGTCAGTCCTATCTATGTGTCTTTTCTTGCTAACTGCTTGGCTACACTAAAGTTCTATTTCTAATTATTGAATTAGCTCATAAAGGGCACAATTCCATAGTTGGCGCTAATGTAGCGCCTCGCCATGTAAGCGATAACGCCAGGACAAATGTATTTAACGCATGCCACCCCTACCAGAAGGCTGACTCTACCCCCTTAGTAATCAGTTTACCCATTGGTTTTCGCGCAAGCTTACTCTACTTTGCTCATACTTAACATGGTGAGTGCAAACGTACATTAATGTATGTTTCGATGAATAAGGTATTAAAAAGTGCCAGCGCAAATTACCGTCGGCACGCACAAGCCTTCTAAGGCTAATGTCAGATGAACGCAGTCTGAGCGCACTCTGCATGCGCGCACAACGGACGGACGTACTGACGGAAGATACTGTAGACACCACACAATCCGTTTTTCTTGACGGACGTAGAAAAAAAAGGGAATTATGGGAAACAAAATGAATATGAAATATGCACAGAACGCTATGCAGACGTGGCGCACTCTGCGCGTCCGTCCTAGAGGTTTTACGTTCTTGCCTAAATTGCGTCCGTTTGCCATCTGCGTGGTGTGTCCGCACTTCGGTGCGCACGTACTTTGTGTGTGGGTCTCTATTGATCATGATTCTATGCTACAACGGACATTAAACTGTGCGGCAACACGGACATGATCACTGCGTTCATCTGATGCCGAACTAAAAGCTGTTGTTAAATGATTCTGCAAATGCAAAATCATTTAACACCCCCTAAGCCCCCCCTCAATAAATCACATACTCACTTCTCATCCCACGGCAAGAAGGGTGGACCAATCCACTGCTTCTTCTGGTCGCAAGCAAAGTGAGATTGGGAACAAATAGTTCCCAATCTCCCTCCGCGATCACTCTGCGGTGCTGCGCAATCTCGCTAGAGCAGGATCGCGCACGGCTCAAGGCCCGGAAGCAAAGTCTCCATAGATTGATACGTGCGGTGGCGTGAAATTTCCCTGTTAGCATCCCCATGTTAGCGTGATCTTTGAAATAGGGCCCAAAGTGTGTCGAATAAAACTGCAGGTAATGTGGAAAAATGGTGGCCTTAATGTATTTTGTTTTCACTGAAAAAAAGATGAGTAGATTGTCAGATATAACAGAATCAGGGTTATCCAAAGAGATCCGAATTGCTTGAGAAAGGTAACCGAATGCTGAAAATCAGCGTTCGGTTACCTTTCCTGGACATTCGGCTATCCAGAGAGCAGGCAATTCACCAAATCCTGGCGAATTGCCTGCACATACGGTGCCTGTTCGGTCCCTGTTCGAGGGCAGTGAAATCCCCATGAAAAAGCACTGCTTCGGCTATTCAGAGAACACAAACCAGCAGTGAAAGGTTCCCCTAATGCCCTGCCATTCGGTGGTTTAATTCGGCAAATTTATTCAGGAGAATCCCATAGACTTCAATGTTAAAAATATTCCGTTTTAATTCAATATCTAATAAACCGTTCATTATAAAATTCTGCAGCAAAAAGTCTCTTTATTTATAGATTTTTTAGGATACTTTAAGCATTTTTCTGATTTTTTTTTTTTTTTAAAAGTCCGATTTTTTTTTGATTTTTTTTTTCAGTTTACTTATTTTTTTTGTAACAGCCCTCTTTATTATCATCCCCTGGACCTCCTGTGAAAATTTCAGACTTTTTCGCTCAGTAGTTTCTTTGCAAACAGCGTTTCATTTTCCCAGATTCATACAAATGATTTTTCTAATTTATTCACTGCCTCCTCTACGTCACAGCTGCTTCGGCTCTGTGTGATTCGGCTCATGTTCGGCTCCTGTTCGGCTTTTTCGAAGGTTAATCCAGATGTTTTTGCTTGTTTTCAGCGTGCATTCGGTTAGTTTTCGTCAGGTTTTCGGCAGCTTTTCCCTGCAATTCGGGGACCCTGTGGTGCTTGCTGAATACGCCGCAGGGTCACCGAAATGCAATCGGCAAAAGGAACCGAATTGAAGAGAACGAAAAGTCACCGAACGTGCGGTGACTTTTCGAATCTCTTTGGATAACCCTGAATGTATTTTAAAAGTTACAGGGTTATCCAAAGAGATTCGAAAAGTCACCGCACGTTCGGTGACTTTTCATTCTCTTCAATTCGGTTCCTTTTGCCGATTGCATTTCGGTGACCCTGCGGTGTATTCAGCAAACAGCACAGGGTCCCCGAATTGCAGGGAAAAGCTGCCGCAAACCTGACGAAAACTCACCGAATGCACGCTGAAAACAAGCAAAAACATCTGGATTAACCTTCGAAAAACCCGAACAGGAGCCGAACAGGAGCCGAAAAGGAGCCGAATCACACAGAGCCGAAGCAGCTGTGACGTAGAGGAGGCAGTGAATAAATTAGAAAAACCATTTGTATGAATCTGTGAAAATGAAACTCTGTTTGCAAAGAAACTACTGAGCGAAAATGTCTGAAATTTTCACAGGAGGTCCAGGGAATGATAATAAAGAGGGCTGTTACAAAAAAAATAAGTAAACTGAAAAAAAAAAAAAATCGGACTTTTAATTTTTTTTTTAAAAAATCAGAAAAATGCTTAAAGTATCCTAAAAAATCTATAAATAAAGAGACTTTTTGCTGCAGAATTTTATAATGAACGGTTTATTAGATATTGAATTAAAACTGGAATATTTTTAACATTGAAGCCTATCAGGGTTATCCAAAGAGATCCGAATTGCTTGAGAAAGGTAACCGAACGCTGAAAATCAGTGTTCGGTTACCTTTCTTGGCCATTCGGCTATCCAGAGAGCAGGCAATTCGCCAAATCCTGGCGAATTGCCTGAACATACGGTGCCTGTTCGGTGCCTATTCGAGGGCAGTGAAATCCCCATAGAGAAGCAATGCTTCGGCTATTCAGAGAACACAAACCAGCAGTGAAAGGTTCCCCTAATGCCCTGCCATTCGGTGGTTTAATTCGGCAAATTTATTCAGGAGAATCCCATAGGCTTCAATGTTAAAAATATTCCCGTTTTAATTCAATATCTAATAAACCGTTTATTATAAAATTCTGCAGCAAAAAGTCTCTTTATTTATAGATTTTTTAGGATACTTTAAGCATTTTTCTGATTTTTTTTTTATTTTTTAAAAGTCCGATTTTTTTTTATTTATTTTTTCAGTTTACTTATTTTTTTTGTAACAGCCCTCTTTATTATCATTCCCTGGACCTCCTGTGAAAATTTCAGACATTTTCGCTCAGTAGTTTCTTTGCAAAAAGCATTTCATTTTCCCAGATTCATACAAATGGTTTTGCTAATTTATTCACTGCCTCCTCTATGTCACAGCTGCTTCGGCTCTGTGTGATTCGGCTCCTGTTCGGCTTTTTCGAAGGTTAATCCAGATGTTTTTGCTTGTTTTCAGCGTGCATTTAGTTTTCGTCAGGTTTTCGGCAGCTTTTCCCTGCAATTCGGGGACCCTGTGGTGCTTGCTGAATACGCCGCAGGGTCACCGAAATGCAATCGGCAAAAGGAACCGAATTGAAGAGAACGAAAAGTCACCGAACGTGCGGTGACTTTTCGAATCTCTTTGGATAACCCTGTATGGGATTCTCCTGAATAAATTTGCCGAATTAAACCACCGAATGGCAGGGCATTAGGGGAACCTTTCACTGCTGGTTTGTGTTCTCTGAATAGCCGAAGCAGTGCTTTTTCATGGGGATTTCACTGCCCTCGAACAGGGACCGAACAGGCACCGTATGTGCAGGCAATTCGCCAGGATTTGGCGAATTGCCTGCTCTCTGGATAGCCGAATGGCCAGGAAAGGTAACCGAACGCTGATTTTCAGCGTTCGGTTACCTTTCTCAAGCAATTCGGATCTCTTTGGATAACCCTGATAGTCTTAGATTGATATACAAACAATGGTTTCTTGCTGATATTTTTCATATTTCCACAGAGGCCTCCTGTCTTTCCACACCGAAGCCCTCATCATTTAGGTCAAGGAAGAATTAGGCTGCATAGGCTTAACCAAAGAGTACTCAGTGCACAAATGCAATCCCCACCACAAAGACCTCAACAGCCACCCTTAAGGATGAAGTTGGAAAGAAATGTCTGCCTGCAGCCTACATCTTTGATAATACCCGCTACTCCATTATCTCATCCTGTTGAACCCCAAGCGAGCCTGAGCCCGCCTCTCCCCACCATCATATCTACACATTCTTTGCAGCCTTCCTTGTCTGTGTCAGACATGCAGCATAAACTTCCAGAAAATGTAGTTGAAATCTTGCCTGAAAGCAGTTGCATCTCAGCATCAGTTAGCGCACAACTGGCTCCTCCACTCATAAGACAGAGCACGCCGGAAGCAAGTTTTAAAGAAGAAGACCTACCTTCCATATCCTGTGTGTCTTCACCTGGAAGTATCATTTTTTGTGAGGAGCTGGCTACATCTTCTGTCCCAAGTGATCCAGAATATGGTGAGTTAAAATTGTCATAATGCTTGCTGTATTTAACATGCACCTCTCATACTCATACTTCTGGGCAATGCCATTGCTGTCTCCTATAGGATGGCTCTTCTGCTCTCACACCAACTGACAGGTTTACATATGCAGCGCTAATTAAGCTTCAGATTGCTGTGCCAAAGCTATTACAAGATTGCGGCAACTGTAGGCATGCATTACAGGTGCGCTTTATGGTTTTAATGCTCATTCATCGTATGGTCTATAGTAATGGATGATTCATTCATACACTTAAAGAGCAATGAAATGCATTATATGTGCAGTATTAAGATGGTTAATTACTGGCCCCATTTGAGACCTTCTGTACCGATCAGACTCGTTATGGACATGTTGTCTCTAATATCTATTCGTACATAATGAGAGGGGCCTACAAGATTGATTCTCTGAGCCTACTTAGTTGGGAAAAGGATCTGGGAGTGGAAATCTCTGCCGAGGAGTGGTCCAAGGCCTTCGAACTCCCTTATTTTGCTTCTCGGAGTCAGGCGATCCGTGAATCGAATTGTAAACTGTTTTTGAGATGGTACCTCACCCCATCGGCTTTGCATGCTATGGACCCGATGCTGCCGGATTTATGTTGGAGGTGTAAGGCAGCCAGAGGTGACTATGTCCACATATGGTGGACTTGTCCGAAAATTGCCCGCTACTGGTCAGACATCGCGCACAGAATAGAGTTGTTGGGGGGCATGGAAGTGGAATTTACTCCCTCCGCTTGCTTACTTACTAAATGTTCTACCCTTTTCGATGCCCACCTTTCGGAATTCACTCTTGGCGATTTTATTGTTTGCAGCGAGAGCACTGATTCCACTGTTCTGGAGGAAGGACTGTTCATCCACTTTAAAATAGGGTTTTGAGGGGGGAGGAACTCTAGAAGAAGCCCACTATAATAGTCTGGGTAAATATGAGACATTTTATGCGATTTGGCGTCCGTGGTCATCCCATCTCCCAACACTTACAGGGTTATCCAAAGAGATTCGAAAAGTCACCGCACGTTCGGTGACTTTTCGTTCTCTTCAATTCGGTTCCTTTTGCCGATTGCATTTCGGTGACCCTGCGGTGTATTCAGCAAACAGCACAGGGTCCCCGAATTGCAGGGAAAAGCTGCCGAAAACCTGACGAAAACTAACCGAATGCACGCTGAAAACAAGCAAAAACATCTGGATTAACCTTCGAAGAGGAGCCGAACAGGAGCCGAAAAGGAGCCGAATCACACAGAGCCGAAGCAGCTGTGACGTAGAGGAGGCAGTGAATAAATTAGAAAAACCATTTGTATGAATCTGGGAAAAAGAAACGCTGTTTGCAAAGAAACTACTGAGCGAAAATGTCTGAAATTTTCACAGGAGGTCCAGGGAATGATAATAAAGAGGGCTGTTACAAAAAAAATAAGCAAACTGAAAAAAAATAAAAAAAAAAATCGGACTTTTAATTTTTTTTTAAAAAATTCAGAAAAATGCTTAAAGTATCCTAAAAAATCTATAAATAAAGAGACTTTTTGCTGCAGAATTTTATAATGAACGGTTTATTAGATATTGAATTAAAACGGGAATATTTTTAACATTGAAGTCTATGGGATTCTCCTGAATAAATTTGCCGAATTAAACCACCGAATGGCAGAGCATTAGGGGAACCTTTCACTGCTGGTTTGTGTTCTCTGAATAGCCGAAGCAGTGCTTTTTGATGGGGATTTCACTGCCCTCGAACAGGGACCGAACAGGCACCGTATGTGCAGGCAATTCGCCAGGATTTGGAGAATTGCCTGCTCTCTGGATAGCCGAATGGCCAGGAAAGGTAACCGAACGCTGATTTTCAGCGTTCGGTTACCTTTCTCAAGCAATTCGAATCTCTTTGGATAACCCTGTTAATGTGGAGGAACCATCCTTAGGGGAGGAGATTTCAGTTCTGCAGGAAGGACAGAACGTTGTTACTGTTTAGTAAGGACTTATACAGGGTTATCCAAAGAGATTCGAAAAGTCACCGCACGTTCGGTGACTTTTCGTTCTCTTCAATTCGGTTCCTTTTGCCGATTGCATTTCGGTGACCCTGCGGCGTATTCAGCAAGCACCACAGGGTCCCCGAATTGCAGGGAAAGGCTGCCGCACACCCACCGAAAACTAACCGAATGCACGCTGAAAACAAGCAAAAACATCTGGATTAACCTTTGAAAAAGACGAACAGGAGCCGAACATGAGCCGAACATGAGCCGAATCACACAGAGCCGAAGCAGCTGTGACGTAGAGGAGGCAGTGAATAAATTAGAAAAACCATTTGTATGAATCTGGGAAAAAGAAACGCTGTTTGCAAAGAAACTACTGAGCGAAAATGTCTGAAATTTTCACAGGAGGTCCAGGGAATGATAATAAAGAGGGCTGTTACAAAAAAAATAAGTAAACTGAAAAAAAAAAAAAAAAAAAATCGGACTTTTAATAAAAATAAAAAAAAATAAGAAAAATGCTTAAAGTATCCTAAAAAATCTATAAATAAAGAGACTTTTTGCTGCAGAATTTTATAATGAACGGTTTATTAGATATTGAATTAAAACGGGAATATTTTTAACATTGAAGTCTATGGGATTCTCCTGAATAAATTTGCCGAATTAAACCACCGAATGGCAGGGCATTAGGGGAACCATTCACTGCTGGTTTGTGTTCTCTGAATAGCCGAAGCAGTGCTTCTCTATGGGGATTTCACTGCCCTCGAACAGGACCGAACAGGCACCGTATGTGCAGACAATTCGCCAGGATTTGGCGAATTGCCTGCTCTCTGGATAGCCGAATGGCCAGGAAAGGTAACCGAACGCTGATTTTCAGCGTTCGGTTACCTTTCTCAAGCAATTCGGATCTCTTTGGATAACCCTGATAGTCTATATAAGGTTCTATTTTGATTGTACTGTGAGACCACCTGGTATTACACCACAGTTGAAGATTTCTATATTGATCACCTTTTCTCAGTTATAGTTGCTTTATTGTTAGTTAAGTTTTTATATTGCAAAACTCTGGCACTCACCATAGACTTGAAGACATTATGCTAACTGTTTCTCTGGTTATGGTATATGCATTTTTGTCTTTTCTGTGATATGTACCTTATATTTTGCCAATAAAAATATTTTACACAAAAAAAAGATGGTTAATTACGTAAAAGTGAAATCACCTGAAACAATTCTTGCTCCCAAAATTGATATGTTTTTGATAACAGTTGCTCTTATCAGGAGGGAATAAAGCTAATTCCAGATTTCTTCTTTTATTCAATAATCTTTGTGGGTTAATACCCAGAACCCCACACTAACAAAGAATCCTTTTGAAATTGTGTACAAACTAATCCCACCTTCATGTGTGCCTTGGTTTGAAGTAATATGGAAGACAGGAGTTATAAGTTTGATGCGCTAGGTACAAATATATGTGTTAGGTCACGATACTCAATGTTCATTCCTTTTGGATGACAATAATGCCGAGACCTCACAGTTTTAGGCAGGGGTCAGACGAATGCACAACATCCGCACGTACTGACCTGCATCTGTGGCAGCATTGTGACGTTTCGACGGGGCCGGCCACACGCTGTAGCGCATGAACGGATTGTGCGCGCTACAGCAGACATGCTGAAAGCGTTCCTGGCAAAATGCTACAATGCGCGTTCGGTGGGGCTGCAAAGCGCGATCTTTCATAGGAGGATCACGCTTTGCAGCGCTGAACGCACTAACTGCAATCGGCGAGGTGGCCACATGGGCGTCGAGTGGAAGGAACGTCCACTCTCACAGACATTCCTTCCACTCTGAAGTGCGCTCGAATAACACCAGGCTTAGTGCTGATGGATCACCAGCAAGGTTCATCTCAGAGAAACCGTGCTCTTACACTATTTTGGTCAAGTACCAGTACATGCCCACTTGCCAATTAAATTAAGACCCTACCTTCTCTGTCCTTTAACTTATTAATTTTAGCGTTCTTAACATTTCACATTAATCGTAGCCCTGTTGAAACCTAGGTGGCAATTTTGCCATTTAAAATCTTGTCCTGGAGCTGTATCTTTGCATTTCTGGATAGTCGTGTTTCCTGTGGGAATACAATGTCAATGCGTGACCATTTAAATCTCTAAACAGCACTTGCCTGTTCAAAGGCGAATTAAACCTCTTAACAATTATAGAGAATAAATTATTAAAAATAATTCATCCTGTCCTCTGGGTAGTTAAGTTGCCTAAAATCCAGACAGTGCATCTCTTGAATGGGATGAATTCTGTGAGGCTGTTGCAGTGGTGTGCTATTCTTTAGAGAGATTAGTATGGGCGGTGGCACCTAAGGGTTCCATGACTAAAGCTAGGATCTCCCAATGTCTGAAGGCAAGTTCCCGCCGATTCAGTGGAGTTGCACATATGTCTTTTACCGGCTACAGCCACTAATTCCCATGGTTATTACCATAGATTGTGGAGAAGAACTGTGAAGGTTTTCCACTTGCGGCATCTAGCTGAGAGTAGTAGCAGATAGATTCCATTATCAGTTTTAAGCTTTTCGCTGTTTTTTTTTATTTTATTATTTTTTCTTTTCCAAAAATGTCATTTTAATAGCAATGGAAAGTTCTTTATTTTATTGCAAAAGTAGAGCAGCACTCTTCCAAAGCAGTTGGTGTTTAGTAATGGGAAAACTGGACAAATACAAGCCAACACGATCCCAAAAAGGCAACCTCAAACAGCATACGGATTATAAAAGGGGCCAGGTGCAAAACATTTTCCTATGAGGGCAGTTTTATTTGCAGGATATATAATCTCAACATTTTGGCTTGTCACAAGCCTTTCTCAGGCTGCCACTAAATTGGCTCCAAGAAGAAAAATTGGTGTGCCCATCCCCTTCTTTAGTCCTTTATTTTAAATGAGAAAATATTACCTCAAGAAGTGGAAATTATACCCTCATATCCATACTCCTGCACTGCTTATTTTCTTATACTTTCTGTAAAGCCCTTAGGCACACCTTCTAAAACATATATTTTATAGATGACGGGTTAATTTTAAATTCACAAATCTAATTTCACGGTTGGGAATAAACTCTCAAAATGTCAGTTATTCCTACACAAGGTAATTGTTTAAACACCTGAATGTGTGTCACATTTTGTTTGAAGTAGAACTTTTGTAAATGGATTGTAGTCGGTCTTTTTAAAGTTTATTATGTTTTCATGATTTACTTTGATTTATTTATTCAATTGCTTTATAATCTTAGACTTTCTTGGAGATCCATTTCGAAACATAAAAATTCCAGTGAGTTTTTTGATGAAAGCAAGACAAAAGACCAAGCCAAAGAATGCAGCTCGATACTTGTTTCGTGTTGTGTTCAATAAAGAGACATTAATAGACTGCTCCATGGAGTCAAACACACAGGCCCTGAACTCACTTGATGACAACAAAGTTTCAGCAATAAGAGGTAAGTCACTATTTTTTCATAAAAAATTAAATGTGACATCATACCCAGGGCTGGACAAAAAATAGGCCCGGGCATTTTAAATCGAGCAGCCCACTTTTGTCTATCACTGTACAGAATCACATATACACAAATATATATACGCACTCCTATATGCACCCACATATATATTTATACACACCTCTATATGTAACCCAATACAAACCCCTGTACGTGCACCTACATACCCTAATTATATACCTAGACGTGCACCTACACATCCTTATTAAACCCTTCCTGCCGCAGGAGTGCAATGCCGTCCTCGTTGCAGGTGGGTCTTAATGCCGTGGTACGGCATAGCACGACTCACTCACTCACTCCCATTGTACGCCGTCCTGGCCCGCCTCCCTTGCTGAACTGCTGTGCACGTTATTGGCTGCCACAGGACGGCCTGTACTCGGGGCGTCCCCCAGCAGCCAATGACGCACACAGTATTTCAGCAAGGGAAGCGGGAAGAGTGAGTTGCCGGAGAGCTGTGGGCCACTAAGAACACCATGGATTGCAGGGTACTTTCAAAAAGAGGAAATGTAGGCTGGAAACATACAGTTTGTTTCTGATGGGATAATGATCCCATAACTAGATCATTTAGCATTATACAACTGATCAGGGGTATGTGATTTACGTCCTGGTGAGTGTGACATCATAAGGGAAGGTATTATACCTTACACTCATATAATGAAGTGAATGATCCATGTGATAACCCATGACCCCTTCGCTACTGCAATTATGTGTACACGATTTGCAGAAACTCCATAAGTCTCTAATATCATGCGTACTCTGAAACACATTTGCAAACAAATTTTCATTTTTATCAAATGAAAATATGCTTTATAACATTTTTGTAAGCCTATAGCATATTGACAGTACTCCGTTATATTCTGTGAGCACCTGCTGCCACTGTCTTGGACTCGCTGTGTTTCTGGCATGCAGGAGATCTATTAAAGGTGAGGGGATACTTCAGCAGAGGGAGTCCTCTGCCTGGGAGTGAATCCCTATGAATCCTGCTGCACCCAGATTTTTTAAATTCTGGGGTGGTGGTATGCATGTTAGTTATTGGGCATTTGTGTACCTGCCATGCCAAACGTATTTTGAGTTCATTTGATAAGGAATCACTGTACATGCAGGCAATTCGCTAAAATTTGGCAAAATGCCTACTCTGTGAATAGCCCGAAATGTCACCGTACGGGGAAATTCACTGTTTGGTGCCATTTTGGCCCAGATTGTCTCTTTGTGTATAACCCTGTAAAACAATGAAGACTTGCATTTCAAAAGCATTATTCAATTTTCTAGCTTACTTTATTAGCAGATATACTCCATCTAAACAATTGTACATGCATAAGCCTCAATGTTTTGCTCAGTATTGCACTAATTCATTTGATATACTGGATTATGTATAGGTTTATCTTGCTGAACGGTTTATTCTGGATTTGCGTGCTTGATCGATTGCTCTTTTTTTCAGAGTTCTTGGGAACTACTTTTCGAGATTGCGATCTTCGAGAATTTGGAAAAGACTGGAAGGCGTGTGTCACGCACATTACTTCTATGATTCGCACTTTACAAGCTGAAGCCAAAGCTGTTACAGTATGTCACCTGATGCATTCTGTGCAACTCTATTAAATCTTATAGCGGATTCCATACTGACCATAGTTTCCACTCTAGCATTTATAGCCATTATATTTGTACATTTTCTTTTAAAATCACTGTCAAATCAAACAATTGAAAGGGAGGATGCAACTCATATTAATGTAGCATTCAGGGATAGGCACGGAGCAACGGTGAGGTGGATATTTTCCAAAGTACAGACCTTGGTGAAGGACAACAAGGTGCATTCCAGATTAAAATCATCAATATACACTCGGTCTACTCTGGCCTGGTTCCACAAGTACAAATAACTTTAAAATAATATTTATATAAAGACTGTGGTGTACGGTTATACTGCCATTACTCACCTTCTTATTTCCCACGCCGGGAACAAGGTCTGTGGTGTTTTATACATAGACATATTTTTTCATCATAAAACACAATGCAGCAAAATACGAGTGAAAAACAAATCGTGTTTTTTTTCAGTTTTAGTTAAAAATTGCATATTTTTCAGAAAGATACAGGTTCCCATTCCTATTTTTTTTAACAAGAGTGCCCCATAGGCTATTTAACAACAAAGGCTTGGAAAATAAAATGTTAAAAATGTACACACCGTAAATGAAAACATTTTTTATTGAATTTTTTCTTATAGCATTCTGATGGGACATGACATAGGTCCTGTACATATAGTAATAATGATGATATATTATGAATCTGCCGAGACTGCTGAAGTTATAATTTAAACTTTAAATAAAATAACACATACTGTGCCTGTCCCTGCCTGGAGTAGTCCTCTAGTCCTCCAAACTCAGGCAGCAGTCACTCAGATGATAGCGGATAGTCGAATAGGTGGTCTCAAGCTCAGCCTCTCTTGTCCTCCGATTTTAATAACTAATTAGGTCAGCGTCAGGGAGGAGTCAGGACAGGAGCTGAATTCTCTGTCCGGATTCAGAGTCACCATGGCAGCGGACCATACAAGGGCCGATCACGGACACCAGTGTTTTGAGCGGACACATTACTGATCCCTGATAGCATTTTGCATTAGTTTTTTTTAACATTAGTTTCCATTGTCAGAATTTTTGTTGTTGATTTTTTTTTTTTTTTTAAGTTAAATAATTTTCACACACCTGAAACTTTTACTTTCTTGAAGGTCAATGGTTACCCCAATCAGACCACTTCACAAAAAGCAGAAGAATCTATTTGTGTTGATTCGGATGGAAATGAAGATGAAAGGTTCTCAGCATCTGTAGTAATTCCACAGGAAACAGCCAACCCTGCAACATCACAACCTAATGTCATAGCAACCACAATAGTAATTCAACAGGGGAACAACAACCAGCATTTGGAACCGATTCTTCCAGGTCTTTCAACAAAGCAACCACCTTTAGATCCTTTGGGTAAATTCCTTTCCAGCCATTCACAAAATAAACTGGTGTACATTTTCTACAGATGTGATGCTCATTTGTGTTTTGTCTCTATGTTTTTTCTCTAGAATATTTTGGTGATCCCTCAAGGAATGTGCGTTTACCCTTCTCTGTTATTTATATTGGGAAGGGGAAGTCACGGCCAGAGTTATCTGCCAGATACCTTATACGACATCTCTTTACAGAGGCTATGCTAGTGAAGAGCAATGTGTACGGTAACATGGAACGGGGTGTGCTCCCTTTGGAAAACAGTAAAATTGGTGCTTTAAGAGGTATGTTTAATTTTTATGAATTATTTACTTTCATTCAGAAATTGACAGATGGCCAAGTTAGAGAAATGGCCCTCCCACTGGAAGACATTTTTATTAATTTTCATATTCATAAAGGTGTTTTACAGTATATCGAGTTTGTTTATTTGTTGTAGATGCAAAATAACAGTATTTTGCTTCTGTATTCATACAGCAACTCAAATATCCTGACTATAGTTGCTGTGTGATTCGGTATTGTGTAGTAAAAATTTCCACCTTCGTTCATAATACCAATATCCTGATGGTATTGAGACTGAATGGTTTTGGATTCCCAGGTATCCAAATATCACATCTGTCCTCCTTGAATAAATAATGCATATTCTGTAGTAAATTTGAATTATAAACGGTTTGTCTGCTTAGATTTATTTTTGCAAATAGTAGTCAGCATATCACAAAACAAGACTGGCTACACTCAACCAGAACATGCATGTTTCTTATGGATACTTCTGATACCAGATGAACAAAATATACAAAATTCAGAGCATTCCATAGTAATATAGGTTAAAAATGTTTAAAAACACCTCATTTAGGAATAAACGATGGGGACTTAGTTTTGCTTTGCATAACCCTGCCAGAACGTCAATGTACACCACCCTGCCAGGTTCTATCCTACCTAACCAAATGACTGGTCGTTGAGATTAACTTTACTTTTAATTAATTACTTGGGACATACAGTAAATCCTCCTGGGGTTCTCGACAGTTCATGGTGTAAATAGGTCCTGCAATAAGAAACCTGTGACAGGGAGGGGTGCAAAACCAGGGCGTATAGCACTTGCAGGGTGGAGTACATTAAAGTTGTGACAGGTTTATGCAATATAGCAGCATATCACAAATCACCATGAGTGAACTTTCCAGCCCAATGATATGCACATATCTGTTGCATGAAAGTTGCTTAACAATTGCAATCAAAGTGGATACAAGTAAGCAGCAAAATAAACTGCTTTACATGAACCTTTTACACTGAATTTGCAATATAATTGAAACAAAACTAAACGATCAATGCTGAATTTTCTTAAACCATATAAACAGAGGGCGTGGCCTGGCCTCAGATGCTGCTGGCCGAGCTCTGAGAGCTCTGTCGCTGAGCAGCTTTACTGCCAGACAAACAACCACCACTAGGCGACATGATGCAGAGAAAACACTCCCAGGGGACTCCTGGACCTTCTGGCACCCAACCACGGGTGGCGGACCTCCATAAATATTTTGCAATGGCCTTCCGACCATACAGAGCTATCCAAGATGGTAGCCGGGAACAGCTCTTCTCTGGCACGCTTGGATGATAGCGGAGGTGGCGCTCCAGCTTCTCTGGACCCAGACTGGAGGGACATTGTATGCAATTGTCACGGTTCCCGGATCCCACCACGCAGTCCTTAACACCCAACACTCCACAGAGCCCAAAAGCTACCAACAGAGTAGCCGTAGAAGAATCCCTAACTGTCTGGTCCTTAGAATTGGCCAGGTATACTCGCTAGACAGAAAGGGTTAATCAAAGACAATGTCGAAATACAAAACCAGGTTAGCAACACGGGGTAGTCAGACGAGCCAGAATTAGGAATACAGAGTATAGAATAGTCAAATGGAATAGCCGGGTCGATATCAGTGCAGAAGCGTAGTACAAGAAAATAGTCTAGGGCAACGGAAGGCAGAATAGTCAGAAAACAGGCAGAGGTCAATAACAGGTTAAATCACGAGAGAATTCAGGTACAAGGGGCTCAGGTATGGATAACGACGATCTGGCACTGCTGAGAAGGAACTGAGGGTTTTTAAAGACCTTCACCAGACCGCGCCCCCCTCTCAAGCCGCACCCCATGCAGCCACCTCCCTGCCTGTCTCTATTTAAACCGGGCGTTGGTCAGCGAGCAGCATCAGACATGCTGCCTTCAAGCACACTGGAGAGGCTGGAAGCCCCCAACGTTACAGTAACCCCCTCTCCACGGGAGGCCACCGGACGACCAACAGGACAAGAGGCAGGACGACCACCAGGGCGAGTGGCAGGACGACCACCAGGGCGAGTGACAGGACGACCACCAGGGCGAGTGACAGGACGACCACCAGGGCGATCGGGGTGCGAGGCATGGAACGCCCTAACCAACCTAGAGGCAGACATGTTGGAAGCCGGAATCCAGGACCGGTCCTCCGGACCATAACCCACCCAATCTACCAAGTACTGCAGAGCACCCCTAAACAGCCTAGAATCCAGAACTCTCCTAACCTCATACTCTGTTTCTCCATCAACCTGAACAGGTGGAGGAGGAAGAACGACCCACGTGTACCTGTTACACAACAAAGGCTTCAGTAGGGAGGTGTGGAAGACGTTGTGCAAGCGAAGATGTTTAGGAAGGGCAAGAGCATAAGCCACAGGGTTAACGCGGCGAATGATCTTGTATGGACCTATAAACCGAGGTGCCATTTTCATAGAAGGCACCCTCAACTTCACGTTCCTAGTGGACAACCAAACTCTATCCCCCACGTTATAGGAAGGATCTTGTAACCTATGCCTGTCAGCCTTGCGTTTCTGGACAGCAACGTTGCGCTCCATGTTTTTGCGAATCTGTCTCCAAATCTCTTGTAGTTGTGTGAGATGTTCATCGAGAGCCGGGATGGCCTGTTCAGCAAACTGAAGCGGTAGAGCCGGAGGGAAAAAACCATAGATGGCAGAAAAAGGAGAGTGGCCAGTGGTCTCGTTAACGGCGTTATTACGTGCATACTCAGCCCAGGGCAACAACTCTGACCAATTGTCTTGTTGTTGTGTGGTAAAGCAACGTATGTACTGCTCGAGACCCTGATTTGCCCTCTCTGCTGCCCCATTGGTTTGTGGATGATATGCTGAAGAGAAGGCCAATCGCACCCCCATCTCCGCACAGAAATCCCTCCAGAAACGAGAGATGAACTGAGCTCCTCTGTCAGAGACTATTTCAGACGGAACCCCGTGTATTCGTACAATCTCTCTAGCAAAGACAACCGCCAGTTCTTTGGCTGTAGGAAGCTTAGGTAAAGGGACAAAATGAGCCATTTTGGAGAAGCGGTCTACAACTGTCAGGACCACCGTATGACCCTTGGACTTCGGCAAGTCCACAATAAAATCCATAGATAGATGAGACCAAGGCCTCTTAGGCGTGGGTAAAGGCTGCAATAGACTGACAGACAAGGTTTTACTGGTTTTGCTTCTGGCACAGACTTGACAAGCCAAAACAAACAGACGTACGTCCTATCGCATGGTGGGCCACCAGAACTGTCTGGAGATACTGGTAAGCGTCTTAGTAATACCAGGATGACCTGCTGGTTTTGAATCATGAAACATTATGAGTAATTCTTGACTTTCCTTTTCAGGTACAAACAACATATCTGGAGGCTTGTCAGGCTGAGCCCCCAGTTGAGCTGCCTGGAGGCGTTCCAGGAAAGGCGAGGAAACAGACAAAACTGTGGAAACCACAATACGTTCAGGAGGAACTATAGGATTGTGGTCTTGTGTATTTGATTCATACGGGTCATATTGACGAGATAAGGCATCAGCCTTTACATTGCGGTCATCTGGTCTGTAAGTCAATACAAAATTAAACCGAGACAGTATTAATGACCACCTGGCCTGTCTCGAGTTCAAACGTTTAGCATCCCCGATGTACGTAAGGTTCTTCTGATCGGTGATTATCAACAAAGGGTCAAGAGTACCTTCCAACAAATGTCTCCACTCTGACAGGGCAGACACAATAGCAAGCAATTCTCTGTTACCGATATCATAATTGCGTTCTGCTGGTGATAATTTTCTTGAAAAGAACCCACAAGGATGTAGAGGTTTCCCTGGAGACTCTCTTTGAGATAGGACAGCCCCAATGCCTATCTCGGAAGCATCAACCTCAAGAACAAATGGAATCCTGTGGTCAGGATGCCGTAACACGGGAGCGGAAGTGAAAGCCTGTTTGAGAGCTTCGAATGCCTGTTTGGATTGTGAAGATCAGACCTGGTTCTTCAGACCTTTACGTGTCATATTAATGATAGGAGAGGCTACAGTGGAATAATTCTTGATAAATCTCCTATAATAGTTGGAAAACCCCAGAAACCTCTGTATGGCTTTGAGGCCTTGAGGGAGAGGCCATTCTGAGATGGCCGTGAGTTTGGAAGGATCCATCTCAAAACCTTCTGGAGTGATAATGTACCCAAGAAATTTTACAGTAGTAATGTCGAATAAACACTTCTCCAGTTTGCAATAAAGACCATTGTCTAGTGATTTTGCTAATACCTGTCTGACATGTTCATGGTGGGTTTTCAGATCGGAGAGAGTAAATCAATATATCGTCTAGGTACACTATAACAAAGGATTGCAAGAAATCTCTGAGCACATCATTAACAAAATCTTGAAATACAGCTGGAGCATTACAAAGACCGAAAGGCATGACCGGATATTCATAATGCCCACTCCTGGTGTTAAATGCTGTTTTCCACTCATGCCCTTCTTTTATACGTATCCGGTTGTAAGCCCCTCTTAAATCGAGTTTAGTGTATACTGCTGATCCCCTTAATCTGTCGAACAATTCTGATATGAGAGGGATAGGGTACACGTTCTTGATGGTGATCTTGTTAAGCCCCCTATAATCGATACACGGGCGTAAATCTCCTTTTTTAGACACAAAAAAAGAACCCAGCCCCTGCTGGAGAAGAGGAACGTCTGATAAAACCTCTCTCCAAATTCTCCTTTATGTACTCCTCCATGATTTGGTTCTCCTTTAAGGATAGAGGATATACTTTGCCTCGAGGAGGCATGGTACCTAGATGAATATCTATGGCGCAATCATACGGTCTATGTGGGGGTAGTTTCTCTGCCTCTCTTTAATCAAATACAGCCCTGAAGTCGGCATACTGGTCAGGAACCTCTGTAGACAATGGGGGAGCTGTAGGTGTGTTCAGGGCACCAATATGTTGAATGGGTATTAAACAAGTCCCAAAATAAGTAGGACTCCAAGACAGTATCTCTCCCTTACCCCAATCAATAACAGGATTATGTGCCACCAACCAAGGGAAACCAAGCACAACAGGATTGGAAGGTGAACGGATGACCTGAAATATGATCTCTTCTTTATGTAAGAGACCAGTGGTAAGAACCACTGTAACCGTATCGTGAGTAATCCTAGGGCAGGATAACGGCCTACCATCTATGGCTTCGACGGCTAAGGGTGTCTCTCTTACAACCCAGAGGGAGAGAAATGGAAGAAGCGTATTCAACATCGATAAAGTTACCAGCAGCCCCAGAATCAACAAAAGCGGTAGTATGCGTGGTCTTGGTCTCCCAAGCCACGGATACTGGTAACATAAATTTTGTGTCTTTGACAGGAGACATGCACATCACACCCAAGGCCTGTCTCCTTAGGTGCGGTAGTTTTCCGACTTATCATGCATTCTAGGGCGAGTGGGACATTGAAGTCGTACATGTCCTTTTAAACCACAATACAGGCACAATCCCTCCGGAAGACGCCTTGTTCTCTCTTCCTCTGTAAGCCTAGTATGGCCTAGTTGCATAGGCTCAGAGGGAGGAGATAACTCCCTGGGTGGTGCCTGACAGACAGGAGCTAACCTTGGTAGCGTTCTCTTAGGTTTCTCTCTTGGGGTTCTTCTGTCCCTTATCTGATCATCCAGATCTATACAATAATCCATGAGTTCACTCAATACCTCAGGTAATTTACGAGGAGCCAATTCATGCATCAATGACTCTGTTAACCCCTCCAGAAAAGCCAGAACCAGAGCCTCAATTGTCCAGTTTAAGGCAGAAACCAACGTTTTAAATTCTATGGCATAATCAGACACAGTCTGTTCCCTTGACGTATGCGGAACAAGGATTTGCCAGCTACCTTGGCCTTTCGGGCAGGATTAAATGTACGTGTTAACTCGGCTATGAATTCTTTATAGTTCCGTACGATAGGCTTCTCTGCCTCCCATAAAGGATTCGCCCATGTCAACGCTCTGCCAGACAGATGGTTAATAATGAACCCCACTTTGGCTATGTCAGTGATAAACATTTGTGGATTTAATTTAAAATGAATATCCACATGGACCAAAAATCCCCGGCACTCCGAGGGAGTACCGTCAAACCTCATAGGAGCGGTCATGTGTACCTGGGATGTCTGAACGACAGGGGACACAGGTATAGCAGGCGGAGGTGCAACCCCAGCTGGTTCCAGGTGAGCCGTACGAGTCAGGATAGTTTGTAAGGCGAGAACAAACTGATCCATCCTATGGTCCTGCTCATCCTGTCTGGATACAAAGGTACTCAAATGCTGTGTTAAGTCTGCGGGATCCATTTTGGCCAGATCGTAATGTCACGGTTCCCAGATCCCACCACGCAGTCCTTAACGCCCAACACTCCACAGAGCCCAAAAGCTACCAACAGAGTAGCCGTAGAAGAATCCCTAACTGTTTGGTCCTTAGAATTGGCCAGGTATACTAGCTAGACAGAAAGGGTTAATCAAAGACAATGTCGAAATACAAAACCAGGTTAGCAACACGGGGGTAGTCAGACGAGCCAGAATTGGGAATACAGAGTATAGAATAGTCAAATGGAATAGCCGGGTCGATATCAGTGCAGAAGCGTAGTACAAGAAAATAGTCTAGGGCAACGGAAGGCAGAATAGTCAGAAAACAGGCAGAGGTCAATAACAGGTTAAATCACAAGAGAATTCAGGTACAAGGAGCTCAGGTATGGATAACCACGATCTAGCACTGCTGAGAAGGAACTGTGGCTTTTTAAAGACCTTCACCAGACCACGCGCCCCTCTCAAGCCGCGCCTCATGCAGCCACCTCCCTGCCTGTCTCTATTTAAACCGGGCATTGGTCAGCGAGCAGCATCAGACATGCTGCCTTCAAGCACACTGGAGAGGCTGGAAGCCCCCAACGTTACAGCAATCTGCGCACATAGACAGACCTGGCAACCATGCTGGAGAAATTAGAAAGCTCTTTTAATACTAATTTAGAGACCCTGGACGCTGACGTCCATCACATCGGGAACCGTTTGGAGGAGCTGGAAAAGGACTGGGAGGCAAGGAGGCAAAATGATTTGCAGGTTAGGCGTCTCACAGAACCACATTAAGGCACAGTGAACTTACATGCTGTTCTGCAGACTATATTTAATAAGCTGCTGCAGCGCCCCTTGGACATGACCATATGATTTGATAGAGCCCACATAGCACTCAAACTCAGGGAGGTCCCCTCTGCGGCACCCAGAGATGTGATTTGTTGCCTTCATTTATTCCATGTAAAAGAGGATATCCTGCACTCAGCCATATGATATACTGTACACCAGAGGATGTCAGCGGCAACCATTTGCAGATTTTTCCTGAATTATCTAGAGTGACCCTACAGGCGTGCCGGATTCTCAAACCGATTACCAACCATCTCCAGGAGGGAGGCATTCGCTACAGATGGGGGTTCCCGTTTAGCCTCACAGTGGAGCACAATGGCCTTTCCCTCACTATTACCTTGCCTTATGGAGATCAGTTTCTGATGGGGAATGCATGTTTCAACTAAGTCTCAGTAGTCCTGTTGGCATACGCAGTCAAAACGCAAGCGGGCGCAGCACCAGAAATCCAGCGCCTCGCACCACTCCTCATCTCCCGAGTGCCCCTTTTTATGTTATATGCTAGAGCATGGACTGGTCGCGATTGGAATTCTGCTATAGTTCCACCACTGTTTCTCCTTGCCCTGCCTCACTGTATTGCTCCACCAGACCCTCACACTGTTGTACTCTGTGACTTGTAGATGAACATGTTCCAGCTTCTTAGTGCTACGAATTACCCCTACCTTGCCTGCACTTTTCACCCTTGGTCGTCTGGTATTTATTTACACTGATTTATATGTTGCTTTCGGTTATTTGCCCACTCATCGCTATATTTACCTATTAGGCCCAGCAGATCGCCTTTTGTTGCTTAGTTTTTGTTTTACTGTACTCCGTTGATTTGCTGCCCCATTTACTGGGTTTAAGATGCCATTTGGCTTTCACTGCCGCCCCCCAACCCTGCAGTGAATACCTTTCCTTTTTTTTTTTTAAGATGCCATTTGGCTTTCACTGCCGCCCCCCAACCCTGCAGTGAATACCTTTCCTTTTTTTTTTTTAAGGTATTTTGATGGCCCTGATTGGGTCGAGTCCTTTAAGGGATGTTTCAGCAACGCCGTTTTTGCTATTACTCACTTGTTTTTGTTGCCTATACTCTTGTCCTCACCTGGTTGTAAACCAGCCCCCACGTGTTTTCATACCCTTTCCTACCCTCAGGTAATATCAGCCTGGGCAAGATAAGTTTTAAGTACGGGAACCAGCCGTCCAGATGCATAACTAATAATATATTAGGATGACGCAAGACCACATGATCCTGTTACGCGGTAACCAGGTGATGCAGAAGCTCGATTGATTGGACTATCTATCTAGTGGTATAGCCTTACCTTTTGGTTCAGTTCTGACAATGGTGTCAGGTGACATGGACACCCTAGCGGCATGTCTTTTGTGTATCTTATTTTGCTAGGTTACACTTCCTTATTTGTCTCGGTACTGCAGGATCAATATACTTGGCGCGAGCATAAATGAGGGTTGTATGTTGAGCCATGGGGGACATGTTGGATGGCCTGGATAGATATGGTTGAATGAATTGTTGGGCACTAGTCTGAGAAGAAAACCACTATTTGAGAAATGGCCGGGAAAAGAAATAACCTGGAGCTCATCTGATTGGACCACGATAGATCAAGTGACCCCGTGACGTGGAGGTCAGATGACGCTGAAGTCCGATCTGCGTCACAGGTGTGATTATAAGGGCAATTAGTCCCGATGCCATGAGTGGTCTCATTGGAGGGGGATAGATATGGATCAGTTTATATATGGACACACGGGTGGAGGTTATACTTATGCTCTTTGCTCCTAATGAAGCCGTGATGCTATATACGGTGAAACCTGCTGCGGATTAAAAAAAATAAATGGTTGAATAAAAAAAGGAATAAAAATGAAAATATTTTTTACATCGAATCCTATGGGCTTTACACACGGTGGTTTCACTATACAATGCATCTTTTTCATCTAAACTTGTATCAAAACGTCCCAGCATCATCTGATGAATCCAAAAAATTTGGAAAGATCGCTAGTCTGTTGTAGACGCAAAAAATCGTCTGAAATCGTCCGTCGGTGGTCGGATGCAGAGGAAGAATGCTGATTCACCTGCATGTTGTAGGATCAGTCGGACAGCTTCAGACGATATCAGATGATCGCACTATTGCACAAATACGGTGCAAGTGGACGGCCAGCCTTATTCACGAACATGTTTGGTTCTTTCCCATTCTATCTTCCCCCAGTTCTGTTTGCCCCATTCCCCATTGATAGTTCTATTCTTATTCTGCACCTTTGAATAATATGCTGTACGGTTAATTGAAACACTGGAGAATGAAACTTTGAGGTGATGTATGTGGTAGCGGCTTACCAATGCTGCTATAGTCTTGTCGCTAAATGAATATTGCAGGGACCGATAGATTCTGACGATAATGGGGTTATCGGTTTCGGCCCGAAAGTAAATCACCAGCCGAAAAAGTCAGCCGAAAATTACTAACACTGAGCGTGCACTGTTTCAATGCTGCTTAGCTGGAGATAATTGTAATTGGAAAGAGGCAGGAGCTGCTACACATATTTAGTTCTGCACACAAGGGGTTAACTGCCTACTAGGAGCTGCTGCCACTATCAGAGCAAGCAGTAACCTCTGGCCTCTCAGTGACAAGGAACAAGTGATTTATCACTGACCTCCTGCCAGAGGTGTCTGCTCCTAGGACAAGAGGGGGGTTAATGGAAGGTATACACATTCATTTTGCAATGGTTTGTCTTTTAGCTTTCATCTTAAAGGCCCCTTTATAATGCGTTGTTACACATGAATGTATGCACTAGATGCAAAATAACTCCACCAGAATAGGACAAAAATATCTTAAACATTTTAATGTGGATTAATTTAAATTCATGATATTAATTTAATAAAGTCTAGTATTAATACATTTATACAAAAAAACTCTTAAAATAAATTGTAGGGGAAAAAAGTCATTTCCAGTTTCGTTCCAAAATTTTCATTTCGGAGATATATAGTCAGGTCCAGAAATATTGGGACTTCGACACAATTCTAACATCTTTGGCTCTATACACCACCACAATGGAATTGGAATGAAACAAACACAATGTGCTCAGGTGAACGGTGTAGGACTTACAGCAATTTGCAGATGTGCCTCCCACTTGTTAAGGGACCAAAGGTAATAGACAATTGGCTTCTCAGCTGTTCCATGGCCAGGTGTGTGATATTCCCTCATTACCCCAATTACAATGTGCAGATAAAAGGCCCAGAGTTCATTTCAAGTGTGCTATTTGCATTTGGAATATGTTGCTGTCAACTCTCAAGATGAGATCAAAAGAGCTGTCACTATCAGTGAAGCAAGCCATCATTAGGCTGAAGGAACAAAACAAACCCATCAGAGACATAGCAAGAACATTAGGTGTGGCCAAAACAACTATTTGGAACATTCTCAAAAAGAAGGAACTGTCACGGTGGCAGTACCACCAGGCATGCACCACCCTATACTTGCCCTCCGATCCTTGGAAGTGGTCGGTCTGTATATATATCCCTATGAATATAACTCGCAGGAAGGTGAGGCCTTGGTTCCTGAGAGAAGCCCCTATATGCAGAGATGCAGGGTAAACTGCAAGGACAGGTGAAAGCAAAGGGTTAACAAAAGACCTCTGTACGGCAATACCAAAGATACCCTGCACTGAAAGACCGGTCTTTAGGATAGCTGGATCTAATCTAAAGGAAAGTATTACCTTGAAGCCGTACAGAGTCTTTTGTTGTATACAGATGACAGGGTTTCCTGGAAACGGTACAGACAAGGAATAATCAATAGAGTAGTCATAAAGAGGAAAGCCAAAGGTCATAACCAGAGAGAGTACGTCATATAGGATACAGGAATCAGAACCAGAAGGGAAGTCAGCCAAGCCAAAATCAGTAACCGGGGAATCTGAATGGAACATAAACAGCAAAACAAAATACAGCAATAGACAGAACTAAATACACAGAAGGAACTGACATAAACTGGAACAGAAATAATAGAGGCAAAAACTGAACAAGGATGAACAAACGGAGGATATCAGGAACACAGCAAGGAGCTCTCAGGACACAAGTGGCAAGGAGACCAGGCAAAGAAAAATGACCCAGCAATGTCCTATAGGTACATTGCTCTAATATAGGCAGGGGAATCAAGGCAAGGGTCAACAGGTGAGCAGCACACAGAACACCAATTAACCCCTGGGAGGCCACCCAGGAATTGGCAGCAACAGAAACACAAGGGAAAAAACACAATATACAAATACAGAGGGCAGGAAGACAGGGTTGGAACGTGGGAACGTGACAGTAGCCCCCTCCAAAAAAGGTGACCTCAGGGCACCTAAAACAACAAACATGACAGACAAAAATCAGGAAACCAGATCACGAACACCAGTCACCAAAATCCATTAAGGACCCACTCAGTGTCGTCTTCCTCCTCCTCAAAACACATGAGCGCATTAGGGTCTTTCCTGATCATGGCCCAGTGTGCCTCACGGAACAACATCCCACATGGGGATTGTATATAACCCTCGGGTACAGGGCTAGAATTAGGGATGTGGGTACCAGTCAGGCCACTACCCTGCTGGATCTCCTCACGATAAGCACGGGAATACGGCATTATCAGACCCATCATGGAGCGTGGTATTCTCGGAACTAGATTGACTAGTGTTGGTCAGCTTCCCACGTCTCCTCCTGGATCGAGACTTGGAAGGGGTGACCACCATACCTGACATGGCAACAGTGGGAGTAGGCTCGCCTACCTGTGCCTTACCACGAGGTTTGGAAACCTCGGACTCTCTGTGGGGCATGGGCACAGTGGTGTTGCAACGCAGCTTTGGCACTGCTGACACACAGCTTGCCATGGATCTGACTGGCAGCTTACCAGAATCAGGCAGCACCCGTGGCTTCGTGCCAGGCTGGACTGGCTGCGCATTGCCAGACGGAGACAGGACTGGCTGCGCATTGCCAGACGGAGACAGGACTGGCTGCGCATTGCCAGACGGAGACAGGACTGGCTGCGCATTGCCAGACGGAGACAGGACTGGCTGCGCATTGCCAGACGGAGACAGGACTGGCTGCGCATTGCCAGACGGAGACAGGACTGGCTGCGCATTGCCAGACGGAGACAGGACTGGCTGCGCATTGCCAGACGGAGACAGGACTGGCTGCGCATTGCCAGACGGAGACAGGACTGGCTGCGCATTGCCAGACGGAGACAGGACTGGCTGCGCATTGCCAGACGGAGACAGGACTGGCTGCGCATTGCCAGACGGAGACAGGACTGGCTTCTCATTGCCAGACGGAAACAGGACTGGCTTACTGCCAATGGGCACTGGGGTTGCGGCTCTACATGTAATACACCCAGTAACAATATGTAGGGACTGTCTTTTAGCTGCCCGTCGCTGCTCAGAACCAGCCAGTTGTGTCTTTTTCTCAGACCTGGATTTCTCAGGAGGTCTGAACTCAAAGTGGGGTCTGGTGCCATCTGACTCCCCGCAGGGTCTGGCACCATCAGATCCCCTACGTGGTCTGGCACTATCCGACTTCCAGCTAGGTCTGGCACCGTCAGACCCCCTACGTGGTCTGGCACTCTCTGATTCCCAGCTGTAACTGGCACCAGTGGATCTCATGAGTGGTCTAGCTTTAGCGGCCTTACTGTGGGACATGGGCACAGTTGGCACTCGGCCAGTATCAGGGCGCACAGACTCACCACAAGTCTTGAGACGCACCGGCACTCCAGCCCCAGGACGCACCGGCACTCCAGCCCCAGGACGCACCGGCTTGAGGGGACATCCAGACAAAAAGTGCAACGAACTGGCACAATAGAAACAGAGATTGTACTCACGTCTTCTGTTCTTTTCATCAGGAGAAAGCGGACCACGAACCCTGCTTTCAAAGGAGACCTGATTGCCAGAGTCTAGACACAGGCTCAGTAACCCTTTGAGGTGAACCACAAATTCCTCAAACATGTGCAATATGGTTTCCAACACGGTACACATCTCTGCGGGCTTATGTAATGGCTGGGTCATTATGTCACGGTGGCAGTACCACCAGGCATGCACCACCCTATACTTGCCCTCCGATCCTTGGAAGTGGTCGGTCTGTATATATATCCCTATGAATATAACTCGCAGGAAGGTGAGGCCTTGGTTCCTGAGAGAAGCCCCTATATGCAGAGATGCAGGGTAAACTGCAAGGACAGGTGAAAGCAAAGGGTTAACAAAAGACCTCTGTACGGCAATACCAAAGATACCCTGCACTGAAAGACCGGTCTTTAGGATAGCCGGATCTAATCTAAAGGAAAGTATTACCTTGAAGCCGTACAGAGTCTTTTGTTGTATACAGATGACAGGGTTTCCTGGAAACGGTACAGACAAGGAATAATCAATAGAGTAGTCATAAAGAGGAAAGCCAAAGGTCATAACCAGAGAGAGTACGTCATATAGGATACAGGAATCAGAACCAGAAGGGAAGTCAGCCAAGCCAAAATCAGTAACCGGGGAATCTGAATGGAACATAAACAGCAAAACAAAATACAGCAATAGACAGAACTAAATACACAGAAGGAACTGACATAAACTGGAACAGAAATAATAGAGGCAAAAACTGAACAAGGATGAACAAACGGAGGATATCAGGAACACAGCAAGGAGCTCTCAGGACACAAGTGGCAAGGAGACCAGGCAAAGAAAAATGACCCAGCAATGTCCTATAGGTACATTGCTCTAATATAGGCAGGGGAATCAAGGCAAGGGTCAACAGGTGAGCAGCACACAGAACACCAATTAACCCCTGGGAGGCCACCCAGGAATTGGCAGCAACAGAAACACAAGGGAAAAAACACAATATACAAATACAGAGGGCAGGAAGACAGGGTTGGAACGTGGGAACGTGACAGGAACGCACCGGTGAGCTCAGCACCACCAAAAGACCCGGGAGACAACGGAAAACAACTGTGGTGGATGACCAAAGAATTCTTTCCCTGGTGAAGAAAACTCCCTTCACAACAGTTGGCCAGATCAAGAACAGTCTCCAGGAGGTAGGTGTATGTGTGTCAAAGTCAACAATCAAGAGAAGACTTCACCAGAGTGAATACAGAGGGTTCACCACAAGATGTAAACCATTGGTGAGCCTCAAAAACAGGAAGGCCAGATTAGAGTTTGCCAAACAACACCTAACAAAGCCTTCACAGTTGTGGAACAAGACCCTATGGACAGATGAGACCAAGATCAACTTGTACCAGAGTGATGGGAAGAGAAGAGTATGGAGAAGGAAAGGAACTGCTCATGATCCTAAGCATACCACCTCATCAGTGAAGCTTGGTGGTGGTAGTGTCATGGCATGGGCATGTATGGCTGCCAATGGAACTGGTTCTCTTGTATTTATTGATGACTAGCTTTTGCCCGCGCCTTCGCTCGCGTGGATTTTAGGATTTGTTAAAATTGTATTTTAAAAGAAACTTGAGGTTTTTTTTGGTAGAACCCCCCCCCTTTCCCCCCCACTTTGGATTTTTGGAAGATTGTAAAACACGTGTTTTTTTATTTTTCAAGCAGAACGTAAGTGCCAAATTTCACACCTGTAGCATCTTTGGTTTTTGAAATATAGGTATACTGATAAAAGTATTCACATCCCTTTCCCCCACCCCCCTTAACTGGATTTTCGGAAAATGGTAAAACATGTTTTTTTTTATTTTTCAAGAAGATTGTGTCAGATTTCACACCTGTAACATCTTTGGTTTTTGGAAATATAGGTATACTGATAAAAGCATTCAATACCCCTTTTTCCCCCTCCCACTGGATTTTTGGAAAATGGTAAAATAGGTGTTTTTTTGTTTCTCAAGACAAATCTAAATACCAATTTTCACACCTGTAACATCTTCTGTTTTTGAGATGTAGGTATCCTGTTTAACCACTTGGCTGCTATGGACGCGCTCAGCGTGTCCAGCCAAATGGTTGTTCTGTGCTATGGACACGCTGAGAGCGTCCATGCACAGAAGGCAGCAATCCGCCGGATTCCGGCGGATTGCTGCGCCCCCCGGTGCGGGCTGACATCTTGGGGGGCACAGGATTAATCCAGGCACCGTTTGGAAGGGCACAGCTTGGAAGGGCACAGCCTGCCCTTCCAAACGGTGGCTGTAATTAACCCCTGTGGAGCCGGATCACGATTCGGCGCTGAAAAGCGCCAAATCGTGAACCTCTCCTGGAGCTGGCTGACATCTTGGATGTCGGCCAAGCCTCCAGGAACTCCCCCTGAGGACTGGCGTCATCGTGCATAGCACGATGACGCCAGTCCTGGAGTTAACCCCTAGCTGCCAGCAATGGTGGAGATAGGGGGTTCCAATGAACCCCATATCTCCCGATCCGTGGCAGCTAGGGGTTAATGTTTGATATTGTTGGATTGGCCAAAGCATGGCCTTTCCAACGATACCAAACTTGATCATGTAAAACGTTTTAAAAAAATAAAAAAAATAAAAAAATATTTAAAAAAAAATTATAAAAGAAAAAGGAACAAGTTTTTTTTTTTTTGGTTTTGTTAATGCAGTAATATTGTTCCCATTTCAATTATAATGTGAACAATGATGCTGCATTAACGATTTTTGTATGCGGTGCGTTTGTTAAAAATAGCTAAATTTTCCCCAAAAACAAATGTAATGAGACCCCATTTCTAATTTTTTTAACAAGCGCACCCCATAGAAAATATAACCGCAAACGATCGCATGTTAAAATGTAAAAAAAAAAACACTTTACACATTGTAAATTATTGAAAATTCTAATTTTATTGCATTTTTTGTTATAATATACAGACAGGACATAACGTATACATCTAATAATGACATATTATGAATCTTCCGAGTCTGCCGGAAAGAACGATATATAATATGTCTGGATCATAAAATAAGGCTTCAAAACGCGGTTAAACATGATGAGCGAAACCGGTAAAAATGACCTCAGCACAGAGGTGTGAAATGGCTCAGCAGCGAAAGGGTTAAAAGTATTCACCCCCCTTTTTTTTACCACCCCCCCCCCCACTTGGATTTTTGGAAAATGGTAAAACACGTGTTTCTTTATTTTCAAAAGATTGTAATTACCAAACTTCACACCTGTAACATCTTGGTTTTTGAACTATAGATATACTGATAAAAGTATTCAGACCCCTTTCCCTCGACACCCCCCTCCCCTATTTGGATTTGTGGAAAATGGCAAAACACATGTTTGTTTTTTTTCACGAAGATCGTAAATACCAAATTTCACACCTGTAAAATCTTTGGTTTTTGAATTATAGGTATACTGATAAAAGTATTCAACCCCCCTTTTTGCCCCCCTCCCACTGAATTTTTTGAAAATGGTAAAATAGGTGTTTTTTTGTTTCTCAAGACGAATCTAAATACCAATTTTCACGTATGTAACATCTTCTGTTTTTGAGATATAGGTATCCTGTTTAAAAGTATTCAGCCCCCCTTTTTTTCATCCCCCCTTGGGATTTTTGGAAAATGGTAAAACACCTGTGTTTATTTTTCAAGAAGATTGTAAATACCAAATTTCACGTCTATAACATCTTTGGTTTTTGAAATATAGGTATAATGATAAAAATATTCAGACCCCTTTCCCCATTTCGCCCCAATTGGATTTGTGGAAAATGGCAAAAAACATGTTTGTTTTTTCTTCACAAAGATTGTAAATACCAAATTTCACACCCGTAACATCTTCGGTTTTTGAAATATAGGTATACTGATAAAGGTATTCAACCCCTGTTTTTGCCCCCCCAAGGAATTTTCAGAACATGGTAAAATACGGGTTTTTTTATTTTTCAAGACGAATCTAAATACCTATTTTCACATTTGTAGCATCTTCTGTTTTTGAGGTATAGGTATCCTGTTTAAAATATTCAACCCCCTTTTTCACCCCCTTATGGGTGGATTTTCCAAAAATCCTTCCTTAGTGGACGCCTAAATCATAAAAACAGTGCACCTTCAAAATTTCACATTCCTAAGTTAAACGGTTTCAGCTGGGCGTTGAGGAGTCAGTCAGTCAGTCAGGACTTTCGCGTTTATATACAGTTGTGTTCAAAATTATTCAACACCCAATGCTGTAAAGGGTTTTAGGGAATTTAGTGTACATTTGTAATTGTATTCAGAATGAAATCCTACAAGGACTTTTTAAAGAACCATATGCAACTAAAATGACATCAATTGGTTTTGTAATACAGTAGCAAATGTTTCTTTTGTGAATTCTTCATTGACACAATTATTCAACCCCTTAAAGACTACCACTCTGAAGAACAGAGGTTCATTCAAGTGTTTTCAATCAGGTATTGAAAACACCTGTGGATGTCACGGAGCAGCAATAAAGCATAATAAGCACCAATTAGGCAGCTTTAAAATTACTGTGATACTCAGCTCCTTCTAGACATTTACTGGTGTGGTTACAAACATGGTGAAGTCAAGAGAATGGTCCAGGAAGACAAGAGAAGAGGTGATTACTCTTCACAGGAAGGGCAATGGCTATAAGAAGATTGCAAAGATGTTAAACATACCAAGAGAGACCATAGGAAGCATCATTTGCAAATTCAAGGCAAAGGGCACTGTTGAAACGCTACCTGGTCGTGGCAGACATTACGGCGCACACTGCGTAATGAAGGCCTCCATGCCAGAACTCCCAGGCGCACCCCCTTGCTGTCTCCAAAGAATAAGAAGAGTCGACTGCAGTATGCCAAAAGTCATGTGGACAAACCACAGAAGTTTTGGGATAGTGTTCTGTGGACTGATGAAACAAAATTAGAACTGTAGATGTATTTAACCCCCCATTTTGGCCCCCCATGGAATTTTCAGAAAATGGTAAAATACGTGTTTTTTTTATTTTTCAAGACGAATCTAAATACAGATTTTCACGTCTGTAACATCTTCTGTTTTTGAGCTATAGGTATCCTGTTTAAAATATTCAACCCCCTTTTTCACCCACCTAGGGGCGGAGTTTCCAAAAATCCTTGCTTAGTGGGTGCCCACATCATAAAAACAGTGCACCTTCAAAATTTCACGTTCCTAGGTTAAACAGTTTCAGCTTAGCATTGAGGAGTCAGTCAGGACTTTCGCGTTTATGAAAAAAGTATTCAACCCCCCTTTTTGCCCCCCAAGGAATTTTCAGAAAATGGTAAAATACGTGTTTTTTTATTTGTCAAGATGAATCTAAATACCGATTTTCACGTCTGTACCATCTTCTGTTTTTAAGATCTAGGTATCCTATTTAAAATATTCAACCCCCCTTTTTTTGCCCCCCCAGTTGAATTTTTGAAAAACGGTAAAATTCGTTTTTTTTTATTTTTCAAGACGAATCTAAATACCGATTTTCACATCTGTAGCATCTTCTGTTTTTGAGCTATAGGTATCGTGTTTAAAATACTCAACCCCCTTTTTCACCCCCTTAGGGGCGGAGTTTCCAAAAATCCTTCCTTAGTGGGTGCCTACATCATAAAAACAGTGTACCTTCAAAATTTCACGTTCCTAGGTTAAACGGTTTCAGCTGGGCGTTGATGAGTCAGTCAGTCAGTCAGTCAGGACTTTCGCGTTTATATATATAGATGTGACTGCTGACAAAAGCAGCATAGATGAATTCTGAAGTGTTTCGGGCAATATTATCTGCTCACATTCAGCCAAATGCTGCAGAACTCATTGGACAGTGCTTCACAGTGCAGATGGACAATGACCCAAAGCAGTGGCGACTCTAGCACACAAGATACCACAGTCAAAACTGGGGGGGCACTAATATTTTCGCTACTAAATCCATACCACTGAAAAATAACGAAATAAGTATATATAAATAAAATTCCAAAATCCCAGAGTAATGTGGTGCAATGATACCTTTTCATTGTAATATCTGGATACTTCAAAGACAAGCTTTCAAGAGTTTTCCTTTCTTTCTCAGGTCCTTTGGACCCCTGCATTTCCATTCTTTACACCCCACAAAGTCATGTTAGGTGTCATTGGACAGGTCAGAGTTGTGTGAAACCAAACAAACCATGTTAGAGAAACCACACAATCATTATGGCCCGTGTCAGACGAATGCACAGAGTACGTCTGTGTTGTCACACATTCTAATGTTTGTGGTAGCATACAATTATGATCAATAGAGACCCACACACGAAGTACGTCTGCACAGGAGTGCGGATGCGGCAAACAGACGCAAGTTAGGCAAGAACGTAAAACCGCTAGAACGGACGTGCGGAGTGCGCCACGTCCGCATAGTAGCTTTGTGAGTGAGTGCTGGAACGTAGTCAGACGGACGGCATTTTTGACGTCCAGCATTTTTGACGGACAAAATGTTTTTTCATATTAATTTTATTTCCCATCTACAACAGTAAAAAAAAAATGTCAGTCACAAAAACGGACTGTGTGGCCACTACCTTTTCGTCAGTCAGAAAGTACATCTGTTGTGCACGGATGCACAGTGCACTCAGAATGCGTTCATCTGACCCTAGACTAAATCATTTCTAATTTATTTCTTTTTTGTCCCAAAGCATTGGCATTAGCCATTTGTCACATATAAAATGAGCAATACCACTGCTGCTGTTACTCACATTCTTTTCTCACAGTGCAAGCAAGCTATAGTTCTGTGACACGCTCCTATACACTGCGCTGCACATCAGATTTATAGTTGTGGCTCTGTAACACGCTCATACACTGCACTGCCCATCAGATTTATAGTTGTGGCTCTGTGACACGCTCCTATACACTGCGCTGCACATCAGATTTATAGTTCTGTGGCTCTGTGACACGCTCATACACTGCACTGCCCATCAGATTTATAGTTGTGGCTCTGTGACACGCTCATATACACTGCACTGCCCATCAGATTTATAGTTGTGGCTCTTTGACACGCTCATATACACTGCACTGCCCATCAGTTTTATAGTTGTGGCTCTGTGACACACTCATATACACTGCACTGCGCTGCCCATCAGTTCTATAGTTGTGGCTCTTTGACACGCTCATATACACTGCACTGCGCTGCCCATCAGTTTTATAGTTGTGGCTCTGTGACACGCTCATATACACTGCACTGCGCTGCCCATCAGTTTTATAGTTGTGGCTCTGTGACATGCTCATATACACTGCAAATGAAGTCAGTCTGGGGTTTCTTTGTTTTTTTTGCTGGGTTAGGGTTGATTTTTTATTTTTTTATTATTAAACCGGCCATGACATGGGGTGATCTGATCTCACTCACCAGCTTTGACTGTCTGTCTAGTGCTGCGGGCTGTCAGGGTCTCTTAGGGTTGATTTTTAAAAAAAAATTATTAAACAGGCCATAACATGAGGTGATCTGATCTCTCACTTACCACCACCAGCTTTGACCGTCTGTCTAGTGCTGCGGGCTGTCAGGGTCTCTCTCTGTCTCCCCTGATCCGCTCGGCGCTCCTCTTCTCTGCACAGCCAGGCAGCCTATGGTGGGTGCGGCTGGGACAGGGCATGCGGCTTGACGAGGAAGTCACGAGGCGCACAGGCTGTGACGCACGCCATGTGAGGGGGCCGGATGTTGGCCGGCCGCCATCTTTACTCATACGCTGGCGGCAGCCGCTTTGCACTCCAAGCGCAGCGGCGGTCTGGTAGCCTTGCCTATTTCTGGTGGGGGGCATACGGGGGGGCAAGGTATAACCTAGGGGGGGCAATTGCCCCCCGTAGCGACCCCTATGACCCAAAGCATACTGCAAAAGCAACCAAAGAGTTTTTGAAGGGACAGAAGTGGAATGTTATGCAATGGCCAAGTCAATCACCTGACCTGAATCCCATTGAGCATGCATTTCACTTGCTGAAGACAAAACTGAAGGGAAAATGCCCCAAGAACAAGCAGGAACTGAAGCTGGTGAGGTCTATGCGTTCCAGACTTCAGGCTGTGATTGACTGCAAAGGATTTGCAACCAAGTATTAAGAAGGGAAAGTTTGATTTATGATTATTATTCTGTCCCATTACCTTTGGTCCCTTAACAAGTGTGAGGCACATCTGCAAACTGCTGTAAGTCCTACACCATTCACCTGAGTTGGATGTACATACCCTCAAATTAAAGCTGACAGTCTGCAGTTAAAGCACATTGTGTTTGTTTCATTCCAGCTCCATTGTGGTGTTGTACAGAGCCAAAGATGTTAGAATTGTGTCGATGTCCCAATATTTCCGGACCTGACTGTATATATACTATAGTGTGGAGGCTTTTTATCTCACTTTTTGTCCTCCACCACAACTGTTGTAGATACGGACTTGCCCTACAGGTCCCAAGCATCCACTGCAACTGGTCATCATGCCTAGCTCCTAGCTGATGAGGGTCCAACAAACCCGAAACAGCACTGTCCTAGGAGTGGCTTTGACCAGTTGCATAACCTTATCTCTGCTAGAAAGCCACGGTGTGGCATGGCATTGATTTTAGGGATCTGTGTAATAACAGATCCAGGATGCAAAAAAGTGAGACAGATGTCATTTGCATATCCTACCCAGAATTCCTTGCCACATATGGGGAATGTGGCACAGGAGCTCTGGGGTGCAATTCATCGAATTGCTGTGATGTGCAAGTGGCTTCTGCAATAATAAACATATATATATATATATATATATATATATTATTGCAGTAGCCACTTGCACATCACAGCAATTAGATGAATTGCATCCCAGAGCTCCTGTGCCACATTCCCCATATGCAGCAAGGAATTCCGGGTAGGTGTAACGTTGGGGGCTTCCAGCCTCTCCAGTGTGCTTGAAGGCAGCATGTCTGATGCTGCTCGCTGACCAACACCTGGTTTAAATAGAGACAGGCAGGGAGGTGGCTGCATGAGCCGTGGCTTGAGAGGGGGGCGCGGTCTGGTGAAGGTCTTTAAAAACCCACAGTTCCTTCTCAGCAGTGCCGGATCGTGGTTATCCATACCTGAGCTTCTTGTACCTGAATTCTCTCATGATTTAACCTGTTATTGACCTCTGCTTGTTTACTGACTATTCTGCCTTCCGTTGCCCTAGACCAGGGGTCAGCAACCTTGGCTCCCTGATGTTTTGGGAACTACATTTCCCATGTGGATCAGTCAGCCTAATGGGTGACTGAGCATCATGGGAGATGTAGTTCCCAAAACATCAGGGAGCCAAGGTTGCTGACCCCTGCCCTAGACTGTTTTCCTTGTACTACGCTACTGCACTGATATCGACCCGGGTATTCCATTTGACTATTCTATTCTCTGTATTCCTGACTCTGGCTCGTCTGACTAACCCCGTGTTGCTGACCTGGTTTTGTATTATGACATTGTCTTTGATTAACCTTTTCTGTCTAGCTAGTATACTTATACCTGACCAATTTTTAAGGACCAGACGGTTAGGGATTGTTCTACGGCTACTCTGTTGGTAGCTTTTTGGCTCTGCGGAGTGTTGGGCTTTAAGGGCTGCGTGGTGGGATCCGGGAACCGTGACAGTAGGATATGCAAATGACATCTGTCTCACTTTTATGCATCCTGGGTCTGTTATATGATATAATATATATATATATATATATATATAATTATACACACACCAGACACATATGATATGACAGATATGTGTATATATAGTCATGTATAGAAAGTCATTTTCGGTTTCGGTTTTCGGCCAAGCTCATAGTGCATTTTCAGTATCGGTCCCAAATTTTCGTTTCGGTGCATCCCGAGAATATTGTCATTATTGTACATAACTATGGAGCATGGTGTCTAATCTGTATATGTTGCTCAATGTCCTATCTGCTTCCAAAAAAATCAAAACCTAGACACCATAAAGAAAATACTGTGAGCTAGATTTCGAGTTGTAGAAACTAAACCAGGACTGTTGTAAACTTATCAATGCCATTAAAGTAATCTTCTCTTGCCGAGATGCACTTTGGTTTCAATATGCCATCAGAGAATGGATACTGCATTGGTATCAAAGATAAATGAGATTTCTCATCTCTTGTTGAGATGTCGCAGCTGGTGTTTATCCTGTGCCAGCGGCATGTGTTGCCATGTTTCCTCCTATGGGCAGAACTTACTGAGGGCTGTCTTGTGCCACTGTACTATTGTCTTCAGCAGTGCCGCTAGTGCACTAACTGCTGGCAATCAATCGGTTGCAGCAAGTGAGCAAGAGCTGTCTTGTAGGACTTCTGTCGTCTGTCCGCTCAGAAGTCACCCCCCCCCCCCCCGCTGCATACCTCATAAATGTGAGTGACAGAAAAACGTTCATAGGGAATTATTCAATTTTTTCCAATTATTTGTGTTAGGAAAAGAATGTTAGCACGTATAACTGGAGTAATTCCTTATTAAATAAGCGTGCCTTGCAGTTGGCATGTCAGGTTCACATTACAACATTATTGAATGTTCTTGGTAGGTTCGCGAGCTTGCTGGGCATCCCAATGTCATATCTGTATTCCTCTTGTATGTAATTCCAGTGCCAGTGGTTTCTAATTTATATATTTTCATTGTCTAATTTCCAGATTTTCTTCAAGAGAATTACCCATCATTTAACCTGAAGGAATCTGGCTCCGACTGGAAAGCATGTGTTGCTGCAATAAACAGTACTATTCGCAGCCTCCGCCATGACCAGAAAAAAGCTACATTGCAATCTCAGAAGAAGATGCGATTTCACACAGCCAAAATATGAAACCTATTTAAAATTTTCATAAGCACCTGAACTGAGTGTCACTATAGTTTCATCCTTCACTACTGATTTTGATATACAATGTACAGTAAGTTATAAAATATTAGATAATAATAATAGATAAAATTATTATCAGTGATATACAGAGAGCTACATTGTACGATCACATAAAAATGTTATGATAACCCAAAGGCCATAACTACACACTTTTACTTATGGTTCTTACATAGATTTCCAAACACTTTCCTGGGTTATAGATATTGTTGGTTCCTGATTATATTTTATTGACGCTAAAATCTACAAATGTGTGTCACTTACTGTATTCATAGAACTTCTCAGATAAAGGGTGATTTTAGTTTAAGTTCTAGTTACACAAATATATCAAAAACATTTACTGTTAGTCAAATGTATACTGTGACATCTACACTGTACCTCTAGAGAGGGCTCGAACAGACACGTCTTGTGTATGTATGCGCAGGATGCTATTTCTCTAATGACTTTTATCTGATCACTAAATGTGCCTTTGACCTTTTTCTGCTAAAAGTATTTTTCTCGCTTAGCAAACCTGAAGTCGATCGAATATTTTTGTTTCAATATTTTTCATTTGCAGTGAAGAAACAAAAGAAGTGGAAGCACATAACCATTATATGTCATGAAGGGTTGAACATAAACGAAGTGTTAAGCAAAGCAAAATTATTTAAACATTTCTACAACTGAGATTATGGAGCATTCGATACTCAGGAACAAGAAGAGGGGGAAATAAAAGAAATGGTACACCCTCTTCATAGACATATTAACACTGGGAACAGAAAATGGCTGTGAAATTCTG
The DNA here is from genome assembly GCA_009667805.1 of Leptobrachium leishanense. Classification (NCBI taxonomy): domain Eukaryota; kingdom Metazoa; phylum Chordata; class Amphibia; order Anura; family Megophryidae; genus Leptobrachium; species Leptobrachium leishanense. The sequence continues at coordinate 261,366,298 of CM019064.1, forward strand.
GCAATGTAACTTCAAAGATGGATAATCTAATTTTAATTTTAAAAAAATAGCCAACCAATCCAGTTCCTTTAGTCAATCCAGACATTTACGTTTTAATTTTGAGTTCTGGCCCTATCGTGCCTAGACCAGTCACTGGACAAACTGGTATGCCTTCCTCTAGAAGACTTTTTAAAAAAAAATAAAAAATACTTTGGTTTTAGCAAGAATATGAAAGTATCTTTTAAGTCTGGTATATGATTTTATTTTTTTAATGTATTTATTTTTACAGGAGTCATAGGAACATATGAATTCACCAAGTATTTAAAATAATCTCCTTCCCAAACACAGATATTAATTTACGATTGCAGCCATATATCCATTAAAACACATGCTGCTGGAGTGATAATTTGTGAGCTAGTGCTTGCACAATCACCACTTCTGGTAGCCATATCATTTTAACCCATTTAGAGGTAAATAGTGTTCTTTAACCACGTGAAATGGGTTAAAACACTCAAGTTTACGCCTTCATTATCATATTACCATTCAGGAGTGGGATAATGGTAACCTGTGCACTGATTGGCTACGTGTCAATCAGAGCTTGAGTTTAAAATCGCCCGCTTCTGGAGATGCTTTGAGTTAACATTTCATGATCTAGTAAAATAGGATATGTCAGGGTTTGTTTTTGACAGAATGACCCTTTAATGTCACTCATTCTTGGTTTGATAATACCCCATTAAATGGTAAAGAATTCAAGATTATGCATTTTACTGTTATCTACAAAGTGGATTCTGTCTTTAGATTTTCCAGTATATGGCAGGGAGCCTTCATAAATATTTTTAAACCATTTTGTATCAGTAGATCGTATTTTTAATATATAGAGACAACTGTTTTTTTCATAAAATGAAATATGTAAGGAAGTTAAAAAAATCCAGCTATTCTGTAGAAATTTTTTTTTTCCTAATGTGTTAACATATATATTATATATATATATATAAACTTGTGTGTGTTTCTGTGAAAAAGCTGTGTAGAAAAAAGTGGAATATTAGGAAGGAAACTAATTTATATTTATCTGGAAAAAAGGCAGCAAGTGTGCTAGATTTTTTTTTTCTCTCTGAATTATTAAGAGACCAATATGTCTAAACTACTAGGCTTGTTTTGCCTGTATATGTGTGCGCAATAGATATATGTATATATATAAACGCACACATATGTGTATAAATATTACAGAGTGGATTAATTTGCTGTAGAGATGTCTTGAATAGCTGTAGTTTCATTTTGTAAGCAAATATCAAAATTCGAGTTAGAAAAAACAATAAATTTCCAGAAAGATACTGCTGAATCTGTTCTGTCATTTTTAAAATTTAAACGTTTAAGACAATGTTTCAAGTTGAAAATAACCATTATTTGTTATACATTACATAGCTTTAAAAGACACTCTCTATTTGAGGCTTTATCTCTTTAACAAGCACTTCATTTAGTTTTTTCCCCACTAATACACTTTTAGCATGTTATTGTTCTTTTGTAAGAAGTGTCTAAGTACTAATAGTACATTGCTGCCCAGCATTTATCGGAATTGTGCACATCACATTCTATGTTGTTTTAAATAGTTTATATGGCATGACTGTTAGTATTTTTTTTCCAACTAAAAAGACATATTTTTAGGATCCTGTGGGTACTGTAACTTCACAATAATTGCAGGTACCTGTCCTGAAATGTGGTAGTGGCTCAACTTTCTATTCTGCTAAGGCCAGGGTCAGACAAGCGTTTTTCAGAGCAGAAGGAACACCCGTAAGAGTGGACTTCCTTCGACTCTGACGCCCGTGTGGCCACCTTGCTGAGCGCAGTTAGTGTGCTCAGTGCTGCAAGGATCGATCCACCTATGGAGGATCGCGCTTTGCAGCCCCATAGAACACACGTCGTAGCGTTGTAACGGGGAGGCTTTCAGCAAATCCGCTGCAGCGCGCGCATGAATTGCGAAGTGCGTGTGGCTGGCCATGTCAAAACATCACACCACTGTGATGGGCATCGGGAGGAACGTCAGTACGGGTGCATGTAGTGCGCTCGTCTGACACTGGCCTATACAGAAGTGAACCACAGGAGTTACATAACATGAGTGGTCTTGCTGAATGAGCTAAGAGCCGCTGTTGTCATAGTTCTGCAAGAAAGGCTGTGCAGTGAGATTTTTTTTTTAACTGTAAAGTTAAAGTTTATTTTCAAAATATTTGATCTGGAGCTTAACATGAGGTTTGTAATGGTAACAATGAATATACATTGCAACCTGCTAAATTATCCAAAATTCTTTCAACCAAAAACCTTAATTGAGTTCTCACTAAAACTGAGTCAAATAAAACATTATGTGCAGTTTGTCCCTTAGACCAGTGTTTCCCAACCCTGGCCCTCAAGTCCCCGTAACAGGCCAGATTTTACAGATCCCCTTTGGGGAAATGCAGACTGAATCCTGCAATCACTGAGCAGCAAATCATATCACCTGTGCTGTGCTTCAGATATCTGGAAAACCTGGCCTGTTAGGGGAACTTGAAGACATGGTTTGGAAACGCTAATTTAAACAAAAGGGTTTATTCAGTAAGGGTGAAACTACCGTGAATTCACTATTTTAGAACGTTCCACTGTACGTTTTTCTCTGTACAGTAAGTTTCAGTTTTCACTGTAGGTTCTGTCAAAGTTGTTCTGTGTAGTTTTCATTGTGAAAAACACAACACCTAGGAAGAGTAAGGAGACTACTCCCAGACTCCCCTAACTGGCAGGAACACGGTGCCGGATATAATCACAGAATTAGGTAAAACCCACAGACCACAGTCCACAGTCTTTATTGAAGGAAAATGATAAATAGAAATTATCAAAAAACAACCACACACAAAATCTTAAAAAGAAAGGTACATATAGGTCAGAAATTAACCTTCAAATAGGACACTTCCACGGTGGCTTGAAAGTACCTCTTTACACAGAGTGGAAATACACAGAACCACAATACGTCATTATACCAGGCCACACAGATAGCACAGTAATTACTGTCACAGACCAGTTTACTAAGCAGACTGAATTGCATAGTAGTTTATAAATAAAGCACAGCACCAATGCATCCAGGTGTTTTTTTTGATAATTTCTGTTTATTATTTTCCTTCAATAAAGACTGTGTGGTCTGTGTGTTTTACCTAATTCTGCGATTATTTTTGGCACCATGTCCCTGCCAGTTAGGGGAGTGTGGGAGTAGTCTCCTTACTCTTCCTAGGTGTTGTGTTTTTTGTTTCTGAGTGGGTTAGGCCTGGTTAATTGGCAGAGCTATATATTTACACCTTGTTTGAGAGAGACCGTTATGCTCACTCTCAATATATACTACCTTTTTTTGATTAGTTCTCAATGTAGTTTTCACCAGTTACATTTCCACCAGTAATTCCACCAGTCTCTGCCAAAGCTTAGTGTGGATTTCACTGTAGTTTCCACTAGTTCTTCAGTCAAAGTTGTCTAGCATGGTTTATAATGTTGTTTTAACTATACTTTCTATCGACAGTCAATGGAGAGTGCCACTTTAAAATCATCTAAGTTAATTCACTGGTGTTGCAAACAACGGCAGAAAAATGCTGAACGAAGAATAGCACAGTTTCTTTATGGAATAATAACCGATATCGTTGTTCAGCATTGTTTGCATCAATTCTGCCTGTCTTTGCTGCCTTTTGCTTCTCTAAACAGGTGAAGACGTTTGTTTTTTTCAGTGTGTCTCTTTCTAATACCTCTCATCCCTTATGGATAATGTTTTTGTTCTATCGTTTTTATAGTGTAACGCTCACTCCCGGAGGAGCCGCTGAAATTGAACCTCGGGTCAGTCTCCCCGCACTAGGGAATAAATATACTCCAGCACCGTCGTGGATTTTATAAATTATATAGTTTACTGGATAAACTGGCATATAATGAGTAACACGGTTTATATATATATTCACAGTACTTCGTAATGCGGGAAACGCGCAGCGGAAAAGAAATACAATGCTTCGTAATGTGAGAAACGCGCAGCGGAAAAGAGAAAAATATATCTTTAACCTCCTTTGTGGTTGGGGAGTGAGTCCCGTACAGGTTATGTCCCAAAGAATGTATGTGTATGTGTGTATTGGTACCCGGGTACAATATTCAACTGGCCAGTGAATTATTTATGAGGTATCTTCGACTAGTCACGTTGGGGCCCTGTGGGTTTTGAAACAAATTGCAGCGTGCTTTAGATTTTTCACAACGGCCGGGAAGGCCTCTCACCCATCCGCCAGATACTCTGTGCTCCGCTCGACCCAGGACGTCTCTCCGCTCGATTTCGACTGGGGTTCTCTGTGTCACCGGCTCCGCTGTCTGGCTTGTCTGTATCTGCCTCAGAAGTCCAGCTCACCGCCTGCACTCCCTCTTGGATCGATCTGCGGTTCTCCTAACTCAGGATCCTCCAGCTCACTCGGTATCAGCTCAGGTTACTGTGGTGAATCACTGGATCTTCATTAGATTTTTTATTTTATTTATAAAGGATTTTACCAGGAAGGATACATTGAGATTTCTCTCGTTTTCAAGTATAGATAAAGGCGGAAAACCCAGTCTCCAGCTCGGTCAGGCCCCACCTGCGCTCCGGCCTGGTCACTGTCCCGTTCAGCTACACTGCGTCTTGCTTCTCTCACTCCTAGGCGCGCTCTGCCAGCTCTTTCCACGAGGCTCAGGATGTCAGCGTCTCTCCCCCACCCACTTCATGTCCCCACCCGCAAAGCATGCCGGGAAATGTAGTCCCAATGTTCAGTGTCTCACATCGCGCTTGTCTCCCTCCGGTGGCCAAAAATAAGTACTACACGGCAGGGGATTTAAAACCAGCGCTACACTCTCCCCATCCTAGAACTCTTGGGTCTCTCCAAGGAGGTTCAACAGTTGCATTACATTTTCCACATCTATTAGGCAACATATACAGGCTCAGCAGCAAGCATACAATGGGTTAGATACACTTCCTCAAGTTGACTCATGCTTTGGGCTACCTCAGCTAACATAGTAGACACTTCGGGCAACCTTCGCACTGTGGTGACAGCCTCTTCAGTGCTATGTCCTGGTGAGTCGTAGGTGAGTCGCTGGGGCGGTCGAACAGAGCATTTTGGTTCAATCAGTTCCTCTTGAGGTGGAAGTACTATAGGCGCGGGTTCAGTTCTTTCTACCACTGGAGCAGACATCTCTTCGGAGTATGATCCTTCCAGTGAAGGCATAGAACTGTAGTCATAAGATTCGACTTCAGGAGCTACAGGGATCTCAATAGTCTCGGGGACTTCTAACTGAAATTCAGGCCTCAAATTACTTTCCCACCTTTCAGGAACTGAGATAACCTCTTCAGGCTCCGGTGAGCGCAGCCAGTCCAGACAAAAACTCTCTTCCTCACTGTCCCTTTCGCTCTCTTCGACAGCCCGGGTCTGCTGAGACCGAGTAACGGGAGGCAAACGTGGAACAGGCGGATTTGGCAGAGAAAGTTCGTCCCCAACTGGTATCCTCACAGCCTCTCTCAAAGGTAATAAATGATTCCGGTGCCAGTTCTTAAGAGGCCCAGCCTTTCCATCCGGCTGGATTTGATACACCGGCAGACCCGGCAGTTGCTTGCAGACAATGTAGACCTGAGAACTCCATCTATCCGCTAACTTGTGCCTCGCAGCAGCACCCAAGTTCTTCAACAAAACCCTATCACCGGGTTGTAGATCCTGTATCCGAACTTTCAAGTCATAGTTCCGTTTATTCCTTTGTTCCCTGTTTCCTGCGGTCAAACGGGCCTGTTCAAACGCAGAGGCCAGATTCTTTTGAAGTCTATCCACGTAATTTCTATGGGAAGCTACCGACGTCTGGTCCAGAGATAACCCAAACGCCAAATCAACCGGCAGTCGAGCTTCTCTTCCGAACATAAGACGGTACGGTGAGGATCCAGTAGCGTCACTCTCCGTACTGTTATACGCATGCACCAGCGTAGCTATGTGACGACTCCAGCCCTGCTTCTCTGTGTTTGACAGTGTCCCCAGCATATTTAGCAGCGTGCGATTGAACCTTTCGGGTTGAACATCACCTTGAGGGTGATATGGTGTAGTTCGGGTCTTTTGGATTCCCAGCAGTTCCAGTAATTGCCCAACCAGCCGGCTTTCAAAGTCTCTACCCTGATCAGAGTGTATTCTCCTTGGTAGGCCGTAGTGAACAAAGAACTTTTCCATCAGAACTTTCGCCACCGTTGGAGCGCGTTGGTCTCTTGTAGAAAAGGCTTGGGCGTAACGTGTGAAGTGATCAGTCACTATTAGAATATTTCCCTGCCCACTAGCATCCGGCTCTAAGCACAGGAAGTCAATGCACACCAAATCCATGGGTCCTTGACTTTGCAGATGGCTCATTGGAGCGGTTCGGGTCGGTAGGGTCTTCCTTTGAATGCACCTCAGACATGAATGGCAGTAACTTTCCACTTCGGCTCTCATGCAAGGCCAATAGAACCTGTCTCACACCAGCTTAAAAGTCCTTTCTGCGCCCAAATGTCCATGCTCATCATGTAGCGATCGCAGTACACTCTCCCTATGTTTAGTGGGAAGGAACAACTGTTGGGTCTCTTCAGCATTGGTAGAGGGGCCCCTTCGGTAGACCACCCCATCCAACATCTTCAACCGTTCCCACTCTTTGTAGACCAATCTGGCTCCATCTGGGGAATTGGTCAGCAGAATTTCCCGCTGGTTCGCAGTTAGGGCCTTTATGGTTAACGCAATTAAGGGGTCTCTAGCCTGATCAGCTTTCAGATCCTGTTTTGAAAAGGTAGGCAGACTTTCATCCCTCAACTGCGTAGGGTTGCAGTAGAACTCTGGAATAGCCGCAGCCATGACTCCTATGGCCTCCGCTTCAATCCCTCCTTTGACCCGGTGCTCTGCTCCTTGACACAAAGCTTGTACCCCGTCTGGAGTTAACTGAGTCCATTCTGTAGTGTAGGGTCTTCTCGACAAAGCATCAGCATCTAGATTATTCACCCCAGGGCGATATTTCAGGCTGAACCGAAACCCTGACAGAGCGGCCAACCACCGATGTCCCGTTGCGTCCAGTTTTGCAGTAGTAAGGACGTAGGTAAGAGAATTGTTATCCGTCTTTATCACAAACTCGGCCCCATACAGATAGTCCTTTAGCTTGTCCACCACTGCCCACTTTAAGGCTAGGAACTCCAACTTGTGGGTAGGATAGTTCTTTTCTGAAGGCGTAAGGCTCCGGCTCACATACGCTACAGACCTCAGCAATCCACCATACTCTTGATACAGGACTCCTCCTAGACCTTCTCTGCTGGCATCCACATGTAACTCGTACGGCTTGTGAGGATCCGCATAGGCTAAGACAGGAGCTCGAGTTAAGCTCTCTTTCAGCTTCGTAAAAGCACCCTCACATTGACTAGTCCATTCTCCCTGGATAGACTCTCGAGCTTTCCTTGGCCCTGGAGCTGACGGATTTTGGTCAGAGACCTTGCAGCCTTCATCGGTGCTTTCCTTCTGTAGGAGCTTGTTCAGTGTGTGACACAGTCCAGTTTTAACCACGTCTTCTAGGGCAACATAAATATGCAGAGCCACAGTCTTTTTGTTCTTAAGCAAGACTTTTATTTACCTCCACCTTTCACAGGCAATCAGTGGGAGAATCAGTGGATCACAGCAAACATTTCTTTCAGCAATAGAGGAATAACTTGGTTCTTTTTCCCTGTCTCTCCAGCTCTCTCTCCTGGAAGGACAGACACCCACACTCCTCAGCTACAAAGGAAAACCTTCCCTTAATAAAGCCCAACTAAATGGGACCACACCTGCATGCCATCGTTGGCTTTATTCTCCAAAACCTGGCCTGGCTAGTGAGCCGGGCTGCTGGGATAGTGGCCCGCCCTTCTCTCCACTATCCCGACCCCAGGGACCCATAACACATTTTACTGGACGCTCTCCATTGCACCAGCGAAACACAAAGTATATTTTAACCATCTCCCTGGGGTTATTTTTAAACACAGTGCACAAGGTCTGGTCTCACATATCGCCCATTCAGGACCATACCCTGCTTCCTGTCACACACCCTCCCCCTCAGCTCAAGACCATCGGGACGAGCGACCATGGACATCAGCGAATGCACCCGAGACAGCCCGTCGACATTTCCCTGTAGAAGACCGGCCCGGTGCTCCACCGAAAAACTAAATGGCTGTAGGCTAAGGAACCACCTCGTGACCCTCGCATTAGTCTCCTTATTGCGATACATCCATATGAGAGGAGCGTGGTCAGTTATCAGCCTGAATCTCCTACCCAATAGATAATACCTAAGGGTTTCCAATGCCCATTTGATGGCAAGGCATTCCTTCTCCACAACAGAATAGTTCTTTTCCCGCGGCAACAGCTTCCTGCTGAGAAAAAGAACAGGGTGTTCCTCTCCCTGACACTCCTGGGAGAGGACGGCCCCCAAACCAGCCTCAGAGGCATCAGTCTGGACTATGAAGTCCTTCGCAAAATCAGGGGACACCAAAACGGGATATACACACAGGGCCTCCTTCAGACCTATAAAAGCCTTCTCGGCTTCGGGAGACCACTTCACCATCACAGGGGATCTCGCCTTTGTGAGATCAGTGAGGGGAGCGGCTATCGCAGCAAAATTCGGGATGAACCGCCTATAGTATCCAGTTAACCCGAGAAAAGCCCTCACCTGTTTTTTTGTCAAAGGTTGTGGCCAACTCTGTATAGCCTCAACCTTCGTTGTCTGAGGCTTGACCAAACCTTTGCCAATAGTGTAGCCTAAGTACTTGGCTTCCGCTAGCCCAATGGTACTTTTTGTGGGGTTGGCCACTAGGCCCGCAGACCGAATTGCAGTGAGCACCCGCTGAACTTTAGGAAGGTGCGATTCCCAATCTGGACTATATATAACCACATCATCCAAGTATGCCGCCGCATATTGAGCGTGGGGTTGTAAAATCCTATCCATCATCCTCTGGAACGTGGCAGGGGCCCCGTGCAAACCAAACGGCAACACTGTGTATTGGAACAAGCCATCTGGGGTTGAAAAGGCCGTTTTCTCCCTCGCTTGGTCAGTGAGTGGCACCTGCCAATACCCCTTAGTCAGATCAAGGGTTGTGAGATAGCGTGCTTTCCCAAGCCTCTCAATCAGCTCGTCAACCCTAGGCATGGGGTAGGTGTCAAATTTAGAAATGCAATTCAATTTACGGAAGTCATTACAAAATCTAATGGACCCATCCGGTTTAGGGACAAGCACAATGGGACTGTTCCACTCACTGTGCGATTCCTCAATCACCCCAAGTTTTAGCATTTTCTCTACTTCAGTCTTTATAGCTTGCCTACGGGCCTCAGGTACTCTGTACGGCTTCAGACAGACCTTTTTCCCTGGCTCGGTTATTATGTCATGTCTGATTATTTGTGTCCTCCCCGGTATCGCTGAGAACACTTCTCTGTTTTGCCTAAGAAACACCTTAACCTCCTCTTTCTGGTGTACAGAGAGGGTGTCAGAGATGTTTACCTCGGGGTCCGTGATAGGGAGGTCCGTAGGCTTCAGGGCCACTAAGACCTCTCTATCCTTCCATGGCTTTAACAGGTTTATATGGTAGGTTTGCTCAGGTTTCCTCCTTCCCGGCTGGCTTACCTTATAATTTACCTCTCCTATTTTTCCCATCACCTCATAGGGACCCTGCCAGGTAGCCAAAAATTTATTTTCCACCGTGGGGACTAGAACCAATACCCTATCTCCCGGTTGAAACACTCTGACCCGGGCATTCTTATTGTAGCTATACCTTTGGGCCTCCTGGGCTTTCCTCATATAGTCTCTAACGAGGGGCATGACCGCCTCCATGCGGTCCTGCATTTGGGATATGTGCTCCACGACACTACGGTAGGGTGTCGTTTCCTGTTCCCATGTCTCCTTAACGACATCCAGCAGTCCCCTGGGATGCCGGCCATATAACAGCTCAAACGGGGAAAAACCTGTAGAGGCCTGAGGGACCTCTCGGATGGAGAACATTAAGTAGGGCAAAAGAAGGTCCCAATTCCTGCCATCTTTATCAATAGCCTTCCTTAGCATACTCTTAAGCGTTTTGTTAAACCGCTCTACTAAGCCATCGGTTTGCGGGTGATATACTGAGGTTTTTAGCTGCTTGATGCCTAGCAATTTACACAACTCTTTCATAACCCTGGACATGAATGGAGTCCCCTGGTCTGTTAGGACCTCTTTTGGTATTCCCACCCTGCTAAACATCAGCATGAGTTCTTTTGCTATGGACTTGGCAGTGCCATTGCGGAGGGGAATCGCTTCAGGGTAGCGTGTTGCATAATCGAGGACAACGAGTATGTACTGGTGCCCCCTCGCAGATTTAACCAGGGGACCCACCAGGTCCATAGCAATCCTTTCGAACGGACATCGAGTATGGGCAAGGGCACTAATGGGCTCCGGAATCCTGGAGCCGGTGCAGTAAGCTGACATTTAGGGCAAGAAGTACAATATCTATTGATGGCAGCAAACACCCCTGGCCAATAGAACCTCCTGAGGATCCTCTCCTTTGTTTTATCGATTCCTAAATGTCCCCCAGGATATGGTTATTGGCAAGGTTTAACACCGTATTCCTAAAGTTTTGCGGTACCAATAACTGTTTGACAATGTCCGTCCCTTTCTTTTCCACACGATACAACAGATTGTCAGACATTTCAAAGTGGGGGTACAGCAACAACCTCCCAGGCTGGGTCACATTTCCATCCACAACCTGGATATCATTTCTCACTGCCCCTAGGGTGGGGTCCTCCCATTGGGCCCCTTTAAAGTTTACCGGGCCACCCGCTAAACCCAATAACTCCGCCTGGTCAGAGTTAGCACCTGGCTCATTACTCTGAGGCGGTTGGGTGCCCACTAATACTGGCATAGGACCACAGGTTGTTTCGTTGAACTCATCATCTAGATCAACATCAGAAAAAGGAAAGACATAGCCCTCCTTGATTTGCCTCAGTTCAGGGAGTTCCCATAGTTCCAAGAAGTATGGAAAATCTCTCCCAATCACAACGTCATGGGCCAAGTTTGGTACCACCCCCACACAATACTTCAGGGTACCACACTGGGTTTCGATATCCACTTCAGTAGTGGGGTACTCTCGTTTGTCTCCATGCACACAGACGACCCCAAGTTTTTTCACATGGTTAAACAACACCTTAGATAGAATGGCTTTAGTCACCAGGGTGACCATACTCCCCGAATCCAGCAAGGCGTTACACCGTTTGCCATTAACCTTCACGGTACACCAATGCGGATTATCAACTTTACCAGCAATGTCATACCCAGAGTACAGTGAATGTGCTTCATTATAGTCCATGGGCTCATCGTTCATACAGTCTCTGGCTATGTGGCCCACTCTATGGCATTTAACCACTTGAATGCTAAGGACGCGCTCAGCGCGTCCTCAGCATTCCCGCTGGTATGCGGAGGACGCGCTGAGCGCGTCCTCGCATTGGGTCAGCGTTCGGCCGGGTACCGGCCGATCGCTGGCCCCTCGGTGCGGGCTGACATCCTGGATGTCAGCCCGGCATCCGGAGCAGTGGCCGCCATTATTATGTGTCATCGCGCCCCCGCGATGACACATAATTCAGGCGCCCCCCCGCATGTGCGGAGGAGGCGCCTGAAAGGGAGGGGGGGAGGTCCTTCGGACCTCTCTCCCTCCCGATCGGCGGCTCACAGGGGCTTAACCCAGGCATCATTTGGAAGGGCACAGCCTGCCCTTCCAAATGATGCCTGGCATTAACCCCTGGGGAGCTGGATCGCAAATCGGCGCTGAAAAGCGCCGATTTGCGATCCTTCCCGGAGCTGGCCGACATCTTGGATGTCGGCCAAGCTTCCGGGAACTCCCCCAGAGGACTGGCGTCATCGTGCGCAGCACGATGACGCCAGTCCTAGCATTAACCCCTAACTGCCACGAAGTGTGGAGATAGGGTTCCAATGAACTCCCTATCTCCCGATCCGTGGCAGTTAGGGGTTAAATTTTGATATCGTTGGATCGGCCAGAGCATGGCCGTTCCAACGATACAACATGAAAGTAAAAAAATTGTAAAAAAAAAAAAAAAAAAATAAAAATAAAAAAAAATTAAAAAAAAAAATAATAAAAAATAAACACTTTTTTTTTTTTTTTTGTTTTGTTAATGCAGCAATATTGTTCCCATTTCAATTATAATGTGAACAATGATGCTGCATTAACGATTTTTGTATGCGGTGCGTTTGTTAAAAATGGTGTCATTTTCCCAAAAAAAAATGTAACGAGACCCCATCTCTAATTTTTTTAACAAGCGCACCCCATACAAAATATAACCGCAATTGCTCGCATGTTAAAATGTGGAAAAAACACTTTACACGCTGTAAATTATTGAAAATACATATTTTATTGCATTTTTGTTATAATATACAACATGACATAACGTATACATATAATAATGACATATTATGAATCTACCGAGTCTGACGGAAAGAACGATATATAATATGTCGATGTCATATACTAAAATAAGCCTTCAAAACACGTTTAAACATGATGCGCAAAACAGGTAAAAAATGACCTCAGCACAGGGGCGGGAAAAGCCTCAGCAGCGAAAGGGTTAAAGCACCGGATTATAGGATTATATTTAGGTACTCCCTGTACCCCGGGAAACATGTCAGAGGGGTTTTCTGCATGTCCTTGCTCTTCTACACCCCGCACCCGCTGAACAGTCTTACCAGTTCGTGTGGCGTTCTGGGATTTAGGGCTGCGGGACTGAGTCGCTGAAGGCGGTTGCACAGCTTCTCCCGAAGCTATAAATCTTTCTACCAAGGTGATCAACTGGTCTGCGGTTTGGGGGTCTCCTTGGTTTACCCAGCGGCGCAGAGAAGCAGGTAATCCACGCTGATAGCGATCCATAACTAGGGTCTCCACTATTTTAGTAGCGGAGTTGATTTCCGGCTGTAGCCACTTCCTGGCAAGATGAATCAAGTCAAACATCTGGGAGCGTGCAGCCTTGTTAGAAGAGTACGCCCAGGATTGGAATCTTTGCGCCCGCACTGCGGTGGTCACCCCCAGGCGCGCCATGATCTCTGTTTTTAATTTCACATAATCACTGGCCTGGGTTGGCTCCAGATCGTAGTAGGCCTTCTGAGGTTCCCCACTCAAAAAAGGGGCAAGTATGCTCGCCCACTCAGCCGCCGGCCATTCTTCCCTTGCTGCAGTTCGCTCAAAGGCCAACAGGTACGCCTCCACATCATCTGCTGCGGTCATTTTTTTGCAGGTAATGGCTGGCCCGGATCACCTTGGTACCCTGGTAGCCATTTGCAGAATCAGACTCCAGCTTGTCTGATATGGCACGAATCTCCTTGCGTAGAGTACTGGAGGTAGTTCGCTGTTCCTCCTGGACCATGCCGATCGCCTCCACTTGGGATGTCATAAGCTGTCGCACTAGGACCTCTGTGCTTTCCTTCTGAGCTCTAGCCATAGCCAAAGCATTCTCCGCCTGGGCCAAAATTAGTCGCTGCAGGGTTTCCTGGGTCTCAGCAGTTCTCCTGTTTGCCTCCTGCTGTGCCGCAGTAGACTGAACCAGGGCTTTTACGACGTCGTCCATGCTGCTCGTGGTTTATATTGCCCTCAGACTTGGTGTGGTTATCCTCACACAGGGCACCATATGTGACACAGTCCAGTTTTAACCACGTCTTCTAGGGCAACATAAATATGCAGAGCCACAGTCTTTTTGTTCTTAAGCAAGACTTTTATTTACCTCCACCTTTCACAGGCAATCAGTGGGAGAATCAGTGGATCACAGCAAACATTTCAGCAATAGAGGAATAACTTGGTTCTTTTTCCCTGTCTCTCCAGCTCTCTCTCCTGGAAGGACAGACACCCACACTCCTCAGCTACAAAGGAAAACCTTCCCTTAATAAAGCCCAACTAAATGGGACCACACCTGCATGCCATCGTTGGCTTTATTCTCCAAAACCTGGCCTGGCTAGTGAGCCGGGCTGCTGGGATAGTGGCCCGCCCTTCTCTCCACTATCCCGACCCCAGGGACCCATAACACATTTTACTGGACGCTCTCCATTGCACCAGCGAAACACAAAGTATATTTTAACCATCTCCCTGGGGTTATTTTTAAACACAGTGCACAAGGTCTGGTCTCACATATCGCCCATTCAGGACCATACCCTGCTTCCTGTCACAAGTGGTTGAGCTATTTTTGCGAATCCTCCTACAAATCTTTGATAATAAGAGCAGAACCCCAAGAAAGATCTAAGTTCAGTAACGCTTCGGGGTCTAGGCCAAGAAGCTACGGCCTCCAACTTCCGAGGATCTGTCGAAATGCCTTCTGCTGAGACCACATGTCCCAGATACGTAACAGATGGTAAACAGAATTGACATTTCTCCAGAGATAGTTTCAATCCCTCTTCATGGAGCCTCTTCAAGACCTTCTCCAAACGTTGTTCATGGTCTTCCAGAGTCTTCCCGAACACAATTCTGTCATCCAGGTACACTAATACTTCGATCAGATTCATGTCCCCGACTGTCTTCTCCATTAACCGTTGGAACGTGGCTGGAGCCCCAGTAAGGCCTTGAGGCATTCTGTTAAATTCGAAGAACCCCAATGGGCAGATGAACGCAGTCTTCTCTTTGTCTTCAGGATACATTGGTATCTGGTGATACCCGCTTCGCAGGTCTAGTACACTAAACCATTTTGCTCCCGACAAACACTGTAAGGCATCTTCTATCCGAGGAGTAGCATATTGATCTGGGATGGTTCTCCGATTCAGCGTGCGATAGTCTATGCATAGGCGGACAGAACCATTCTTCTTCCGAACCATCACTATTGGAGATGCGTATGGACTCTTGGATCACCTTGGTTCTTTGCAGTTCATTCAGCTGTTCTCGTAGATCATCCAAGTCTCCCAGCGGAACTCGTCTTGACCTTTCACGAAACGGCTTGTCCTCTTGTAATCGAATGCGGTGCTCAGTACTTTTAGCTAGGCCCACGTCGAACTCATCTTTCGAGAACAAGTCTCTCCACTTTAGAACTTGGGACTGAAGACGTTTCTTCCATTCAGGTGAAATGGGAGCGTCCTTGGGGTAGAACCTTTCATCTGGAATCTCTTTATCCACTCCCCCTCCTAAATCGGTAGGAGAGAGGGGCGTAGCGGTCGCTACTTGCCCGATAGGCATTCGTGCTTTAAGGACTACTGGAGAATCAGACACATTGCACACGCTGACTGAGACTCTTCCTCGTGTTCTTTTCAAAACTTTAGTGGAGATTATTTCAGGGATTACTTCTACTCCGGCTTCACCCCCATGATTAAAATCGGTTTCCAGTACCACATAGGGCCCTGGTTGCGATCCGTTCAACTTGACTGAGGCCCGGAAGCTCGCTACTTCTCCCGATTGCAGAACCTTTTCTGTTCCTTCTAATCTCCATAGGCGCCCCACTTCGGCAGGTGCCTTCTGTTCTCTGACCATTCTCTGATAGACTGGATGTAACATTGGGTGTACCCCTTCAGTAGAACCGTCTTCCAATACGATGGGTGTCAGGAGACGTCGCACCAAATCAGTATTCGTCCCCACTATCATGGAACTCCTGTTTGCCCCTGAAGGCCGAGGACACACAATGGCCAATGTATCACAACCTCCGGACTGTCCGATGACTTCGGATCCGATCTCCAATTTCACCTGTAGATACCCGTCATAAGGGAGTTTCTCAGTTCCGATACCCCAGATTTCCAGATTCTTCAATTTCTGTAGAGGGATGTGCTTCAAGTGTTTCTCATAGAAGTCTCGGTAGATCAATGTCACTTGAGCCCCTGAATCCAACAGGGCTTTAGTGTAGACTCCCTCCACTTGGATTGGCACAATAGGGGAAGGACCTATCAGCTGGTCAGGAAACTTGGTGGTGGCACCAGGACACTTAGACCCAGTTTGTTGTACCCTGGCCTTCTTCTTGGCCCGTGTAGGTTTTGGGTGTGCATTGCTTCCCCATGACGTAGGTCCGGATGCTAAGGGAGTGACTCTTTCAGTCCTGGCAGGCTCGGCAGTTGGCCAGACCGTGGGCCCTCTCGCCGTCTTAGTTCTGGCTTGATTTTTGGAGCGTGTTTCAACCTTCGGGCACCCAGGTTGCTCCTTCACTGGTGCCCTCTGGCGTTTCCCGCCGGTAAGGTAGATAACAGTCCTTCCAAAGCTTTCAAGAACTCCTCAACTCTATTTCCTTCAGGCTTTTGGCTTTTGCATTGTGCGCGGAAATGGCCCATTTCTCCACAACTGAAACATCTCTTTGAAAGCGGAGACGCATTCGCCCGCTGTGATTCGGTTGAAGGACCCTGACTAGACGCCACAGCAATTCCGGTTGTCTGTATGTCTGTAAGGAACTTCTGCATCTCTGTCTGTGTCTCTGTCACCTTCAACAATGCTCGGCACAGTTCCGCGTGCGCCTGTTGCAACTCAGCTTGAGGTTCTTGTACCTTCTTAACAGTTTTGTGCAACTCACCATGCACAGAGAGGTTTAATTCTTTGACAGCCTTCTCTGTGGATTTAAAAGCGATCAGATGCTCTTGTTCGTCCACGTCGGATCCATAGGCATCCAACGAGTCACTTTCAGGCTGCAAACATTCGTTATGCCTCACAGGTTGCGCGTAAGCTCTTTCTCCTCTCCTGAAGGATTTTTCTTCCAGTAAAGCCTCCTCCTCTCTGACAGCTCGGATCAGTTCCAGGTGCTTCCGTTCTTGATTACCCTCCCTGCTTCTCAGCTGCAGCATCACTGGATCTAGAGGTTGAGCGCCCCTCAGGATCTGTTTTATTCGGATCTTATCTACTTCAGCCGGTTCGGCCCCTTTCTTGAGGAGTATCTGGTGCAGAATCTTATCTAGGCGCCTCATATATTTGGTCATTCTCTCACCTTTCCGCTGGTAGGTGTGTTCATACTGATATACGAGCTCTGCAGCCTTTTCCGTTCGCCCAAAAACGTCCTCCAGAACATTTAAATAATCTAAGGCAGTGCAGTCTTTCTTACTCAATTTTAGGTTTCTTACAGCCTCTGACGCAGGTCCCTTTAAGCTCTCAGTGATCCTTTGCTTTTTCTGTGCTTCAGGGATGTCCCACTCATCCAGAGCCTGCATCGCCTGTTCCACCCATTCTTCGAAGGTTTCTTCTCTCGCCGGAGTTGGTACGTTTCCTGTAAAATTTCTCAACCGTCGATAACCAAAGTTAGTGTGCGGAGGGCTTGTTCTCTGACATTTAGCCAGCAAATCTCCAATAGCCACTATAAATTCAGGCCCGATCATGGCCAACGGACTGGGCGCGGGAACACTCGCGGATTCGCCACATGGCGCACTTGGCTGAATCAGTTGGACTTCCACCTCATCGGTCAGCTTCACGCTCGCGCCCTGAAAACACACTGGAACACCCTTTCTCCACTCAAAAAGAACATACGTGTGAGAGGTATCTGGGTTCTCTTTAATGTCCAGGATTAACCCCCGATTATCTGGTGTCAGAGCGGCCACGGCCTGGCGAATCTGATCTTCGGCCCAAGTGTCTGCTGGAATATCCATGACTATACACAATTCTAACTGACTACTGTGCTCCTCACACCACTTGGTGGCAGTGTCTGGATCCATATTTAACCCTTTAAATGTGGTTTTTACAGAGACTGGATCCCGGAAACGAGCCCCCACGTGTAGCGCTCACTCCCGGAGGAGCCGCTGAAATTGAACCTCGGGTCAGTCTCCCCGCACTAGGGAATAAATATACTCCAGCACCGTCATGGATTTTATAAATTATATAGTTTACTGGATAAACTGGCATATAATGAGTAACACGGTTTATATATATATTTACAGTACTTTGTAATGCGGGAAACGCGCAGTGGAAAAGAAATACAATGCTTCATAATGCGAGAAACGCGCAGTGGAAAAGAGAAAAATATATCTTTAACCCCCTTTGTGGTTGGGGAGTAAGTCCCGTACAGGTTATGTCCCAAAGAATGTATGTGTATGTGTGTATTGGTACCCGGGTACAATATTCAACTGGCCAGTGAATTATTTGAGGTATCTTCGACTAGTCACATTGGGGCCCTGTGGGTTTTGAAACAAATTGCAGCGTGCTTTAGATTTTTCACAACGGCCGGGAAGGCCTCTCACCCATCCGCCAGATACTCTGTGCTCCGCTAGTCCCAGGACGTCTCTCCGCTCGATTTCGACTGGGGTTCTCTGTGTCGCCGGCTCCGCTGTCTGGCTTGTCTGTATCTGCCTCAGAAGTCCAGCTCACCGCCTGCACTCCCTCTTGGATCGATCTGCGGTTCTCCTAACTCGGGGTCCTCCAGCTCACTCGGTATCAGCTCAGGTTACTGTGGTGAATCACTGGGTCTTCATTAGATAAAGGCGGAAAACCCGGTCTCCAGCTCGGTCAGGCCCCACCTGCGCTCCGGCCTGGTCACTGTCCCGTTCAGCTACACTGCGTCTTGCTTCTCTCACTCCTAGGCGCGCTCTGCCAGCTCTTTCCACGAGGCTCAGGATGTCAGCGTCTCTCCCCCACCCACTTCCTGTCCCCGCCCGCAAAGCAAGCCGGGAAATGTAGTCCCAATGTTCAGTGTCTCACATCGTGCTTGTCTCCGGTGGCCAAAAATAAGTACTACACGGCAGGGGATTTAAAACCAGCGCTACAATAGATTAGAGGAAATTAGCTATCTGATCTCTGGACCTTTTTGAGTTAATGGCCTCAGAGCTGCTGGCCCAAAAAAGCCTATGCAAATCCAGCCCAGCAACCTTACAGCCCACTTATAGGCATTGACATACATCCACTCTACTAAAGTAGCCAAGATTCACGTTGGGTGACATTGATAATGCACAGCAGAAACATTATTTAATGGTACATGTTCTACATATAGCTGACACTCTATAAGTATAGTTACAGGTATTGTACTTTTTGTCCCCAGTCTCACTCTGCTCCTGGCGGCCAGAAGCAGCGAATCAGGCCACTTTCTTGCTGTGGTATGAGAGGTGAGCATCTGATTTATTGGGGGGGGGGTTTTAGCTGATGCTAATTGATTCTGCAAAAGTGGAATCGGCACCAACTTTTAGGTGGAAAAAAAATAAGTTTAGTGCATCAGTGTGGTAATTGGCACTAGGATAAGTAAGGTATTACAAAGTCGTAATGCTAATTACTGTTTGCGCTCCCCATGTTAAGCATAGGATGCGCAAAGTAGAGTAAGCTCGTGCAATCACCGATGTGGTAACTGATGTTTTCCCTGATTAATCAGGGGGGCATGCATTAAAGTCACATATCCTGACTTTACCGCATGCATATTAAAACGCTAATGTCAGTGTTTGGTATGTAATCTAGCCCTGAGTCAGGTATGAACTTAACCAATGCTCTGTAAAGCCCTGAGTGTGACTGACAGCAACAAATTGCTGAGAAATTATATTCCATATTATATTTTTTGTAAACGTATAATACCAGCTAGTAATTATTTTCATTTCTGTCTATAATTTTTAGAACATTCCAGTTTATTAATTGAAACATTTATGTGTACAATAATACATTGGTGGTGAATGTTATCTATTTGTTTTCCTAAATATGTGCCAATGTGATTCCAATGATGTAACACTCGACCTGTAGATGTCACTGCACTCTTTAAGAAAACCTCAGTTTCTGGTTATCACCTTACATTGTACATTACTAGTATTTTGAGTATCATTTTCATAAATCCTATATATATCATAAGGAAATGTTAACATGGATCCATTACTTTTACATATGTAAAATAAATATTTTAATTTACAATTGGCACTGGAAAATACTATACACATATTCTTTCCCGACAAAATATTCCTAATTGCAGATGCAGGTTATTTCTTGACAGCGTGACAGTCTAGTCCTGTCATGTCCACCATGTGCGATTATGAGCTGTCATGATTACACAAATCTCAAGGTCTGGTGCAACATCAACCCACAACACTTACAATATGCTTTGTTGGTAGATCATATAATCGTCTAAATCTATAATGATTCACTTGTCATAATACATAATTCTTATGACAGGTGTACAATTATAGATAGATATGGATGATTAAAGTGGGCTGTCATTCCTTTAGTACAGTAATGGTTGACCTTTGTACCCCAGATATTTCCGAGTTACATGTTATATCATTCCAATTAGAGTTACGGATATTTGGGCTACATGGGCCTTGTTGTTTTTTAACACCTGGCGTACCGAGATTAGCCATTATTAACCTCTCTATTATTGCCTCCTGGTGGCACTCACATTCTCCACAGCTGCATGTGGTGAACATAGCATTCTACAGTGGTTCTCTTTCCATAAATGATGATGTTCATAGCTTTAAAGTCATTAATATCATATTTGAAATGCCGTTTGCCGTGTTTCAGATTTATGCTTATCTGTTATTCCGGTGTTCAAAAGCAATTAAATCTAATCAGTGGTAAACTATGTTATACCAGTTTTTGGATGCTTGCTGGACACTCGGACAAGTGTGTAGCCAATCCAATGGCTCTCAATGTGCTTGGTGGGATCTAGATGCTGAAAAAAAGTCCCGCTTTAGGGCACTTATCGGAAACAGAGATCAGCTCTCACATAGGAGTCAAGTTGAGCAGGAATGAGTGGGATGCAGTTCCTCCACAATTTTCTGTGGGTAAGAATTTCCCTGTTAGGTTCCACTCATTGATTCTTTATTAAGTCACCAGAAATATGTGATATTTATTACAAATATTATACAGTCTCCCTAAAACCCAGCCTATCTTTATTTAATCATTGATATCGTCTGGGTGGAGTAGAGGTAACATCACTACTCTATAACTGGAGACACAGGTTCAAATCCTGACAAGAGCACCTCTCCAGTAAGTGTCCTTGGGCAAGACACCTAACGGAACATATTCGCCACCCAGGACATACTTGAAAACAAGGGTAATCTCAATTTATCCTTCCTGGTAAAAATACGTAAAAAATAAATAAAATTGCCTGTTGGTTGCCAGATAAGTGTGTGACACGTCAATGGTTAATTTAGGACCAGAAATCTTGGAGCGTTCCCACACTTATTGTTTTAGGTCTACACCCCCTGCACAGGGGTGTGGAAATTTAAAAAAAATCTACTTGTCCAACGGACTAAGTAGTAGTCCAATCTACTTGTCCTGATAAGAAAAATAATTTCAAGAAACTAGTGTTTAAATAGAGGTCTTTAATTATTCATAACCGCCTAGAGAGGCAGCGTCAGATACATGTGATGAATAGAGACCTCTATTTAAAAACTTTTGTTATATATATATATATACACACACACACACTCAGAGGGCTGCAATGTGTATGTGTGTATATGTATATATGTATATAAATGCATACATACACACTGAGGGCTGCAGTGTGTGTGTATACATACGGAGTTTTGAAGTGTGTGTGTACACACACGCACACTTCAGAACTCAGTGTGTATGTATGCATTTATATACATATACACACATACACATTGCAGCCATCTGAGTGTGTGTATAATATATATACACACAAATACACTGAGGGCAGCCGTGTGTGTGTGTATATATACACACACAGGCAAGTTTCAGACCTCAGTCCAGACATGGGGCGCTGTCCGAACGCTCTATCGGCATTCAGACAGGGCCCTGCAGTTTACCGCATTTCGTACCTTCCAACGAGCGCCGCCGGCAAAGTCTTCCAGCGGCCGCTCTTGCCCCAGCCGTGATCTCGCGAGATTGCTCCCACCGCAATCTCGCGAACTCCGAGATCTCGCAAGATCGCCCCTGGGGGCTTCCCAACGAGCGGCTGCTGGAAGACTTTGCCGGCGGCGCTCGTTGGAATGTACGAAACGCGGTAAGCTGCAGTGGCCTGTCTGAATGCCGTTAGAGCATCCCAGCCCCTCAGATGCCGGCAAGCCAGCTCAATGCTGGCTTCCGGTATCGGGGGCGTCCCTGGAATTAGCCCGCAGTCCGGCGGGCTTCTTGCCCGCCGGACTGCATCTAAAAAAAAAACGACTCGCCCGGCGCCCATGTCCCGGGTGTCGGGTGATACAATTCCCACACCCCTGCCTGCAATTGCTAATCTAAGCCTCTGTAATGCCAATTTTATATCAAGTCAGGAGGCTTCATATTTTGCAATCTCTTCTCTTTACTAAATCACAGCAGCAAAGAGAGTTTTACATAGCAACAGTAAAAACCAATAAACAAATAGCATTCCCACAAGAGAGAAGTAAGTCCCTCCCACGGCCTCTTCTCTTTGCTGCTGACGACCAGGTGAGACATTTTTGAAACAGCTCCTGGTTGTCAGGCCTCGTTTAATTGTATTTTACTGTATTTTCGATTGATCTTTCTGTAATTTTATTATATGTTTTTTCTACTGTATTACTGTGGATTTAATCTGTTTTTCCCCATAGGTTCGTCCCTGCTGTGCGGGCACTCTCCCGCCTGCAGGTTGCGCTTTGCCATCTGCTTGTGGTCTCCCGACGGGACGAGCGTTTTACACCTCTGACCGGCGGGTGACTATCGGCGATGTTTTGCCACGTTTTTTCCACGTTTTTAGTGTATTTTTCTGCACTTAATTACCCGTTGTGCGGCTTTCCCAGTTTTAACCGAGCGTGCGGTCTTTTCTCCTCAGAGCGTGGTGTTTTTACTGCGCTTGCACACCCTGGCGGCCATTTTGGGGGTTTTCCCATATGCGTTTGCCGCCATTCGGAGCTCGCAACGCTGACAGGCGGCAGCACACTTTATGCGCCCTGAGAAATAAACAGCCTCCGCTTCCCTGCAGAACCCCGCGGTTAACTCGGGTGAGCCCCGATATATTCGTATACACCAAGCGGCATTTTGTTATTACCAGCCCGCAACACATCGGGTGAGCCCCGATCATACAGCAATATATTGCGCTACTTTCGCGGATATATATATATATATTAAAGATCCGCAACGGGTGAGCCCCGTAACTCCCGATTTTTTTGATGGACCCTCCACAATTAAATCCCATCAATCAGGAGGAGCTTAAGGCCTGGCTCCTTACTGCTATTTCTGAGACCCTACCCATAGCCCTGGCAGCTTTACCTCCACTTCCACAGCCGGATCCTCCGGTGCTTTCTCGGTCCCCGGCTCAATCTGTGGACTCTCAGTCCGATCAGTCCGAAGCTGCCGCACCGTCACGCAAAAGACCCTGTAAGGGCCAGTCTGACTCCGCAGGCAAGGGCAAGGGCCCACTAAAAAATCCTCTCGCATGTCTGCCCACCATGATGGGGACGATATTTGCGACCTGGAGGATTACCGGGCTGATTACCCGGAGGAGGAAGGAGTAGAGACCGCCGGTGACCCGCCGGCTACTCCTAGCTCAACGGGTGAGCCCCGTTCTGATGCCATGGCCATTGTGCCTCTCTCTGCCGCGCCAGTACCGCCACGCTCCCTGGTGTCCTCGGATACCCCATTGTAGATCCTCGACGCTCGAGGAGTACCCTCTTTCGACCCGCGCACTACTACCCACCCCAGGTCTTCGGCCGAGCTCCTGTGCTTTTGGCTACGCTGTCCCTTAGAAAAAGCAGACAGGGCACGTTTGCGCAAAATGCCCTCGCCCGACCTTGCCAGACAAGGTCTCTCTTACCCCGGAATTCGAGGATTTCGTCACCTTCATGGGTAAGGCTGGCAGGGATCCTCGTCGTGGTCTGGAACAGGGCCTCCGCGTTGCTCAGGACAAACTGCTAGACGTTTTTGGCCCCCATTCCGTTATTTTCGTCATGGCGGACAAAGCATTAACTAACAATACTCTGCTAGACCCCCGCGATTGTCCGAGAATGGGCACAGAGTGCTCTCTGCCTTTTAGGTAACGCCAATGTTGGCATCTCTTCCGAACGCCGCAAGGCGGTGTTTTTTCGTTTTGATACAAAACTTACCAGCATGTGCACCAAGGAGTTGGGTCCTGCAGCTAAGGGGTTGCTGTTTGGGGATCTCTTCTTAAAAGAGCTAACTGTAAGGTTAAGGTCTATACGAACCTGCAGAAGGTCCAGTATAATATGAAAAGAGTCTTCCACCCACAGACTCGTTTTTCCTCCAGGGCTGGCGCACAAAGAGGTCGGGTCGCCAGCCGATACAACAACTCCTATAGACCTCGCCTCACCACCAATCAGAGCACGTACGTGCAATATAGACCAAGCCCAATCCTCTGCGAGTTCCCGTCGGTCGCGGCTTCAACAGCCCTTGGCCCGAGTCACTGATAGCCAGGGAGCTTCGTTCCCTGCAGTTAAAAGGGGCCATCCTCCCCGCACTAGACCACCCACGCTTCATAAGCCATGTGTTCCTAGTACACAAAAAGTCTGGGAATCTCCGTCCGGTCATAAATTTGAAAGCCCTCAATGCCTTCGTGTCCTATCGCCAGGGCCGCCATCAGGGCATTACGCCCCATGCTGCCGTAAGGGGCCCAGGCTCGGTGGGGGCCCAGGCCTCCGGGGCCCGGGGGGGTCCCGGGCCCCCGTCGGCAGCGGCGTCGCCCTTTAACAGCTCCGGTATCGGACTCGATGAGTCCGATTCCGGAGCTGTGTCCCTGCTGCTGCTGCAGGAGCCGGAGGAGACACTGTGTCTCCTCCGGCTCCTGGCAGCTTCACGGGTTGGCTGGGCGGGGCCAAGTAGCGTGTGAGGGCCTCCCAAGCACGTTGCTTTGGCTCCGCCCCTCCACTCAGTGAAGCTGCGCGCCGGAGCTGGAGGGGCCGGGAAGAAGATCAGAAGAAAAGAAGAGAAGAAGATTAAAGAAAAGGTGAAGAAAAGAAGAGCTGAAGAGCACAAGACAGAAGAAAAGAAGAAGAAAAGAAGACAGCGGAGTGGTGAGCCAGGGCCCAGACCCCAAGGCCCAGACCCAGGGCCCAGACCCCAAGGGCCAAACCCAGGGCCCAGACCCCCTAGGCCCAAACCCAGGGCCCAGACCCCGAGGTCCAGACCCTAAGGCCCAGGGCCCAGACCCTAAGGCCCAGACCCAGGGCCCAGACCCCAAACCCAGGGCCCAGACCCCAAGGCCCAGACGCCAAGGCCCAGACCCAGACCCCAGGGCCCAGACCCCAAGGCCCAAACCCAGGGCCCAGACCCCTAGGCCCAAACCCAGGGCCCAGACCCCAAGGTCCAGACCCCAAGGCCCAGACCCTAAGACCCAGGGCCAGACCCTAAGACCCAGGGCCAGACCCTAAGGACCCAGGGCCCAGACCCCTAGGCCCAAACCCAGGGCCCAGACCCCAAGGCCCAGACCCCAAGGCCCAGACCCAGGACCCAGACCCAGGGCCCAGACCCAAGGCCCAGACCCCAAAGCCCAAACCCAGGGCCCAGACCCCAAGGCCCAGGGCCCAGACCCCTAGGCCCAGACGCAGGGCCCAGACCCCTAGCCAAACCCAGGGCCCAGACCCCAGGGCCCAGACCCCAAGGCCCAGGACCCAGACCCCAAGGCCCAGACCCCAAGGTCCAGACCCCCAGGCCCAGACCCCAAAGCCCAGGGCCCAGACCCCAGGGTCCAGACCCTAAGGCCCAGACCCAGGGCCCAGACCCAAGGCCCAAACCCAGGGCCCAGACCCCAAGGCCCAGGGCCCATACCCCAAGGCCTAGACCCTAGGGCCCAGACCCCAGGGCCCAGACCCAGGGCCCAGACCCCTAGGCCCAGACCCATGGCCCAGACCCCAGGGCCCAGAGCCTAAGGCCCAGTCCCCAGACCCCTAGGCCCAAACCCAGACCCCAGGGTTAGACCCCAAGGCCCAGGACCCAGACCCCTAGGCCAAACCCAGGGCCCAGACCCTAAGGCCCAGACCCAGGTCCCAGACCCCAAGGCCCAGACCCAAGGCCCAGACCCCAAAGCCCAAACCCAGACCCCAAGGCCCAGGGCCCAGACCCCAAGGCCCAGACCCTTGAGCCCAGGGCCCAGACCCTAAGGCCCAGACCCAGGGCCCAGACTCCTAGGCCCGGACCCAGGGCCCAGACCCAGGGCCCAGACCCTAGGGCCCAGACCCCAGGGCCCAGACGCCCAGGGACCAGACCCAGAGACCAGGGTCCAGGCCAGACCCCAGGCCCCAATGCCCAGGGACCAGAGCCCAGACCCAGGGACCAGACCCCAGGGCCCAGACCCCAAGGGCCAAGGCCCAGGGACCAGACCCAGAGACCAGGGTCCAGGCCAGACCCCAGGCCCCAAGGCCCAGGGACCAGAGCCAAGACTCAGGGCCCAGACCCCAGGTCAGACCCAGGGACCAGGCCCAGCCTAGACCCAGGGCCCAGACCTCAGGGACCAGACCCCAAGGCCCAGTCCCAGGGACCAGACCCAGACCCAGGGCCCAGACCAGACCCAGACCCCAGGGACCAGACCCAGACCCAAAGGCCATCATACACAGCCCGTTTCTGTAAGATTTATTGCTGTGGATTCTGTGATACGTTCAGACACACCACTCATTACTGTGAGTTTTATTGCTGTGGATACTGTGATACGCTAATATACACTGCACATTACTGGGAGTTTTATTGCTGTGGTGCTATGTTATGTCCTTTTTTTTTTTGAAGGGGGAGAAAAGCTGTTAGAGGTTGAGGGAGTGCGGGGGGGCCTGGGGGCCCCATCGTGAGGTTTAGTAAGGGGCCCCATCAATTCTGATGGCTGCCCTGCCTATCGCCACTTCAAGATGGAGGGAATACACCTGCTCAGGGACCTCCTCTGAGACGGCGACTGGTTCACAAGACTGGACCTCACAGACGCGTACCTTATGGTCTCGGTCAATCCTGCAATTTTACTGGCACCACGACCTCTGGCAGTTCACCTGCCTACAGTTCTGCCTCAGCTCCGTGCCATGGTGCTTCACAAAGCTCCTCAAACCGGTTATGGCCTTCATACGCGCTCAAGGCATCAGGACCATCATCTATCTGGACGAGATACTATCAGGATCCCGTCCAGTCTTCCCGTCACATGGCCTTAGTGGTTACACTCCTGCAAGACCTCGGGTTCATCATCAACGTGGACAAGTCGGCACTTCGTCCAGCCCAAAAAGTCACCTTCCTGGGATTCGAAATAGACTCCACATCTTGCCAACTACGTCTCCCTTCGCAAAAGCTTTGAACGGGGCGTCCTGACGGACACCCTCTGCCTCTGAGATCTGGCGAGAGTTGTAGGCCTACTCTCTTCCTCCATCCAAGCCATTTTCCCGGACCCATTGCACTATCGGGAGATGCAACGTCTGAAGACTACATACCTCTGCCTCAATACATCCTACGACCAGTTGGTCCCTATCACCCCGGAGGTTCGAGTGAAGCTCCTATGATGGCTGCGACACATGGAAGCATGGAATGGGCGTACTTCGTACTGGAATCAGACGCCAGGCAATAGGGCTGGGGAGCGACCTGCGGGTCCGTGTCCACAGGAGGTGCATGGACGCCAGAGGAACAGCACCTTCACATCAACTGCTTGGAGCTCATCGCCGGCTCCTTTGCTGTCCGCAGTTTTACCCAAGACCTCAGGGACTGCTCTCTACTCCTCCAAATGGACAACATCTCCACGGTCCAATATGTCCACCGGCTAGGGGGCTCCCGTTCCAAGCTCCTGTTGGACCTTACGCTCTCCCTTTTCAACTACTGCCTGAAACGGAACATCTCCCTCACAGCGGAATATCTGCCCGGTTCATCAAACTATGTGGTGGATTGGGTTTCAAGATACTGGAGAGACTCCAGCGACTGGAAATTGGACGATGCGACGTTCCAACACTTGTCGATGCTGAGAGAGCCTTTTTCATCTCGATCTGTTCGCTTCCCGCTTGAACCATCAGACGCAGGCCTACTTCAGCTGGCTTCCAGACCCGCAGGCGACAGCAGTGGACGCTTTCCTCCAACCATGGCCACCGTCGGGAGCCTACGCTTTTCCACCATTCCCGATGATCACACGCACGATCCAGGAAGTCCGCAGACGGAGGATTCAGATTCTCCTAATCACACCCCTGTGGCACGCTCAGCCCTGGTTTCCTCTGACGTTGGAACTTTCTTGTCTCCACCCGCTTTTGCTACCGTCCTTCCACTCAATTCTGCTGGACCCTCAAGGCAGGACACACCCATTGGTTTTGGAGGGCAACCTTCCCCTGGTGGCGTGGATGATTTCCAGGGACCCTGCATGCTGCCAGGCCTATCAGATGCAGCTCGCTCCTTATTATGGGGATTCTGGGCTCCTGGCACAAGAAAGAGCTACCGTTACACCTGGAGAACTTGGTGTAGTTGGTGTGTGCAACAACAGGCTGATCCCGCTACAGCCCCTCTACCTCTAATACTTAATTTTTTAGCGAACCTTTCCACGACCAGAAAATCATACCGTACGGTTAATCTGTCCCGCTCGGCCATTTCGGCAGCTCACGCTCCCTTGGGTGGCGTTCCTGTGGGTCGGGACCCTTCCGTGTGTCGTCTCCTCCGAGGCATTCGGCTCGCTCGCCCGCCGGCCCCTAAGTATGCTCATTTCTGGGATGTTGTGCTGATGCTCGAGTTCCTGCGTAG
The DNA here is from genome assembly GCA_009667805.1 of Leptobrachium leishanense. NCBI lineage: Eukaryota > Metazoa > Chordata > Amphibia > Anura > Megophryidae > Leptobrachium > Leptobrachium leishanense. The sequence continues at coordinate 261,394,772 of CM019064.1, forward strand.
CTGGCCAGATAATGATTCGCTGTCCCTCCGTCAGCTCTCGGCTAAACTAACAGTCCTTTTAGGTTTGGTGTCCTTTTGACGGGTCTCAGATGTTGGGGCCTTCGATGCGCACGCTGTGGCTTTCTCCCCTGAGGGCGTAGTTTTCACACTTACCAGGCGTACTAAAACACTTTCTCCGGAGGTTTCCTATCCTTACTTTCCTTCCGATCCCCTATTGTGTGTTGCTCGTTGTGTTTCCACTTACCTCTCTCATTTGCGTCCCTTGCGCTCCTCTCCTACTGGCCAACTTTTGGTCTCCTATGTCACCCCTTACAAACCTGTCTCTTCACCTACCCTCTCTAGATGGGTTCACTGGCTTCTCTCCCTTGCGGGCGTTGCTCCTCACTTTGGCGCGCACTCCGTGCGGGGCGCTGCGGCTTCCTCTGTTGCGGACGCCGGGGGTTCTCTGTCCGATATACTGGTGGCTGCTGATTGGTCCAGGGCGGTTACGTTCCATACCTTCTATTTTCGCCCTCGTTACCATGCATCTGGGGCTCTAGTGCAGCTTTAAAACTGCAAAATATGAAGCCTCCTGACTTGATATAAAATTGTGGATTATTCCAGCCTTGGTGTTAGAATAATCTTAATTTTAATAAAGACAGGAGGCGAATATTTTTCCCTCCCGCCCATGCCCTGGTTGTTTACATTTACCGCATTTTCTACTGAATAAAAAAATAAAAACACGACTTCAACGACTCTGTGTCCATCATTTATCTAATTGGTTTTCCCTCCATTAGTAGGATTCGATGTTTGCATGTCTAGTTAGTCTAGTCTAGGGCTAGTCTTCTCGACCTTGTTCATAGTGTTCTTGATAGCTCTTCGCTAGTGAGTTAGTTACCTGCTGATTGACACGTTTCCATCACATGGTACTTTCACGTATCCTCTGTTTTCTCCTTAGCCTGATTGGACTCCGTTGCTCCGCTGGTCTGCGACTCGCCTGTTGAACTCAGGTTCCTCCTGTTCGGCCAGTTGACGTCAAGTTCACTTAGGTTTCTTCATCTTCAGGTGTTCCGGACTTTGTTTCATGGACATTCCTGCTCGTCCCGCACGCAAGAAAAGAGGCCGTGGGAGGGACTTACTGCTCTCTTGTGGGAATGCTATTTGTTTATTGGTTTTTACTGTTGCTATGTAAAACTCTCTTTGCTGCTGTGATTTAGTAAAGAGAAGAGATTGCAAAATATTCGCCTCCTGTCTTTATTAAAATTAAGATTATTCTAACACCAAGGCTGGAATAATACACAATTACTGCCTCTTTTACCTACCTCTGCTCCTCACACTTTATGCAACCAATGTCACCACACTAGGCAGGGCCCTGCTACTTCAGTCACATCACTACACATTGACGCTGGGTGTAATTCTGGCATTGCAAACCAACCTGGGCATCATTCTTCTGACCCAGCTTCCACTATCTTCTAGTATCAGTTTAGTAGTACACATGTCCAGGTTGTGAATTTTATTGATTGTCTGTGTGTTGACTTAACTCAAATTTATATAAGCTGTGTAGTTTTGTTTATACATGTTTAGAAATAGTAATAGTGGTGCTAAATCATAAGATAGGTATTTTTTAAAGGGATTTTCTAGACATGTTGGGCACTATTACATTCTTCGCACAAACGTTAATGCGTGCGCAAAAACGTCGTATTACAACGTCCGCGCAAAAAATGCGCGTTAATGTCTAACGCAAGTGGACCTGCGCGAACCCTTTACGAGCGTAATGTACGTTGCGCGTCCTATACTTAACATTGTGAGCGCAAATGCGTTTGTGCGCACAAGGTATTCCAATCTTAGCGCAAATTTTAACGGACAACGTTTGCGCACAGAATTTTAACGTGTTTGAAAAGCTGGTGTTAATGGCAAATCTGAACGTCCTGGCCGAAACCAAATACACCAGCCCAAAAAAAAATATACAGCACCACACAAGAACGAAAGTTTTAGACTTTAAAAAAACAGATTTTTCTAAAATGAGATTTTGTGTGAAGGAGTCATTATCAGACTGGAGGAGTTTAAAGGGAGTCCAGGAGAAATGGGATTATTTAAAGGAAGCATTATTGAAGGCCACAGGAAATTGCATTCGGCTTGTTAGCAAAAACAAAAAAGGGAAGAAACCACTGTGGTACTCTGCAGAAGTGGCCAAAATAGTGAAGAACAAAAAGACAGCATTCAATAATTATAAAACAACTCAGAGTGAAGAAGATAGGCAAACCTATAAGATTAGGCAGAAAGAGGCAAAGCAATTTATAAGAGCTTCCAAAGCACATGCAGAAGAGAAAATAGCTCAGTCAGTAAAAAAGGGGGACAAAACATTTTTTAGATACATAAACGAGAAAAGAAAAGTAAAACAAGGATTAGTTAGATTAAAAACAAAGGAAGGAAGGTATGTAGAAGAGGATAAAAGTCTCGCTGACTGCCTCAATGAATATTTTTGTTCAGTCTTTGCAGAAGAAAAGGAAGGAAAGGGACCTCAGTTAGGAGAGAACACTAAAGAGACATTTACATATCAGTTTACAGAGGAGGAGGTTCTACAGCAGCTGTCTAAAGTAAAGACAAATAAGTCAATGGGGCCTGATGGGATCCACCCTAAATTATTAAAAGAGCTCAGTGATGTAATAGCAAAACCGTTAACAAGGATTGGTTAAATAAATCTTAACGGGAGTCGTCCAGAAGACTGGAAATTAGCAAATGTTGTGCCCATTTACAAGAAGGGTAGTAGGGAGGAATCGGGGAACTATAGGCCAGTTAGTCTTACGTCAGTAGTGGGGAAATTAATGGAAACCATGTTAAAGGAAAGGATTGTTGAACATCTAAAAACACATAGATTACAGGATCAGAAACAACATGGGTTTACCTCAGGGAGATCATGCCAAACTAATCTTATTGATTTTTTTGATTGGGTAACAAAAATAATAGACACAGGTGGTGCAGTAGACATTGCTTATTTAGATTTCAGTAAGGCTTTTGATACTGTTCCGCATAGAAGGCTTATCAATAAATTGCAATCTTTGAGTTTAGATTCCAATATTGTTGACTGGATTAGGCAGTGGCTGAGTGACAGACAACAGAGGGTTGTGGTAAATGGAGTTTATTCGGCGCAAGGTCTTGTTACCAGTGGGGTACCTCAGGGGTCAGTACTTGGACCCATTCTCTTTAATATTTTTATTAGTGATATTGCAGAAGGTATTAATGGAAAAGTATGTCTTTTTGCTGATGACACAAAGATTTGCAACAGGGTTGACGTTCCTGGAGGGATCAGCCAAATGACAAATGATTTAGGTAAACTAAAAAAATGGTCGGAGTTGTGGCAATTGAGTTTTAATGTGGATAAGTGCAAGATAATGCACCTGGGACGTAAAAACCCAAGGGCTGAATATAGAATATTTGATACAGTCCTAACCTCAACATCTGAGGAAAGGGATTTAGGGGTCATTATTTCAGAGGATCTAAGGGTAAGTAGTCAATGTAATAGAGCAGCAGGAAATGCTAGCAGAATGCTTGGTTGTGTAGGGAGAGGTATTAGCAGTAGGAAAAGGGAAGTGCTCATGCCACTGTACAGAGCACTGGTGAGACCTCACTTGGAGTACTGTGTGCAGTACTGGAGACCGTATCTCCAGAAGGATATAGACCTCTTAGAGAGAGTTCAGAGAAGGGCTACTAAAATGGTGTACGGCTTGAAGGAGAAAAGTTACCAGGAAAGGCTTAATGATCTTAACATGTACAGCTTGGAAAAAAGACGAGACAGAGGAGATATGATATAAACATTTAAATACGTAAAGGGAATCCACAAGGTAGAGGAAGGGAGTATATTTAAAAGGAAACAAAATAGCAAAACAAGAGGACATAGTCTTAGATTAGAGGGGCAAAGGTTTAAAAAGTAACATCAGGAAGCATTATTTTACTGAGAGGGTGGTGGATACATGGAACAGTCTTCCAGTAGAAGTGGTAGAGGCCAAAACAGTAATTGAATTTAAGCAAGCATGGGATAGGCATAAGGCTATCCTAAACAAAAGATAAATCCAGGTAAAGTATCCATGTAATTGGGCAGACTAGATGGGCCGAAAGGTTCTTATCTGCCGACATTTTTCTATGTTTCTACACATTCTACGCATACCCAAACAATAAAATTGATAAGTTGTGCGTGTTTTTATTATTGCTGCAGCATATATACTTAGATTGATTTTGACAAGCGCAAGAACTTAACATGAGACAATTGTGGTTCTTAATTCAGATTGGCTGAATCGTGTGAAAAAACAGTCCGTCCACCGGTTTCTGCGTGCAGCGTTAATGCGCACGTTTTTGCGCTTCTTTTTTACGCGTGGTATTTTTTGCCGGATTAAAAAATGAGCTCGGATTGTAATACCAGCGTTAATTTACACGCGTTAACGTTTAACGCTGCGCGCAAAAAAAATAGCGATGCGCGAGTGTTTTTGCGCGAAGAATGTAATATTGCACATTAAGTTTTATCCTTGAAAATATTTTATCTACTGCCTCCTCCCTGTACAAAACATCAAAACCCTATTACCCTCTGCTGTGTGCAATGAAGGTAAGGAGCAGAAAGAGAAAGCTGAAGTCTGCTGGAGGGTGCTACATACATAGAATGTATGTAGAAATAACTAAACTGTCAGTTGCTAAAATGTTTCTTTTACCACAATGGATTTTAGCGACAAGACAAATCGACCCAGTTTCTTGCATAGTAGCTAAAGAGAAAATATATTTCTCCATGATAATCAGCCATTTATATAGTTTGCAGTTACTTTTCACTTTGAGTAGTGGACTGTTGTCATTTTCACTAAAGCAGATTTTTAAATTCCTGCCAAAAGTTTATTTCCAGCTGTAAATACACAATGCCATTAAATAAAATGAAAATGCATCACTATGGCAACATTAAGGGAATTTCCAGTTGCAGTATACTCCATGCTATTTGTTGAAACCCATTTTTTTTATCAAGTTTCCTGCCAAATATTGTTTATAATTAGCTCTGTGTGCTGGCTTAGTTTATGTGTTTCCTTAGGACATGAGATTTTAAACCAATGAAGTCTTCATCAACATGATGAATGTCCATCTGGAGTATTGTTTGGCAGGGGCTGTTGCCTATAAAGAATTGGCAGAATACTGAATAATATTGCAATACATATTTTGTTACAGTTTCAGCACGTCCTTTTTCATGAAAAGCATTAGATCATATGTTTTAATTGAGATTTTATCAAATGGTCTAAATGCCTACTTAGAAAATCAAATAATGAAAAGCAGCCTATGTTATAAAGTGTTATGAAAATGAAACATGAAAAATAAGATTGAAAGCTAAACAACAATTATACCAGGGCTTGACAAATTTGCTTTGAATCTAGGAGCCAGCTACAAAAGATAGGAGTCAACGTTTCGGCGCGGATTCGCCTTTATCAAGGTATACCTTGATAAAAGCGAATCCTCGTTGAAACGTTGGGAACCTTGCCTCTGCATCTGGGAGTTGGTTTGTATTGACCCAAATTAGGATTTTAGCTGCTTCTTTTGATTTATCACTTTGTTACCTGGTGCTTTTTGCTGTTAGGTATTTTTTGTGCATGTAGTCTTTTGGCTACTTTTTTGAGCCTAGAAGTGTAGACCATTGCTTCAAATATCAGTTTGGCCGCTCTGAGATATATCAAATATTATTTGTGTTGTTAACATCTGTACATTGTGATATTGTTTATTTGTTTACTTATTTTCTTTGCTCTGTTGTCATTGGACACCCTATTTACCCACTGCAGACACACAAACAGACCTCATATATAAATACATACACCATGGCTGGATATATTTACATTGAATGTAGGAGACGGAAAGAAAACATTGAAGCCAACTACAGTCATGGCCGAAATTGTTGGCACCCCAGACATTTTTCCAGAAAATCAAGTATTTCTCACAGAAAAGTAATGCAGTAACACATGTTTTGCTATACACATGTTTATTCCCTTTGTGTGTATTGGATCAAAACAAAAAAGGGAGGAAAAAAAGCAAATTGGACATAATGTCACACAAAACTCCAAAAATGGGCTGGACAAAATTATTGGCACCCTTAACTTAATATTTGGTTGCACACCCTTTGGAAAAAATAACTGAAATCAGTCGCTTCCTATAACCATTAATAAGCTTCTTACACCTCTCACCTGGAAGTTTGGTCCACTCTTTCTTTGCAAACTGCTCCAAGTCTCTCTTATTGGAAGGGCGCCTTTTCCCAACAGCAATTTTAAGATCTCTCCACAGGTGTTCAATGGGATTTAGATCTAGACTCATTGCTGGCCACTTCAGAACTCTCCAGCGCTTTGTTGTCATCCATTTCTGGGTGCTTTTTGATGTATGTTTGTGGTCATTGTCCTGCTGGAAGACCCAAGATCTCGGATGCAAACCCAGCTTTCTGACACTGGGCTCTACAGTGCGACCCAAAATCCTTTGGTAATCCTCCGATTTCATGATGCCTTGCACACATTCAAGGCACCCAGTGTCAGAGGCAGCAAAATAACCCCATAACATCATTGAACCTCCACCATATTTCACTGTAGGTACTGTGTTCTTTTCTTTGTAGGCCTCATTCCATTTTCGGTACACAGTAGAATGATGTGCTTTACCAAAAAGCTCTATCTCGGTCTCATCTGTCCACAAGACGTTTTCCCAGAAGGATTTTGGCTTACTCAAGTACATTTTGGCAAACTGTCGTCTTGCTTTTTTAGGTCTTTGTGTCAGCAGTGGGGTCCTCCTGGGTCTCCTGCCATAGCGTTTAATTTCATTTACATGTCGACAGATAGTTCGCGCTGACACTGATGCTCCCTGAACCTGCAGGACAGCTTGAATTTCTTTGGAACTTGTTTGGGGCGCTTATCCACCATCCGGACTATCCTGCGTTGCAACCTTTCATCAATTTTTCTCTTCCGTCCACCCACAGAGAGATTAGCTACAGTGCTATGGGTTGCAAACTTCTTGATAATGTTGCGCACTGTGGACAAAGGAAAATCTAGATCTCTGGAGATGGACTTGTAACCTTGAGATTGTTGATATTTTTCCACAATTTTGGTTCTCAAGTCCTCAGACAGTTCTCTTCACCTCTTTCTGTTGTCCATGCTTAGTGTGGCACACACAGACACACAATGCAAAGACTAAGTGAACTTCTCTCCTTTTTATCTGCTTTCAGGTGTGATTTTTATATTGCCCACACCTGTTACTTGCCCCAGGTGAGTTTACAGGAGCATCACATGCTTGAAACAATATTATTTATCCACAATTTTGAAAGGGTGCCAATAATTTTGTCCAGACCATTTTTGGAGTTTTGTGTGACATTATGTCCAATTTGCTTTTTTTCCCCTCCCTTTTTTGTTTTGTTCCAATACACACAAAGGGAATAAACATGTGTTACTGCATTACTTTTCTGTGAGAAATACTTGATTTTCTGGAAAAATGTCTGGGGTGCCAACAATTTTGGCCATGACTGTAGATGTTTTTAGATGCCAAAGACTGCTTTTAGATTGGTGTAAAATAAACTGGAAAGGGGGCGGAGCTGACTGCCGACAGAGAAGGTCGCATCTTGCTGAGCTCCTCGAGGCTTGCCTCATTTTTTGCAGATCCTTGCGACCTACCTTCGGCTGCTGTGCTCGATGGGGAGAGAACTGTGCAGGGGGACCCCTTGATCTGTGCCAGGTCCTTTTTGTGCTCTCTCGGAGCTGTTTGGGATACTTTGCGGTCTCCGACCTGTTTTTGAGGCCTATCCTGGGCGGCCATCTTTGAGCCTTCGTGGCAGTGATATAGGGATCCATATCCCCCCTTTCTTGAAGCGGTGGGGCCCTGATGGAGTGCCTGGATGGGTGCCTGTCCTGGCTATCGGAGGAGGGGGACCGGCCACTGACACGCAGGGATGTCTGGCACCTGGTAGCTGAGTTGCGGCTCAGCAGGGATGCAGCTGCTCCGTCTGGAGGTGTGACTGAGGGCCCCCTGCGTGAGTGTGGTGTGCTTACCTGCTCGGTCGAGAGGAGAGAAGAGGTATGGAGACCAGGGAATGGCGGTCCTGAAGACACATTGCAGCAGATCGACTGCGGTGATCCGGCTGGGTTGCTCCATGTGTCGATGGTGTCCAGCTTGCCTCTAAGTGGGCTCTCGGGGGGAAACGTCCAGGAGGATTCCGGGTTCCAGGTGGGCCCTGCGACACTCGAGATATCGGAAAGATCTCCCCGCGCGATGATGCTGTCGGCCCAGCTGTTTCTTGGGATGCAGCGGGGTATGGAGACCCCTGGTGGTCCTGGAACAGAGGCTGCCTGGAGGCTGTGTAGATGGCGAGAACCTCTCCCCCCAGACTTCCTAGGGGACGTCCTGGGTGATAATCGATGCATTGACCTGTTGCCACTGCCGACTTTGATCTTGCTCCTGGATGGTGGACGTGGGAAGATCGTGTGTCTTAATTTTGCCCTGGACACTGGCTGACCTGGATAGCCCCACTCCCGGATTCCTGGCTGCTGAATTCCCCTGCATGGCTGTTTCCTCATTTCCCCCCTCAGAAGTATTTACCCCCCCCCCCTGATGTTTTTTCCCTGCTGACATTCCCCTCCCCCCACACACACTTTTTTGAGGACTCTTGCTGAGTTTTTCTCCCCCCCCCTAGACACTCTTTAGCGGACTTTCCTTCACCTGACCAGGACGTGGATTGTCATGACTGTCTGAGCATCTGGGCCAATTTTTTTTATTTTTTTTAACCCCTTAGTGACCGGGCGGTTTTACACAAATCCGTCTTTTAGTGACCGCTGCTGTTTTTACGTTTCTGCGCTGTTAGTGTTTAGGACAATTTTTCCTCTTACTCGTTTATTCGACCCACACATATTATACACCCTTTTTCCCGCCATTAAATGTACTTTCTAGAAATACCATTATTTCCATCATATCGAATAATTTACTATAAAAAAAAATATGAAATATGAGGAAAAAAATGGTAAAAACACACTTTTTCGTAATTTAATCCCCAAAATCTACAACCACCCAAAAAGACCTTGGCTAAATAGGTTCAAAATTTTGTCCCGAGACTAGAAATACCCAATTTTAACATGCGTTTGCTTTTTAACCCCTTCACTGCTGAGACAGTTCACCTATGTGCGCTGCGCTCATTCTGACCATTTTGTGCTAATTATTTTTAGATGACACCCTAGGTCCTATTTAATTAAACTCCCCCCAGACAAAAAAAACTTTTAAAAAAAAAAACATTTTTTTATTTTATTTAATTTTTTTATTTAATTTTTTTTAAAAAAAATTTTTTAAAACCAAACCTGGTCATGTTTGGTATCATTTGAAAGGCCATCCAGCTGCCATGGATCGGGAGATAAAGGGATCCTTAGGATCCCCTTATCTCTACATGGCAGCTAGAGGGTTAACTGGCCCACTGACATCCTCACACATATGGTGAGGTTGTCAGTGGGTGGGGGGGACCTGGAGGCTTGGCTGACATCCAAGATGTCAGCCCCCCTCCAGGTTTGAATCACGTTTTGGCGCCAATTGGCGCCGAAAAGCGATCCAGCGGCGAAACTGTTAATGCCATACACCGCTGGAAAGGGGAGGCTCTCCCCTCTCCAGCGGTGCAAACGGCATCTCCCTAGCTTCAATGGTTGGGGAGATAGAGGGCTCCGAAGGAGCCCCCCCTCCCCTCCATTGAAACACATGGGGACACCTTCTGATGACGTCACCACGCAGCGTGGCGACGTCATCAGCCTCGCCTGCCCATGTAAATCACATGGGCAGGCTTCCTCCCTGCCAGATCGCCGTGGGATCCGACGAGGGAGGTGAGTATCGGGCGGGAGGGGGATATGGCGCCGCTGACGTACCCTGTACGTCCGCGGGTCTAAGGGAGACCCGAGGACAGGACGTACAGGGTACATCAGGGGTCATTAAGGGGTTAATTAATTTTATTTTTATTTCTGTGTGCGGGACGATAGGTTGCCCTGGGTGAGCCATTGGAGCGGATACCATGGCTCTGTCTACTCCCTCTGGCCCCAGGACGCCTGGCCCTGTGGCCTCTTCCGTGGCCTCCAGTCATCTTGCGAGGTTGATGGAGCGAGCCAGGAATGCCACTTTTTCCTGGGCTGTCCCCCATCTTTTTTTTTTTTTTTTTTTTAAATTTATTATTCTTTTATGTGGACGCCCCGTGTCTGATGACGAGACCACCTCCCTGGTCATTTATGTCTGAGTGTCCTTCCCCCTCCCTTTTATTTTTTGCTATCATTGAACCTTGATGGCTCTTCTCGTTTTTTTTTGTTGTTTTTTGTTTGTTTCTGTATGATCTACTGTTGGCTTATTTTCACAATAAAAAATTTTGAATATCAAAATAAACTGGAAATTTAGGAGCCAGGAGTAAAATTCTAGGAGTCAGTGGCTACCAGGCTCCTGGCTTTGTCAAGCCCTGAATTATACTATGAAGATTAATTTGGTTGTGCATTGACAAAAACAAATTGAGAATCCTCCTGCATAAACCATATTTTAGAATTTGAAACTAACACATTATATATAGCCACTTTTGATTTCCTTTCTGGTATTATTGAGATCCCATTCAGTAAACCAATTATTGTTGCTGGATTCTATCGCCCACCGAGCTCCCCAGTGCACTCCCTTTCTGACATAACCCAAATCCTTAGTAATTTGGTAGCTCAAAACCAAAAAAACGAACTGCTGGTCCTCAGCGATTTTAATGTTGACTGGCTGAATCCTAAAAACAATAAACACTGCTCCCAGTTTAAGGCTTTCCAGTTAACACAATTAATCTCCTCCCCCACTCGCATTTATATGAAAAGCCTTAACCATACCTTGCTGGACTGGATTCTCTCCTCATGTCCTGATAGAATACAGGAGGCAGGCGTTCTCGCTAATAGCTTCAGTGATCACTGTCTAGTGTACTGTGTGCGCAAAATAAATGCCACAAAATCTCCCCCAAATCACCAGGTCCTTCAAGAAATTTAATCTTGAATCCTTCCTAAATGATCTCAAATGGCTCACGTGGTACAGGCTAAACCTAATCCCAGACCTGGACTGTGCAATTGAATATTTTCAGTCAGAGCTCCTGCAAGTCTGGAATGCCCATGCTCCGCTGCGTAAAGTGCCAGTCAAAGGGGCACATCTCCCCTGGGTTACAGCTGACGTCACACAAATGTACCAGCTTAGAGATTCACTCTGGTCAACTTTCAAGAGTACTGGATCCATGAACGATCACTGTGAATACCGAAAATGGCGGAATGCATGCAAAAATCAAACAAAAATGGCCAAAGCCCAATACTTCAATGAAAATCTAAACAATAACATATCAAACCCGAGAAATTTTTGGAAAATCATAAATAACATACAATCGCCCCCTGTCCACTCCCAACCAGCTGCTGTCAAAGTAAACAACCAAACCCTGCAACACCACCTAGATGTAGCAAATGCCTTTAAGAACTATTTTGTTGGATGCGCCAACACCCTGATTGCTAAGCTAGCAATTGAAACACATTCAGAAAGGCAGCACACAAGTCAGATCCTTCCAACTGTGAAAAAACCTTGTATCAATGAGAAATTCAGTTTTAGACCGGTGCCTGTCAGTGCATTACTAAACCTCTCTGTAACTAAAAAATGAAACACCAGTCAGGACCTGACCAAATCCCAGCAATGCTGCTGAATATCAGCACGCCGGCAATTGCAAAACCTGTCGCAACCCTAATCAATAAATCACTGGTGACTGGATATATACCCAAACTCTGGAAGACTGCGAGAGTGGTACATATCCATAAAAGTGGAGACAATACTTTGGTATCCAACTACCGTCCAATATCATTGCTTCCTGTAATGTCAAAAATCCTGGAAAAATGTGTTTACACTCAATTACGCGATTACTATCAGTATTGGAACTATTTAACCCCAGATCAATCCGGCTTCCGTCCAAATCATTCAACCACAACTGCCCTTTTAAAAGTTTCCAATGATATCCAGGCTGGCATGGAACAAAGAAACCTACAGTTGTGTTCAAAATTATTCAACCCCCAATGCTGTAAAGGGTTTTAGGGAATTTAGTGTACATTTGTAATTGTATTCAGAATGAAATCCTACAAGGACTTTTTAAAGAACCATATGCAACTAAAATGACATCAATTGGTTTTGTAATACAGTAGTAAATGTTTCTTTTGTGAATTCTTCATTGACACAATTATTCAACCCCTTAAAGACTACCACTCTGAAGAACAGAGGTTCATTCAAGTGTTTTCAATCAGGTATTGAAAACACCTGTGGATGTCATGAAGCAGCAATAAAGCATAATAAGCACCAATTAGGCAGCTTTAAAATGACTGTGATACTCAGCTCCTTCTAGACATTTACTGGTGTGGTTACAAACATGGTGAAGTCAAGAGAATGGTCCAGGAAGACAAGAGAAGAGGTGATTACTCTTCACAGGAAGGGCAATGGCTATAAGAAGATTGCAAAGATGTAAAACATACCAAGAGAGACCATGGGAAGCATCATTCGCAAATTCAAGGCAAAGGGCACTGTTGAAACGCTACCTGGTCGTGGCAGAAAGAAGATGCTGACTTCGACTGCTGTGCGCTACCTGAAGCGTAGAGTGGAGAAAAGTCCCCGTGTGACTGCTGAGGAACTGAGAAAAGATTTGTCAGATGTGGGTACTGAAGTTTCAGCTCAGACAATACGGCGCACACTGCGTAATGAAGGCCTCCATGCCAGAACTCCCAGGCGCACCCCCTTGCTGTCTCCAAAGAATAAGAAGGGTCGACTGCAGTATGCCAAAAGTCATGTGGACAAACCACAGAAGTTTTGGGATAGTGTTCTGTGGACTGATGAAACAAAATTAGAACTGTTTGGGCCCATGGATCAACGCTATGTTTGGAGGAGGAAGAACAAGGCCTATGAAGAAAAGAACACCTTGCCTACTGTGAAGCATGGCGGGGGGTCAATCATGCTTTGGGGCTGTTTTGCTTCTGCAGGTACAGGGAAGCTTCAGCGTGTAAAAGGTACCATGAATTCTCTTCAGTACCAGGAGATATTGGATGACAATGTGATGCAGTCCGTCACAAACCTGAGGCTTGGGAGACGTTGGACCTTTCAACAGGACAATGATCCCAAGCATACCTCCAAGTCCACTAGAGCATGGTTGCAGATTAAAGGCTGGAACATTTTGGAGTGGCCATCGCAGTCATCTGACTTAAATCCGATTGAGAACCTCTGGTGGGACTTAAAGAAAGCAGTTGCAGTGCGCAAGCCTAAGAATGTGACTGAACTGGAGGCTTTTGCCCATGACGAATGGGCAAAGATACCTGTAGATCGCTGCAAGACACTTGTGTCAAGCTATGCTTCACGTTTAAAAGCTGTTATAACTGTAAAAGGATGTTATACTAAGTACTAAGATTGAATGTCACTTGGGGGTTGAATAAAACTGATAATGATGTGAGCACAGAAAAGACATTTGTGGTTATTTCATTATAAATGTTATGTTATATTTGTCTGACCTACACGTGCCTCTTTGATTTAATTGTAAGCAAGATGACTGAATGATCAAAATCAATGTCAAACTGGCCAAAACACTCAATTTCAGTGGGGGTTGAATAATTTTGAACACAACTGTAACGGAGCCATCTTCCTTGATTTTTCCAAGGCCTTTGACACAGTAGACCATGGCATCTTATTACAAAAACTTAAAAACTCTGGTAACCTGGTTTCAATCATATGTGTCTGATCGGTCGCAATATGTGTCCATTTCTGACAGCACTTCCCTCCCCCTCCCAGTCACGTGCGGTGTACCCCAAGGCTCCCCTGCTATTCACAATTTTCATAAATGATCTGCCCAATGTCTGCAAAGCCTCAACTGTACACATGTACGCAGACGACACTAATCTATACCAGCAAACCAGATCTCCCACAGCTGGAGGCCGTACTGCAAGACCAATTCACAGAGGTAGAAAAGTGCATCAAAGATAACAAACTTATTCTAAATGCTGACAAAACTGTTACAATGCTCTTTGGAACAGCACCTAAACTACACAAATTGCACACACCCCATCTATGTGTCAGGACAAAATCAAATGGCACGCTGACCACAGTCACTTCTCTCAAATAGCTAGGTATGCGGTTAGACCCAAATCTATCCTTTGGCCCCCACATTGAAAAACTTTCATCTAAAATTTACCCCAAACTAGGTGCCCTGTACAGAGACAAATCCTGCCTGAGCCCTGCGGTAAGAAAGCAGATTGTACAGCAAATGCTTATGCCAGCTATTGAATATGGAGATGTAGTGTATGCAGCCGCCCCACAAACGCACCTCCAGAAACTTACTACATTGTATAACTCATTCTGTCGCTTTGTGCTACAATGTAACTACATGACCCACCATTGTGACATGTTAAAAGAACTAAACTGGCCATCGCTGGAATCTAGACGCACCCTTCACCTTTCCAACCTGGTGTTTAAGAGCTTTTCTGGGAAGCTACCACACTACCTGAATAGGATGCTTCCCTCAGCAGTTCCCTCATCCTATAACCTCCGATCCAGGACCTGCACCTTACTTGCAATACCACAATACAAAAAGCAAGTGGCTCGATCCTCATTTTCCTACAGAGCACCACAATTATGGAATAACCTCCCAGACGCCATCAAATCTTCCCCCAGTCTAAAGTCCCTTAAGAGCTCCATATTAACATACCTCAATAAGGAATGCACCTGTAAACCTGTAATATAGTGACTATATTTCCTACATATTTATTTTCTGTTAATCTGTAGATTTGTTTTGTGTTAATTTCTTGCATTTTACTACTTTGTATTTCTGTAACCATGTTCTTGAACCCAGGACATACTTGAAAATTAGAGAAATCTCAATGTATCCGTCCTGGTAAAATCCTTTATAAATAAATAAAATAAATATAACAGAGGCCCTTATTCCAAATGAGCTGCTAAAGAGCCACAAATGGCAAAGATGGTACAAGTTGTTAACCATTTACAGTTCCCTATTACCAGCTGTATATTGACCGAGCAGCTAGGTCATCACCTCAACTGGTGAAGCCTGAGATACACTGTGTGCTATGCGACGTGCATCGAGCCACGCTCAGTGTGTCCAGGTTTTTCCATCTCCCATCTCTCTCGTTCAGGCAGTGTCACAATGTGCCGCTGAGCGATGGGAGTTGGAAAAATCCAACTTTCCCCTCGGCGGGTGATGAAAGGAGAGGTAGGATCTGCAGTACAAGGTGCATGCGCCGTGTCCTGTAGATCACTCCTACCTACCATCACATCACCCTGCCAGGGGGTGGAGCAGCAGGAGCCTCCTAGCGTCGCCCTCACTCTGGCTGTCAGTGGCGATTTAAAGGTCTGGCAGTGGTCTGGAGGTTTGTGTGGGAATGATCTGGTTTGAGGTCTGTGTGGGTATGATCTGGTCTGAGGTCTGTGTGGGCATGATCTGGTCTGAGGTCTGTGTATATGTCTGAGTGGACGTGATCTGGTCTGAGGTCTGTATACATGTATCTGAGTAGGTAAACATACTGTATATGAGGTCTGAGTGGGTATACATATATATACATACACTGTATCAGAGATGAGGTATGGGGTCAGGGTGTGTGCAGGCTGTGCAGTGAGTAAATGGGGTGTCTGGCCATACATTTCAATGTTACCATAAATTTGGCAGGCTTTCAGAAAAAAACTAAATTATTTATTGGAAAGCGGTCACATGACTTTAAATATAAGTATTGGTACTCAGTATCGGTGAGTACCTGAAACAAAGTATCGGTACTTGTTCTTGGTGTGTGTGCAAACAAGCAGCACTCTCGGTTCTCACCATATATATCAATTTTATTTGATCAACGTTTCAGTTTGTTATCCACAAGCTTTCATTAGGAAAAAAAAATCTCAATTTTATAGACAAATCTCTACTCACAATTTCCATGCTCCTCTGCACCTTATGTAGCCAACACCCAAAATGCCGTTGAGTCCTGATGACATCACGATGGCAGCACACCCATGTGACCCATCACCATGGAAACAGCTGTAACCAGAACCATCTCATTAGGAAACTGCCTAGTATTAACCCTGCATTCTATCTTCATCCATAAGGGCTATCATAGTTGGCATGTTACAATGGCTTCCATATTAAAAGAAAGGCGTACTAGGGACCCACATGTTATCCCTGTTCTGTATTACAGAATCGCAATCAGAGCACTACTCCCTTCCAGGGGTGCGATTAACCCCTTATTAACTGTCTAGATATAGGGGTTCAAAAGTGTAGTACATATTTGTAGATGGGCAAAAAACATTTGTAGGTGCAGCAACTTTAGTATGCACCCACCAACTTTTATTTTTTTACAAAACTGTCTGAATATATTTTTTTTTCATTTAAACCTCTAGGCTGAATTGTTTCTAGTTCTTTGATCAAAATTCTTTGGCAATGAATTAGACCACGTTGAATTTACTCTATCAAGTCACAGACAAGTGTTTTTGAAGATCAAGAATACTCATTCTTTGTAGTGAAGGAGTTATCCTTGTGCTCTAAGGTAGTGTGTATCTGTTATAGCATGTACTACAGATAGTAATGGGAATGGGCCTTTTTTAGCATGTCCCTGTGCTTTAAATTACATAGGGAAACCAGATACCACGTTAAGGGAATCTCCTCCTTCGGATAGAGGCATATTGGATCAAAGAATTAGATACAATTCAGCTTAGAGGTTTAAATGAAAAATTTTCTTTTCAGCCATTTTCTTAAAAAAATATATATATATTTTTTGTAATGTTGCCAAAGTTGGCAGGTGCATACCAAAGTTGGTGCACCTACAATAATGTTTTTTTGACCATCTAAAAATATGTACTACACTTTTTAACCCCTATATCTAGACAGCTAATAAGGGGTTAATTCCAGCCCTGGGAGGGAACAGTGCTCTGATTGAGATTTCGTAATACAGAACAGGGATAACGTGGGTTTCTAGTACTCCTATCTTTTAATATGGAAGCCGCTGTAACATGACAAGTATGATAGCCCTTATGAATGAGGATAGAATGCAGTGTTTCCTAATGAGCTGGTTCTGGGTACAGCCATTTCCATGGGGAAGGGGTCACATGGGTGTGTTGTCGTCCTGATGTCATCAGGACTCGTCGGCATTTTGGGTGTTGGCTACATAAGGTGCAGGGGAGCATGGAACTGGTGAGTAGAAATTTGTCTATAAAATGGTGATGTTTTTTATGTGATTTTATCCTTATGAAAGTTTGTGAATAACAAACTGAAACGTTGATCAAATAAAATTGATATATACTGTATGGGGAGAGTGCCGCTTGTTTTCTGATCTATCAATAGCCTAGCATAGCACCGGGTAAGTACTTGAGATCCTAGAGTGCCAGATTTCAACAAATATATATATATATATATATATACACAGTTGTGTTCAAAATTATTCAACCCCCACTGAAATTGAGTGTTTTGGCCAGTTTGACATTGATTTTGATCATTCAGTCATCTTGCTTACAATTAAATCAAAGAGGCACGTGTAGGTCAGACAAATATAACATAACATTTATAATGAAATAACCACAAATGTCTTTTCTGTGCTCACATCATTATCAGTTTTATTCAACCCCCAAGTGACATTCAATCTTAGTACTTAGTACAACATCCTTTTACAGTTATAACAGCTTTTAAACGTGAAGCATAGCTTGACACAAGTGTCTTGCAGCGATCTACGGGTATCTTCGCCCATTCGTCATGGGCAAAGCCTCCAGTTCAGTCACATTCTTAGGCTTGCGCACTGCAACTGCTTTCTTTAAGTCCCACCAGAGGTTCTCAATCGGATTTAAGTCAGATGACTGCGATGGCCACTCCAAAATGTTCCAGCCTTTAATCTGCAACCATGCTCTAGTGGACTTGGAGGTATGCTTGGGATCATTGTCCTGTTGAAAGGTCCAACGTCTCCCAAGCCTCAGGTTTGTGACGGACTGCATCACATTGTCATCCAATATCCCCTGGTACTGAAGAGAATTCATGGTACCTTGCACACGCTGAAGCCTCCCTGTACCTGCAGAAGCAAAACAGCCCCAAAGCATGATTGACCCCCCGCCATGCTTCACAGTAGGCAAGGTGTTCTTTTCTTCATAGGCCTTGTTCTTCCTCCTCCAAACATAGCGTTGATCCATGGGCCCAAACAGGTCTAATTTTGTTTCATCAGTCCACAGAACACTATCCCAAAACCTCTGTGGTTTGTCCACATGACTTTTGGCATACTGCAGTTGACTCTTCTTATTCTTTGGAAACAGCAAGGGTGCGCCCGGGAGTTCTGGCATGGAGTGTGCGCCGTATTGTCTGAGCTGAAACTTCAGTACCCACCTCTGACAAATCTTTTCTCAGTTCCTCAGCAGTCACACGGGGACTTTTCTCCACTCTACGCTTCAGGTAGCGCACAGCAGTCGAAGTCAGCATCTTCTTTCTGCCACGACCAGGTAGCGTTTCAACAGTGCCCTTTGCCTTGAATTTGCAAATGATGCTTCCTATGGTCTCTCTTGGTATGTTTAACATCTTTGCAATCTTCTTATAGCCATTGCCCTTCCTGTGAAGAGTAATCACCTCTTCTCTTGTCTTCCTGGACCATTCTCTTGACTTCACCATGTTTGTAACCACACCAGTAAATGTCTAGAAGGAGCTGAGTATCACAGTCATTTTAAAGCTGCCTAATTGGTGCTTATTATGCTTTATTGCTGCTCCGTGACATCCACAGGTGTTTTCAATACCGGATTGAAAACACTTGAATGAACCTCTGTTCTTCAGAGTGGTAGTCTTTAAGGGATTGAATAATTGTGTCAATGAAGAGTTCACAAAAGAAACATTTACTACTGTATTACAAAACCAATTGATGTCATTTTAGTTGCATATGGTTCTTTAAAAAGTCCTTGTAGGATTTCATTCTGAATACAATTACAAATGTACACTAAATTCCCTAAAACCCTTTACAGCATTGGGGGTTGAATAATTTTGAACACAACTGTAAATGTTTCTATCATATCTCCTCTGTCTCGTCTTTTTTCCAAGCTGTACATGTTAAGATCATTAAGCCTTTTACTGGTAACTTTTCTCCTTCAAGCCGTACACCATTTTAGTAGCCCTTCTCTGAACTCTCTCTAAAATGTCTATATCCTTCTGGAGATACGGTCTCCAGTACTGCACACAGTACTCCAAGTGAGGTCTCACCAGTGCTCTGTACAGTGGCATGAGCACTTCCCTTTTCCTACTGCTAATACCTCTCCCTACACAACCAAGCATTCTGCTAGCATTTCCTGCTGCTCTATTACATTGACTACTTACCCTTAGATCCTCTGAAATAATAACCCCTAAATCCCTTTCCTCAGATGTTGAGGTTAAGACTGTATCAAATATTCTATATTCAGCCCTTGGGTTTTTACGTCCCAGGTGCATTATCTTGCACTTATCCACATTAAAACTCAATTGCCAGAGCTCCGACCATTTTTTTAGTTTACCTAAATCATTTGTCATTTGGCTGATCCCTCCAGGAACGTCAACCCTGTTGCAAATCTTTGTGTCATCAGCAAAAAGACATACTTTTCCATTAATACCTTCTGCAATATCACTAATAAAAATATTAAAGAGAATGGGTCCAAGTACTGACCCCTGAGGTACCCCACTGGTAACAAGACCTTGCGCCGAATAAACTCCATTTACCACAACCCTCTGTTGTCTGTCACTCAGCCACTGCCTAATCCATTCAACAATATTGGAATCCAAGCTCAAAGATTGCAATTTATTGATAAGCGGAACAGTATCAAAAGCCTTACTGAAATCTAAATAAGCAATGTCTACTGCACCACCTGTGTCTATTATTTTTGTTACCCAATCAAAAAAATCAATAAGATTAGTTTGGCATGATCTCCCTGAGGTAAACCCATGTTGTTTCTGATCCTGTAATCTATGTGTTTTTAGATGTTCAACAATCCTTTCCTTTAACATGGTTTCCATTAATTTCCCCACTACTGACGTAAGACTAACTGGCCTATAGTTCCCCGATTCCTCCCTACTACCCTTCTTGTAAATGGGCACAACATTTGCTAATTTCCAGTCTTCTGGGACGACTCCCGTTAAGATTTATTTAACCAATCCTTGTTAACGGTTTTGCTATTACATCACTGAGCTCTTTTAATAATTTAGGGTGGATCCCATCAGGCCCCATTGACTTATTTGTCTTTACTTTAGACAGCTGCTGTAGAACCTCCTCCTCTGTAAACTGATATGTAAATGTCTCGTTAGTGTTTCCTCCTAACTGAGGTCCCTTTCCTTCCTTTTCTTCTGCAAAGACTGAACAAAAATATTCATTGAGGCAGTCAGCGAGACTTTTATCCTCTTCTACATACCTTCCTTCTTAATCTAACTAATCCTTGTTTTACTTTTCTTTTTTCGTTTATGTATCTAAAAAATGTTTTGTCCCCCTTTTTTACTGACTGAGCTATTTTCTCTTCTGCGTGTGCTTTGGAAGCTCTTATAAATTGCTTTGCCTCTTTCTGCCTAATCATATAGGTTTGCCTATCTTCTTCACTCTGAGTTTTTTTATAATTATTGAATGCTGTCTTTTTGTTCTTCACTATTTTGGCCACTTCTGCAGAGTACCACAGTGGTTTCTTCCCTTTTTTGTTTTTGCTAACAAGCCTAATGCAATTGCCTGTGGCCTTCAATAATGCTTCCTTTAAATAATCCCATTTCTCCTGGACTCCCTTTAAACTCCTCCAGTCTGATAATGACTCCTTCACACAAAATCTCATTTTAGAAAAATCTGTTTTTTTAAAGTCTAAAACTTTTGTTTTTCTGTGGTGAGGTTCCATCCCTGTTCTTATATTAAACCATACTGACTGGTGATCACTAGATCCCAAATTTTCACCTACAACAACGTCCGATACCAAACCTCCATTTGTGAGTATTAAATCCAATATGGCCTCTTTACGGGTCGGCTCCTCAACTACTTGTGTTAGAGATAATCCCAGTAGGGAGTTTAGAATATTTGTACTCCTGGTGCACCCAGCTGTTTTGGTTTTCCAGTTCACATCAGGAAGATTAAAGTCCCCCATGATAATAACTTCCCCCTTCATTGCCATTTTGGCTATTTTTTCAAACAGTAGATTATCTAGCTCTAGCTCTTCTACTTATCCAGGGGGTCTATAGATCACACCTACACGAGCTACTGTATGATTGCCAAATGTTAGCGTAACCCAAACTGACTCTATGTTCACCTCGCTCACTTTTATTTGGTTCGTTTTTATGTTGTTTTTCACATACAGGGCCACTCCTCCTTTCCTACCTTCTCTGTCTTTTCTATATTAAAGAGTACCCCGGTATTGTTATGTCCCAGTTATTTTTCTCACTGAACCATGTCTCAGTAACCGCCACTAAATCTACTTTTTCAGCTGCCATCATTGCCTCCAGTTCATTGATTTTATTGACTAAACTGCGAGCATTTATAGACACGACTCTGAGCTTGTCATTTTTTTCCCCGCATGTTGCTTGCACCCTCCAATTTAGTTTTGGGGGACAATCAGGCAGATTGTTTTTTACCCTTTTGTCCCCCCCTCCTAGTTTAAATATTTCTTTGTGAAACCTTTGAACTTCTCACTGAGAACATATGTTCCCCTATGAGTAAGATGCAAACCATCTTTTATATACAGTTCCTTTCTGCTCCAATTAGAGCTATCATGGGACACAAAGCCAAATCCTTGCTCCCGACACCATTCCCGAAGCCACAAACTAAATTCCCTATTGCGCATCTGCCTATCCTGAATGTTATGCACAGGCAAAACTTCAGAGAATGACACAGTGGACGCAATCTGCTGTATTTCACCTCCAAGAACACAAAAATCTTCCTTAATCTCAGAAACCTCATTGCTAGCCAAGTCATTTGTCCCTAGATGGACTAGAACGTCCACTTCCCCTTGCTGCTTTGCTTGTTTGACAATATTGAGAATACGTCTCTTGTCTCTACGAGCAATAGCCCCAGGAAGACATCTCACCAAACCACTACTCTCCAGCTCAACACCTCTTATGATAGAATCACCCAGCAACAATTGCCTTCTGTCATGCCCCACCTTTTCCTTTTTGTTCTTGGTGCAGTCCTGCATACCTTAGGCATAGGGGATGGTGGTTCCTCAACTATGGTGTCTGAGCCTACTTCCGTCTCACCACTACACTCTGAAAGTGCCTCAAAAGAATTCAGAAGAGCCACAGACTGTGGGACATGTTTTCTATCCACAGCTCTAAGTCTACCTACAGTAGTCCATCTGCCGCTCCTAGGAGGCCTCTGTGGCAGTGGCTTTGTAACAGTCATAGCCATAGCCTGAGTTTGTCTAACAGATAATTTACAAATCTCAGACTTCAAACAGGCAATTTCCTGCTGCAATAAAGAGAGCTGCCTACATATCAGGCACACTCCAAACCTCCCAAAAATTGGATCTAAAAACAAATGCATGACAGCTCTTACACTGGACCAAGCCTGCCATTATAAAAGAATGGATTTAAACCAACAAATCTTACCTTTTTGTAGGTTTTCTACCTCCTGTCTGTCTAACCTCAGACTACCTCCAGAGTATCTCCAGAAGATCTCTAAGTGCTCACTTTGAAGGCTTCACTTAGAAGGCTTCACACAAACTCTTATTAGACAAGCTAATATTCCCCAGGCTTTATATAGTCACCTAAGAACACCTCCCCCAGCAAGGCGTGGACAAGTTTAACCACCTTAGCAAATAGCACCCAATTCTATGCTAATCACTAAGAGGAATGAGTCACCAGCCTAACCTAATTGACACACCAGACCTAATTTAAAACCTTAAGATGAATAGAAAAGATCTGTTTGAAACAAAAATCAAAATCACTCACCAGAAGATCTCTAAGTGCTCACTTTGAAGGCTTCACTTAGAAGGTGTCACGGTCAGCCACAATGGCGGTACCCGGCATGCGCCAGGTAGGGCCCAGGTATGAGTAAAAGCCGCTATATGCAGAGATGCGTGACACAATGATCTAGGATATGTGAATAAACCACAGAAGACACTGGGGACCTCTGCACGGCTATACCGAAGGAACCCTATACTGATAGATCGGTCCTTAGAGTGGCTGAATCTGCACTAGTAGAAAAAGGTTACCTTGTAGCCGTGCAGAGTCCTTGGGAAAACACAGATACCAGAAGGAGTAATATACTCCATTACCTGCAGGGAAGGACTTCAATGACAAAAAGCCGTAGTCAGCAGGGACACACAAAACAATATCTCAATGGACAGTACAGCTAGGGATGTCCAGAAGAGTCGTCAGTGAACAGGCCAGAGGGTCAATACCAGGAAATCAATCAGAACATGAAACACTGAAACTGATAAACGTGAAAACACAAGACTTAAACTGGAACCTGGGGATACTAAAGAAACAACAGACGGATATACAGAAGAAAAAAGGTAAACCTTAACCATGAAATAGAACTTGAACTTGGATAGAATAACAGGGAGCTCTCAGGAACAAATCTGTAGCTGAAGTGAACCAGGATGCAAGAGCATGGTGATATGGGCCCATGGCTTTATATAGGGGAGTAATCAGCCCATATCACCAGCAGAAGCTCAACGAGCAATGAACTTAACCCCTGAGCTGCATGTCAGGGAAAGCAGCACAGGGAAACAGACATAAGGAATACAGAGAGCAGGGAGACAGGGTTGGAACGTGGGAACGTGACAGAAGGCTTCACACAAGCTCTTATTAGACAAGCTAATATTCCCCAGGCTTTATATAGTCACCTAAGAACACCTCCCCCAGCAAGACGTGGACAAGTTTAACCACCTTAGCAAATAGCACTCAATTCTATGCTAATCACTAAGAGGAATGAGTCACCAGCCTAACCTAATTTACACACCAGACCTTATTTAAAACCTTAAGATGAATAGAAAAGATCTGTTTGAAACAAAAATCAAAATCACTCACCAGAAGATCTCCAGAAGATCTCTAAGGCTGGGGTCAGACCAGCGCACTTTTAACGTGCGTTCTGGTGCACATAATTACGGCCGCACTAGCAGCAGATGACAGGCAATGACGGCCAATATACGATGTACGGCCGCACAAAAGTCCGGCCGTGCAACGCAAGTGGAATTTGACCGCATTTTTCTGAGAACGCTGAACCGCTAGTACTGATGTACTGAGTGCGCAGCTGCGGCATAGCGGCGTGTTTGCGTGATTAGGAGATGTCAGACGCTGCTAATGTCCAGCCTACATAACGTCCAGACGCAAAAAGAGTTTTATTGACGATCCGTACAAAATCACGTCTGACCGTTTTTGCGCAATCCGTGAAAAAATACGTCAATGCGTTCGGACGCACTTTTTCACGTTCGCGGGGGAAAATGCTTTCGTCTGACCCTAGCCTTAGTGCTCACTTTGAAGGCTTCACTTAGAAGGCTTCACACAATTGTTTTTTTTTTAATGCAGCAATTTTGTTCACATTTCAATTATAATGTGAACAATGATGCTGCACTAATGATTTTTTTCTATAGGGTGCGTTTGCTAAAAATCACGTAATCCCCCCAAAAAATTTAATGAGTTCCCATTTCTAATTTTTGTCCAAGCCCACCCTATAGAAAATATAACCGCAAACGCTCATGTGATAAAATGTGAAAAAAATCACTTTACACGCTGTAGATGATTGAAAATTCAAATTTTATTGCATTTTTTGTTATAATATTCAGGCAGGACATGACGTATACATATAATAATGATATATTATGAGTCTGCTGAAGATCCTGGTGAAGCCCTTGGGTCCCCCAGTCCTGCTGACTGATCCTGGCTGAATGTCCCCCCCTCGAGATGGGCAGTTTGCCTCCTCCCTTTCTTGCTGACCCCCCCTCTCTTCTGCCTGATGAGAATCTAGCGGACTCTGGCACCCCCTCATCTTTTGTTTTTGCTGAGCGGACTGTTTGTACTTGCAGCCTCTTTAGACATTCTTGATTCCCCCCATTCTTCGCTGCCCCACTACATGTGCGGGGTTCCCTGAGCAAGTCTTTCCGCGGGATTGCTGTGGGAGTCCGGCTGGGGTTGCTAACCCCCCTTTTATAGTTTGAGACACTGGGTAGATACCTGGATGAGCCGCTAGGGCAGCAACGTAGGCTCTGGCTGCCCTTTTGGCCCCAGGTCTCCCGGCCTTGTGGCCTCTTCCCAGGCCCCCGGTTTTCCGCTGGAGCGAGCCGGGTACGCCATAATTCCCTGGGCAGTCCCTTACCTTACCTACCCCCCTCTTTTTTTTTTTTGGATGCCCCCTCTTGCCTGCCAGACTCCCCCACAGTTTGCCCTTTCCGATCTAGACCTCCTGAGTTGATTAATTTAGTTTGCCTCGCTCAGTCCCTTACCCCATTTTTGTTTTAATTGTTTCGAGACTTTTTGTAGATGTCTTGTTATGGCCCTGTGTGGCCATTTTTCACGGTTTACTTTTCTATTTGTCTGAGCTAGAATTCATGTGCCCTGCGTGGCCACTTTTCTAATCTATTTTGCATCTGACAATTTCTCAACATAAAAAACTTAAATACAAAAAAAGAAACACTTTTTACATGCTAACTTTTAAATAATCACAAACTGCTAATTTCCATGTTCTTTATCACAAACCAATTAGGAAAAACCCCAAAAATGATGGGGACCTAAAGACTCATAAACAGGAGTGATTAACTGAGTAGGCACACCGACTGATTATGTGTATGGGCAATAAGCGTCTGGCAATGTTACATAAAAAATTTTAAGTAAAAAGTAGTGTGTGATTATACAGTGGGGCAAAAAAGTATTTAGTCAGCCACCAATTGTGCAGGTTCTCCCACTTAAAAAGATGAGAGACGCCTGTAATTGTCATCATAGGTACATTTCAACTATGAGAGACAAAATGAGAAAAACAAAAAAAATCCAGAAAATCACATTGTCTGATTTTTAAAGAATTTATTTGCAAATTATGGTGGAAAATAAGTATTTGGTCACCTACAGTACAGTACAAACAAGCAAGATTTCTGGCTCTGACAGGCCTGTAACGTCTTCTTCACACCAAGCTGCTTGCCTATTGCAGATTCAATCTTCCCAGCCTGGTGCAGGTCTACAATTTTGTTTCTGGTGTCCTTCAAACTCCACTATGGTCAAGACCAAAGAGCTGTCGGAGTGTGTCTGTTTGAGGTTGTGGACAGGTGTCTTTTATACTGATAACAAGTTCAAACAGGTGCCATTCATAAAGGTAACAAGTGGAGGACAGAGGAGCCTCTTAAAGAAGACGTTACAGGTCTGTGAGAGCCAGAAATCTTGCTTGTTTGTACTGTACTGTAGGTGACCAAATACTTATTTTCCACCATAATTTGCAAATAAATTCTTTAAAAATCAGACAATGTGATTTTCTGGATTTTGTTTTTCTCATTTTGTCTCTCATAGTTGAAGTGTACCTATGATGACAATTACAGGCCTCTCTCATCTTTTTAAGTGGGAGAACCTGCACAATTGGTGACTGACTAAATACTTTTTTGCCCCACTTTATTACAACATATTATACACCAATGGAACTAACCTAACTCTGTTTGTGATGGCTTATATCAGGGGTTAGCAACTTTGGCCCTCCAGATCCTTTGGAACTACAATTCCCATTAGGCTTTGCCAATCTAAAGTGTAACTGAGCATATTTGGAGATCTAGTTCCAAAACATCTGGGGCTAAATTACGATCCTAGCGTTAAAACGCGGGCGCTAGGGAGGAAAAACTGCGCCCGCAGTTTTCCCCCTAGCGCCTGCGTTTTAGTGATAGATTACAATGCAGGTGCTAAAAAAGCTGCCTGCATTGTTTGTGGGCACTAAGAGCAGCCACGCGCATCCTCTCAATGGAGTCCATAGGACATTGAAGCAGACGCTGGCGGTCACATGACCAGCCGGATCTCGCCTTGCGAGATCCGGCCGATCAGCATAGTGGTACATAAGGGGAGACTGGGGGGACTTTTTCGCCCAGTCTTTACTTGGTCCCGCTGGACTGAGGAGGCAGACAGAGCCGCGGTCCTTGCCGTGGTACAGGAGGTGAGTATATCAAATTTTTTGGGGGGTTTCTGGATGGTGCTAACGGATTATGCAGAAGGTCCAGGCTCTGGTTAGCTTTTTGTTAACCGCAGCCGGATGTTAATCAGCAATTAACACTTTGCGCTCCCCATGTTAAGTATAGGGATCGCAAAGTACAGTAACCTCTCGCTGAAAGCGCAAGATACCAAACGCTAATGGGTTACTTAACCTGTTAGCGTTTGGATTGAAATATGCGGTAAATACTTGGGCTAACATTAACGCTCACTGCGGTGAGCGCTAACGTTAGCGCCAAGTATGTAATTTGGCCCCTGGAGGGCCAAGGTTACTCACCCCTGGTTTAGAATATCTATACTTTTTGGTTCCTAATGCTACTTTACTCATACAATCCCTCAGCCTCTAGTATGCTTTTTGCATGGTACAAAAAAAGGAGCTGGACCATTCAGCTTTGCCCCATGAGCTATGTCTATACCTCTAGAAAATGTAAAACCCATCTCCTTAGTCACTGACACCACCTGACTTTTCATACCTCATCTTAAAATTAATCTGTAATGATATGTTACAGTGTATTAATTGTCCAGTATGAATTATATATTTCTAACAAGCTTACTAGGTCATACCTGATATCTCAAAGTCTTGATAGAAACTAAAACTACGAATACTGTTCTGTACACAATATATATTTTGTGACCTAAAGCTTTGTGCCTTTTTCCAAAATGTCTTAAAAGAAGTGTATATGAGCGTATCAAATAGCATTAGCACTTTTGTGAGTTTTAAATGCCATAAATAGATCTACAAAGAGGTGTGTTAAAAAAAAAACATCCTCCTGTCAAGGATGCAATTCTTAGTGATGGTCCATCCCCAAGATCATGTCTTAAGCCAGGGGTCAGCAACCTTGGCTCCCTGATGATTTGGGAACTACATCACCCATGAATCTGCTCACTCAGTCACCCGTTAGGCTGACTGAGCCACATGGGAAATGTAGTTCCCAAAACATCAGGTAGCCAAGGTTGCTGACCCTTGTCCTATCTCTCATTGAAATAGAAATTTCTCTGGATCTGCAGTTTTCTCACCCAAGCCACAGCCAACAGATTGAGCTTAAACCATGTTACACAATATCACAAGTCCAGATGAATGTGAATGATGCCAAGTACTTTGTATAACAAGGCCTTGTGTTTTTGTTGGGAGTCTGTAGACCTAAAAACCTCCTATCAGAAACATTTTGCATGTCTAATTATCAGTGTCTTTTTCTTGGAATTGTTCCCTGGTTAATCATCCAGATGTCCTTGTGAATATCGACTGATATTTTGCTGCTTTGTCTTTGCCCAATCTGTCAGTGCGATTTCTCTTCCCTTTAGCATGTGTACATATATAATATGTAAATGCGTGCACTGGCCTGGGTTGCTAATAGACTTAGACACAGCTGCTGCAGCTGTTATCACACTCACAAATTTGTTTGGGCGGGAAATCATAATGTAATGTTTGAAGGCAGCTTAAGGCGCCCAAAGACCAAACACTTATGGAACAACATGCATTCATTGAGATTATTTAACATGGCAGAATATACATATTCAACCATAATAATTGTGCTTGAAGCTTAGAAACACAAAAACTCATGAGTGTGAACATTTTTCTGATCCAGGGAGTCTTTAATCTATGGTAACAAAGGGTAAAGAAGATTTGTTTCTGGTTATCTTGCTAAATCACATTTTCCTTATATAATTCTTCTATGATATATGTATACAGCATAAAGAAAACGCGTGCTCTGACCTTCGTTACACAGATTTACCAAGCTGTATTGCTTATTGTATACTATGATCCAGGAATATTATAATGTATAAATAACCAACGTCTTGACCACCAAATGTTCTTTATCAAGGTACCTCGATAAAATCACTTGGTCGATTCGTCAGTGTTTCTGTTATATGAAGTTTTTATTAAAAAATTTCTTTATTTATAAATCCTCATGTGCATCCCCAAGTTTTACTTCTATGTATTGTGACTGAGTGCATGGGTTGGGTAACAAGACGTCTGGGAGAGTAATTGAGGAAGGTATATAGGACCCAGACTCCTGCATGGCCTCTACTCTCTCACACACTTGTTGCCAATTAATCAATTAAAGCTACAGATAAAGTCCCATTCTGCTGGCTCCAGAAGAGAAGTGTGTTTAATCAGACTGCTCAGAGCAGAGTGTGGAGTGTGGACACTTCTAAAGTGGTAAAATCCTTTATATATAAATAAAGAGATACTGTTGTTTTGTTTTTCCTTTTGTTTATGAGATTAAGGTTTCGTGATAGTTAGGAGTGCTGGATGTATAGTTAGTACTCTCATTTGAGTTAGGATTTCTTTTGTAGTTTTTTTTTTGCTGAAGCACCTGTAATAGTAATTCCAAAGCCAAGTGTGGTGTTTGCTTCTTTATGCTGGAATAAAAGACCTCCCATTTGCACAAGCTTCAAGTCTGCGGCTGTTTCTTCCCTAGCGGACCATGTTGTTTGTTTGGAACCAAGGGTCCCGAGCGGTTGCTATACTACAGTATGTAAGCAAAATATATATTTATATTGACCAATAGACAGGATATAAATCATTATTATTTATTAATTAATATTTATTTTCCTATTCTTTGTCAACATTCAAATAGTGAGTAGTCTACATCAGTGGTCCCCAACCCAGGCCCTCAGGGCCCACTAACAGGCCAGGTTTGCCAGATATCTGAAGCACAGCACAGGTGTTATGATTTGCTGCTCAGTGATTGCAGGATTCAGTCTGCATTTCCCCAAGGTGATCTGCAAAATCTGGCCTGTTAGTGGGCCCTGAGGACCAGGGTTGGGGACCACTGGTCTACATGGAATCATTTCTAATAGATGACAAGTGTAAGAGATCAAAAGAAGAGAACAATGGCGGAGACAGGATTTATGGGATAGAGATTTGAAGATGATTACAGAACCAAAATTTAGAAGACATTGGTTTGGCCAAGAAAAGGAAGGCATTGGCGGGGATGGGTATGAAAAGGTAGAGTGTAGAGACAACAGAAGATCAATAATGACAGTGATGCGTAGGGGACAGTGATATAGATGATGGGTGGAATGGTCCAGCCTTCTAGGGGAGTATGGTTTTTGTTGGACAAGAAATGTTTTCATTAGGGCCAAATAACTCTTCAGCCTAGCTAGTAGCTCAGGACAAGACATTATGAGTCCCAGAAATAATAACATGGTTTCCTCTATTTCTATAACCTGGTTAATGAAAGTCTTTTACTTGGAATCCATGATTAATTAATGGCTAATTCACAAAGCGGGAATTGGAAAGAATTTTCATTAATAAGTACCGGCTGGGTGGAGTAGAGGTAACATCACTGCTCTGCGTGGAGAAAGCCTCTGCAGTCATGGGTTCGATCCCGACGAGCACCTCTCCAGTAAGTGTCCTCGGGCACGACATCTAACGGTACATAGTCGCCACCCAGGACCTACTTGAAAACAAGAGAAATCTCAATGTATCCTTTCCTGGTAAAATCCTTTCTCAAAAAAAAATATATATATATATAACAAACTGAAACCTAAAATAGCATTAAAAGGAGAATTGAAACAGCTATGCCTTTAATGGGTTACATATTGAAATTTTATTCTCTCATAATTCCCGCTTTAGAAAACCTCACAGCTAGTAACAAGATCCAGTAATTCTGCGGGTTCAGCAATGCTACCTGGTTTAATGTCGCATTTATTTCTTTGCTTCTTTATAATCATAATTTAAATCTAAAAAGCATAACATATTTTTATTATTAAGAATAAAGTGCAAATTGATGATGATGATAATAATCATAACAACAATAATGCTGCAACAATTGTATCCATCCAGCGACCATGATAACGAATATATGCCAAGTGGAGTGGAAAAGAAAAATTACCAGTCACCATATGTTTCCGATTTGAGTGGTCTGGGACAAAGCAATCACTATAAAACACCAGCCCAGAGTGGAGATAAGAGAAAAGAGAATTCTTCATTGGCAGAATAAATGAGTGGGGCTCTCGCATGTATCCCAGATGGAAATGTCAGACCAAAACCATGTTAATGTCCACATAAATTAAAGGTCTGACAATTAAATAATAGGTAATCCTCCTTGGGTGCAGCTATCCTTCTAAAATATCTCTTTATACCATCTGGAGGCCATAAATAAGCATAAGTGAGGGTAGAGTAGTGCATGTATAGTGTGATTTGTAATAAACTATCGATAATAGGTAACATAAATGAATATAAAGGAAGCGCACGAAACAACCACTTTTAAAGAATGTCTTTCTCATACTAAGCCTTGGGCAATTTTGTCCGACGTTCACATTCAAATAAATGGCTGTACATGTTAGATTGCTATTTCTATATTTCGGAGATGTGGGATACTTTACAGCACTATACAATGAGGAAACAACATACACATTCAACAGATCACAACTGAGAACAAGGGATGAAGACGGCCCTGTGCAAAATACTTTACAGTCTATTTCCAGGACAGTAATTGCTCTGTATGAAAAACTGACAGTTTCTTATTATGTTCTTTCCATTTTTATCTCATTCTAATAAAATACAACTGATAAAATAAACTTGTAATAAATAAAACCCTATGTAGACATTTTATGAACCAGTAAGGTGTGCGTAATTGGAAACATAAATAACATATCAAAAAGTGTTACAGTTAAACAATTAAATTAAGGTTATGATTTTTTTATACAGAATATATTGGTGTATATGTAATCTAATCACTTATACTGTGCTATTTACCCTCACCTAATGTGCCACCTCACTCCTCTTAGATTGTAAACTCTCGAGCAGGGTCCTCTTTCCCACTGTTCTGTTTGTTTAACTTGTATGTACAGTATATTTGCTATTCTGTCTCACCCATTATACAGCACTATGTTACCACTTTATAAATACTTGTAACTGTATAGTGCTGGCATAAAAGAAAACTGAATGAAACATAATGCTAGAAACACATTTTTTGGGGAATTTATATAGATTTAATATAAAACAGATAATAAAGCCCACTCTTTATCAGTTGCGCCTTACTGGCAATAAATTAATACATGTTTTTACATGGATTCGAAAGCATGTGTATTTTCACTGGGATATCTTGTCAGGTGTGACTATGGGATATGCCAGCTAAATGTAATATTATTCATGTAAGTCAATTTATGTGTTTATTTTAAGGCATAATGTGTCATCAGTGAATAATAATTAACATGGATTTTGCAATGCACATGGGATTTTAATTATTTCACTACTTAAGTGTGTATATCGGATTTTGCATTGAGATATGAGGAAAACTGAAAATTATTATATTAAATCCTATTCTCATACCATTTTAATGCCAAGTTAGTGTTCTGCTTTTAGGGAATAAAATGAAAGAAGCTACAAGGAGCAGCCTCCAGCCTCCCTGTAACAAAAAGCTCAACAAACTTTGCTGCTGCAATAAAACAGCCAGGGAGAGGACAGAATACAAGAGGAGCTTTTGGTTCTATTTGTGTCAGCTGCATTGCTAATAATCTCATGATGATCAATACAAATACACATAAGCAGAATATCTGGCCATTTTCATTAGCTATATCACATTTACTGGATGTAACCAGGGCCGGCCCGACCATGGATCGGTTAGGAGCAACCGCTCCAGGCGGCAGATTTTGGGGGAGCAGCAGATTTTGCCGCCGAGCCCCAGCACTGCTTTTAAAACAGCGCAGCTGCGCCGACATCTCATGGAGGCTGACGCAGTGGACGTTCCGCTCTGAGCTTCCGGACTATCTCCCAGTCTGGGCGCCGCCTGCTAGCATCACCGGACAATTGCATGCTGGGAGATGTAGTTCTAGCCTGATTTACAGCTTATTGCAGAGAACCCGTTTAGAACTACATCTCCCGGCATGCAATGCTCCAGTGATGCCACAAGGCGGTGCCCGGAGTTAACCAGGAAGTTCAGCGCCAAATTTCACAGATGGGGGGAACAGTGCCTGGGAACGGTGAGAAGCAGGTGCTGGGCAGCATATGGAGATAGGAGTCAGACTGCAGACAGAGCCTGCTGATAAATCTCCCTCTCCTTCCTACACTCCCATCTCTCCCCCTCCCATCTCTCTCCCCTATCCCTCCTGCACTCACATCTGTGTGTGTGTGTGAGACTGTGTGTGTCTGTCTGTGACTATATGCGTGACTTACTGTGTGTGTATCACTGCATGTGTGTGTGTGTGTTACTGTGTGTGTGTTACTATGTGTGTGTGTTACTATGTGTGTGAGACTGTGTGTGTATGGATGGGTGTGGAGCTCTGTGATACGCTCATACACCGCACATTACAAG
Organism: Leptobrachium leishanense; assembly: GCA_009667805.1. Lineage (NCBI taxonomy): Eukaryota > Metazoa > Chordata > Amphibia > Anura > Megophryidae > Leptobrachium > Leptobrachium leishanense. The sequence continues at coordinate 261,428,165 of CM019064.1, forward strand.
GAGCTTTATTGCAGTGGAGCTATGTGAAATGTGCAGTGTGTATGAGCGTATCACATAGCTCCACAGCAATTAAACTCACAGTAATGTGCAGTGTGTATGAGGATGGGTTTTACTGCCGTGGAGCTCTGTGATATGCTCATACACACTGCACATTACTGTGAGTTTTATTGCTGTGGAGCTCTGATACAGTAATGTGCAGTGTGTATGAGCTTATCAGAGCTCCACAGCAATAAAACTAACAGTAATGTGCGGTGTGTATCAGCGTGAGTATTAGTGCTGTGGAGCCTGTGATATGCTCATACACACCACACATTACTGTGAGTTTTAATGATGTGGAGCTCTGTGATACAGTAATGTGTGGTGTGTGTATACATGTACCACAGAGCTCCACAGCGTTAAAACTCACAGTAATGTGCAGTGTGTATGAGCGTATCACAGAGCTCCACAGCAATAAAACTCAGTAATGTGTGGTGTGTATGGGCGTATCACAGAGCTCCACAGCAATAAAACTCAGTAATGTGTGCAGTGTATGAGCGTATCACAGAGATCCACGGCAATAAAACTCACAGTAATGTGCAGTGTGTATGAGCATATCACGGCTCCACAGCAATAATACTCACGCTGATACACACTGCATTACTGTGAGTTTTATTGCTGTGGAGCTCTGTGATATGCTCATACACAACACACATTACTGTATCACAGAGCTCCACAGCAATAATACTCACGCTGTTACACACCACACATTACTGTAAATTGTAATGCTATGGCGCTCTGGATACGCTTTTACATTGCAACTGTTTGTTTTTATTTGGGGGGGGCAGCATTTCATCCGTCGCTCCAGGCAGCACAGTGCCTTGGGCAGGCCCTGGATGTGACACAAAGGTTATTTCTGCCTGTATACTAACACTGCTGACCCTATTTAAAATTAGGAAATATAAAGGTCTAGATCAGTGTTTCCCCAAACCTGTCCTCAGGACCATCTGCCTCGCCAGGTTTTCCAGATATTTGAAGCACAGCACAGGTGATATGATTTGCTGCTCAGTGATTGCAGGATTCAGTCTGCATTTCCCCAAGGTGATCTCCAAAATCTGGCCTGGTTGAGGGTCCCAAGGACAGGTTTGGGAAACACTGGTCTAGATATATACAGTGGCAAGAAAAAGTATGTGAACCCTTTGGGATTACGTGGAGTTTTGCATGAATTGGTCCTAAAATGTGCTCTGATCTACATCTAAGTCACAACAATTTGAAAAACACAGTCTGCTTAAAATAATACAACACAAACATTATATGTTTTCATGTGTTTATTGAACATAACATGTAAACATTCACAGTGCAGGGTGGAAAAAGTATGTGAACCCCTAGCCTAATGACTTCTCCGAGAGCTAATTGGAGCCAGGAGTGAGCCAACCTTGAGTCCAATCAGTGTGATATTATTAGATGTGTTGCTGAAAGCTGTCCTGCCCTTTAAAAACACACACCAGTTTTGGGTTTACTGGTTTCAAGAAGCACTGTCTGATGTGAACCATGCCTTGCAGAAAAGAGCTCTCAGAAGTCCTACGATCAAAATTTGTTGACTTGCATGAAGCTGGAAAGGGTTACAAAAGTATCTCCAAAAGCCTTGATGTTCATGTGTCCACGGTATGACAGACTGTCTACAAATGGAGAAACTTCAGCACTGTTGCTACTCTCCCTAGGCGTGGCTGTCCTGTAAAGATGACTGCAAGAGCACAGCCCAGAATGCTTAATGAGGTAAAGAAGAATCCTAGAGTGTCAGCTAAAGACTTACAGAAATCTCTGGCACATGCTAACATTTTTGTTGACACATCTACAATAAGGAAAACATTAAACAAGAATGGAGTACATGGGAGGACACCATGGAGGAAGCCATTGCTGTCCAAAAAGAATATTGCAGCACGTTTGAAGTTTGCAAAAGAGCACCTGGATGTTCCACAGCACTACTGGCAAACTATTCTGTGGACAGATGAAACCAAAATTGAGTTGTTTGGAAAAAACACACAACACTATGTGTGGAGAAAAAAAGGCACAGCACACCAACATCAAAACCTCATCCCCACTGTAAAACATGGCGGAGGGAGCATCATGGTTTGGGGCTGCTTTGCTGCCTCAGGGCCTGGACGGATTGTTGTCATTGATGGAAAAATTAATTCCAGAGTTTATCAAGACATTTTGCAGGAAAACGTAAGACCATCTGTCCGCCAACTGAAGCTCCGCAGAGGATGGGTGATGCAATAGGACAATGACCCAAAGCATACAAGTAATTCAACAAAAGAATGGCTTCAACAAAACAAAATACGCCTTCTGGAGTGACCCAGTCAGAGTCCTTTTTATGTTCAAACAGTTTATTGAAAGAATATCATATTACAAGGAGTTTACACCGTCATGGAGTATAAGCGACAACAGATAGCAGTTTTTTATATAAGAAAAGCAATAATATTCTGAGTAGTAACATAAAGTACATATCATAGTATTAGATTTGGGTGAATCTTCCTGCCAAAGAATAAATTTCAAATGTAGTATGTGGTAATAAAAAGAGCCCCGTTCCTATCAGAGTTAGTGATCCAGCTATTTTGCAGGCGACGGTAAATAGTGTCACTTTAGGATCGCTGTGAAAGATAATGAGTGAAAAGAGGAGAAGAGCTCAAGAGAGGCTAAGAAGTAATAGATAGTAGAGAGAGGAGGAAGAAAGAGACGGAGAAGGGAGAGGTAAGAGAGAGAAGGAGAGGAGAAGAAGAGGAGAGATAGAGAGAAGAAGAAAAAAAAAAAAAAAGGGGGGGGGGGGATGGAAGGCAGGGAGATGGGTATGTGAGTGTAGGCACTGTTCTAGCTGGTGAGCGAATCAATTTTCCTTAAAAGTTTAGGCGAGTAAGCTTCGAAAAATAATGGAGCATCTGGGGAGTCCCGAGCACAGAGGGGGGGGGGTGCCACCATCCGTCTTTGATTCACTTAGTTTTGAGACGACTCCAACCATTGCCGAAAATCCGCCGAAGATATGAAAGCGTCCCAATGAAACCAGGTTGCGTTATGAACCGTAGCCCATTGTTCTGGAGCCACGGCGGACATCTCATGGGAGTGAATGAGTTCAACCCTTGTAACCAGAGCCCTGGCTGAGGGAGTAGTGGGAGAATTCCAGTGGATAGGTATGAGAAATCGGGCCGCCAACAGAATCTTTAAAAGCACTGATTTCTTCAGTTGTTTCATGGGCATTGCTAATTGGCCCAGTAGGAAGATCTTGGGATCCAGGGCCAGGTCTACATCAGTAGTGTGGAAAATCAATGATTTGGTGGCTCTCCAAAATGGAGTAAGAAGGGGGCAACTCCACCAAATGTGTATGTATGTCCCCGGTTCCTGGTTACAGCGCCAGCAGTCTGTCGTGTGGACATGACCAATGCAAGCCAGCCATACTGGTGTGGTATACCACATGGTCCAGATCTTATATGACGTTTCCTTCAGTTTGGCGATGGGGGTGCTCCGGTGAAGGAGGTCCAAAGCCTTGGACCAGTGCGTCTCGGGATAACCGTATTAAGCAGTGCATCCCATTTTTCCACATATGTCGGCAGCTCCGTATCTGAGGATTGGAGTTGATGGTATAAGGTTGAGAGGCTGTGCGAGAGGACTAGCCCCATGTCGCAGAATTTTTCAAATGGAGTCAGCGGTCTCGTTAGTGAAGTGCCATTAGGGAGCGACTTCAAAAAATGTTGAATCTGCTGGTAATTGAGGTTGTCTAAAGAAATCGGTGGTGCTCCTTCCGCTGAGAGGGGTATTTGTTTGAACTGTCCATCTGCCAACACATGCTTGGCCAGGAGCCCTGGATGTGTGGTAAACCGTTCCCGTAATTGAGATCGAACTCCACCCGGCAACCCTGGGTTATGGGAGAGTGGGAGTAGTGGCGAGGGAAATGTGGCTAGTGTGTAGCGTATCCGAAGTCGGTGCCAGAGGTGTACAGTTCCGACCAGGGTTGGCGCGGTCCTGCATGGGTGTGGTAGTTGGTTCGGGAGGATCCACGGCACTGCCCACAGTGGGGTGTTTGCAAGTTTAGTCTCTGAATCCAGCCATTTTTTTGCAGAGGTAGGTGACATCCAGTCCAGGACTCTGGTCAGGTGTGACGCATAATAGTACAAACGAATATCAGGCAAGGCTAGACCCCCCTGAGATTTTGAGCGACACATTATTGCGAACTGCAGACGTGGTCTCAAACCCGCCCAAATGAAATCTATGAAACATTTACGGAATGCTCGGAGATAGTGAGCTGGAAGAGTAAGGGGTATAGTCTGTAAAAGGTATAGTATCCTGGGGAGGACATTCATTTTTAACACTCCCACTCTTCCGAACCAGGATATGTATTTGGGGGACCAGGAGGACAGGTCCTTCTGAATAGCCAGTAGCAAAGAGTAGTAATTAAATTTTGTTATTCTGGGCACGTCTGCGCACAACCAAATCCCCAGATATTTCAGTTTGTCTGTGCACCATCGAAAAATAAATTGTGACGTCAAAGTGAGTTTTTCCGTTTGTGTTGCAGAGATATTCAATATCTCTGACTTTTCTTCATTGATGACCAATCCCGTCAGTGCCCCAAAGTTATGTATTTCTCTAACCACAGCCGGTAATGAGGTCACCGGGTTAGTCAGGAGGAACATAAGGTCATCGGCATACGCCGAGATTTTATGACAACAGACCCTCCCTTGTAATCCTTCAATCCCAGGATTAGTACGGATAGAGGCCAGTAGAGGTTCCAGAGAGAGGGCGAAGAGCAGGGGGATAGAGGACATCCCTGCCGCGTCCCATTCAGGATGGGGAAACTCTCCGTCAGTGCTCCATTGACCCGTACTCTAGCTGAAGGAGAGGAATAGAGTGCAGAAATCCAAGTCAAGAACCCCTTCCCTAAACCAAAGGTTTGAAGTGCTCGCATCAAGTATGGCCACAGGACCCGGTCGAACGCTTTTTCCGCGTCTGTGGATAACAAAAGAAAGGAAGCTTTATTGCGCTTAGCAAGTAGCACCGCATTAATTACCCTTGAGGTAGCGTCCTTCGCTTCTCTTCCTGGTATGAACCCTACCTGATCCGGATTAATGAGGCGGGGGAGATATTGTTGCAAGCGTGTGGCCAGTATCCTCGCCAGTAATTTAACATCCGAGTTCAGGAGCGATATGGGACGATAGCTAGACGGGAGGAGAGGGTCCTTATCTGGTTTCGGGATCAGGGAGATAACGGCCGCCACAGTGGATGTATGAAATTTTGTATCTTCAAGAATGGAATTGAAGGTTGCCAGCAAGTGTGGTAATAGTTCTGTTTGAAATAATTTGAAATATTCTGCCGGCAAGCCATCCGGACCCGGGCATTTGCGCGGTTTCGAATGTTTAAGGGCCTCAACGAGTTCCACCATTTGTATGGGTGAACCCAAGTCCGTCGCCTCCGTATTTGTCAAACGCGGAAGATTTTTATCGTCCAAGTAAGTATTGATGTCGTCTTGATTAAGATCAGAAAAATGAGTGTCCTGGATGGAATATAGGGAGCTAAAATACGTTCGAAAACTCTCCGCTACGAGATCGGGGTTCGAGGTCACCGTCGTCGGAGAAAGGCGAATGCGTGGGATATATGATCTCGTACGTCTGGTTTTAAGTATTTGAGCCAAGAGGCGTCCCGGCTTGTTCTCATTGAGAGCAAAAAAGGAATTAGTCTTGAGGGTCATGAACTGGAGATCCGCCGACAGGTGGTTCGTAAGGGAGGTTCTAGACTGTAGTAGTTGTTGATATAGACTAGGGTCTCCGGATTCTGCATGTAGGTCTTCTAACCGACGCACTTCAGTGAACAGCTCGGCCAGCTGGGATCGTCGAAATTTCTTAGCCGCCGTCCCTTTACTGATGAGCAGTCCTCTGACCACTGCCTTATGGGCCTCCCAGACGGTTGGAACAGAGACATCTTCAGTCAGATTGTCCTGGAAATAATCAGTCAGTAATTGGCGGGTACTAGCTAGAACTTCTAAATCATTCAGTAGTGTAAGGTTGAGTCTCCATGTACGTTCTCGCGGAATGCACAGTGGAGAAAGGATGCCCACCGAGACTGGGGAGTGGTCCGACCAAGTTTTAGTGTGTATATCCGAAGAACGTACTATGTCAAAGGAGTATTGGGGGATGAAAATGTAATCAATTCTGGAATAACGGGAGTGCACTGTTGAGAAATATGAATATACCTTTTCCCCTCCATGGAGGGCTCTCCAAACGTCAATCAGTCGGTAAGAATCTAGGACTCGCCTCATTCTACTAGCTATGGTAGGTGGTAGGGATGAAGTCCCTGTGGAGGTATCGAACTGTGGATCCAGTGCCACATTAAAATCCCCCGCTAGCACTAGTGTGCCCTCTTGGAATGCAGAAAGCTCACGTAAAATAGTAGAGAGACTATGGTGTTGTGCTTTATTTGGGAGGTAGATGGATGCAAATGTGTACAAAGTGCCTCCAATCGTACCCTTGATAAATAGAAAGCGACCATTCTGGTCCCGCCGAACTCCCTCCTCCTTGAAGGGTATCTCTCTAGCTAGCAGGATCGCCACCCCGCAGGATTTACCTCCCTCGAAGCTGCTAAAATAACCGGTTGGGAAGAAACGATCCCGCAGAGTAGGAGACGAATCTCCCCGGAAATGCGTCTCTTGTAAAAAGGCTACCGCTGCCCTCTGTACCCGGAGCTCCCGTAAGATTTTTGTCCTCTTCTGAGGCGTGTTCAGACCACGCACATTATATGAGAGTAGCTTTAGTGATCCTGAGGCGTACATGTTCTCAACAAGTGTCGCAGTCGCCTATGCTCGGGAGGAAAGGGAGGGGGTAATAATAAGAGTAAACCAAAGAGTAAAAATAAGATTTGGCAAAAAGGGAGGGAAGAAGGAGAGTTAGTAGAGAGAGAGTCAGAGAAAGAGAATAAAGAGAGAAAGCGCCAAAGAAAGAAAGAACTGGCCAATGAGGCTTACAGTGCAGTAAGAGAGATCAGGGCCAAGGCAGTCCAAAGACCACCTCTCGCTGCTCTCCTAGTAAATCTACACCTATCCTCTCGAGGGTGTGGCTCTACTTTCCCAAGAAGACCAACCAAGTAACTGGATCACAGGTACAAAGTTATTCCAAAAAGCAGAAGCAAAAGGCGGACCCTGCCCAGAGTATCAGCAGGATCCCCCGACCGTGAGGGGCATTGCGGTTACGGACAACCCAAAGGCAGCGATGATGGACATCACAATATATCCTTCAGTTCAGTAGCTAAAAGTCACATTAATCCCGCGAGTAGTAATGGTAAAAACGAAAGTCATGAGGACGAACTGTAAGCTGTTTATGCATGCAGGAACCAGTGTCATACCTTTCCGTTAAACATATATATTCATGTGAACATATACCCTCCCGTTAAACATATATACATATATGTACAAATACATATAGAGATATCTATTTGCTTATTCATTATTTTCCTTTTTTTTTTCCCTTTCCTCCCCCCTTTCCCCTTCTCTTCCCCCCTCCCCCCTATTTTATACATATATATATATATACTTATTGGTCTATTTATTTCCCCCTACCCCTCCCCCTCCCTCCCTCCAAGTGTACTAATATTCCCCTATATGTTTTATGTAAGCAAGTCATATACAATCAGTTCCCCTTCACATTAATTCTTTAACCTACTTCTTCCATATATGTTATGTGGGAAAACAATATATACATAAACATTATCAACACAATTTTTTTTTTTTCCTTTTCTTTCCTTACTTTTTTTTCCTCTTTCCCCCCCTTCTCCCTTCTCTTCCCCCTCCCCCTATTTTATATACATATATATATATTCATTGGTCTATTTATTTTCCCCTACCCCTCCCCCTCCCTCCCTCCAAGTGTGCTAATATTCCCCTATATGTTTTATGTAAGCAAGTCATATACAATCAGTTCCCCTTTACATTAATTCTTTAACCTACTTCTTCCGTATATGTTATGTGGGAAAACAATTTATACATAAATATTATCGACACAAATTTCTTTCTTTTTTTTTTTTTTAATTTTTTCCCTTTTTCTTGTTTTGTTTTTTTTGTTTTTTTTGGTCTAATTCCCCCCCCCCCTTTGTTATGTATTGTTTTTGTTCGCAGTCCCTCCCCGAGAGTGCGGCTGTAAATGTGGGCAGCATGACTTCACCCCACGTTCCAATCTGGACTCCTGGTCCCGTATCCCTCATATGTACATAAAAAAAAAAAAAAGCAGTTCCCCCATTTCTACATACTATCGTATCTAAAGACCAGACGGTCGAATACTGTAATACAATTTTAACCATAAAGTCTGCTGCTCCTCCCTCCCCCTCAGCAGCCTCCAACAAGGAACCTTGAAATGTATTCCCCCTATGCTAATGAAAGCATCCACCTCCTTATCTTCAGACCCTCCGTCACTTGCTCAGGATTCAGTCATACCGGCACTGCACTGTCGTTCAGTCTCGTAGCAATTCCATGTTCAGGTGTCCAGCACATAAACGAAGAGTGCCAAGTGTTCATTATATTAAAGTTAGTCCGGTCCACCTCTGCATCCTCTTCAGTCGTTGTCAGTCCAGAATAAGCAGTATGGGGTCGGTCGTGACTCAAGTACGAAATAAAGATACAAAATCTTTTTTTTTTTTTTCCTTTCCCCTTTTTGTTGTTAGGTCTTACTGTTACCTGCTCCAACAGAGGGCAATCGATGCCCCGAGAAACGCTGATGGCGTTGTGGTAGGGCGCCCGAGGGTCCCGGAGGGCGAAATTCATAGGTTTCCCAGTCAGGGACAGGCAATTCCGTGAGATTCAGTCGACGAAGGAACAGAGGGACCTCCCCGGGGGTGCGTAAAGTCACCCAGACATCATCTTGCTTGACCGAGAGGGAGAGCGGGAAGCCCCATCTATATGCAATTCCAGCTGTACGTAGAGCCTGTGTGATGGGGCGCAACAATCGGCGGGCTTGTAAGGTGGATGGTGATATGTCGTTAAAGATTTGAATGTCAGATCCTCCATGTACCCAGTACGATTTAGCACATGCTTTGATATATATATGGTCTTTGAGCGCGAAGTCCGTGAAGTAGCACACGATGTCCCTGGGTGGTGCATTAGGGGAATCCGGCTGTGGGCGTAATGCTCGATGCGCTCGTGCTAGGTCCGCCGGGGAAACCGTCTTAGAGCCCACGATAGTGTTAAAGAGGCCCGATAGGTACCGGCGAAGCGCCGTTTCCTGTTCTGGCACTCCCCGGATCCGCAAATTATGGCGCCTGGACCGATTGTCCAGGTCGTCCAGGCGTCTCCATATGGCTGAAGAGACGGCGGGATCTCCGGTGTCAGGCTGTGGGGACAGAGCCGCCTGCTCAACAGCTTGTTCTAGGCCCTTGAATCGTGCCTCCACCTGTTCTACTTCAGTACGGAGGCCTGAGATCTCGCGCTGTAGAGCTTCTCTTACCTCCGATACTATTTCCCTGATGTCAGCTTTGGTAGGCATGTCGGCCAGTGAGCGCTCGATTCTCTGCGTGGCAGCCCCCAGCTCCGGCAGTGAGAAGCCCAATTCTGCAGGGGATGTCGCCATCTTAGGAGATTCCGCACGTGGCGTCTGCTGAGCGCGGGGTGTGAAAAAAGCCTCTAATTGTGTCGGCGCCGCTCTTGTGTTTGCCTTTGGGGTCCCAGCGGTAGTTGCTCGTGATTTCCCTTTCACCATGTCGGGGAATTTGGTGCATTTAGTGCAATGTAGTCAAGGTCCGTTCGGAGCTCCGCTAGCAAGCGTCCATCTAAGGCAGTCGGCAAGCCACGCCCCCTTGACCCAGTCAGAGTCCTGACCTCAACCCGATTGAAATGCTGTGGCATGACCTTAAGAGAGCGATTCACACAGACATCCCAAGAATATTGCTACACTGAAACAGTTTTGTGAAGAGGAGTGGTCCAAAATTACTCCAGATCATTGTGCAGGTCTGATCTGCAACTACAGGAAACGTTTGGTTGAGGTTATTGCTGCCAAAGGAGGATCAACCAGTTATTAAGTCCAAAGGTTCACATACTTTTTCCACCCTGCACTTCGAATGTTTACATGTTCTGTTCAATAAAAACATGAAATCATATACAGGGTTATTCAGAGAGCGTGAAAAGCAGGAGAATGACTGGAGAATGACTGGAGAATGAAAAATTCTAGGTCAAAATAGCCGATTTGGAAAGTGAGATGAAAGGGAAAAAAATTTCTGGTTTGGCTATTTTGACCTAGAATTTTTCATTCTCCAGTCATTCTCTTGCATCCTATGTTTCAACTAAATGTTATATTTTTATTTTTAATTTTTTTTAAAAAACGGTTATTTGCACCCAAAAATAAGATATTAGTTGACCATGTAATGTGCTGAATTGTTTCCCTTTAATGGTTGCAGTGCAGTTTCCGCTTTATTACTAATTTCTTTTTACATTCTTCGCACTTATGTGTAATGTACCTAAGTGTGTATGATTATTTTTTGTATGTGTAAGGATACTCGCAATCGGTTTTTTAAAAATTATTCATGATTTTTTACACCACAAAAAAAAAGACTGATGTAGCATTGAAAGATATGGGCCATGCAGGGCCAGCACAAGAGAGGGTCAAAATAAAACAGTAATAATAAGAGTAAAACCATGTATGAAGATCCATCCTTGGCAAACCAGCATCATGCAAAATCGTAAAATGTATTAAAGACTATAAGAGAAAGAAGGATGGGAAGGACAGCAAAGCAAGACAGCAGAAACGTGAGGGGGGGCACAGAAGAGAACAAAATAGTATATCATAAAGGGGGTAAAAGATAATAAAGGCCAGAAGGGGGGGGGGTATGGATCTCCGGAGACCTAGCTGGGGTCGATAGCAGGAAGGAGGCATTGAGGGCTAGCATTAGCAGAAGACAGATCAGACGAGAGTGCAAGAGGCACCATGCTGTCTACAAAGTAGCGACTGAGTGGGACAGATTTGCGTAAGTAATGCATAAAGATCCTGCTATCCCCTACCGATATCGAACCCTGTTGCCCCTCAAGAAAGCAGACACGTCTCAAAAACGCCTCTGAGCCAGTAATGTCATAAACGGTAAGTCATTCAACAACGACAAGGTAGAGTCCTCAAATATAAGCATTGCTTGGGCTACAGGAGTCGACATCAGATGCCGTTTTGCTGCAACCTCCCCTGCGACAGCGATCACATCGCACGAAACACCTACCACTGCCGCCTTCCGAATACGCATGACAGTGCCGAAATCAGCAGGTACCACTGTTGATGCCCCCAAAACATGAGATGCCAGCCTATTAACATAGGCCAGTAGAGTGTCTGCAGGGACTCTCTCGGCCTCCCTCGGATCCACACATTCTTTCGACGTGACGAGCTTCCAAGGTCTCCACGGCTCCAGATATTAGATCCACTTGGGTCTGCAGGGACTCCATCCAAGTTGCGAAGAGGGTCTGCGTTGCCTCAGCGCTCTCCACCTTCGTCTCGACATCCTTTTACTTGCCCCTTGATGGCCGTCACTTCAGCCCTCAAGGCAACAAAATCAGATCGCTAGATTGCTCACATCTTCCCAAGCATGCGTTGGATATCTCCCTTAGTGGAGGGTAAGAGGCTATCCTTGTCAACCTCATACAGGGTCTGAGGGGTCTTAGCAGCCACACCAGGACCATAGGAGTCCACTCTAGATAATTTGTGCGACCCCAGGGTCCTAGCACCACAGGAACCCTCCAACCTTTCCTTACCATGCGCCTCTTTGCGAGCGGACCTCTGAGGAGTCAGCTCTGCCTCCCATCATGAAGGCCCATCCTCATCTGAGGAGCCTGTTGCAGGGGTCTGGCCTCTCAGGGAATCACCACGGCGCTGGTGAAAGTCATCCCCCAAAGTCTCTCAAATGTCCCACTGCCTGGGGCCCTCCAGCAGACAGGACTTCTTCCCTGTCTTCTTCCCCATAACGGATCCGGAGAGGAAGGCAACAGAAGCGGCGGGGCACGCGACGGATCTCAGGTAGGCTGCAAAAATAGGCTGCAGTCCACAAAGCACCCCACTCTGCACAGAAACGCAGCGCAAAGGTCCGGGCTCGGGTCAGCAGATAGCCCAGCACACTCCCCTCCACGAAAAGCACAGCAGCCGATGGTGGGTTTTTAGGATCAGCAGGTAAATAGTTAATTGCTGGAGACCTTGTCAAAATGCGACCTCAAACATCGACAGTAAGCTTGCCCCCCCCATCCATTTTTAAAAAAAAATATATATGCTCACTGGAAAGCACCAAAAACCCAGGCACACAGAAATATGATGAATAGAATAAAACCTGAAACAATACTTTCTGGGTATATATGGAGAAAATATGTCTTATCTGTACCAAGCAATACTACATGCACAGCTGAGGTTCAGCCCCATTACTGAAGAAAAGAAACTTGGCTTTCTCTACAGTAGCCAACAAGTAAGTAAGCTACATGTATAATATATTGCAGGAAACAAGATTCCTTAACAGCAGCATGTATTATCTATTGCATCTGATAATTGGCAAAAAACTTCCTAAACACCTTCACCAGCAGAAATGAGGTACAAAAGCTAAGACTTTGTCGTAGTCCAATCTAAAAATGTTAAAATCTGATCATTGGCTCTCTTTCTTATGCGGTAGGCCAACATGGTCAACGTTCCGAAAACCCGCCGGACCTATTGCAAAAAATGTGGCCTTCATCAGCCACACAAAGTGACTCAGTACAAGAAGGGCAAGGGTTCTCTCTATGCCGAAGGAAAGAGGCGTTCCGATCACAAGCAAAGCAGCTATGGTAGACAGACAGAGTCAATCTTCCGTAAGAAGGCCAAGACCACAAAGAAGATTGTGCGGAGACTGGAATGCGTGTAGTCAAACTGCAGATCTAAGAGAATGTTGGCAATCAAGAGATGCAAACATTTTGAACTAGGAGGCTATAAAAAGAGAAAGGGATAAGTTAACCAGTTTTAAAGTGCTGCAACAATGTTGGTCTAAACCCTAATAAAATTGTCAAAAAAACTAAAAAAAATCTGATGATTGAAGAGGCCAGTTGAGTCTTCAAAGATCAATGGTATTACGTACAATAATGCAAGACGAAAGACTATTTCAGGAAGCCGGACCTGCCACTGAGAGTCTATCACTCTTCTTGGGAAATAAGCATATACATAAGCGTATGCAGCCCATATTTTAGGGTGAACATACATGTTACATTAATTTTATTGCATGCTAACCGTAAACAATCACAAACTGTTACTTTTCATGCTCTTTATCATGGATCAAACAGGAAAAATCTAAAAAGTGTAGATAAGACCTAAAAGGTAAAATTCAGGAGCAATTAACCAGCTTCTGGGCACACCATGCTTATATGTATATAATCTGTATTTGATATCATATTTTTATGAGTTGACGTTTGTAAATCTCTGGTTGGCTGAATGCCTCCCACCTATATTTGGGTTAAAATTCCCTAAAATGTCTGCCAATTCAAGAGAGATGTAATTCAGTAACAGCTGTGGGGCTGGAACTGGACACACATGGCTTAGAATAAAAGTTATATTAATGCAGACTATTACGGTTTATTTTATGTTTACACAATGCTCATGGAGAAAGTTTATATAAAGGCTAGATCCTATACACATTCAGAATACTCATTTTGCATTAACTTTGAATATTTCTACATCTTATTTTTCCACCTTTTTTTTCTTGGAAATACAACTTGTTTTGGATAAATGTAAAATACATTATTTAATTTTCCTATTTCAGTTATTACATTAATGACCTTTACAATATTTAATATGTAACCAAAGTATACATCATATAAACCACCATATAGTTGTTAATGTAAAACCGCATGTGATTGTTTATCTGTGCAAATAGTTTGAATAAAGTCTCAGTGATGGAAGAAATACTGAGAGGTTATCACATTCTATCTAAATAGTATCAGGGAGTTCTGTCCAGGCACAAATCCATCTCAAATCGTACTTTGGATTCTTGGCAGCAAAAGTAATGAGTGTGAATAAAGCCTCTCTATATTTGTAAGCAATTAATTCACTGTTACAAAATTATTTAATGTGTCAAGGGAAACATTCTCAAAAATAAATTACAGCACATGCCATATGAGGACAAACTATATCTGCAAAGGGGAATAGTAGTTGCAAGTCATACCTTCCAAGCTTATACAAGAGGTGCTTATCGGTACTATTGCTAAATGCCAAAGTTATGAAAATCAACATGGAATTAAATTATTACCTCTGTGACTCAATCACATCAAAAAATGTAGATCAGAAGTATCAGGACTCTGGATATAATAGCAGGAACAATTATGGAAACCAGCTTAGTCAAATCACAAAGATATCAAAATTATTTTAGAGGAAATGAAACTGGAGTCTTAAACAATGGAAAAATGTAGGCGGACGAGTCTTTTCTCAACTTGTATTCTTACATCTTGGTGGTTTTACATTTGACCAAAGCCAATGGAGACCTCTAATGTCTATCTGGTGGGGAGCATCAGTAATATTTATGGAATATATGGACCTGAACTGGCCTTTGGGTAAACAGGGCACTTGATCCGTTGGCTGCAAAGGCTTTGGGCTGCTGGATAACTGGGGAAGTCAAAGAATCTCTACAGTAGGCCAATGAAAGACCACCACTATAGTAGTATGGACAAATAGTAAATTCAAATAATTTCCCACAAGAGCACCACTAATCTACTGTGACTCCACAGTTCACAACAGTGCCTTCTGTTCCCATCCACAAATCGCCTGGGCTACATCCAAGTCCATGCTGTAATGTAAAACAGACCAGGTTTGCAAGATATCTGAAGAACAACTCAGGTGACATCACATGCTCGGAGATTGCAGTATTCAGTCTTCATTTGCCCGAGATAATATTTTAAATCTGGCTTGTTAGTGCTCCATGGGGACATGTTTAGGGAAAACTGCTGTAATGCATAAGACCAGCCAGGTTCATGCTGAAATGAGAAGTCTCCTTCCTGATGATGTCCCCATATTCCAGGATTGCAATGTCTCCGTTGAAGCCAGTACGCAAATTCAAGAATGATTTCTCAAACACCATAGTGAAGTAAAAGGTTTCCATGGCTGTTCAATCATCAAACATAAATTTAAATAATTGAACTTCCCAAAGCACTGATTACAAACTAAACTTCAATCCATATAAATCGTACATTGCAGCTCTTCGAAAAAGGTGTACACACAGCAAAAAAGGTTTCTCACCACTCTATTCTATAATAATGATTGTCACCATTGAGCTAGATTTCCAATATAGAATTTAAGTTTCCAGAATAGAAAATAAAACACTTGTTTCTGTCATTAGTATTTGGTTAAGGATTAAGTTAAAACCACTTTTGCAATCAATATAGTAAAAAATAAATAAGTAAGCTAAATCATTACATGCTACTTGCTGCATTTTTCACTCTGTAGTCCCTATAGCTCCTCCCCTATTCATGGAGCACCTTACTTCCTGGTTACCCACCAGTCACTGCCCAATCAAATGCTCCCCATAGAGAGTCACTGATGACCAGCAATATCCCTGCTAAGGTTTCTTTGCACTAATGAGTGTCATTAATGCCCACCTACTATAAGACACATACTGGACACGGGAGAAAATCAGAACTAGACACAACTGTACTGGATGCACAGATGACAGTGTGACCAGATATTTAGCAATGCCTCATTTCGGTGCACTGAGCTCAGCATAAGAGAATAGGGATTCTAATCTACAAATACACAAAGTAATATGAGTAGGGGCATGGAAAACATCCCAGCAGTTTCATCAACAGTGGAGAGGTGGTACATTTAAACATGAGGGGCCAAGTAACTTCCTGCACTATACCCACTACTCAAACTATGTTTCTGGTGTTTAGTGTTTTCTTTTGAACATGACTTTAAATATTTATCCAACATTTTGCCGTATATCAGGTGCCATAAAATATAAAATTTTGTTGTGAAAAATACACAGTCCTCACACTATGATCAATGTACAGAATATAGAGGAGACTCCGTGCCGTTACATATTTGCTCAAGCCTTCCATATGTGAGGCTTATAAAGTGAC
Source organism: Leptobrachium leishanense (assembly GCA_009667805.1). NCBI lineage: Eukaryota > Metazoa > Chordata > Amphibia > Anura > Megophryidae > Leptobrachium > Leptobrachium leishanense. The sequence continues at coordinate 261,444,213 of CM019064.1, forward strand.
CATTCATTCAGTAACAAATACTGCTACCAATTACTGCTGCTGATTTACTGTGTGTATAGCAGATTAACAGTCATAGGTCACCATACAAATATCCTTTTCAGGTGTTTGCGGATTTCTAAAAAAATGCATATGAAGCTACAGAAAGCAATTTCAGGATTTTGGCTAAGGTCCACATTTTACACAAGATAGCTGCTTCCAATAGACACCATACACACTCTAACAGCGTTATTCAGAGAGAGCCGAACTGGCCTCAAAATTGCACCGAACGTTGAATTTCCCCTGTATGTTGCAATTTCATGGCCTATGCAGCTATGCAAAACCTGTCAATTTGTCAAATATTGGCGAATTGCCAGTGAAACACAGTGCCTGTTTGACAGCAGTGAAATCCCCATAGAGAAGTAATGGTTAACCTCTTCAGAGAACACCGAACAGCAGAGAAATGCCATGATGTTCGGTGGTTTGATTTGGCAAGTTTATTCAGGCGACCCCCTTAGGTTTCAATGTTAAATACACTCCCGTTCTTATCCAATATCTATTAAACAGTTTATTCTTTTAATTTGCAGCAAAAAGTCTCTTTAGTCTTTTAAGGATTTTTTTAGGCATTTTTCAGGATTTTTTTTCCGGCAAAATGGTTTTCCTGTTTTTTTAAAATAGCGTTTTCTATCTGTAACAGACCTTTTTATTATAATTCATAAGACCTTATATGTTAATTACAGACATTATCGTTCAGTAGTTTTTTTGCAAACAGCGTTTCAATTTTGAAAGTTTCAACCGTTTTAGTTTTTTTTTTAATACTGTATCATAATATGATGCTACAGAATTCACCAAGGAGACAAGTTCTGTGGCAATTCCAAAGTTTTCCCTGTTGAAGTTTTTTGTATCTGCTTATATTTTACATGTATTGATGATAAATAATCTATGCTACACGTAATCTGTAATCTGTTTGAAGACTGGAAGTTGGTGTTCATGCTTGAAGGGGGTTTCAATTATTTTTTTATGTAAAACTGCATATTTTACAAAAGGGACATTACGAGATACTGGTTCACTGTATTGGTGTGACTTATTAAGAATTATACCCTTATCTTCTTCTTACACTTTTTCCCATGGAAATTACCTTCTTAAACCTACTAACCCCCCAGGCCCCCCCCTACCCGCCCCGACCCCCCCTCCCTTTCCCGTAAATGAAAACACAACAAAGTATTGGCATTTTGAAAAGGTCACGTCTTTTATTACTTAAGGCCAAATTCTTTGCCTCTAAGGCAGAAATATTATTATCGATCCTCGTATGCCAAATACGCTTCACCAGATAACACTGGCAGCCAGATAACACTGACAACTGCAATGCACCACAAGCATTGCCCAGAAATAGCGCCCCACGTGGCTAAGCAGGATGACCACACATCTGCTCAGTGTATTTTTATGGCAGATAGCAGGCCGAGAGGATCTGCAAACCAGGAAGGCACCTGAGCCTGGCCGTATGAAACCACAACTCACCCCGTACCCTGCAGACCCTCCCCCCACTATCGCCCTCCACGTGCCAGGCCGCCTATTTCACCGCTCCTCCCTAACCTAAACCATGTCCATCTTAAGCACAATCCCCCAGCTGTGGCCGTTGAAACCACCAGCTGGCTTCCTGCCACATGGTAAAGTACCCAATGTAAGCGCAATCCACCCAGTTGTGGCCGTAAAAAACCACCAACTGGGATGGTTGGTCATGGGATACTTATCTGATCAATAATAATTGCTCTAAACCATGCTTTTAATCAAAGAACAATCCCCCAACCCTGGCCGTTCAAAAACCACAGGCTGGCTTCATGTAACATGGTGTATAATGTGATAGAATAGGTAGACTAACCATGTCCATATTTAGACAATCCCCCAGACATGGCCGTATAAACCACGAACCGGGTTCATGCAACATGGCATATTTCCATATGGGAAACCACGGGCGGTCTTGCATGAGTGGTGGAATCACCACTCCATTGCCCCTATCCATGGTGCTTCTACTGCGTGACCTTTCCGACGTTGTAGCGAACCAGCATCTATGAAAGAGAAAACAAAACAGGGTGGGTTGGGTTGGAGTAAAAGAAAAATTATTGCAATACCAAAATGTCCCCCGCCCAGCCTTTTATATCCTCCCTTTCCATTGTTTATCTTCCCATTGTAAACAATCACAAAGAGCCATGATTCAGCTCATAAAACAAAGCCTGATCCCATATAACAAAGGAAACTCCCTCCTTTCAATCTTGTGCAACACAGGGATAATCCTTAAACCTCCTTCATTCCTAATTAGTCTTTCTCTCGAACTAAGAATTATACCCTTATCCTCTTTTTACACTTTTTCCCATGTAAGTTACCTTCTTAAACCTACTAACCCCCCCAGGCCCCCCCTACCCGCCCTGACCCCCCTCCCTTTCCCGTAAATGAAAACACAACAAAGTATTGGCATTTTGAAAAGGTCACGTCTTTTATTACTTAAGGCCAAATTCTTTGCCTCTAAGGCAGAATTATTATTATCGATCCTCGTATGCCAAATACGCTTCACCAGATAACACTGGCAGCCAGATAACACTGGCAACTGCAATGCACCACAAGCATTGCCCAGAAATAGCACCCCACGTGGCTAAGCAGGATGACCACACATCTGCTCAGTGTATTTTTATGGCAGATAGCAGGCCGAGAGGATCTGCAAACCAGGAAGGCACCTGAGCCTGGCCGTATGAAACCACAACTCACCCCGTACCCTGCAGACCCTCCCCCCACTATCGCCCTCCACGTGCCAGGCCGCCTATTTCACCGCCACCAAAAACGAGGACCCTCTTTTTACTGCCACCAATAAAAAAGCCGTGACCTTTCCTCTTACCCCACAAAAGGCTCCTTATCGCGCCTTCAATGAAGAGTGAGTTCCCAGCCTTATCACTCCTTTCAATGAACTCCTCACTTCTTGCTCCTATTTCGGGGTGCTCCAAAACCATTGCCAGATAACATCAGCAAATGCAATGCACCACACATATTGCCCAGAAATAGCGGCCCCACGTGGCTAAACAGGATGACCACACGTCTGCTCAGGGGTCTCTTTATATTGCAAATAGCAGGCCGAGAGGATCTGCAAACCAGGAAGGCACCTGAGATTGGCCGTACGAAACCACACTCACCCCGTACCCTGCAGACCCTCCCCCTACCATTGCATCCCCACGTGCCAGGCCGCTATTTCACCACTCACAATACCTATCTCTTCTCTAGCTGTCCCCTAAATGTAGTACCATAATATCTGGCTTACCCCACTTTATCCTGGATGTCTTTGCTATTCCCAATAACTGCCCCACCCCCTACCTTGCTTCCCTATCCATCTAATCGCTACTTCAATTACGCTGCACCCCGGGGTTGCTCCTCTCTTGGTGCCAGCAGCATGACTCTCCATCCAGTGCACATAGGAGTGTCCCAGGATCCGCACTCTCATTCCACGTCCTGCAAATAACCAAAATGTAAACTATTAACTGTAATGCACACACACACACACACCAGTGTACCCGAACTGAAAAGAAACCAAAAGAAACAAGGAAACAAATTATTATTATTAAAACAAAACAATTGTTCTCCATAAGTTTTCCCTTCATTTCTTTAATGACCTCACATATCTCCTATACACTTCCCATTTCCATCTCCCCATCTTTTTAATTCGGTCATTTGGGTAACCCAATTCTGCCTCAGTACCAGCAGCTCCTATCCTGAAAGAATGGGTGCAAACATAACTCCCCTTTCAACCAAGCCCCTCCGTGGCCTGCTGCGGAACCATTTTGAATTGATACCCGGACAAGTTAGTACCACCCTTGTGCCCCCAGAACATGCGACCGTTTGAAGGAGTCGCCTCCAAGTATCCCCTGATACATACCACTGGGCATACTTCCCCACCATGGGCACCTAGAGCAATTGTTTCCTCAATCCTTAGGGCAGCTGTAAAACTAAAACAAATGCTGCCCTACAAAGATTGTTATCAGCTCCATCTTATCTCCTACTTGTACTCTGCTGCCAAGATCTTCCTCACCACGAATTGTTTAGCTCAGTCCTCTTCCTTTAACCGAGCAAAGTATGAAATACCACTAAATAGTTCCAAGCTGTCCTTTATTGACTTACCGCCGAACTTCAGTAGCTATTTGAACACAACATTCTGCCCTACCTCCTCTGTCCCTTTAAAACTCGATCCAACCCTTTCACTGCTTGCTCTACGGTGCCCATGTCTTCTGCAACAACAATCTCCTCTCCTAATCATTGATGCTCTCTAACTGCTCCCCATCTGGCAAAGAAATGGAGGGCAGTCTTCACCCTGGAAATTTTTTTTTTTATAATTTTTTATTTTTTTATTCTTTCCTCCTCCCGGTGCTAACTGTCGGGACACATCCCACCTGAAACTGGACAATGTATCCACCACCACCTTCCTTACCCCTGGTATGTGATTTGCCGTGAAATTAATATTGCTTTTCAAAAATATTAACACCAAATACCTGACATAGGCTACAACCTACGGTGATGATGCAGACATGTTATTCAGCACTTGCACCACACCTTGAATATCAGACCCAAAAATAAAAAGGGGGGAGGGATGTTTTTTTTTTTTATATATATTTATTTCTTTTTATTTTTTATTTATTTATTTATTTTTTAATTCTATCCCCCACAGTGGTATTGCCCCGACGATTGGAAAATAAAAAATTCCAGAAACGCCATGCTTTGCACCCATCCATTGAATCCACTCCTGGGCCATTTGCCTGCTCACCATTTGAAATTACACTAGACCATTTGATCTTAATGTCTGGCCATTCCCCCCCAAACCACCTACAATTCTCCCCGATCAACTATATTTATTTGTTACTCCCCCCCCGATCCTACCTCATTCTCCAGTCCCTTTGGAACCCGTTACCATGAAATCGTCCAAGTAATGTACTATACGTCTCCTCCCCGCTCTCTTCTCCACTAAGCAATGCAAAAAAGTAGGAAGCCTTTAAAAATGGAGCACGGGATATTGCCCACCCCAATGGGTAAACAGATATCTATGTAAAATTACCCATCGAATTTACACCCCATTAAAAGAAAACCCCCTGGACACAGCGGTACAGCCTGAAGGCTGCATCTAGATCAAGCATAGGTAACTCGGTCCCCTCGCCAGCTACCCTTACCAAAATCACCACCTGATTGAATGGTAGCTAACAGAAACATCTTCCCTACTTATTGCCTCTGCAAAGAAACGGCTGTCCCAATGTTTATTTGTATGTATTTTCCTTACATTCCCTTGCTCTGTGTATCATGTAGAGTATTGTATTCCCTCTGTATAGCGTAACCTCTGTATTACGATCCAGTCTTTGTATAGTGTACACCCCTTGTAAGTAATGAATTCCTTTTGTTTTCACATGCTTCCATCAGCCCCTCCCCTCCCCCAGCAACTAAGGTCACCAGCTCACTGTTATCTGACCCATTGTTTGCATCCCCAGAGCGACTGCATTGTTTGTGCACCTTCCCGCTCTGTCTGTGTGTGTCCCCTTGCGAAATGTAAATAACGCTGTCTCCATTTCGAGTTGAGAAAGAGCATAGATGTTCTGTACATAAGTGGCTGCATTGTCCTCCATTTTATGAGTCCTCAGGCCTGGAATTCCTTATCAATAGAACCAAACTGCACATGTGAAAGTCTTTAACCTCCATCCACAATGAAACTTATTCTTGCTTAGTATATTAATCTACAGACCCGAAGTTAAACCAACCGAACTAACCTAATGACACAGCCCTTGCTAACATACAGAATCACTGTTTAGTTGATAAGCCTCTTCAGAAATTATAACAGACACATTTAGATGTGTATTTGGTTAGTAATTGTTATATATTCATAACTCTGGCAGAAACAATCTGGATTAATTTAGTTGCGCAAATGTAAGCTTAAACAGATTGTACAGTTACTGCTGCAGCACTTCCTCCTTGGTAGAAGCACATGTGACTTTTTGAGGTTTAAGATGGCTGCCAGCCATGCGGTCACTGACTACCTATGTTTATAAGATCATACAGATTATACAACTAATAAGGTTTGATCAAGTATTACAAAGGGAAGCAAATATCAACGAGCATATTCTAGCTAACAATGCAAATCACTAGAACGGATAAATTAGCGCGTATTTAACCCAATAGATTACACACACACACATATAGTATATTATCAACATAGCTTAAAATTCCCCGAATAAATACACTTTATACTTATCCACTCGCAGGCTTTATTATGATGATGGTACAAGTGTGAAATATGAGTGAGTTACTGCTCATGTTTCCTCTATTCCTGAAATAAGTCTCTCCTCTCCCTCAATAAAGACAAAGTTACCGTTCTAAATAATTATTTACTCAACTCTAGCAAGTGCTCAAAACAAAAGATTGTACATTGCTGCTGTGTCACTTTAAAAATTGCAACAATTAAAATAGTGAATTTAAATACAGTATACAAATTAATTTGTTCACCAATTTATTGCTTTGCCCTTGGGGTTACTCCAACATTATTTAAAACACATATTTAATAACCCTGTAAATCATAACCCACATAAAAGGCCAGCATGTGAAGCTGCTTGAGAATCCACTAAAGGTGTTACTCAGCAATGCACGTATGGTGCTTTTCTCATTCGGCACACTATAGAGTTATAGTGACTAATGTCCAGTGATTCAGTGTGTTATATCAAGTTCCTATGTGTGATTACATTCCCTTTGTGTTGTCTCCGTGTGCTATGGCTAGGTCCTTGTGGGATCTCCGTGTGCTATGGCTATGTTTCTGTGTGTTTCTATTGTGTGAATACGGCGTGTTATAGCAAGTTTTTATTTTACTTTTATGTTTATTATATATATATATATATATATATATATATATATATATACACACATACATTATTTATTTATTTATTTTTATTTTTTATTTTTATTTATTTTTATTTTTTATTTTTCTTAGAGTTATACTACATTAGTGATTTCAGTGTGTTATAGAGAGGAATTTCGTGATTTCAGGGTGTATGATAGCTACATCATTAGCGTGACTTTGTGTGTTATACCGAGGTCCTACGTGCGAATTCACTATGTATAGTGAGTTCCTACTGTGTGCATGGTGAGTGGCACATGCGTGTATAGGGAGGCCCTGTGCTTTGTTTACGGTGTCTATATGGGTGCTTATTATGATTTTGGCTGCAGCCATGGATGATACTAAAATATGACAGTCAGTCATGCGCTATACTGAGCACATAAACTAATAAGGCACAGCAGTCCACAAACAGCCAAAGGAAAATCACTGGAAATCCTAATGCCCCTAATAACATACAAAACAACAAATCACTGAATTGTGGCAGAGTTATCGCAGACCACTAACCCATTAGAAATTACGATCACGCAGCTGGACACCAAATGAACAAGGAATACAGTATTGCAAATTGAAACAAATATAAATAAGCATCCACTAAATAAACGTACAAATCCATTCAATGGGAGACACACACACCTATCCTTCCAATAAATAATGGAACTAGGAATATATATATATATAGCAGACTTATGATAATAGAGTATGCATAACAGATTGATACTGCAAGTAATACTTATCCAGTCAATGGTTTTCATACGATGATGGTGATGGTAAAATGGAGCTCGCCGCCGCTCTGTCTCTGAGACCAGCCCAGCAGGGGGAAATACAGCCGCTGGCTTGACCCCGGTCTCAGACACCCGGGGATTCGAGAGATTGCTACACCGTCCTACAGCCGTTCACCGCATATTGCTCAGCGCTACGACGGCTGGAAGCGCACGGTCCTCAAGGAACTTCTCAAAGCCAGGGATAAAGAGGTCAGCGTTAACCAAAGGCTGCCCTCACCAAGGACCTGATGAAGGACGAACAGGCAAGTCTGGCCCTCCACGAGGACTCAGAATCCACAGAATGGCGCCAGGAGGTACAATGGAAGCTGGCCCTGTTCGGAGTCAACCCCCCGGCGGATGTGATCGCTATCGTTTTGGCAGGGGTCAATCAGCTCAGAGTGACCGAGTTGCGGTACCAGCTCGGGGAATCTACAGCGTCCCAGGAGATACTCCCTGCAGTCGTGGAAGAGGAGTTCTGGGACCAAGGAATGGAAGCACCTGGCCAGCACAGTGATCCAGGTTTCGGCCAGGAGGTGTTGTGGCATAATGATTCGGCACGGCAGAAGCTCTGGAGGGACGTCCTACAGCTTGAACAGGACTACCTGGGAAAGATTCTTCCTACCTTGGGTGAGAAATACTGGAGACTGTGGGACCTGCGGGTGCCATTCCTAGGAGTGCAACCCCAGGTAGAAAGACTATCCCAACTGGAGAACCTGATCCAGACGGAGCTATGGCTGGAGGACGGGTACCGGGCACTGGAATGGTATGCTGCCAACCTGTGTCCAAAGTTGGAGAGGAAAGATCCTACGGAGGGCTATGACTACGGCGGCCCGGGATTAATATTTGACACTCTCCAGGACGACCCCTCCTTTGGCAGTACAGCTAAACTGAGATGGGAAGAGATCCGGGACTTTCGGGAATGTGAGCACCTTGACGACCTCGGGCTGAGCAGTGATCTGGACTGGCTAGCCACCCAAGAGTGGGAGCTGGAGCAGGGATACAGCAGATTGTTTGAGGATGCTCCCCCGCTCGCTCTCACCCCGATGGACATGGCTGAAGAGCTGCCAACAGAACCCGGTGGTGCCAACCTACTTTCGGGATCTTCTGCTGGTTCGGAGCACCAGGGTGAGGAGGCAGTCGGCCCCTCTCCCCAGCTGCAGAATGCATCCCAGGCCTCAACTGCTACAGAGGAGGTGACTATACTGCAGCCGCAGCGCAGCATGTCGTCTGTGGAAAAGACAGAGGACTCAGCAAGTACCGGTCCTGCAGAACCTGCAGCAGAGCAGAGTGACCAAGTACTTCGGACACCTACCAAGGTCAGTGGAAGTGCACCGGTGGATGGGACTGCGGTCTCCACCAACGAGAGCCATCAGGACAGCGGTCCAACTGGAAGGCAATGGGTGAGATTGAGGCCCACCCAGGCAGATGGCCCGAGGGCTCACCAGGAGACCCCGAGTCCCAATGGAGTGCTCCTGCTCAGGGATGGGTGGAGGAGCTAGCGACAATGTCATGGCCCGCCAAGGAAGAGGCTGCGGTCCTTTCCACGGAGCCCAGGAGATGTGGGGCAGTTTGCCCAGATTCACTGCTTGCATCAGCAGGCACTTCAGCGCATGAAGAGGACAATTTATGTACGGGGGAGCGGTTCCCCAACCCAGCAGCAGAGCTGGCATCGGGACAGAGCTCGGCTACCCTCTGCCCCCAGCTGGAGGCTCCAGAAACCGGGGAGAATATCGGGTGCCAGACGCGGGAGGGGGAGACTCAGGCCCCCCGTGCCAATTGCTGGCATACCCGGCAGGGAATCCCGAACCCCAACCAAGAAGCGCTCCTACCCACGTATGGATAGAGGAGCGGGGGACAGCGGACATGCTACAGCCTGCTGTGAATGAGGCTATGGTCTGTTCCACGGTGCCTGAGAAGTGCAGGTCAGCTAGCCCGGGGCCCTGGCTGGTGGAGTCAGGGATCAAGGATAGCCATTCATACATGGGGGAGCGGCCCCCCACTTCAGCAGAAAAACTGTCGCCACGGCAGAGGACCGCTAACCTCTACCCCTGCCCTGCCACAGCAGAACTTGAGGAGAAAGAGGAGAACTACCTTCTCACCGAGGAGCCCCAGGGACTGACAATCCGCTCCTCTCCAGAACTACAGACCAAGCTACTGGCCTCCACTACTACGCAGGAGGCAGAGAGCCTACAACTTCAGCACAGCATGCCATCTGGGCCGGAGAAAGCATCAGACTGGGCAAGTACAGTTCGTCAGGAGCTGTCAGCAGAACACAGTGCCGGTGATGGTGCATCGCATTGCGAGTTCCAGGGTGGGGAGTCAGTCGGTCTCCTTCCACCACCGCAGCAGCTACCCCAGGTAGAGAGTACTGGCGGTACCTCTCCCCAGCGATAGGTAATAATCCTGGAAGGAGAGATGGCAGGTCTTTCTCCTCAACGTTTTGAGCCCCAGCGTGAGGGTGGAGGTGTCCCCTGTGCCAAGCAACGGCGTGCTGCTGCGCCCGTTCCCCAGGATGTGGGAGACTCCCATTGTGGAATTGTTGATGGTGCTGGGATTTGCAACTGGGTGACCCCGAGACGCTGGGCAGATGGCCCAGATCCACAACCACTTTTTCTGGAGACACCGGTCACACCATCTCCCACCCAGCTTCTGACCGAGGCACCAGGAAAGGGTGCTATCCGCCTGTTTTTCCTGCGGCTGACTGTGGCACTGGGAGAAGGTACAGGCGGTATCCCTCCCCAGTGAGTCATGGCCCCAGGAAATGGTGCCAGCAAGGCTGCCCACCAGCGAGGGGCTAGGAGACCAGGAGGAGAAAAAGCCCTCAACGTCCCACCCGGGCCAGTTGTTTCCCCATGGCAGGGTACCAGCCCCGGGTATCTGTATGGTCCGTCGGACACCGGTCCAGACCAAGGGGGCAGTTGGAGAAGCTCGTGGGCCAGCCTCCTCCCTACGGACTATGGACCAAAAGACTATCGGGGGTTGGCAAAGCCTTGCCCCAGCAACCCAAACTTGAGACTTTTTAAAGACACTTGCACCTGGACATCCCCAGGCGGACCCGTAGAGGGTCTCACCGGGTCTGCCATCATGGGACTGGGGGAGCTTTGTGACGGAACGGCCGCCACAGGATTTATTTAGTTTAATTTCATTCTTATTTTGTTATATTTCGTTTACCCTTTATTTATAGGAACTAATTTCCTTTGTTAGATTTAGTGTAAAACTGTTGCTAGACTTCTAATTAATCATGTTTTTCCCCTGCACCCATCCTGCTAGTTTATGCTCAGATATATTGTGTGGTTTTAAATGTATTGTCAATCGCTCATTTTTAGTTTTAAATATACTTATATTTATTTAGTTAAATGTGGTTTTTAAAAACACTACCCGCCACTAGAGTCAAATGTTTCCTTCGTATAGAATGTACAATAGGTTTGTGTAATTTGTGGATTATGCAAAAAGTGCTTTCTCTGTAGATATCTGTTATCTGTTTACCTATTCTGAAAGGCTGGGAGTCACATTGTCTCAGCCACCCACTATCTGACTCCCTTTACAATGGGTTATGTAAATCACTGTATGTGGTCACTGTGAGGTAAAGACTTCATCTGAATACAACCAGTGGACCCAAGTGAAGACTTGAGAGGACCTGAGAGAAGCCTGCAATGGTCTTGGAACCTACCAATCAGAACCTGGGCATGGCTAGCCCTGTGCAGAATTCACTCCAGGGGTCTGGGGGCGGGCATGGGAGAGAACAATGGGACTGTACCATATAAAAGGACCGTGTATGTTCTGCTTTTCATTAAACATTCTGATTTACCTTCAAACCTGTACTGAGTCACGACTAGTATTTGGGGAGGGTATAATCACTGAAGAAGCCAGCTTTACGGAATCCTTCGCTTCCAGATCATCCAAGGACCGCTGCCAATCTCTATCCCACCTTGCTAGCTCGCTACCCGGCTAAGCTCTCCAGCAAGACTCGGCGCCGCAGACGGAGCTACCCCTGCAGGGTAGCTGATCTGCTACATCTACCCATTGTACCCAATCACAAAGAGCCATGCTTCAGCTCATAAAACAAAGCCTGATCCCATATAACAAAGGAAACTCCCTCCTTTCAATCTTGTGCAATACAGGGATAATCCTTAAACCTCCTTCATTCCTAATTAGTCTTTCTCTCGAACCATGGCATGGGATGCAACATGTGGCGACTGTTTATCAAAGTTGGAATGAAAATGGGATGAAAATGATGCGATGTACAAGGGCCATAAAGTCCCAGATAAATGTGATGGAATAGTGTGCTGTGCAAATATTAGGTTCACCAATAGAAGGAAAACTTGGCCAATGGCTCACTTAAAGGAAGGGCTAACAAGTTATACATGATATCTTTAAAGACCAAAAGTCACAGCTGAGGGATTACTTTACATTGGAAAGATGGTTTTCAAGGTACAACAAGGCTACTAAATAAGCTTTCACACAAAATAAACAAAGAAAATACAGAGCAAGATGAATGGACAATAAACTACTGATTCAGAATAGTTGAATCTAGCACTAGCTTATCATTTCTTCTTCAGTATGTTTGCATTAGGTTGTGTTTTTAGTTTGACCAGAATAATTCCCTTGACTTCCTTGATTTCCTTGTGAAAATCCAAGGGCATTATTACAATCCCCGCACTAAAACGGGGGCGGTAGGGAGGAAAAACTGCACCCGCAGTTTTCCCCTTACCGCCCCCGTTTTAACGGGGAATTACAATGCAGGCGCAAAAATGCTGCCTGCATTGTTTGCGCCCGTTATGTGCCAGGATGCACGCAGCAGCGCTAAGCGCAGCCGTGCGTATCCTCTCAATGGAGCCCATAGGATTCCATTGAAGCAGACGCCGGTGGTCACATGGTCACATGGCTAGTCGGCGTAGGGATACACAGGGAGAGACTGGGGGGACTTTTTCCCCAAGTCTTTCCCTGCGCCCGTCCGCCGGAGGAGGCGGACGGAGCCACGGTCCTCGCCGCGGGACAGAGGGTGAGTATATGATTTTTTATCCTGGTGTTAACGGATTCTGCAGAAGCGGAATCTGTTAACACCAAGTCCTGGCTCTTGTTAACTTTTCGCTAACCAGAGCCAGGCGTTAATCAGCGCTGGGACTTTGTAATACCAGTGCTGATTAACACTTTGCGCTCCCCATGTTAAGTATAGGGAGCGCAAAGTGCAGTGACCTCGCGCAGAGGAGCGCAAGGTACCAAACGCAAACGGGTTTTTTAACCCGTTTGCGTTTGGATTGTAATATGCGGTAGATACTGCAGCTAACGGTAGTGCTCTCGCAGGTGAGCGCTACTGTTAGCGCTAGGAATGTAATAGAGCCCCAAGTGTCTTACGCAATTGTTTCCAAGAATAATTGAGTAGAATTCTGAAGTAGTGGCACGTTAAGACTTATAAAAAATTGGAAATTGCCTTCATGGTTCTAGTGTTCTAGAAGTATGGAACGGAATGACCCACAGAGAACACAGTAAAGCGGAACTCTGCAAGAGACCCATATTAAAGAGCGGAGATTCCCAATTAATCTTATCTTCTTATATTCTTTGCACCGGGGATTTAGTGTAATTTTTATGTTTTATGTTATTAGAACATATGATGGTATGCTAGCTATACTGTATATACATACACACATTAATTTGCAGGAATATAAATTATATTGTTTCCTGAATGCTTTTTTGGCAGTGATGTCAAAGAAAACTCTGTGGACCAGATGTAACCTGCAAAGGGCTTGTGTAAGACAGCACCTAGCCCTCCAGCAGATTGAGAAATCTACATTCTGAGTTATATTACATCATTGTTTTAATACATGTTGGCTGGTCAACACGTGTGTAGGTGTATAGCCCACCAAAGACCATTTATATCAAAATTATCAAAGTCAGCAAGCTGTATTGTAATAAATAGCATGTTTTTTTCTGTAAGGAAATAATTCAAGCCGGGTGGGTGTTTATTGGTTATGCTTCAAATACTCTGATATTTATTTTCAAGGAAAAAATAAGAAATTAACTTTATTTGGTCTATAGTAGACCACACATTTTAAAATGACTTCATGTCCATCTGGTTAGGACTGGCAAACTATCAGGTTTATTCAGAGACAGAGCTGATCTGGCCCCGAAATTACACCGAACAGGGAATTTTCCCATATGGTGCAATTCCGTGGCCATTTGGCTATTCAGAAAGCAGGCAGTTTGCCAAATCAAATTTTGGCAAATTGCCAGCAAAATACGGTGATTCTTCGCTGGCAGTGACATCCCCATAGAGAAGTAATGGTTAACCTCTTCAGAGAACACTGAACAGCAGAGAAATGTCAGTGAAATGCCCTGATGTTCGGTGCTTTCATTCAACAGGTTTAATCAGGCGAATCCCATAGGTTTCAATGCTAAAAATATTCTTGTTTCTCTTCAATATCTATTAAACTGGTTTTTATTTTAATTTGCAGCAAAAAGTCTATTTAATTGTTTGGGATTTTTGAAGCATTTTTCAGCAAATTTAGATTTTTTTAAATAGCGTTTTTTTCTGTAACAGCCCTTTTTATTATCATTCATAAGACCTTCTATGGTAATTCCAGACACTTTCCTTCAGTAGTTTTTTGCAAACAGAATTAGAAATTTGAAACTTTCAATCCTTTTGTCAGTTTTTTTTTTTTTTTTTTGACCCAATTTGTTGGCTTGTTGGCTTTTTCCGGTGGTTGGTTAGCACTGCGTTCAACGGATCGTCGGCTTTTATAAGACGTGTTAGGCGGGTTTGTGGCAGAACGTCAGGTAGGTCAGTGGGTTTTCTGCAGCATTTTCGGATCAATTCAATTTGATGTTTGGAATCGTATCGGTGGGTACGTTCGTCGGATTTCAGCGAGATTTTGTTTTTTTTATTTATTTGTTTTGGATCCGTACGGCAGCTTTTGCTTTCAATTTGTGGACCCTGCGTTGAATGCTGAATTTACCTCAGGGTCAGGGAATTAGATTCCCCGTAGTGCAGGGAACGAGAGAGCACCGAAATGTCGGTGACATTTCAGTGCTCTCTGAATAACCCCTTATTTGTTCAGTGGCTCATCCTGATGCCCAACATTTTTCCCCTTTTTGGGTGGGCACAAATCATGCTCTACATTGCTAGTTTTTGCTGTACCCTGAAAATAATCACAAAAAGCGCAGTTATAGTTCATTATCCTGCATTAAATGTATGATGACCCTTTCCTGTCTTGGCAAATTCCTGGACAAAATTTGAAATGTAATGCTATACATGTATGTGTCCGATATAGCCTCCCAAGAAAGTCTACCTTAAAATAGAAAAAGTGATCTAATCTGTGCCACTTGCCTGGAATTGGTGCTTTTATGATAACATCAAACACTCGTACTCTTAAGCCAACCCTAAAATCGATGTTACACCCTACATTTCTTATCTACATTGTTGTATGCAAAAGGGCATAATATTTTACACACATTGATTATTATTGTTTCTCTTGCCTATTTCCTAAAACAGATGTAGAATATTAAAAAATATAATTTATCACATAAATATCCCAGCCGCTTAGTGAAACTCTTGACTTTAAGGAAAATATAATAATGTGATGGTTACTGACATATGTTACAAACTGGATGTTGCACTACATCATTTTACACATTCCTCTTCTGGAAATGTTTTTTTATTCCATCTAATTTAGTAGGATGAACTTTTAGGGCCCAATTCCCTGGTGAACACTAAAATGGAGATGCTAACAGGAAAAATCTGCTCCTGCAGGGTATACGCTACCTCAGCACCTCGCCCTGGAATGCAGCACTAACTGCTGAGATACATGCGGTAGCGCAGCGTTTCCGCGCCGCCACAAGTTTCACCTCCTGGAGTCTATAGGACTCCATGGAGGTTTGGGCTTCTGGGCCTTGAGCCCTGCGCAATCTCATTCTCGTGAGATTGCAAGGCGCCGCAAAGTGATCACGGAGGAAGACATGCAACTATTTGTTCTAGGGGTGCTAAATGATTTTGCATTTGCGGAATCATATAGCACCAGCTTTTAGGACTCGCTAAAATTTTGCCTTGCACATCCCTGCAATAGGTGCTAGCACTTTGTAATTTCTTACTAAATCAAAACGCTAATTAATGATTGCACTTTCCATGTTAAGTATAGGACGAACAAAGTACAGTAAACTCGTGCAAGCTAGTGCAAAGACTGATGCGCTAAGTGATTTCGCTCAGATTTAACATCAGGAAGGTGATGAGCGTGCATACGTTAAAGTCACTTATCCTGGCAATAATGCTTATACATCTGAACATTAGCATCCATTAGGAAATAGAGCCCTTAATCTTTTAGGCAGAGACACAAACTATATTGGCTCTCTGTGTGTTTAAACTGCTGTTGTCAAAATTGAGAATTTAATATATCAATCATCATTTAGGCAATGTAATGTAAATTTAGTTCTAAGACTAAGGCATCATTTGCGTTGGCATAAAATGTGAGATATTGGCTACGGCTCGCACATAGAGGGTTTGGAAGAATGCAGAATTTCAAATTAGGGTACCTTTAGGCTTAAAAATACACAAAGGTTAAGGATTCTGGTTTTACTACATGACTTGTAGCACCTTGTGGTTGTGAAGAAAATTGCAGCAGTATTAAAAAGGCAGCTTTAAAAATGTAGTGTAAAATAAAAAGTTGTTTTTCATCCAAAACGTGTGTATAATTGCATAAATACCACCTGAACCAGATAATTTTTCTGAAATAAGGAAGGTCCAAACATAATGCAAGTTTTAGAATTAGGGTTAGTATTAGGGTTGGTAAGGGCCTACTTTTAGGGTTACGGCTAACCCGTAACCATCCATAACCATAACCAACAGATTCTGCTCCATTTTTCTACACAATCTTCACTACAATTCTATCATACTCACTTCTTTTACAGGCTCTCTATTCTCATGTTCAAAAGAAGAATTTGTTGCCTAAAAATGAATAAAGCATGATATTATAGTGAAGATTGCATCGAAAAATGGAGGTTAAGCCAAACTCTAACCCTAAAAGTAATCCTAATCCTAACACAAGCACAAATAGTAACTCTAAGCCAAACACTAGCATTATTGGTGCGCTTTACTGAAGTCAGAAATGTGACACAAGTATGCTGGTAAATTGCATTGAAATAACTGCTGCAATTTTTCCAATTTTGGGGATGAATAACTACTTTTTCTAAGTTGTTTGAATTTTCACTACATTTTGTGACATTTTTACTATGGTAATTTTCTCAATGGCCCCAAGTTAGCGATCTGGCAATGGCGATAGGATGATTGAAGGTGTTGATGAACTCCATTTATCTTGGTCTATTGTGCCACTGTGACCTGTAAACTGAACTTCTCAACAGTATATGACATAGTAAGACTCATGTACTGCATAGCTGGCATCCGAATTTACACACAATTGGATTTTTTACCAAAGCAATTTTCTCCACAGATACAAGGTGGTGCTTTGGCTTTAGGACACCAAGGAAGATCATGGTTAAGGGGTAGGTGGTATTGTGATTGAACACGATAACCTGCAAACTGAACATCCCACCAATATGTAATGCATTAAAATTAATACATTCCATACCTGCCTTGCCTCTTATGCTATGGCAAATGTGCAAAGATGCTCATAAAAGAGTGTCAGATAGAAGTTTGTGCATTGTATAGATGTGCATGTTCTTGCTTGTATATTTATGCAAATGTGTGCATCATCTGAAATGGGGGCTTTCACGCACCATGACCATTTAAATTAAATTATATGAAACGTTGGCTAGAGTGTTCCTTTAACTGCGTTGAAATAGTCACACTGATCTTAACATCATATATGAAACCATTAATAAACAAAAATACCACAATGTATTCGGGAGCGCAAATAAAGTTAGTCCTTTTTGAGTATGGAATCTCAAAAAATCTCCAAGAGAAAGTCTCTTTTTGAAGATAGTCCAAGATGTTCTCAGGTCACACGATGAGAGTACCGAGTGGAAAAGAAAAAAGAAAAAACAAATTGGGCAATATCGTATGCGTTGTGCAGAAGAATTAAGAAGGAGAAAAAACTCACAAGTATAGAGCTGAATAGCTCAATGTGGTACGCAGTTGAGTCTCTATGGGGGACTCGACCCTCTGGTAGTAGGGATTCCTGTTGCGCTGTTCACTCCAATCGGATGTTCCACAATGTACAAAACATCGAAAAAGACCTCGAAAGAAAGGTGATATAGCGTAATCCCGTTTACAGGAAAAATGGCATGTAGTTATCCATAGACAGGTACTCACATAATTAAGAACCTCCTATATAGGTGGTTCTGTAAAACAGCAGTAGACCACTTCGCAGGGGGTCTTAGCCTCTAGCTGGATAAGTTCATGTACTCCAGTAGAGGGCAGATGGATCACAATGTTATGGATAGTGAAGCGATGACAAGAAGTATAAGGGCGTAAATCGTATATACATAGGCGTGGAAAAATGGGAAGTGGAAAAAAAGGCTTTTAATTTAAAACATATTAAAATACATAAAAGAAATGGGGTGTCAACGAGACGCGTTTCCCTTACCGAATCTGTAAGCTTCTTCAATCGTAATAAACACCCATAATTCTGCCTCCACAATTTATACCCTCCATAAATCACTGCCGCAGCGTTATGGCGTGCGTTCCACATCAAGCCCGTCCACATGCGTTCCAAATCACTTCCGCATGCGTTCCATCCGTATCGCTTCCGCATGCGTTCCATCCAAGGTACTTCCGCTTGCGTTCCATCATCTGAGTGTCCGGTATAGATGATTCCTCCGATTTGTTGCGACAATATTTTCAAATACATCGCTAACCTCTATTCAGAAGCATATTATATTGGCCACATTCTTAGCATATTCTATATGCCCAAAACCGAAAAAGCAATAGAATGGAGAAAGAGAGACTGAAGGTGTATGTAATGCAAAAGGGGTGCCATAGGCCTATTGTAAGGGGTGTATGATGGAATTATTTCAGAAAATGATTTATTTCAAAATCGGCATTTAAGCCACCTGGAATAAGGGTGTCTAGTGTGTAAATCCACCTCATCTCCGTCATAATCAATTTTCTGGTCAAATCCTCACCCCTCCAATTACATTTAACAGCCTCTATTGCAAAAAACTGTGTATCTTTTACATTACAACCATGTGTGTCTCGAAAGTGAAGAGACACACTGTGTTTTTCATAACCTCTCATTATATTGCACAAATGCTCATTTATACGGACATACAGAGGTCTTGACGTTTGGCCTATATAGTTTTTACCGCATGGACATTTTAGTAGATAAACCACATACTTGGAGTGACAGGTAATAAGCTGTTGGATTTTATAGACGGAATTCGTTCTGGGTGAAACGAATTCACGAATCGTTCTCCTTTTATTCAAAGTTTTTCTGCATGCAATGCATTGGCCACATCCGTAGAAACCAGCCGGTATTCCGAATGGATTCCCAAGTGTGGCTTTCTTCTCAATAATATGTTTTTTTACTAGCTGACGTCCTGAACTTCTTCCACCTCTGTAGATGATGGATGGTTTATCCGACAGTATTGAATTAAGGATAGGATCTCTCTTCAAAATAGACCAGTGTTTCTCTATCGATTTCTTAATCTCTCTGTTGTGTACGTTGTAATCTAAAATAAAGGATACAGCATTTTCTTGAGTATTTTCTCGTTGTTTGTTATTCAAAAGAGTTGGTCTCTTTGTTTGTAATACATCTTCCTTGATAGTTTCAAGGGTTCGCTTATGGTACCCTTTAGTCGCAAATTCGTGGATCAGTTTTTGAGATTGCAACTGGTACTGACCAACATCGGAGCAATTTCGACGGACCCTCACCATCTGTCCTTTGGGTATACCGTTAAGCCAAGGTGGGTAATGATCGCTTCTTTTGTCGATATATCCGTTCACATGGACATCCTTAAAGTGAGTTTTGGTGCAGACCTTTCCATTTTCTATGTATAGAGTGAGATCAAGAAAATCCACTGTAACTGGATCAATAGTGGATTCTAACTTAATGCCTACTGAGTTGACATTTAGGTGATCGATGAATGACTGCAGATCAATGTATCTGCCTTCCCATACAATCAGAATATCATCTATATACCTACGTATAGGACGAGGCTACGCCCCCAGTCATGCCCACTCCAGACCACTTGGTTCTCCCAATAGGCCATAAATAGATTGGCATAACTGGGGGCAAACCTCGTCCCCATGGCCGTGCCGTTCTTCTGGAGATAAAAAGCCCCATTATACCAAAAATAATTATGGGTAAGTATTAGTCGTATGCCCTCAATTATAAATTTAATCTGATTGGTCTCAAATTTTCCTGAGTCTGTAAGGAAAGCCTCCGTTGCTTCACATCCGACATTGCGAGGAATTATAGTGTATAGGGAGTTGACATCGCATGTTGCCATAATATAGTTGTCTTTCCATTCAATTTTTTCTAGAAGACATAATACTGACATGGTATCTTTGAGGTAGGCACGGGTCTCTATCACTAGGGGCTGTAGTAATAGATCAATGTATTCGGAAATCCTAGATGTTATCGAATTAATACCCGACACTATGGGGCGGCCTGGAGGATTGGTTTTATTTTTATGCAATTTGGGCAAATAGTAGATGACAGGTATACGAGGGTGTTCTATTTTTAAATACTGGTATTCCCTCTCTTTGAGAATACCCGTGTCTTTGCCCCTTTGTAGGTATTCAAAAAATAATTGTTTAGTTTGAGCGGTAGGATTGCCAGATAATAGTTGGTATGTATTAGAATCACCAAGTAGTCTGCTCATCTCTTGGTGATATTGATCTGTATTAAGAATCACAACTCCCCCCCCCCTTATCCGCGGGTTTAATTACATGACATGCTATGGCAAATGTGCAAAGATGCTCATAAAAGAGTGTCAGATAGAAGTTTGTGCATTGTATAGATGTGCATGTTCTTGCTTGTATATTTATGCAAATGTGTGCATCATCTGAAATGGGGGCTTTCACGCACCATGACCATTTAAATTAAATTATATGAAACGTTGGCTAGAGTGTTCCTTTAACTGCGTTGAAATAGTCACACTGATCTTAACATCATATATGAAACCATAGCCGCAACCAGAATTCTCACAATCCATCAGAATGGATCCACTTCCCAAATCGTCCATATAGCGAAATCAATATACTGACTCTTCTGTATTAAATCCAATAAAATGGGTTTGTTTTCTCAGCTGTGAAGGACAGCATTTCAACCTTTGCAGGTCTTTGTCAAGTCTAAATTACAAATCAGACAATGCCATACATATAGTGACTTCAATTAGTGACATCATCATTAAGTGCCATATTGTTCAACTGTGTCAATATCATTAACTCCTTCATACTCAATTCAATCTCACATCTGGAAGGAGAAATATAGTGAAAATGCCATTACCATTACACATCATTCATTAAAATTATTTTGTGTTATTATGTGAATAAATACACTTTATAAAAAATAAAGAGAATCAGCATAAAACCAAATAAGAACTAGAGAGTTCAACCATGCTTTGTTTCAAAGGATACGTTTTAACACAAACCATGCATTTATCAATGCTTAATGACATGTTATGTATTTACTTACCTTGGCTCCATTCATAAGGTATGCAGTTCCCGGCGCTGTGTAGGTCCCTCCTGACTAAAATGGACATGGAGGTTCTGGGCCTCTCTGATGAGGTCATCTACCTTATCTGCTACATAAACCTGTCATTTAATTTGGTGTATTGCCCTTGTAGTCCAATAACACATTCATTACGGCTTTATCCTCCGTAATTTTGACCTGGCTTTTGCTGATATTGTTCCTCTTTGATATGTTTGACCTGGCTTTGTCTTACCTATTATATCCTCTGGCTCCCTGTGATCCAGCTTGTACTGTCGATTGTGTGACCTCAGTGTCTGACTCCTGAACTCAGCTATTCAGACTGTTTGTCATTACAAGGAGTGGCATTAGCTTCTGGTTGGTATCTTGAGTCAAGTTCTGGTTGACGGGGTAGCCAGTCGAGATTTATGTATACTGTAAGATTCAAAAAGTCCATACTTTCCCTGCAAATACTGGAGGTGAATTTTTGAGTAAAATCATTCTGGTTTAGACTAACATTGAACATAGCAATGAACATGTTACCTTTCTAAATAACCAAAGAATATCAAGAATCAAGAATAACTCTTAGGGACAAGGTTCTTCTCTCCCCACCCTGGCCAAACCTGCTTGCATTCCCATAGGTGCATATATATAGGCCAGGGTAGCTGGGTTGACCCTAGTCCTCATGATGGAAGCAGGTTTGAAGGAAGTAAATGGAGTAAAACAAGAAAAAGCATATATGTTTTATAACAGGCCGCAAAATTTCCACACGCCTGCTAGCATTTGGTGAGTGGAAATTAAGTGAGGACGAGTGGGAATGCAGACGCAGGTAGCACAACAAATTATTTTGTGCTGCCTGAGCTGCATATTCTGGCAGCGGCCGTGCTTTTTTGTTTTTAGCCCTTCCTGCCGGCCAGGGGAATCCAAGATGGCGGTCGGCCCCCTCTGATGACATCAAAGAGGGCGTGCCAGATGTCTGCTGCCTATGCCTGCCCTGTCCTGACACTTCTCATCTGGTCCCTCGCTCTGCTCACACTGGGGTCTGATGTCTGGTATGCCTGCATTTGGGGTCTGATGTCTGGGCATGGCTGCATCTGAGGTCTGATGTCTGGGCATGGCTGCATCTGGGGTCTGATTTCTGGATATGTCTGCATCTGGGGTCTGATGTGTCTGAGTAGGCATGTATCTGGGGTCTGATCTGTCTAGGTATACATGTATCTGGGGTCTGATGTGTCTGGGTATACATGTATCTGGAGTGATTGTGAAGATGAAAAAATTCACCAAGTTTATTAAAAACTGAGCAGTTACACATAATATTTTCTTTGCATCCCCATTGATGTAAAGCACTTATTTTCCTTTAAGGTTACATTGGTTTATGGTAGTGTTATTTACTTTTGTAACTTTATTCTGAATAAAACATTTAACAGAGTCATTTCATAAGATAATTTGAGGGCGTTTTTGGGGGCAGAAATAAGGGCAGGGTGTGGGGTTAGGTGGGGAAACTGGTGGCGCGTAACTCTTAAGGCCTGGCTAGTAGCTTAGGACTTAAAATTTTGAGCCCTGTTTTAGAATAAAATGGATTTACTCTATTATGAATTTTTCTTGTATATGATCCAAACTTTCAACTTGAACCAAACATTTTTCTATTGCTTCTACACCTTTTTCATGAGGGATTGCTGTATATTAAGAGAATATGTCAATGGTTACCATACAGCGTTCCAATTACCATTTTATTTTTGTAATTCTTGGCCAATATGCCCTGTATCTTCTACAAAAACTGGTTGGAGTTGCCAATAGTTGAAACGTTTCAATATAGTGGAAAAAATTGCTTGTGAAATTGTCTCTCACTGATTATGGGTTCTCCTGGTATTGCCCGTAACTTCTAATGAATTTTTGCCAGTAAATGAAAAGTGACTTCTTTAACTCAATCAAATTTGGAGTTTTCAAATCCAAAATAATATTTGGCAAGTGAATAAACAAGTAGATGATGATAATTATGTGTATATTTTAGACTATATTATGACACCATGCTCTTGCTTGTTTTTTGTTAATAACGATATTATTATATTTGAAGAAACAAGCTGGTGTCATGATGATAAAATACTACTCACATTACTAATTACATTCTCGATTGCTTTTCCAAAGAATATTTTCTTCAGAAAGAGGAACAGAAGTTGTAGGAAAATAAATGTGTGATAAATGGATATTTCTACTTAGTTATTATGTATAATGGGTTGAAAATAAATAGTATAACCTTCAGATGTGAAAAGCATTAAACAGTGGGAAATGTTGGTTTCAGAAAACCCTAGAGAGACAATCTACTTTAACAATAAAGACTTTGCTTTTACCTACTGTTAAAATACACTTTATTTTTCAGTAGAAATAAAATACTTCTATGACAATTATATCATTGATATAATAGCCTCTTGTTGAAGTTTTGTAATGTGATGGATACATTATATAAAATAATATACAGTGTAAATAAATATACATTATTCACGAAGTGTTTAACACCTGCTATTTACATGAATCTGAAAAATCCATAATTTCACTACAATTAGCTTAGGTCATGGTTTATATAAATTGCTTTAATTCATCTCTGAACAGAATAGTCAATTGTTATAATTACCTTTTAAAAATTGCATCTGCTCTATGACATCCTACTTAGTATGCAATGTTCACAACTGCAGAGATTGCTATTGGGTAGAATTGGAAAAAAAATCTATATTTATTTCTCTTACTGTATTTATCAAAACACTGTATGTTGTCTGTAGTCTAGGCTGGTACATTCAATCAGGGTATATAGTACATTTAAAAGGATTTTGGGGTATCCATGATGATTGTGAAAGAGTATGACTGAGTGTAACAACAGTTGCCTGGTCAGCAGCAGTTATATCTGTACATTTACCTAGGTAATGTTGTGGTGAGACAGGTAATGATACCAACTGATGTGCCAAATAATGTCAGCATTGCCCTGATATTAAGTATACATGATGTGGTCTAAATCTGGATCAATACAAAGGAATTTTATTTATTGCAAACATAAATTGTTTCCAATGGCCTTCATAATGTGCCACCAGGATTTAGCACCTCAGACATGACAACGGAGGTACTAGAACAGTTTGATCAGCTTGGAGCTCCAGTTTTCCTTCAAAGATAAAACAGAGCTCATGCTGTGTTTCTAGAGATGTTGTAGGTCTTTTTGGATAACAACAAAAAAAAGACCACAACAAATCAAGTGGACAGGGAAAAGACCCTATTCCACCTCAAAATAGGGCAGGGGGTAATGGTGAAAATAATATATATTACTGCCAAACACAATCTTTATTAATTGAGCAAAGCACACAAAAAGAGAAAACACGACAAAACCACATTGACAGAAGTATCTAAAAAACCATGTGCAGAAGGGCAATTATTGTATCCTAATTCAAAGCAGGTAACATGGATAGACAAATACTCGTTAAGTCCTTAAGCATTGGACTAATACCAATATACCTAATACAGATTCAAGGGAAAGGTCCCATATATGCACAAATGACACAAAATTTGAAATGTGTAAAGAGTAAAGGATAGTTCAGATGAACATTGATAGGACCAATCAATAGGCAGACTGTAATAATGCTTAGTTTTGTACTTTTGAGATTTCCAAATACATTATCACTGTGTGGCTACTGCAAAGCGATTTTCCATATAGCCATTGGTTCCTGACATTATTTTTAATGGAAAATACCTTAGTAGTGAAGGGGTTAATCAATGCCTCTGATGCCAGTGGTTCCATATGTGTAGATAAGTGATTAATTGTCAAATTCAACAGAATCTACGATCCAGGTGTGAAATTTATGCAAACTAGACGATATATGTAAAGAATATTCTTAGCTATAGCAGATCCCTCCTGGAAATCATAAACTGACCGTGCTAAATAGGAATTTGTTACCAAATATTAATGGGGTGGAGTGATAATAACCGGATTCTTCACATATTTAGAATGTATTAGTATATATATTTATATTAGGCTATCATGGTTTATATGAATAAACAAATTTCCATGCAGTTTGACTTCTTCTAATCCTTTTTATGAAGTGTGCAGTATCCTGCTGGCCAGTTAAAGAGTTTCAAAAAGAAATAACAGACTCTATACCAACACCACATAAATGGTGTATTTAATAAACTTTCCTTCAGAGCACACATCATTAACTTCTAATCAGCTTAGAGCTTAAGAAATCCCTCAACAATCTTCTCACACAAAAAAACTGTGCCATGGAACAAAGTGAATTTCTTCCAGTTCTATACACTGGTTACAAGTCTCTGAAGAACCCCCCGAGGTGCAGAATTTGACATTGCCCAATGCCCGTTCATTAATCTACGGGTGACTGTTTTGGCATACATACTCACGTTTCCATGGATATGGGTATAAACTCATAATAGAGCTTGCTATGTGTTCAGAAGAAAATCATGGTTTTTACACTTATTTTGCTTGCTGAAAATTGAAGACTTGTGTTTTTCTAGGAAGAAAAATTATTAAGAACATGATAAAATCTAGCACTTTAGACAGGTAGCCTGTGTTCTATTGTTTCACTGAAAGTATATGTCTAAAAATGACAGTTTATTTATAATATATATATATTTACTGTCGACAGTTACCTAGAACATAGTTTCAAAGGAAAACCTCTGAAAATTTAACATGGAACCTTTTCATTTACAAAAAAGTATGAGTTCCCAATCTGTGAAATAAGGTATGTGATATGATAAGATACGTGATAACATATTGATCCAAAGTCCCCATAATACTGCATAGCCTCATGCCCTTGGCTTTTACCTAGCCCTTATCTTCTCTAAACTTCAACCTTACCGTGGTGGCATTTTTGTGAGCCACATTGGTCTTTATGCTGATGACACTCAAATTTACCTCTCCTCCCCTGATCTCTCTCCAGGTCTCCTGAATCGAGTCACTGACTGTCTCTCCGCTGTCTCAAATAGGATGGCTTCCCGCTTCCTTAAACTCATTCTTGCCAAAACTGAAATTCTCCTCATTCCTCCCTCCAAGAAGAACCCAATACCACCTATCTCTCTACGAGTAAATGGAACACCCATTAGCCCAACACCCCAAGCTCGCTGCCTTGGTGTCACTTTTGACTCTGACCTAACGTTCTCTTCCCACATCCAGACAGTGACCAAATCCTGTTACTTTCAACTCAAAAACATTGCCCGTGTCTGCCCCTTTCTGACACAAGATACTGCAAAAGTGCTGGTTCATGCTCTTGTCATTTCACGACTTGACTACAGCAACTTGCTCCTTATTGGCCTCCCCAACTTCCGTATTGCCCCTTTACAATCTGTAATGAATGCAGGGGTCAGGCTTATCTTTCTCACTAAACGCACCTCGCGTACCTCCCCTCTCTGCCAGTCCCTCCATTGGCTTCCTGTACGTTTCAGGATACAGTTTAAAATACTGATGCTCACATGCAAATCACTCAATAACTCAACCCCTCCCTACATGTCTTCGTTACTCCACAAGCACGTCCCATCTAGACAACTCCGTTCAGCAGGTGATCTCCACCTGTCATCGGTCTACACACGCACAGCCAACTCTCGCCTCCAAGACTTCTCAAGGGCAGCACCAGTCCGGTGGAATGACTCATCCTATCAAACTCTGCCCTGACCTTCAGGCCTTCAAAAAATCCCTCAAAACCCATCTCTTCAGATTAGAGTACCACATCACTGATGCAACTCATCCCTCTGCTCACCTAATCATACTTGATTGAAGCCGCTTCTATAGCCCCACAGTTCCCAAACCACTGGCACTAATGATCCTGCTATCTAGTGAAATTCCTCTTGTCTTCCTCAACCCCCAATCCCTCTAGACTGTAAGCTCCTATGAGCAGGGCCCTCTACACCTCTTGTTTCCATCTTATGTCTGTTTATATGTATTTCGTTCCCTTTGGTTATTGTAAAGCGCTGCGGAAACTGTTGGTGCTATATAAATGATGACAATAATAATAATAAAACACAAGCTGAAGCAGACACTGTCAATGTGATGAGCACTATGCCAAGGGCTCAGCAATTTCAATGACTCAATGCAAATGCGATGTGCTCTTATCATTTGAAGTGGCATTCACTGTAGTTTCTTCAAACAATGGATTTAGGTAGTGATAGAGTTATGTTTAAAATCACCTGATATGTGTTTGATTTGTTTATCTTTAATACTGAGTACCTACCTCCATCATTTGTACAAAAGATAAGAGACTACAACTATGCGGGGGTCTTACATGAGCATTTTATATTACTGCCTTCTGAGAACATTATTTGGATGTGCAACTACTCACAGGCATGTACTGGCCATCGGGAGCACCGGGAGATTCCAGAGGGGCCGATGGGTCAGTGGGCTGGCTGAGCCTGGGGGTGCTTTTTTTTTTAAACTTAGTCCAGCACTTAGTATAACCAGGACTGGATAACACTAGTGTGGAATGTCAGCACTTGTTTCAAAGGTCTGAAGGATTTCTGCATTGCAGGGGTGGGTTAGGGGGCTTCCTTGGACACCCACACATGGATTCTGGAGCTTGCTATGGCTTTATTGTGTGTAAAGGAGCGGAATCCACAGAGACTGCGAGGATTCCGCTCCACATTTTACTTACAGCTTCTCCTTCCAGTGACTAGTGGCTTCAGAGTTTGAAGCCAGCAGCTGGAGCACCACATGTTGCTACAAACCTCTAATAATGCCTGTGCTGTGACCAGGAGCCATCCCCAAAATGTGAAAATATGTAAGGTATTGACTAGATTGTTCATTCTCCTGGCAATTCTTCCTGGTAAAATCCTTTTCAAATAATTCTCAAGGTTTTCCCCTCTCTCTGAATAACCCTGTATGTCACAGTTCTGATCCTCTTCTTAGAAGTGTACCCGAATTACATTTTATTAACCCTTTCGCTGCTGAGCCTCTTCACACCTCTGTGCTGAGCTCATTTTTACCGGTTTCGCTCATCATGTTTAAATGCGATTTGAAGTCACATTTTATTAATTGACCCAGACATATTATATATCATTCTTTCCGGGAGACTCGGCAGATTCATAATATATGATTATTCTATGTATACGTTATGTCCTGTCTGTATATTATAACATAAAATGCAATAAAATTAGAATTTTCAATAATTTACAACGTGTAAAGTGTTTTTTTTTCACATTTTAACATGCGAGTGTTTGTGGTTATATTTTCTATGGGGTGCGCTTGTTAAAAAAGTTAGAAACGGGAATCGTTACTTTTCTTTGGGGAAAATTATGTGTTTTTTGGCAAACACCCCCATAGAAAAAATCGTTAATGCAGCATCATTTTTGACATTATAATTGAAATGGGAACAATATTGCTGCATTAATAAAACAAAACAAAAAAAAGTTTTTTTTAATTTCTTTTTAATTTGTAATTTTTTTATTTTTTTTTAAAAAAATCTTTTTTTAACTGTACATGGTCATGTTTGGTATCATTGAAAAGGCCATGCTCTGGCCATTCCAATGATATCACACATTAACCCCTAGCTGTCACGGATCGGGAGATAGGGGGTTCATTGGAACCCCTATCTCCAACATAGGTGGCAGCAAGGGGTTAATTGTGAAACTGGCGCCATCGCGCTATGCGCGATGACGCCAGTCATTAGGGGGATATCCCGGAAGCTTGGCCGACATCCAAGATGTCGACCAGCTCCGGGAGGAGACCGCGATATGGCGCATGTTAGCGCCATATCGCGATCCAGCCCCCTAGGGGTTAAAGACAGCTGCCGCTTGGAAGGGCAAGCTGTGCCCTTCCAAGCGGTGTCTGCCTTTACTGGCTGGCCTGCACGGATGGGGAGGGGGAGAGGTCCCCCTTCAGGCACCTTCCCCGCAATGGCGGGGGGGTGCCTGAAATAGACGTCATCGCGCATGCGCGATGACGTCTATTGTGCCCGCCAGGGTCCCGGAGGCTGGGCTGACATCGATGATGTCAGCCTGGAATCCCGGCCGATCGCCGCTGCACATGGAGGACGGGCTCAGCGCGTCCTCCGCAGCAAAGTGGCCAAGTGGCAGGACGCGCTGAGCGCGTCCTCCGCATGGAAAGGGTTAAAGTATATTTTAATATTTATCATATGATTTATTTTTTATAAAATAATTTAATCAATATTCTAATTTAAATTACGTATAATTTAATGCATATTTATTTTAATTGTTCAAATTACATTTACATGAATATATAATTCATATTAAAATACAATTTATTTTAATAATCCATAAATATTTTTTAATTCTATTGCTGTGGAGCTCTGTGATACGCTCATACACACCGTACATTACTGTGGGTTTTATTACTGTGGAGCTCTGTGATACGCTCTTACACACTGCACATTACTGAGAGTTTTATTGTTCTGCCACTCTGTGATACGCATCAACATGTTTTGGTGGGCATGGGGGGTCAGCATTTCATCCTTGGATCCAGGCAGCACAATGTCTTGTGCTGGCCCTGCTCCAGTCCATATCAATATATTAATCCGGCCCTGTGTGTTTGCATATCGGAGTGGGCCGGTCTGGATGAAGTCCATATCAATATATTAATCCGGCCCTGCGTGTTTACATATCGGAGTGGGCTGGCCTGGATGAAGTCCAGGGCTGTTTTTTGTCCCAATCCAGCCCTGACTACTCACCAGGTCCACAAAACCCTTGTGAAGACACTTTTGTGGTCGCAGAGCCCAGGGCCGGCCCGACAATGGTGCAGAGCGGAGCAGCGGCGCCAGGCGGCAGAAATTCGGGGGTGGCAAATTTCAACCCCCGGTGCCGCTGCTGCGCTCTGCACTATTTTTTGTTCGCGGCGGCGGCAGATCGTGCGGCCGCTGCGCTCGTACCTTCAACGAGCGGCAGCCGCATGAGTATCTGCCGCTCGCCTTAGATCCATCCTCCAGCCTGCCGCGATCGAGATCACGTGATCTTGCGAGACCGCGGCAGGCTGGAGGGTGGATCCCAGGCGACTAAGGCGAGTGGCAGATGCTCACGAGGCTGCCGCTCGTTGAACGTAGGAACGCGGCGGCCGCAGGATCTGCCCGCCGGAGGGGCTGGCAGAGGTAAGCCTGGGGCTGGGGGCAAATATATCTGTGAGCTGGCCTGGGGCTGGGGCAAATATATCCGTGAGCTGGCCTGGGGGCAAATATATCCATGAGCTAGC
This sequence comes from Leptobrachium leishanense, assembly GCA_009667805.1. Taxonomy (NCBI): domain Eukaryota; kingdom Metazoa; phylum Chordata; class Amphibia; order Anura; family Megophryidae; genus Leptobrachium; species Leptobrachium leishanense. The sequence continues at coordinate 261,474,612 of CM019064.1, forward strand.
TGGCCTGGGGGCAAATATATGCATGAGCTGGCCTGGGGCAAATATATGCATGAGCTGGCCTAGGGGCAAATATATGCATGAGCTGGCCTAGGGGCAAATATATCCATGAGCTAGCTGGCCTGGGGCAAATATATGCATGAGCTGGCCTGGGGGCAAATATATCCATGAGCTGGCCTGGGGGGCAAATATATGCATGAGCTGGCCTGGGGGCAAATATATGCATGAGCTGACCTAGGGGCAAATATATCCATGAGCTAGCTGGCCTGGGGGCAAATATATCCATGAGCTAGCTGGCCTGGGGGCAAATATATCCATGAGCTGGCCTGGGGGCAAATTTATCCATGATCTAGCTGGCCTGGGGGCAAATATATCCATGAGCTGGCCTGGGGGCAAATATATCCGTGAGCTGGCCTGGGGGCAAATATATCCATGTGTGAGCTGGGGCAATATACCCATGTGTGGGCACTGCTGGGTATGTGATGCTGGGCAATGCTGGGTATGTGACACTGGGTATGTGATGCTTGGTACTGCTGGGTATGTGACGCTTGGCACTGCTGGGTATGTGACGCTGGGCACTGCTGGGTATGTGACGCTGGGTATGTGATGCTGGGCACTGCTGGGTATGTGACGCTGGGCACTGCTGGGTATGTGACGCTGGGCTCTGCTGGGCATGTGAAGCTAGACACTGCTGGATATGTCATGCTGGGCACTACTGGGCATGTGAAGCTGGGCACTGCTGGATGTGTCATGCTGGGCACGTGAAGCTGGGCACTGCTGGATGTGTCATGCTGGGCACTGCTGGGCATGTGACGCTTTGCTCTGCTGGGCATGTGAAGCTGGGCACTGCTGGGTATGTGACGCTGGGTATGTGACGCTGGGCTCTGCTGGACATGTGAAGCTGGGCACTGCTGGATATGTCATGCTGGGCATGTGACGCTTTGCTCTGGTGGGCATGTGAAGCTGGGCACTGCTGGGTATGTGATGCTGGGCTCTGCTGGGCATGTGAAGCTGGGCATTGCTGGGTATGTGACGCTGGGCTCAGTTATATACACCTCACATTACTGTATCACAGAGCTCCACAGCAAGAAAATTCTAATGTACGGTGTGTATGAGTGTTTGAATTTTATTGCTGTGGTGCACTGTGATACGCTCATACACGCGTGTTTTTTTTTGGGAGGGGGCAGCATTTCATCCTTCGCTCCAGGCAGCACAATGTCTTGGGCCGGCCCTGACAGAGTCTCCTCCCTTTTTGTGATTGTTATGAGAAGCACAAAATGCACCCAACCTATCTCAGCTGATTCTTTCTCTCCCTTTATGAATTTAAATGGGAAGGAAGGAATGCTGAAAAGGGTGGCTGAAGATGTTGTTTCAAGTACTTTATTTACATATTCCTATGGCTCCATGATAAACAAAACAACAGAAGTTTTAGTTTACTTGAATGGCCATTGAATTGTTAAGCTCACCTGCCACATCACGGCACCTCTTTCAAGGTAGGTCCTAACCTAATGTAACCAAAAATTGCTTACCAGCAACTACCAGGGTTATTCAGAGAAAGGTGAAAATCAGGAGAACTGTCAGGAGAAGAGAACAATCTAGACCAAATAGCCAATTTGGAAAGTGAGATAAATGGGCGAATTTTTCTGGTTTAGCTATTTTGACCTAGAATTTTCACTTCTCCAGTCATTCTCCTGAGTTTCACCTTTCTTTGAATAGACCTGAATATGTCCTCCTGCTGCTTCTCAGCTATGAGACAAAATGGTGGATTTATATTTATATATATCTTGTTGCAGAAATTGTACTTTACGAAATTAAAATATTGCGATGTGTGCTTCTGGACATTACCTGTGAGAAATTTGCGCACAATGCACTGCCTCACGTTTCTGCCAAGGTCACCTGCGTCATCAAGTGCACGGATGGGCACATCATCAGGGTATAACTCTGTCAACATGCCCTCCCCTTTGTGATATTATGCAGCATAGCACATGCCAGGATTATTAAAGCAGCTTTTGGCGGTTGCTACTGCAGGGCCCCTCCAGATCCATCCAGACATCCGAACCTCATTTTGAGCATCCCAAATGTCTTCTCGATGACACTTCAAAATGTTTGATGGGCTCCATTATATGCCTCCTACTCCAGGCCTTCGACAGGGTGTCATGAGCCATGCCCTGAGCGAGTATCCGGAATCGCCTCATAGGTGTTACATAAAACACATTAACATTCAGTTAGACTAGGCAATAGTTTACTGACAGTAAATACTTTGCAATATGATGTAATAATGAACCAAATGACCTGAGAAGCCTGCATTCTTAAAATCCTCCAAGGTGCCATTTTATCCGTGTTTTGATGCACACATATATGAATTAAGGCTTATGGGCATTGCATGATACATGCCACCCAAGAGCATGTAGACTCATTACTATGCTTTTAATCAATCCACTAGGAAGGCCAGGTGAGTGACAATAACGTCCGTGCTGCAGTATATGAAATTATACATGGTTCTGGGCAAGACTGATCCATGTGGACCTCTCTGCAAGATCTAGTATAATGTGTCCCTTTAAACATGGTCCTGATGGTCACATGAATACTCAAACGCTTACATACAAAGATTTTTTTTTTTTTTTATTTTTTTTTTATATTTTGAGTGTTTACTTTATTGCAAATTCTATATAGGTGGGACTGGGTAAACCAGTGGTTTTTATTTTAAAAAGCAACTAAAACTGACTGGAACAGTACAGAATAAGCTGGTTATAGCCATTATCAATGTATTAGTTTTCTCACCACTGTCAGTACATTCTTTTCCTAATGAGTCCACCCTTTACTTGATATCAAAAGGTCCTGAAAACCAATCTCTTTTGACTGGGGTTTAAGAATGTCCAGTGACCTCTGAAATATGTCGCAATTACTGGGGGGGGGACATAAGAAAAAATAAAAAGCAACTTACGATAGCATGTTTGAATAAGAGCTAAAATTGGCAATAAACTGCATTCCGGCTTGAGCAATTTTCACTCAGACAAAATGAAAAGTAGATACAAGCACTAAAGTGTTCTCCCCCAATAAGACACCAACAAAACGTCAATAACAAAAACCTTTGTTGGAGAGCAGGCCAGGACAAAAAACTATGTTTATTGTGGACTTCTAATGCCATAATTGGTTCAGTACTGTGATATGTAAATACCATTAAATAAATCAGAGGAGGGGGAGGAGCCTAATACAAACACTGGAACAAACAATAGGATTAAAAAAAAAAAAAAAATGGGGTGGTGAAAGGAAGGATGCCATCAACCTCCAAACGTTCCTTAAAAAATAGAATTGGTTTCTTTTGGATGTCAATTAACTCTTGATCAGAGGGACGTAGCCCACAAGACTCCTGGTTGGTGCATTGTGTTAATCACTGCCTACGTGAGTCGGCCCCGCGCTGATAGAGAAGTCAGTCCCAGAGGAGTTGAACTCTGTAATCTGGTTTTTGTTTTCTTCCTGTTCAATGAGGGATGGGAGAGAAAACAAAATAATGTAAAGTTTCAGTCAATATATTGTGAGAGCCAGCGGAATCCTTCGCCGTAACCCTGCCTCTTGAGCACGCTGCACATAAACACTTCCATCGGGCGAGCATTCAGATCCTTCAGTGGCACGTTATCTTTTCCTGTAGTTTGCCCATAAAGTCCAAAGATTTCTCTCAACTTCTCCTCACTGATCGCCTCGGATCTGTCAATTTTATTTCCCAGGATGAGAATTGGCACATTGCATATTGTTTCATCTGTCATAAGTGAATTCAGCTCAACTTTGGACTCCATAAGGCGACTATGGTCTACACAGTCCACAAGAAACACAATTCCATTGATCGCCGGCAAGTAATTCTTCCAAACGCGACGGGCTTGCTCATGTCCACCAAGATCAAAGGTCGTGAAGGTCATCCCAGCAATTGTCAACTCCTCCGATGTTGGATGTAGTGTAGGGACATGCTGCCCGAGCCGATCGTCCTTTAGCATGTGTAGAAGTGTGGTTTTTCCTGCATTGTCCAAGCCTAAAAACACTAGTTTTCCTGACTTTTTGTACATTCCTAAAAACTGCAGCATGCTGCTGAAGCCGTTATAAAGCCATTCGAATATGAAAGACATTTCGGAAGCGTTCCTGTTCCCGTCTTCCCGCTTCTCCCCGTTCGGTTCCCGGCGGCGGCTCCGGCTCCTCTTCACCCGGCCCGGGGCCTTGGACACTCTTAGACACTGAGAGAGAGCGAGTAGACACCGCACACCGGAAGTACGTCACAAAGAGGGCAGAAACCTACATACAAAGATTTAACCCCAGCATCATATGTTTAAATTTATGTTACATATCATAATTTTTTTTTATTATTATTTTTTGAGAAAGTATTTTACCAGGAAGGATACATTGAGATTTCTCTCGTTTTCAAGTATGTCCTGGGTGGCGAGTATGTACCACTGCAAACAACACAATTGTGGTGTGACACTCCAGGATAAACAAATTAACCTTAGATTTCCCCAGACGTTCTTCCCAAACGTCCAAGAAACAGCAATCATAATAATAAAATTGGAAAATCTAGGGAATAATGACACCGAGGACTATCATCGTGCATTATATAGACAAATTTGAAAGTGACATGCCCCTTAATGACCGCACACAGTTACTCCCGCCGCCACAGGAACACGATTGAGACTTTTCCATGGATGGACTTTAAAATATTAGGGTACAAAAATAAAACAATATGACGCATTTTGTGTATAACAACATACTTCCTCAGGGCTAAATACATAAAAATGTATACCAAATGAATAAAAAAAAAAACAAACTATTTTTTATTCATTTGGTATACATTTTTATGTATTTAGCCGTGAGGAAGTGTATTTTATCATTAAGGGAAAACAAAATCCAAACCCACATGGCCCTGTGTGAAAAGCTGTTCCCCCCTGTTAAATCATAACATAACTGTGGTTTATGAGACCTGAGTTCAATTTCTCTAGCCACACCCAGGGCTGATTACTGCCGCACCTGTTCGCAATCAAGAAATCACGTAAATAAAACCTGACTGAAAAAGTGAAGTAGACCAAAAGATCCCCAAAAGCCACACATCATGCCAAGATCCAAAGAAATTCAGGAACAAATGAGAAAGAAAGTAATTGAGATCTATCAGTCTGGAAAAGGTTATAAAGCCATTTCCAAAGCTTTGGGACTCCAGCGAACTACAGTGAGAGCCACTATCCACAAATGGCAAAAACATGGAACAGTGGTGAACCTTCCCAGTAAAGGTCAGTGTTCATGACTCCACCATAAGAAAGAGACTGGGAAAAAATGGCCTGCATGGCAGAGTTCCAAGATGAAAACCACTGCTGAGCAAAAAGAACATAAAGGCTTGTCTCAGTTTTGCCAGAAAACATCTTGATGATCCCCAAGACTTTTGGGAAAATACTCTGTGCACTGAGGATACAAAAGTTTAACTTTCTGGAAGGTGTCTGTCCCATTACATCTGGCATAAAAGTAACACTGCATTTTAGAAAAAGAACATCATACCAACAGTAAAATATGGAGGTGGTAGTGTGATGGACTGGGACTGTTTTGTTGCTTCAGGACCTGGAAGACTTGCTGTGATAAATGGAACCATGAATTCTGCTGTCTACCAAAAAATACTGAAGGATAATGTGCGGCCATCTGTTCGTGGCCTCAAGATGAAGCGAAATTGGGTTCTGCAGCAGGACAATGATCCAAAACACACCAGCAAGTCCACCTCTGAATGGCTGAAAAAAACAAAATGAAGACTTTGGAGTGGCCTAGTCAAAGTTCTGACCTGAATCCTATTGAGATGCTGTAGCTTGACCTTAAAAAGGCGGTTCATGCTCGAAAACCTTCCAATGTGGCTGAATTACAACAATTCTGCAAAGATGAGTGAACCAAAATTCCTCCACAGCGCTGGAAAAGACTCATTACAAGTTATTGCAAACGCTTGATTGCAGTTCTTGCTGCTAACGGTGGCCCAACCAGTTATTAGGTTTAGGGGGCAAACAATTTTTCACACAAGGCCATGTGGGTTTGGATTTTGTTTTCGCTTAATAATAAAAACCTTCATTTAAAAACTGCATTTTGTGTTTTCATTTGATGATCTGAAACATTAAAGTGTGACAAACATGCAAAAAAATCAAAAATCAGGAAGGGAACCAACACTTTTTCACACAACTGTATATGTAGAGCAGGATCCTTCCAGGGGGCGCGAATCTCGATATGGGTACAGTCTATTGCCCCCAGAACACTGGTAGAACCCCGATATGCAGAACAACCCTGCTTTACTCTCTGCCAGCCTTCAGGGTTGGTGGGATATCCAATATAATGGGGGAAATGTCCCGCAAAGCGGGAAGGAAGCAAGCCAGGATACTGGAGGAGGTACTCTGACTGACACCACCCAACTCTGCCAGTGGGTGCTGGAATGTGCCAGTGGCCAAGAAATGCAGGATGCATAATACTTTCGTCATGCCTGGCATGGACAATGACAAGCCAGTGCGGGAGTCCAGCCGTGGGCACAGCTGGGCATAAAGGTTTTGGACTTGGCCACGTGTCAGCCTGTAGCGAACCTGACACTCCGCATCAGTGACACCCTGCAGGGTGAGGCATATCCTTCTCAGCCAAATCGGCCATGGTACCACCAGTGCCAACTCCTGCTGGCGTCTTAGACGGGCCTTGCGTATATACAGCATAACTATTACTGCGCATAGGATGCCAACAGCCACATCATTAAACAGGTCCATAACTATGTGAATATACGTATCTGGTAGCGCGATGATAATCGCTTCTCGGGATTCAGGTGGTTCTCATAATATCATCCACATGGATTTTATATAAAAAGAAACAAAGAGTACATATGATAGTGCTGAGTGTATTTAATCAAATATTTGTGCAATACTGTTGAATTATTCCACTCACAAAGGTAGAGCCCTATCACTGGCTCTGAGTGGTTGGATGCATCTGGGTCTTTTTTTCTTCTTCTTATTCTGAAGGTAACCCACACCTTATACAATCGATAGCTCCTGTTATTCGTCAGATATAGGAGAAAGCATAGAGACAGAGAAACATTCTTGTGCAGATCCGCCAGTCAATATATGAACTGATACAAATAGAGTGTCAACTCACATTTGGTGGAGCTTTTAGCCAAGCTGTAGGTGGTATTGCCTGTGGATTTGTTAATGGGTCAGATCCACAGAAACCTCAACAGATTCCAGGACATTTGGACCAATTAATAAAAATCTTTAATTAAAACATAAAATAATATTATATTAACCACTTCGCTGCTGACGACGCGCTCAGCGCGTCCTCAGCAGTCCCGCTGGTGTGCTGAGGACGCGCTGAGCGCGTCCTCCCATTGGGGTCAGCGTTCGGCCGGGTTCCGGCCGATCGCTGGCCCCTCTGGTGCGGGCTGACATCCTGGATGTCAGCCCGGCATCCGGACCAGCAGCCGCCAGAATTAGGTGTCATCGCGGGGGCGCGATGACACCTAATTCAGGCGCCCCCCCCGCATGTGCGGAGGAGGCGCCTGAAAGGGAGGGGGGGGAGGTCCTTCGGACCTCTCTCCCTCCCGATCGGCGGCTCTGCGGGGATTAACCCAGGCATCATTTGGAAGGCACAGCCTGCCCTTCCAAATGATGCCTGGCATTAACCCCTGGGGAGCTGGATCGCGAATCGGCGCTGAAAAGCGCCGGTTCGCGATCCTTTCCCGGAGCTGGCCGACATCTTGGATGTCGGCCAAGCCTCCGGGAACTCCCCCTGAGGATGGCGTCATCGTGCGTAGCACGATGACGCCAGTCCTAGAGTTAACCCCTAACTGCCACCAACTGTGGAGATAGGAGTTCCAATGAACTCCCTATCTCCCGATCCGTGGCAGCTAGGGGTTAAATTTTGGTATGTTGGATCGGCCAGAGCATGGCCGTTCCAACGATACCAAACATGAAAGTGAAAAATTTTGTAAAAAAAAAAATGAAAAAAAAAAATTAAAAAATAAAAATAAAAAAATAAACACTTTTTTTTTATGTTTGTTAATGCAGCAATATTGTTCCCATTTCAATTATAATGTGAACAATGATGCTGCACTAACGATTTTTGTATGCGGTGCGTTTGTTAAAAATAGTGTCATTTCCCCAAAAAAAATGTAACGAGACCCCATCTCTAATTATTTTAACAAGCGCACCCCATACAAAATATAACCGCAATTGCTCGCATGTTAAAATGTGGAAAAAAACACTTTACACATTGTATATTATTGAAAATACATATTTTATTGCATTTTTTGTTATAATATACAGACATGACATAACGTATACATATAATAATGACATATTATGAATCTACCGAGTCTGACGGAAAGAACGATATATAAATGTCGGTGTCATATACTAAAATAAGCCTTCAAAACACGTTTAAACATGATGCGCAAAACAGGTAAAAATGACCTCAGCATAGGGGCGGGAAAAGCCTCAGCAGCGAAAGGGTTAAATCTGGCACAGCCAGATAGCCAATTTGGGTGCTTACCATTGTTTCTGCATTTGTATTCAGGTCCATAACTATGTTGTGTGGGACCAAGAGAACACTGGTGCTGCATTCCTTATGATAGGCTGTTAATTGCTTGTTGACTGCCTTTTAATTTGGAGGAAGGTTTTTCTTCTATTTTTTGGCTTGTTTTCAACTTTTCCGTCAGTAAACACTAGGGTTGAGCAGTAGGTAAATTTTTGCGATTAGCGCCGGCGCAAAAGTTAGCGCTGGGACCAAACAACCTGTTTTTTAGAATAGCGAAAGTGCCCTGTGGCGCTGCCCACGTTAAGTGTAGGATGCGGTAAGTACAGTAAGCTTGCGCTACGAATCGTTACTTACCGTGCATTAAGTGGTTTTCGCTGTTTGAAGCAAGAGGCAAACATTCTGTTGGTCCAGCACTAGACCGAATTTACCTGGCGCTAACGCAAAAACAAGCTGACGCGAGGGTTAGCTCACACCAGGTGATAGTGCCCAATGAGTTTTCCCAATGGGAATATAGAGGACTCTTAGATTATTAAAAACTATATTCGTAATAGATACCTGTATATAATATAAACAAACTTAATATAAAATCTTCATCCCATTCTAATTGTGTACACTTACCCTTGGATTCCATCTTCTAGTTTCCCCATCAATATGATGTATCTGTGTTATTCTTATGATTATTATTGCATTTAACCACCCTTTTGTGTGTTTTCATGCTTCTCTATAATTAATGTTTTCATCCATTGTGCAGAGGTTAAAGGATACAGCAGTCAGATGACAAATTATGCAAAATTATGTCTTCCTGCTTCAACCAATATCAGGTGAAATGAAGCAAATATTTCTTCAGTCACGGACCTATTATCTTGTCACAGTCTGCTGTGACCATAACATTTTTTCATTTAGATAAAATGATTAGAAGCACAATAGAACAGCGTGTGATTGTCAGGACAGACTTGCTGTGTTACCAGTCTACTATATTATAATTTAGGTACTAAATCCCTGCTCTTATTAAAGTGACCCTTGTCAGATTTTCCTACATGCTGAATGCAAGCCTATTTTTGCTCTCTCATTGATGCTAATAAAGGCATTATATTCTGAAATGGAGTGCCAACTTTTTCATGGACATGAAAGAACGGGCATTTTCCACATCTTGGATTTTCCCCCCAGCTAACATCTTTGAAACCAGGGCATTTATAAATGCACTCTTGTTTTTAAAGCAATTTATTGAAATGTATATTAAATTTTAGTTTGCAAATATGTATAAAAATATATATATGCATACTATGTATACACAAATACAATGCAATATAGAAAAAATATGTTATAAACCTAATAAAGAACAGATTGCAAATTCAGACTAACTGAACCTGTTTAAAAAGTTGTTATATTAAAAAAAGAATTATTAAAAAATATAAAGGAATAGAAGCGGAGTTACTTTTCGTAGTTTGTCAAGAACCTAATTGTACATTTCAGACATTTTCAGAATTGTGAACCTTTAAGGCTAGGGTCAGACGAGCGTGATTTCTACGGACTGTGCGTCCTTGCACACGGACGTACGTTAGTACGGAAGACGCAGTAGTGGCCACACAGTCCGTTTTTTTCACTGACGTATATATTTTGACGGATGTAGGAGGGAAAATAAATTAAAAAGCAAAACCATTTTGTCCGTGAAAAATGCTGGACGTATAAATGCAGTCCGTCTGACCACGTTCCATCACTCACACACAAAGCTATGCAGACGTTGCGGACGCAGCGCACTTTGTGCGGCCGTTCTAGGGGTTGTACGTTCTTGCCTGCCTTGCGTCCGTGGGCCGCGGCCATTGTGCGTCCGCAGTTCAGTGCGGATGTACTTCGTGTGTGGGACTCCATTGGCCTTTATCTCATGCAATCACGGACGTACTTTTGTGCGCCATCACGGACGTGAATGCTGCGCTCGTCTGACCGGAGCCTTAGTAGCTATAATTTGGACAGTTTTTTTGTGTACATAAAATGTTGATAGGCCTCTATCTTCCGAAAAAACCCACACCTGACTCACAGCACATGAATGAGCATAAAAATATAAAACCTATTGTGATATGTGCAGATATGTGAAACATAATAATACATTTAGGTAAAGTATGAAAAAAGAGTTAATTAAAAAAGGTACAACTCACAAACAACATATGTAAATGTGATCATAACACAGATAAAGATATAAAGGTAGTGTACACTTAAGAGTGTAAAAATAACTACTGTATAAATAGCTACTGTATCGAAATAAACATAAATAACACATCTGGGAATATTTTTCCAAGGAACTTCTCACCCTTGGGAGGTAATATACAATGTCAAACTATAAACTAGTGCCTTGTAGGTGTAAAATCTAGAAACTATCAGGTCTATTCAAAGAAAGGTGAAAATCAGGAGAATTGGCAGGAGCAGAGAACAATCTAGACCAAATAGTCAATTTGGAAAGTGAGATAAATGGGAGAATTTTTCTGGTTTGGCTATTTTGACCTCGAATTTTCACTTCTCCAGTTATTCTCCTGTGTTTCACCTTTCTTTGACTAGACCTGTATAAGCAAAAGTGCAACATAGTTTGTTTTTTGTATCCTCTCATAATTCTTGTATCCTCTCAATAATTCTTGTAAATGGTAACCTTGAAAAGAGTCTTTCATGGATCCGGGGTCCTGTTATCAATTACAACAAGGCAACCATACAAAAATATTGTACCATACAGCTTCGGCTCTTTGGCATGTGGCTAACTATTCATTGCTACGCTCTTCACCCCATCCAACGGTCTCATCTACACTGCGCCTTTGGTGCCGTTACAGAAAAAGGATGGGCTTGGCACATTTTCCCTCCCCTTTCACTCCTATCTCTCACAACCAGGGCCACCATCGGGGCAATGCGGCCCATGTTGCAGTAAGGGGCCCGGGGACTGGGGGGCCCACCGTCGGCAACTATGTTAACTTTAGGCCACAGGCCTCAGAAGAGGTACTGCGGCCTACCTGGGCCTGGCAGGGACACCAAGATGGCGGCCGGTGGGCCCCCTCTGATGATGTCAGAGAGAGCCTTCTAGAGGTCTGCAGCCCATGCTCCACCCGACTCCTGGCTGACTGGCTTTCTCCTGTGTACTCTGCGGCTCTGGGAGGAAGTGATCATATAAAGTCACTTCCTCCCAGCGCTCCATTATGCACGTTTAGGAGAGTGAAGGAGGAAAGCACCGGCAGTGACTCCCAGGACCAAGGAAGGTAATTAAACACTGGAGGGGTGGTGAAAACGGGGGGGGTGAAAACAGGGAGGGGGTGAAAACGGAGGAGATGGGGAGGGTGAAAATGGAGGAGGGGGCGTGGAAACGGAGGAGGGGGGTGAAAACGGAAGAGGAGGGGAGGGTGTAAATGGAGGAGTGGGAGTGGAAACGGAGGAGGGGAGGATGAAAACGGAGGGGAGGGTGAAAATGGAGGAAGGGGTGTGAAAACAGAGGAGGGGGGCTGAAAATGGAGGGGTGAATGAAATGAAACCGGATTGGGGAATTAAATGAAAACGGGGGGATGAAATGGACTTAAAACAGAGGGGGAGTGGTGAAATGAAAAATGAGAGACCCCCTGCCTATACCGTTAAAAGTCTATTGCTGTGGATCCTGTGTACGTTCATACTCATTGCCTTCGCCATTAGAGGTCTATTGCTGTGGATCCTGTGTACATTCATATTCATTGCCTTTACCATTAGAGGTCTATTGCTGTGGATTCTGTATACGTTCATACTCACTGCCTTTACTTTTCTGATGGCTGGCCTGCTCACAACCCAGATGTCCCGCCGGGCATGGCCAGTCCCTTTATGGTACCTGACCCTGACGGCCCATATATCTCCCCCTGAGGGATTGTGTAGTGCAAGATGGACTCGCTCCTTTTAACTACCTTGTTGAGTGGCGGGGCTCCTTCTGTGTTGCTTGAGTACACCCAACTCACGCATTACTTTAGGGGACTTACATGCCGAGATCCCCACGCCCTTCCCTTACACCTTTAGAGAAGCCTTGCATGGCAGACCCCCAACTTCTTTCTTCTCTCTACGCTATTCTTCTGTGCTGTCTGCAGACTGACCTCCCTTCCTACATGAAACGGTGGGACTCTGACCTCCCCACACCCCTTACAGTAGAGGACTGGGGCAAGATTTTCCAGATTAATTTCCACTCCTCTAGAGACTTATATGTACAAGAGTCCAATTTTAAAGTTCTCAGCAGATGGTATGCAATCCCCACTGTGATTCAAAAGTTTTATCTGTTGGTCCCCTCTACATGCTGGAGATGGCTGGCGGCTACTGGCACGTTCCTCCTTATCTGGTGGGAATGCCCGGTTATTAGCTCTTACTGGGAGGCGATATTTGGTTGTATCAAAGAAGTTACTGCCTTTCTTTTGCAGGTGTCCCCCACCGTGGCTCTATTGCACGGTGTTCCCTAGTTTTGCCTTCAGCAAGTGGACTGCTACTCAACTGGGTTTACATCAGGTGATTGACTCGGCCATTGCAAAATCTTCCACTTCTTTTCCTTTAAAAACTCCTAGGTTGCATTTGCAGTGTGTTTTGGACCATTGTCCACCTTTACTGTGAAGCGCCGTCCAATCAACTTTGCTGCATTTGGCTGAATTTGGGCAGACAGTTTATCTCTAATCACTGCTGAATTCATCCGGCTGCTTCTGTCTGTCATCAATAATCAATAATCATCAATAAACACTAATGACCCAGTGCCACTGGAAGCCATGCTTGCCCATGCCATCACACTGCCACCACCATGTTTTACAGATGCCATTGTGTGCTTTGGATTATGAGCTGTTCTAAACCTTCTCCACACTTTTTTCTTCCTGTCATTCTGGTACAGATTAATCTTTCATCCATGCAAAGAATGCTTTTCCAGAACTGGTCTGGCTTATTTAGATGTTTTATGGCAAAGTCTAGTCTGACTTTTCTATTTTTCAGGCTTATGAATAGTTTGCACCTTGTGGTGAACCCTCTGTATTTGCTCTCTGTGAAGTCTTCTCTTGATGGTGTACTTTGACAATGATACGCCCACCTCCTGGAGAGTGTCCTGCACTTGTCTGGATGTTGTGAATGGGTTTTTCTTTACCATAGAGAGGATCCTGCAATCATCCACCACTGTTGTCTCTGTGGATGTCCAGGCCTTTTTATGTTGCTGAGCTCAACAGTGCGTTCTTCTTTCCTCAGAATGTACCAAACTGTTTATTTGGCCGCTCCTAATGTTACTGCTATCTCTCTGATGGATTTTTTTTTAAGCCTTACACTAAGCCTGTTTCATTTGCTTGGACAGCTCCTTTCAACGCATGATGTAGATTCACAGCAAAAGATTCCAAATGCAAATACCACACTTAGGGGATTGTTCAGAGAGCACCACAATTTCGCCAACATTTTGGTGCTCTCTCATTCCCCGCACTTCACTATAGTTTCAGGGAATCAAAGTTCTCTACCCAGAGGTGAATTCAGCATTCACTGTAGCGTCCCCGGAGTGCAGGTAAAACCTGCTGCAATCAGTGGGGTATTTTGGCCTAGGCCAACAAGGCCTAGGGCGGCACTTTCCAGGGGGCGGCGGCCCGCACTGGTGGCCCCACCCCTAAAAAAGAATAAAATTATTTTTTTTTACTTTTGCAAAGTTTTTTGCCAGGAAGGATACATTTAGATTTCACTAATTTTCAAGTATGTCCTGGGCAGGCAAGGCCTAGGCTTTCACTTTCCAGGGGGCAGCAAAAAACCTCACCACTAAATGGGTTACTCACAGAGCACCGATATGACGCCAACATGTTGGTGTTCTGTAGTTCCCTGCACTTCGGGGAATAAAATTTCCCCACCCTGCAGTGAATTCACCATTCACCGCAGGGTCCCCAAAGTGCATGGAGTCAGCCGCTGAATGCTGCCACCGCAAACCCGTGGCCTGCTGTTTTAAAAAGAACTACTGAACGAAAATGTCTGGAATTTACATATAAGATCCTATGATTGATAATAAAAAGTTCTGTTACAGAAAAAAGAAAAACCGCTATTAAAAAAAAGGGGGGAATTTTGATGAAAAATGACTAAAGGGTACTAAAAAAAAAATCAAAGACTTTTTACTGCAGATTAAAATAATAAATGGTTTATTAGATATTGCATAAAAACGGGAATATTTTTAACATTGAAACCTATGGGGTTCGCCTGAGTAAACCTGCTGATTGAAACCACCGAACATCAGGGCATTTCACTGCCATTTCTATGCTGTTTGGTGTTCTCTGAATAGATTAAACATTACTTCTCTATGGGGATTTGCAATGCCTTCAAACAGCACCGTACTTGCTGGCAGTTCACCAAACTTGTGTGTGAGCATATCACAGAGCAGTGGTGTACTTAGGGGAGTGGCGGAGGGCGGGCCGCCCAGGTACCAGTTATTATTTGAGTGTCATTAGGGGGTACTAGGAGGTGCGACTGTCACTGTGTGTCAGCTTTGAGCTGTGTTCTCAAACAACGAGCAGCGGAGCAGGGCGTTGTCACGTTCAGCCACAATGGCGGTACCTGGCATGCGCCAAGTAGGGCCCAGGTAAGAGGAAAAGCCGCTATACGCAGAGATGTGTGACACAACAATCAGGATAAGGAAATAAACCACAGAAGACACTGGGGACCTCTGCACGGCTAATACCGAAGGAACCCTATACTGATAGATCGGTCCTTAGAGTGGCCGAATCTGCACTAATGGAAAAAGGATACCTTGTAGCCGTGCAGAGTCCTGGGAAAAACACAGACACCTAAAGGAGATATACTCAATAACTTGCAGGGAAGGACTTCAATAAACTAAAGCCGTGGTGTAAGGGATACACAACATATAACTCGATAAGCACAGAACCGCTAGGGATTCCCAGAAGAGTGGTCAATGAATAAGCCAGGGGTCAAAACCAAAACGTATACCTTGAGCCAAAGCGGGGATATAGCACCAGAGAAAATCCGTCAGCCAGCCAGAGGGTCAATACCAGGAAGTCAATCAGAACCTAGAACTCAGACAAGGGGGAAACACTGAGAAAGCACTAGGATAGAATAACAGGGAGCTCTCAGGAACAAATCTGTAGCTGAAGTGAACCAGGATGCAAGAGCATGGTGATATCGGCCCATGGCTTTAAATAGGGGAGTAATCAGCCCATATCACCAGCAGAAGCTCAACGAGCAAAGAACTTAACCCCTGAGCTGCATGTCAGGGAAAGCAGCACAGGGAAACACAGACATAAGGAATACAGAGGGCAGGGAGACAGGGTTGGAATGTGGGAACGTGACAGGCATTTGCATACGGAATAAAATCGAATAGAATAAAAATCCCCCTCTCCTCCCTCCATAGCTCCTCCCCTGCCCCGCAGCAGCTCTAGGAGAGGGGAGGGGGACGTGATTTGTGTGCAGAGAGAGAAGATGACAGTAAATGGCAGGTAAGAGGGGGGGTATCAGCAGAATATGAAGCCCTGTCTGCTTACTGCTGTTTAAAGTGGACCTTTCCTTAAGCAGCACTGCAGTGATAGAAATTTGTCATTGAGCTGCCTGGCTCCTGGTGAGGCTGCGTGTGTGCAGGTCACGCTGTCCGGCCAGTCAGGTGGTACTGAGTTTACTTATTTTTTTCTGTACTGCCTGACTGGCTGAACCACGTGACACGCACGCAGCTGTCCGCCCTTTCATTAACACGGACTCTCACTCTATTCTGGACTGAACACCCACCGGAAGGGAATCAAAGCCACGGTGCACCCTCTGGCAGTGGCACCCCACTGCTGACAAGATGGCTCCACGCACAGACACAGCCGCGATCCTGAGTCTGTACACAGTCCCTGCTGACTCTGCACACAGCCCTACCGCAGACGGAGGCCGGTAAATATAGAATAAATAACTGCTGTGTGCTCATATTCACTCGGTTTGCTGGGAGTCTTATTGCAGTGGATTCTGATGCACTCATACACACCGCACATTGCATTGCTGGGAGTTTTATTGCTGTGGATTTTGATACGCTGACACACATACCGCACATTGCATTGCTGGGAGTTTTATTGCTGTGGATTCTGTGATACACACTGCATATTACTGTGAGTTTTATTGCCCTGGAGCTCTGGGATACGCTCATACACACTGCACATTACTGTGAGTTTTATTGCTGTGCAGTTCTGATATGCTCATACACAGTGCCCATTTCTGTGAGTTTTATTGCTGTGCAGCTCTGTGATACACTCATATGCAGTGCAGGTTTCTGTGGCTTTTATTGTTCAACCAATTAGAACGGTTGTGATCCAGTATACTTGACATGCGTGGCTGTTCTTTGTAAATATGCTTGAATTTAAACATTTCATAATTTTATTTATCGCAATAGGTACATTTGAAATGGTATACAAAATATACAAGTAGGCACTTGGTATCCACTTTTAATATAAAGAGAGGAAAAGGCGGAGCTCTAAGAGGAAAAGGTGGAGCCTAAAGCGGAAGGGTGGGGATTAACCAGGAAGAGGTGTGCCCTTGACTGGAAGGGGTGTGTCAAATTTAAATTAGGGGGTGCACGAGTTTAGTCAGGCCTAGGGCAACACAAAACCTAAATACACCACTGGCTGCAATCCTGCTGAACACTCGCTGAAAACCCACTGAAAACCTGCTGGAACCGCTGCAAAAAACATGCTGAACACAGCCACCGGAAAAAGCCAACAAGCTGGCGAATGGGGTTAAAAAAATAAATCAAAACACAATACGCTTGAAAGTGTCAAGATTGAAACGTTACGCCTATCTCTGATGACGCCTGGGCTCAGTCTCCGTTCTTGACTTACTGTGACTCTCCGGTTACTAAGCTCCAGGAGTCTTCATATAAACTGCTGGCCTTTTGGTATAGAACCTCTGCACTTTTATCCCTTAATAGTCCAACTCATTCTCCGACTTGTAGTGTGCTTCCTCCTCTCCTGACTTTCCCAACCCTTCTCCTCCCCCACCCCCTTCTCTTTTCTCTTCTTTCTTTTCCCCTTCATTACCTCTTCGTTTCCTTACCACTTCAATTTACTTCTTCTACTGTTTTTCATGGCTCCTGTATTTTTCCTTGTCCTCTGTTGTCCTCCTATGCTGTTTTCACTCATTTCTCACCCTGCTCTGCTTGCTTTTTTCTTTTTCTTTCCTCTATTCTGCTGTCCTTTTCGCACTGCACTATGCCCAATTGTTGCTTTATCTCACATCAGCACTACCATTGGTTCGCGGTTTACACGGTTTCCCGCTGCTCCTTACTTTTTTAAATTGCCATAGTCATGCACTCCTTTCCGGCACCCCTATATGTTTTTGTCGTAAGAACTGCACAGTTTTTCACTTGGGATTATTTGGAACACTACTCATGGTTCCCATGCCGTTGTTACTACTTTATATTTCTGTAACCATGTTCTTGAACCCAGGACATACTTGAAAACGAGAGAAATTTCAATGTATCCTTCCTGGTAAAATCCTTTATTAATAAAATAAATAAACTACTATCAGGGTTATTCAAAGCGATCTGAATGGCTGCTGAAAGGTAACCGAACACTGAAAATCAGTGTTTGGTTACCTTTCTTGGCCATTCGGCTATCCAGAGAGCAGGCAATTCGCCAATTGTTGGCGAATTGCCTGCACATATGGTGCCTGTTCGGTGCCTGTTTGTGGGCAGTGAAATCCCCATAGAGAAGCAATGCTTCGGCTATTCTGAGAACAAAAACCAGCAGTGAAAAGTTGCCGAAATGCCCTGCCATTCGGTTGCTTCATTCGACAGGTTTATTCAGGCGAATCCCATAGGCTTCAATGTTAAAAATATTCCCGTTTTAACTTAATATCTAATAAACCGTTCATTATAATGTTCTGCAGTAAAAAGTCTCTTTATTTTTAGATTTTTTTAGGCATTTTTCAGGATTTTTTTTGCAAACATTTTTTTCCTGTTTTTTCTTTTAATGTAAATTTGTAAATTTCAGACATTTTCGCTCAGTAGTTTGTTTGCAAACAGCGTTTCACTTTTCAAACATTCAAGCGTACGTTTTTTTTCTTTTCTTCACCTCCTTCATCTGCAGTGTCGGGTTTTTCCGGCGGCTGCTCTGCACTGTGATCGGCTCCTGCTCGGGTTTCTCCGGCGTCTTCGGCGGCTTAATCCAGATGTTTTTGCGTTTTTCGGTGTGTGTTCACCCTCGTTTTGCGGTGAGTTTTCGGCGGGTTGGGATCGCCAAATCGCACCGAATTGAAGAGAACGAAAAGTCACCAAACGTGCGGTGGCTTTTCGATTCTCTTTGAATAACCCTGTATGAGCTTTAATGATTCTGATTCAGTGCATTGCCTGTATATAAATCTCATTCGCTGCTTAATAAAAACTTTTCATTTTAAAAAAATATATATATTGAAACACTGTTTGCAAAAAACTACTGAGCGAAAATGACTGGAATTTACAAATAAGGTCCTGTGAATGATAATATAAAGGTCTGTCATGGAAAAAAAGAAAAAACGCTATTAACCCCTTCACTGCTGAGGCATTTCACCGCTGTGTCCTGAGCTCATTTTTACCGCTTTTGCTCATCATGTTTAAACGCGATTAGAAGCCACATTTTATTATATAACCCAGACATATTATATATCGTTCTTTTCGGCAGACTCAGCAGATTCATAATTATATTATTTTTATATGTAAACGTCATGTCCTGCCTGTATATTATAACAAAAAAATGCAATAAAATTTGAATTTTTAATCATCTACAGCGTGTAAAGTGTTTTTTTTCACATTTTATCACACGAGCGCTTGCGGTTATATTTTCTATGGGGTGCACCGTGCGCTTGTACAAAAATTAGAAATGGGGACTTGTTACATTTTTGGGGGGAATTACGTGATTTTCAGCAAATGCAACCCATAGAAAAAAATCATTAGTGCAGTATCATTGTTCACATTATAATTGAAATGTGAATAATATTGCTGCATTAATAAAAACAACATACAAAAAAAACATGTTTTTATTTTTTTAAAATTTTGTTTTAACTTTGAATATGGTCATGTTTGGTATCATTCGAAAGGCCATGCTCAGGCCTTTCGAATGACACCCTCCATGCCACGGTTCTATATCTCCACCAGGGGATTTCCTTGGGAAATCACCGGGCAGCTAGGGGTTCCCCAGCTATCTGACGTCATCGCGCCATGCGCAATACGTCAGGAGGCGAGGGGTAACCCAAAGGTGGAGCCACCATCGAAGATGGCAGCCCCCACCGGAGCTAGATCGCGACGACGTGACGCCGAACGGCGCTGCATCGAGATCTGGCATGTAAGGGGTTAAGAAAAGGCACCGCTTTAAAGGGCAGACACTGCCCTTCAAAGCAATGCCTTTTTTTTCTTTAAACCCTCCCGATCGGGAGGGAGAGGCATCCAAAAGGATCCCCCTCCCTTTCAGGCGATCTCCCGGCATTGCCGGGGGGTTGCCTGGAAATTATGGTGCGATGATGTCAATGATGTTGGGAGGGGCTTAACTTCAGCATATCATTTGATATTGGATAAAAACAAATAAATTGAAAATAAATATTACACTACAATGGCCATTGGAGTAAACCAAAGCCTCTAATTGTGTTTTGTTTCACACGGCGTTATAGGAATAAGCGCAAATGACACCTTTTTTTCTTGTTATGTTTTATACATGTTGCTGGGCAGGATACTACATCTGGCGGTTGCAGTTGCCCTAGTGGGGAACAGGCGCGACCCCGCTCTTCCTGTACTATATTTAACATTGAAGCCATGTGAGAATGTTAAATATAGTAAAGGAAGAGCGGGGTCGCGCCTGTTCCCCACTAGGGCGGCTGCAACCGCCAGATGTAGTATCCTAACAATGATGCAACATAGAAACGCCACGAACAACGCCACGGTGGGAAACCCGATAAACCAACCGTCTCCACGAGATTCCAATCAGATGGGGATGCCACCAGCCCCCTGGATAAGTAGAAATGGAAGAAATGATGGATCTCCAGTGGATAAGAAGTGCCAAACGGTTTATTCATGGAACAGCAACCTTCAAAAAATCAGTGACGTTTCGACCCTGAGGTCTTAATCATACATGATGTATGATTTAGGCTGGGGTCAGACTGAGGCAGTGCGAACGCGCGTTCTGGCGCACTTAATCACGGCCGCACTAGCAGCAGATGCCGGGCAATGACGGCCAATATACGAAGTACGGTCGCACAAAAGTCCGGCTGCGCAACGCAAGTGGAAAATGAACGCATTTTTTCGAGAACGTTAAACCACTAGTACTGACGTACAGAGTGCGCTGCGTCCGCATAGCGGCGTGTTTGCGTGATTAGGAGACGTCAGACGCTGCTAATGTCCGGCCAACATAACGTCCAGACGCAAAAAGGGTTTTATTGATGATCCGTACAAAATCACGGATGAAACTGCGCATAGTATGACCGCTATTGCGTATTCCGTGAAAAAATACGTCCATTCTTCGAACGCACATTTTCACGGACAACGTGAAAAATGCGTTAGTCTGACCCTAGCCTAAGACCTCAGGGTCGAAACGTCACTGATTTTTTGAAGGTTGCTGTTCCATGAATAAACTGTTTGGCACTTCTTATCCACTGGAGATCCATCATTTCTTCCAGATGTAGTATCCTGCCCAGCAACATGTATAAAACATAACAAGAAAAAAAGGTGTCATCTGCGCTTATTCCTATAACGCCGTGTGAGGATTCTCCTCAATAAATCTGTTGAATGAAACCACTGAACAGCAGGGCGTTTCGGCAACTTTTCACTGCTGTTCGGTGGCCTCTGAATAGATTAACCTATACTTCTCTATATGGGGATTTCGCTGCCTTCGAAAAAGTACCGTATTTACTGGCAGTTTGCCAAAAATTTGGCAAACTGCCTGCTCTCTGAATAGTCGAATGGCCCCGAAATGTCACCATACAGGAAAATTCCCTGTTTGGTGACATTTCGGGCCAGATTGGCTCTCTCTGACTAACCCCTTAAGAATCAACTCTAGACCTTTTACCTGCTTAATTGATGAAGAAATAACGAAGGAGTGGCCCACACCTGGACATGAAACAGCTTCTGATTCAATTGTCCAATTACTTTTGGTCCCTTGAAAAAGGGGGGGACTACTCTTAAGAGCTGTTTTTCCTAAACCCTTCCTCCAATTTGAATGGCAATACCCTCAAATTAAACCTGAGAGTGTGCACTTTCAGTCCATATACATTATAGAACTACAGCTTGAATATGTTTTGGTAAACACTGGAAAAAATAAAATTGTGCCTGTGTCTAAATATATATGGACCTAACTGTATCTCTCTACTAATCTTCAGTCCTTAAAGCAATCCCTCAAAAAGTATTTTCAAATTAGGGTATCACATTCCTGACTGATTCCTCTCGTCAATTACCCTTCTCACACCATTATAGTGCCTTAGCCTGCATTTTTTGGCAATCTTAATCACTAGTAAGATGGGAACTCCTCTTGTTCTACTCCTTCCCAGCTCTAGATTGTAAACTCATCTAAGTAGGGCCCGCTATACCGCTTATCTCCGAATTCTAGGTTTGTCATTTTGTTAATATTTTTTTTAAATATATTTGTATTGATGGATCAGCATGAGAATACACAAGTAAGAACAACATAGTTTACATGAGTCATAATAAGCAATACAAAGCTAAATCGTGGCACCCGGCATTTAGCAAGGAATCATAACAGTAGATAGGTCAGGGTACAACAGTTGGAGAGGAACTGCAGTTACCAGGAGAGAGGAACTGTCATTTTGTTAATTTAAGTCTGCACTTGTTATTGTAAAGAACTACGGAAACTGTTGGCATTATGTAAATGATAATAATATCTGTTTAAAACAGCATAAAATTACATAACACATATCCTGCTTTTATGCTCCATTACAAAGGCCTCCATGGACACTATAGAAAGAGCTCCATAACAACTTATGTACATGATCTTGTAGGGTCAGCTGAAGAGCCACACTGTCTTCTGCACTTTGGGGAGGGTGGTGGTTTCATTAAGCAATTTTACAAATGCACAATCACTTAACCCCTTCCCTACCAAGTGATTTTTGTTGACTTTTTTATCACATTTATTTGAAAACTATGATGTGAAGTTAACAATTAAATATGGGGTAAAATAGAAGATTCGTATAAATATTGTTATTCTGAGATAGTTAAAAAAATTAAAATAATGTTAAATTGCAAATTTTTATTTTTTTCAGGTATTTGTTTATCCTTTACAGAAATATTGTTGAAATGCAAGATTCTGAGCTCTAGATGGTGTCCTTTTATATTAAACAATTCCAAACAGGGTCTGTATTATTCTCATACAGGCAGAAATGGCCTTTATGTCAGATACTGTGATAAACATAAATAATACAAAAGGGTCAGATCTCTTGCTTTTGGGGATTCGTAGTGATCATAATGAGATTATTAGCAATGCAGAAATAGAATATAAAAATAATATCTGTATGTGGCATAATGGCTGTATATGGAAATTATAGTAACACCTTTGATCTGTACTGTACAAGGATTTCAGTCATTATAACACCTGAATCTTATCCCTGTACAGCAGTAAGTGACCCCAGAGCTCTCCCTGTATTCTGCCCTCTCCTTTGGCAGCTGTAATGTAGCAGTAATCTATTTGAACGTTCGTTACAGTGAGCATTATGGCTGCTATTTGCAGCTGATTTTGTTTTTATGTCTCTCCAGGGTGCTTGGAGAGACATAAACCAAAGGATTTATTTTGTTTCTAGGAGACACAATAATATTGCTTTAAAAATGTGTGAAAATAGTCTTTTGATATGCTAACGCGTGCTTTTCAATGCATTACAGTACAAAATCAAGATAACTCGATTTTTGGGTGTGAAGGGGTTATACACCAAATTTTGAGAGCTTGTCTATATAATAAAAGAGTAAGGCTTTGGCTGTCCGTCGCCAAAGCCTTACTGCGCATGCGCGCGCAACCAGCGGCGGTTGGTTGCGCGCGCATGCAACCGCCGCGGCACGAGCCGGCTGCCGGCTCGCCGCGGCGGTTACACATGCACACAGCAGCCGGGTAGAGGCTGCGCTCGCAGCCTCTACCCGGCTGCCGCGCGCATCCAACCCCCCGAGCGGCGAAGGGAAAGTTTCCCCCGCCGCTCGGGGGTTGGATGCGCGCGGCAGCCGGGTAGAGGCTGCGAGCGCAGCCTCTACCCGGCTGCCGCGCGCATCCAACCCCCCGAGCGGCGGAGGGAAAGTTCCCTCCGCCGCTCAGGGGTAGGATGCGCGCGGCAGCCGGGTAGAGGCGCAGCCTCTACCCGGCTGCCGCGCGCATCCTACCCCCCGAGCGGCGGAGGGAAAGTTCCCTCGCTTCCGCTTTGAAGGACCCAAGCCCCGGTCACGTGACCGCGGCTTGGGTCCTTCAAAGACAGGAAGCGGGGAAATCTTCACTTCCCTGGCGCCGCTCGACAGGTAAGTATGAGCGCTGGTGGGGGGTCAATATCCACGAGCTGGGGGGGTCCATATCCACGAGCTGGGGGACCATATCCACGACCTGGGGGCAAATCCACGAGCTGGGCAAATCCACGTGCTGGGCAAATCCACGAGCTGGGGCAAATCCATGTGCTGGGCAAATCCATGAGCTGGGGCAAATCCATGTGCTGGGCAAATCCATGAGCTGGGGGCAAATCCATGAGCTGGGGGCAAA
Source organism: Leptobrachium leishanense (assembly GCA_009667805.1). Classification (NCBI taxonomy): domain Eukaryota; kingdom Metazoa; phylum Chordata; class Amphibia; order Anura; family Megophryidae; genus Leptobrachium; species Leptobrachium leishanense. The sequence continues at coordinate 261,498,779 of CM019064.1, forward strand.
TCCATGAGCTGGGGCAAATCCATGAGCTGGGCAACTCCATGAGCTGGGGGCAAATCCATGAGCTGGGCAAATCCATGTGCTGGGGGCAAATATCCATGTGCTGGGGGCAAATATCCATGTGCTGGGGGCAAATATCCATGTGCTGGGGCAGTATCCACATGCTGGGGCAATATCCACGTGCTGGGGCAGTATCCACGAGCTGGGGCAGTATCCACGAGCTGGGGCAGTATACCCACAATAGACTGCCCTCTGGGCAGGCTGGGGCAGTATCCACGTGCGGGGGCAGTATCCACGTGCGGGGGCAGTATCCACGAGCTGGGGCAGTATCCACGAGCTGGGGCAGTATATCCATGAGCAGGGGCAGTATATCCACAATAGACTGCCCTCTGGGCAGGCTTTACAACTAGTATATTAATAAACTAATATGTATAAAGAGCTAGTATACATATTATAGGAAGCATTCATTTACAGTAGGGAGCCAGCCACTGTGGCTAGCCTGGAATTGGAAGGGAACCATTATGGTTAACAAATGGGGGCTTTATACCTTACAGTCCATTCATTAAGAAAAAAACAAGTAGCTGGGAAGAGCCCAGAACTTTATGTAAACCATATCAGCAGAAAATGTGTTTTAGTTACCTGTGTATTGTTACGATTTCTTACTACCCACTAGTTTTTATTTTTTTGCAGTGTCCTGATAATATATGAAAAAGTAGTGTCTTCACTTAACATGGGATTGCCTCGGATTTATCGTACTCTACAGTTTTCTTCCAAATTGGAATTCAATACTGCCTCCAAATGGAATCATCTAAAATTTCCCTGCATAAAATGAAACTGAATATATAATTGCTTGAGATCTTTTAGTAGACATTTTTTTCAAGATGTACTTCAGAGTCAAACGGAACCAAATACAGAATCATATTGTAACAAATAATTGAACTGGAAATGAATAATAAGCTCTCAATTAAAAAGTATACTGATGTCTTTATAGTAATAATAAGGTAGCCATTTAGCCATTAAGTGGGGCAATCAAGTGTAATATACTGTCAAAGTGACCTCACTTTGACTTTGAACACCAATATTGTACTTTTAATAAAAATTAATTGACTATAACTTTTGACTTCAGGACATACAAAAACAGGACATACTTGAAAACGAGAGAAATCTCAATGTATCCTTCCTGGTAAAATACTAAAGAAACAAATAATATTCTTTTTTAACAATGCCAAATTAAAATGTGTTTCTATATATACTGTATATTGAATGGAAAACGCTAATAAACCTGACACTGAGAAGTCAAGAGTATTGCTTTATAAATCATGTTTTGTATATATTTACTTTTTTTCATCAAATCAACTTCTTACAGTAAAAACATTGTCAATTCAAGTTCAGAGTTATACATTAAAAGTTGCATGGAAGGAGAGTCAAAAGGGAAAAAAGCGAATTTGAAAAGTTTCGTAACTCTGGTATTCCTTCAAAATGTGTGGAGCAACAAACCAAATCAACACCCCACAGTAAACCCGTCACCTCAGCCACTGTGTACCAGAATAGTGTTTTCCCAACTTTGGTTCAACTTTCAATAGATAAACACCTAGAGCCAGTATGAGGCTCAGAATTGTGTGCGTTGACCCTTGAATATTATTTTAAGTAATATAGTCTGCAAACATACTACACTATATTAGATTATTTGATCCATTCTTGGTCCTTTCTCAAGTTTTATTGGAATATCCATTTGAAAGAAGATTACTGTGACGTAAGTCACTTCGGACTTGGGGTGCATAGATCTAGAGGCATATTTGTAGGGTGCAGGAATCTCTTGTGTGCAGAATGTTTGTGTAATCTGTGTTATGCAAGAATGTTATCGTCTGTCTATTGTCTGGTCCATGTCTATCTTGTTATCTTGATGAGAGGATTAACCTCCCAGCCTACCCTTGTCTCAAGAATGTGTTGATACACGTATCAATTTATATTTTAATAGTTTGTAAATCTAATAACTGTGATCTGTTATCCTCCTGATTACCATTGTCCTGACTTGTTTAGAAATGTTATGTAATGTTTAATTTAATTGTACCTAGCCTAATTAGGTTTCACATTCCAAGGAGCAAATGTGTCCCAAAATCTGTTTCAGTCAAATTAGGTCTCCCAACAGTTTCTAGGGGAGGTTTTGTATATGCAAATAACCAATGTGTGACTTATAAATATATGTGTGTCTGTCCCTAATTAAAGCAGTTCTATTCTAACCCTACATGCAGTCACAACTCATGGTTTGGTTAGCAGCTATATACAGTGGTAGCTGTTCCACTCTGACCCAGATCTACAGCCTCAGCTTATTTCTGGGGGATGTTAGCAAGGCTCTCAACGTGTACCCATCCTTAAGCTGTGGCTAAGGATTGGAGAAAGGCAAGAGAGTCACGAGGGGAACACGGGGGTCCAGCAAGGAAGCGGCATTGGCAGATATGACAATGTCGGGGTACTGAGATCTGTTACAATTACCTTTAATGTAATTGTCAGGGCCCCTGTCTGGAGCCCCCCAGCAGCCCACGTAAAGCCCGCCGTAGTCGTGGCAGGAAGGGTAAATCTGGTGCTGCGTTACCCTAAGTGCAGGGCAGCACTTTCTTGAACCACTCTACCATTGTCCAGCCTTGCTCACAGCACTGCAGGTCCAACAGGTGCCTCTAATCACCTACTTAACCTACTTAAGTGTGGAGCACCCAGAAAGCAATGCTTCTGCATTCGTTTCTTAGCCAGCAAGGCCAGTGGATTGTGATCCTGTTCAGTGTGTATCCTCTGCCATCCAGAGACTATCATGTGTGTACCCTCTGCATCCAGTATCCCGTGTTCATCCTCTGCCCTCCAGAGACTGCTTCCAAGACCCCAGCATCCTGGTTTCCCGTTCCCTCTGATCATCTGCATCCTGACTTAACCTGCAATCAAGATTCCATTCAGCCCTTTTCCTGTCCTGTCTTGTATCCCCAGTAAGTCTCCTATGTGTATCTGCCCTCTGTCTCCCTGTATCGTGTTTCCAGCATCCCTTTGTGTCCCCAGCATTGCATATCCCTCTGGTCACTCTCATTTAAATTCTGCCCTTCACCTTGCATAATCTGGACTTATTTCTACTGTTCAAACCTGAACCTGATAATAAACCCCTGTTTTCCCACACCTTGTTTCCGTTGCATCACTGCATTTTGGGTTCGCAACCTTGCCCTGCCACGCTGGTACCTAACATGTATGTATCATGTTTGTAACCCTTTGTGGTGATGTGTGCTGTACCTTGTTGTGATTTGTTTGGTATTCCTTTTATTCTTCAGCTTGACTTTTGTGGCTTAAATTATGAAATTTCTTTGCAATTCTATGCCAACAAGGGACACTACCACTTAGGCTGGGGTCAGACGAACGCAGTGTTAACGTCCGTGTTACCGCACATAAGTACGTCCGTGATAGCATACAATTGTGTTAAATGGAGCCCCACACACGAAGTACGTCCGCACAGAAGTGCAGGGGCTGACGGACGCTGCAAACGGACGCAGGTTAGGCAAGAACGTAATACTGCTAGAATGGACGTGCGGAGTGCGCCACGTCCACAACGTCCACATAGCTTTGTGTGTGAGTGATGGAGCGTGGTCAGATGGACTGCATTTATACGTCCAGCATTTTTGACGGACAGAATGTTCTTTCATTTTAATTTATTTTCCCTGCTACATCAGTCAAAAAATACATCAGTGAAAAAAACCGACTGTGTGGCCACTACCTTGTCGTCAGTCAGTAAGTACGTCCGTACTGCACGGACGCACAGTGCGTACAAAATGCGCTCATCTGACCCTAGCCTTAAGTGGGAACTAGATTACTTGTGCACCTATACAGGGTTAATCAGAGAGCGTGAAAAGCAGGAGTATGACTGGAGTATTAAAAATTCTAGGTCAAAATAGCCTATTTGGAAAGTGAGATGAAAGGGAGAATTTTTCTGGTTTGGCTATTTTGACCTAGAATTTTTCATTCTCCTGCTTTTCACACTCTCTGAATAACCCTGATAGAGTAAAATATTTTCTTAACAAAGCACATGTAAGATAAGGACGTTTCCTTTTTTTGGTGGTAGTATCCTGTTAATGCCTCCTGAACCTCTCTGCAACAATTCCTCCAGTTCTATCCCTATGGTTAATACAGATAACTCCCCCTTATTCCAATGCTGGGCTGCCTTCCTTCTCCAGATGTGACATGCTGACAGCTACCTGTAAAAAGTCACTTGACCTGGGAGGAGGCTGAAGGCTCGAGTGAGTGTCTAACCAATACAATGGCTCGTAATGCAAGTGTTAGTGAGTGCTATTAGCTGGAATCGGTGAGTAAGAATCCTCTTGCATCCCAATACCCACAAAGCCAAATCAACGCTCACTGGGATGAATCAGCCCGCTGAGCCCCCCTTCCCCCACCAGGAGTACAGACGGGTTGAGGACCCCAGGTCACGGTGGCTAGAGTGTCGCTTTAATTAACATAATTTTAATGACCCTAGGAATATGAAATTTTAAATGTGTCCTTGCTTAAACTTACAAGCCATATGTGGAATACTAGTGTCCCACAACTCAATCTGTTTAATCACTGCATATTCTAATCCGATTAGATTTGTATCCATAACTTCCTCATTGCATTGTGATGTGATGCTGGCGCACTACCAGGCTTCCTTTTTTTTTTTTTTTTTTTCTTTCATGAACAACTGCAATCCCCAGATGATTTTTGCTGTTTAAAAATTGATAGCAAATAATAAATCTAAGGTTTAGAACAGTATATGAAAGTTGTTTATATTTTATGTCTGCAGATTATTTCCACATGTCTTCATAAAATTAAAAGGGGTCGGGAAACAGCAGCATGAGGTATGTTATATTGGAAATAGTTGTAAATTATTTAAAAAGCGTAAAAAATATTTTTTTTGTAAATCACCATCAGTTTTATTCAGAGAGCACCGAAATGTCCCTGATATTTCATGCTCTCCCGTTCACCGCGCTCCGGCGCGTTAAATTCGCCAACCCTGTGGTAAATTCAGCCACCAGAAAAAGCCGATAAGCCGCTGAGCAAGGGTTAAAAAAAAATAATGAATGCAACTTTTAACCCCTTCACTGCTGAGCCATTTCACCTCTGTGTGCTGAGCTCATTTTTACCATATTTGCTCATGTATAACCGCGATTTTAAGTCATGTTTTATTATACGACCCCAGAGGTGTAACTAGAAACCTCAGGGCCCAGGTGTGGAAATCCATGACGGGCCCCCCTCCACCCTACGCAAAAACATATCCCCCCCAGTCACCACGCACTGGACCCCTCTAGGTCCACAATGTCGGCTCCACAGCAATAAAACTCACAGGAAGGTGCAGTGTGCATGAGCGTATCACAGAGCTCCACAGCAATCCGGGCCGGATTAACACAGGGGCTGATGGAGCTGCAATTCCAGGCCCATGCCCCAGAATAGGCCCAGAGAAAGGATAACTATGTCTGTATTGATGGGCATTTGGACCCCTGTATCTCCGACTCCATAGCAGCTACAGGGTCCTGCCAGAGCATTATCTTTCCAATGATATCAAACATGACCAGGTTTCTTGTAACAATAAAATAATAAATATTTATTTGTTTTCTTTGTTTCACTTTTCAATTATAAAGTGACCAATGATGCTGCACTAACTCAACATCTCCTTTCTCATGTCACCATTGTGGAGGTGATAACACAATCCTTCTTCATTACGAATTGTTCCATCAAAAACCTAAACCGTCGCACTGCAGCGAAGTGCACTGGGTGGGACTTTGGAACCCTGCGTTACTAATCTTTACACCTCACAAGGTCAAGTAAGGTGTCATAGAACAGGTCAGAGCCTGGCCTTTGCATTGATACCAAACGATACCAAAATCTAATCGAAAAGCAAACCAAAAAACTTTTTTTATTTACTTATTTTAGTTCCAAAGTGATGGCAATGTCCATTTGTCATGTATAAAATGAGCAATACCACTGCCATTACTTCCCTTCGCATTTCCCGGGCTGGGAGCAAGGTCATTGTTTCATAAATAGTCATATTATTCATAAAACCATTATTCATTACTGTGAGTTTTATTGCTGTGGAGCTCTGTGATACACTCATACACACTGCACATCACAGAGCTCCACAGTAATATGCGGTGTCTATGAGCGTACCACAGAGCTCCACATCCCCCCCAGTAAATTTCTCCCCAGTTAATTTGATTTCTCCCCAACCCATTTCCACACGCACCACCCCCTGCTCACACACACAACCCTTTGTACACACACACACCACTCCCTGCTCACAGGCCACACACTCACTCACTCACTCACTTACTTGTTACATACTTAAAATAGGTAAGTATGGTCTCTCTCCACTCCCCCTCCCTGCACATGCTGGACACTTCCAACACAGCAGGGGAGGCTCTGCTTTGCTTGGCTGTGAACGGGGAAGGGGTGGGGCCAGCACATCCCCATGTGAGCTGCTGGCCTGGCAGCCTCCTCCTCTTCTCCCTGGACTTCTGCCTGGACTGCAGAGGCAAGCAGGGCCAATCCAGGCCCCCCACCCATCCGATTGTGGGCCCTTGGACTCAGGGACCCAGGTGCAGTGGCACCCCTGGTAGTTACGACCCAGACAAATTATATATCATTTTTTTACGGCAGATTCATAATATATCTTTTATTAGTATACATCATGCCCTGAGAGAATGCTAGAACAATTTTTTTTTTTTTTAAAAAAAAAACAAAGTGAATTTCCAGTCATCTTCAGCGTGTAAAATTTATATTTTTCACATTTTATCATCCAAGCCTTTGCAATTATATTTTCGCTTGGTGTACGCTTGTAAAGATAAATAGAACTGAAGGGGAGTGGCCACCTGCAGTGGAGAGCAGTCGTGTTTTGGCAGTGCTCTGCATTTTTGTACCCGATTTAAGGGATTTTTGGCAACTTTTCTGTCCTCAGCCGTCATCTGCCTTGCTTCTTTACTGCTGGTCATCGGAGTAGTGTTCCGGAGCTCGACTTGCCCCCCCCTCCTCCGGACCCACGGGACATTCTGACCGAGCCTGTTGCTGTGGCCTACCGTCATTTTTGAAGCCTGTGGTTGCCTAAACACAAGTGCCCTGCTCCCTAGCTTCCTGATGGGCAGGAAGACTAAAGGCAGTGGGGTGGTGGAGGGCTCATGCACCTCGGAGATCAGGATCTCACTCGTAGGGGGACGAGGCCGATGCCAGCTGCCTCTGGACCCACATGATCCTGCTACTCTTGCTCTGGTGAGAGCCGATGCCTTGGGCGTGTTGTCTGTCCCGTTGGCACAGCTACCAGGAATGGTGATATGTTGACCACCTTCAGGCCATGCAAGGGGATATACGTACCTTACTGGCAGATACCAGATCTTCTTGGCAGACCGATATTCAGTCCCTCGACGCTAACCTTTCTACCACCGGACCCTGGTGGGAGAGCTCCTTTCGCTTATGCAGGAGTTGGAGGGGGTGCAGGCCACAACCTCAGGCGCCTCCGGGATAGGACTGCGATCCGGCGCAAATCGCGATCCAGTCCCAAAGAGGTTAAAGACAGGCACCGCTGGGAAGGGCAGACTTTGCCCTTACCAACGGTGCCTGACTTTATTTGCTGGTACTTACTGAAGGGGAGAGAAAAAGGTCCTAAGTAACCACCCCCTCTTCAGGTACTCTCCCTGCTCTGGCGGGGGGGTTGACTGAAATAGACGTCATTGCGCCCAGTGCGATGACATCACTGTACTTGCAGGGTCCCGGAGGCGGGACTGACATCTAAGATATCATCAGCCTGCACCGGGAGACCACAGCGATCGGCCGAAATAATGACCGGTCGCTGGCTGCTAAGTGAGGATGCGCTCAACGCATTGTCCGCATGCTGAGCGCGTTCAATACGACGTTGGATAATACGCCAATGTATGATGAAATGCCAGCTTTTTGAATGGCCATGAAATTGCACCATATGGGGGAAATAACTGTTCATTGCAATTTCGTGGCCAATTTGGTGCTCTTTGAATAACCCCTCATATGTTTTTTATAATATCCCATGTTTATATTTAAAAATATAGCCACAGAGTGATCATGGAGGGAGACTAGGAACTATTTGTTCCCAGTCTCACTTTGCTCCTGGTGAGACTGAATGATCAACAATAGCAAACCCCTTCTGTACAGGTTGCTGAGCTCACACTAAAAAAAATCAGTCCCTTGCAGATGACGTAATAAAATTTCCAACACAGAAAATAGGTTGTGGTCAATATCCATTCGTTCTCCCTAGGTATTTGAATTTAACATAATATAAATAATAGTTTACTGTCCTACTTAGGACCTGCTTAAGGTGCTGATAAAGTAGTATGAAATGTATAGAGCCTTTGCTGAGAATGGCTCTTGTAATGTATGTTTACAAATGCTAAAGAATGTGAATAAAGCTTATTGTCGCTCTCCCCATGTCTGTCTTGGAAGCTGAGCAGTCCAGAAAACAAGTTGATATTGTTTTTCCTACATCATTATAGTAATTATTCTGCAACAAAATGAATAAAAAGAAAGCTTACAATTGCATTAGCAAATCATTCTGAATAGTGATATGAAAATGTAGTTTGAGTATCAGACTTGGAGTTGAATATCTTGGTTTGCCTTTGCCCCATTCCGCTCATCCTCAGTCTATATCCACCCTCACCCTCAGTCACAGCCTGTCATCATTACTGTGATCCAGCCCCAATGTAGCGCCATCCTTCTCACGCCCCATTGTTGTACCTCTGTGTCAGTTCACTTTCCTTTACTGTGTGAAAGGCCAAATATAGTTAACTTTCTTTCACACATTTTTGGGGTTATGGGTTTGGAGGTTCAGCTCCATCAGACCATGGCTCTATTGCCAAATGGAACTGAAAATCGGTACTACTCACTGTGATTGTACGCCGTCTCTTCCCGTCTGTCCTGGCTCTCCAGACACCCCCTTACCAGGATCAGCCCGGCCTCTGAGTTGCTCGGAACTCAGTGCCTCGAGCAGCCTGATCCGCAGCTGCGGACCCTCTTGTTCTGAACCCTTGCCTTGGAGCCTCCTTGCATTTCGAGAATGCCGCTCAGTGCCTTCTGAGAGTGATTATAGCTGTAGCGTAGTTGAGACAGACACCAGGCAGGCTGTATGTTCATCACAGGATACACACTGGCCATTTCACATGGCCTGCTTTTATTTGGTTCACAATCAGATAACAACAGTTAACATTCCCGCCCCCCAGACATTACGGCACCGTCATTCAGCAGTTCCCCATCAGGTCCTCTCAGAGTGCAAGCTCTTGAGCAGGGGCTTTTCTGGTACTGTTCTATGTGTTTAACTTGCATGTATATTGGTTATCCTGTCTTTCCCATTGTACAGCACTACGGTACATGGTGGTGCCTTCTAATTAACTGTACCTGCAGTCATACAGAGCACAGGTCCTTGTTTGGGGGGGATTCCAGAGGAGCAGCGGCAAACCAGGGGCACTGTTTGATAGCTTGGGTCCCTAGGGTGTCACGGTCCAAAAAGCGCCCAGATCTGGGGGTAGGGGCACGAATGGCAGCATATAGTAGATATCCCCCTTGGATGCCGCATGGTCAGGGCTACTTAAGCTCCTGGGGTCAAGAAAGGCTCAGCAAAGTGGGTTCCCAATGGAGCTCCCTCCTGAAAATCACCACAACGGTAGCTCGCCTGAGGATCACCCCACCTTTGAAAAATCACCCCGCTGGAGCAGTTAGTTTTCGGGCGCAGACGTTTAAAGTTTCTGAAAGATGGCTCCATTACAGGCAATTAATTGGTTGGCCCTACTAGCTTCTTGGATGGTGATTGGCTGGGGTTTCAAACCCAGCTCAGGCTTTCAATCCCAGGCTAACCCTGGTGTCAGATAACACAGTAAGCCTAAGGGACAGGCTTAAAGGCATTTTGATTACATGCTGATGGGGGGGGGGAGAAGAGTCACAAAAACACCACTTTAAAACACTAAGACAATTAGCTTAACTGAGGGGAATAGCAGAGGAGCGAGGGGTTAATACAGTCTCTGAGCCAGGGGTTCAGCGACAATACATTTAAAACCACACAATATGAGTGAACATAAGGTCTTCCCCAAAGCAACGGTCTATGTCTTTTGGGATTTTCGCCATGGAAATGAAAGTCTTGGGGTTTGACGCGGGGATCGCTACGTCAGTTCCATGCCACTCACCTGTTATGGAAGATCTGTAGAGGGGCATGAGCAACCAAATTTAAATTGTGATCCAGAAGACCTCATCAGGTCTAGTTGGAGTCAAGTGAGTTTAGAGAAAGTTCCTAGGGAAAAAAGACAAGCTAAATTTGTCACACATAAAAAAATAAGTAAATGGCAACACTATGCTGCAGCGACAAACAACAGTTAAAAAAATAAAATCAGTCCTGATTGACGACTCTCACTATCTAGGAAGACAGCCTATACTGTTAGTATTCATCCCTACTTCATGCAAAGAACAAAAAAAAGTGTGCTTCAATTACCCACACTAAAGAAAAAAACTGAAAATTTTAGTTTACTTTGAATGGCCAATAAAGTGTAAGCTTATCTGCCAACATCTGTAACCGTAGTGTTCAAAAGACTCACCCAGGTTTAAGTAGTAGAGGGCGACCATGGAATTCCTTTCCTCCCAGTGTACATCATAATCAGTTGTACAGCATCTGTGTTTTTTTTTTTTTTTTTTTTTAAAAAAATCTTGGACCTAGTTGATGCCTTCAAGGATGCCGGCACTTGAGAATGAATATGTAGGAGAATTGAATAATCTAGCAATGTGTGCTGTGTATGAGTGTATCACAGAACTTAACAAGAGAAAAAAGGTGTCATCTGCGCTCGTTTCTATGTATTTCCATGTACAACAAAACACTCAGGAGGTTTTAGTTTGTTTCAATGGCCATTGCAACGTAAGCTCACTCGCCCCTTCAAGACACCTTTTTGTAGAATGAGTACCTAACCAATGTACCAAAAGCCACTCTATTGAGCAGCTCCATACCCCTCCTGCTGCTTTTCAGCTAAGGAGAGGCAGAAAGATGGTGGGTTTTATTTATACACGCACCAAACACTTCCCATTTGGGGTTGAAAACAAAACATGGAAAAAGGAACAGCAGCAAAACGACTAACTGGTGTTACAAGCAGGTTGTACATGGAAATACATAGAAATGAGCGCAGATGACACCTTTTATCTCTTCAGTTTTATACATGAACTGAGCTGAGTATGGGCGCAACGCCATTTTTTCTGTATGTATGTATCACAGAGCTTCTCAGCATTAAAACTCGACTGTGCTGTCTGTCTGAGTGTATCACAGAATTCACAGCACTGAAATGCACATACTGCAACCCATACAGACACACAAACATACTGCCAGGCCCCCTTCCCATACACACACTGACACTGCCAGGTCCCACTCCCCACACTGCCATACACTCACATACACACACTGCCACCTTCCCACCTCCTCCCCCCCAGTGGCAGCGCCCCATACACTCTCACACTGCCAGTTACCCCTCCCCAGACTGCCATCGCCCATACTCACACACTGCCAGTTACCCCTCCACAGACTGCCAGTCCCCACATACACTCACACACTGCCAGCTCCCCCATACATTCACATAGCCAGCCTCCTGTTTCCTCTTTCACTGCTGAGCATCTGATAAGAGTATCAGACACGTGGTTGCATGCGGAGGGGCAGCCTGCCTCCATTGCAACCAGGTGATTGGTTTTGAAGGCGGCCTATCCAGCTCCTGTTTTCTCATAAAGTGAGTGCACAGGGCAGAAATCCAAACTCTCGGCCAGGGACCGGGAATTTGATTTTGTTGACGGGTAAGTATATCTGTATGAAAAGGGCTGAAAACCTTCTAGGACGCACTCTTCTTTGGCACAGGTGTTCCATTTGCAGGTTCTATTTTACATTGAATCGTTGTAAGCCTCCGTACTGATCTATCCTCAGTGAGTTAATTATAGATGACCACATTTATGGGATTGACTGTTAATAATTTGTTAAAGTTTGCACAACTTTTGGGGGAAGGACTTTTATTCCACACAATTAAAGAATCAGTTGGATCCAACAGTCTGTTGTGCCCTGAACCTCTCCAGAGCAATAGGAGTTGGATTGGCACCCTAAGTTACTACTTGTTCGTGAATTTTACACCTAAAGCTTTTTATTTTTTTAGTTTTAGACTTCAAGCACAAATCACTCTGTATTATATATTGTCCTCTTTGTATTTTATGTAGGAAAACATGTGTGTGTTTGAGTAAGTGTCATTTGTTCATGTATTGATTTATGTTGTTTCATTGTAGTTTTCTTAGATGTGTTAGACTGTTACACATCATTTGCACAAATAATGCTTGATTGATCTAGAATGTGTTTGTTTTTCTGTTACCTAATACTTGAAGTGCCAGTCACCATCCACTGCTATATATGTATCAAAAGGATGATTGCTATCAAAAAGATGCCACCTAAGGATACGTTAGGTTACGATGTGTCAAAAAAGTCACAGTAAATACGCACTCTCCATTTCCTTTCACGTTCAGAGTTATTCATGATGTGCATAGGAAGAGAATCAAAAGGGGAAATAAAGGTGAATTTGAAAATTTTTATAACTGTTATTCCTTCATCTCAACTTTTGTGGTCTGAAATGTGCAATTCCTATGCCATTTTGCACAAATTCTGCAATTAGTGAATCGTAATCATCTTTGTACAGTTTTTGGTTTTATTGCTTTTTCATCGACCTCTGGAAGCATCTCATACTTAAGATTTTAGAAAAAATATATTTACCAGTTTTTATAAATTAAATATTTTTCATGTTTAAAGATTGCATTTTAATTACAGATTTGTTCACCACACAACCTGCTTATCATTAATATATTGTTACGTGTGACCTGCACCATGGATGCATCAGAGAATAGAAAATCAGTATCCAGAATCAATGCTTCATAAGTGCTAGAAGATGTGTGAAACAGCTTGTATCAAATACTGTCTACTGTCTAGAGATTTGAATGGGCGTCTAGAGAATAGATTTATTGAATGATGGTAAGAAAGTAATGGATGGATTGGATTTGTCAGCATGACATGGAAGTGACCTGCCATAAGATTTCAGAGATAATATTGAGTAGTTTAGCCGTCATCCTCCATTACTGAACATGCCAATTTCAAGCCATAAGATTTTAGCTTTATACTTACTGCTGATAAACATGAAGCACATAATAACAGAGTTAAATCCAGGCTTACAATACACAAATATATATAATAAAAGTTACAGTTGCAGAGGACACTTACACATTCCAGCAATCCAGAGAACCGCTTACAGAGCACATGAGCTACATTCCCCATGTGCAGCAAAGAACTCTGGATAGGATATGCAAATTAAATCCACAACTTTTTACCTTTTTTGCATCTAGGCTCTGTAATAACACAGAACCCTCCTTGTTCAATGCCATGCCATATTAAATTACTATTATTAATCTTCATTTATAAAGCGCCAGCATATTCTGTAGTCAGTGATGGACTGCAAGGTGGGAGTGATGGACTGCAAGGTGGGAGTGATGGACTGCAAGGTGGGAGTGATGGACTGCAGGGTGGGAGTGATGGACTGCAGGGTGGGAGTGATGGACTGCAAGGTGGGAGTGATGGACTGCTTGCATCAGTGAGTCGGGTGGTAGGCTTCCCTAAAAAAATAGGAAAGTCTTAAGTGAGCGTTTGAAGGAGAAGGCTTTTTTTACATATATACACCAGACCAGGAAGCGAGCACACCAACTCATACATTTAAAGATTTTAACAGAGTTTAACCTAACAACTCTTAACCCTTTCAAGATTTTAAAATGTTTAACCCATTAAAGATTTTTTCAAACATTTTTAACCCCAAGCTGTTTAAAAATTATGGGAATTTAGTTTCCAAAATGTGGCCATAAATTGCTTAAGCCTGTTAAAATCTAGAAAGTGTTAAGCATTGTTAGAATCTTTAAAATCTGTTAAAATCTATAAATATTATATACGCACACCTTTTCGTATTCTCTAGATCTCACCCAAAACAACAGATTTGTAGCCATGATAAGAGTAATACTCACAAAGTTTCAAAGAAGACCCTTAGATCCTGCTATTATAGATATAGAACTATAAATAACTCCCCTTTATTTTTCATTTGATACTTTTTATTGAACGTTCATCAAATGGTACATACACAATGATATCACAATGTAAGCTAAATACATGCTCTTGTATGGTAGATATAATTTAGATTCACATAGACCCCGGTATTACATGTACAGTTGTGTTAAATTATTCAACCCCCAATGCTGTAAAGGGTTTTAGGGAATTTAGTGTACATTTGTAATTGTATTCAGAATGAAATCCTACAAGGACTTTTTAAAGAACCATATGCAACTAAAATGACATCAATTGGTTTTGTAATACAGTAGTAACTGTTTCTTTTGTGAATTCTTCATTGACACAATTATTCAACCCCTTAAAGACTACCACTCTGAAGAACAGAGGTTCATTCAAGTGTTTTCAATCAGGTATTGAAAACACCTGTGGATGTCACGGAGCAGCAATAAAGCATAATAAGCACCAATTAGGCAGCTTTAAAATGACTGTGATACTCAGCTCCTTCTAGACATTTACTGGTGTGGTTACAAACATGGTGAAGTCAAGAGAATTGGTCCAGGAAGACAAGAGACGAGGTGATAAGAAGATTGCAAAGATGTTAAACATACCAAGAGAGACCATAGGAAGCATCATTCGCAAATTCAAGGCAAAGGGCACTGTTGAAACGCTACCTGGTCATGGCAGAAAGCAGATGCTGACTTCGACTGCTGTGCGCTACCTGAAGCGTAGAGTGGAGAAAAGTTCCCGTGTGACTGCTGAGGAACTGAGAAAAGATTTGTCAGATGTGGGTACTGAAGTTTCAGCTCAGACAATACGGCGCACACTGCGTAATGAAGGCCTCCATGCCAGAACTCCCAGGCGCACCCCCTTGCTGTCTCCAAAGAATAAGAAGAGTCGACTGCAGTATGCCAAAAGTCATGTGGACAAACCACAGACGTTTTGGGATAGTGTTCTGTGGACTGATGAAACAAAATTAGAACTGTTTGGGCCCATGGATCAACGCTATGTTTGGAGGAGGAAGAACAAGGCCTATGAAGAAAAGAACACCTTGCCTACTGTGAAGCATGGTGGGGGGTGAATCATGCTTTGGGGCTGTTTTGCTTCTGCAGGTACAGGGAAGCTTCAGCGTGTGCAAGGTATCATGAATTCTCTTCAGTACCAGGAGATATTGGATGACAATGTGATGCAGTCCGTCACAAACCTGAGGCTTGGGAGACGTTGGACCTTTCAACAGGACAATGATCCCAAGCATACCTCCAAGTCCTCTAGAGCATGGTTGCAGATTAAAGGCTGGAACATTTTGGAGTGGCCATCGCAGTCACCTGACTTAAACCCAATTGAGAACCTCTGGTGGGACTTAAAGAAAGCAGTTGCAGTGCGCAAGCCTAAGAATGTGACTGAACTGGAGGCTTTTGCCCATGACAAATGGGCGAAGATACCCGTAGATCGCTGCAAGACACTTGTGTCAAGCTATGCTTCACGTTTAAAAGCTGTTAGTACAACATCCTTTTACAGTTATAAGTACTAAGATTGAATGTCACTTGGGGGTTGAATAAAACTGATAATGATGTGAGCACAGAAAAGACATTTGTGGTTATTTCATTATAAATGTTATGTTATATTTGTCTGACCTACACGTGCCTCTTTGATTTAATTGTAAGCAAGATGACTGAATGATCAAAATCAATGTCAAACTGGCCAAAACACTCAATTTCAGTGGGGGTTGAATAATTTTGAACACAACTGTAGCTACACCTTCTTTTTTAACAAACAAAAATGGGAAATCATTACAATAGATATTATAAAACAGTCCAAAAACTAAGAATGTGAATTCTAACAATACTAAAGAAAAATCTAAATTAGAACAGGAAAGAACTAAAAACTTCTCCAGATTGGAGTATGGCATTAAACAGGCTAACAGGTTCAAAAAAGACAGTCAAGCCAAAGAAGAAAGCATATAGGGTTGAAGGGTAAAGATCACCAGCGAGTCCAAGCGGTCTACAACCCGCCACCATCTCTAGGAGCAAGGTGCTGCTTTTATTCCAAAATTGGGGTTCTAATGCTGGAAAATAGCAATGCCAGGTAGTCATAAATTTCTTGACGTGGGTTTCTCTGTTGACGAGATTATGGAGCCAGTCCATGCGAAAACATCTTTGTAGTTTTGTTATGAATAGGGAGAGGGACGTAGATGAAGGGGGGGGGGTTCCAGGTATATTGTTTATGATCTACAGCTGCTATGATATGAAATGTTTTGTCATAATTTTATTTTATTTTTATTTTTTTATAAATGTATTTTTTATTGAGAAATATGTCAAACAATAATACTTATTATTCCTCTGAAAACAGAGGCAGAACATTTCCTCAGTTTCAGCATTATAAAAACAATAACTAATGAAAGATAAGGGGGGAAAGTAAACAGAGGAAAGATAGAAATAGATAGAAAGAAATAGGGACTGCCCGGGTCCCTATAGAGACAGATTAAGAGAGAGGAAGGGAGAGGGGGAGGCTCTTAAGCAATATTAAGCGTAACCATTATCTGGCAATCTCCCAATCACGTTCTGACCCAAATGCCTGCCATCAGTGCGTCATAATTTTATTTTAAGAGATTGCCTAAAATATGAAATTCCCAGGACCAGGAAGAGGGATTGGCAGGTCATTAGAGGTTAAGTATGACTGGACCACAGACCAGAAGGGCAGCTCCAAAAACAGTGATTATAAATCCGCTCGCAGTTCAGGGCATCTAAAACATGTGATATTTAGATTATTTATTGTCCATCGATTGCAAAAAGAAACTTCAAGATTTTACTTATCTTTGACGTTTCAAACTTATAAGAACACAGTTTGTTTTCCGAATTGTACTTATGTTGTCTCTAAACCACAATCCGTCCACCGTTTCCCAAAACAAGACCTTGCCAATAATCTACAAAATGTAGAAATATTGTGAAATAGAAAGTATGGTCAACCTTCATAACCCCAGTGTTTTCTTGAAGTAAAGTGAGTTCTCACATTAGCATGTACAGTTGTTTGCTCTCTTGCATGGTGCAATTCTCAAGGTTGAGGTTGTTGGTTGTGATATTATAAAGAGGAGACTGGCATACATAATGGGGAGTATCTCTCAATCATAAAGTAATAAAAAAAAAAAGGGAAATGGGGCTTTCAGTCTCCAACTCATCACAGAGTCTCGATTATGAACTGCAACTGTATATTTAGCGAGGAAACCAAGATATGCAGAGGTCCACAGTGTGATCCATCAAGGACCTCTGCTAAACCACACTACTTACCACAGAGAGGTGGTAAACTCTGAAGGGGCACAGTGAGTTTAAGGCTAGGGTCAGACGAACGCAGTGCGAACGCGCGTGCAGCCGCACTTTATCACGGCCGTAGTAGCAGCAAATAAGGGGCAATATACGAAGTACGGCCGCACGAAAGTTCGGCCTGGGGGGGGCGTGTCCGGACCGCTGAGCTTAATGGCCGCTTGTTAGCTGGGCTCTCCAGGGACTCTCACTTTTCAGCAGCACAGCTTCATTTCAAATCGACATGGGTAAGCACAAAAGGCTCACCCAAGCCCCTGGAACTCCAGAGGAATGCCACAGCCCACCTCACAGCGGGATTCACGGCTATTTTCCGCCGCAATCGGGAGCGCAGGTTCCACAGGGGGAATCCAAGATGGCGGTCGGGTCGGCTGCACATGAGGGACCTAAGATGGCGGCAGCTACTACACCGACGGCGCCACACTCCCCAGCTTCACCCGGCGGCGGCTGGGAACCACCACCAGATCTCCTGCAGATTATGCGGGCCCTGCCAACCAGGGAGGATCTCACGGCGGCCACCAGAGAACTGCGCCATTCCCTCTCAGGGGAAATACAGCAGGTGAGACAGGATGTCCTAGGCCTCACCCAGCGTATAGTAGCGGTGGAAGGGGTTCACCAGGCACAATCGGACGCTATCCAGGCCCACTCCACACAGTTAACCCTGCATCACACTTTACTTCAAACTCTCACCAGACAACTTGAAGACCTCGAAAACAGGGGCAGGCATAATAATATTAGAATACGAGGCCTGCCTGAAAACTAACGCGATTCGGATGATTTACACCGCATCCTCACCAACCTATTTAATTTTCTGCTGCAAAAAGCGCCAGATACTGCAGTGGAAATGGAGCGCTGGCATCGCGCCCTAAGATCCCGGGGCCCCCCAGGCAGCCCCCCTCGTGACGTCATTTGCTGTCTCTTAAGGTTTAGCGTCAAGGAGGCTATCATGGCTGGGGCCAGGAATAAGTCGGCCTTACGATTTGAAGGAGCGAAAGTGGAACTCTTTCAAGATGTATCCTTACTCACTTTACATTCTAGGAGGGCACTTAAACCCCTAACATCGGCCCTACAACAAGCGGGATTACAATATCAGTGGATATACCCGGCAGGATTACAAGTACGCACTCCTCAAGGCCCAGTCACGGTGCGTGGTGGTGACGAACTGCCTGAATTTCTCTCCACGCTGAATCTACCACCCGACACTATCTTGGAATGGCCTGACCCAATACGGTTTCTCACTTCCGCTACGCAGAGGCCTCAACGGGTCCCCCGACAGCGCAGATCACCACGTGGAGCCGTCGCTGACGGACAGTTCGCACAGTTCGGTTCACAGGAGGCTTGAGGATTGCACATTGTCCTTCTGTTACATGGCACATTCGTGGAGAAGACATCTAATGGCAAGTTCGAATGCCCCGCGCTATTGTTTGTACAGCTCTGGTGGAGCGAGGTACATTATGTAGAAGCATTATTTTACTGAGAGGGTGGTGGATACATGGAACAGTCTTCCAGTAGAAGTGGTAGAGGCCAAAACAGTAATTGAATTTAAGCAGGCATGGGATAGGCATAAGGCTATCCTAAACAAAAGATAAATCCAGGTAAAGTATCCATGTAATTGGGCAGACTAGATGGGCCGAAAGGTTCTTATCTGCCGACATTTTTCTATGTTTCTATGTTTCTAGACACTGAGTGTGGTGTCCTTCGCTACCTCATGCTGCCATTGAAACATTATCTGCGGTTTCGGGGATGGATGGCTCCCACTCTACGCATACTCTGCATACAAGTCTTGCTACGGAGATGATGCCAGCTGGCGGACCTGCGCTGTGGTCTCTGCAATTTTGGAGAACGTCATACGCCGGTCATACGCCGAATGTATTTCTGCTCCTTTGCTCTCCCTTTTCCGCATTTTTCACCTGGAACGGGTGTGTGGTTTTTATAGCACCATTAATAGTAGTTATCAACAAGACACAATAATTATGGTCGTTCGACAGCGGGTGAGATTCGCCTGGAGACTCTGGTTTCGTAATTTGTACATTTTTTCTTCTTTTGTTTTTAGTACAGGATATTGTTGCACTTATCTTAATATCATGTCAGGATACGTCTCCCTGGGGTATTAGCCCACTCCGGAAGGAGTTGTTTAGGCGGGGCAACTCTCCGCTTCGCTCTGAGCGTCGCCTGGGATTTACACCCCACTTAGGGCACACGCTCGCGGTATTTTGTTTAGGTTTAACTGTTTTCTTTGTGTATTCACCCCCCTCCTTTCCCTACCCCTTTCCCCCCTTGGTACACCCACCTCAGGTTCTTGTATAAAGGTTAGATATCATGGCATACCAGCACAGACCTTTGCTCATACGCTCTATTAATGCTGGAGGATTGAACATACCTGCTAAGAGACATATTGCTTTACGGGATTTTGCTAAGGCTCAAGTCTCGGTGGCTCTTATTCAGGAGACACATTTTTTGTGCGACAAGGCACCGGCACTCCGGAGCGCTTCATACCCTCTGGGGTTTTATAGCAATTACAGGGAGGGTAAATATCGAGGGGTGGCTATTCTATTTGCTAAGCATGTACCATTCCAATTGTTGGCCCACAAGGCGGATGATGAGGGCAGATATGTCATGGTCAAAGGCACTATTGGAGAACAGCTATACACCTTTGTTTCTATTTATCTCCCCAACCGCAGACAACACATAGCCCTTAAGACGATCATGTCTGTGGTCGCTGATTTCCAGGACAGCACCCTGGTGGTGGGAGGTGATTTTTAACCTTCCACTGGATCCTAAGCTTGATACCTCACGTGGGTCTACCTGTGTTCCCTTATCGGTCATCCGCTCGACACGACTAACATTACTGGACTCCACCCTGACGGATTGCTGGAGGGCGTTGCATCCCTCCACCAGGGACTATACGCACTACAGCTCTTTACACAAATCATACTCCCGCATTGACCACATCTTTCTCCCATTCGCACAATCACATCTTATTAGATACGCGTCAATTGGCTCACAGACATGGTCTGACCATTGCCCAGTAGATGTAGAACTCAACTCATGCTTGTACAGACCTAAGGCGTCCCATTGGCAGCTGAACGAAACTCTATTGTCTGACCAGATGGTACTCTCCGGCCTAAAGGAAGCGGTATCTCAGTACTTTACAGACAACTCAGTTCCTGACGTCACCCCTCCCTTGCTGTGGGAAGCCCATAAAGCCACAGCAAGGGGATATCTCATTAAACAAGGGGCTCGCCTTAAGAGGGAGCGCATAGCACGACAGGAGGATTTGATGGCCCAGATCCGCATATTGGAAGCCTCTCATAAAGCCACAAGCTCTGAGGAGGACTATGTGCGGCTCTCGGCCCTTAGAGTGGAATTAAACTCACTGCTAAATATTAAAGCTCAGAGGTCCTTTACACACTATAAACATCTATTTTTTGAACACGGCAACAGGTGTGGCAGACTGCTAGCCAGAGTTCTACGCAAAAAACGCAGTTCGGCTTACATTTCTAAAATCACGGACAGGTCGGGGGGAAACACTCTCTGCCTTCCTCTATGCTGGGGGTATTTCGTTCCCATTTTCATTCACTATACAATCTAGACAAGACGACACCACCTACATTCTCTTTGACACATAAGATTGAGACGTATCTACAAACTCATGTTAAACGCAAATTGTCGATAGCAAACAGACAACTTATAGAAGCCCCCATTACGGATGAGGAACTTCGCATAGCCATCACTGACACCCCTACGGGTAAGGCTCCAGGCCCTGATGGCTTGTCGCTTTTGTATTACAAAAAACTTTTAGATACACTGATACCGCAATGGTTATCCGCATTCAACTCCCTCACGCAGGGTGGGTGCCTCCATCCCGCCACACTTACAGCCTCGGTCACCCTACTCCCAAAACCAGGAAAGGACTTGGATCAATGTAGTGATTACAGACCTATATCGCTGCTTAACCAGGATGTCAAGCTGTTTGCCAAGGTGCTGGCCACCCGACTTAAGCCATTCATCCCTGGTTTGGTACATGCGGATCAGACGGGCTTCTTTCCTGGGAGGGAGGCGAAGGATAGTACTGTCAGGGCAGTGAACTTAATACACGGTTCACCACGTTTAACCACTGCTCCTTTTCTGCTCCTGTCCACTGACTGTGACAAAGCTTTCGACCGGGTTCGTTGGGATTTCCTATTTCGAACTCTGTCACATATGGGACTGGGGGAGAATATGTTTCTCTGGATTCGGGCATTGTACACGCACCCTTCAGCCCGCATTAATGTTAATGGGGTCCTGTCTGACTCATTCCCCATTTCAAATGGCACCAGACAGGGTTGTCCCCTCTCGCCTCTCCTGTTCGCGTTATCTCTCGAACCCTTTTTACAAGCAGTCAGGGACGCCCCGGATATAGCCGGATTGAGGGTGGGTAATACAGAACATCGGCTAGCTGCATATGCCGATGATTTACTGTTTTTTGTGTGCTCCCCTAAAGTCACCCTGCCTACTTTGCTGCGTATGTTTGCCGACTATGGAACTCTGAGTAATTTAAAATTGAATATGGATAAGTCCGAAATCATGCCTGTCCTCATTCCCCCTAGAGAAGCACTAGCTCTGCAATCTTCGTTCCCCTTTAAATGGTGTCAGGGCCAACTTAAATATCTTGGCACTTTTTTGACCCCGGACACTAATGACCTTTACCGAGCTAATTTCCAGCCACTTTTAGCCTCCCTTGAACTAGATTTACGCAGGTGGGCTCTCCCGCATATATCGTGGTTTGGTCGCATTAATACTATAAAAATGTCAGTCCTGCCCAGGATATTGTATCTGTTTCAGACACTGCCTATTAGCTTACCACGCCTCTTTTTTAAACGACTAAACTCCATGTTCTGCACTTTCGTGTGGAATGGTAAAGCACCTCGAGTTAAGCTTAATCTGTTGACTACACCTCGCTCCATGGGCGGCATGTCCATGCCACACATTTGGCATTACTACTGCGCGACTCATATGCAACGCCTGGTGGAATGGGGCAAAAACGCATCACCTAAATTGTGGGTGGGAATTGAAAAACGGTTTGCGGGCGATAGTTTAGCTGTCTTGCCATGGATGCCTCGGAACTTGGCAAGCCCCCTACACAATGCACTCCCAACTACATTGGCCACGCTTTCCGTATGGCGCTCCCTGCAGACTAAGCTACCGGTGGCTCCCTATCCCTCCCCATTGATGCCACTACAACATCTACCAGTATTCTCTAGGCACCTCATCCCTACGGCACCTACAGATGATCCTCCCTCCCCGCTCCCGCGTCATTTCTTAACGGCTGGCGCTCAGGTGGCAGAAGATTGACTACCATATAGCCGCCCTTTAGGATTTCTGGGTAAATTCCACCTCCATCGGCTCATATCCTATCTGGGCTCGCTGGCACCGCTAGATAAATACTGTAGACCCCTCACGATATTTGAATCCATCTCGCATCGAGGGACAACTCCCCCGCACAGTATATCACTTTTCTATGGCCTCCTCCAATCACTTTCTTCACCTCCGACTAAGTTCTGTGACAAATGGGAAGCCTCCTTTCGCATAACGTTAAATGAGGACTGGTCTAAGATCTACACCCTTGCCCACTGTTGCACCCCCTCCACTAGGATACAGGAAGTCAATTATAAAATATTGTATAGATGGTACCGCACACCGGACAGATTAAGTCACTTCTCAGGTGGGGGTGGGGATCTGTGCTGGAGATGTAGTGCGCCACATGCGGACCATCTACACATCTGGTGGTCGTGTCCGAAAGTGCAGACATTCTGGGAACGTATACATTAATACGTGTGTAAGCTGGTGGAGCCCTCTCCTCCGTTTACGCCGGAATTTTATCTGTTACACCACACGCCTTACAGCATCTCAGGCTATAAAAAATCTATCATTCCATGTCTGTTACATGCTGCACGGCTCACGATCCCCAGATTTTGGAAACAAGATATCTCCCCCCCACTTTCAGTATGGTTTGATGAAATGGAGTTCATTCGTGGGGTAGATGAACTCACTTTCCGTGCCCGAGATCGCTACGCGGAGTATTCTACAAAATGGTATTACTGGTTATCTGATATACGCAGAATCTCATGACCCCTTTACACCTCTTGCATTGTGTCATCAGCCTTGGGTACTCTGTTTTATGTTTATGTTTATACCCTGAGTCCTTATGACTCTTTTTCCCTGTATTATTGTCTCACCCCTCCTTAAAGTTATAACTATCATATGTATCATTACTTTGAAATGGGCGACTCTGGCCCTCTTTTATTGTTGGCTTGCTATTTGTCATATGCCTGGTAACGTGATGCTCAATGTTTTCCTTGCATTTCTCTAATGTGCCTTATTGTGAATAAACTTGAATATGTCAAAAAAGAAAGTTCGGCCTGGCAACGCAAGCGGCAAACAAACACATTTTTTCGAGAACGTGATACCGCTAGTACTGACATACAGAGTGCGCTGCGTCCGCTAGCAGCGTGTGTGCGTGATTAGGAGACGTCAGATGCTGCTATTGTCCGGCCAACATAACGTCCAGACGCAAAAAGGGTTTTATTGATGATCCGTACAAAATCACGGACGTAAATGCACATCGTATGACCGCTATCGCGTATTCCGTGAAAAAAATATGTGTGACAGGTGACTTCAATAAATACATATTTATAACTCAAATAGTAATACGGAATAAAATGGAAGAAGTGATTTATTGGGAACTGATCTTTTGGGGTTTGCTTTGGGCAGTTGTAGACCTAAGGCCGTTCTGTAATAATAGCAGAAATGTATTGTAGGTTTTACTCGTCTGTTTTGGGTCTTTTTGATCAGTCTTGATTACTATGTTACATTAATTATAACACATGTAGAGTTACTGAACTGAGATTAGGTGATTTGATAAAAATACAGAGAAGCAAATGTATGGGGGTCTGGGCTGAGGACTGCTTAGTAAAATGTGGCAGATAATAATTAATAGATGCCTTAACATTTCTCCTGTAGATTCAGTTGTATTAGTTTACATGTTAATAGTCCATCTGTCCTCCCATGGCCTTGTCTTGTCCTAGAAACCTCCTGTTTGATAGACTAATTTGGCTTCCAGACGGCTAAGTAATGTTTAATGACACCAATGAGACATATTGATTAATAATTGTTCGCTTATCACACAGTACTGCACTTAGCCAACTCCACCAGCTCCTGTAACATAATGTTTGGCTGAAATTATAAAGTAAAACTGTTTAAGGGAGTATTTAATTTATCGAGCTAATAAGATCAAGTCCAACAAGCCAAAGCTTTGCCCTCAGTATCATTCATGTCCTGAAACATTTTAATACATATTTCTTTTTTTCGAGTGATAAAAATGCTGTTTATCGGACAAAAATAGAAAAAAGCTATAGCGTAATTAGCAAGAGTGTGATTAAAATTACAAATGAGGAGATAAAAAAAAGGATTTCTGGCAATAAAATTTTTTACTGTTATGTGCAATCTGCCAGGGAACATATGTGCTCTGCTTTTCTACTTAATTTGGTAAAGCCAGCTTTTCTCTGTAGTAAAGTCTATTAAACCGGTAATATTCACAGGCCCTGCTTTTCATAGTGGGAGCAAAGCAATGAATGCAAATGAGTACGGACCTTAAAATTTTTAAATGAAGCAAAGCATAAGTCACATTTATGGCTCATTTGAATCAAAATAAATACCAGTCGATGTTATTCTAGTTCACTCTCAAAGTGGACATTATATAATTTTTCCAATAAGTAGGGAAGTGGAAATGGTGGAATACAAAGAAAGCCAGCCTCCTCCCCATGACTTCCCTTCATGGCTGCCTCAGACTAGGACGACAAGAGTGGGCAGATAAAATTCAAATTACTGTAGAAAAACAGACACAGAGTATGTTACAGGCTGTTGTTGCCATCTTTAGTTTACTGTGGCCAGAGCAGCCCAGCTCCTCCTTCCCCCAGCACCAACCCCAACAGATTCTCATTAAAGACATTAATGCTTAAGTAATACATGTTACATATTTCAATTATTTCAGCAATGCAGAAAAAAATAGAGCGAGAAATCTTTTTTCTGTCTACTCATCTCCAGTCCACTACACTATTGCAGAGAGCAGATAGGCCGCATTGTGGCCTACCTACTGGATGCTTATCCCAATGGGGCCTAACCGTTTACTTTATAGAGAGCTTCCTTTCCCTACTACTTTTCAAATCATGGTCGGTTGGTGAAGAGCTAAATGTTAAACAGCAAATAAAAGGAATATAATTGTAAAATAATGTGCACAAGATATAACATTAATATTGATTACAGGACCACTCAGGAAGCTATTTTCTATCATATTTGATCCAGACATCTCTTTCAACCCACAATCAATGCTCCGTGTAATTTGTTTTTTAGTTATTACTATGTGTTCTGTTTACTTCTTTGTGGCTTGCAACAAATCAGCTTCAAACTATGATGCCAGGAAAATGGGGGATTGTAGTGAAATCCGTTTCATTAAGAAAACTCCATTTGAAATGCCCTTATTCCTGACCTCTCCAAGAGACATATTGCTTTGGTTATAAATCATACAGACAAGCTCTGTTAAATTACTGGCAAAGGAGCCATCATTGTCTTGTCCTAGTAAAATATACACTGTATAACAACCTGCGATTCACACTATGCAATTTTGTTAGGTTAGGTGCAGTATATTTATCACCGATTTAAACTGCATTAGCAGCCATTCCCTGGTGATTCGTCAAATTTGCCTTTTTCTCCTTTTCATTGAGAAGTCCACTGCACAGGACATACTTGAAAACGAGAGAAATCTCAATGTATCCTTCCTGGTAAAATACTTTGCAAATAAATAAATAAATAAGAGTACCCTTCCCACTGTACAGCAATAAAAGTTTTTATAAAGCACCAACAACATTCTGTAATTGTAATACCATGAACAAAAACATATATGTAGTAATAGAATTGATTTCTTACGAATGTAGCAAGGATTTTTAAATAGGAATAGGAGAATTTCACTCAGTTCCAGGCATTTAGTAGATATGTTTGTTTTGTTTCGTTCCGAATCGCAATTCATACGAAATTATACCAATTCAGATTTCGGAACTCCCGAAATAACGAATAGATTTTGTCAAAGATGGAATGAAAACAAAAGGAACCAAAACGGTGTATAACAAATTGATTTCATTTTTACGAATCGATTCGTTAGACTCAGCACTACATTCCTGTCCATTGGCTGTGGTGCCGAATCTGTTGTATTCAGCACCACAGGCCATGAACAGCGACATACAGTCAGGTCCAGAAATATTGGGACATTGACACAATTCTAACATCTTTGGCTCTATACACCACCACAATGGAGTTGGAATGAAACAAACACAATGTGCTTTAACTGCAGACTGTCAGCTTTAATTTGAGGGGTATGTACATCCAACTCAGGTGAACGGTGTAGGACTTACAGCAGTTTGCAGATGTGCCTCCCACTCGTTAAGGGACCAAAGGTAATGGGACAATTGGCTTCTCAGCTGTTCCATGGCCAGGTGTGATATTCCCTCATTACCCCAATTACAATGTGCAGATAAAAGGCCCAGAGTTCATTTCAAGTGTGCTATTTGCATTTGGAATCTGTTGCTGTCAACTCTCAAGATGAGATCCAAAGAGCTGTCACTATCAGTGAAGCAAGCCATCATTAGGCTGAAGGAACAAAACAAACCCATCAGAGACATAGCAAGAACATTAGGTGTGGCCAAAACAACTATTTGGAACATTCTCAAAAAGAAGGAACGCACCGGTGAGCTCAGCAACACCAAAAGACCCGGGAGACCACGGAAAACAACTGTGGTGGATGACCGAAGAATTCTTTCCCTGGTGAAGAAAACACCCTTCACAAAAGTTGGCCAGATCAAGAACACTCCAGGAGGTAGGTGTATGTGTGTCAAAGTCAACAATCAAGAGAAGACTTCGCCAGAGTGAATACAGAGGGTTCACCACAAGATGTAAACCATTGGTGAGCCTCAAAAGCAGGAAGGCCAGATTAGAGTTTGCCAAACAACACCTAACAAAGCCTTCACAGTTCTGGAACAAGATCCTATGGACAGATGAGACCAAGATCAACTTGTACCAGAGTGATGGGAAGAGAAGAGTATGGAGAAGGAAAGGAACTGCTCATGATCCTAAGCATACCACCTCATCAGTGAAGCATTGTGGTAGTGTCATGGCGTGGACATGTATGGCTGCCAATGGAACTGGTTCTCTTGTATTTATTGATGACGTGACTGCTGACAAAAGCAGCAGGATGAATTCTGAAGTGTTTCGGGCAATATTATCTGCTCACATTCAGCCAAATGCTGCAGAACTCATTGGACGGCGCTTCACAGTGCAGATGGACAATGACCCAAAGCATACTGCAAAAGCAACCAAAGAGTTTTTGAAGGGACAGAAGTGGAATGTTATGCAATGGCCAAGTCAATCACCTGACCTGAATCCCATTGAGCATGCATTTTACTTCCTGAAGACAAAACTGAAGGAAAAATGCCCCAAGAACAAGTATGAACTGAAGACCGTTGCAGTAGAGGCCTGGCAGAGCATCACCAGGGATGAAACCCAGCGTCTGGTGATGTCTATGCATTTCAGACTTCAGGCTGTGATTGACAGCAAAGGATTTGCAACCAAGTATTACGAAGGGAACGTTTGATTTATGATTATTATTCTGTCCCATTACCTTTGGTCCCTTAACAAGTGGGAGGCACATGTGCAAACTGCTGTAAGTCCTACACCGTTCGCCTGAGTTGGATGTACATACCCTCAAATTAAAGCTGACAGTCTGCAGTTAAAGCACATTGTGTTTGTTTCATTCCAACTCCATTGTGGTGGTGTATAGAGCCAAAGATGTTAGAATTGTGTCGCTGTCCCAATATTTCTGGACCTGACTGTATGGCAGCGTTTGGTGCGATTCGGTGGCAGAGAAATTCCCCATAGAGTAGTAATGGTTAATCTATTCAGAGAACACTGAACAGCACTGAAATGTCAATGAAATGCCAAGATTTTTGTTGGTTTGGTTCGACAGGTTTAAACAGGCAAATCCCATAGGTTTCAATGTAAATGAAATCCGTGCGTATTCATATGCTGCATTAATTATACCGCAGGGAGGCGCTTCCCAGCAGTGTGCGTATTCATTAAGTATACCGCAGAGAGACGCTTCCCCGCAATGTGCATATTCATATGCTGCATTAATTATACGACGTAGAGAGGCGCTTGTTCCCCGCAGTGTGCGTATTCATATGCTGCCTTAATTATACCGCAGAGAGGCGCTTCCCAGCAGTATGCGGATTCATATGCTGCATTAATTTTTTTATTTTTTTCCGTTTTAAATCATTTTCTTTTTTTTCTTTTTTCTTTTTTTCGTTTCTGATAATTTTGTTCAGCTTTTTTTCCGTTTTAAAACCTTTTATTCTGGTTTTTATTTTTAAAGTCAGACCATTTGGGTCAGTTTTTTTTTTTTAAATCGTTTTGTTCATTTTTGTTCCTTTCATACCATTTTAATATGATTTAAATAAAGTTGTGCAATGCATATTCATAAGAAAAAAGGATCTTTATTTAAGAAAAAAAAACATAGAATCGGCAGAATTACCGTATCGACAGAAATATTGGATCCAAAAAACCATTAGTTTCAGTCAAAAGGAATAGACACTTTGAAACAAAGAGAACAGACGATCCGAAAAACACAAAAATTTCCGATATCACGAAAAAAAGTCGATATGAAAAACGAGCCGATCCAATAACACGAAAATGGCCGAAATCACGGGGAAAAAAGTCTATACGAAAACGAGCTGAAATGAAATGAGCCGTAAAGAAAATTGTCCGAAACGAAAAGTTACAAAATCCGAACGAAATGAACCGAAACAAACCGAAAAAAAAATCGGTGCACATCTCTAATATCTTGGGACTTGCTGGGCATGACTCGTGCCATAAAGTCTCGGCTTATGCCGATGACTTGTTCTTCCTGTGACTAGCCCGGAGGTTACTCTTCCAGCGATTACGCGGGAACTTGCGGCTTATGGGGCGGTGGCTGGTCTATGGATCAATCAGGACAAATAGGAGTTCCTTAATGTCTCCCTGGACCATTCCTCTTTACGCAGTGTCTGTCAGGATTATTCTTTTTCCTATTGTGCCCAACACATGAAATACCTCAGTGTTTGGCTAGCTTTCTTCACCGCCCTGCGATCAGCACTCCTCAACTTCATCTGGTCGAAAGGCCGACCTTGCGTGGGTTTTGCGATCTTGTGTCGACTGAAACATTGAGGCGGTTTGACTCTTCCGGATCCCAGACGGTACTATTACGCCAGCCACCTGGCTCGGGTGGTGTACTGGTCGGCAGCTAGCCCAGATAAACGATGGTTAGACTTGGAATTTGCTACGGTATGTTGGGCCGTCCGCTGTGGACGCCCCCTTTCCCTGCTGGACCATTTTAATTTTTATCAATTGACGTCGTACCTGCGGAGTCTTCGCTGTGGGTACAGTCTGAGCCGCCAACTGCTCCCATTCGAAACCCTTTGGCAAACAGGGAAGCCGCTGGCTCAGGGGTATCAACACTGTACAACCTTCTTCAGACCAGTGACTCTACCGTCCCCCCCTTTGTCTTGCGCTGGGACCGGGAGCTAGATACTGCCATCTCTGGAGAACAGTGGAATAAAACTTTTTTCCTGGTCCACAAGGCGGGTAGTGCAACGAGCGTTCAGGAAACATCCTAGAAAATTATTGCATTTTGGTATCGTTCTCCTAGCTTCCTACATCGAGTCTACCCGTTGGTCTCGTCAGACTGCTGGCGGTGTGAATCAGACTGTGGCACATATCTTCATGTATGGTGGTCCTGCCCCAGTTTGAGGCCATTTTGGACTCAGGTTAGATAGGTTGTTCTTCAGGTCACCGATGTGGATTTGCCACTTACTCCTAAATGCTTTTTGCTTCTCCACATCCCGCTTCCTCCTAAATCCCTTAAGCGTTCGGTCCTCCTTTTCATGCTCCTTGCAGCCCGCGCCTTGATACCTGCCCTGTGGAAGTAGACGAGGGCCCCCTACTGTTAGGGAATGGGTTAGTAGAGTGGACGACCTCCGATCCGTCAACTTCTTGGAAGCGTAGACTCGAGGGGTGGCAGCAGACTTTGCCATGAAATGGTTCCACTGGGAACGGTACGCTGCCAGTACCCGAGCTGCTCCCCTCGAGCCCTGATCCCCGATTGCTCCACCTATTGTGCTGAAGGTTGGGGTCATGGTTTATCAGGGGCACCTGACCCTGTTGTGTTGTCTGTGTGGTTGTTTTGTGTTCCCTTGATGTCCCTCTCCCCTACTTCCCCTTTAACCTACTACTTTCTCGCTCGAATTTTTTGTTCTCTCTCTCTTTTCCTTCTCCTGTCTTCCCCCTGGTACTGCTTCTCCTACCTTTCCGCCTCTTTTTCTGCTCTGCGCACTTAGGCCTTCACGCGTGGAGGTAGGGAGAGAGTAGTGCCTATCATGGTTGATGCCCAGGAGCACCCCGGAGGATTTTTCATTTATGCCCCTATATGCACCCCTTGGGGGGTCGGCTTTGTGCTGGTCTTTGAGACAACTGGAGACTTTCTCCCTGCCTCTGCTCTGAATCCCGCCTTGACATTGCTTTCATTTGATATTTGTATTGTATCTCATTTGGATGTTCTGTAATATTCCTTATTTGTATATGTGTATATTTGTGTCAGTCTACATCTCACACTTCTGTGAATAAAAAATTTTGAATTAAAAAAAAACACAAAAGGTGATAATTGTCATTAATGATAACAATTGTGTTTTCATGTTTGGCTTTTTGCCAGGTAATGGTGCACATTGGGGTCCAGAGGTCCTTTAGCTCATATGCAGGGGTTGACTGACCCATCAGGCACTCGGGCACTGCCCGAGGGCCCGCGGGTCAGTAGGGGCCCGGTTTGAAGCGACACAGTGGGCCCCGCCGGATTCCCTCTGGTGATCGTAGAAATTAAAAGGCAGCCAGCGGCGCACTCTGTAAATGCTGTGGTGGTGCCTGCGCCACCCCCTCACGTGACGTGTGAGGGGCGGTGCCAGTGCAACGTGCCTGCTTCAGTTGACTGGGATGCGGCGTGCACGCCATATCTGGTCCATCCACTTCTTCACTACTTGACCCAGCTGCTACAGCAGCCCAACCAGGACCAGGTGGAAATTAATTCAAACAGGCGTTAAAATATCTCCCATAATAAAATAATTAAATTCCTTCATCATAAACCATTACTACAGTGGCAAGAAAAAGTATGTGAACCCTTTGGGATTACGTGGAGTTTTGCATGAATTGGTCATAAAATGTGCTCTGATCTTCATCTAAGTCCCAACAATTTGAAAAACACAGTCTGCTAAAAATAATACAGCACAAACATTATATGTTTTCATGTGTTTATTGAACATAACATGTAAACATTCACAGTGCAGGGTGGAAAAAGTATGTGAACCCCTAGCCTAATGACTTCTACAAGAGCTAATTGGAGCCAGGAGTGAGCCAACCTTGAGTCCAATCAGTGTGATATTATTGGATGTGTTGCTGAAAGCTGTCCTACCCTTTAAAAACACACACCAGTTTTGGGTTTACTGGTTTCAAGAAGCACTGCCTGATGTGAACCATGCCTCGCAGAAAAGAGCTCTCAGAAGACCTAAGATCAAGAATTGTTGACTTGCATGAAGCTGGAAAGGGTTACAAAAGTATCTCCAAAAGCCTTGATGTTCATGTGTCCACGGTAAGACAGACTGTCTACAAATGGAGAAACTTCAGCACTGTTGCTACTCTCCCTAGGCATGGTTGTCCTGTAAAGATGACTGCAAGAGCGCAGTGCAGAATGCTTAATGAGGTAAAGAAGAATCCTAGAGTGTCGGCTAAAGACTTACAGAAATCCCTGGCACATGCTAACATTTTTGTTGATACATCCACAATAAGGAAAACATTAAACAAGAATGGAGTACATGGGAGGACACCACGGAGGAAGCCATTGCTGTCCAAAAAGAATATTGCAGCACGTTTGAAGTTTGCAAAAGAGCACCTGGATGTTCCACAGCACTACTGGCAAAATATTCTGTGGACAGATGAAACCAAAATTGAGTTGTTTGGAAAAAACACACAACACTATGTGTGGAGAAAAAAGGCACAGCACACCAATATCAAAACCTCATCCCCACTGTAAAACATGGTGGAGGGAGCATTATGGTTTGGGGCTGCTTTGCTGCCTCAGGGCCTGGACGGATTGTTGGCATTGATGGAAAAATGAATTCCAGAGTTTATCAAGACATTTTGTAGGAAAACGTAAGACCACCTGTCCGCCAACTGAAGCTCCGCAGAGGATGGGTGATGCAACAGGACAATGACCCAAAGCATACAAGTAATTCAACAAAAGAATGGCTTCAACAAAACAAAATACGCCTTCTGGAGTGGCCCAGTCAGAGTCCTGACCTCAACCCAATTGAAATGCTGTGGCATGACCTTAAGAGAGCGATTCACACCAGGCATCCCAAGAATATTGCTACACTGAAACAGTTTTGTGAAGAGGAGTGGTCCAAAATTACTCCAGATCGTTGTGCAGGTCTGATCTGCAACTACAGGAAACGTTTGGTTGAGGTTATTGCTGCCAAAGGAGGGTCAACCAGTTATTAAGTCCAAAGGTTCACATACTTTTTCCACCCTGCACTGTGAATGTTTACATGTTATGTTCAATAAACACATGAAAACATATAATGTTTGTGCTGTATTATTTTTAGCAGACTGTGTTTTTCAAATTGTTGTGACTTAGATGAAGATCAGAGCACATTTTATGACCAATTCATGCAAAACTCCACGTAATCCCAAAGGGTTCACATACTTTTTCTTGCCACTGTATATCTATGTTTGAGCTGCTGGGGCATATATATCCATGTTTTAGCTGCTGGGGCATATATATCCATGTGTGAGCTGCTGGGGGCATATATATCCATGTTTGAGCTGCTGGTGCATATATATCCATGTGTGAGCTGCACATTACTGTGGGTTTTATTGCTGTGGAGCTCTGTGATGCGCTCATACACACTGCACATTACTGTGAGGTTTATTGCTCTACAGCTCTGTAATACGCTCATACACCCTGCACATTCCAATGAGTTTTATTGCTGTGGAGCTCTGTAATGTGCAGTGTGTCAGGATTGTACAGTAGCTTTTAAAGTGATCGGCAGTTTCCCACATTTTCCACAAGGGCTTTCTGTGCCGGGGTGTAGCCTTAGCTGCAATGAGTGGGTGATGGCTGCTGCAGCAGTGCGGTGGCCATCTGTAAGTATGGAGGGGGCACAATTCGTTGTTAGGTCCAAGTGGATTTTCAAAAAGGTTATTTTTAGGAGTTCAGAAATAAATTCTTTAGCACAATAATGTACATGTGGGTGTTGTAGGGGGTAGATTTTTATGGGTGTGGCCTCCTGTGGGTACGGAACAAGGGGGCCCCATGACCTCCTATTGTCCGGGGGCCCCATTAGTTGTCAGTCCGCCCCTGCTAATATGACAGAAATTCCAGAAGCTCTCTGCACAGTGACATCACATCAGAACTCCAGGCAATAAGCAACTCCATATGTACAGCATGCACTTCCCAAATGACTGTTTTATAGTCTTTTTAATAACCAAAGAAGTGATATTTCTAAAAAGCTAACTACAAACTACTCTTTTGCTAAACAGTTTTTTTTTAAATATAAGGTTGATGTACTATAAAGTCTGTAGTTGTTTTTATAAATAGTGATTTGCACATTTTCCTTGTAACAGTAATTGTAGTGTTAACATTCCCTAAAAATGATAATACAGTTTTGTCAACAAAAAATAATTAACATAAATGCTTAGTGTCAAAGTTTTACTATTTCTATATCAGGAAATAACTATAGGAAAATCAATTTTATCCTAATCACTTTCCGCATTAGAAATCTATAAAAAGGCGAAAAGACAAAATCAAGAAAATGACAAATATCACAGAAATTACAGAGCGACAATAAGAGTTTTGAATTGTAAGTCAACTATCAATCAAACACAAAAACTACGCAATTAAATTAGATAAAAGGAAACTTCTGTTTTACCAAAAATTCAGCCAGTGCTTTTTTTTTTCCAGACTTATGTACCATAGTTTCAGGACTATACTTATAGTAAACAGAAGTTGTTAACCAAAGCAGTTTGATTTGATAAATGGAAGATCACTCAATTATAAGCATATTGTCTTCTTTCCTCCAGAGAAATAAGTTTAGTTAGACTCTTAACCATGGGTGGACTGACAACTCATGGGGCCCCAGACAATATGGGGTCTCCCTTGTTCTCTGCCTATTGGAAGCCACACACTTTATGTAGGGAGCGCTAATTTGTGGACAGCTGAAGAATAACGAGCTTGATCATTATTTTCATCTCGACTCTAGCGTCGGTATATAAAAAACAAATACTGTCTTTCACAGCCATGCAGAAGGAGACTGGGAACAAAAATTTCCTGGCGTCCTCTGCGTTCCCTACGAGACCCCGCTTATGTGAGATTGTGCAGTGCTTGCTATAGCATATCAGCGTCTCCCTTCTACTACAAGTCTATTCACTAAGTTAGTGGCTTACTTGTAAAAAATTTGGAAATAGGGAGCTGCTAAGGGTTGATGGCTCATATCGATTCAATCCAATTATTCAATCCAATCCAATAAGCATAAATTGGGGACATTAGCTTTAGAATTCAATGCCACAATCTGACAAATATATTTTTACTTGTTTACAAAGTTAATGTCTTTTATTACAGGAATTTTGCCATTTTAATTTTCAACTTGAATATCTTAGTGAATTCTTACTCGAAGGCAGGAATAGTGTGATCTAAACAATAAACTCAACACGATTATTTTGAAGGCAAAGATGACCCATGAAATACATTTCAAAAGCAGAATGGAGATTATTCAAATGCCACAACTCTGAATTGCATGTGTTGTCAATGCCGGTTTCCTGAGAAACAATCTAAAGTGGCTTATTATTGTTCACTTTTGAAAAACATACAATTATACAACTCATCAGCTCCATTGTTAACCTCTCCATTACCTTTTGAGATTTTTTTTAACCTCCCTGGCGGTACTCCCGAGTGTGACTCGGGGTTAAATTTCACTTCCACGAACGGTAACCCCGAGCCACACTCGGGCTGGATGCATACTCACCTCCTCCTGGCTCCCTCGCTGTCCCTGCAGTGTGATCATGGCCAGCTGCTTCCTGGATGGCTCCCTGCGAGTCACATGATGCAGGGGGGCTGGACCGCAGCAAACTTCATTCATAATACTCACTGAATACAAATGGAAAAGTTTATGAATGGCCATTAGGTGGCAGTACAGGATAAGGAATAGACCATACATCATCTCACCCTTGCTTGCAGACAGATTTCAGTGTTTTTTGTTGTATTTTATTGTACATAATTTATTTGCATTATTTTGGATAATTATTTTTGGGATAATAAATTATTATGTCGTGTTTCAAACTTTATCGGACTCAGTGTATTTACTATTTTTTTTAAATTAATTAATTTATCTATTTATAAAGGATTTTACCTTCGAGTAAGAGTAAGAACTCTTGCACGGATTTCAGTGCGTGATTCCTAATTATTACAGACTAACTATGTACAAAAACACCTTTCCTTTAAAAAAAATTGAGACGCTTTTAGGCTAGGGTCAGACGAAAGCAGTTTTAACTTGCGTTTAGACGCACAAAATCACGGCCGTGCTAGCAGCAAATGACGTCCAATGCCGGGGAACACACGAAGTACGGCCGCACGAAAGTTCGTCCGCGCAACGCAAGTGGCAAACGAACGCATTTTTTCTAGAACGTCAAACCGCTAGTACGGACGTACAGAGTGCGCTGCGTCCGCTAGAGGCGTGTGTGCGTGATTGGGAGACGTCAGACGCTGCTAATGTCCAGCCAACATAACGTCCAGACACAAAAAGTGTTTTATTGATGATCCGTACAAAATCACGGACGAAAAGGCGCATCGTATGACTGCTATTGCGTATTCCGTGAAAAAATGCGTCCATTCGTTCGAACGCACTTTTTCACAGACAACGCGAAAAATGCGTTCGTCTGACCCTAGCCTTAGACACAGAATTTTGAAAAAATTAGACCGCCAGGGAGGTTAAGTCAAGGTAGATGACGCTTGTTGAATATATTATTCAAACATTATATAGAGGAAAAAAAGTTTTACTAAAATAAATGTATAACCGGACACATTCATTCTAATTGTTAACCCCTTAAGGACCAAGGGTCTTTAAAGTGAACGCATTTATGACGAAACCGTTCCATCATTGGTCCTTAAGGGGTTAAAGTCAATGGCTTTCTGAATAAACAGTTTAAGCAAGTCAGAGAACAAAGAAAAACCATAAATCTATTTTTTTAACACTGTGGTTATACCTAAAAACATAATTATATGGATCACAAAAACATTGCCATCAATTAATTAATGGAGTTCTCTTTACACAGATGTTTCATCATTAAAGTTATACTAAGCTAATATCAGGTGGAAGTGTGAGAGAACAAGAGGGGTTAAATACTAAACCTATTGATCCTGGTCCCCCTTTATAACTTAAAGTGGACTACAAAACAAGCAATAAGTGCAGGGTATTCAATAAAAATGTAAATTAAGAAATGCACAAGCTATTTCATAGATTTAAATAGAATCCTGATGCAGTTGACGGTAGAGAAGTACTTAAGGGGTTATTCACTAACCTCTGAATTGCAATTTCGGGGCAATCCACCTATTCACAAAGCAGTCAATTCGACAAGTACCTGAATAGACTGCTTCCTCCAGCAGTTCCCTCATCCTATAACCTCCGATCCAGGACCTGCACCTTACTTGCAATACCACAATACAAAAAGAAAGTGGCTCGATCCTCATTTTCCTACAGAGCACCACAATTATGGAAGAATCTCTCAGACGCCATCAAATCTTCCCCCAGTCTAAAGTCACTCAAGAGCTCCCTATTAACATACCTCAATACGGAATGCACCTGTCAACATGTAACATAATGACTATTTCCTACATATTTATTTTATGTTAATGTGTATATTTGTGTTGTTTTTTTTTTAAAATATCTTGCATTGTATTACTTTGTATTTCTGTAACAACTGTAACATTTTAATGTTCTTGAACCCTGGACGTACTTGAAAACGAGAGAAATCTCAATGTATCCTTCCTGGTAAAATCCTTTATAAATAAATAAATAAATAAATTGACAGTGAAATACGATGCAATTGTGCAGCATTCGCCAGCACAGAAATTGGCCCATAGTAGACTATTGTATGTACCGGTTATCAAGAACAGGCATTAAATACAACGTTGCATTGGTATATGATGCCAGTAATATTACCTCCCTCTCTCCTGCCTTTCCCCGTACAGTCCATCTTAAATGCCTCGGCAAGGCTCATCCACCTCACCCGTCCCTCTGTCTCTGCCGCTCCTCTATGTGAGTCCCTTCACTGGCTACCCATCCACTGCAGAATTAAATTAAAAATCCTAACCCTGACCTACAAAGCTCTCACTAACTCAGCTCCCCACCAGGGGCGTACCTAGAACATTTGGCACCCGGGGCGGATCCTATATTTGGCACCCCCCCCCCTCCAACTTTAAAATGTAAAAAAAAAAAAATCACACACACACTTTTTCAATGTTTTCAAAAATATTTTTAGTTATAGCATTCTGGCAGGATATGACGTATACATATAATAATGGTATATTATGAATCTGCTGATGGTGGATCATGTGTCCTCTGTGCTGTGCAATAAGAGGCGAGTGTAGATTCTTTTTTATTTTTTTTTATTTTTAAGTGATTTTGCAAACTCACAACATATCCATCCTCATGCTATGTGCAAAAGTACACATGTGGCTGGTTTTGTTGATGGAAGTTGTGTGTGTGTTGGGGTGCTTGTTTTATGTGATAGGAGTTGTGTGTTGGTGGCTGGGTTGTGTTTTGGTGGCTGGTGTTGTGTGATGGGGTTGTGTGTTGGTTGGTTTTGTGTGATGGAGTTGTATGTTTGGCTGGTTTTGTGTTATGGGAGTTGTGTATGGGTGGCTGGGTTTGTGTGATGGGAGTTGTGTGTGGGTGGCTGGTTTTGTCTGATGGGAGTTGTGTGTGTGGGTGGCTGGTTTTGTCTGATGGGAGTTGTGTGTATGTGCTGGGTGGCTGGTTTTGTGGATTGGAGTTTGTGTGTGTGTGTGTGTGTGTGCTGGGTGGCTGGTTTTGTGGATTGGAGTTGCTGAGCAGAGAATGGGTGTGTGTTTTGCAGGTATGAGATGCTGCTATGGTCTTTTTTCTTTACTATTCCAGTTTTTTAAAGACTCCCTCTTCCCTGACCCTGTTTACCCTGAGCTGTCTATTCACTGGTGATGCAGTGAATGCAGCCTGACCCCCTCTATGCAGGAGGGTCACCTCAACAGGAGTATTACGTCCTCAGCCCCCACAGTGTTGCCTGGGGGGTCTGGGCATGGTCCTGTGTAGCTGGCTGGGCGGATGCCAGCACTTAATGATGGCCGATCGTCGTCTGAGGGGCGGGGCCTGGCGTGGTCACGAGGAGCCGCCAGGTTTAAAGCAGGGCGCGAGTAGTTGCTCGTCGCCCTGACGTGGAGTCTAGTTCCCGCATCGCCTGATTTCTATTACGCTTATTGATATTCTGTTGCCAAACTGTTTCTGTCTGAGGACCCTGCTTACATATCTGACACGGGTATACTATTTGACGATTCTCTGGTTTCTTCCTTTGGTGTTTGTCTCGGCGGATTTATGTTGTGCCGCATGTGTGCCGATTGGAGGCCTGCCCGTCTCCTTGGTCATTCCATCTCTCACGCTCTTGGTCTCTGGTAGCTACCCAATCCTATCTAAGTCCTAATCGCAAGGCACATAATTGTAGGCCTATCTGCCAAGCTGTGAGCCCTGTTTATTGTAACAACAATCTATCAGCACGGTATGGTTTCTACGCTTATGCCAAGTTTACCTATGATGTGATTGCCCTGCAGCCTGCACAATTCATCTACGCGACAAATCATTGCCTGAAAACAAATGTAAAAATTTTATGCTTATCTGATCTTTTGTCCTGCTCATGTCTCCAAGTTTTGTTTCTCTGCATATAGAGTTTATGTATCTACACTAAGCAGTCTTTTGGTCTCGAAACCAATTGAGTTTAAGTACTACTCAGAATTGTCTACCTGCTCCCTAGTTTGGGAGATCTGGTCTCATAATACCGATTGTTTAGTGAACGTTCGTCAAAAAAATCTCTCCAGTGTGAGCACTATAGCGTCCGTTACAAGGAGCCAGGCAGCTCAGTGACAAATTTCTGATCACTGCAGTGCTGGTTAAGGAAGGGTCCACTTTAAACAGCAGTAAGCAGACAGGGCTTCATATTCTGCTGATACCCCCCCTTTACCTGTCGTTTACTGTCATCTTCCCCCCCCTTGCACACGAATCACATCCCCCTCCTCTCTCCTAGAGCTGTTGCGGGGCAGGGGAGGAGCTATGGAGGGAGGAGAGGGGGATTTTTATTCTATTCTATTTTATTCCTAATGCAAATGCCCTGCTCCACTGCTCGTTGTTTGAGAACACAGCTCAAAGCTGACACACAGTGACAGTGGCACCTCCTAGTACCCCCTAATGACACCCAAATAATCACTAGTACCTGGGGCAACCTGCCCCCCGCCACTCCCCCAAGTACACCACTGCTCTGTGATATGCTCACACACAAATTTTGGAAAACTGCCAGCAAGTACGGTGCTGTTCGAAGGCGGTGCAAATCCCCATAGAGAAGTAATGGTTAATCTATTCAGAGAACACCAATCAGCAGAGAAATGTCAGTGATATGCCCTGATGTTCGGTGGTTTTCAATCAGCACGTTTATTCAGGTGAACTCCCTAGGTTTCAATGTTAAAAATATTCCCGTTTTTCTGCAATATCTAATAAACCATTTATTATTTTAGGGAAAAGTTGGGGTCCTAGTGGCGCAATGAATACTTTCTAGAATGGAAGATTCTTATTTTGTGGTTTGCTAGAGGTTTAGGTATGGATCAGCATCAGTTGTCATCAGGTGTTTAACAGAGGAGAATGTTGCAATGGATCAATTTTCCGCTGAGTAAATGTACAAATATCTTGTACAAATTCGCAGTAAAGTGCCAATAAATTACAACAGCGTTATTTATATCCCCTTATATCATACATGTGAGTCCATCTCACAATGCAGGGTGAATAGAGTCATGTGCAGAAATGCATATAATGTGCAAAATCACAACATTAAAGTGCAAATTGGATAGACAATAATAGTGCTATCTCCTATTATCATACGTGTGAATCAATCTCACAATACAGAGTGTATATTATGCCGTAAGTGCAAAATGCATATAAAGTGCATATGCTCGTATTACTTTTCTATTTGTAAAGTGCAAACACAAAAAGTGTTGATGTGAATTCTAAGGAGTCCGTAAATATGTCCAGTGGTACTGCCAGTCTCTAAATAGTCTATCGCCACAAAAAGTGCATGTGCAGAAAGTTACCCAATGGGTAAATAAACCAAAACCAGGGTTATTGGTCACCGTATAGTTTGTAGATCGTAATCAGATGTCCCAGCGTTGTACTTCCTTCCCTCAATTGGTAGATTCCATTACATAGGGAAGAGAGAAGAAGGATAATAGTGCAGACTGCTGGAATTGATTTTAGGTGGGTATATATATGTAATACACTCACAAATTGGAGAGCCTAATGGGTCCCAGCTCTGGATTAGACTGCCTCACGCCAAATACAGGGTGACGTTCCCCCTTTTTTTTCCCGGGAGTCTTCTAGTTGTCCTCAAATGAAACACATATGGAGAGACAATGCTCCCATAGCATAACACAGTATATGTATCTAAATGATTACAGTTGTCGTTCAACTCACCGATGTTGGAGCCTCGGTTGTCTCAGGCTCAGCGTAAGGGCGAGTGGTGCTTCTCAGTCAGGTGCGCACAGTGGCGTAGCGTGGGTTGTCAGCGCCCGGGGCCAGCCAAGAATTGTGCGCCCCCCCCCCAACCTGTGGACACGTTATCGATATTGCCCCAGCTCACACATGGATATTGCCCCAGCTCACACATGGATATTGCCCCAGCTCTCACATGGTTATTGCCCCAGCTCACACATGGATATTGCCCCAGCTCTCACATGAATATTGCCCCAGCTCTCACATGGATATTGCCCCAGCTCTCACATGGATATTGCCCCAGCTCTCACATGGATATTGCCCCAGCTCTCACATGGATATTGCCCCAGCTCACACATGGATATTGCCCCAGCTCTCACATGAATATTGCCCCAGCTCTCACATGGATATTGCCCCAGCTCACACATGGATATTGCCCCAGCTCTCACATGGATATTTCCCCAGCTCTCACATGGATATTGCCCCAGCTCACACATGAATATTGCCCCAGCTCTCACATGGATATTGCCCCAGCTCACACATGGATATTGCCCCAGCTCTCACATGGATATTGCCTCAGCTCATGGGATTTGCCCCAGCTCACACATGGATTTGCCCCAGCTCACACATGGATTTGCCCCCAGCTCATGGATTTACCCCAGCTCACACATGGATTTGCCCCAGCTCTCACATGGATTTGCCCCCAGCTCATGGATTTGCCCCCAGCTCATGGATTTGCCCCCAGCTCATGGATATGCCCCCAGCTCATGGATTTGCCCCAGCTCATGGATTTGCCCCAGCTCACACATGGATTTGCCCCAGCTCACACATGGATTTGCCCCCAACTCATGGATTTGCCCCCAGCTCATGGATTTGCCCCAGCTCATGGATTTGCCCCAGCTCATGGATTTACCCCCAGCTCATGGATTTGCCCCCAGCTCATGGATTTGCCCCCAGCACATGGATTTGCCCCAGCTCTCACCTGGATACTCGGGCCAGCTCCGGCAGGGGTTGAGGGGACCCAGATGCCGGGCAGCGCGAGAGTGCCTGCCCGGTCCTGAACAGTCCGTCCTGTTGAAGTGGAGTCGGCTGCGTGCGTGCACAGGTCACGTGGTCCGGCCAGTCAGGTGGTACAGAGACTCAGTACCACCTGATTAGCCGGACCACGTGACCGGCTGCGCCTGCACGCAGCCGCCTCCCCTTTAACCGGATGGACTGTTTAGGACCGGGCAGGCACTCTCGCGCTGCCTGGCATCTGGGTCCCCTCAACCCCGGGCCAGTTTTAGGGGCGCAAATGCGCCCCTAACAAAACTGCGCCCGGGGCCACGGCCCCCCCAGCCCCCCCACACTACGCCACTGGGTGTGCACCTAACCCCTTTCTCCTGCAGTGTCTTCTCGTTCCTGTCTCCAGTCCTGAGTCGACCTCCAGGTGGGGGAAGGGGTAAAGGGACGTGGAGGAAGGGTAAAGAAGCTTACTGCTTCTACCTTTCACCTTCAATCCAGGGGGATAGGATGGCAAGATATCTTTAGCAAAATAAATCAAAAAAAGGGAAGGTGAGAACTGGATAAAATAACAAAAAAGTTTTTATTCCATAAATTAGGGGGGGGTTACTGTAACGCGTTTCGGCACTTTGGCTGTGCCTTTTTCAAACAGTATGGCATATATAAGGTAAGGGGAGATCTTATTTGGTGTCCTGCTTATCCTTATTCTCTCTTCCCTATGTAATGGAATCTACCAATTGAGGGAAGGAAGTACAACGCTGGGACATCTGATTACGATCTACAAACTATACGGTGACCAATAACCCTGGTTTTGGTTTATTTACCCATTGGGTAACTTTCTTCACATGCACTTTTTGTGGCGATAGACTATTTAGAGACTGGCAGTACCACTGGACATATTTACGGACTCCTTAGAATTCACATCAACACTTTTTGTGTTTGCACTTTACAAATAGAAAAGTAATACGAGCATATGCACTTTATATGCATTTTGCACTTACGGCATAATATACACTCTGTATTGTGAGATTG
The DNA here is from genome assembly GCA_009667805.1 of Leptobrachium leishanense. Classification (NCBI taxonomy): domain Eukaryota; kingdom Metazoa; phylum Chordata; class Amphibia; order Anura; family Megophryidae; genus Leptobrachium; species Leptobrachium leishanense. The sequence goes on from CM019064.1 coordinate 261,542,173, forward strand.
ATTCACACGTATGATAATAGGAGATAGCACTATTATTGTCTATCCAATTTGCACTTTAATGTTGTGATTTTGCACATTATATGCATTTCTGCACATGACTCTATTCACCTTGCATTGTGAGATGGACTCACATGTATGATATAAGGGATATCAATAACGCTGTTGTAATTTATTGGTAATTTATTGGCACTTTATTGCGAATTTGCACAAGATTGTTATTTGTACATTTACCAGCGGAAAATTGATCCATTGCAACATTCTCCTCTGTTAAACACCTGATGACAACTGATCCATACCTAAACCTCTAGCAAACCACAAAATAAGAATCTTCCATTCTAGGAAGTATTCATTGCGCCACTAGGACCCCAACTTTTCCATATATTCCATTTGCACATTTGAGTTGAGATTTTTGTGCAACACCTTGTAGGCAGCAACCCCGATAACCAAAGTATTATTAAGCGCCTCCACAGACATCTATTCTTGTCATTTCCTCCTAAAATTCTCAACCTGTGTTGAGGCAGCTACAAACATCCCTATGGATTTTAGAAGTAAATTTGGAAAATGTAACGAAGATGACTTTGAAGGTCTGGGTCCAGAACATACAGGCACGGAACCCACTAACAAATATACTCTAAAAAGACAATTTGAGAAAGATCTAAAGAAAGAAATTAGGAATAAATGGGATATCATCACCTTAGAAAGATATATTTTCTTATAACCAAAGTATTATTAATCGCCTCCACAGACATCTATTCTTGTCTTTTATTATTTTAATCTGCAGTAAAAAGTCTCTTTATTTATTGGTTTTTTTTAGTACCTTTTAGTAATTTTTCAGAATTTTTTTCGGCAAAATGTTTCCCTTTTTTTTTGTAAATAACATTTTATTATAAAGCATTATTCAACATAAACATGCAATTGGTAATACACGTGCCATGTGCTTTTTGGTTTTAAACGAGAGCAAAGGGAAATAAAAGAAAAAGTGAGCGAATATTGTTCATTGATTAAAGGTAAACCAACAAAAGAGGGGGGGGGCTACCCAAGCCCCAAGAAAAGAGTCAGAGAAAGGAAAGGGGGGGGAGAAAAAGGGGGGGAGACGCTCGTCTAGAGACATGAGGGACCTCACATAGGAATTATTAGTGCAACACCATAGTCACCATAAATCAGACACAAATAGTTAAAGACCATCCAGTCCGGAGTATCCCATCTGATCTAGCCATGGGGAGCAGACTTTATAATAATTAGGTAATGTTTGGTTTGAAATTGCTGTGAGGTCGTCCATTATTTGAACGTCCCGAAGCTTAGTATAGATACGGTTAAATGCGGGGACCGCGGGACAATTCCATTTCTCGGCCAGGACCCTCCGGGCCGCTAGCGTTATCTTAGCTAATAATTTGTTCTCCGGTCTAGAGAGGTCAGGATTCAGGAATGGACCTTGACAGTAAGAAGGTCCAGGTAACCTTGGAGATGTCCCTGTCAAGGACTGCCGTAATAAGGGTGTGGGCCTCCTCCCAAAACGCCTGAACCTGGGGGCAGGCCCACCAGATGTGAAAGTAAGTGCCCTTTGCGCCACAGCCCTTCCAGCACAAGTCCGGAGTGACTGGCTGCATGCGAGAAACCTGGACCGGAGTCACATACCATCGGAAAATTGTTTTGATCAACTGCTCCTGATGTGTTGTGCAGACCGAAACCGATTTCATTGACTCCCAAATATCGGCCCAGTCCCCCGCCTCCAGAGATTCGCCAATGTCAGTTTCCCAAGCCGCTATATATCGCAGTTCCTTCCAGTCGAGCAAGGTGGTAAGCATGAAGTATAGCGTGGAGATCAAACCCTTGGGGTATGACCCTGTGAGGCACAAGCTTTCAAAACGAGAGAGGTGAGAGAGCGCCGCCGCCTTGATACCTTTTTATTTTTTTTAATAGCGTTTTTTCTTTTTTCTGTAACAGACCTTTTTATTATCAATCATAGGACCTTATATGTAAATTCCAGACATTTTTGTTCAGCAATTCTTTTGAAAACAGCAGGCCACGAGTTTGCAGTGGCGGCATTCCGCAGCCGACTCCCTGCACTTCGGGGACCCTGCGGTGAATGGTGAATTCACTGCAGGGTGGGGAAATTTGATTCCCCGAAGTGCAGTGAACACCAAAACATCAAAATGTTGGCGTCATTTCGATGCTCTGTGAGTAACCCCTTTAGTGGTGAGGTTTTTTGCTGCCCCCTGGAAAGTGCCAGCCTAGGCCTTGCCTACCCAGGACATACTTGAAAATTAGTGAACTATCAATCTATCCTTAGTGGTAAAATACTTTGTAAAAGTAAAAAAATCTATTTTTTTTTTACGGTGTCACCCTAGGGGGTGGTGCCACCCAGTGCGGGCCGCCCCGCCCCCTAGGAACGCCCCTGGTATGAGTTGTCTGTGTGATGTGTGTGGGTGCATGTGTGTGTGATGTGAGTCGCAACCTAAAATACAGAAACCAATGTGTTGGACAGTGGAGAGAGGGGGGGGGCAGAGAGGGAGGGGGGGCAGAGAGGGAAGGGAATATACATGCATACGTATACATGCCCTTCCTTTTCACCTTTCAGTTCAGCCCCATTCACCCCAAACCTTAAATCAGCCCTTTAACCCCCAAATCAGCCTCTCAGTCTGAACCACAAATCAGCTCCTTTCATCTCCAAATAAGCCCCCTTCAAATCAAACTTCCTCACACTGTACACATACAGGCAAGAAGGGGGCAGAAAGGGGAGAGTGTGGGTGACAAGGAAAGTGAGAGGGAAGGAGAAAAGGGGAGAAAGAGGTAGAAAAAAGGCGAGTTGGGAGAAAAGGGGAGAGTGAGGGAGAAAATGGGACATGGAGAGGGAGGAGGGAGAAAAGGGAAGAGGGAGGAACAGAGTGAGGAAGGAAGTGAGGGGAGGGAGAAAAGGAGAGAGGGAGATAAAAAAGGGGAGAGTGAGAGGGATGTATATGGGTAGAGGGAAAAAAGGGGATTGGGAGGGAGAAAACTGGAGAGTGAGAGGGGAAAGGGGTAGAAAAGGGGAACGTAGTAGGAGGGAGAAGAGGGGAGACAGATGGGGAAAGGCAGAGAGAGGGGGAAGGGTGGAGGGGGAAAGGGGAGAGAGGGGAAGTGGGGAGAGACAGTGTTGGGAAACAGGGGGTGGGGTCAAGAAAGATAGGGAACACAGAGTCCTGCCGATGGATCATGTCTGAAATAAAAGTCAGAGCATGTCAGACTCTCACCTGGAGTTGCTTCACAATGCTATTAACAGGAGGCTGATATCTTCCAAAATGCAGCATGGGGCAGCAGCCATCCACCTTCACTGCAATTCTGCATGAAGTCCCCATCACCCCCGAGCCAGGCAGTGCAGTGCCGGTTACCATGGAGATTGTGAGTGAAGAGGAAGTGGGGAGGAAGGCATGGATTCAGCAGCAGCTGCTCTTGCAACTTGTCTAGGAGGCTGTCCTGCTGCCTCTCCCAAGTAAACACGTGGTCCTCCTGAAGTGAGCGGGAGCAAGTGGTTAGTGATGGAATGAGGCGGAGACGAGTGGAGAGGAAGAGATGCTATCACAGTCCACTCCCACACTGTCTGGCGAAGCGTCTCTCACTCTAACCACTTGCAATCAGGCAGGACACAACACGGCAGCATGAAAGATGTGGATTTTTGGGCCCCCCTTGCTCTGGCAGCAGGCCAGCACCCTGCCATCTTACATTTGCGCCAGCCCTGAGTGTGAGTGTCCAGTGTCTGCTCCGGACTCCCTCCTTCATAGTTTGGAGGTATGCCGGCTGGCTAGCTGGCTCTGTTTGCAGGCTCCCACATCACTCTCGAGCGCCCTTCTCTCCTGCGTGCACCACGTACGTACGCTGTGCATCACGTTGATGAAGGGGGCGGTGCTAGCAGAACGTGCCGTTCTCTTCCCAACTTGTGTTTTTAATTTGGGAGGCACGCGCTTAGCAGTCTGCAGCCACCCGCGAGTGAGTAAAAGCAAATGGGAGCATTCCAGTGGTAGGGGCCCGCTGCGCCCTAGGCGGCAGTGCGCTCTAGGTGGCCGCCTAGCTCGCCTAGCGGCAGCGCCGGCCCTGACCACAGTCAAAACTGGGGGGGCACTAATAATTTTCGCCACTAAATCATACCACTGAAAAAAACTAGGGGCCTGGTATGAGTTAAAACGCCATCGCTAAAACTAAAACTTAGCAACTGACGACCTACTAACAGAACACCTTGCCTGCGCAAGTCCATGTTCAAGGTCATTTATTGCTGACCAGATCCATTACTATGGTGTATGGGGCCAAGAAAACACCTGTTCTGCATTCCTTTCAATTACCACAACAGATTCCTTTCAATTCCTTTCAATTGCCTGTTAATTGCATGTTAATTTTGGGCGAGGACTTGTTTTTTGTGGGGTTTTTTGGAGTTAGCACCAGAGTGGAGCAGTATGTAATATTTTGCGATTTAGCTTCCATCAAAAAATTAGCGACGGCACCAAGTGATCTGTTAGTTGCAAAAGCGCTAGAGATCTCTAGCGCTCCCCATGTTAAGTATAGGACGCGGACAGTACAGTAAGCTTGCAGTACAAATCTCTATAAATCGCCTACTGATGACCGAGTCGTACGCAGGGAGAAAATAAATACTCAAAAATACACGACACATAACTGTGGAATAATATATATATTTATTATATATACAGGCCACAGCTAAAAACTCCACACAATATATTCACCACAATGACATAAAAATTCCCATAACAAAATAATACAATAACCCAGTGCTGAAAGAGGACTCCGTCCACACAACCACCACACACCTCCAAACCAACCAACCAACCACAAAAACCTCCCACTCCCAACCATCTGACCAAAATTATCCTATTCGCTGATCTTTGATAACTGCTTCAGCGACTCCAATTTTAGCAAATTACAGTGACCATTTGCTTAATAGGGAATTCGCAATATTTTCAGTGAAATGAATTCCCCGAAATGTGACAAAAAGCAAAGGATCGAAAGATGAATAGACCCTTTAGATTTAACTTCCATAAACCCAGGAAAATACAATAAAAATAATAAAGAGTGTGGCATATAGCTACCTATTAACCCCTAAAATGCCATAAATCAAGGAAAAAATAAAATGTATACTGTGAGGGATGAAGCCTGCCCATAAACCCTTAATACACAACTAAACCAAGGCAAAAACTAAAGTAACTAAAATGAAATAAAAAAGTGTTCGTATATATGTTTATCTCAGACTTAAGATTACAACTGTAATAAACCAGCAGAGTGTGGACGTAGTGAGCATAAGTCAAAAGAAATTGTTTTAATTTTTTTTTTTAGAATGAATCAGCAGCTGACTCTCTCCATTCGGTGGTATATCCAAAACCCACCATCCATGCAAAACAAAAGAAACATATGGTGGAATCAGCGCTTCCTTCAACTGTGGTCGCTCTCTTTATCTTCTTCTGTTGCAGTCGGTTAATACTTCAAATAAAACAGAAACATACCATAGCACAGCAAATTGAGTTCTGCATGAGCATTAAAAGAAAAGGGATTCACTCACATTTTACGGTGCCTAGATCAGGCACTCAATGTATTCAGCAACCAGCGATATTAGAGGGAGCACCGGATTTCCCATACAGCCAGTGGGATCCTTTCGCTCCAAACAAATACCAGGATGCAAAGAAAGTGCAAATAGGGCTGATTTATTAAATAAAATAGACGGGCAACACACCCAAATGCGTTGCGCGAGTGATATCGCTTCCTCAGTAGGCGTTTCCAGCAAAGTTTCAGAACGTTTTGTTACAATGGGTGTGAGGGCTTCCTCTTCTAGTTTGTTTAAAGTAAGATGAAAGGTGAAAAGCTGAGAGATGAGACCGTGGGTTTTATTTCTACACAGTGGTACACTAATCTTGTTTTAAATAGGTATGCAAATTGGGTTTTGATATGCTTATGATTGCCTTTCAATGTTTTATAATGCAAAAATCGAGCTAACTCAACTTTGGCAGTGAAGGGGTTAATATTGTGATGCCGTTAGTTTAGAGAACAACAAATTCTGTGTTCTGGGGCATCCTACAAACTGCTATAATCATTCTGAGATTGTGTGACACCTTTTTAATGGTGGACATCCACAAGGTCCTATCGCTAGTTACTAAGAGCTGGCGCTAATTGAAAAGTTAACACCAGCTCTGAGGTGCTGCTAACTGATTCCGCTGCTGCAGAATCATCAGCAGCTGAAAACCCCCCAAAAATCAAGTACTCACCTCTCATCCCACTGCTAAAGCACCGGCCCGATCCGCCATTTCTGTCCACCGGGAGCAGAGTGAAACAGGGGAAAAAGTCCCCAGTCTCCCTCCACAATCACTCCGCCGACCAGCAGGATCTCGCGCGAGCTGAGGTCCTGCCGATCACCTGACCAGGTAGAAGCCTCCATGGAGTCCTATTGGACTCCATGGAGGGGATGCTCAGGATGGTGTTTAGTGTTGCCCCGGGCATCTGCAAGCCTAGCGGCCATTACAGGGCTGGATGCTGTACTCAGTGCCTGCCTTGAAATCCGCTGGTGAAACCGAGACGCAAAGGGGAAATTAGCAGTTGCTAATTTTTCCCCTTAGCGTCTCGGTTTTAGCTCAGGACAGCTGATAGTGCCCTAGATATATAATAGGCATTGGTAGGCGCCCGTATAGGTGTATAATAGGGGACGGCCTATATACAGTAGCATATAGGGGTGCATACCGAGGAGTGTATAAATAAGTGTGTCTTTCTGTATAGCGGTAGGCTGCTCACCTTAAAATGCCAGGGCCTATTTTTAGTACCAGTACAGGCCTGCCAGGAAGAACAAGGCTGAGGGAAACAAAGGCCAAGACAAGACAAGGCTGAGGCTAAACAGATTAGGAGCTGTCGCACAGGAAGCAGCTCCAAACAACTCAACTGAGACGCAATGAAAGAGTGACTGGAGAGAGGCGGGATTCCTTTGCATAGCAGGCCCAGCTCCAACAGGTGGCAGGTAAGTGATTAACAGCCAGCAGAGCAGAATTCCTGGGGTGGGGAAATCCATGATGAACCAGAGTGGGGAGAAGAACTGGCCTGGATTAGGGTACAGGGTGGAATCACTGGCCCTCCAGAGGACACCAGGACCGGAGGCATGACATATTGTGACTATCAATCCTCTATGTAGTTCTGTATTACTGAACAAAATTGCTCATCTCAATTTTCAGGAAAGACTTGAAAATAATGGCAGTACAGTAATAGGCAAGTACCCGTAGCACTTTCCTTAAACCTTTATTCTGCAACTGAACTGAACCACATGCTTGATGTAGAAGTGATGGATCTAACAAGGTCACACAGTTTTCCAGCTGAGCTGGAAATAGGAAACCTTGAACCTCTAGTGGAAAAAATGCAGGCTGAGCCATTATTCATTAGCGGCTCCCCCTATTGCCAGCTGTATTAGGCACTTAATAATTGAGAGTTACTTATACTTGCACCACCACTGGTATTTTTTACTGGAGTCCAAATGCAAGCACCCTGGGCTAGCAGAAGGACACTGGGAATTATTTCTTCTCAGCGTTCATCTGCTTACAGTGACAGGACACATCACTAAATGGCAGATTACGAGACAGGGAATTTTATTAAATACTGACTTGAGATGACAGTAATGAGTGACCTTGGCATTGACAGTTATTCTAAAGCTGTCTGCAAATGAGATCTTCCTATGCATAGTATCAGAAGCATTGTATAGCCACAACAGTTGTTTCCAGCTTGGTGGTGTACTGTCCTCAATGCAGTTATGGTGTTTACACCCTATCTAGTGGTGGTTTATTGTAAACACACCCTGTCATAAGAAGCCAGTTGCTTATTTCGGCACAAAGTACATTCAGCTTCCTGTAGGGCATAGGCCAGTTTCTTTCAGCAGCCAGGTTGTGTATCAGAAGCATAGCTCTTCAGCTCCTGCTTTTGCATATGCTTAAACCTCTAAGTAACTATTTACTTGTTAACCCTTTCACTGCTGAGGACGTGTGGGGAACGTCCTTATTGACTCCTAAGGAAAGATAGGGGTTTGTTTGAACCCTGATATCTCCTGACTGTTTTCAGCTAGCAGGGTTATGTTTGGTATCATTAGAAAGGCCAGAGCATGGCCTTTCCAATGATACCAAACATGACCATGTTTAAATTAAACAAAAAAAATAATAACAATAATAATAAAAAAATGAAAAATGTGAAATGGCTCAGCAGTGAAGGGGTTAATACTGTTATATATGTTTAAACAGATTATTCTGGATTTCTGCCTGTTCTTATGTTCTTATGCAGAGTTCTGTATTAGAAATGTGTTTTTTGCAGCGGTATCATACTGTACATGTGTTCATTGTAATTGCAGTCTTTTCTATTTGCATTCACAGTTTTAACAGAGGTTAGACCAGAATAAGTTCTACACTGCTATTTATGCCTGAGTTGTTAAACAAATGTAAGGACAAAAATATAAAATATTTCAGAGAATATTAATATAAAATATTTATATATACTGTTCAAAAAGGGTGAAGGGTAAAATGGAGAATGCCTCCAACTGTGGGGTCTCTGTCTCCGTAAAAATAATACTGGCGTTTGTAACCCATATTTTAAGATGGGCCAACATGCAACATTTATTGTAAATAATCACAAATTGTTAATTTTCATGTTCTTTATCATGAACCATAGCAAGAGAAACCCAAAAGGTGTAGCTAAAAGGTTGATTGCAAAAAGCAATTAGCCAATCAGGCACACCCTTCTGCATATGCCTATAAATAAAACCACTGCATCTGTCATTGTAATAACTGGAGGATGAACAGGCAGTTTGATGAATTAATTGCCTAAGTCTAATATGCAATAATATGACCTGAACAAACCTCATATTTGTTCAAATTACAGTTCTTTGTCTGCTACTTCTCTGCAGAACACAATAAAAAAAAGAGAACATGTAGCAGAGCAGTTTCCTCATCTCTATAGCAACCAGAGGAACTGCCAGCCAAAGATAAAACAGATCACCAGAATTATGTCCTAGCAAAAGGATATAGCTGACTTTAGGATGTACTGTTTGAAGTACTGCTTTCCAGATTGAACCTACAGCTATGTGATCTTGGGGGAGGGTTAAGCAGGGGTTATATATAAGTTGTGTGTGTGTGCATATATATATATACTATATATACACACCTTTTTTCAAAATAAGATTTCACTGTACAGTAGTATATATGCATTTATAGAATATAATGTAACTTATACAGAATGTACACATAATAAATATATATATATATATATATATAACAAATTGAACACAGTTCTGCAGAAAGAAATCTAGGGTTTAAGGCCCGCATCAGACGTACGCAGTGATCGCGTCCGTGTCGGCGCACAGTTTAACATCCGTCATAGCATAGAATCATGATCAATAGAGACCCACACACGAAGTACGTGCACACTGAACTGCGTACGCACAACGCACGTCGCAAACGGACGCAAGTTGGGCAAGAATGTGAAACCGCTAGACGGATGCGCAGAGTGCGCCATGTCCGCATAGCATTCTGTGTGAGTGATGAGATGTCAGACGCAGCGCATTTGCAACATCCAGCACCTTGACGCACAAAATGGCTTTTCATATCCTTTTCAAATTTTTATCATTTTTCATATTAATTTTGTTTCCCATAATTCCCTTTTTTTTCTACGTCAGTCAACAAAAACGGACCGTGTGGTGTCTACAGTATCTTCCGTCAGTACGTCCGTCCGTTGTGCACGCACGCAGATTGCGCTCTGACTGCGTTCGTCTGACATTAGCCTAAGGAAACAAAAGTCTAGCTGTGTGCATGCTTGAAGGGAAATTTCTGCTTTCCTACAAAACTCATTTCAAGCCAGATACTCCTTGTTTTCCTGTTTGTATTAAAATTCAATCATGACAAAACACCATGTCATTAATTATATTGTTTATTATGCCCTATAGATTTTGTTACATTCAGCAATACCCTGTAAAGGCTACTTTATTGTATTATAGGACCACTTTTTAATACTTTTGTTTCATAGGGACACTAGTCTAGACCAGGGATGTGCAGTCAGGGGTGGCAGGGGAGGCAAGGCCTCCCCTGCCATTCCAGTAAATTAATGTGCTCATTGTGCTGCAATGACATGTATGTATAGATAATCCGTAAATAAAATGTTATTCATTGAAAAAAGTTTTCATACTCCCCCTCCCCACGCTCCCTTGCTGTGCTTCTCTGTCCTCCGCTTTTTTTCCCCCTGTACTTTCAGTTTGCCGGCTGCTGTGTGTGTGTGTGTGTGTGTGTGTGATTCACTACACAGACAGCAGGGGCAGCACTGAGCCAGCATAGCGTACGCAATTTGCGCAGCTGAACGCTACGCTAATTGTGTAGCTCAAGCTGACTTCCTGGTTCTTTGCTTTTCAGTGCCTCCAGAGGCACTGAGAGCAATTGAAAGCTTGAGCCAATGGGAAAGCTCCATTGGTCTCAAGCAATTCCTATTTTTAAAAAAAATGCCCCCCATGGGAGGCAGAGCTCCCCATGGATTGATTGATGCAGGACAGTCATGTTACTGTCCTCGTCAGTTTTGGGGGGCGGGCAGGCAGAGCTCAGCAGTTAGCAGGTGTGTAATAGCGCCCTCTATTAGTCAGTATTGTAAGTGCATGCTCTTAGAACTGTAAAAAAATGCAAACTTTACTTTATAAATAGTGAAACTCTATTCTCCTATATAATGATAATCAAATGTGTAAATTGCGACTGCGTAACTCTGTGTATATCTGGCGCTGGTACTAGCCAGTGCCTCACCAGCCACTGACCTCACCGCACGTCCCTGGTCTAGACAGTGTTATTTGAGTGGTCACTCTGCTAGGAGCTCCCTTACCCTTTCTGAGGGGAGGCTCAGAGTGCTACCTGAGCCATCCCTGGGCAGGGGCAGTCTCACCCAGAACCTGAGTTGAGGTTTCAGAGCTTGGAGACCTTTGGGACCTAGCCTTATCCAATGGTATCAAAGACTTCCTTCATTGAGAGCCACTGGATTGGCTGGAGCACCCAGCCCCCTGTGTTCTTGCAACATGCCGTTACTTGAAACATGTCATTTCCAACAGGGCTCAGAGGGAGACAGCTCTGGATTTAGGTGAGTTTTTTAAAAGATGTGAAAGAATTGAAATGTGAGGGGCAGAGCAGAGGGGTCAGGTGGAGTTTGTTTAAACCCTCTGTTTTCTACTCCCTTGTATTTCAAATCTATAGTATCCCTTTACGTTTTCTGAATTATGTATGGATCATGGGTAATATGGTATGATATTAATGGCCAAAACAAAAAAGGATCACGTACAGCATGTACAGGAAATCCCTGGTATCCTCTGGGGATAGGTTCCAAGCTCCTCTTCCCATGTATATTTGAAACCACTGATAGTAGCAAACATTATACTGTACTTACAGGTATAATTATACGTATCTGGCGGCGCGATTGCAGTCGCTTCTTGGTATTCAGATGGTCCTCACGGTGTGTATCATAAATGTCCAATATGGATTATATATAAAAAACACAAATGGCAGAATAATAGTGCAGGGTGTATATACAATGTTGGAATAGATGGCAATAAATGGTTCCACTCACAGACAGAGAGCCCCGTCACTGGCTCTGAGTGGTTCCAAACATCTGGGTCCTTTGTCTTCTTAGGAATATTTAAAGGAGACCCAGTCCCTTTAAAGTTGGTATTTTCTTTATCTCGTCAAATATGTAAGAAAACATAAAAACAAGGACCTTCTTGTGTAGATCTACCACAATATTGATCATATATATGGTGATGGTATCAACTCACATTGGGTGGAGCTTAGAACCAAGCTCTGGGTGGAAATGCCGGTGGATTTATTGAGTAGGTTAAATCCACGAATACCTCTGAATTCCAAAACAGCAGGGACCAGACTTTTCTTTATAAAAGAAAAATCTTTAATTTAAAACATAAGGTAAAATAAAATAGAACATGTTAAAATTAACACAAAGATGCTCTGTAAGTCGCCAGAACGCGTTTCGCCTGGGACCTTTTAATACCCTATTAAGGGACTATATATATGGTACACTGTAGAGTATCTCTGTAAACCAGCTGAAGAAGCCTAATCTTATGGCGAAACGCGTTCTGGCGACTTACAGAGCATCTTTGTGTTAATTTTAACATGTTCTATTTTATTTTACCTTATGTTTTAAATTAAAGATTTTTCTTTTATAAAGAAAAGTCTGGTCCCTGCTGTTTTGGAATTCAGAGGTATTCGTGGATTTAACCTACTCAATAAATCCACCGGCATTTCCACCCAGAGCTTGGTTCTAAGCTCCATCCAATGTGAGTTGATACCATCACCATATATATGATCAATATTGTGGTAGATCTACACAAGAAGGTCCTTGTTTTTATGTTTTCTTACATATTTGACGAGATAAAGAAAATACCAACTTTAAAGGGAGTGGGTCTCCTTTAAATATTCCTAAGAAGACAAAGGACCCAGATGTTTGGAACCACTCAGAGCCAGTGACGGGGCTCTCTGTCTGTGAGTGGAACCATTTATTGCCATCTATTCCAACATTGTATATACACCCTGCACTATTATTCTGCCATTTGTGTTTTTTATATATAATCCATATTGGACATTTATGATACACACCGTGAGGACCATCTGAATACCAAGAAGCGGCTGCAATCGCGCCGCCAGATACGTATAATTATACCTGTTGTCACATTGGTTTGGGGGAGACCTCTATATATCTGGTTCGGCATTGGTATACTGGTGGTGGAACTTATCTGGGCGCTGACCATCTTTTTGTATTATACTGTACTCAACTAGTATAAAGTCTAATGTATAAAATAGGTACAATAAGACATTAGCAATGATAACTTAAAATTGAGCAGTTCTAACAATAAAAGTTTTATAAACATAAGCACTACCTTACCGTCAGTGTCAATCTGATAACCTAGATGACCACTAAGTAGCTAATGTCTTAATTTATTAGGACCGTGGTCAACCGTTGGTAAGTGAAACTGTGGCTATGGAAACTGTGGCTATGGGGGTTTCATTTGAAACTATCATACTGTAGTAATGGTTTATGATGAAGGAATTTAATTATTTTATTATGGGAGATATTTTAACGCCTGTTTGATTTAATTTCCACCTGGTCCTGGTTGGGCTGCTGTAGCAGCTGGGTCAAGTGGTGAAGATATGGATGGACCAGGGTGGAGGACATTGCATCTTCCAATAGTGCTGGACATGCTGCTCATCACTTTGCTTTTCACAGCCACACATGGTTTCTGCTTTCTACGAACAAACATCAAACAAAGTCCATAATAGTATGATAAAGTAGTAAAGCATGGATGAAAGCATCAAATATTCTCAAGAAAACAAATTTTGTCTGTCTTTTCTGAACCAGAGCATAGAGAGATGAGACTCCTAGGACTGTATAGGCATTAAGAGCTATAAAAACATGCGGTGTAATTAAGCTCATTAGCATCTTAATTTCAGGATGTAGTGAGTGGAGCCCCCTGCTGACTGTGAATCAAAAAAGGGGGATTCATCCTGCACACAGACTGAGGAAGGCTTTACCTGACAGCCGAAACGCGTATCTGTGACATCCCCCTGCTTTTTTAATTAATAAAAAAATTTATTTTCCCATCCACATCCATCTGAGAGCTTTTATTTATTTTAACTTCAGAGCTTTTTTCACAGTGTATACTCTTAATACTCTGTCCACTACTCCCCTCTCCCCCTTACAAGAAGACTATCTGCTGCTAGAAGAGGTGCAGACTTTCTCCCGTTGCAAGGTGTGCAGGAGACGATCTGCTGCCAGAAGAGGTGCAAACTTTCTCCCATTGAAAGAGGTGCAGGTACCCACCGAAAAAGCAGTACCATATGCCCACAAGTTGAGCCTGAAATCTAAGGCTCCAACATCGGTGAGTTCGCCTTTGACTATTTGTTACCTCTGTTAACAACACTAGCTACATATTGCGCTATGAGGATGTCTTCCTTTTTGTATTCGAGAGAATCAAGTCAATACTAGAGGAAAGGTGAAGACCACTCCAGAACCCCTAAAGAAGGGCAGAGGCCACCCTCCATTAGGCCCAAGGCACTTCACACTAGAGCCGGTACAAGAGGCTCTATACACTGTAAGTGTTCCCTTGTCATTGGGCACTTTACCCTATACCAATCAATATTGCACCATCTCTCCTTTTCTGTTTCCCCCGTACCCCTTCCTTCCCTATTTTTGGGAACTGGGAGTCTGTATAGGCCCTAAGAAAGAACAACATTCCAGGACTTCATTCAAAACCTCTGGACTACCTCAATAGAGACGCTACCGGACAATCCTTTCCTTCAATATACGGTCCGAATAACTTTTTTCCCTTATCTACTTTCACGAACTGGAAAACGAGACTTATTCAGAGCCCTTTTTTACCATTTACCTATGAACTTATATATACATTTTTTTCATTTTTTGCAATTGCACTTTACATGCACTTTATATGTTTTCTGTGATCTTATGAAGACACTTACTGTCTTTTTTTGCACATTTCCATTATTGCATATACGGGACACCTATTAACTTCCCTTGCACAGTGCTATTTTTACTTACAATAGCACCTTAGTGGTCTTTTCGACCGTGTCTGCATTGGACCAATAGGACTACCTCATCCACTTCATATAGATCGCCCTCATAAGGGACTGCGCCACTAGGATTTCCCTCCGTTTGTTCCATTGTTTTTTGCACATTTCTGTCGAGGTTTTGTGTTATAATCCTCGTTGGCTGCACAACACAATTACACACACTGCAACAGCGCCTCCACTGTACCCCCTCTCTCCCCTCAGGGTCTGAATATGTACCTGCTAGAAATAGAAGATCTTCTCCCTGGAGGTCCGTTCCTACGTCACGGGAAAACAATGCACACCCTCAATCACCGTGAATGAGGACGATGGTTAGGTTACAGCAGACTGGGCCTATGCTTCCTACTACTACGGAGACGTTCCCTGATAAGCTGATAGGTCCTTTGCCCGTCATTCCGGTTCAAGTAGAAGGGATTTACACCAAGACTCTTCTAGATTCAGGCGCTCAAGTAACTCTAATCTACCAATGAAGGAAGTCTTTGATACCATTGGATAAGGCTAGGTCCCAAAGGTCTCCAAGCTCTGAAACCTCAACTCAGGTTCTGGGTGAGACTGCCCCTGCCCAGGGATGGCTCAGGTAGCACTCTGAGCCTCCCCTCCAGAAAGGGTAAGGGAGCTCCTAGCAGAGTGACCACTCAAATAACACTGTCTAGACCAGGGACGTGCAGTGAGGTCAGTTGCTGGTGAGGCACTGGCTAGTACCAGCACCAGATATACACAGAGTTACGCAGTCGCAATTTACACATTTGATTATCGTTATATAGGAGAATAGAGTTTCACTATTTATAAAGTAAAGTTTGCATTTTTTTTTACAGTTCTAAGAGCATGCACTTACAATACTACTGACTAATAGAGGGTGCTATTACAACTCTTACTTTAAAATAAAGTTTGCATATAGGTTTTTAGTTCTAAGAGCATGCACTTACAATACTGACTAATAGAGGGCGCTATTACACACCTGCTGACTGCTGAGCTCTGCCTGCCCGCCCCCCAAAACTGACGAGGACAGTAACATGACTGTCCTGCATCAATCAATCCATGGGGAGCTCTGCCTCCCATGGGGGGCATTTTTTTTTAAAAAAGGAATTGCTTGAGACCAATGGAGCTTTCCCATTGGTTCAAGCTTTCAATTGCTTTCAGTGCCTCCAGAGGCACTGAAAAACGTAGAACCAGGAAGTCAGCTTGAGCTACACAATTAGCGTAGCGTTCAGCTGCGCAAATTGCGTACGCTATGCTGGCTCAGTGCTGCCCCTGCTGTCTGTGTAGTGAATCACACACACACACAGCAGCCGGCAAACTGAAAGTACAGGGGGAAAAAAAGCGGAGGACAGAGAAGCACAGCAAGGGAGCGTGGGGAGGGGAGTATGAAAACTTTTTTCAATGAATAACATTTTATTTACGGATTATTTACGGATTAACTATACATACATGTCATTGCAGCACAATGAGCACATTAATTTACTGGAATGGCAGGGGAGGCCTTGCCTCCCCTAACTGCACGTCCCTGGTCTAGACTAGTGTCCCTATGAAACAAAAGTATTAAAAAGTGGTCCTATAATACAATAAAGTAGCCTTTACAGGGTATTGCTGAATGTGACAAAATCTATAGGGCATAATAAACAATATAATTAATGACATGGTGTTTTGTCATGATTGAATTTCAATACAAACAGGAAAACAAGGAGTATCTGGCTTGAAATGAGTTTTGTAGGAAAGCAGAAATTTCCCTTCAAGCATGCACACAGCTAGACTTTTGTTTCCTTAGGCTAATGTCAGACGAATGCAGTCAGAGTGCAATCTGCGTGCGTGCACAACGGACGGACGTACTGACGGAAGATACTGTAGACACCACACGGTCCGTTTTTGTTGACTGACGTAGAAAAAAAAAGGGAATTATGGGAAACAAAATTAATATGAAAAATGATAAAAATTTGAAAAGGATATGAAAAGCCATTTTGTGCGTCAAGGTGCTGGATGTTGCAAATGCGCTGCGTCTGACATCTCCTCACTCACACAGAACGCTATGCGGACATGGCGCACTCTGCGCGTCCGTCTACCGGTTGGACGCTGGTTCACCTGTCCTTTCTTGCCATACTTTTGGTAGGCACTAACCACTGCATACTGGGAACACGCCCCAAGACTTGCCATTTTGGAGATGCTCTGACCTGGTCATCTAGCCATCACTATTTGGCCCTTGTCAAAGTCCCTCAGATCCTTTTTTTCTTCCCCATGTTTCCTGCTTCGGACACATGAAATTTAAGAAGTGGTTTGTCACATGTGCCATTGTAACAATATAATCAACGTTATTCACTTCATCTGTCACTGGTTTTAAGGTTGTGGCTGATCAATATATGTAACTTCAGACATAGAAGGTGGAGTAATTTTAAGCCGTGGCCACCACTGCTTTTTGGGCAAAACTGTGCTACTTTAGTTTTTTAGTTCATATGTGGGTGAGTACCTTAAGGTAGAGTAACATGCTTCTTCAGTCTGACTAATGAACATGTGATTAGAAGTACCATTATGGTGATGTACAGCGCTTTCTTCTTCAGCTTGTCTATAGTATTGAAAACTCCAGTTTAAGGCTGGGGTCAGACTAACGCATTTTGAACGTGCATTTAGGCGCACTTAATCATGGCCGTAGTAGCAGCAAATGACGGGCAATGATGGCCAATATACGAAGTACGGTCGCACGAAAGTTCGGACACGCAACGCAAGCGGCAAACGAGAGCATTTTCGTTACAACGCCGAACCGCTAGTACTGACGTACAGAGTGCGCTGCGTCGGCATAGCGGCGTGTGTGCGTGATTAGGAGACATCAGACGCTGGTAAGCAACCGTGGTAAGATATTCATTTTAATACAGTGAACCCGCCCAACCCAAGATATATAAGTCTTACCCCAATCTGCTATATCCCTATTTATTTTACAAATCAAAGATGTATAATTACTGTCAAAAAGTGCCTCCGGTGTTGCAGTTATCCGAATTCCCAAGTCCTGCAACGGCTCTCTAGAAACTGATAACCCCAATATTGAAGAGAGAAAGCGTTCAATATCAAAAGGGATGTGAAAAAGCAGTGCCACAGATTTGGAGACATTAATTTTATAGCCTGAGACTGCGGAGTAAGAATCTAGGAGTAATAAGAGACGGGAGACAGATCCCTTAAGTTTAGTCAAAGTGAACAATATATCATCCACAAAGGCTGAAAGTTTGAATGTGTCCCCTCCAACCTTAAAGCCCTCTATTGTGGAGTCTGATCTGATTGAAATTAAAAGGGGCTCTAACACCAGGGAAAATAAGAGGGGAGAGATGGGACATCCCTGCCTTGTACCATTAAATAGTGGAAAGGGGATGGGGATAGCCCCTGGGATGATAATCCTGGCTAAGGGTTTGGTATATAAGATTGTAAATGCTATCAAGAATTTCTTAGGGAAACGTTGACGGGCCAGCAGTTTAAAAAGAAACGGCCACTCAACCCGGTCAAAGGCCTTCTCTGCATCAAGAGAAAGAAGCAGAGACGGAACTCCACGTGTTTTCGCCAGCCATGCCAGATCACAGGCCCGTCTCGTATTTTCATAGGCCTGGCGGCCCGGGATAAAACCCGCCTGATCGGGGTGTATGAGGCCGGGGAGTAAAGAATTAAGCCTGTTAGCCAGTACTTTTTATATCAGAATTGAGAAGTGAGATTGGACAGTAACTGCCCACCAGTAAAGCGTCCTTCCCTGGTTTATGTATAAGTGCTATGTCAGCTAAACAAGAATCTGGGGAAAAGCCTTCCCCTGCCATTGAATTATTACACATTTTTACCAGGTGTGGGAGTAATATATGGAGGAACTCTTTATAATATTGAATGGATATACCATCTGGCCCTGGGGCCGCATGTGGACGTAGGGAACGGACCGCTGCGGTAACTTCGTCTGCTGTAATTGGGGAATTAAGGGCCTCGATCTGATCTTCATTTAGATAAGGTAACTCAATTTTATTCAAAAAATCATTAATCAAAGAGGTATAAGTTTCGTTTGAGCCGATATGTGTGGGGGAATGATTATATAAACTTTTAAAATAATCAGTGAATAATGTACTTATACGTATGGGGCAACGTGTCTGGTTGCCCGCTTCATCTAAAAGAGACATGGTCGAAAAAGAGGGGGTGGCCGGATTTGCCTAGCCAGGAGCTTATCCATCTTATTAGCTTTTTCATAAAAGAAACGTTTTGACCACATCTAGTGTCATGCCCACGCCTGTCATGCCCACGGTTTCCAGTTGTCAGGATCCATCCCTGCATCATTTCGTGCAAATGGCAGCTACATGAATGGTGCTGCCCTGGTGCTGAGTATCAGTACTCAAACAGTTAAACACCTGAAACACAAACACCACACCCCTCTTTCAGAATAAAGGTTCCACACCCCTTCTGCTCCACGCTCCATTATTGTAGCTCATTCCATGAGAAAGAGAGGTACTCCACCCTGCTCTGAACCCACGTTATACCCTGATCCCTATTCAGATACCAGTCCCAGTTCTCCCACCTTGCCTTCTGCTTCCTCCATCAACTACTCCCATCAACCTGCACTATTCCACCTGGTCTGGACCTGTTTGTGAACCTTTCCTCAGACCCATCTACGCCAGATCAGCTGCACCCCTGCATACTGGGCTCAGGCCCCCTGTACCGGCGCTGCCACCCCTGTGGCAGACCCTGACACCTAGTAAGAGCTGAGAAATGGCACTACGGGTGTGCTGAAGGCTGGCGGGGAGATCTGGTGTTGGAGTAGATTTGTCTGAATTCAAGCTTGCGTAATTTTGTCTGTAATTCAGTCAGAGATCTCCCCTTAGTTTTCCTGCAATGTGCTGCCTGGCTAATAAATAGACAGCGGATTACAGCTTTGTGAGCTGCCCATACAATTGACAAGGGGAGATCTGGGGTCAAATTTACCTTGAAATAGAGATCCATTTCTCTCCGTACCAGGTTCACTATTTCAACATTATTAAGAAGAGTGGGGTCTAAACGCCATCTGGCAAATGGGTGTCTAGAGGGTAAAGCTAGCACAAGAGTAAGATCAGCATGATCAGACCAAGAAATAGATGCTATACTTGTCTCTATTACTGCTGTAGTACATGTGGGTGTTAGCAAAATATAATCAAGGCGGGAGTAAGATGAATGCGGATGTGAGTAGAAGGTATAATCTCTACTCACTGGGTTGAGCACCCGCCATATATCAGCAAGGCCCATTCGCTTAATAAAATTCGCAAAGATTTTATCTTGTCTATAAGAGAGAGACGAGCCAGTAGATCCTGATCTATCTAATGTGGGGAAAGTTGTGGCTTTAAAGTCACCTGCTAACACCAGTTCCCCCTTAGCATGGTTGTGGAAAAAATCAAATAGACCTGTCCAAAAAAGATTATCTGGAGTATTGGGGGCTTAAACGGATGCTATCGAATAACGTTTGGAGGCTAACCAGCCAATCATTAAAATATAGCGACCTTCATCATCTGAATGAGTAGATTCGACACGAAAAGGGCATGATTTTCTGACCAGTATTGCCACCCCAGCCTATTTGCACATGCAGTAAATACTCTACTATATTGAGAGTTTCAAAGGTAGATTGAAGCGGATCTGGCCAGTTTAGTCTCCTGTATGCAGGCAATATCAATCTTCCGCCTACATAAATCTCTAAAAAAGAGGCGACGCTTGTTGGGGGAATTCATCCCTTTAACGTTTAATGACCATATTCTAACTGAAGCAATAATTGCTGGGCAAAGTAGAAGCTAAACAATGTTCTTGTGAACCATAAGGAATAATGGATATTTTTGTTTACATTGTAAGCAGCATTTGTTGGAAGATCTATATTCACACATAAACAACTAAGGTCCATAAACCTATATTTTAAATAATTTTCCTGATCTATAAAATGCATGCAATGTATAGTTAATACAGGCTGGCTATAAAACACCATTACTTGCTGATAGTGTAGGTACTGTTCATGTCTCTTTGTTTCTACCGAGTAGTAAAATGGTATATTTCAAGCACAGAAACATCAGAGACTGCACTGAATGCATTTTCTGTTCTTAAGCATCAGTAGATCCTCCAAAAAGGTAGATACCCATCATAGACCATTCCTTTCAAGTAAAAATATAATGAGGAAGATGCTGACTCTCCTCTGTAGTGCAGATGACTTTGGTTGAAGGTCCGCTTGTATTCTACAAGGTTAACAGGACATGTCATTGACAATAGTAGCTTTGTAGCTTTCAAAGTGATTGATGATAAGGATAGAGGTATCAACATCAAGTATTTTCTGAACAGCAGCAGTGCTATGAATTATCTATGTCAGACAATCCATGTGCTCCAAAGACACTAGCTAAGACAAACATGAGAACAAACAATGAGATTTGAGTTTCCTCAGGGAAGTGTGGAAACTATAAAATGTCGTCAAAAATATTGAGAAGGTAGGTATCAATTACTGGAGGGCCTTGAGAAGATGTTTAGGCAAAAGTGACATTGTAGAAGACTTTGTATGTACTCAATAGAAGAACATCTTTATGCCTAAAAAGGTGGTAAAAATAGAATGGCAAATACACCTCAAAAAATAGAATTGAGTACCGGTATGTTGTGTAAATTACATATAGGAAATCTGTAGCACAGGGCTCAAAATTTCAAGTCCCAAGCTACTAGCCAGGCCTTAAGAGTTACTCGCCACTAGTTGCCCCACCTAACCCCTTATCCTGCCCTGCCTCTGCATTCCTACTCGCCCTCATGTAAGTTCCACTTGTCAAATGCGAGCAGGCGAGTGGAAATTTTGAGGCCTGCTGTAGCATATAACATGAATTGGAATCCCATTCTGGGGAGAGGAACCATTTCCATGTTCTCAAATAACACCAGAAATTGGATGAAAGGTTTGATAGACATACAGCAATGAGCTTTGAAGGAGATGGTCGTGATTCATGATGAGATGATGCCTGACAGAACTAGAATAACTAGAGTAAAAAGAAGTCCTGTGAAATGTGTAGAGGTTAGGTAAACCAGCACCAACATGTCAGTACCACAATAATAACATGGAATTTAGATAACTGGTGCAGAAGGCACTAAACCTCATATGAGGTGTATAAAACATAACAAGAAAAAGGTTGTCATTCGCGCTCACCCCCATAGCTCCATGTGAAACAAAACAGAG
The DNA here is from genome assembly GCA_009667805.1 of Leptobrachium leishanense. Lineage (NCBI taxonomy): Eukaryota > Metazoa > Chordata > Amphibia > Anura > Megophryidae > Leptobrachium > Leptobrachium leishanense. The sequence continues at coordinate 261,563,944 of CM019064.1, forward strand.
GTTTTGGTTTACTTGAATGGCCATTAAAGTGTAAGCCCACCCGCCACGTCACGGAACCTCTGGTCAGGTGGGTCCTAACCTAATGAAACTAAAAGCTGCTTTCTAAGCAGCTACATGTCCTCATGCTGTCCTCATGCTGACGGAAAAAGAAAACACGGAAAGAGGCAGCAGCAACAATGACCTGGATAGGGATACAACAAATATACATAATTGCAGAAAAACTGGTTTTGCACCTATTCCCTACCAGGGCGGCTGCATCAACCAGAAGTATCAAGCCCACTTCATGTATAAAACATAACAAGAAAAAAGGTTGTCATTTCTGCTTACCCCCTAGCTCCATGTGAAACAGAAAAGAGGTTTTGGTTTACTTGAATGGCCATTAAATCATATGAAGTGGGCAAGATTATGTAGTGCTATTGCAATGGTTAACCAGACTACCTATTTCAATAGAAGACTGTGAGATCTGGTCACCACAGGTTGAAGAATATACATTAATCCATAATGCATGGGACCAGAAGTGTCTCCGATTGCAGATTTTTCTGGATTTTGGTATCTTTGCATGCAATAAGGAGATATCTTGGGGATGTGACAAGTCTAAACAAGATATTAAAACTAATTACTGTTTCAAGTACACCTTATACACATAGCCTGAAAATGATTATATATAATGTCTTAAATAATTTTGTCCCCTGTCCCATGAGGTCAGTCATGGATTTTTTTTTACCTGTGGTGTTATGTTGGAGCTTTTATAAGAGATTTTGGGGCATTATGGATGTTTGGATAAGGTATATTTAACCTCTAACTGGCTGTGGTATGTTCATTTTGGGAAGAAATTTAAATGCAGCAGCTGCAGTCTGCGTGACTGATGCAGGAAAAGGATACTTTGTGTCACTGTGTCGCGTGTATGTTTTTGTGTGTCACTTCATTCTTATACATATTAGAATGCTGTTTGTTGAAAGCCTTTTTGGTATTAAAGTATTAATCTAAAATTGACTTTGTCCAAACTCTACAACCTTTAATAAGATAATATTTAACCAGGTTAATGTGTATTGTTGTACCTGTTTGTAGTTGTTACTGGAATATAGTTTAGGGATAACCTGAGGCACAACAGGATAATGGTGACAGTTTAAATAATTTGCAGTAATGTGGGTAGTTTTTGTGGAATCCGTATGCTCTTGAACCGTTTATAATGACACTCTCCATTGGCCCAGTTTGAAGAATAGTACTATTCGTAAAACGAAAAAAAAATCAGTCTATGGTCTGAAATTGCTACAGAAATGTGGCATAAAGTTGTAAAGAGCAACAATGCCGAGTTGTCATTCCAAATAAGGGACAGCTATCTACCATAGACACTCGAGTATAGCGCAACCTGAATATATAACGTGATGGATAAAGATTTATCATGGAAATGAGAGAATACTCAAGACTCGAATATAATGCAAGGAGCAAAAATTTTAAAAGTATACTGTACTGGTAAACAATTGAAATCCTTTGAGGTTCTCTTAACACAGTCAGGCTCCCACTCAGACCAGGGTGCTCTGCTCTAGAATGATTGTAGTTGTTACTAAGTATTACGCTGCCGGTCTTCTTTACTTTTAGTAAGATAGCCGTCGGAGCATGGTGACCACCAACCCAGCTAAAAGTACTATAGGTTTGGCTGAGGCCAAATACTTGGGTTATGTGATCCGCACGCAGTGAATCATTCACCAATAGCCAGCATGGCAGGAGGTGTAGTTTTCTGACCTCCAGCTCCAGCAGGCAGGCTCATCCACCGCGTTGTCCACCGATAGCCAGCCCCCCCAAACAAGCACCTGAGGTCACTGCAGAAGTGCTGCGCGATTTTCCTCACATTCAGAATGTGAAAAGAATTGTGCAGCGTGTCTGCATTGATGTCAGGATGGGACAACAACGGGGTGAGGCTGGCTATTGGCGGCCGACGCAGTGGAGGAGCCTGCCTACTGGAGCTGGAGGTCAGAAAACTACACCTTCCACTGTGCTGCGCGATGCGAGGGTGCATGCTCGGTTTTAAGCCAATCTTGAATGATTGGCTTAAACCGAGAGTGCTCTCTGGCCGTGATGGATCCCACCTCTCCCAAATCTGGGAGTTCCTGAAGTGTTTGAGGGCGTCAGGGAGACTTGGGATCCCTGAACATGTCAAGGTTTTTTTACATGTGACCCCTCCGATTTTAAGGTAAATTTTTGTCACCAAAATCTAGGGGTATACTCGAGTATCTATTATATTGTTTCCTTTGTATTGTTTCCATTAAAAATATGACTTTACATTTAAGGTCCCTCTTGTCATGTTGGGTTAGAAGCATCCTCTTTTGCATCTCTACCTACCAGTCACACCATCCGAGCTGCCTGAGTTAAAACAGTTAAATCAGCTTTGGTTACACATGGGACCAGCGCCTGAAAATCTTTTTAATTAAAGCCAACGCTAATCTCTCTTAAATTAAAAGATAGAGAGAAAAAAACTTCAGTAAACAAGCATTCGGCCTTTGTCTCTTCCGCCATGTCTCTTTCTCGCTTCAGCAAACGACACATTACTTTTCGAGGCACCGGTGCGGATGTAACACAGCCTTATCCATAAATGTTATTTACACAATGACATCTGATTGGCATATATATCGCAAAAGGTCAGTTAATGCAAAGCAACCTGACAATAGGAATATATTCCCCGCTTTGTTACTGTGAAAGTTAAAATTGTGCAATGATTTATCGGAGCCATCATAACATCCCCTCTGCCTTTATAGTCTATCCTCCCATATAACTAGGTTTCATGTTTATACATGAATTGCTGTATTGCTAGCATTTGGCGCTACTAGCTATTCTCTCATAGGCCATGTGAATCGCTGAGCTTCTCTCTCGTGATTGATGACCCAGTGATAATACCCAAAGCCATTTCCTAAAGCATGACCAGACTGCATCTCTCTGGGGAATAAAGGGCAGTGGCAGTTTTGAATATGCAATATCCTTTTGCAGTTGATAACATATGCCCATTATGCTAAACGGCTATCTTAATGCAAAAAATATACGCTTTGTACTTATTTCATGAATTCATTTTAAATGCGGCTGTGTGCGGGTTGTGTTTTCTTTTTTTTTATTATTTAAAAAAACATCTTTGGAATTTGAATACATTTGCGTGACATAAACCGTCTCCCCAGAGATAAATGGAAAACAATATTTATAGAACACTAACAGTCCACATAAAATTATCAAATGAGATCCAGTAGCAGGGAGATAAAACGCAGGAAAGAAAGGAACACGGAGTTGTTTCCCTTAAAGCGTGAATAGATGTTTCATCTGACATTGCTTTCCCGGGTTAGCATGACCTTCCAGGATACATTTAGTAGATCTTATAGTACAAGGTGTATAGCAAGCAATAACCGAGGCCGAGGCAGCAACATTGTCCAAACCAACTTCATCTGCAGACATGGGACGGATGAATGGAAGTACAGACGTACAGATTAATTCATACCTGCATGGACACATTGATCGTTAGATACATGTATTGGTAGCATAGCCGTGCCTGGTGTGCCGAAGGCAATCCGTAATATTGGGTGAAGAGGTCCTCTTTCACCTCCTCCATTGACAGTTTCGATGTCCCTTATCTGGTTCATTATAAATAACATAAAAAGTGGCTGTATCTCATATTACAAGATTGATTTTTCTAATGAAAAATGTGAATTTTTTGCATAATTTTCTAAACGTAACTTTTCAATTAATAAATGTTCCATGGGTGCACACCCTAATGTAATGGGCTGAGCACGCCAGGGATTGATAGATGGATAGATACACAGAGCTGTACATGGGTAGATGCATAGATTGATGAACAGATAGGTTGATTTAGTACATTGATGGATAGTTTTAGATAGATGGAGAGATACAATATATTGATGGATAGATGGAGAGATATGACACAATACATTGATGGATAGTTTTACATAGAAGGCGCGATATGATACAGTATGTTGATGGATAAATTTAGATACTTGGACAGATATGATGAAGTTACCGGCTGGGTGGAGTAGAGGTAACATCACTGCTCTGTGACTGTGGAGACCGTGGAGACACAGATTTGAATCCTGGCAAGAGCACCTCTCCAGTAAGTGTCCTTGGGCAAGACACCTAACAGTATATACTCGCCACCCAAGACATACTTGAAAACAAGAGAAATCTCAATGTATCCTTCCTGGTAAAATCCTTTCTCAAAAAAAAGTGCGTTGATAGATTTAGATAGGTGGAGCTATATGTACATTGATGGAAAGGTGTAGATAAATGGAGAGATACGGTACATGGATGGATAGATTTAGATAGATGGAAGATATAATACAGTACATTGATGGATAGGTTTAGATAGGAGAGATACAGTATATTAATTGAAAGATTTAGATAGATGGAGAGATGTGATACAGCAGTGGTCCCTGACTCTGGTCCTCAGGGTCCACTAACAGGCCAGATTATTTATAAGGATTACCCTGGGGAAATGCAGACTGAATCCTGCAATCACTGAACAGCAAATCATTTCACATGTGCTGTGCTTTGCTTCAGATATCTGGAAAACATGACCTGTCAGCGGGCCCTGAGGATCAGGATTAGGGACCACTGTGATACAGTACATTGATGGATAGATTTACTGTATATAAACAGAGATATGATGGATATGGGTGCTGGACAAAATCCCTACAGCCAGGTTCCCTAATGCCAACATCCCGACGGCCAACTTCCAGACAGAACAAGTGCCGGACATCCCAACTTCCCTACACGGCCAACTTCCAGACATCTATAATCCCAGCGGCTAACCCTAATACTAACACCCTAACCCTTAGGGAGTTAGGGTTATGGCTAGGTTTAGGGGGGTTGGGGCTAGGTTTAGGGGGGTTAGGGCTAGGTTTAGGGGGTTAGGGTTAGGGCTAGGTTTAGGGGGTAGGGTTAGGGCTAGGTTTAGGGGGTTAGGGCTAGATTTAGGGGGTTAGGGTTAGGGCTAGGTTTGGGGGGTTAGGGCTAGGTTTAGGGGGTTAGGGCTAGGTTTAGGGGGTAGGGTTAGGTTTAGGGGGTTAGGGTTAGATTTAGGGGGTTAGGGCTAGATTTAGGGGGCTAGGGTTAGGTTTGGGGATTAGGGCTAGGTTTAGGTTAGGGTTAGGTTTAGGGGGGTTAGGGCTAGGTTTAGGGGGTTAGGGTTAGGGATAGGTTTTGGGGGTTAGGGAGTAGGGTTAGTGTTAGCCGCTGGGATTTTGGATGTCTGGAAGTTGGCTGTCAGGGAGTTCTCTGTATAGGGAAGTTGGCCGTGTAGGGAAGTTGACCGTCGGGATTTTGGCATTAGGGAACCTGGTTGTAGGGATTTCGACCCAAACCCGATGGATATATTAATTGGTATGTATTCACAAGGAGATACAGCACATGGATTAATTGATGGATTGATTTTGTATGATGGACAGATAAATGGAAATATCGATAGTCATACATTAGCAAATACCGTATAAAGGCTTCATGTTGTCATTGACATAAAATGCATTTTATAAAAGACTAAGGGCCACATTCCAATCTTGGTGCTAATGTTAGCGCTCACCTGCGTGAGCGTTAACGTTAGCCCTGGTGGCCACCGCACATTACAATCCAAACGCTAACGGGTTAAGTAACCTGTTTGCGTTTGGTACCTTGCGCTTTTCAGCACGAGGTTACTGTACTTTGCGCTCCCTATACTTATCATGGGGAGCGCAAAGTGTTAATCAGCGTTAGAATTACAAAGTCCTAACGCTGATTAACGTCCGGCTGCGGTTAACAAAATGTTAACCACAGCCTGGACCTGGTGCTAACGGATTCCGCTGGTGCAGAATCCATTAGCACCAGCAGAAATCCCCCCTCCCAAAAAAATCAGATACTCACCTAGTATCCTGCAACGAGGACTGCGGCTCTGTCCGCCTCCTCTGTCGCCGGGAAAAGAGGGAGAGCCTGGGGAAAAAGTCCCCCAGTCTCTCCCTGCAGATCACTACGCCGACCTATGGACTCCATTGAGAGGATGCGCACGGCGGACCTCAGAGCTGCCACGCGTATCCTGGGGCTTAGCACCCGGTAACAATGCAGGCAGCTTTTTAAGCGCCTGCATTGTAATCTCCCGTTAAAATGGAGTCGCTAGGGAGAAAACTGCGGGCTCAGTTTTCTCTCACTAGCGCCCCCGTTTTAACGTGAGGATTGTAATTTAGCCCTAAATCATCATAATAATGTTCACAATCTTAACTTTGTTTTTATGGATTTTCATTAGAATTTCAGTTTGCAGAATAAACTATGTGCAATATAACAATGTGACTAGTCATAAGACTGAATGTTTTCTAAGCAAATATGCGAGGAAACAAAACGATAACATAAGATGAGTCAGTGTTGCTTTTTCTCCATTTCAGAGAGGTTTAGTTCACAAACTATACGCCCTCTCACTCCTCGTCTAGTACCCGAATAAAACAATAAAAGAGAAATAATGATGGATGAGTTGTGGCTACTTAACCCCAGCATTATCAAGAGTACTCAGATTAACCAGTCACATTTGTAAATGAGACAGCATTGTCGGGTCCTGAAACACCGTCATCTGTTAAGGCGGAGACAAAAGGATGCGCTGTCATAAGCAATACAAGGAAATAATTGCTCATTTAATTGCTTTGCGGCCTGAGTGACAGGCAGTAGATCGTATCATTTGTAGCTGTTGGATGCACTGGCCACTGGCACTTTAAGAGCATCTGCACTTAAGTCTCTTACTGCATGAACATGTTGCACTTACTCACATGGGACTCCATTAACAGACTCCAGGCGACAGATAATAAAATTCAGTGACCAAGCTCCTCACTTTGAACCGGATAAGAGGCAAAGAGATGTAATTATGAGCCTTTTCGAAGCGCCATTCACTGAACAAAGCAACCATCTTGTTGAATTTTTGCCAAAATATTGTAAATTTGGGAAATTGTCCAATAAATCAGATTATTTATCAGTTTAGCCATTAGGTTTACAAGTTACACATTTAGGTCTTGCTGTTTAATGCATATATCTCATGATGGCATATATGTTTTCTCTTTTTATTATATTTTAACTGCTGCGCTGGGGCCGGGCCAGGACCACGATTAGTATAGTACCTAATTAGTCTCACTCTCTGGTGTAATTTTTTCCTCTTCTATAGTTACAACATCTATAACTGGACGATTATGATAATCCTTCTGATAAAGAACTACCCTGCATATCTGTTGTCAAAATGATACTGTACGGACCAGTGAAGAAATAATCTGAGGTTATAATTCATACCCTCCTGATGAGGCCTCAGAAGGTTGAAACGATCATCAGGGGTTGCTGTACGTCTTGTGTAGAGAGGACATCCTTGGCATTTCAGTAGGGGCCAGACTTTCTGGGTGATAGCAGCCTGATTTGCATATTGTAATCAAGCGAAAACCTTATGAGTCCTGAGCGGGGACTTCCCGTAATGCAGGCATCTAAAGGGGTAATTCAGAGAGGTCCGAAATGTAGCCAAAATGTAATCGGACACTGAAATTCTGCGTATGGTGACATTTCGGGGCCATTCGGCTATTCAGAGAGCAGGCAATTCACCAAATTTTAGCGAATTGCCTGCATGTACGGTGCCTGTTCAACAGCAGTGAAATCCCCTATAGAGAAGCAATGGTTCGTCTATTCAGAGAAAACACCGAACAGCAGTGAAAAGTTGCCGAACTGCCCTGTTGTGCAGTGTTTTCATTCGACAGGTTTATTCAGGTGAACCCCATAGGCATCAATGTTAAAAATATTCCTAACACAATATCTTATTAATATATTTTAATAATAATATTTAATAATTTATTCTGCAGTAAAAAGTCTCTTTAGGCTGGGGTCAGACGAGCGTGATTTCTACGGACTGTACGTCCGTGCAGTACGGACATCGTCAGTACGGATGACGCAGTAGTGGTCACACAGTCCGTTTTTTCACTGAAGTTATTTTTTGACGGATGTAGGAGGGGAAAATAAATTACAATGAAAAAACATTCTGTCCGTCAAAAATGCTGGACGTATAAATGCAGTCCGTCTGACCTCGCTCCATCACTCACACACAAAGCTATGCAGACGTTGTGGCCGTGGCGCACTCCGCACGTCCGTTCTAGCAGTATTACGTTCTTGCCTAACCTGCGTCCGTTTGCCGCGGCCGTTGTGCGTCCGCAGTTCAGTGCGGACGTACTTCATGTGTCAGGCTCCAATGGACTTACTTTCATGCTATCACGGACGTACTTTTAGGCGCAATCACGGACGTGAACACTACGCTCGTCTGACCCCAGCCTAATTTATAGATTTTTTAGGAACTTTTAGGCATTTTTTCGGGATTTTTTTCGGCAAATTCTTTTTCGTTTTTTTAAAATAGTTTTTTCTTTTTCTCTGTAACAGCCCTTTTTATTATCATTCATAAGATCTTATACAGTCAGGTCCATAAATATTGGGACATCGAAACAATTCTAACATCTTTGGCTCTATACACCACCACAATGGAGTTGGAATGAAACAAACACAATGTGCTTTAACTGCAGACTGTCAGCTTTAATTTGAGGGTATGTACATCCAACTCAGGTGAACGGTGTAGGATTTACAGCAGTTTGCAGATGTGCCTCCCACTTGTTAAGGGACCAAAGGTAATGGGACAGAATAATAATCATAAATCAAACTTTCCCTTCTTAATACTTGGTTGCTAATCATTTGCAGTCGAACACAGCCTGAAGTCTGGAACACATAGACATCACCAGACACTGGGTTTCATCACTGGTGATGCTCTGCCAGGCCTCTACTCCAACTGTCTTCAGTTCCTGCTTGTTCTTGGGGCATTTTCCCTTCAGTTTTGTCTTCAGCAAGTGAAATGCCTGCTCAATGGGATTCAGGTCAGGTGATTGACTTGGCCATTGCATAACATTCCACTTCTGTCCCTTCAAAAATTCTTTGGTTGCTTTTGCAGTATGCTTTGAGTCATTGTCCATCTGCACTGTGAAGCGCCGTCCAAGGAGTTCTGCAGCATTTGGCTGAATGTGAGCAGATAATATTGCCCGAAACACTTCAGAATTCATCCTGCTGCTTTTGTCAGCAGTCACCTCATCAATAAATACAAGAGAAACTGTTCCATTGGCAGCCATACATGCCCACGCCATGACACTACCACCACCATGCTTCACTGATGAGGTGGTATGCTTAGGATCATGAGCAGTTCCTTTCCTTCTCCATACTCTTCTCTTCCCATCACTCTGATACAAGTTGATCTTGGTCTCATCTGTCCATAGGATCTTGTTCCAGAACTGTGAAGGCTTTGTTAGGTGTTGTTTGGAAAACTCTAATCTGGCCTTCCTGTTTTTGAGGTTCACCAATGGTTTACATCTTGTGGTGAACCCTCTGTATTTACTCTGGTGAAGTCTTCTCTTGATTTTTGACTTTGACACACATACACCTACCTCCTGGAGAGTGTTCTTGATCTGGCCAACTGTTGTGAAGGGTGTTTTCTTCACCAGGGAAAGAATTCTTCATTCGTCCACCACAGTTGTTTTCCGTGGTCTCCCGGGTCTTGTGGTGTTGCTGAGCTTCCTTCTTTTTGAGAATGTTCCAAACAGTTGTTTTGGCCACGCCTAATGTTCTTGCTATCTCTCTGATGGGTTTGTTTTGTTTCTTCAGCCTAATGATGGCTTGCTTCACTGATAGTGAAGGCTCTTTGGATCTCATCTTGAGAGTTGACAGCAACAGATTCCAAATGCAAATAGCACACTTGAAATTAACTCTGGGCCTTTTATCTGCACATTGTAATTGGGGTAATGAGGGAATATCACACACCTGGCCATGGAACAGCTGAGAAGCCAATTGTCCCATTACTTTTGGTCCCTTAACAAGTGGGAGGCACATCTGCAAACTGCTGTAAGTCCTACACCGTTCACCTGAGTTGGATGTACATACCCTCAAATTAAAGCTGACAGTCTGCAGTTAAAGCACATTGTGTTTGTTTCATTCCAACTCCATTGTGGTGGTGTATAGAGCCAAAGATGTTAGAATTGTGTCGATGTCCCAATATTTCTGGACCTGACTGTATGCAAACAGAGTTTCAGTTTTCAAACTTTCAAGCGTACTGATTTTTTCCGGCGGCTGCCCTGCACTGTGATCGGCGGCTTTTTCTGGCATGTTGGGCGTGGTTTTTGCAGCAGTTTCTGCTGGTTTACGGTGACTGTTTGGTGAGTGTTCGTCAGGTTTGTGGCGGGTTTTCCCTGCACTCCGGGAGCTGCGGTGAATGCTGAATACACCGCAGGTTGGGGAACTTTGAATGCCCGAAGTGCAGGGAAGCGCGGGGAACGAGAAGGCATCGAAATGTCGGCGACACTCTGAATAACCGTGTAAAGCTACTGCCGTTCAAGTCCCTCAAAACCTTGTTTTTGCTTACTATAATTCAGCTACTCCTATTTGTAATTACTTGATAATCATTTCATAACTTGGTATTAGTCAAATCTCTTGATATTTCAAAATATATAACAAAGCATCAAGTGTTTAATCAACATTAATACCCTAAAGACATTATAACAAATCAAAATTTCTAGTTTATTAATATATGTTCTTCAAAGTTCCCTAATATTGTTTTTTCATTCATGAAATTCTCCGATTTTTTATATAGGATCCAGAATAAATAGAGCATCTCTCCACGGGCTTGTTTGCACAAGCTTGTATTTTTGCAAAAGGTTCTATTTTTCAGTCCACTAAATGTGAATTTTTTTGTAGCATTGTCTTAAAGGAGTTTTTGATTTTAAACAGATGAAAGAATGGGGAAAAAAATCAAGAATTGCACTTACTAACATGCATTCCCGGCATTACAGTATAATTATGCATCTGAAAGGGGATTGTGCAGTGAATTATTATTTGGTTTTAATCTTTATTTAATGACAGGAAAGGATCAAAGTAAACGTTACTGACAAAGTTTATTTGATAAATACAGTATAGACAAAGAAACAACTATCCAAAATAAAGAAATTAAATCAAAAAAAGACAGATACCACACCAGACCAGATATTAGGATGATTGGCAAAATTATAGACATCATAATAATCCACAGGCCTTAGAACGTTTGCTAGAAACATTTAAATACGTAAAGGGAATCCACAAGGTAGAGGAAGGGAGTATATTTAAAAGGAAACAAAATAGCAAAACAAGAGGACATAGTCTTAGATTAGAGGGGCAAAGGTTTAAAAGTAACATCAGGAAGCATTATTTTACTGAGAGGGTGGTGGATACATGGAACAGTCTTCCAGTTGAAGTGGTAGAGGCCAAAACAGTAATTGAATTTAAGCAAGCATGGGATAGGCATAAGGCTATCCTAAACAAAAGATAAATCCAGGTAAAGTATCCATGTAATTGGGCAGACTAGATGGGCCGAAAGGTTTTTATCTGCCGACATTTTTCTATGTTTCTTTGTTTCTAGGGCTTAAAGGGATATGCATGTCTAGAAAAAGGTTTTTTTAAATTGACATTTAAACACTTTCATAACTTTAGACAAACCAGAATAAATCAATAAAAGTTTTAAAAATGTGTAAAAAAAAAATTTTCTTGCCTTAAACTGTCATTTTATCTTCTCTGGCGACGCCCCTCAGCTAGGGGTATTTCTTCAGCTCCTACTTCCTGAATATTTCCCGCCTCCTCCCGCCCACTACGCCACCCACTATTGCACCCATCAAAGCTTCACATGAACTACATTTTTTGCTCCATCTTGCCCACAGCCCCCATGCACCCCACTACTTCACATACTCAGCTATTACCCTCACCTATTGTGTCACCCCTCTCCTCTTAGAATGTAAGCTCTTGGGCAGGGTCCTCTCTCCTACTGTTCTGTGTGTTTAACTTGTATGGACATTTGTTATTCTGCCTCTCTCATTGTACAGCGCTACGGAACTTGCTAGCACTTTGTAAATACCTGTGACTGTATGAACTAACACAAGCTTCACACGCTCAGGACCTCAGACTGGGGAAACCGAGGAACTGAATATTAGCATCTCTGCAACTGTGAAAGCAAAACACACTCACCCTGCTGACTCGCTCACACACTCATGCTCTCTCACACACAGACTCACTCACCCACTGACACGCTCACTTTCAAGATTTACATACTCACTGTTTCACTCAAAGTCCCTCACACAGTCACTCCCTCTCACACTCTGTCTTGTGCTGTATATCTCTTGTGCGCGCTCTCTCTCACTGTACGTTTTGCTCACAGTGCAGGAGGGAGGAGCAACTCAGACGCACATGCTCAGTGTGTTTTTTAGCAATCCCTAGGTATAGGCACTGATTGGTTAGCTTAAAATGCCTCCTGAGGTGGGCGTGGAAAACACCAAGAAAGAAGATCAGGTAAATACGAAAAAATATCATATTTACTTGCATTTTATGCCTGCTGAATGACACTAATGACTTATTCAAAAGGCATTGCACATTTTTAATAGCACACTAGCAAAGCATGCATGTCCCTTTAAAGGTATGGTGGATTGAAGCAGAGCATTTGTCTATCAGATGGACGTTCTGGGAATATATTTATCTTTTCCACCTTGGGCTTGCAGATTTCAGATACCGCCATCATCTGGGTGTTGGACGGCACGAACGTGTTCCGGCGGGTTTCGTGCCTAGTGCGGCCTACACGGAGCAGACATTTGCAAAGCCTGGGGAGTTTCCTGCGGATACCTGCAGTTCCGTTCCCCGGAGCCAGCTAGGATCTGGCTATGGGGAGGAAATCTTTGAAGCAGCTGCAGCGCAGGTTGGAGGGATCACGCCAGAGAGACATTAGAGACTCCATGAGCAGCGGGCGTACCCCCGGTGCTGCGGCCTCCCCTTCGTCATCACCCCAGACTATGGATCCTCGGGGGAAGACGAATGTACCTGGCCCCTTTGGAATCGGTCTGGGATGCACTGGATCACCCCAGAGTCCAGAGGGGGAACCCCAATGGCGGGACCTGCAGCACAGAAGAGGGCACAGAAAAAGAGGAAGGCCCAGGCGGCGGTCTCTCTCGGGGTGTCAGAACTTACCTCTGATCCCTCGCAGGGCACTTCTTAAGAGGACACTTTGCACTCTGATGGGGGTAGTCTGTCGTCACCCCCTGGCCACTCTCAGCACCGGGTGACCCAGCAATTACAACCAATGGAAGCCTCTAAGTCGTCGGGGACCCCTCCAGATGCAGAGCCTTCTCCTCCTCACCTCGAACTCGCACTTGCACCCGCTCCAGTTGACGCCCATCCCACTACCATGGGAGATTATCGGCGCTTCATAGCTGAGATTAAAACTTTATGGTCGGCTGAAATGTCTGGGATGTGAGCTGAGGTGGAGGTGGTGCGCTCCCAGGCTGCGGTGACTCAGGCACAGACATCCGACTTGGCGGCCGAGAAGGCAGTTCTTTCGACACAAGTGAGTGCCCTTCAGTCCCAGGTTGACCTCCTGACCAAATCGGTGGAGGTCCCGGAATTACGTCACCGCAGGCACAACGTCAGGATTTGTGGAGTTCAGGAATCCGTTTCCAAGGTGGACTTGCATGCGCACATGAATCACATGGCGCGTCAAGCTTCGGGGTCCCCCCATGCCACTGCGGAACTGTTCGGCGCTGTCTACACTGGATCCGCAAGGCTGTGACAGCTCCCCAAAATACACCGAGAGATGTCATCGCAATTGCCTAGGAGCATCACTAACCCTCTACCATGACCTCGGTGGCACGACGACGGTACCGAGAGGTGTCGGCCTTCCTCCGCCTTAAGGGGGTTCGGTACCGCTGGGGCCTTGCTGGCTCTCTTCTGGTGACCCACAGGAATGTGTATCTCACTATCTCCGACCCTACTGAAGCCTGGCCGGTACTCATGGGTGCAGGTATTGCTCCCGATCGGGTTCCTACTTCCCAAGGATGAGAACCTCTTTTATCGTGTGCCTCTTGGTCCTTGCCCTTGGCGAGACCGCCCACCCTGCCTTTATGCTGGACACGACCTGCACCGGCAGGCTCAGCGATGCTTTTGTTCCCAGACCGTTTTTTGTCCGCAGTGCTGAGCCTCTCCTCCCTCCCGAGTTCGATGGGTGGGACTTTGACATTATTTTTGAGTGCTCCTGTTTTGGCCTTAATTGTTCCTGGGTGACGCAGACTTTTTTCTTCTTCTGACATACTGTACTCCCTTGCTCCCCCCCTTCACTGCCTCTCCCCATTATGTCTAGCTCTTGCCTTCCTTCTCAGGTTTTCAAGTTTTTATGCTGTTGCTTTTTGGCTCTCTCCAAAGCCACCCCGCGGCTTTGTCGTCCCCCCCGATGCCACCCATGTGCGGAGATTTTCTCTTTTGATGAGACCCCCACTTCTGGGTAAATCCCCCTTACTTTTTTTCTCCCCCCCACTTTTTGTTTACAATGGCTTCTCCAGGATCCCTTGAGAGGAGCAGCCGTGGCCTGGTACCCGGTTTAGCCCCCAAGGGTCCGGGTCTGGTGCCATTTATCCCCCATGGCCTCCCCGCGGTCTTTTCAGCCGTATGGGTATTCGCTAGGGCTGGCACAATTCTGGCCTTTGCCATCTTTCCCCCCCTCCTTTTTTTTTTTAAAAGCTAGATGTATTCAGATGTCTTTTTTTTTCTCTTGTCAGTGAAATATTTTTATGCAGTGTTTTTGCATGTTTACTTGCTATTTTTGATGATTCTTTCAGCTGCCATGTATTGGTCCTACACGACCATTTCTCCCTTATTTCTGATGACATGTATTGACCCTCTTTCTGACTTTTTTCGTCTTCATGAAAACTTAGTGACATTTATCTATTTATTTTTTATGTATTATTTGTTAAAGTTTTCACAGATTTAAAGAGAATCATGATGCAGCTGTAACGGAGCAGTACTAAAGTATCCTTTTAACCTTAAGTGAGGGAAGACAATGGAGTCCTCTTAGCTGGTTTCCATGAGGATATTTAGGAATTTAATGTAATTGGTGTATTTTTAGTGTAGTATATTGTGCTCCTAGTGTAGAGTATGGAGTGGGAAATTGTTCATAATACGCGCATTGAGTCAATTCATAAAGCCCTATCCATTTGGCTATACAATTTCTCAATAACCTACGTTTTGGTTTAATTTCTAGATTTGTATTCCCAAATCATAGTAAAAATAAAAAGCTTCAAATCGAGCAAATAATTTTCTTTATGAGAGTGATCCCCCCCCCCCTTCATAATGTATTATTTGAGTACAAAGGTCCAAGATTTGCCATGGGCATGAGAGCATCCAATAGAAGAGCACTTGTCTATCCCATCAAACTGTGTGTTATTACCTGGATTCACTGGCAGTGTTTAACCCCTTAAGGACCCCTAAAGTCAATGCATTTATGAAGGAACAGTTCCGCCTTTGGTCCATAAGGGGTTAATTTATCTCATTGATTCCCCACATATACACACAGGAGACTTTTATCTGTGTCGATGAAGGCTGGCAGAACAAATGCAGGCTACAAAAGCGCTGTCTGATACCTGAATGACAAAGGGAAATTTCACTGCAGACGTATAAAAGGCAGGGTGTGAGATCTCTCTGTCACCCACATATTTATCTTTAATTTCCAGTCCTATCAGCGTAGAAACAAAAGGCACTTATTTTTAAAACAAGGATTTTTTTGTTGTTGTTGCTTGCGTATTTATTATGTCCTTTTTTTTTTTAATGAAGGGACATCTGGGAATTTTGTGTTTGCAGGTGCCTGAAATGTGAATCTGGCCTCATAACTATATTGAAAGGTTATTATTGCTGACAGCATTATTTCTCCATGCCAGACGAACATATGCATTAGTGCACAATATATCTTTTTAAAGTGTAAGCTTCTTGGGACAGATTTGATCCTGTATGTCTAACTTCACAATTTCAGCAGCTGTTTTACATTGCAGCTGCCCAGTTTAGATTTATGCTGGCAATTTGAGATAACTACATACAGTTCATAATATTTTCCTGGAAATTGCATATGTCACTTTCTGTTTTTCTCCACTGCAGAGGCAGACCAGACCAGGGCATATTTGTCTTTCTCTTGCCTGAGTGATCACTATTGGAAGTAGCTGTGTAGGACTCATTTACTGTAGAAACACAAGTACAAGGCTCTTATCTGGCCACATTTCCATCAAACACTGTGCTTACAAAGAGAAACTTAGATCAAACAACCCATTTTTCTTCGACCCAAGCTGTTTGGTTCGCAGCCAGAGAACACTGACAGTTAAAGGTAAATGGACATAGTGCGTCCCAGATGCCCGTGTCCATTTATGTTTGACAAGTAAGTAATATTCCTGCCCTAGGACCAGGCTGATCGCTAAAGAAATAGCAGTGCAAGCACATATAAGTGTTTCTTTCAATAAAACCCGCTCCAAGTTGATGGGAACATTCCATGGACAAGGCCCAAGTCATGTGTGGAGGGCACTTAGTGGAGATTTAAAGGGATGAAAGAAAAACATCTTAATGTGAGAGAAAAATGGTATTAGGGCATCTGCAAGGATTATTTTGGTATTATTCCAATATAACCAGGAGTCAGTCAGAGCGCTAATAACACAGCATAAAACCTAGCTGAACATAGCGCACCTACATCTTCCTCTCAAAGGCTATCACTGTTCACATCCATCAAACAATGCCTATTGGCCAATATTAGTATCAATATTTTATATGAGTAAAAAAATAATCTGTCTCTATATTCCTCAATTAAAAATAAATATTGAAAATATGTTGTTGGTTTTTTTTTTGGACTGATGAAGTTATAAAGAAAAAAAAAGGACAAAAATAGATCTTGATCTTTTAAAAAAGAGAATTGTGATGAGCTGATGGGAGATTTAGGCTACAGAAAATAATACAGGGATTACAGACAATAGCACAGGCTCTACAGAACATAAAATGCAATAATAAATTAGCAGTAAAAATAATATAGCAAGACAAATCTTTCCATTTTTATTTCTTGTTTAAGCATTAAATAGTAAAAAAAATAAAAAATTTCAATATAATACAAATCACTGGTGTCAAGGGCAGTGATTAAAAATAGCACCTAGAAAATATTGCACAGACAAATTAGCACGCAAGAATTATAAAAATATGTGTATATTATGTGTGTGATCGGGTACAGAGCAGTTGTTCTAAACCCTAATTCTCATGGTATCAGTGTCCTATTTACCCTAAGGTGCCATTGTCCTATTATTCTTCTTCAATCTGGAGGCATTTGGTGCCAAAATGATTTGGTTTTCACAGGACTTATTTTGAAGCATGGACCTGGAGGTTCATGTCCAATATCCCCAATGTTAATTTGTACCTGTAGAGGACCTATCACTGGCAAGTAATAGTAATATCAAAGACCTGGGTTCTCAAGCACCCTTTTGATTTACCTTTTCTAGATTAGTCACTTCTACATTATTTACAGCAAAACACAGTACAGGATGATTTTAATGAGTGTGGAGATTATTCTATTCCAATAATTTTCCATGAAAACATTTTGCCACAAAGCTTAGATTGAGCCCATAATTTAGTACATACTGGTTTGTAGAGCTAGGATAATGGCTCTCATTATGTCAATTTATCCATTTAGCATGGTTCAAAATTTTAATTCCCCCCTTACTAGCCAGACTGAAAGGTTTCTCTCCCCTTCTGATCCCAAGAAGTCAGCAATAAATTCCACAGTTGCAAAGGACCAAATTTCCACCAGCCCCGCTTAAATTATAACTCTCCTTAGGCAAGAGGGGGTGTGGGAATTTTGAGCCCTGCATTTAGGATACTTTAGTAGGAACTGTCCACAAATTTATTGCACAGTATAGAGTGGGTTAGTGGCTACCAATAAATTCCTAGTAGCACATTAACATGGATTTATATATCCTTTTTCTCATTGACAAGTAGTGGAGCATGACCAATACGGAGGGTCGGTAGCCACTGACTCCTGGAATTTTACTTTGGGCTCCAATTTTTTCCATCACCAAAATCCTAAATCCTTAGTAAACATAATTAAAATTAGAAACAATTTTTTCCAGGCTCATAACCTTGTTGGAAATGTGTCATGTCCAGCTGTAGAAGAGCATTTCCTTTATATTTATTTTTTATAAGATTAAAAAAATCATGTTCACTTTTTTTTTTTTTTTGTATTCAAAGTTTTTTATTTTGAATAAGTCAGCGGTACAATCAGACAGTTGACATAAATGAAAGCGATAACGTGGGATAAACATACAATTAGTCGCAAGTAATAAAACAAAAATCAAATAACAAAGAGGGGGGGAGACATACCAAAAAGTGCTCCAGAGAGGGGAAAAAAAAAAAAAAAAAAAAAGGGGGGGTGGCAAGGCCAAGTGTGACTGTCCTGGCTCACTCCTAAAGTAGGAGGCCATGGAGACGTGCAGGTCACAAGGCCAGGGTACTCGGGGGCCAGGTATGGTGGGCAGAGCCATGGTGGCCACCACAATGGCACGCCCCGAGTTGGCCCCAAACGCCAAAAGTAAGAGTAATAAAAAAAAAAAAAAAAAAAATTATAATAAAAGGAAGAGGGGGGGGAAAGGGAATCTGCAGCACGAGGTGGTGTGTAAAAACAAGGGGAAAAGGAGGAAAAATGAGGGGGGGGTAAGAGTTCGCACCAAGAATGAAAACATCAAAAATACTAAAAAGGGGGGGGGGGAAAGTTTGCCTAGAGTCACAACGGTCAGGTTAACACACCGCAAGGGGGGGCAATATAAGGGTCAAGAGGAGAGGTACCATAGCGTTAATACGCAGCGGGTGTGAAGCATAAACAAGAGTCTGCAGGGGAGTCATCTCAGGGACACGGAGAACACGGATCGGCAACGGATAAGGGGCACCACATAGCAGATCGCTTCAGCCTGTGTCCAACGGGAGTATCACCTGGGTAATGTCATCACGAGTAGGCCAGTCTAGGAAAGCACAGCAAAAGGATAGCCAACGGGTTAGCCCCTCCATGACCACATCTCCCAGGTGAGATGCACCATCTAGACGAACCAACACATAGAGGGTCTGCCAGTTCAGCCAGCTCGAGACAGCACCAGACGAAGTACAGGCCTCCACGAGAGGTCGAGAGTCGATCCGTGCCACCTCAAAGGGAAACTCACTCCCCGCCAGTTGCTCCACTGCCGTGGGTGTCCCGAGGGCACACCTGCTGGCCCTCTTCACAGCCGCAGCAGCGCTCCGCTCGACGACCAGGGCCTCCTCGTCACCCGGACCAGACACCAGCAGCCGCTTGTCCTCCAGACCTCTCTGGTCACCAATGCTGACCACTTGCTCCTTCTTCTGACTCACTGCGTCGTTGGTGAGCATAGTCGCTTCAGCCCCATCCTCCAGGGTAGAATCCACTCCTCTGCAGCGCTGTAAGACGGCCATCATCTGGCGCCACGTTCCTTTAGTGAATGGGCCCGGATCCTCCCCCAGCAACTCTAAGCAAGCATCGAGGCCCGCTATCGCGGCCATTTTCTCATCAGGTGGGGGGAGTGCAACGGCCCAGCTCCGCATCCCTCTCATTAATCCCAGCTCTGGCACACTGTCCACCGCCGCTACCGGAGGAAAGGGGTCCTCCATCACTCCGGCAGGCAGCTGACGTCCACCTGGCTAGACTTCGCAGGAGAGATGACCCAGCAAAGTTTGGGGAACAGGCCCCAAGATGGCCGCCAGTAGATCACCACGGTCGAGGGTCTGACATACGAAAACTCACGTCTCTGCTCCGGAGAGGGGGCAATACAGGCTCCAGAAGTTACACCCCCGTTGGCCAGCCGCTTAGGGACCCAAATAAAGTGTTCACTGCAAGGAGGGACACCCAGAAAGTCCCCTTCTCATAAACGCTAGACGGAGCTCTTGCAAATTGCGTCCTCTTCCCTGCACAGCTGGCCACGCCCCCCCCATGTTCACTTTTTCACGTGATTATGTGTTCTCGAAGCTGCCAATATTTTTGTTATCGCCTGTTGATATACAGTGGTAACAAAACCAACTGTCTGTCATGTAGTATTCATGATCACAGTATGAACATCAATAGAGAAAGGGCAGAGAGAGAATTCTCTGAGCCTTCAAAATGAGTTACCAAAAAGCTATGAAGACAGACACCTTGGCTGAAGTTAAATACCATTTTAACAAGTAATCATCACATTGAAGATACTCAGGGTTATTCAAAGAGATCCGAATTGCTTGAGAATTGATCCTCATGGGAATTATAGCTCCAAAATCTCTGGAGGCCAAGGTTGTAGACTCCTACTCTAGTACACGCATACAGGGTTATTCAAAGAGATCCGAATTGCTTGAGAAAGGTAACCGAATGCTGAAAATCAGCGTTCGGTTACCTTTCTTGGCCATTTGGCTATTCAGAGAGCAGGCAATTCGCCAAATCCTGGCGAATTGCCTGAACATACGGTGCCTGTTCGGTGCCTGTTCGAGGGCAGTGAAAACCCCATGAAAAAGCACTGCTTCAGCTATTCAGAGAACAAAAACCAGCAGTGAAAGGTTCCCGAAATGCCCTGCCATTCGGTGGTTTAATTCGGCAAGTTTATTCAGGAGAATCCCATAGGCTTCAATGTTAAACATATTCCCGTTTTAATTCAATATAAAATTCTTCAGTAATCAAAAAAATCTCTTTATTTATAGATTTTTTTAGGATATTTTAAGCACTTTTCTGAATTTTTTTTTTTTAAAAGTCCGATTTTTTTTTTGATTTTTTTTTTTAAGTTTACTTATTTTTTCTGTAACAGCCCTTTTTATTATCATTCATTGGACCTCATATGTAAATTTCAGACATTTTCGCTCAGTAGTTTATTTGCAAACAGTGTTTCACTTTTCAATCATTCATACAAACTGTTTTCCTAATTTATTCACTGCCTCTTCTGCTGTGTCGAAGGCTGCGATTGGCTCCTGTTCGGGTTTTTCTGTGGTTTTCGGCAGGTTAATGCAGATGTTTTTGAGGGTTTTCGGCGTGCATTCGCTGGGTTTTGCGGTTAGTTTTAGTCAGGTTTGCGGCAGCTTTTCCCTGCAATTCGGGGGTCCTGTGGTGCTTGCTGAATACACCGCAGGGTCAGCGAAATGGGATCGGCAAAACAATCTGAATTGAAGAGAACGAAAAGTCACCGAACGTGCGGTGACTTTTCGAATCTCTTTGAATAACCCTGACTGTGTCACAGATGGCTGGAAAGAAAACATAACTTACAAAATCAACAATCCAAAGGTTCTGTGAATATGCCGCATTAACCTTTAAATACTTTTTTAAAATATGCTCTTCAAAAATTACAAGGTGATTGGTCTTGGCCATGACATTGACATTGAAATTCTATTAATTCTGTTTATTTACATTTGACATTTTATTATTATTATTATTATCCTATATATATATATATCTCAATAGATTGGATGTCCTAAATACATACAGTAATAGGTAATTCAATAATGGTCCATTCAGGAAAGGGGGATAACCCTCTAATAATTAGGATAAAGAGAGATATGGATCAGCAAGGGTAGGATAACCCTAAACCGTGCCAAACTACAAGGGCTAATCTAGATCTAGTCGTATTGGAGAGATGTGCCTCACAGGATTTGACTTGCCTCTCCACTGTCGAACGGCAGAAATGTTACCACTGGACTCCACAGCCAATATTGTGTGACAGGCAAGTATGTACCGTTAGGTGTCTTGCCCAAGGACACTTACTGGAGAGGTGCTCTGGTCATGATTCAAACCTGGGCCTCCACAGTTATCGAGCAGGGATGTTACCTCTACTCCATCCATAAAAAGAGTAAAAACCTTCAAGAACATACCAGATTTTTAACGTGCCACACCAGATCAGTGATGGGACTATGAAAGTGGTCAGTATATTCCAGGACTTTAAAAGACTACTTACATAAAATAAATTTTCTAAAACCACTTGTATCTAGCTTGTATGTATTCAAACCTTTTAGATTAATTATATCTTCTTATAAGTGAGTCTAGACTAGTCATTAGAATGTAATTATTTTTCTCTTCTGTTAGAGAGCACAAATGCTAAGCAGTGGTCTCGTCTCTAACACTGAACACTGTTATTCAAGAGGATTTTGTTGCCATTAATAACATTTTAAAGTGTTATCATACAAGCGTTTTCGAGGCTTTACTCTAACAGAACAACTAAGTTGCTCCCTTTAATAGGCATTTGTCCCATGGGCTTTCCCCACATTAGGCTAGATTAAGTGACTCTTCCAATGTACAATAGCAGATTGTGCCTTGTGGTTTAGCTGCTGGCTGTGGTTGACTGATATCCAAACCTATGAATCCCTGCAGAGTACATAAACTGTGTGAGCTGCATTAAACGCATTTAATCTACATAAATGTATCTGAACTGTGCAGGGCTTTCCTATGACCTACTTTATATAAAGATTTTTTTAAAGAAAAAAATAATAAAAACCTTCAAGAACATACAATACTTTTATATATCCCTAAACTGATTTTGCTAGCATGTGAAAGTGACCAAAATTTTAAATGAAATTGAAAAAAGAAGATACACTTTCTGAGACAGAATAATAGGAATGTTCGAAAAAATTTATTTCTACAGTATGTCGTTTTCAGGGGGGCTGTGTGCGGGAGCTTATTTGAGTCCGGCTTGCGGCAATTACAGACAGGAGGTCAAACAAGTTACAGAGCACAAGATGAAGTTTAATTAAACACATGGAAAATACAGAAACAGAACTGAATGCAAAGGGGGAGACTAGAAGGTAGCTAGGCCCAGGGGCGAGACAGGAAAGGAGCTGACAAGGACAGAACAGATAACGAGACTAGAAGTAAACTGGATGAACTAAATATAGGTTAGAGACAGAGGTGCAAGACATGAAAAAGGAACTAGACACAGAGGGTACTTACAGAAAGACAGACCATAAACCAAGGCAGATTACAGGGCTCTGGGCAGATACACAATAGCAGAGGGTCTCTGTTTGGTGTGGTAACAGAGTCCTTGGTTGAGGAATCAACAGGGGTTCTTAGGAGCAGTAGTAGAAGTCTTTGAAAGCAACAAAGTCTTTGGGTGAGATGAGGGGTATTCCAAAAGCAGGGTTGAAGACACAAAAGCAGGATTCCTAGGGTGCGGTATCAAAGGGACATATCCATAGGCAAAAGCCGGTAAGTAAGGCAAGGAATCCAATCAATAGGACATGAACACAGGATCTCAGGAACAAGGAACAGGTCCACACAGCACAAAGGACTTCAATGCTGAAGTGCTGGGAAAGTGACGTAGCCTCCTTATATGGAGGTCTAATCAGGTGGGGGTTGATTAAACCTGAGGGCCTCACGGAGTCTCTAGAAACCCCAGGCCGAAAGGTATGGGGCTGGATGAGTCACAGGGGGCTGGATGGGAAATCTACTCTGGAACGTGACAGGGAAGGTGCTTTGGTGGAACAGACCCAGATTTGGATCTCTTATGGCACTGTCAGCGAGGGCCTTGACCATAGTAAATGCAAGTTGTGGGAAGCTACACAGTGATTCGTCTGAATTTTGGGCAATTCTCAAGGCTTGCAAAAGGCTCATGTAGAGCTGAACAATTACCATTATTTAACAATAGGCTGAGGACCCCTCCCTTCATCTTCAAGTCCTCATGACAGAGGACGAACCAGAAGAGAGGAAAGGACACAAGGCAGAGCGCAACTGAGGTAGGAGAATCAATGTTAATGCTCTCTGGGGCCTGAGCTGAGCGGTTCCCGACCACTGGTCTTAGGGATCGCAGGACCTCGCGATGCACAGCCCAGCCTCAACACAAAGTGGATGGGAGCTCACGTTATACAGTGCAGCAGTTGCTGTCTGTATAAATCACTAGGACAGGCGAGATAAGAGGAAACAATACTCTGCAAAGTGAAAAAAAGCCACGTAAATAAAATAAAAATGGTCTGTTAAATTAGAAAAAGCCCTATAGAAAGAAAGAAAATGCTCTGCAAAAAAAAAGAAAAAAAAAAGGCCTGTACTTTTCCCCCTCCACCGATGTTCTCTTTTCCCCTATGCTCTCTTTACATCGTCCCTGTCACGTCCCATGCCATTCAGCTTAGCCGGCACTTGGCAGCACGTTCCTCGCTGATCGCTGGCCAGGCGCTGACTGATAAGGGAATTCCTGGTGGTCGCGGGTCAGGTTACATAGTTACATAGTTACATAGTTACATAGTTATATAGGCTGAAAAAAGACATGCGTCCATCAGGTTCAGCCTCTCCCACATAACCTACTGCTGTTGATCCAAAAGAAGGCAAAAAACCCAGTCTGAAGCGCTCGCCAATATGCAACATACTGGGAAAAAATTCCTTCTTGACCCCAGAATGGCAGTCAGATTTCTCCTTGGATCAAGAAGCTTTTACCCACATATTAAATATTATAACCCTTAATATTCTGTGTCTGCAGGAAGTCATCCAGTCGTTTTTTAAAAGTCTGTACAGACTCTGACCCAACCACCTCAACAGGCAGAGAATTCCACAGCTTTATTGTTCTCACCGTAAAATAACCCTTCCTATGCTTTAAGCTAAATTTTCTTTCTTCCAGTCTAAATGGATGACCCCTTGTCCTATGTATAGTCCTGTTAATGAATCGTTAGTCGTATGCCATGGTCAGTACACAAAAGGGTTCTCAGAAAAGCCAGCAGCCAGCAGCCAAAGTTATGCACTTTGGAGTGAAGAACACACAAGCAATTTATACCCTAAATGGTACGGAGTTAGGGAAATCCAAGCAGGAGAAGGATTTGGGAATAATCATAGACTTCAAACTAAGTAACAATGTGCAATGTCAAACAAGTATATTGTTATTATCTGGTGTCTGTGTTATCCCTTTGTGTGTTCCTATCTGTCTCCTCACTAACTATTAGGTAGCTTTGCTGACCATTCAAGGATCGGAAGGGTAGATAGCATACTACGTATAGGGACCAGTACCATAGATCCTAGGGGGAAACGTGACACAAGCAATGCCGCGGGAGGTAGGCTAGGAACTATTTGTTCCCAGTCTCACTCTGCTCCTGGCAAGAGGAAGTGATGGATCACACTGCCTTCTCCACCGTCGGATGAGAGGTGAGTATCGGATTTTTTCTTTTTAGAGGGGGTTAGGAGAGAGTATTAATTGAATTTACTAATGCAGAATCACTTAGCACCAGCTTTGAAAAGACGTTATTTCTCAGTGAAATACCGTCTCCGGATGGAAGAACAAGCTACATTGGAATAGCCTGCCCTTCCATGTGTAGGTGAAAATTAACGTCTCCTATAGAAACATAGAAAATGTCGGCAGATAAGAACCTTCCGGCCCATCTAGTCTGCCCAATTACATGGATACTTTACCTGGATTTATCTTTTGTTTAGGATAGCCTTATGCCCATCCCATGGCTGCTTAAATTCAATTACTGTTTTGGCCTCTACCACTTCAACTGGAAAGCTGTTCCATGTATCCACCACCCTCTCAGTAAAATAATGCTTCCTGATGTTACTTTTAAACCTTTGCCCATCTAATCTAAGACTATGTCCTCTTGTTTTGCTACTTTGTTTCCTTTTAAATATACTCCCTTCCTCTACCTTGTGGATTCCCTTTACGTATTTAAATGTTTCTATCATATCTCCTCTGTCTCGTCTTTTTTCCAAGCTGTACATACTATAATTAGTATAAGAGACAGTGCTGTATTTTGGCCTAGGCCGGCAAGGCCTAGGGCGGCAGTTTCCAGTGAGGCGGCAAAAACAGTAGCTACTGTGTGTAAGTGTGGCCGGGGCAGAGGAATTCAGCAGTGGATTGTTAACCCTTTAAGGACCTAGGGTCTTTAAAGTCAATGCATTTATGACAGAACAGTTCTGTCATTCCTCCTTAAGGGTTAATAGGCAGCAGAGGCCTTGTTATCTTTTGTCTGGCTATCCACCATGCGTCTGACACTTCCTGGTGTCTCTTTGCAGTGTCTGGTCAGCTTATTAACCCATTGATTTAAATGGAGAGAGTTTTTCATTCTTACTAAAAACCTTTTCTTAAAACTCCATTAATGAAAAAACTTCTTTAAAAAAAGGGTTATAAAATAAGGAGGAGAGGGCTATTAAACTAGATCATTATTAATACTTCACCTTATAACAGTTACAAGCATTTATAAAAGCACCAACAAATTCCTTAGCGCTGTACAATGGGAGAGACAGAATAGCAAATATACATACATGTTGTTACACACACTGAACAGAAGGAGGAAGGACCCTGCTCAAGAGCTTACAATCTAAGGAGAGGGGTGACACACTAGATGAGGCAACATAACACAAGAGAAATCTATGAGGATCCATAACCCTTTCTTTAAAAATACTTCCAAATTGTATGGCCATTTTAAGAGTGCAAAAAATAGCTGTATACATGTCTCCTGCACTATCCAAAAATTGCTGGTTTCAGGGGAGAGATGAAGCTTCTCACCGGCCCTGCAGTGGTGCCAAGGCTCAGTGAGGGCAGGCTGGCTTCAATGAGCAGCAATCACTGCCTGACACCACGCCCCTGTCAGCTGACATCAGCAACGGAGGAGCCGACTACCCGAGCGCAGCAATGACAGGCTGTGGACTCGGGAAGCAGGGACCCCAGAGATACTGCTGGCCTCCAGCCTCTCCCAGCATGCCCAGCCAGCCCCTATGGCCCATCTATTACACTGCCACCAGATGATGCCACCTGACAGGCATTCTGCAGCATACTGATTTGACAAGAGGTGCCTCCTTTAATGTTTGAGCTGAGGGCATTTCTTCTAAGTGGTGAGTGACTAATACACATCATATATACTGTCACCATACTGCTTCCCTCCATATATACTGTCACCATACTGCTTCCGTCCATATATATACTGTCACCATACTGCCTCTATATATACTGTCACCATACTGCCTCTCTCCATATATACTGTCCACAATACATGTTATGTACTCCTGATTTAATCATTCCTTTTTATTTTTCAACTAAAAATAAAATATAATGATTTTGGTGATATCAGTGTGGTGCTTGTTATTCAGTTTTAGTGAAACTTTATGTATCCTAAATACTAAGGGCAGCCCCAATTTTGGCAGCAAATCTCTCTGTCCTTGTTTTGCCCTAATCTCCCTCTTTTAAGGGGCTCCTCCAAACACTGGGTTTGGATTGTCTTTAAGGAATCCTCTGTAGGTTGTTTCTGGATGTCTTTAGACCCTCCTCCATATTCAGGGTGTGTAGATGTTTATAGGGGCTCCTCCATATGTGTGTGCGTGTCTCTGCCAATGAGTTATGCGATCATATCTTTTACTATTCTAGTTGTTTTTTGCGGTTTTACTTAATATGTGTAACACAGACATAAGTAAATCCCAGACTCCTTGTATTGTGTCCTCTGTGTGTATAATGTGTGTAATGCAGTAAGTGTCCTTGGGCAAGACACCTAACGGTACATACTCGCCACCTAGGACATACTTGAAAACGAGAGAAATCTCAATGTATCATTCCTGGTAAAATACTTTCTCCAAAAAAAATATTGATAAATTCCAGATGCCCTGTATTGTGTCCTCTCTGTGTATTATTATGTATAATACAGAAGTCATCTGTAAATTTGGAGGGGACCCAAAAGTTTCCTAAACTAGTTGGCAGGCCTCTCCATGCAGCCTGTACTGCACTAAGTGGATGATGGCCACTGCATTATAGCAACAGCTGTCTTTAAAACCAGAAAGTGTCTGGCTGTTTAAACAGGAGGTGCGGCCTTGAAAGGAAGGAGTGTGTCCAATTTAATTTAGGGGGTGCACGAGTTTAGTCAGGCCTAGGGCAGCACAAAACCTAAAAACACCACTGATAAGAGACGCTAATGTACAGTAATCTCACCCAGGGAATCACTACAGTTGAGTTGCAAGCCCAGTTTGTGTCATGAATGCAAAAGTGATTCCTGGCGATAACTACAGGAGACTTTATGTGTAATGTTATGGGTAATGGCACCTGTAGTTAACTTGTCGACATTTATGAAATAGGACCCAATGTTTTTACAGTTAACTATTATCTTGTATATGCTGCCTGATTTTCGCCTAAGGCCTTTCCAAGTCTAGAGCTGCCTCTGGACATAGACATAGGCCTAGAGCCATTGGCAAAGACACTGAATAGACACGTGACACTGACAGTGGAACACAAGGAATGGCAAGGACATCAACCGAGGTAGAGACTAAAAGGCACACATAGACAATGGCAGCAGTGGTGTATTTAGGTTTTGTGCTGCCCAAGGCCTGACTAAACTCGTGCACCCCCTAATTTAAATTTGACGCACCCCTTCCTGTCAAGGGCACACCTCTTCCTGGTTAATCCCCACCCTTCCTCTTTAAGCTCCACCTTTTCCTCTTACAGCTCCGCCTTTTCCTCTCTTTATATTAAAAGTGGATACCAAGTGCCTACTTGTATATTTTGTATACCATTTCAAATGTATCCATTGAGATAAAGAAAATTATGAAATGTTTAAATTCAAGCATTTTTACAAAGAACAGCCACGCATGTCAAGTAAACGGGATCACAGCCGCTCTAATTGGTTGAACAATAAAATCCACAGAAACCTGCACTGCATATGAGCGTATCACAGAGCTGCACAGCAATAAAACCCACAGAAATGGGCACTGTGTATGAGCATATCACAGAACTGCACAGCAATAAAACTCACAGTGATGTGCAGTGTGTATGAGCATATCCCAGAGCTCCAGGGCAATAAAACTCACAGTAATATGCAGTGTGTATCACAGAATCCACAGCAATAAAACTCCCAGCAATGCAATGTGCGGTGTGTATGAGTGCATCAGAATTCACAGCAATAAAACTCACATCAAATGCAATGTGTGGTGTGTGCCAGCGTATCAGAATCCACAGCAATAAAACTCCCAGCAATGCAATGTGCGGTGTGTATGAGTGCATCAGAATCCACTGCAGTAAAACTCCCAGCAAACCGAGTGTATTTGAGCACACAGCAATTATGCTGTGGAGCCATCTTGTCAGCAGTGGGGTGCCACTGCCAGAGGGTGCACTGTAGCTTTGATTCCCTTCCCGGTGGGTGTTCAGTCCAGAATAGAGTCTGTGTTAACGAAAGGGCGGGCAGCTGCACGCGTGCGTTTCACGTGGTTCAGCCAGTCATGTGGTACTGAGACTCAGAGAAATGGCAGTGAAATGCCCTGATGTTCGGTGGTTTCAATCAGCAGGTTTATTCAGGCGAACCCCATAGGTTTCAATGTTAAAAATATTCCCGTTTTTATGCAATATCTAATAAATCATTTATTATTTTAATCTGCAGTAAAAAGTCTTTACTTATTGATTTTTTTTAGTACCTTTTAGTCATTTTTTCAAAATCCCCCCCCCCTTTTTTTTAATAGCAGTTTTTCTTTTTTCTGTAACAGAACATTTTATTATCAATCATAGGATCTTATATGTAAATTCCAGACATTTTCGTTCAGTAGTTCTTTTGAAAACAGCAGGCCACGGGTTTGTGGTGGCAGTATTCAGCGGCCTACTCCATGCACTTTGGGGACCCTGCGGTGAATGGTGAATTCACTGCAGGGTGGGGAAATTTTATTTTCCTAAGTGCAGGGAACTACAGAACACCAAAAAGTTGGCGTCATTTCGGTGCTCTGTGAGTAACCCATTTAGTGGTGAGGTTTTTTGCTGCCCCCTGGAAAGTGAAATCTCAATGTATCCTTCCTGGTAAAATACTTTGCAAAAGTTAGGGGTGGGGCCACCCAGTGCGGGCCGCCGCCCCCTGGAAAGTGCCGCCCTAGGCCTGGGCCTAGTCGGCCTAGGCCAAAATACACCAGTGAATGGCAGAGACACTGACGGACACACTGAGACATTCACAAGAATAAGGTGCTCCAAGCACTCCAAAATGACATGGTAAGCAAATTTTATTCAGGGAAAATAATGCCTTCATGTGTCTTTCAGTAAGGAAAGGTTTCCATCTGACCAGTCTGCCATAACAATCGACGGAGTGTTACAGTGATGGTTATTGTTCCGCAGGTTTCTTCCATCTTCACACATGATCTCTGGATCTCACGCAGATTGACAATCGGGTTCTTGGCCACCCTCTCTCTTTAAGGCCGTTCTCCCGCAATTGCTCACTATGGCCATGTGGCCACCTATAGGAAAAGTCCTTGTTATTCCAAACCTCTTCCATTTAGGAAACATGGAGGCCACTGTGCTCTTGGAAGACTTAGTGCAGCTGAGATATTTTGTAATCCTTCCCCAGATCCGTGCCTCAACAAACTCTTGTCTCTGACCTCTACAGGCAGTTTCTTTGACCTCCTATACTTTGTATAAGAAAGAAGTGCTAATTTGCAGCCAGCTAGAGAAGAATGAGTCCAACGTTGCTTCTTAATTTTTTTTTGTCTCGTGCTTGTATTAGGAATAAAAATACAGGCTCTCAGAACCTGAAGTAAAGTAATTTTGCATTTGCAAAAATAATTAGGGCTTATTTACTAACCACTGTTGTGGCACTGAAGTTCACTGTAGTTGTCAACAACAGTAAAAATCACCATTGTTGCAACTAAGGAGAAGCAAAATATAACAGGCAAAATTGCTGCAAACCAACAGTCCCACCGCATTCTTCTGTAAAATTAGTAAACTAATGCTATTCTTCATGTTCCACCACTGCTTTCAACGACTGTGAATATACTTAAATCGGTTTTAAAGTGGGGCCATTCTTTGAATTCCGCCAGTGAAAACAATGGTAAACACAATTATGTTGGAAACTCTACTGAGGACCCTGCTGAGAACTATGTTAAACAACTTTGGCAGCAACTACAGAGAAAGAACGGTGAAAACTATGAACTTAACCTGATCGAAACATAATCGGATTTCATTTTAGTTGATCCATTAATTTCATTGTAGTTGATCCATTGTAGTTCCTCTAAGATTGTTAAAGTAAAACCACCTTCAGTTGCACATAATAACAGTGGTTAGTGAATAACCGCTTTTCAACAAAAATATAAATAGATCAAAAAGTATCTATACCCCTCCCGGCGAGTTTTTCAGCCCCCCCTTCCCCCTTTTGATTTTGCTTTAGGCTGGTCATCTTAGACAAGTTTATTAAGATTTGCATGCTGACGTCTTGTGTGTTGTTTTACTGCCGATATACAGTTGTGTTCAAAATTATTCAGCCCCCAATGCTGTAAAGGGTTTTAGGGAATTTAGTGTACATTTGTAATTGTATTCAGAATGAAATCCTACAAGGACTTTTTAAAGAACCATATGCAACTAAAATGACATCAATTGGTTTTGTAATACAGTAGTAAATGTTTCTTTTGTGAATTCTTCATTGACACAATTATTCAACCCCTTAAAGACTACCACTCTGAAGAACAGAGGTTCATTCAAGTGTTTTCAATCAGGTATTGAAAACACCTGTGGATGTCACGGAGCAGCAATAAAGCATAATAAGCACCAATTAGGCAGCTTTAAAATGACTGTGATACTCAGCTCCTTCTAGACATTTACTGGTGTGGTTACAAACATGGTGAAGTCAAGAGAATGGTCCAGGAAGACAAGAGAAGAGGTGATTACTCTTCACAGGAAGGGCAATGGCTTTAAGAAGATTGCAAAGATGTTAAACATACCAAGAGCGACCATAGGAAGCATCATTCGCAAATTCAAGGCAAAGGCAAGGCTACCTGGTCGTGGCAGAAAGAAGATGCTGACTTCGACTGCTGTGCGCTACCTGAAGCGTAGAGTGGAGAAAAGTCCCCATGTGACTGCTGAGGAACTGAGAAAAGATTTGTCAGATGTGGGTACTGAAGTTTCAGCTCAGACAATACGGCGCACACTGCGTAATGAAGGCCTCCATGCCAGAACTCCCAGGCACACCCCCTTGCTGTCTCCAAAGAATTAGAAGAGTCGACTGCAGTATGCCAAAAGTCATGTGGACAAACCACAGAAGTTTTGGGATAGTGTTCTGTGGACTGATGAAACAAAATTAGAACTGTTTGGGCCCATGGATCAACGCTATGTTTGGAGGAGGAAGAACAATGCCTATGAAGAAAAGAACACCTTGCCTACTATGAAGCATGGCGGGGAGTCAATCATGCTTTGGGGCTGTTTTGCTTCTGCAGGTACAGGGAAGCTTCAGCGTGTGCAAGGTACCATGAATTCTCTTCAGTACCAGGAGATATTGGATGACAATGTGATGCAGTCCGTCACAAACCTGAGGCTTGGGAGACGTTGGACCTTTCAACAGGACAATGATCCCAAGCATACCTCCAAGTCCACTAGAGCATGGTTGCAGATTAAAGGCTGGAACATTTTGGAGTGGCCATCACAGTCACCTGACTTTAGGTCCCACCAGAGGTTCTCAATCGGATTTAAGAAAGCAGTTGCAGTGCGCAAGCCTAAGAATGTGACTGAACTGGAGGCTTTTGCCCATGACGAATGGGCGAAAATACCCGTAGATCGCTGCAAGACACTTGTGTCAAGCTATGCTTCACGTTTAAAAGCTGTTATAACTGTAAAAGGATGTTGTACTAAGTACTAAGATTGAATGTCACTTGGGGGTTCAATAAAACTGATAATGATGTGAGCACAGAAAAGACATTTGTGGTTATTTCATTATAAATGTTATGTTATATTTGTCTGACCTACACGTGCCTCTTTGATTTAATTGATTTTGATCATTCAGTCATCTTGCTTACAATGTCAAACTGGCCAAAACACTCAATTTCAGTGGGGGTTGAATAATTTTGAACACAACTGTATCTTTGGCCCTGTACGGCCCTCGTATTGTGCTCTCTGTCATAATGCCGATGCTTCTTCAAAATAAAAATCTTTCATACAAAAAAAAGTATTTATACTCCCCTCTGGTCCCATTATGCAGAGGATGATCCCCACCTCCTCTCACTAACTGTTCGACTCCAATTAGGTGCGTTCACCAACATCTTGCTTAAGTCTCAATGAAGCCCTATGGACTTCACGAGACTATACCACCCATTGCTGGTATTTGTGGTTCCCTATTGTCATGAGATCCAAATAACACAGCGAGCTGGGTTCAACAGGTGTTTATTTCAGTAGTTAACACAGGGGAGACACCGGTTTGCATCCTCTCTCTGAGCTGTCTTTCTGGTACTACCCTTAGAGCTGCCCCTTCCTTTGATGTCACTGCTGGCTCTCAGCACATCTCCCCCTTTTTAATAACACATTTTTCTTAAACAGACAAACAAATAAACAGAAGCACACACACAGATACAGATAAAGGTACAATGCTATCTTGGACATCGGGGTAGACTACCCTATTGTCAGGCATACACACGTATCTGAGGGTTGCTATGGTCAGCCCTATGAAATAACAGGAGACTCTAAACTAATTGTGATACCAGTCCTTAAATTGGCTGGGTTACGCAAAAGCGAAAGGTGAACCTATAAGGCAAGGAGGACAGAAACCAGTCCTTAGAGTGGCTGGTATGGAGACAGGAAAGTAACAATCAATAACATTCGGGATGCCATGTAGTCTAAATATCTCTTTAGTAAAGGTGTGTACCAGCTCATTAGAGGAGGGGAGTTTCTTTAACGGAATAAAATGTGCCATTTTTGATAAACGATCGACAACGACGAAAATGACCGTATGGCCAGACGAAGGGGGTAGTTCGACCAAGAAGTCCATAGCTAAATGGGACCAGGGACGTTCAGGCACAGGTAAAGGTTGGAGAAGACCAGTGGGTCTAAGACGGGAAGACTTAGAACGGTTACACACTGAACAGGTATTAAAATATTCTTTCACATCTTTAGCAAGCGTAGACCACCAAAGGTGTCTTTTGATTAGAGTTAGAGTCTTCTCTACACCAAAATGACCAGCAAATCTAGATTCATGAAACAGTCGTAAGATTGCGAGAACTTCTTCAGGAGGAACAAATAGTTTATCGGGTGGTTTAGACGGAGGTGCTAGAGACTGTTTCAATAGCAAACAATTCCATAGTGGGGAATCGATCTGAGTACTCAAAGAAGCTAGGATTTTTTCCTCGGGTACTATGGGAACTGGTACCGGTATTTGAGTAGACAGAGGTTCGTACTGTCTGGAGAGTGCATCGGCCTTAATATTTTTTGACCCGGGTCTGTATGAGATGACAAAATCAAATCGGGTAAGAAAGAGAGCCCACCGAGCTTGTCTGGGGTTCAATCTCTTAGCTTCAGACAGGTAGGCCAAATTCTTATGGTCTGTAAGTATAGAGAACGGACAATTGGAACCCTCTAAGAGGTGATGCCACTCCTTCAGGGCCAGTATGATTGCCAAAAGTTCCCCGTCTCCGATATCATAACGGGTCTCAGTAAGTGACAACTTTCTAGAGAAGAAACCGCACGGTAACATAGGCTTGTCGTCAGCTGGACGTTGGGACAGCACAGCTCCCACCCCAGTTTCTGAGGCGTCCACTTCTAATACGAAGGGCCTGGTAGGATCAGGGTGATGAAGGATGGGTGCGGTGGAAAAGGCTACTTTTAATCTTCCAAAAGCCTCTAATGCATTGGAAGGCCAATTCTGAGTGTCAGTTCCCTTTTTAGTTAAAGCTGTAATGGGTGCTATGATGGACAAGAAACCCTTGATAAACCTTCTATAATAGTTAGAGAAACCTATGAATCGTTGAATGGCCTTGAGGCCCTTGGGGAAAGGCCAATGAATGATTGCATCTAGTTTCTTAGTGTCCATCATAAAGGCGGAAGAGGAGATCACATAGCCCAAAAACTGTACTTGCTGTACGTCAAACAAACATTTATCAAGTTTGCAATACAGACCGTTAGACAATAGTTTAGACAAGACAAGCCGTACATGTTGGTGGTGGGTTTTCAGGTCAGGAGAATGTATCAGGACATCATCAAGATACACAACAACAAAACAAGGAGTGTATTCTCGTAAAACATCATTAATGAATGCCTGAAAAACTGCTGGAGCGTTGCATAGACCAAAGGGCATAACCAAATATTCATAGTGTCCTAATCTGGTATTGAACGCAGTTTTCCACTCATGCCCTTGTCTGATGCGAATCAGGTTGTAGGCCCCTATAAGGTCCAACTTGGAGAATATTTTAGAATATTTCAAGTGATCAAACAACTCAGGGATGAGTGGGATAGGGTAGGCATTTTTACGGTTATCTTGTTTAACCCACAAAAATCTATACACGGTCTGAGGTCTCCCTCTTTCTTCTGAACAAAGA
Organism: Leptobrachium leishanense; assembly: GCA_009667805.1. Lineage (NCBI taxonomy): Eukaryota > Metazoa > Chordata > Amphibia > Anura > Megophryidae > Leptobrachium > Leptobrachium leishanense. Next base: position 261,599,024 of record CM019064.1, read on the forward strand.
AGAACCCTGCTCCAGCTGGAGAGGAAGAGGGGCGAATAAACCCTTTATGGAGGGAATCCGTGATATACTCCTCCAATACTCTATGTTCCTTCTCGGATAACGGATAGACTGCCCCTCGGGGAGGAATGGTACCTGGGAGAAGGTCAATAGCGCAATCGTACGGACGATGTGGGGGTAATTTATCAGCCTCTTTCTTATCAAACACAGGGGCCAAATCTGAGTATGGAGGGAGTATAGTTGTGGTCAGAGGTGGAGCCGTGGGTATATTTAAGGTATTGACGGACAAGGGGACCTGAATACAAGAGAGCATACAATCCTTATCCCACTTAGCGATTTGACGAGCTCGCCAATCGATTACAGGGTTATGACGAGTTAACCATGGGTAACCAAGTACAATGTGATAGGAAGGTGACGAAATGGCATGGAAACACATTTTTTCTTTATGACATAGTCCTATCCCAACAGAAATGTTCTGAGTTTCGAGTAGGACAAAAGGGGTTTCAAGTGGTCTGCCATCTATGGCTTGTACAAGTAAAGTTTTTTTTTTCAACAAGAGGAATCGCATGTTTGCGAGCAAAACCAATCAATAAAGTTATCACAGCACCGGAGTCAACCAGGGCATAGAGATGCACCGGGTTACGGGAACCCAGAGTCTATTTTCAAGTTTAGGGGACGAGGAAAAAGTACCTAAGGGGCACTTAGGCATGCGAGTTTCCCGAAGGACCCTGGGGGCGTTTGGGACAACCCTTAAGCAAGTGACTCCCTAATCCACAATACAGACATAATCCCTCACGTCAGCGGCGTTGTTTTTAAATTTCAGGGAGTTTCGTGCTATCCAATTGCATAGGTTCGGGAGGTGAAAGTGGCTCTGGGAGCCCAGGTAAAGGGAACCGGGGAGGTATCCTAATAGGCGGTCTTTTAGATCTATCTTTCATGTTTTTACGATAGCGAATGTGTTCATCAATAAAGGACAAGTAGGTGATCAAGTCCCCCAGATCTTCCGGAAGATCTCTGGCTGCTACTTCGTCCTGGAGCTCATCGTTTAAACCCTCTGAGAAAACTGCTACAAAAGCCTCGTTATTCCAGTTCAACTCAGAAGCCAAGGATCTAAACTCTAGTGCGTAATCACCCAGGGATTTCGTACCCTGGCGCAGGTGTAGCAAACCTCTACAGGAAATAGGATCGCCCCCATAGCGTACCTGGGGTAGTAGGTTAGGGCAAGGGTTAGGTGTAGCAAAAGGTTCAGAAGGGAGCGGATTAACTGGAGGGGAAACCTCTAACTGGGTAGGTGCGGTACGATTTAACAGAGTTTGGAGGGCCTGGGCGAATTGATCAAGTTGATGATCTTGATCCTCCAAACGACTCTCTAAACCAGAGAGTTGCTGAGCAGTCTCTGTTAGGTCCATGGCCTTTTCGTGATGTCAGGCAGACACACGTATCCGAGGGTTGCTATGGTCAGCCCTATGAAATAACAGGAGACTCTAAACTAATTGCGATACCAGTCCTTAAATTGGCTGGGTTACGCAAAAGCAAAAGGTGAACCTATAAGGCAGGGATGTAGGCAAGGAGGACAGAAACCAGTCCTTAGAGTGGCTGGTATGGAGACAGGAAAGTACGGAGTACCAGAGGGGTTAACACAATCCTAGGTCGTAGGAATACGCAGTATACAAGGTCAAAATTACAGAAGCCGAGTCAAAGGACTAAAGCGGTACACAGGTCGAAATCCAGAAGCCAGGTCATACACAGAAAGTGACACACAGAAGGTATACACAGAAGGTATAAAGAAGTATATAGGTTAGACAAGCACCACGAAAGGGCAATGCAAAAAGGCAAAAGCACTTTTAACCCTTTCGCTGCTGAGGCTTTTCACACCTCTGTGCTGAGGTCATTTTTACCGGTTTTGCTCATCATGTTTAAACGTGTTTTGAAGGCTTATTTTAGTATATGACCCAGACATATTATATATCGTTCTTTCCGTCAGACTCGGTAGATTCATAATATGTCATTATTATATGTATACGTTATGTCATGTCTGTATATTATAACAAAAAATGCAATAAAATATGTATTTTCAATAATTTACAACGTGTAAAGTGTTTTTTTTCACATTTTAACATGCGAGCAATTGCGGTTATATTTTGTATGGGGTGCGCTTGTTAAAAAAATTAGAGATGGGGTCTCGTTACATTTTTTTTTGGGGAAAATTACACGATTTTTAACAAACGCACCGCATACAAAAATCGTTAGTGCAGCATCATTGTTCACATTATAATTGAAATGGGAACAATATTGCTGCATTAACGAACCAAAAAAAAAAAAAAAAAGTTTATTTTTTTTTATAATTTTTTTTTAAATATATTTTTATTTTTAATTTTCATTTTTTTTAAAAAACTTTTTTCACATTCGAGTTTGGTATCGTTAGAACGGCCATGCTCTGGCCGATCCAACAATACCAAACGTTAACCCCTAGCTGCCACGGATCGGGAGATAGGGAGTTCATTGGAACTCCCTATCTCCACCGTTGGTGGCAGTTAGGAGTTAACTCTAGGACTGGCGTCATCGTGCTATGCACGATGACGCCAGTCCTCAGGGGGAGTTCCCGGAGGCTTGGCCGACATCCAAGATGTCGGCCAGCTCCGGGAAAGGATCACGAACCGGCGCTTTTCAGCGCCGATTCGCGATCCAGCTCCCCAGGGGTTAATGCCAGGCACCATTTGGAAGGGCAGGCTGCGAGGATGTCAGCCCGCACCGGGGGGGCCAGCGATCGGCCGGAACCCGGCCGAACGCTGACCCCAAAGGGAGGACGCGCTCAGCGCGTCCTCCGCACAGCAGCAGCCATGCGGAGGACGCGCTCAGCGCGTCCTCCGCATTGAAGTGGTTAAATAACGCGCCCTGCAGTCTGATTGGTTACCAGGGTCACATGATGCGGGGGAACCCACGTTGGAGGCGTGATGACGTGACGCGCCGCCGACAATTTCCTAAAGCTGCTGGGACCGGCAGGACGCGCGCACAGGACGCGAGGAAGGGCTGCGGGGAGGACGCAGACCCCGAGACTGCCGTGGGGGGATGCCGGAGTCGCGCCAGCCTCCGAGGACTGACACCTAGTCCACAGTGACTATGGGATTATTCTACCCATTCTTCCAGTCACTGTTCTAACTACAGCGCTAATCGCGGTAGCGCACTGGAAGCTTCACAACTCTACCGCTGAAAGTCATTTTGCACGGACCTTCTCCAGATCCCTGTTAGAGTGGTTGTGACTCCAAGTCAGGCAGTGATGTATTCTCGCCGGAATCCTGTTGCAGAGCGGGTGTACCTCTTAAGACCGGAGATTCCACCGGCTGTGGTTGCAAATTCTCGGCACCTACCTCCTCAGGAACCACCTGGAGGTGCTGTCTATTGCGGCGGGCAACAGTCCCTGCTTCTGTGCGGACCACATAGGACCTTGGCTCAGCAGCACGCCCTACAACTATGGCCGGTGTCTTCCACCTCTTTTCGTCATCCAGTTTGACTCTGACGCTTTGTCCCGGGTACAGTTCAGGCAGATGGCGCGCAGAGTGTCTCCTATCATAATAGTATCTGTAGTTCCGCTTCGTCTCTTCATCCCTCAGACAGAACAGGGGAGGAAGGCTGGAATGCACCCACCGAAGGCAGCGTGGTACGAATCTGTCTCCCCATCATCAACTGTGCAGGGCTACATCCCGTGGCCTGAATAGGAGTCGCCCTATAAGCCAGGAGGGCCAAACAAGGATCTGGTTGCCTCAAAACGAACTTTGCAGGCTGAACCGCCCTCTCAGCCATCCCGTTGGCCTGTGGGTAATGTGGACTGGAAGTAGAATGAAGGAAATCGTAGTCCCCACTGAAGGACCTGAACTCCATAGAAGCGAACTGCATTCCATTGTTGCTCACCAGCTCAGCCGGTACCCCCCACCTGGCAAACATGCTCTTTAGGCGTGTGATGACAGCTATGCTGATCGCCTCTACTAACGGTGCAATCTCGAAATACCTTGAGTAGTAGTTCACAACAACCAGATACTTTTTCCCGTTGAGCTCACATAAATCCGCTGCAATCTTCTGCCAAGGGCCTGCAGGCAGCAGGATAGAAATTAGAGGCTCTCTCCTCTGTGTAGGCCGACATTCACGGCAAAAGGCACATCTGATACCACATATACTGACCACATATTCTGCAATGTCAGTGCTGATTCCAGGCCACCACACAGCAGAGGCAGCTCTCTCTCTACATTTAGAAATTCCCAAGTGGCCATCGTGAATTTGACTCAACATCTCTCGCCGCATACTAGCTGGTATAACAATACGGTCTTGAAACAGCACCAAACCGTCCAGTTCAGTAAGGTGCGCTCCCTCTGCCTGGAAAGCACTCAGTGGCATCATACTGCCCGGCTCTCGGGCTAGCCGTTCTTTATGTAGTTTATGACCTCTTGGAGATCAGTATCTAGATGTCTCTCTCTCTTTATAAGCTCCAATCTCCCTGAAGAGATGGACTTAGAAGCCAAAACCGAATCCACATACACCTTCACATCTGATTCTGTAGATAACTCTTCAGCTGCAGCCAGTGGGAGCCTGGAGAGTGCGACTGCCACTACCAGTGGTTTCCCCAGCACGTGCACAGCCCGAACATTGAACCTGAGCAGCCGCATCAGAAATCTCTGGCATCTCAGAGGTGCCTTGTCAATGTCATAGGAGTTTATCAATGGAACCAGCGGCTTGTGGTCAGTCTCCAGACTAAAATCTTCCAAGCCCACCAGTTATCGTTGAAAGCGCTCGCAGGCCCAAACTCCAGCCAGACACTCCTTTTCAATCTGAGCATATTTTGTTTCTGCCGCAGTTATTGTACGAGAGCAGTAGGCAATGGGCTGCAGCTTGTCGTCATTCAGTTGCAGAAGGGCTGCTCCTAGCCCATAACTGCTAGCGTCCGCGCTAACCACAGTCGTTTTAGAAGGGTCATAGAACCCCAGCACCGGGGTGGACCCCAACATGGACTTGACCAGTGCAAAGGCCTCTGCCTGTGGGAGATCCCCAGGTCTAAGCAACGTCCTTCAACAATTCTGTAATAGGATGCAACACTGAGGACAATTCTGGCAGAAACTTGCCCACGTAGTTCACAAGGCCCAGTATTTGTCTCAGTTCATGAACATCGGAAGGGCTTTTCAATTGCACAATAGCGAGAACTTTACTAGCATCTGGCTTAATACCGTCTCCGCTGATAATATGGCCAAAGTAGCACAGTTCTGTTTTCCCAAAGTGGCATTTATCTTTGTTCAGTTTCAATCCTGACTCTCTTACGGTCTGCAGTACATGCTGCAGTCGCTGATCATGCTCTTCTAGAGTGGACCCCTACACGAGGATGTCGTCCATAACTACCACCGTGCCCTCATGGTCCCTCAGGAGGGAACTCATTTCCCTTTGGAAGATCTCTGGTGTGGAAGATATCCCGAAGGGGAGTCTGCGGAAACAAAATAGACCTACCGGCCTGATGAAAGTAGACGGCTTACGGCTCTCTGGGTCGAGGGGAATCTGCCAGAAACCGCTGGAAGCATCAAGCGTGGAAAAGAATTTAGCCCCTGACAACTTCGGAGCTATGTCTTCCAATGTCGGCAGTACAAATCTCTCCCTCTTTACAGCCTCGTTCAGGCAGCTGGTCGGGTTTTTCCGGAATGTTCGGTGGGGTTTTTGCTGCAGTTTCTGTGGGTTTTCGGTGAGTGTTTTTTGTGGGTTTGTGGCGAGTTTTCCCTGCACTACGGTGTGCCCTGCGGTTCGTGCTGAATATACCGCAGGGTCGGTGAACTAGAATCGCCGAATTGCCCCAAAGTGCGGGGAACGAAAAGTCACCGAATGTACAGTGACTTTTCGATTCTCTCTGAATCACCACGAGTGTTTCAATTTCAGCACTTTTTATTATTATTATTATTCTTTATTTATAAAGCGCCAGCATATTCCGCAGCGCTGTACAATAAGCACAGTATAGACAGGGTTACAATACATTGAACAACATTTGACAAACAGTACAGGAGGAGATGAGGGCCCTATTCCCGTAGGAACTCACAATCTGGGAGGGTTGGGGTTGGAAACAGGAGGAGAGGACTGTAAGGTGAGAGTGATTGATGGTTGCGTCAGTGAGTTGGGTGGTAGGCTTCCCTAAATAGGAATGTTTTCAGGGAGCGTTTGAAGGAAGAGAAGTTAGGGGAAAGTCTGACAGTACGAGGGAGAGCGTTCCAGAGAGTGGGGGCTGCGCGTGAGAAATCCTGCAGTCTATCATGGGAAGAGGTGATGCGGGGAGAAGCTAGGCGCAGGTCACTGTTTGACCTTAGGGAGCGGGCTGGGGTGTATTTGGTGATTAGTGAGGACAGGTAGTGGGGAGCTGAGTTAGTGAGGGTTTTGTAGGTAAGGATAAGGATTTTGAACTTAATTCTGCAGTGGATGGGGAGCCAGTGAAGGGACTCGCAGAGGGGAGCGGCAGAGACAGAGCGGCGGGTGAGGTGAATTAGCCTGGCGGAGGCGTTCAGGATGGATTGTAGGGGGGAGAGGTGGGACAGAGGGAGGCCAGATAAGAGATTATTGCAATAGTCGAGTCGGGAGATTACCAGGGCGTGTATGAGTTGTTTTGTGGCGACAGCGGTAAGAAATGGCCGAATTCTGTAAATATTACGCAGTTGATATCGGCAGGAGGAGGAAAGAGACTTGATGTGGGGGATGAAGGAAAGAGCAGAGTCAAGTGTAACTCCAAGACAGCGAACTTGGTTTGATGGGGAGATGGTGATACCCTCCACCGTGATCGAGAAGTCAGGAGGTGGGGCGGCATTAGAGGGAGGAATAAGTAGGAGCTCAGTCTTTGACATGTTGATCTTTAGGTGGTGGGAGGCCATCCAGGAGGAGATGCCAGATAAACAGTCACTGACTTTGGAAAGGACAGGGGGAGAGAGATCAGGGGTAGAGAGGTAGATCTGAGTGTCATCAGCGTAGAGGTGGTAATTAAAGCCAAAGCTGTTGATGATTTTGCCCAGGGAGGAGGTGTAGATGGAAAAGAGCAGAGGACCAAGGACAGAGCCTTGAGGTACACCAACAGATAGAGGCAATGAGGAGGAGGAGTTACCAGCAAAGGACACACAGAAGGACCTGTTGGATAAATAGGAGTCAATCCAAGCAAGTGCAGTGTCACCGAGACCCAGAGAGTTGAGGGTCTGTAGAAGGAGGGGGTGGTCAACAGTGTCGAAAGCAGCCGAGAGGTCAAGCAGGATGAGAATAGAATAGTGGCCATGTTTTTTAGCAGTTAGGAGGTCGTTGGTGACTTTGGTGAGGGCAGTTTCAGTTGAGTGTAGCGGACGGAAGCCAGATTGCAGGGGGTCAAGTAGTGAATTGGAGGACAGGAAGAGGGAGAGGCGGTTGAAGACTAGTTTTTCTAAGAGCTTAGAGGTAAAGGGAAGCAGGGATACAGGACGGTAGTTGGATGGAGAGTTGGGATCTAGGGATGGTTTCTTTAGTAAAGGGGTAACTAGCGCGTGTTTGAAGGCGGATGGAAAGGAGCCAGTGGAGAGAGATAGGTTGAAGATGTGTGTGAGAGCAGGGGTGAGGGAGGAGGAGAGGGGAGGAATTAGATGTGAGGGAATGGGGTCGAGCGGGCACGTGGTGAGATGTGAGGAGGACAATAAGGAATTGACTTCCTCCTCAGTGGTTGGAGGAAGCGGCAGAGGGTGGCAGATGGGACCTGTGGGAGTGGAGGTGGCAGATAACTATCTTGTGTTGGGATGTTGCTTCTGATAGTTAAAGTTTTACTGAGGAAGTAGTCTGCCAGCTCTTGAGCGCTGAAGGCAGCTGAGGGGGGAGGTGCAGGTGGGTAGAGGAGGGTGTTGAAGGTGGACCAGAGCCGTTTAGGGTTGGAGGACAGCGTAGATATAAGAGATGAGAAGAAGGATTGTTTGGCCAAGTGGAGGGCAGAGGTGTATGACCGGAGAATAAACTTGAAGTGAACAAAATCAGCTTCAGAGCGGGATTTCCTCCAGGCACGCTCTGCGGTGCGGGAGCATCTTTGCAGGTAGCGAGTCTGGAGGGTGTGCCAGGGCTGAAGCTGGCGGCGTGGGGCCTTACAGAGTCGAAGAGGAGCAAGAGTGTCTAGAGCAGAGATAAGCGTAGTGTTGTAGTGATTAGTGGCAGCATCAGGGCAGGTAAAGGATGAGGTATGAGGGAGGTGGTGAAGTAGGTTGGAGAATTGATGGGGGTCCACAGCCTGTAGATTTCTGCGAGTGTGTGTGCGGGGTGGGGGAGCAGGGTGTTTAGGAAGTCCAGATAGGTTGAAAGAGAGAAGGTGGTGGTCAGAGATGGGGAAAGGGCGACAGTTGAACTCAGAAATGGAGCAGAGGTTGGAAAAGACAAGGTCAATAGCGTGACCATCGCGGTGGGTAGGGAGGAGGGAGGATTGTGTGAGTCCAAGGGAGGACGTGAGTGAAAGAAGTTTGGAGGCAGCAGGGGCGGAAGGATCGTCAATGGGAATGTTGAAGTCCCCGAGAACTAGGCATGGAAGATTAGAAGACAGAAAGTGAGAGAGCCAGGTAGCAAAGTGGTCAAAGAACTGGGAGGTTGGTCCCGGTGGGCGGTAGATGACTGCCACCCTGAGAGCCAGAGGAGAGAACAGGCGGATGCAGTGTGTCTCGAAGGAGGAGAAGGAGAGGGATGGGGTGGAGGGAGATGCTGGTAGGTGCAGGTGGGAGAGAGCAGGATTCCGACCCCGCCACCATTTCTCTCACCCGGTCTGGGGGTATGACTCAAGTGTAGACCGCCATGTGAGAGAGCAGCAACGGAGGCCGTGTCAGAGGGAGTTAACCAGGTTTCAGTTAAAGCTAGGAGGTTGAAGGAGTTTGAAAGGAAGAGGTCATGGATTGCTGTGAGTTTGTTGCACACAGAGCGAGCGTTCCAGAGGGCGCAGGAGAAAGAGGACAGGCGCTGAGGGATTATGGGGATGAGGTTGCTGGGCTTGCAGGGAGGTGATTTATGTGCGATGGAGATAGGATGAGAGGGAAGTATTGGATGTGTTGTGGGGCCAGGGTTAGGGGATATGTCACCTGAAGAGAGTAGCAGCAGGAGGGTGAGAAAGAGAAGGTGGGAATGGGATGTGGGAGTGATTGGCAGCGCGAGAGTTAGAGGGAGACCATGTTCTGAGGAAACAAAGGAGCTCATGCGAGGCCATCATGTGGGACGAGAGGAGGGAGGGAGAGATGCAGATAGTGTAGGGGTCGGTGGTAGAGGGGCAGGAGTTCCATTTAAGGAGAAAAGTAGAAGTAAAGAGTAGAAGCGTGAGAGAAAGCATGATATAGACGTGCGTTTACCCAGAGTAAAAGTGGGCCTTGCAGTTCCTTCCTCCAGTCCCGCAGCTCCAGGAAACAACTCTGTATGTCCACTTAAAAATGCCACTTGCAAATGACACTCAGAGCCTGGCTCAAAGAGCCTGGGATAGTAGTGATATAGGGCGGGCTGATTGCATTCAGGCAGTTAGAAGGTAAACACCTGAAGCTGGATGGGCTGTGTCAATAGGATAGGAGATTCACATGCTAATTAGCAAAGCAAATGGTGGAGAAAAACAAAAATAAATATAAATAAAAAATAGAAAATACCAATATGCAGGCGATCAGATGATCAGATGAGATGTGGGTGTCTGAATAATGGGTGATAATGTCTTACCAGCAAAAGTATGCAGGCGATCAGATGAGATGTGGGTGACTGTGGATGATGGGTGATAATGTCCTACCAGCAAAAGTATGCAGGCGATCAGATGAGATGTGGGTGACTGTGGATGATGGGTGATAATGTCCTACCAGCAAAAGTATGCAGGCGATCAGATGAGATGTGGGTGACTGTGGATGATGGGTGATAATGTCCTACCAGCAAAAGTATGCAGGCGATCAGATGAGATGTGGGTGACTGTGGATGATGGTGATAATGTCCTACCAGCAAAAGTATGCAGGCGATCAGATGAGATGTGGGTGACTGTGGATGATGGGTGATAATGTCCTACCAGCAAAAGTATGCAGGCGATCAGATGAGATGTGGGTGACTGTGGATGATGGGTGATAATGTCCTACCTGTGGAGAGAGGAGACACAGGACTTAGGGATCGTGATGGCGTAGGGGATCTTGGATGAAGCTCCAGGAAACAACTCTGTATGTCCACTTAAAAATGCCACTTGCATTACTCGCATTACTTTTTTTAGTTTTTTTACCTGTATGGTGGTTTGTCAGCTGCTTTTTGCGGCACTCTGGCGGATTTGTGGTGGATGTTCGGCATGTTGTGGCGGGTGTTTGGCGGGTTGGCGGGTGACGGGTTTGGGGCGGGTCTGTGGGGGGTCTGCAGAGGTTGGCGGCGGCATTCGGCAGCTGATTCCCTGCACTTCAGTGGACCCCGCAGAGAATGTTGAATTTACTGGGAAGTGCGGGGAAGTGTTGGGAGCAAGAGATCACCGAAATGTTGGCGACATTTCAGTGCTCTCTGAATAACCCCCTTAGTGTGTGTGTCCTGTGTTTATTTCATTGCAATGCATGCATTTGTGTGTAAAGTACAGGCTTTGCCTCAGGGTCCTAGTTATGCCCCTCAAGGGTCATTTACTTTTGTGATGAGTTGAAGCCCAGGTCAGAACCAAGAAATACCCCTGGCAAGAAGTACAAAAAATGTGGAAGATGAAGGTTTTAATTTTTAATAAAGTTTGTAATTTTGGTGGATTTCGTTCAACAAACCTCAAGGAACTAAAGTGGGTCGTGTACGTTGAAACTACTACAAATTCAATATTTAGAGACACGGGCACAATGATGCAGCTATGCTTCATGTATAATTTTATAAAGAAACTGTATCTTCAACCCGAGCCTTTTAAACATCAATTTATGTACAAATCCCCTGAACTCCTTATGCCTCATTCCAATTAGCAGCAGGGTGCACTGTTATTTTTGGAGTCTCCATAATGATTTAATGCAGATTAAGGATAAATCCTTTTCCAAGCTTTGACAGACGTGTGAGTGGCCTTCAGTCTACTGTACTATGAATTTGTCTTTGCTGTCTAAAATGCATGTATCCAAAGCAGACTTGATGACAAGCCTAGATTATATTTTCAGTCCAGGACGAGCACATGGTTGTGGGTCTATACCTGCCAGCAACTTGTCTCAACATAGACCCTGAGATCACAGTGCACACCATAGATAAGTACTGTACAGTAATAAAGGTTTTGCTATGTTTGGACAGGGTCCCAGAATACAAGTCCCCATATGCATCAATTTTACTTTCAAATTTCCAACTTTGGCTGTGTATATGCCCAGTTGTTTCACTGTACATACTATGGGCCATATTACATACTTGGTGCGAACTTAACCAGAGCTGTTGTAAACTTAAAACCTCCATAGGCTATAATGGCTCTGGGAAGTTTACAACAGCTCTGGTTAAGTTAGCACAAGCTTTGTAATATGGCCCTATAGTGGTTGACATTCTCCCACCATAAAGCATCATCTGGGCACCATCTTGGTACTCTAAAAAGGCAGCTTCTTTGAACTCATTACAACAGCCATTATTTAAATGGTTTGAATAATAAATATATTTAATTCATGATCATAAAATGGTTATAAGGCAAAATGTATTCAACAAAATAAGGGTGGAGGGAGTGGCCTGGACATGCAGAGAAATGGCTACACAGCCTAAGAGCACCATTATCAGGTTGGACCCAGGTATTTCATATTTTTACCGTCTGACCTATGTGAGAAAAAACGTCTATTGCCATCATCTATTTGGCTACATGCTTTGAGGTTTGGTATGGGGACTCATTTTGCCCCTAGCTTCGCCAACCTTTATATGGCGAGTTGGGAAGAAAACCTCCTGAACAGACAACAAGAGAATATAGTCATATACCGCCGCTATATAGACGATATATTCATGATCTGGAAAGGAGGAATCAACGCACTCCTTCCTTTTCTAGAAGGTATGAACATCCTCGACGAGAACATAATGCTAGATACCGCATGGAACCAGACCTCGGTGAACTTTTTAGACTTGACCATCTTTCCAGAAGGGGATAAAATATTAACCAAAACCTTCTTCAAAACAGTCGACTCAAATAGTTATATAGGTAAAGACAGCTGCCACCTCAGCAGATGGCTTGATGGGGTCCCTAAAAGTCAATTTATTAGACTAAGACTAAACTGCTCTAAGGTCTCAGACTGAAGCCCAGACTAAGGACATGATATCAGCCTTCTTGGATAGAGGATTCGATATAGCTACACTGGAGACGACAAGAAATGAAATAAAAAATGCGGAAAGAGAGGGATTCCTGAGATACAGGCAGAAACCCCAAACCCCCTTTGGTCTAGGAAGTATCCCAATCCTGCTGACATATAATCAACAGAACAAGGAAATTAGAAACATCATAATCAAATTCTGTCCGATCCTTAAGGAAGACCCAGTACTAAAAGATATGCTGCCACAGTGCCACCTAAACCCAGGTTTATATGTAGAGGTGCAAAGAGCCTAAAATCAAAGATAGTCCGGAGCGAGCACGTACCCACCTGAAAGAGAGAGACATTCCTGCAGAAGGAAGGATTCTACGGATGTGGCAACTGCATTAGTTGTAGGACATCTGGAAGCAAAAAAAGACAAATCACTAGTATCAAGAACAGAAAGGGGTGATTGGAAGATCCGGGGTATCCCCACGTGCTTCTCTCAAAATGTGATATACCTAATCATATGTCCATGCGGCCTCAAGTACATCGGCAAGACGACAAGAGCCCTGGGAGTGAGAATAAGAGAACACATCAGAAACATAGAGAAAGGACTTGAAACACTCACAGCGTCCCTGCACATTTCAAGCAATTCCACAATAGCAACCCCAGGAACCTCCAGTTCATGGCCATTAAAAAGGTCCAGAATGACAGAAGAGGAGGAGATATAACGAGAACAATCAGCGAAGAAGAAATGAGGTGCATCTATGATTTTGACTCACTATATCCGAAAGGGCTCAATATGGACTTTGAACTTTGCCACTTCCTGTAAATTCCAGCCACTTACCTACCCTCCGACCTTACGGCTCTCCCGTATAACATAATTACACCATATAGTTCTCTTACCATAAGTCTCCTTCCCCGCACCCATCTGTTGTCCAATAGACATTGACTCTATCAGTATGTATCCTTCCTGGTAAAATCCTTTATAAATAAAATAAATAAATAAATAAATATACCCCATAAATGTCTATTAACTTATCCATGGTCCCTCACTACTAGCGGACTCCCAACATATAGGAATTCAGCCTGGGAACTCACCACAATATCTCCCCTTAGGACATTAAGCATAGGCACCCGAACATGTTTGGCACCTAAGCAAGCTCAGACCCGAGGACCAAATTTATTCGAGCTATTCCGACACATGCTCTTCAAAGAAAGGGGTTTTATGCCATACCCCGGTCCAATCAACATGCATACTTCTTCAACTCTCCTCCATCAAGCACACCTAATAACAAACCTCTCCTTCATGTATACATCCCATCCTTTAATAGAGGAGGACCAAAGTCAAGATATAAAAGTAACCATAAAAGTAACAAAGACGCCAGTCTGTCACCATTGACACTGACGTATGAATAATTAGATGACCTAGCACCACCTTTCTCATTAAGGAACCCCTTCAATAAGACCCATGGAATAAGATACAATTTAATTATACACTATTCCACCAAGTAAGGGTTTATCCATGCAGATAAGATACCTATTATGCCATTTTACATATGAAAACAGCTTGGAATAATACCAGCACGTTTAAGAATAGGAGCCGCACTGCCTGCAGCCGTCTAAATAAAAACGAAAGGCAAAAGAACTTTTGAGTAAACGCCATTGGCCAACGAGAACCATGTGAGCGGGAGCTCAGTGCGAAAGAAAGTAACCGCCCAACCCTTCTTGATTGGCAGATTCAAAACACGTGAGTGGGAGCCCAGGACAACGGTGCCGTTCAGCAGAAAACCACCAAATGAAAATTAAACCAAAAGCGCCAATCACGTTACAGGAACGGTTTTAAAAATATGCACCTAACAGGAGGGTCCCACAACTGAAGAGGCCAGCATTGCGACTGGCGAAATGTGTCCTGTGCCACCCACTGGTCATTTACTTACCATTTAACCGTATATTGTGTGATTTTATTTAATTTTGTATATGCCCTTGTAAGCCAAAATAAACCCCTTTCAATTTTATACTACGTCTCCTATCATCCTTATACATTGAAAACGAGTTGCTGGGATTAATGCGAGCAGACTTTAATCCTAGCAGACTTTACCTAGCTCCCGACCACGTAATTGTGATTCTACATTTCGTTTGATTCTCCAACTATATATCAGATCGCACTATCTCTCCTGCTTTTTGTCTCGCTTGTATTTTGGAGATAAAAGAGAAGCAGAAGCGCTGGAATCGGAAGGATCCATTGCGACAGGAAACCGTGTGCGTCTCTGACCATATCTACAGACACGCAGATAATTTGAACTATAGGACATCCAGAGGCGCCATTAAGCCCAAAGATTTTTCTTTCCATAAAATCAATATATATTTCCTTAAGCTCTCTGCTCTATAATATCCCTGTGAGAACGATTATACATGGTGGTTTCACTATAGAGCTGGAATGTATATGTACCATTAAGGAAGGCTGTATCTCCATCAACTTGTATCTAACCGGTGAACATTTGTACATTCAATACACATTCAGTTTAATCAGGCGCTGGCATACGTAATATATCACCAGCATTTATTCATTCTTTTCAAGCGAGCAGCACTCATTAGAGTTATACTGTTTATTCCATGCTTTGAGGTTTGCTGTGTTTCCTGGGGCCTATAGAAAAATGACACCTTTGGGTGGCTGTGCGAAACAGAGTAAGGAGTGATGGAAAGAATTCATTTGAGGGATTACTGCCTTGAATTGTGCTTTAAATCTGGCCTTCTTTCACATAATTTTTTCTAGGAAGGTGGCAAAAGTAACAGGCATACTCATTTGCATAATTTATTGTATGTGTGTGACATCACAGGAAGTGACATCACATAAAGAGGCATCACAGGAAGTGAAACAGCAATACAGTTTCATGAGGTAAACTCACCCTACTTCCACACATACTTTCCAGTTGCAAATATTTATGTACATTGATACTAGGGGTGCACCCATACCAATACTAGTATCGGTACCAATACTGCCATTTGCACGAGTACTTGGTACTCGTGCAAATGCCCTGATACCTCTACCGATACCCAGAAGTCAGCGCTGGGTTGCCTTGTCTGTATCTGAGGGGCTGGGGCAGTGTGTCCGAATGCATTAAAAGCATTCGGCCACTGTTACCCTCTGGCCGGCCTCGTTACCAAGTGGCTGCTGGGGTGTGACGCAGCCTTAAGGTTCCCATCCATCCAGTTTTCACCTGCACTGTATGTTTTTCAAGTCATGTGTCTGGTTTTGGGATCACCTGTCACCCGGACACAGGACTGCCTCAGCTCGGACCCTGGAATGATTTCTTCACTCAAACGCAGGGTCGCAGGCTGCGTGTGAGTGAGAAACACTCCGCCAATCACTGGCAGTGTGGGGGTGGTCTGCGGTGACGTCTCCTCCCCACTCTGCCTCCTCCTATCAGCCCCTTGCTCCCACTTATTTACATGTTCCAGACCACATGCTTGCTGGTTGGGAGAGGCAAGCTCAGGCAGCAGGGCTGTGAGGAGTCTGGGGGCAGCAGCTGCTTCTAGATTAATTCCTCCAAGAATAGAGGTGAGGAATTGAATCCTATCTTGATGAGATACTCCAGCCAAGGGTGGGGGGATTTGCGATTTGGAGTCAGCCTGCACCTGAGCCTCAAAATGCAGCTGCAGAGTCTGCCTGCCCCCTCTGTAATGTATTGTGTTTTGCCTATGTTTCTTTTTGTGTCATCCTGACCACCGTAGAAAGTCTGCTTGAGCCCTCCCTCCTGTTATGTTTGTGTGCAGGAACAGAATACACAGGAAATAGAGCAGGAGCTCAGTTGTGAAGCTCTGTGTCTGTCACATTATTTTACACCCTCCATCCCAGCAGCAGGTCCTCATACACAAGCAGGACTCTCCGACTCTTCCCCCACTCTCTCCTCCTCTACTCCATTGCCCCTAGTCCTCCTCCCTCTCCACCCTTCCCTCTCTACACCATTCTCATCCCACTCTCACTGTCCCCATCTCTTTACACTCTTTTTTACCTCTTCCTCCTCCCCTTTTCTCCTCCTCACTTTCCCTCTTCTTGATTCCCCTCTCTCCCCTTTTTGTCCCCTCCCTTTTCTCCCCTCCCCCATTTTCCCCTTTTCTCCTTCCTCCCCAAGGAAATTTGTGATGAAAGGGGCTTATTTGCAGATTAAAGGACCTGATTTGTGGTTCAGAATGAGAGGGACTGATTTGGGGGCTAAAAACGTCTAATTTGAGGTTTGGGGATGAAAGGGACTAAAATGTGAGGTGAAAGGTCAAGATAATGGCGGTATGGACAGACAGAAACATGTATATGTGTGTGACTGAGCGCATACCCGTGAGTAGCAAAAATATTTTGCTACGTGGTGTTAGTGTTCAGGTTTGGCTTCAAGAAAAGGTGGCAACCCTACGTGGCCTTTAGCTGTGATTTCCCGCTACAGCGCGTCAAAGCCTTCACAAGCCAGCAGCCACTCGGTGGATCGCCACCAGCTGGAGGGGAACGCTGGCCAAATTATTTTAATGCATTCTGATAGCTGCCCCAGGGGCTGAAGTCTGTGGGTATAGCTGTCTGAGTTTACATGGATCTGAGTAGGTATACGTTTATATGAGGTCTGAGTGTGTATACATATATGAGGTCTGAGTGGGTATACATACAGTCATGGCCGAAATTGTTGGCACCCCAGAAATTTTTCCAGAAAATCAAATATTTCTCACAGAAAAGTATTGCAGTAACACATGTTTTGCTATACACATGTTTATTCCCTTTGTGTGTATTGGAACAAAACAAAAAAAGGGAAGAAGAAAAGCAAATTGGACATAATGTCACACAAAACTCCAAAAATGGGCTGGACAAAATTCTTGGCACCCTTAACTTAATATTTGGTTGCACAACCTTTGTAAAAAATAACTGAAATCAGTCGCTTCCTATAACCATCAATAAGCTTCTTACACCTCTCACCCGGAATTTTGGACCACTCTTCCTTTGCAAACTGCTCCAGGTCTCTCTTATTGGAAGGGCGCCTTTTCCCAACAGCAATTTTAAGATCTCTCCACAGGTGTTCAATGGGATATAGATCTGGACTCATTGCTGGCCACTTCAGAACTCTCCAGCGCTTTGTTGCCATCCATTTCTGGGTTCTTTTTCACGTATGTTTGGGTCATTGTCCTGCTGGAAGACCAGGGCTCGAGTCCTGCGGGAACGCGCAGGAACGACGTTCCCGCACTTCTCTCACAGCGGGAACGCTGCGGGAACGCAGGTTCCCGCTGTGGCCTGAGCCCAGTGGTGTAGTGAGGGGGGGGCACTTGCCCCCGGGCGCTTGTCAGCCTGTCAGGAACTGGGGCGCCGGGCGCAAGGAGGTTCCCCCTCTGTGCCGTCCCTTCTGGCTGCTGCACGTGCTGCCTGGCCACCCCTGCGGCATAGAAACGCTTTCCCGGAGGCCAGGGCCGTATTATATATATGAAGGGGCAATGTGCAGGTACCAGGAGCCCAGGCTGCACTTTGAAAAAAACGCACAGTGAACTGCACGTTGCTTACTTCATACCCCAGAGGTCAGTGCCCTCCCTGCTCCTCTGCCATCAGTTCCAGGTCAGCGAATAGACCAAACGCTGCCGGATGCCGGAATCTAACAGAGAGAGGACGCGGCAAAGGATCTTTGAACTCCTCCACGTGCTGCAGCCAGAGCAACATCAAGGCAAGCAGTAAAAAAAAAAAAACAACACACTGCTAATCTTGATTTAAAAATGCTCCCTCTGTCATCAGCTCAACCTCTAGATCTCCCTTTCTCCTGTTCCTCTTTTTCTCCTGCTCTGTATTTTTTTTTTCTCTTGCTGTCTCTTTTTCTCCTGCTCTGTCTCCTGCTGTCTCTCTTTCTCCTGCTTTCTTCTGCTGTCTCTTTTTCACCTGCTTTCTTATGCTGTCTCTTTCTCTTGCTCTGTCTCACGTTCTCCTGCTCTGTCTCGCGTTCTCCTGCTCTGTCTCGCGTTCTCCTGCTCTGTCTCGCGTTCTCCTGCTCTGTCTCGCATTCTCCTGCTCTGTCTCGCTTTCTCCTGCTCTGTCTCGCTTTCTCCTGCTTTCTCCTGCTTTTTCTGTCTTTCTCCTGTCTCGCTTTTCTCCTGCGCTGTCTCGCTTTCTCCTGCTTTTTCTGTCACTTTCTCCTGCTTTTTCTGTCGCTTTCTCCTGCTCTGTCTCGCTTTCTCCTGCTCTGTCTCGCTTTCTCCTGCTTTCTCCTGCTTTTTCTGTCTTTCTCCTGTCTCGCTTTTCTCCTGCGCTGTCTCGCTTTCTCCTGCTTTTTCTGTCACTTTCTCCTGCTTTTTCTGTCGCTTTCTCCTGCTCTGTCTCGCTTTCTCCTGCTCTGTCTCGCTTTCTCCTGCTTTGTCTCGTGTTTTCAGTGAGAAAGGAGACGTGGGCTTGTGGGCTCTGTTCCAGTGTCATTATTCGTTTATAAACGCAAACAGTGTCACTTAGATAATTTCATCTAAAAATGGGGGGGCGGGGGCGTTCCAGGGGGGGGATTTGCCTCCGTGCGCCATATGACCTTGCTACACCTCTGCCCGGGCCCGAAACAATTTAGCTGGCCGCACATTGCCAACGGTCGCGTGTTCTTCCTCCAACAAGCGGCCGCTGGCATGAAGTGTGGCCGCTCGCCTGGGATCCAACAGCCAGCTGCGATCTTGCGAGATTGCAGAGTTCACGTGAACTCTGCGATCTCGCAAGATCGCGGCTGGCTGTTGGATCCCAGGCGAGCGGCCACACTTCATGCCAGCGGCTGCTCGTAGGAGGAAAAACACGCGGCCGCCGGCATTGTGCGGCCAGCTAAATTGTTTCGGGCCTGGTAGAGACGTGAGCTGGGGCAATATATCCATATGAGCTGGGGGCAATATATCCATATGTGAGCTGGGGGCAATATATCCATATGTGAGCTGGGGGGCAAATATATCCATATGAGCTGGCATGGGACAAATATATCCATATGAGCTGGGGCAAATATATCCATATGAGCTGGGGGCAATATATCCATATAACCAGTGCTGGGTATATTATTCTGGGGGCTCAGTGCTGGGTATATTATTCTGGGTGTCCAATGCCGGTGTATATAATTCTGGGGGGTCTGTGCCTGTGTATATAATTCTGGGGGTTTGTGCCTGGATATATATATATATAATTATATTATATAACACGTGTTAGTCCAATTGCCAAAATCACGAGTATACCTGTACGTAGTGATACCTTTCACTGATCAGTATAGTTTCCAGACCTGAAGAAGAGCGTTACACTCTTGAAAGCTTGTCTTTTAAATGTAATGTTAACCCAATGGAAATGGTATCACCACGTACTGCTATACTCGTGATATATATATTTTTCCTTCAGGTAATGGGTGTTGTGGAATTCGTGGGTGAGTTCCCTCACTTTTTTTCCCAGGACTTGACCCCTGTGGAAGACCCAAGATCTCGTACGCAAACCCAGCTTTCTGACACTGGGCTCTACAGTGCGACCCAAAATCCTTTGGTAATCCTCAGATTTCATGATGCCTTGCACGCATTCAAGGCGCCCAGTGCCAGAGGCAGCAAAACAACATCAAAACATCATTGAACCTCCACCATATTTCACTGTAGCTACTGTGTTCTTTTCTTTGTAGGCCTCATTCCGTTTTTGGTAAACAGTAGAATGATGTGCTTTACCGAAAAGCTCTATCTTGGTCTCATCTGTCCACAAGACGTTTTCCCAGAAGGATTTTGGCTTACTCAAGTACATTTTGGCAAACTGTAGTCTTGCTTTTTTATGTCTCTGTGTAAGCAGTGGGGTCCTCCTGGGTCTCCTGCCATAGCGTTTCATTTCATTTAAATATTGACGGATAGTTTGTGCTGACACTCATGCTCCCTGAGCCTGCAGGACAGCTTGAATTTCTTTGGAACTTGTTTGGGGCTGCTTATCCACCATCCGGACTATCCTGCGTTGCAACCTTCAACCAAATCAATTTTTCTCTTCCGTCCTCCCACAGAGAGATTTGCTACAGTGCCATGGGTTGCAAACTTCTTGATAATGTTGTGCACTGTGGACAAAGGCAAATCTAGATCTCTGGAGATGGACTTGTAACCTTGAGATTGTTGATATTTTTCCACAATTTTGGTTCTCAAGTCCTCAGACAGTTCTCTTCTCCTCTTTCTGTTGTCCATGCTTAGTGTGGCACACACAGACACACAATGCAAAGACTAAGTGAACTTCTCTCCTTTTTATCTGCTTTCAGTTGTGATTTTTATATTGCCCACACATGTTACTTGCCCCAGGTGAGTTTACAGGAGCATCACATGCTTGAAACAATCTTATTTATCCACAATTTTGAAAGGGTGCCAAGAATTTTGTCCAGTCCATTTTTGGAGCTTTGTGTGACATTATGTCCAATTTGCTTTTTTTCCTCCTTTTTTTTGTTTTGTTCCAATACACACAATGGGAATAAACTTGTGTATAGCAAAACATGTCTTACTGCAATACTTTTCTGTGAGAAATACTTGATTTTCTGGAAAAATTTCTGGGGTGCCAACAATTTCGGCCATGACTGTATATCTGAGGTCTGAGTGGGTATACATATGAGTTTCGAGTGGATATACGTATCTGAGGTCTGAGTGGGTATACATATGAGTTTCGAGTGGATATACGTATCTGAGGTCTGAGTGGGTATACATATGAGTTTCGAGTGGATATACGTATCTGAGGTCTGAGTGGGTATACATATGAGTTTCGAGTGGATATACGTATCTGAGGTCTGAGTGGGTATACAAATGAGTATCAAATATATAGATAGGTGGCTACAAAATACTTAACTTATAATAAAAGGACAATCTCCCAGGAGGTGGTTCACGCTCTCCTTAAACATATGGTAGAAACAACACGGAAAATATAATGTCCTAAAAAAACAGTGAAAGTGTATAAAGTTGGTGGAATGGATTTCAGTTGGTTAGAAACTCACGAAATCACTGGGGGAATAGGTGTCCTTGGAATACTCCCTTGGATAAAACGGTTCTCCCTGGATGTTGTTTTGAGCTGGTATGGGTATTCCACCCTCTGTTACCAGCTGAATAGGATCTCTCAACGTATCCACTCACAGGAGATCACCACAGGATACCAAAATAAAAGATTCATTGTGCATATAAAATAAAACAAATATTAAGAACACAAAGCCCCAATGCGTTTCGTCTGAGAAACCAGACTTCCTCAGGGGCAGTGTATCAATCAATAGAAAGGTCATTTGTATATTTTTTAAATAATATTAATAATTGTAATATTAGTTTAACAATATGTATTTATTTTAATAGTATTTAAGATATTTTAGTATTGTCCTCTCCTTGTTTTTTTGGGGGGAGTGGAGATTATACTAGACATTTTTTCACCATTTGTTGACCGTACCACATGCCACAATTACTGTACGTAGAATTGATGATGGTTGGGGGGGTGGGGGTGATGAGGACAGACAGGTGATGTCACAATGGGCAAAATCATGATTTTGCTCAATCTTTTACCAGTGGTTCTTTATTGTTCTAACAATATATTTTTTTCACTATCGTACAATTGTTTGCGCTAAATTTTCAGAGACTTTTTAATCTCAATTCTTTTCATTTTGTTCCACAACCAATTCCCCAGAAGTGGCACATAACAGAGCCCCAGATTGGCAAGTGACATGCAGTCACAGGCAGCTCACTATTCCATGGATGGATTAGCCAACGGACACACTGGGCAAATGCCTGCTGCATGGACTGGCAATGAGCTGCGGCCGGCTGGGGGATCAAGTCAACCATCCAGCCAGTGTATGTTACCAGTGTATGTTATTTTCCTGTCACCGTATTGTTCTATCAGTTTCTACACAATGCAATTACAAACTGTCCTCAAGTGCAATACTTCAAGAAGCGTGTCTCTATATTCTTTCTTTATTATAGCTGGGAAACCCAGAATGCACTGGAATTTATTGCCTTTTTTACCAACAAGATGGAAATCAAATAAAAACCGAATTTTACCTTCCATGGATAGTAATAAAAAATACTTCTATAAATTGCTGTCATGCTCCGATAATGATATATTTTTCCGGTATTGCCAATAGTTTGCTTTTGTTTTACATACAAAATTGTGAGATAATGTGTGATATAAATAGTATTTCCTTTAATTTCTGAAAAAAGCAGATTATTAGTGAATTCGTTAATGTATTAGATAAAAAAACTTTCCAAAAATGATTAGACCTTGTAAAGACAATCACCTATAGCTTATTTCATGAGATTTTGTTACTGCTTTTGTCAGTTTTGACAAATTTAAACATAAACTGCTTGTTGTATATTACACACTGAAAACTGGTTGCTGACGTCATATATATGGATTGTATTTCATCACCTTGAAAAAAAATTGTACCTTTATATACACAGTCAGTTGTGCATTTTTAGTTTATTTTGGAATGTGTCCTGACACAAAAAATAAAATATTATACACAAACCACGAATCCCTGTTATTTCAAGCAGACAGTGCATTATTGTGATGATATTTATTGTTCAAAGAATTCCATTGCTGAATTCTGCCTGATCTACTGACACACATGCCATAGGGCACATCGTGTAAAGACCCTGTGTGTCAGAGTGATGCCCTCTGCCAGGCATCATGGCATTCTGATGGTGCCCTGGAGCAGGTGGCAGGTATCCAGCACTATAGTAAGGGCACAGGTAGCTGTGATGCCCTCTGCAGGGTGCAGGACAGAAGGTGCTTGTAGCAGTGAGGGCAGAGCACACTGTGTGTGAGCTGCAGCTCAGATGACCTGCTAGCTGTGGTGCTGGCATGGAGGAGGCGGGCACAGAGAAGTGCCAGGATGCTGCAGGGGATGGAGCCGCAGACCGGGGCACTAGCCGGGGATAATGGAGAGAGCGGAGCGTCCAGTGACGGGGAGGCGGCCACTCCAGTGCTCCTGCTTCAGAGGAGGGAGGCAGGCGCGCCTTGGGGGCGGGGCCAGAGGGGGAGGAGCGCGGCGCTGCCAGGCTCACACTCCGCCGTCTCTGCGAGCCGCTGGCTGGGCATGGGGCACCGCTGACAGCCGGGGAGGAGCGGCCAGGGCTGGAGAAGGAGCAGGCAGCCGGGCCAGGTGCAGAGTGCAAGCCCTGGGGGGGACCACCAGCTACTGCTCAGGTAAGAGTGGGCATGCATTGCAGGGTGTAGGGGCAGAGGATTGCTGCGGTGCCCATCTGCTGTCACACGGGCTGTCAGAGGCTGAGAGGGGCACGCATCCGACAAGAGGCTGAGCCTGACAGCCCTGGCATGTCTGTACCCGCTGTGTGCGGCGAGGAGCACCGTGTGCAGGGATCACTGGAGGGCAGCCAGGGCACGGGGAGGGCAGCAATCACATGGCGAGCTCTGGGCTCGAGCTGCTACAGGAGGCACCCACTGGCAAAAGAACCCTCTGCTCTATTATTTATATGACAGCTACATGTAAGTATATAGGAAATAAAAAAACAGCTTATACGAGGAGAGCATGGAGTTACAACTGGGATTATTATGGGGATTGTATCCATGTTATTGTACTGTATGTAGTATTTACCTCATATTGGAGTGTGTGCATGTGTTTATATATGAATGTGTCTGCAGAATATGTGGATATATGTAGGTGTTTATAAATATGTGATTATATATGAATGTGTCTATACAGAATATATAGATTTATGCATGTGTTTATATGTGTGTGTGTTTATAAATATGTTTATATGTGTGTGTGTTTATAAATATATGTGTTTATATATGTGTGTTAATATATGTGTGTGTATTTATAAATATGTGTGTTTATATATGTGTGTGTGTATAAATATGTGTTTATATATGTGTGTTAATATATGTGTGTGTATTTATAAATATGTGTGTTTATATATGTGTGTTAATATATGTGTGTGTATTTATAAATATGTGTGTTTATAAATATATCTGTTTATAAATATTTGTTTATATATGTGTGTTTATGTGTGTGTATTTATAAATATGTGTTTATATAGGTGTGTGTTTCTAAATATGTGTTTATATATGGATATGTGTGTTTATACAGTTTATACGGATGTAGGTATATATATATATATATAAATATAGACATGAATGTGTTTATTATAGATTAGATTCTCAGAATATATAGATATGCATAGCTGTATGGTTTTATGTATATGAATATAATATGTAGCAGTATGTATGGATACACGTATCTGTGTATATATAAATCACGAGTATAGCAGTACATAGTGATACCTTTTTTACCATGATATATATGGATATATGCATGTGTTTACATATATATGGATAAATGTGTTTATATACAATTGTGTGTGTGTATACATATATATAAAATGTGTGTGGGTATATATATATATCTATAGACACACTTCTACAAATAATGGCTGGCTGATGCAGCTGGGGAGCATGCAGAGCACTGAGTAAACCTGATGTCAGGCAGTTGCTGTGTAGATGGGGGAAATGTTGCCAAACAGCTGCTGCCTTGTGCTTTAAATGCAGAAATCCCTGGAGTGATTTTTTTTTTGGGACAGATATATCTGCTGGTTCAATTATAGGAGACAGGGGAGGAGCTCGCAGGAAGATGATTTCCATCTGATACTGAGTATCTCCATGATTTCCTTCTATTTCTGTAAATCATAAATCGGAATAAAAACGCTTTGTTTTTATTCCATCTGACGTAGAACTGATAAAGCATTTGGGATTCATTAACACAAGCATTTAGTGATTTAATATCCGTAAAAAAAAGAATCTGGCCGTAATGTATGGAATATTCCAAGTGTTTTTAATACAAATAGAGTCTCAGTTCTTCAATAAATATAGTATTGTCGTCTCCCTGTTCTTGGGCTTGTGGGAGATGCTTTCCCATGTGTTATGCTGTTTTACTTCATTGTATGCTTATCCCTACTATACGAATACAAATATTTATTTTTCTACCCAACAACACAATCCTGATATAAAACCAAAGGATAATGAATAAAAAAAAAAATCTATTTTTCCTTTGTGTTGAAATCTCAAAATGTTCAATTTGCAGACTGTGTGGCTACAGCCTTGATTTAGAAGAGGGGGAATGGATCTATTTGGTTGTGGGTTTTATCAGATTATTATTGTTTAATTCCGGTTTGAATGTTAGCTTATTTTGAGGGAAGTTGCACTTTGCCAATGGCAAAATAATGACAATTTGCTGTGGCTTGATTTGTAGAAGCCTAGGGGTTTCTTTCATTTATGGGTCTGTTTTGCATTTATTTTTTGGTTTTATTTTAGGAACATCCTTGATGGTGGTAAATTGAATTTATTGATCTACAGGTATATATATATACTCACATTACATTTTAGCAGACCGTTATTCATTCCCGTTTCAATCGTTTTATTTCAAAGTAACATAAAAACCCATGTTGCACATGATATACCATTACAATGTGAATGGTGTGGGTTGTAATTCTTAGTGTAACAGCAGGATGCACATGTCCTGGGCTGCCCCAGACTGATAAGAGTCACAATGCTGGTAGCCATGACATTGACATGAACCCTGCCCCCTCTTATTTCTCATTTACTATTTGTCTGACAATCAGCGCAAGAAAGATTTTAATTGGATCCACAGAAATATGACTGAGAATATAGTGTAACCGATAGTGTGACTCTTGGTATACATTCTGCCAATAATAAAACGTGCATTAAATGCAAGAATTTGCTCCAGTAAAACCTACAGTAAGTCTGAAACAGATCTGCACGGAATCCAAATTGCACAAAATATTGAACAGTTAGCTGCCCGACTGTAAAAAGAAAGCATTGTTTTCAAATGAATGTGCCCTAAATTCAGGAGCTATTATATATTCTATCTGTCCTCCTACCGATTATCTATATGATCTGTCCTCCTACCGATTATCTATATGATCTGTCCTCCTACCGATTATCTATATGATCTGTCCTCCTACCGATTATCTATATGATCTGTCCTCCTTCTGATTATCTATATGATCTGTCCACCTACCGATTATCTATATGATCTGTCCACCTACCGATTATCTATATGATCTGTCCACCTACCGATTATCTATATGATCTGTCCACCTACCGATTATCTATATGATCTGTCCACCTACCGATTATCTATATGATCTGTCCTCCTGATTATCTATATGATCTGTCCACCTACCGATTATCTATATGATCTGTCCTCCTATTGGTTATATATGATCCATCTATCCTCCTATCGGTTATCTATATGATCCATCTATCCTCCTATCGGTTATCTATATGATCCATCTATCCTTCTATTGGTTATCTATATCAGTGGTCCCCAACCCTGGTCCTCAGGGCCCACTAACAGGCCAGATTTTGCAGATCACCTTGGGAAATGCAGACTGAATCCTGCAATCACTGAGCAGCAAATCATAACACCTGTGCTGTGCTTCAGATATCTGGCAAACCTGGCCTGTTAGTGGGTCCTGAGGGCCTGGGTTGGGGACCACTGATCTATATGATCCATCTATCCTCCTATCGGTTATCTATATGATCCATCTATCCTCCTATCGTTATCTATATGATCCATCTATCCTCCTATCGGTATCTATATGATCCATCTATCCTCTATTGGTTATCTATATGATCCATCTATCCTCCTATCGGTTATCTATATGATCCATCTATCCTCCTATCGGTTATCTATATGATCCATCTATCCTTCTATTGGTTATCTATATGATCCATCTATCCTCCTATCGGTTATCTATATGATCCATCTATACTTCTATTGGTTATCTATATGATCCATCTATCCTCCTATCGGTTATCTATATGATCCATCTATCCTTCTATTGGTTATCTATATGATCCATCTATCCTCCTATCGGTTATCTATATGATCCATCTATCCTCCTATCGGTTATCTATATGATCCATCTATACTTCTATTGGTTATCTATATGATCCATCTATCCTCCTATCGGTTATCTATATGATCCATCTATCCTCCTATCGGTTATCTATATGATCCATCTATCCTTCTATTGGTTATCTATATGATCCATCTATCCTCCTATCTGTCTATCTATCCTATAACTAAATATATCTATCCTCGTATCTACCCATCTGTCCTTTTATCTATCAGCTATCTTCCTACCGATCTAACCTTCTATCTATCAATCTATCTACATATTGTCTATCCTTTATCTATCCATCTATATCTATTTGTCTATCTAATGGTAATATCCATACCCATGGGTGTTTTGAATGACTCCAAAATCCCTTGTTTGTTGTTTGCTATACACTCTTTTGTACCAGTATGTGACAATATACATTCCTCTGTAATTTGTGCAAAATATTTATTTTAAAGTGAACTGGATACAATTACTAAAATCAATTATGCTTGTAATATACTGGGTATCTATATGCACGCACCACTTTTCTTTTATATATAAGTGTTAGTTAATTGCATATTGAAAACAGGTATTATGGATATTTTATTTGGGGGGTATAGATATATTTTAGATCTACATGTTCTTTGAAAACGCATGATATTATGGCACTTTACTTGCCTTGGGTGTCTCATATATGCAGCTTTTTTTTTTTTTAAAAAAACCAAATCATAATAATAATCCTGAGCTAAGACAAATGGCTATGTATATTTTTTGTGGTTGTCCTAGTAAATATCATACTATTTATTGTATTAATGTTTTTTCAGAGTTCAATTTATCTCAATATTTTGCATAAACGTTTATGTAAGTTCTGGTCCAGGGCATGTGAAAAGCAGGGAGGTCTTTAGCATATATTGCCTTCTAATAGCACTGACCTTTACAGCGTAACGTGACCTACGGGTAGTAACATTGTAGTGTAGTAGGTCCACCCTCACCTTATTCTCGGTGTCGCTAGTAAATTCTAGATATGTGCATTTGGTTTTGTAGGAATCATGATTTGGATGAGTTTTGAAAGATTTGATGTTTCATCTGAAGCACCAAGCAGTCATTGCAGGTAGTTATGCCTAACCTTATCTCTAATCAACAGATTCTGCTCTATTTTTATATCCTTTTTAGGCAGCTGATTTTGTGCCTTTTTTTTATGTGAGTGACAACAGAAAAGAAGCAGAATCTATTGCACTAGGATGGAGCAGAATCTTTTGGTTGGGGTTTGGGGTTAGCGTTAACCCTGACCCTAACCTGAAACCTTATCCTAAAAGTAACCCTAACCCTAAAAGTAACACCAGCATCACTAAAGCTACTCTAATATGGAACCAAGTTTGACCAAGGAAGTACCTCAATTGCACTGGTTTTTGTGTCGAACTGCACTTTTTTCTTCATGTTCTAAAATTAGGAAACAAGTTTAAAATGCAACTTTATTGATACGTTGTTCACTACGGCGACCATGAGGTGGTGCTGCAGTGAAAGTAAACCAGAGGAGTATGTGAGAGACAGAAGAGGATCTTTGCAGGAATTTGGGAGCATACAGACTCTCCCAATCAACTCCTGACCCAATGTCAACCAGTGAGGGTTTAATGCAATAATAAATGAGTTTTGCAGTAATAAGAGGCTCTGTGCTCATTTACCAGCAACTAAACAATTTTAGCAAAAAACAAAAATTTGGACAAGCAAATGTACCCAATGTATAATATTTCCTGGGGAAATATTAATTGGAGGGAATATTGGTGAAGCTATGTGCGATATCTATAATATTATTTGGTTTGTCCAAACTTCATACAAACTGATTCGGACAAACTGATTCAACAGTACGAACAACTTCCGGCAAACTGGAGGGATCATAATCCTAGAACACGCATACAAAGTCCATCATCACTACATGAGTCTACAACCTTGGCCCGCCCGAGGTTTTGCAACTACATCAAGGATTCTCATCCTTGCATTAACTGGGCTGATCCTCATGGGAATTAGCTCCAAAATCTCTGGAGGTCAAGGTTGTAGACTCATACTCTAGTACACGCATAGTAAGTCCATCTTCACATTGTTTTTCACTACATCTATCACATGCAGATAACTGAAACAATCTCACACTACTGTTCTCCATCTCCATGGTATTAGGTCCACTCTCACTCTATTGGTTCCTGCAGCTATAGAAAACCCATTACAGACATTTGTTATTGTGTTGCTTCTGCTTTCAGAGTAGTAGAATAGGTCAGCTACCTTATCAATAACAACATCAAATAATCAGAATTACATTGATACAATGCATTGTGTTAAAGGGACAAACTCAGGAATCACTGCTTATCTTATAGATCAGGCCTCAAAATTTCCACTCGCCTACTAGCATTTGGCGAGTGGAAATTACATGAGGGCGAGTGGGAATGCAGATGCAGGCAGGGCAGGATAGGGTTAGGTGGGGCAACTAGTGGCGAGTAATTCTTAAGGCCTGGCTAGTAGCTTGGGACTTGAAATTGTGATCCTGTTATAGATCATTTTAGCACTGAAGGATTCAGGTACTATTGGTACCCATTTGCATTCAATTACATATTACGTTCAACATGATTTGACATTTCCTACACTACCATGTAAAGCAAGAGACTAACAGCAATTTATATGTATATTGAAAGGCTATAAGGTTTATGGCATGCATGAGTTTTATTGTGCATCATATAATGTACAATATATGGAAAGATAGGTTACACGACCTTGCTGGTAGTTAGAAGTTATATAGTGCACATAAATGCCATTTCTCATCTCTAAAAATATGTTAATAGCGTGATTGCTCCTGTGGCCATAAAATATTTGCATAGCAATGGGATAAAAATGCCTGCTTGATTGCCTTCAAAAAGAGAGACAATTTTGCAAATGGATGATCTGAACCATTTTGGAATCTGTGTGCTTTGTCCGTGGACGTGGATACCCACGATCTTCCATATACAAGATTCATTTTGGAAAGGGAATTCTCCAACACAAAACATGAATATGACAGGCTTTACATGTAAATCATATATACATTTCATGGATATAGTTTCCATTATCAGTTTAGTGGTTTATGAGTTGTAATCCCTCTCCACTCCCTTTTTTGCTGTTTAACATTTTATTTAGGTTAAAAACGCATCTGAATCCATTGATGTGCTCCCTCTGAGCTCCTCATGACGTGACATGCTGCCAGCCGCAGCATGTCACGTGACCGCTGGGGAGCTGGACGCTGGAGCAAATCCAATGGCTCTTATTGCTGGGCTTTGGCAGTTATCAGTGGGGCCTAGTTCCTAAAGGTCCTGAAGCCCCAGAATCTGAGTTCAGCACTTAGTTCCTGGGTGAGACTAGGCCCCTGTGCTCTTGATAGCCAAACCAGCCCTCCAAGAGACTCCCTCAGGGGGTAGAGGTGCAAGGTCACTGCGGCCACTTAAATAACATTGAGTAGTCACACCATGTAGAGTGTCCCTTTAACTATGTATACATCATTGTTTTCACTATAAATAAAATAACACCTTAAACACACTGGGCCCTATTACATTCTTCGCGCATACGTTTGCGCCCACACATTAACGCGAGGGGCAAAACCCTTTGCGCAGAACGTCGTATTACAATCTCAGCACAACAAACGCGCATATACTTCTACCCCGGGTGAACCTGCTCGAACACTGCACAAGCTTACTGTACTTCGTGCGAAGCTGGTGTTAATGGCAAATTCTATCAACCTGGCCAAACCCAAATACACCAGCCCAAAAAAAAAATGCAGCAAAGTATAGTTACACATTCTACACATACCAAACCAATACAATTTGAGAAGTTGTGCGTGTTTTTTTTATTGATGCAGCATATATGCGCATATTGACTTTGACAGGCACAAAAACTTAACGTGGTTCTTAATTTCTTAATTCTGATTGGCTGAATCGCGTGAAAAAGCAGTCCACACACTGATTTCCGCGCGCAACGTTGCTGCGTGCGCGTTTTTGGGCGTCCGTTTTTCGCACGTTATTTTTTGACGGATGAAAAAATGCGCAAGGATTGTAATACCAGAGTTGTTTTACTCACGTTAACGTTTAATGCTTCACGCAAAAATTCACGCGTTCTGCGTGCGTTTTTTCGTGACGACTGTAATAGAGCCCACTGTGCATGAAAAATCTTAAGTAAATGTGTCCAGTGAGGCATTCCATAAGCATCCACATCCTTCATTGTAACTGCTAGAGGTTGATGTTAATGACTAATCTATCGATCCACCTCACTTTTCAAAGGTGATAATCTCCATTAAATCATATAAATATAAACATATCACCTTTCCAGCCTGTTGGTTAAGAGCATTTCTGGGAAGCTGCCACCCTACCTGAATAGACTGCTTCCCCTAGCAGTTCCCTCATCCTATAACCTCCGATCCAGGACCAGCACCTTACTTGCTATACCACAATACAAAAAGAAAGTGGCTCGGTCCTCATTTTCCTACAGAGCACCGCAAATATGGAATAACCTCCCAGACACCATCAAATCTTCCCCCAGTCTTAAATCACTCAAGAGCTCCCTATTAACATACCTCAATACAGAATGCACCTGTAAACATGTAACATAGTGACTATATTTCCTACATATTTATTTTCTGTTAATCTGTATATTTGTGTTGTTTTTTAATATCTTGCATTGTATTACTTTGTATTTCTGTAACTGTAACACTTCGATGTTCTTGAACCCAGGACATACTTGAAAACGAGAGAAATCTCAATGTATCCTTCCTGGTAAAATCCTTTATAAATAAATAAATATACAAAATGATCAGTAGTACTATGGTCTGATGATTTCTTTAATATGTCATTAGTCTGGCAACCCGTATAGATTGTTGACTGAAGATATCTATGTACTTTTACTGAAATCTCCCGTATTTCGTCCTAATCTATGGTTTCACATATTCTTAGTTTTTTCAATCTTCCAGGTTGGTCTCCTTTTTTGTTACTTTTCCGAAAAAAATAAACTCGACTTCCACTATACGTATGATAGCTTTTCAATTGTGTTTGTAGCTTTTTATTTTTGTGTAGGTGTAATGAAGCAAGGAGCACTGCACAGAAATTTTGCTAGGATTATCTTACAAAAAAACAACTCTTTTTTCTTAAATTTACAATGTGCTGCGGTTTTACAGTTAAACCTATTTGTAATACCTCCTTCCTTTTCCTTTTACTGTGTTCTCTGGCTCATAAAACTCAGCAAGATTTATGTCTGGAGAAAGAAAAAGATGGAAATGTGAAAGGACGGCTATCTTTACTGGTATATAACGGTTTCTTCTGCCAGTTAATGATATGAATGGAAAATAAATAAAGAGCCAGTAATAATAGACGAAAGTCGGCAACATTTATTTATTCCTACTTTTATAATTTGGGGGGATGCCCCAGCTTGTTAATGATCCTTTTGTTAACCCCTTAATGGCTGATATTGCTTTAATTTACTGGAATCTAAAGGGACACTCTGAGCACTATAACAGGTACAATAGCTTATGATCATTCGAAAAAATATGACCCCATTACGGAATGCTAAGTCTATATCACATGGCGAGAAGGAGCTTTATTACCTCTTTTCAGTTGGATTATTAACCTGTAGTGAATGATCTCTTTGAATATTATAATTAGGATAATTCATAACATTACTCCAGGAATGACACAAAATGCATGTAATTTCTCCAGTATGATTTTTATATTCAATATCATGCTATAGATATAGCGTCTCAATAGTCACAAATATATTCCTCCAGTGGTGGCTCATCCATATGGCCAGAGGGGGGAGCTCCACAACATATTTTTTTTTTGCAATAAAAAATTTAAACTATATAGAAAAAATCTGTTTTTTGTGTCATTTAACATGTGTCTGATCGATAAAATGTGTTATGTCCTTTCAAGCAGCTTCTTGACCTCCTCAACTGTTGCTAGTCAGAGTATAAAAAAAAAAGATAATCCGATCGTTTGTCTTGGATTTCCTGTAGAAATTTTATATGGGCTCTATGGGAGGGATTCATTATCAGGATCACAAGTGTTGTTTACATTTTTCCTGCTGCTGGCTATTTAAACTCTGATCGGCGTCAAATAATCCCGACCAAAGCAAGCTTGTCTGAGGTTTCAAACGATTTTATCTGTTTTACACCCTATGCCTGCCTTTACCCCTTAATGACAGAAAATGCACAGAAACATTTGCCTTAATGTCCTAAATAGCAGTAGTAAAAATATATTTTTTTCAAACACTGAAGTTTTTATACTGAGTTATTTAGAATAAAATAGATAGGATCAGGGTTAAGTTAGGTTGTGATTTTTAGGAAATAATGAAATTAATTTTTTCTGTTTTAGATTTTTTATTCTGAATAATGTTTTATGTATACATCTTGTGGGCAAATTCTGGATTACCCTTGTAATTATTGAATTTATGTTTATTCGCTATTTATGGGATCCTCCACATATTTTGGAGGTAATCATGCCATATAGACAAATTTCTATTAATGATTTAAAACGTTAATGTTTCCAGTCTGGCGCCCTACCTACTAGAAATGTCACCAGCCGCCACTGTATTTCTTCATGGAATGAAATGAAGAAACCATATAAAACACAGAGAATTCACAATTAATCATGCTAATGATACAGCTACATTCATGTGCAAGGCTACAGGTAGGATTCCCACCTTTTCTAGCTACAAGGGAAAGTGGTCACCAGACAACTGGTGTTCCATGGCATGATCATGTTGTTTGAGAACTTCTATGGTCAGCGAGAAGACCCTTGTGGTATCAAAATTTGGGGAGGGCATGCAAATGGAAAATATAGTAGTTATTCCCAAGCCTGGTAAAGATTGGTCGCATTGTACTATCACCCTATTCATTTAACCCCTTCACCACCGAGATTGAGATGTCTCAGGACTTCAAAGGCACCATCAGGTACCGATATCGAGTAATCTCAATCCGCAGCTCTGATGGAAAAATTAATTTTGTTTGCTTTTGGGCTGCAGAAGGTGCCCCAAGGTTTTAGCCCTGTGGGCATAATGCCAGAGGTGCTAAAATGGTTTAAAATTGGCTGATAAATGCCCTGTCATATGGGGCCGTCAGCAGCCGATGCAGGGAACCATGAGCTGCGTTGACACTAGTGTAACTCCATTTGGCTAGTAGACGGTAATTCTGCCTGCCAAATAGGTTATTACAGTAAGGTATACACTGGGAATGTACACAAATATTTCTTGCTGTATAATTAATTAAAAATTATTTTTCAAAAAAAACACTAGTTCCTAACAATGTTTGGGAAAATCACTTGGTAGTGAAGGGGTTAATAAATAAGGATTTAAAATTGTTCACGAACATATTGGCTATCCAATTGACCCGATTGCTACTTGTTTGTTTAATTTAGATCAAGTGGGATTTGCTGTCATAGGGAATCTCCTGAAACGATCAGATGCTTTTTACGTATTATACACACTTCGGACACATCAAAACTTTCTACAGTGCTTCTATCTTGGTGTATATAGTTATGTTGAAAATTGAAGGATAAAGGGATGAATATCTAACATATATATTCCTTACATTGGAACGGCCCTGCTGTTTCTTTTTTTTTTTTTTTTTACAAATTCAGTTTAAAAAAGTCTAGATTGTAAACTAGGGGAAAATTAACAGATGAATTACGCTTTAGCGATGTCTTGGCTGTATTGATACTCAGTGGATTTGTCCTCTAGTAAAAGTCCCCTATTTTAGACTTCATTCTACAATGAATATTTGACAAAGTAATATTATTCCAAGAGACTAATTGGAAATTCTCCAGTAATTCAGCATTTAGTGGTTATCATTTATGATGAATCCATCTTGAGAAATTTGTTTACACCCTGTCGCCATATGGAAAAATTTAAACTACCTTAATACAATGCTTGTATTACTCTGGATTACTATTTTCATATGTTGTAACTCTTCTTGTGTCCTTAATACTTAATGCCAGGGAGCGGGGCACTCTCCTTCACTGAGAAGTGACTCGTAATTGATGCTCATAGCATCGGATTACCATCAGAAGGTACAACAGAGCCTGACTCCTTTTGTTTTCTGAGCCAGGTGTTTGTTTATAGGACCATGCTGACAGGTCATCGCAACCAACGTGGCACTACTATGTATAACAGTTCACACAAAAGGAGTAGCTTTCTCTATTGCATGGGGTGATTATAACAGACAATGACTAAGAATGCATTCAATATGTTTTTGAAGGATTACTTTATATTATATATATATATTTTTTTTTTTGTGAAAGGATTTTACCAGGAAGGATACATTGAGATTTCTCTTCGTTTTCAAGTATGTCCTGGGTGGCGAGTATGTACCGTTATGTGTCTTGCCCAAGGATTGATTGAATGTAGTGTAGCTTCCTTGTTTTCAGAAGGGATGATCTGCTACAAGGATTAGTGGTATGTTGCATAAATTTAATGACGTTCATGACAATTATTAATTTTATTAGTATTAATAATAATAATATTGATTTATTGCACAAGCAATAGGCTGCTAAATTAGTTATTCAACTTAATAGCCATTTTGATTAATCAATACTAATAAGAAAATTTAATGTATTTCATACACTACTAAAGAACAAGTGCCCTTTGTGCATCATTTATGACATGCTGGAGATTTTTGACCTGATCGTTCTTTAATACTCATTCCCTTGGGTGGCCAAAAGAGACTGCGGCATCTGTGCGTTTAAATTTGATGTTTCCCTTGGCACTTATTACTTTTTAATGCATCGGCTACGCGTGTCACATCTTCACCTGCAATATGGGTAATGTGGATAGAGAACTGTTTGGGGTTTCAGGAAAACTGGCAAATAAACTCTAGATATTTGAGTTAATGCTCAATATTCCACTTTTAATAGTAACCCGCTATGTGTTTGTTCAATTTGTGTTAGGTGCTGCGGGAACATTTAATATTCTCAAAAAACATAAAAAAAATAAGAATTAAATAAAATAAATTTATGAAGTTATAAAAACCAAATGACATTAGCATTACTTTACCCTCATATATTATTGTATAATAGGCTTGGAAAGTGATTGAAATGCCATCCCTATAGTAAGAGAAGAGGTACATGAATATGTCTGCTTAATAATGTTCATTTATGGAAATGCTGGAGCGAACAACACGTAATTCACCAATAAACATAAATTGCAGCCAGACTATAAAATCCTGTTTATTACCCATAAATCCAGTGTATTGGTAATGTCTGTTTGAATATGTGAAGGGACTCTGGAATCTGCTTGACATTCATAGGTTGCAGAGTCCAGCTCTGATCACTCACAGACATTCACAGACTCAACGGTGAGGTTTGGTAGCTGGTCTGATCATCAGCAAGTAGCTGTGTCACTTTCCTTCACATTCCCCATGGTGATGCCTCTAGGGGGAGAGTGATTTCCTCCGCTGAATTTCCAGAGATAGCCTGGCGCCATCTGTACAGCCCATGGGAGGTCAGTTTCCCACAAGGGTTTTTTGTTTTGCCTTTGAATGTATTTGTGTATAGTAATGATATCCCTTTCCTAGTTGTCTTTTTCTGGAATAAACAGCATTGGGATTCCCATGCTAGGGTTAGGTTTCTGTTTTGGAAGGTGTAGCAGGCCTGGAGGGGCATTCAGGGAACACCTGTGGTTTTTACTAAACTGACATTTCTGTGCACTTTATTAACATTTTTTTTAAATAAGGGATCTGCATAGCGTTTGTTAAATTAGCCAAGATAAAAAAAATGAAAAAAGGGCAAACCTAGGAAAATAGTTACACAATTATTTTTCTATCTTCTCAAAAAACACAATATTGGTAGCACTTTATTGGAGATGCTGCTGAAGTGAACAGATAAAGAAAGCCAGCTATGCTCAGTTGCCAAGGTGCACTAGTGCCGCCATATCTATTGTCACAGAAAGCAAATAGACAAGTGTTTCGGGGGAAATTACCTTTCTCAATACAAAGCACAGGTTTGAATCCCGGCAAGAGCACCTCTCCAATAAGTGTCCTTGGGCAAGACACCTAACGGCAAATACTCGCCACCCAGGACATACTTGAAAACGAGAGATATCTCAATGTATCCTTCCTGGTAAAATACTTTCTCAAAAAAAAAAAGCCAAAGTGACTAATGCTTCTGTAACATATATACATAGAAATTAATACACATGTAATATATATATATATGCAATCTATTGCTCATTTAAAAACCTTTTTCCAAAGTCAAATTTTGGGGAAAGTACCCCAAAATTAGTGAGTCATAACCTAATTTTTCACTTTGGATGACTAAATACATTATTTGAGTAAAAGATGTCATCTGCGCTCGTTTCTATCAGGAGGTTTTAGTTTGTTTTAATGGCCATTGAAACGTAAGCTCACTCGCCCCATCAAGGCACCTCTTTGTAGAGTGAGTCCTAACCAATGTACCAAAAGCTGCTCTACTGAGGAGCTCCATGCCCCTCCTGCTGCTATTTAGCTAAGGAGAGGCAGACAAAATGGTGGGTTTATTTATACACGCACCAAGCACTTCCCATTTGGGGTTGAAAACAAAAACATGGAAAAAGGAACAGCAGCAGAAATGACGAACTGGTGTTACAGCACAATATACATACATACAGAAAAAATGGCGTCGCGCCCGTACTCACCAGAGGGGCTGTAACAGCCCAGTTCATGTATAAAACATAACAAGAGAAAAAGATGTCATCTGCGCTCGTTTCTATATATTTCCATGTACAACAAAACACTATCAGGAGGTTTTAGTTTGTTTTAATGGCCACTGAAACGTAAGCTCACTCGCCCCGACAAGGCACCTCTTTGTAGAGTGAGTCATAACCAATGTTAACGCATAGCGTTATGGCAGCTTGACTGGGAGGGCCACACGGTGTAACATGCATACTAGTATCACACGTTACAATGGGCATGCTGTTTTCCTCCCCATCGAGTCACTACAACTGACAACACACGGGTCTACTAAGCGCGATCCTCCACGAAGGGCTATATTAAAATCTTTGCGCAAAAACGCTCGCGCAACGCGTGAATTTTTGTGCCAAGTGTTAAACGTTTGCGTGTGCAAGTCACAGCTGGAATTACAATCTTCGTGCGTCTTTTCATCCGTCGATCAATAACCTGCATAAACCGGATGCGCCCAAATGCTCGCGCAGTACCGTCGCGCGCAGAAATCAGTGTGCGCACTGTTTTTTTCACACGATTCAGCCAATCAGAATTAAAAACCACAATTATCT
Organism: Leptobrachium leishanense; assembly: GCA_009667805.1. Classification (NCBI taxonomy): domain Eukaryota; kingdom Metazoa; phylum Chordata; class Amphibia; order Anura; family Megophryidae; genus Leptobrachium; species Leptobrachium leishanense. The sequence goes on from CM019064.1 coordinate 261,637,354, forward strand.
CATGTTAAATTTTTGCGCCTGCTAAAGTCAATCTGAGCATATAAGCTGCAGCAATAATACATGCACGCACAACTTCTCCATTTTATTGCTTTGGTATGTGTAGAATGTGTAACTATACTTTGCTGCATTTTTGTTTTTTTGGGCTGATGTATTTGGGTTTGGCTAGGTCGTTCAGATTTGCCATTAACACTACCTTTTAGGAGTTGCTAAAATTATGCGCGCAAAGGCTATGCGTTAAATCCTGCGCATAGATTGTAATACCATCCGCGTACAAGCGTTCATTCGCGTTTGCGTTCACAATGTTAAGTATAGGACGCGCAACGTACAGTACGCTCGCAAAGGGTTCGCACAGGTTCAACCGCGGTACACGATTGGACGCGGTTGTTGTGCTGACTATGTAATATAGCATTCTGCTCAAAGGGTTTTACCCCGCGCGTTAACGTTTTTTTGCGCTGGCACAAACGTTTGCGCAAAGATTGTAATTTAGCCCTAAGTGAGGTGGCCACACGCGCATTCTCACGGACGTTCCTACCACGCTCATGGGGCCCTGGCCTAAAATGGAGTATCTTCATTTTTTTTACATTCTATAGTGTAGGTCAGCTAAAAAATGCTGATCTTTTTAAAAGGAAACATGACCTGTCAAATGGGCAAAGTAATTATAAGAATGCATCCAAAAGGGAGCCTGTGTGTGAATTTCAAAACCGGTAACCCCCACATAAAAGATTTGTCCGTGGACCGGTAGGAAGATTTACAGGATTATGGCCTGACACCATGGGGATGTGATACCTAATTTGGGATTAAAGGAGCACTCTATTGAATAGTAGAGGACCCTTTTTTATCATAAATAATTGCTGACAGCCTCTGCCCAATTATTTTTTATTTATTTTTCTTATTTTTGGGTGAATTTACTTAGCTTTTGACCGACACCGCGCACGGCTCCTCCTCTTAGACTCAGGGACTCCTGAACCCGGAAGTTCCCGAGGCTTTTCTGCGCAAGTTGTGCTTCCTGCACTACTTATGTAGCATAGGAACTAGAAATTGCATACCGCAACGGAACTTGCAATCTTTACCTACGTAAATTCCATTGTATCTGTGCAGAATGGTGGATCGGAGCTAGGTGCATGCGCAGGTCCAATCCATCGTTGCCTTCCTGAGACTGCTCTCTAACGCGATTGTTCTCAGAGATAGTGGTCACTAGTAACCGACAACCGGGGAATTTGAATTTCTCGGGCTGCTGGTGATGCTGGGTGGGGTGGAGCAAACTCCTCCATTTCACCCAATGTTTTCTACCACTTCGGCTGGGCTGGAGGAGAGGGGGGGGCAATCTTCACATTATGACACCTTCAAAAATATCAAGTGGTCAGGATGTGTAGAGTGTTCCTTTAAACATTTACTGTCAGCTCTGTACTGAAGGCATTGGATGGTTTGCCACTCGTCAGTATTTTACCAACAGGGCTATTGCATTATAACTCGCTGTGGTACAGTAATGTGTACTTCAGTAGATTATGAGACTTTAGTTCTCTAGGAGGCATTTTTATTTGCTATTTACAGTATATCTTTATATTGTTCAGAAAAACAACTACATTGAGGCTTCTTTCTCTCACTGAAACCATAAGGCCTTATCTACCCAGGCCTTAATTTGACTCGCTTCCCTTCGATAAAACCTTTATAATTGAATTTCATCAATTATTATGTTAAGACATGTAGATGCACAAATGGAAAAGAAATGATATTTTAGCATAGCTTTATAATTCTATTTTTTTACTTCGTCGTGGTTTCAGATGATGCACAGATCAGACCAGTGATACACTTTACTACAGCATAAAGACTTAAGCGCTCAAATGTAAATGTATTTTTTTTGTTTCATAGCCCGTAGGCCGAACATCCCTGGTGTAATGTCTGTAACACATCTTCATATTATAGATCCCCCCTCACTTTCTATCTGAGATTACATTTAAACGGCTTTGTTTCTTTCCACATGGGAGAAATTAAGGGTGTTACCCAGTACAATGTGATAATTAGTAACCTGCCTGTCGATGTTTATGGATACGGTTATAGTTTTGGGAGTCAATGAGTTTGTTTTAAAATAAAAGGTATCTGATTATAAATGTTCAGCTGTAAGCATATTTTGGCCCTCTGTACAGGCCAGCTGCTCCGCGATCCCATTGTAACATTATTAAATTATAATATGTGCACGTGCCACGAAAAAAGACAAAATCCCACTGCGGTCATAATTCATGAGCGTCAGCGCTGTGTGTGCCTCGTATTTAAATGTACAAATTCATGGAGAAATAGACATTTCAGGTTAGTTCATGAAAAATGGGGCTGAACATAAAACCAGACAGAATTTTAGTCGATTGGCATTCATAATAGCATAATAATGAAAATAATAGCCATTGGCCGGTATTTTTTCTTGTTTTTCCCTTTCATTATGAATCTGAGCAAACAGACTATAGCCGAATAGAATAGAAATGTCATCGTCAGACGTACTGTATCAACAGCAGCTCAGTATGAATACATGCAGACAAGCCGCACCAGCAAAGGCACTGGGCATACCTCCCTGCCACGCATTCTTGTCACACTTCCTCTCCTTAGTTCTTATTGTTTGCAGAGACGATATGACCTACTTGTCTGCAGAGACTCATAAACATGTGAAACACACCCAGCCAATGGGTTAGTGAGTGGATTATGAGGTCGACACATGACAACATCACTATTAGAGTTTTTCTGGTGCAACACGTAGCTATCTTGTCAGTGGATGCATTTTGTGGGGTCATGGGATTGTGACCAAGATCGGGGAATTTTTTCCAGAGTGCAAGTTTTTTTATTTACAGATTAATTAGGCGGATGGTGCACGACATTTTTGTTTGTAGCTAGTTGCTGATAAATGTACTGTACCACAATTGCCTACTTTGAAACCACATAGCCCTTTTCATGCTCATGATACTCATGTTCTGCAGTATCAAAACATGTATTTTCACCATCTTTGTGTAGATAGTATTTTTTGTGAAACACCTAGTTAAATGCTGCTGGTTACCAAGTGTGAAGTTGAATTGGATGTGTTTCACAGATGTTTAGTTCGCAATAATTGGAAGATGACACAACTTGCTGTAACATAATATCACATTTCTCAGTGCCAACAGTTGATGATGATCCAAGTCACAAAACACATTGCAAGAAAATATGTTTCTGTGTTTACGATTTGCCACCGTAAATAACTGAGGCAGTATTACAGTATATGGGTGTATAAGGCCATAATAAGATATAACAGGCTCTCCAGTGGTTTAACATCAAATAAGTTTATTGTATAGCTATAATTAACATTTATTGTAACAGATTCTATATGCCTCTAGAGAAACCTGAATGTAAAACTTTATGCCAAGTGTGGTACCAGTACTTGAAACGGTTGGGTTTCACAATGTTGGCAACAGAGGAGAGGCCTAACACGCAGAAAATGGTTACACACAGCCAATCCTAACCTCCAGTCCTTAGAGTGGCTGGATACAAATAAAGTAAGAAAACAAAGTTGTATGATTATGCCAAGTAGGGCAGTGGTGGACAAACACGCCTAGATTACAGTAGCACAATTCAGTACACTTAAGCAATGTCAAAAGGGAATAGACTATTACATAATCGAGTAAACGTAGCCAAGGTCAAACACAGAAAATCAGAAGATAAGAGTACAATAACTGGTCAAGGAAAACCACGAATGGGCAATGTGAGCCAGAGTTTGTCTTGAATAGTTTTCACCTTCTCCTGATTGGGTGGTGTCATACGGATGTGCCAAAACGTGCGTGTTCGGATGTGCTCACGGGCTCTGGCGCTCTGAGAAGGATGAGTGGCTAGCGTCAAAATCACTAGCATTCAGAGGACGTATGTAGTGTGGAACGGCGCTCCTGCTAGACCTGACAAAATGAGGGTCATCTGCCAGTACCTCATCCTCAGGCATACCTTAGAGCCCTATTAGCTGTGACAATTATAAAATAGTGAGAAATAAAATATCAACTTATCTGACACTTTTCTTCTCTCAAAGGCAACTTCCTCAGTTGATGTATAGGTCCATTCATATATGAAAGTCCATCCCTATACAATTCTTTGCTAACAATGGTACGTATGGGGAACTTCAAAGAATGGGCCAAAATTGTATTTTGTCTCCGAGTCTGCTGCCATATTGGTCCTCTACAAAGTTTACACACTTCCGTTGCATCTATAGGCTAAGATCTGGTGCATTCTCTTATCGGTCGTTGCTAGTTTCAGCTGCAGTCACTGGAACTCAAGTTATGTTTTTGCCTAACATTTGTGATGTACTGATATTTTGCTGTAGTGTGTGTCTCAATATGTAATGATTAATAATGTAGTCTGGCAATGGCATTGTTAGGTTTGGTCCTTAGGGACAGAAGCCCAGGATGTGGAGCTTTATAGCCCCATGTTTTGATTAACAGCATATTATTGCTTAGCCCCAGATGCCTTTACAGCCATGATGAGTGAGGCTGAAGGAATATGATGAAAACTAGGAGATAAGTGTACAGATAGAAGCAGGGGGAAAACCTTTTAAACAAACTTGGCATGTGGCCCCTCCCCCCCTTCCTAGACACATCTTATTCACAATTAAACAATGATAGACTGGGCAGCTTTATCTCTTGGAGTCCACCACCATACAGCATGGACGCTGAGTGTCTACTCCCCTCAGGAGATGTAGGGAAGAGGGAAGGTTTGCATAATGCAGGGGGCATGGGAGGAATGAGACAGAGACATGGGTCTCAGAATGATAAGAATGTGCAGAAAAGTTACAAGATGGGGAAACGTAAAAGCTGGGTGAGGATGAGGAGTGTGGGAACTGTCACATTTTGGCCAGCCACTCACAAAAACTAAATTTTTTTTGTTTCAGTTAATATTTTTCCAATAACAATAAATATATGATATTTATGATAATTCTCATATTGATTCCTTAAAACCCAGCTTGACTATAGTTTTTCTATAAAATCAAATTTTCGCATAGGCTAAATGAGATTTAGAAAATGATTGGTGCTGGGGGTCGGGCAGAAACCTTTTTTTTTTTAATCAATTTTTATTTTGGAAATATGCGAATCAAACATATAGGCATATAGAACCTAAACAAAGGAGTAAGCAAGGGACAACGGTATATAGTATCCTCAATTAAAGCATGATGTCAATACACAAAAGTACTGGGAAACGAGATATGCAATAATGTGTGGGGCAGGGTCTGGCGAACCAGACGTGCCTCTTAGTATATAACCTCCAGGGGTATTTGCGACCAACTTCCATTTTAATGTGAGGTGGCAATGTCCATGTACAGTCAACAACGTCTAGCCTCTAGCTGTGGTAATACAAATCATACCGAATAAGAAAAAGAGGGAGTCATTCCAGAGCAGTTACAACAAACAAAACAACAGAGAATGAAAAAAGGGGGGGGATTTGGGGGAAGGAAGGGACGGGTAGGGGATAAGTAGAGGTATAGACAGAAAAGGTAATTGAAGTGAGTGTGCACATGACAGGTGGGGGGAAGAGGGACGCGGGACACAGGCAAGCAGTCGATTCGATCCAATGCCTCCGCCATATCAGTCGTTCCCAGCCACGGTGGTGGAGGTGGTCGTGACTTTTAGGCCTCCAGCGAGGTACAGTAATCATCCCAGTAAAACCAAGACCTGCAAAACCTCTCCAATTGGCCATTCTCTACATCTACTAATCGGTCTACAGCCCTCACCGTCTCCACACCGGACACCCATGCTCGCTGTGAAGGGACCGATTGTGTCCCCCAGTGCATAGGAATCAATAGCCTAGCCGCAAACACAAGGCGCAACGCTGCCGATTTAGGCATAGTCTTGATAGAGACCGGAAACTGTAACAAAAAGTAAGTGGAAGCCGTGAAGCTAAATTCTAGACCAGTGATTGTTCGGATCACATTGTGTACCATTTTCCAAAAAGGGTGGAAGAAAGAGCATTCCCACCAGATATGGAGGAAGCTACCCTGAGCTATGTTGCAGCGCCATCAGGTAGGATCGTGGCTCGGTCAGAAATCTTAACAAGTTCACATATTTCTTTATCTTGAATATTTTAGAGTGTATACACAGTACATTTATTACTTATCAACTGTAAATAACTGCAACCTTTTAATTATAATGTTCTTTATCAAGAACCAAATACGAAAAACCAAGAAAGTGTAGATGGGGCCCTACAAGACCAAAAGGAAGGAACCCAATCGGAACCCCTCCAAGACTTTGGCCAAGGGCCACATTGTGGTTTTTAGCAGACTTCATAATTGGTTTTGTCATTTTCAACAAATAAATCCTAGGAACAAATTTGGGCTACCTTTTATATATAGTACATTCAGGTCCACCAGAAGGGGCTAAATTGAGGGGATGGTAATATAACATGGTATTTCACTTACCGTGTCGACCAGATTAAGCCACTGAACATGAGTAGAAATCCAGAGGCATCCACTTGTAGTGACATTGTTCCCATTTATATAACTTCTCTCGTCTTTAGCACCCCTGAGCCCCATAGATTTAAAGTGTTAGATGTGGAGTGAGCCCATCACAAAACCAGATGTGAGCCCCAGCTTTATTTTATTAGGCAGCTAGTGCTCTGTTTCTGCTGTTGTATTAAACCTTTATTTTACCAAACATGTTAGATTGCAGCTTTTTCTTTCATTGAACGTTGAGTGGCCCTGCTTGAATCATTCACAGCTATTTTTTATAGGCTCACCTTTTTTTTTTTTTTAAAAAAAAGCCTTTTTTATGGTTCCCCCTTTTTGCCAGCTGAGGGGATTTATAACATTATCTCCCATTGCATCAAACAGGGAAGACTGGAAATTTCCAGGTACGCTCCCTTTCTGGTTGTGCTCATAAAAACAAATGGAACCACCGATGAGATGGAACGAGCTCTTTAGAATCCAAAAACGCACTGGTTATTTGGAGACATGCAACATTTTGGCTAACTATGCAGATTCTGTCAGACTTCAAATTACTTGAAATCAATGTGTAATTCAAAGTAAATCCTGTATGTGACATCAGCTGGGTGGGAGACAATATCCAAAACAAATGTGTATATATAATACAAAACCGCAAACTGTTGCACTCAACCTCAAAACTAAGCGGGTGCATCCAAGACATAAAATACAAAACACCAAGAAAGAGCACTCCATATATATATATATATATGCCAACATGGAAGGCAGTACTCAGACTCGGTGAGTGGAAAATAGTTCGCTGCCCGGGTGCTACTCATAGGATAGCTACAAAAATACAAAAAGTGAGAGCACAACGGGGGCTTATAAAAATTTAAAGTTTAATGAGTATGCATTAAAAGTCCCAACGTTTTGGCTCCTGAGAGCCTTCCAAGGTATGCTACATAAATCATATATTTTTATCATAAAAGTATGTTTATAAGCTCACCACCCAATCCTTTTACGCTGCGTTGAAGGCCACGCCGGGAGAGGAGCAAGCCGGCGCACCTGTGCTAGATGCCGAGCGTGTGACACGCTACTTAGCGTGTCATCATGGGCGCCGAGGACTCCGTTACCATGGCATCTCGTAAACCATTGCAGGTGCTAGGCAACCTGGAATACAAGCAGGAAATGGGGTTAATGCAATAAAGACTGAAGAGCAATGTGAAGTCTGTTGTGTAACCGGAAACACTGGGTTCACTTCACGACGGCGCCGGACCGGACACAAGCAAGGATTGTCTGAACACGAGTCTCTTCAGGAAAGGCAAACTTTATTGTGTCGTCACACAAATGCTCACACAGGATTGATTCGCAAAGAGTGAGCCCCGTTCTCACCCCGACGAGGGGTCTTATACCCCGAATACATAATTAGGTACATCCCAATTAGCCCACCTCCCGGTGACACTTTATTCCACCCCACGTGGGTTAATACCTCCCATTGTTAGTACAAAGGCATTCCATACATTGACCGTAAATTGGCAAACTTCATGTTAGTCTGACAGTTTGTGATTTGCTGCCGCACTCAATCCGGGCCGTGCCCACCTCCCTAAAGGCTATGTTTATTTGTTACAGATAAAGCATGGTCTGGTTTCTACGCTCTCTTTGTCTCTCTGCAGGCCTCAGTGACCTTGCAGTATCCATTTGTCATCCTGTCTCTCCGTGCCAAGAGCTGGCCGGATCTTCCCCTCTTTAATTGCTTCTCTGTTAATCTACCACATTCCTAAAATTCTATGTAAGCTTCATTCTATTCATTCTAGTATCTATTGAAATCTACCTAGTTATTTGCAAGTGAACCAATATTCTGAACAAGATGGCCGCTTGGCACATAATAGCGACCATCTTCCAGCCTGATTCCACTTCAGTTGCACCTGATGAGGGAATGTATGCGGTAAGCAATAAGAAGTAAGGCAGGAGTAAAAGGAAGTGCCTAAGCTGTCCGACTGGAAAACGGGAATGTGAGTGCAAGTGTGATGCAAACTGTGTGAGTGACTGAGTGAAAAGGAAGAGCAGGGGAGTACCGGTGTGAAGTGCAAGTGAATGTGTAAAGAGTGAGTGGAAGACAAAGCTTGTGCAAAGAGAAATGTGTTGAAAAGTGAGGTGTGAGGCAGGTGAATATTGTGCGTGTGAGTGAATAACGTTACTGTGCCGGGTAACTGAGTGTGGGGAACAGGGAAAAATAAGACAATAACCTATGACCATAGGCGGCAGATGACATGCGTGCAAGTGGCGGAATGATTCCATGAGTGACATCACAATACCCTTGGAATGCCACAGCTGAAGTGTAACAGTAACTGGCAGCCAGAATCAATGGACAGAACTAAAGGACTTCCAGCATGGCCTTATACTATGTTGAGTTTTAGCAGAAAGGACAGGGATATGCATATTTCACTTCAAATTTGACACAACAAATGTGATTGCAGTGATTATTCACGGTTTATGCACCCTATTGATTTATTTTGGAATTATTGACCTAAGATTTTATATTGGGTCATTTGGATGCCAGATTGCCCAGGTTTCTGGCAGATGTTGACCAGAAAACTATTGTAGTCCTTGGGAGATCTAGGAGCATCTCCTGATGAATGTGGACCAGAGCTACTGATATCTGTGAGAACCAATTAGTGGTAACATCTTTATGCCATCAGTTGTTTAACAAGACGATTATCATTTGATCTCTAGTGAGTGTAAATTAGGGGGGGGCTAGTATTTGATTGATCGATTCTGTACTGTATTACGCTATGTTTTTTAATATAAAGACAAAAGAACTAATAGGAACACACCCACTAATTCAACCTAAATTTCTAGCAGCATCGACTACCCTGATATCCAGCTTATCAAAGACCAAGATTAAAATAAAGCAAGTAGTCTTGCACTTTATGCAATACAATAACAAATATCGGCAGTAAAAAATAATAAAATGAAAAAAAATCTAAAAATTCAATAAATCTCATTTTAAGAATCCAGTGTTGTATGTGCAAATAGCAAATTGTACACAATCCAATGGTGACACTCTTATTAAAACACACCATGCAGTGGGAAATCACACACAAGAATATACTTAAATTTATGCATGCTTATATCAGAGCATTTTCCTGCATAAAAAAACATGCAATATCTAAAAGTAGGGCTATACAAATTTACACTGCTTTGTAAATGGACCAAAGGAACTGCACTCACAAACTGGGAGCAATCTTGTGTTGCTCTCACGGACAGTGCATGAAAAGTGCCTCCTCTTGATCTCCGATAGATTTGTAATCTTCACAAATGTGTGCAGCGGGCGTGGTTTGGCTCGCGATCAAGATGGCCGCATGTTAGAGTGACTCGTCGGTCCCCTCCGACATTTCCGCACAACTCATAGCACTCGGGCAATGGTGCGTGGCAAAAAGTCGACCGGCTCTGCCTCCACGCCGCGGCGCACCACCAGAACGGTTTCTGGACCGCTGGACGACTTCCTTCACCCTTCTCAGCCTCTTGCGGCTCCTGCGGCCTGCTCCTTCTCACCTCCCAAAATGGCGGCAGCGCGCGCTCTTACGGACGAGATCTCAAACTCTGTGCCAGCCATCGAACGCTTGGAACGCATGGTGGCGGCGCTCCCCACTCGCTCTGACCTGACGGCAATGATGGAGGATTTTCGGGCGAGCTTCCAAACGGAGCTCAGAGAGGTGCGGACAGAGGTAGCAGATTTAACCACACGCACAGACGCACTTGAACGCCGCGCTAACTTACCCCCGCGACTCCCGGCCTCCCTCGAAGATGATTTCTCAGAGGTAAGAAGACGACTGGATGATCTGGATAATCGGAGCCGCCGACATAATGTTCGAATTAGGGGGCTCCCTGAGACGGTCTCCAACGAAGATCTGGGGACTTGCATTCGCTCCACTTTCCTACATATACTAGATGACCCCGCGATAAATGATATCCCTCTGGATAGATGCCATCGAGCTCTGCGCCCTGTGCCCCCGGCAGGAGCTCCACCTCGAGACGTGATCTGTAGGGTCACCAGCTATACGCTCTTAGCGTTCTGCTTTGGAGCTCCTCTCATGTTACCACAGCCACGCTGGGTTCCAGTGGGTTGGTGTGATGTACTCAAAGTGATGTATAGCAGACGCGTTTCTGCCCGCCCTCGGACTTCCTCAGAACTCCTATTTTTTAAAGACTTTTTATTGATTGGATGTTCAAGGAGGAGACGTTATTTGAAGTATTAAGATACGTATTCTTTGTATTTATTGCACCTCTGGGATAAACCCGTGTTTCATTTACGATTGTTCAAGAGCTGATCTCAGCCTTTGCACAAACCGTAATCTGGAGCAAGAACAGAGGATTGCAAGGAGCTTTCACATTAAATATCGCAAAGATATTTTACATGAATGTATCAGAGAATGTAGAAATGTTGTATTCTAAAGTATCGGAGCAGGAAATCGTCTCATGGTATACAATAGCAAAATATTAATTTGTTCAAATTCTATTCATTAGAAGTTAAATCTGTTATCATTAATAGAAAGGTGAAAATATAGGTTTAATACAACAGAAAGAATAGGGAATACAGCAGCTTAAACAGACAAACTGAGGAGTGTCAGATCACAAGGAAGTATCTGATATAGGTCACACTTATGGTGTTATGGTTGAAATCCCAATGATGTTCTTTTTGGAGTCCTCTCGAAGTAGGGCAACACAATTTGAAGACCAGCAGTAACCAAATGTTACAATGCAAGTAATGTTAAAATACTATAATTGTATTCAGCATATGTCTTAAAAATATGGAAAACCAGCTAATCAGCAATTAATTCTGTTAAGAATGGCTAATTAGGAATTACATTTTTGAATAATGCAAATATATTTGTAAATAAAAACGAAGTAGACACTTAAAATATTATCCAATTGTTTCTTAAAACCAATTAATTGGGATATATATATATATATATATATATAACACACACATTTATTTAGTGTCTTTGTAAATAATTATAGCCATGAAACTGAAAACGTGAAACAAGACAGAAAAAGACAGAAAATGCTGTTTAGACACATAAAGGGCCCTATTACGTTCTTCATGTTAAAACAGGGGTGTAAAGGAGGAAAACCTGTGCCTGCAGGTTTCTCTTTAACGTCCCCTTTTTAGCGTGATATTACAGGACAGGTGCTAAATCAGCAGCCTGTCCCGTAATGCGGCGCTAAGCCTTGGGATGCTTGAGGCAGCACTTAGCACCGTCTCGAGCATCCCCTCAATGGAGTCCATAGGACGCTAGCCGCGTGTTGACGGGGCTGCAAAGCGTGATCCACCATCGGGGGATCGAGCATTGCAGCGCTGAGTGCACTAACTGCGCTCAGCGAGGTGGCCAGACAGGCATCGAGTGGAAGGAACGTCCACTTCACGGATGTTCCTTCCGCTCTCCAATGACTCTCGTCTTACCCCGGCCTTAGAGATCTCACAACAGTATGAGACATATTACAGGAACAGAGACAATATTTGGTGTGGAAATACTAGGGAGCTTGCAAAATGTTCTTTGCCCAGGGTAGCAGAAGCCCTTGTACCGTCCCCAGATATTATGACTATGATCACTACACGTTCGTCTGCTAGAAGGAATATCCTAGTTCTGTGTCCATCTGGTTGTATGGCACGCTCTCCAAATGGATTAAAAGCAACAACAACTACAACAAAAATAGAACTATATGGGTGCCAACACAATCCAGGAGAAGCAATCGCAACCATGAGCAGCTAAACGTCATGCTTAGAAATTATCACTGCACATACACATACCATGTTCCTATAAAAATAGAATTCTACCTTCCTCTAGTCTTGAAAAGTTTTTTTGAAGTTATCTCACTCAGCAGAATGTATCCACCCTTGTATAAATAAATTATGTTTATGATAAAATTATAAACGTAATAGTGAGAATCATGCTGCTTTCTGGGAAGTAAGTGTCATCTCTTAAAGCAGACCTGCTACCTATGGATTTTTTTTTTAAAGAATGGGGACAAGTAACATGTTGACCAATTTAAAATGCAGGAGATAGAATTAATTTATAAATATGTTTACTTCATCTTTCAGCTATACAGCACCATTGCATTCTCGTGATCTTCGTGAGTGAGTTATTTACCTATGTAGGGAATGTGGATAGTGCGGTGAGTTCAGTGCACAGGAGGCAGGAATTTGCAGTTGATACTGTGATAATTTTCAAAATTATTATCATTTATATAGCGCCAGTAGTTTTCACATTGTTTTACAATAACCAAAGGGAGATACAGATAAATGGACATTGGATGGAAACAAGAGGTGTAGAAGGCCCTGCTCATAGAAGTTTACAGTCCTGGATTATATTTATACATACACAGAATAACAATTAATCCCGTACTCCAGCCAGGACCAGATTTACATCTCCGAGGCCTGTAGGCACAGAAATTTCCCCCTCAAAAAAAGTGCCAAATATGCTTAAAATTTTTTTTATGGGAAACAGAATAAAATAATATCTTTAGAAAACTGAAAAACTGTTTTCCTGCTGCGCTCACATTAAAAGAAGAGGCAGAATCTGTTGCCGTAAAATGAAGCAAAAATGGAGCAGAATCTTAGAGCTCGGTTTAACCATAAAACAAGCACAAATAGTAACCTAACACTATCTATAGAAAATTTTGCTTAATTTCAAAGCAACTCTTGGCTGTTCTCTTGGCCCCAGGTCTCCTGGCCTTGTGGCACCTTCCATGGCCCTCGCCTTCATCAAGGTTGCCGGGGGGAGCCAGGAATGCCACTTTTTTTTTGGCAGTCCCTCACGCCCCCCTTCCCCCCCTTTTTTCTCATTTTTGGGTTCCCTGGAGCCTACTGGACGAGCGCTATCGCCATTGTTTTTTGTTTTTTTTCTGGATCGGCCCTCCTGACGAGTTTTTGAACTTTCGCTTCCCCTTTTTGACCTCGTTTTAGGCTAGTCATCTCAGATAAGTTTATTAAGATTTTTTGATGACTTCTCGTGTGCTATTTTACTGCTGATTTATCCCTGGCCCTGCGTGGCCAAAATTGCTGCTCGGTTTGTGACCTTTTTCTTTTTTTTTATAATTCAAAGTTTTTATTAAGGAAAAATTTAAGTCAAGAACATACAGTAGTATTCGTATAAACAGAGAAAGAGTAATACAGTATACATAGTTAGAATGTAAATAAGAGAAATTAAGTACAAAAAAGAGAGGAAGAGAAAAAAAAAAAAAAAGGGGAGGAACCCCATCGCAATTCCAGATCCAGGTAGCAAGTATGGCAGATCACACTCCTTTCTACCCCATACCTCTCGGAATCGGGAGTACAGAGCCTGATGGAAGGCCAGAGGGCCGCTATCTAGTTACCCAGCCAAAAGGGACTGGAAGAGAGAGAGGAAAAGGAGTGCGAGAGAAACGAGGTAAAGACGAGGAAAAGAAAAGAGGGAGAGAGAGAGAAGAGAAGAGAAGAAAAAAAAAAACCTCACCACACACACAGGACGAGGACATTACTGTACAAGGCCTACGTATCCCAGTGAACATAGAACTCCATCACCTCAGGTCATCTTGGTGGTAGATAGGGTTAGTCAGAATGAGTGTCTGCAGAAGCCCCGCAGGTACTGGCAGCATATCGGTCCCAGTAGTACCATTTCATAGCGGTGTCCGCCGCTTTCCCCCTATTCCCCGCATCCAGGAGGTCGACAGAGCGGTATTCCTCCACCTTACGGATCCATTCCTCCACCGTAGGTCTGCGTGTCGATTTCCATAAAAGAGGTATCAAAGCACGCGACGCAAAAAGCATGAAGAGTAGGACCGAGCGTTTCAAAGTTTTGAGGGGAAAAGGTATGTGCAGGAGGAGGAAGCATTCAGGGGTGAGCGTCAGGTTTACATCCGTAACCTGAGAAATAATGTCCCGAATTCTAGCCCAGTAGGTGCTTAGGTGCGAGCAGGACCACCATATATGGAGATACGTACCAATCTGTAGTACACAACGCCAACACACTGAAGTGGTCGACGGGTAAACACGGTGAAGAAAACTAGGGGAGCGGTACCAAAACGCAGCAATCTTGTACGAAGTTTCCTGGACCCTCGTCACACAGCAACCTTTATGGATCAAAGCAAACGTTTGAGTCCATTGTTCCTCAGAAATGACAATGTCCAGTTCTTGATCCCAACGTGTGACAAAAGAGGGGATCTCAGAATCTGCTGACTGCAAGATAGAGTATAAGGTCGATATCCCGTGGGTATGTGGTAAGGTGGAGGAGTAGAGGAGAATCCTGCAGCTTGGGGGGACCAAAGAGCACGTATCATCAGGCGTCCGCTGGGCGGGGGGAGGCCTCTCTCTGGACCTCCGGGTCTGGATCCGCTGCGCCAGGGCGACGGAGGCGTCGGCGACCCCTCTATCTCTCTCTGCGGGCGTTAGGTGGTGTCGGGTCATCACGTCGGCCGTCTGTCTCCCAATTCCGTACCGCACACACAGGTAAGCCCAGGGCCGAAGTAAAGTCCCGAACATCCGAGTGGTAGCAGATGGTTTGCCGAGATCCATTGATATTAGCAGTCAGCGCAAAGGGTAACCCCCAGCGATAGGGAATCTTCGCCTGGCACAGAGCTTGCGTAACCGGTTGTAAACAGCGCCTGGCCTCCAGTGTGTACGGAGATAAGTCTTGAAACAACTCGATCTGGCCTCCGTGGAAATCCCAAGAGCGGGAGGCACGAGCTTCAATCATGATCTTTTCTTTTAGCGTATAGTCAGTGAGACAACATATAATGTCCCTTGGGGGAGCAGTTAGAGGAGGCCGAGGGCGTAGGGCTCTGTGGGCTCTGTCCATAAGGATCACTTCATCCGGCTCACGTCCCAGGATCATATTAAAGGCCTCACGTAGGACAGTCCGCAGGTCTTCAGGGCCATCGGACTCCACTAGGCCTCGAACCCTAATATTCCGGCGTCGCCCCCAATTATCTAAGTCATCCACCCTCCTTTGTAATTCCCCAAACGCTGCAGGGAGAGGTACCTGGACGGCTACATGAGGCTGGTTGGCAGCATCCTCCAATCGTCCCACACGTGTTGTTAGGGTTTCCATCTCAGCTCGTACCTCGCGGACGTCTCCCTCAAAATTTTCTCGCAGGTCAGCTACCATGTCCGCTAGGTCTGACTTGGTGGGGAGTGCCAATATGAGTTGTTCCAGACGTCGGATGGTTGAGGCAGAGTCCGGCATCTGGCGCAGAGTGGAGGGCCCATCCGCCATCTTGTTTTGCGGTGGGGTAGAGGTCGTCGCTCTCGAGGGCAGGAAAAAGGGGTCTATGGGGCCCAAAGAGCCGTCCAGTCGACGTGCAGGTGGTCTAGGAGTGGATTGCTTTCCTCTGCCGCGAACGATGTCCCAGGTGTCGAGCTTGTGCTGTCGTTTGTCGGAGGGGCACTCTGGAGCTCACTTGTTATGCGGCCATCTTAATCGAGGTTCAGGACACGCCCCCGTGACCTTTTTCTTTGGCAAAATAAAAAATTTGAAATATAAAAAAGAATTTCAAAGCAACTCAAATTCTGGCCATCAAAATACAGCTGACACCTTTTTTTACCACTTAGAAACATAGAAACATAGAAAAATGTCGGCAGATAAGAACCTGTCAGCCCATCTAGTCTGCCCAATTACATGGATACTTAACCTGGATTTATCTTTTGTTTAGGATAGCCTTATGCCTATCCCATGCTTGCTTAAATTCAATTACTGTTTTGGCCTCAACCACTTCAACTGGAAGGCTGTTCCATGTATCCACCACCCTCTCAGTAAAATAATGCTTCCTGATGTTACTTTTAAACCTTTGCCCCTCTAATCTAAGACTATGTCCTCTTGTTTTGCTACTTTGTTTCCGTTTAAATATACTCCCTTCCTCTACCTTGTGGATTCCCTTTACGTATTTAAATGTTTCTATCATATCTCCTCTGTCTCGTCTTTTTTCCAAGCTGTACATGTGAAGATCATTAAGCCTTTCCTGGTAACTTTTCTCCTTCAAGCCGTACACCATTTTAGTAGCCCTTCTCTGAACTCTCTCTAAGATGTCTATATCCTTCTGGAGATACGGTCTCCAGTACTGCACACAGTACTCCAAGTGAGGTCTCACCATTGCTCTGTACAGTGGCATGAGCACTTCCCTTTTCCTACTGCTAATACCTCTCCCTACACAACCAAGCATTCTGCTAGCATTTCCTGCTGCTCTATTACATTGATTACTTACCCTTAGATCCTCTGAAATAATAACCCCTAAATCCCTTTCCTCAGATGTTGAGGTTAGGACTGTATCAAATATTCTATATTCAGCCCTTGGGTTTTTACGTCCCAGGTGCATTATCTTGCACTTATCCACATTAAAACTCAATTGCCACAGCTCCGACCATTTTTTTAGTTTACCTAAATCATTTGTCATTTGGCTGATCCCTCCAGGAACGTCAACCCTGTTGCAAATCTTTGTGTCATCAGCAAAAAGACATACTTTTCCATTAATACCTTCTGCAATATCACTAATAAAAATATTAAAGAGAATGGGTCCAAGTACTGACCCCTGAGGTACCCCACTGGTAACAAGACCTTGCGCCGAATAAACTCCATTTACCACAACCCTCTGTTGCCTGTCACTCAGCCACTGCCTAATCCATTCAACAATATTGGAATCCAAGCTCAAAGATTGCAATTTATTGATAAGCCTTCTATGCGGAACAGTATCAAAAGCCTTACTGAAATCTAAATAAGCAATGTCTACTGCACCACCTGTGTCTATTATTTTTGTTACCCAATCAAAAAAATCAATAAGATTAGTTTGGCATGATCTCCCTGAGGTAAACCCATGTTGTTTCTGATCCTGTAATCTATGTGTTTTTAGATGTTCAACAATCCTTTCCTTTAACATGGTTTCCATTAATTTCCCCACTACTGACGTAAGACTAACTGGCCTATAGTTTCCCGATTCCTCCCTACTACCCTTCTTTGTAAAAGGGCACAACATTTGCTAATTTCCAGTCTTCTGGGACGACTCCCGTTAGCAAGGATTGGTTAAATAAATCTGTTAACGGTTTTGCTATTACATCACTGAGCTCTTTTAATAATTTAGGGTGGATCCCATCAGACCCCATTGACTTATTTGTCTTTACTTTAGTCAGCTGCTGTAGAACCTACTCCTCTGTAAACTGATATGTAAATGTCTCATTAGTGTTTCCTCCTAACTGAGGTCCCTTTCCTTCCTTTTCTTCTGCAAAGACTGAACAAAAATATTCATTGAGGCAGTCAGCGAGACTTTTATCCTCTTCTACATACCTTCCTTCCTTTGTTTTTAATCTAACTAATCCTTGTTTTACTTTTCTTTTCTCGTTTATGTATCTAAAAAATGTTTTGTCCCCCTTTTTTACTGACTGAGCTATTTTCTCTTCTGCGTGTGCTTTGGAAGCTCTTATAAATTGCTTTGCCTCTTTCTGCCTAATCTTATAGGTTTGCCTATCTTCTTCACTCTGAGTTTTTTTATAATTATTGAATGCTGTCTTTTTGTTCTTCACTATTTTGGCCACTTCTGCAGAGTACCACAGTGGTTTCTTCCCTTTTTTGTTTTTGCTAACAAGCCGAATGCAATTATTTATTTATTTATTTATTTATAAAGGATTTTACCAGGAAGGATACATTGAGATTTGCCCGTGGCCTTCAATAATGCTTCCTTTAAATAATCCCATTTCTCCTGGACTCCCTTTAAACTCCTCCAGTCTGATAATGACTCCTTCACACAAAATCTCATTTTAGAAAAATCAGTTTTTTTAAAGTCTAAAACTTTTGTTTTTGTGTGGTGCGGCTCCATCCCTGTTCTTATATTAAACCATACTGACTGGTGATCACTAGATCCCAAATTTTCACCTACAACAACGTCCAACAACAACACTTCAGTTTGATGCTGCTTTATTTTTAAATAGGATATCAAAACTTGATTTGCTGTAGAACAAGAAATATATTTTGCTGTTTATGCAAACCCATGTCCAGTTACAGATCAAAAAAAGGGTAATGACTTAGTAAAACTATTTGTTTATTTAGTGAAGTCTCTCCTTTCTGTATTCACCAGGAGCTAATGTCTTATCAGGAATTTCCATAGCCTTTCGCCAGCTCTCCCACAAAGGCTTCATCTGTCAGAGATGTTAGGCCTATTGTGTAACTGCAATTGTGATCTCATGTAAAACTGCTCATGGAAAATATGCAGAATACAATGTTTGTATGGCTTTAGAGATATTTTTATATTAGTGATTCTATCTCTCTGCCCTTGGCTCCATTCTTTTTTTAACAAACAAATAGGAAAAAGCATTTATAATAACTGTGACATTACTCATTATGTTAAGATTTTTTTGCAGAAATTGTGGAGATATTAAAAGGAATTAATAATAATTTTAATGTCGTAGTTGACCCCCTCCCCTGCATGTACAACACTGAACTCTTGATAAGGGTTTACAGTGAAGCTGTCATGAAATTCTATACCTTTTGATGTTATGTTTAAAGAAGCTATGGATACATGGGATTATTTATCGAAAATATCAACTATATTTGGATTTTTTCAAGAGTTTTTACAATGGCATTTACCTTCCCAACAAGCACTGAGCATGTCGCCATCTTTTCATGTGTATATTGGGTTTACCACTGTAAATTCCACCCCTTGTAACTCTTGCACCCATCCTACATGACTGTTCTGCTTGGTGCACCACTTGGTGGATCCCTTGCCAGCGCAGCAGCTTGCACGGAGTTGCCCATGACAGGTGTACATTAAGAAGAGGCATAATTATCGTTTTTTCCCCCACAGTCCTGTTGAAGTCACTACTTATGTGGATGTGATCTGACCCTGCAGTGCTTTCCATCTGTTTCATCAAACTGCTGAGCGTGTGGGATTCTCTTTTTTTCTCAGCGCACACAGCGTGAAGGATTCCCTTCACAGTGCAAGATGAGACGTTTCATGTTACCTATCATATACCCAGCTCTATTCCGTCTATCTGCTATTTAATCATCATTCCCTTTAAGTGGTGGCTTAGCATTACCTTTCGTTTACCTCCATTCTGCCTTATGATTTGAGGCTATTGTCCATCAGCTAAATCGTACACTAGAAATACCAGAAAAAAGTCCTCAAAAGCAATGCACAAACTGATCTTTAAAGTGAACCTGTCATGGTTCTACACACTAGGGATACACGAAACATTTTTTTTTAAAGACTGAGTACGAGTTACCGTTACTTTTATTTAAAGTCATGTGACCGCTTTCCAATAAATAATTTAGGAATTTTGCTGAAAGTCTGTCCAATTTATTTTAATATTGAAATGTATGGCCAGACACCCATTTACTCACTGCGCAGACCTGTACACACTCTGACCACACACAGACACCAGACATCCAATACATAGATACAGGTCTACCCGCAACAGACCTCAGATATATACATTGTATATCCCAGGCCTCAGACACAGGCACTGGGGTGGCTGGCAGAATGCATTCTGCATTCTGACAGGCCCCTCCGGCTGGCCTCAATCCAACAAGTTGCCGCTGGCATATGATGGTTGTAACTTGGGGCCACACTCTCACGAGATCTTGTGAGCTCTGCAACAATTCACGACAGCGCAGCTGGAGGCCTGCTGAGCCGCATTACAGCCTTTACATGCCGGTGGCCACTCACTGGATCGCAGTCACTGGATTGTTTTATCTTTATAATGTGAGCTTGTCCACTTTCATCTGAACAATCCCCTTTCTTACCAGATTACTGGATTTGACTGACTCTACCGAAGATTATTCAACATCTCATCACCTGGGTTTGATCCGTACAACTTTTTTTGGTTTTTGTTTTCCTTTAAGATTAAAACCTTGTACACTGCTGCGTCCTTTCATGTTGATGTCCTGCCATGATATCACACTGTCCTAAAATAATTCCCAGTTCTCTTTCCACTTCAAGTCCTATCTTTACCACTGTGTGTTTTGTGTTATATTGTTTTATTTCTGCGTATCCCTGTCTTTTTCTAATTATACCTTGCCTAGTGTTTTGTTTAGTCTGCCACGTTTCAGGTGGACAGCCAAGTTTTTAATATTTCTTGGCTGACCTCCTGGAACACGCACTAGTTCCTTCACTGAGATTCCAATAGCCGAGCAGTAAAACTTTATAGAAGTTGAACTCACATATACTCAGGTAGTACTAAACTCACAAATATACAGCCCATTTTCCAAGGAAGAATTCCCTTGCCTGTCTCTGATATCACCGATGATGTATCCATGCCACGCAATCAGGTTTGGTAGACTTGTAGTATTTTGTGTCGGTACTTGTGTGATGCAGGTTTAATATGAGTCTATTGTGTCGAAGACAACTTGGATTCTTTTGATCAGATATCACATCCTATACATGTGCCAGCATTTTTGCTAAGACAATAATATTTTATGTAATTTTCTTTCAATTACTTGTCATAACCCACTTCTGGTGGCAAGAGGACAGAGTGAGTGACAGCAGAGAGTGGAAGTGTTGTCCTACAGAACAGCCCTCTGCTTACTCCTGGAAGGTGATTAATTGTCGACATTGTGACTGAGAGCGTTAACTTCACTGCTGAGTGGCTGTTGTGCAGAGCTGTGCGGTAACCCCCTATGCGACACCAAGAAAGGAAAAATAGGCACTGGAACTGGGGGAAGGAGTAGTCAGTGATATCCTATAAAGAAAAGCGATATCTCATTGGACTTTATGACCAATACACTACCCATTGCTTGTTGAGACATCCCAGGGAAAGTGAGCCGGTTCATTCTAAATGGCACAACTGAGCACAACATGATTATGACATCACAGTGCATAGAAATCACCTATCCACTGGCCGCCCACAAATGCTCCTCTGCATCATTTAAAAGGAATGCTACAAGCTAGAGGTTTCATGATGTATTTTATTTTATAAAGCTGTAGACAATGGGCAAAAACATTACTTTAAAAGATAGAAATAATGGGCATCATAATGGGACATGGCTTGACAAATTTATGTTAAAAATTTAGGAATTTGAAATTTTTAGCAACCTAGTTCAGGTTTGTCAATTGCTGTTAATAGAATAATCTGCAATTTTAGGAGCCAGAGGTAAACATTTAGGCTGGGGTCAGACGAGCGCACTTCAGAGTGGAAGGAACGTCTGTGAGAGTAGACGTTCCTTCCACTCGACGCCCGTCTGGCCACCCCGCTGAGCGCAGTCAGTGTGCTCAGCAGTGCAAAGTTCTATCCGCCTCGTGCTTTGCAGCTCCGTTGATGTGTGTCTAGCGTTTCAACGGGGAGGCTTTGTGCGTGAATGCTTGTTGCGCGCACACTTCATGTGCGCACACAAGCCTGACGGACGCCAGTAGGCAAGTCAGTACAGGCACACCCACCTAGTGCGCTCATCTGACACCGGCCTTAGGAGACAGTCTCTCCTAGATTTGTTGAGTCTTGTTATATGTAAATTCACAAAAGTGCATTGTCACCAAACTAGAAGTTATTTGTTTGTGGCTACATACAGCATACAGTTGTGTACATTTCTCTGCAAACTCAATAAAGTCCATTCATCTGTATTCACCGTTTCTCATGTGGAATGTCAAAGGGGATAGCTAGCATCCTAATGATCTGTGATACACCTTTTATGAAATGCAAATGCTACGCAACTCCTTAAGCGACTCAAGCTGCGTTCTCTTATAGATTTCCCATGAGAGTAGGGTTTCACAGCAGCCATCCACAAAGAAGAACCATGAATGAACTTACTCAGGAGTTTATAGAAGCCATCTAAAATTAACAGTTTCATGCATCTTTCACAGAGGCTTCGGGCAAACCCTGCAAACATGTTTATTATTTTAATTTATCATTTTGACTATTTGAATGGAGCGTTTCCATAGAGGTACCAGATGAAGCTATGAAATTATTCTGTTCATGCATTTTAGCATAAGTCCATTTAGAAATATACGGTACCTATTTAACATGATATGCAAGAAGGGGAACATTAGGAGAACCACTGATTATGTTTCTGACTGTGCTGCAAATCAATATAATGCTTTGTACTCTGTGGGTGGTTAATCAATGTTGGCGTGGATTTATATTGGAACATGCATTACAAGGAAATACTGATGATAAAATAACATAGCTATTTCTGCCGGGTGAAATAAATTAGACAATATTAATAAATGATTCCATAACAGTGTAATTTTATCGGATCAAAATAAATGATTTTTATCCACTGATGACATTAAACAGTACTTAACCCCCTAATGAGTATGTTTTGTTTTTGTGCTCAGGTATTGCAGATGTCAAACATAATTCCAAATATTTCAAGACCAGTACTGCAATAAGTAAAAGATTAGTAAATATACTTATGTTATATATATATATAGTGCAGGTATCCCTTTATCTCGCTGTACTTTATGGTTATAAATTAGGTTTAGGTTATTATTCGTGCTCGATTTAGGGTAGGGTTATTCATAGGGTTAGGGTTACATTTAGGTTGCCTTCACACTTTCGCTGACCTCCGCTGTCTCCTCCGGCGATTGCGGCATTTTACTTCCTGGTTACCTTCTCGCGGGAAGGGAACCAGGAAGTGAAACTCTGCGATCGCCGGAGACTGCGGGGATCCGCGAGGGAGCACAGGGACAGGTAATGTATGCAGCCCGAGTGTGGCTCGGGGTTTACCGCTTTCAGCACTGAAAGTTAACCCCGAGTCACACTCGATACCAGGAGGCCAAAACTCCAGGGACTAAATAAAATTATTATGCTCGTATGTACGCACATATACGTGCACATACACGTTTTTGGATTTTTTTGCGTATCGGTGTGAATGAGGCCTAAAGGGTGAAACTTAGGAGAACTGGCAGGAGAAAAGAACAATCTAGACCAAATAGCTGATTTGGAAAGTGAGATAAATGGGAGTATTTTTGATTTGGCTATTTTTTTTTTTTTTAAACATATTTTTATTCATTTTGGATCAGTAGAAGGATGCAATACGATAAACGACATAAAACACAGAAAAGGAAAAATGAGTTGATAAAAACAATGCGTAGGCTCGGCATCCGAAACAGAGCAGCGAAAACACACCAGAAATAACAGTAATAATGCAGATTAAGATGGAAGTGCAAACAATTTAAACTTATAATTGCCTCCAGTGTCTCGGGACCTCACAGTCCTTTAGGGCAGTGGTCCCCAACCCTGGTCCTCAGGGCCCACTAACAGGCCAGATTTTGCAGATCACCTTGGGGAAATGCAGACTGAATCCTGCAATCACTGAGCAGCAAATCATAACACCTGTGCTGTGCTTCAGATATCTGGCAAACCTGGCCTGTTAGTGGGCCCTGAGGGCCTGGGTTGGGGACCACTGCTTTAGGGCACTGAGGACAGGCATGGGAGCGTATTAGGGGGTCACAGAAGGGGAAGAGTCAAGGAAACGAGTTACAGTGTGATCTGGAGGGCCGTGGGGTATGGGTGGGTTGCCTCGCAACATTTGTAAGAAGTACCACGGCACACAGAAAAAAGTGTTTCGTAGTGCATCTTTAGTCTCGTACGGGAGCAAGCGAATGAAGGGGGTCCAGTTAGTAAAGAAGGCCTGCGTCCTCTCAGACTGGTTCGTGGATGCCTCCGACCAATCGGCTAGATATATAGCATAGATCATTAACGAAGCGAAAGGAGATATGAGGGATAAACCCTCAGATCACTGAGAGGGAGTGCTGATTTAAAACATAACTTTTATTAGTCATAATAAGACACACAGAAAATAAAACCGACAGTAAATGTTAAAAAACATATAGACACTTAGACGTAAGCACAATATGTTGCAGGGAGAGCAGAAATATGTAACAAATACAAAGCGAATTGCTTGGTTAGAACTTATGGGGAACAAATATGTGCCTTCAGTGGAGATGGAAAACCACAGTATTGATAATGAATTGAAGCGAATGCCCCATGGACATAAAATGCAAATTGTACCTTAATATTGACAAATAGAGAGTATTAAATAACACCGCACTGAAATACATGCACAGTGCCCACAATTGTACTGAGGATAAATTAGCCCAAGGTTAGTAAAAGCCAGAATAACGAACTACATACAGCGACGTTCATTTAGCCTGGCTACCTTGTATACAAGCTTAATAAAGCTATAAGCTGAGGATTGTGAACTGCTTGGTTGGAACTTATAAGAAACGAATATATGCCTTCAGTTGGAGATGGAACACCACAGTATTAGTAATGAATTGAAGCGAATGCCCCATGGACATAAAATGCAAACTGTACCTTAATATTGGCAAATCGAGAGTGTTAAATAACACCACACTGAAATACATGCACAATGCCCACAATTATACTGAAGATAATCAGCCCAAGGTTGGTACGAGCCAGAATATCGACCTAAATACAGCAACGTTCATTTGGCCTGGCTACCTTGTATGAAGGCTTAATACAGCTATAAGCAAAGGATTGTAAACTGCGAGGCAGAAAAAACTCACAGAAGGGGATCAGTTAGCAAAGAGGCATATATCAAATGTGATAATTAAAGTTGTCAACCATTCAACAAGACATAGAGGTTAAAGTACCAAAAGATTGAAAAGTCAAAAGCGTACAAATTGGCATGCACCTGTCCTTAACAAATCAGCAACACATGGAAAAGTCAACCATCACTGAACCACGTTACTATTGAAAGGCAAAAAACGCCTAATTGACCAAAAAGGCTGTCCCTAAAAGTTAAGGATTCTATTATCTCCCTGTCAGATCATATTGTGCAAGACATTTTTATTTTAGAGTCCTGGTTATTTTTTTAAAAATGTCTTGCACAATATGATCTGACAGGGAGATAATAGAATCCTTAACTTTTAGGGACAGCCTTTTTGGTCAATTAGGCGTTTTTTGCCTTTCAATAGTAACGTGGTTCAGTGATGGTTGACTTTTCCATGTGTTGCTGATTTGTTAAGGACAGGTGCATGCCAATTTGTACGCTTTTGACTTTTCAATCTTTTGGTACTTTAACCTCTATGTCTTGTTGAATGGTTGACAACTTTAATTATCACATTTGATATATGCCTCTTTGCTAACTGATCCCCTTCTGTGAGTTTTTTCTGCCTCGCAGTTCACTATCTTTAGCTTATAGCTGTATTAAGCCTTCATACAAGGTAGCCAGGCCAAATGAACGTTGTTGTATTTAGTTCGATATTCTGGCTCGTACCAACCTTGGGCTGATTATCTTCAGTATAATTGTGGGCATTGTGCATGTATTTCAGTGTGGTGTTATTTAACACTCTCGATTTGCCAATATTAAGGTACAGTTTGCATTTTATGTCCATGGGGCATTCGCTTCAATTCATTACTAATACTGTGGTGTTCCATCTCCAACTGAAGGCATATATTCGTTTCTTATAAGTTCCAACCAAGCAGTTCACAATCCTCAGCTTATAGCTTTATTAAGCTTGTATACAAGGTAGCCAGGCCAAATGAACGTCGCTGTATGTAGTTCGTTATTCTGGCTTTTACTAACCTTGGGCTAATTTATCCTCAGTACAATTGTGGGCACTGTGCATGTATTTCAGTGCGGTGTTATTTAATACTCTCTATTTGTCAATATTAAGGTACAATTTGCATTTTATGTCCATGGGGCATTCGCTTCAATTCATTATCAATACTGTGGTTTTCCATCTCCACTGAAGGCACATATTTGTTCCCCATAAGTTCTAACCAAGCAATTCGCTTTGTATTTGTTACATATTTCTGCTCTCCCTGCAACATATTGTGCCTACGTCTAAGTGTCTATATGTTTTTTAACATTTACTGTCGGTTTTATTTTCTGTGTGTCTTATTATGACTAATAAAAGTTATGTTTTAAATCAGCACTCCCTCTCAGTGATCTGAGGGTTTATCCCTCATATCTCCTTTCGCTTCGTTATAGTTCATTACTAGGTTTAGTCCTTATTGGGTGTGTCCACGCCCGGTGTCTAGTAGTTACTCGGGTGGGGTGATTGTTGACCTCCCTGGTGGAGGTCTGTTTTCTTTCTTTTTCAATCATATAGCATAGATCCGATCATACACCATGCGAAATGAGGGAGGGGAGTTAGAGATCCATTGGGACAAGATTGCTTTCTTACCCGTTGCAGCCAGTAGGGTCAGCCAAAATTGATGGCATTTTGAAAAGGGGTGGGGAGTTGGTCTATTGAAAATGGCCCACTCTGCGGTGTAAGGAATTTCCAATCGAAGGACCTGTGAACCAAAACGCCGAACCGTATCCCAGAAGATTTGTATGAACGGACAGGACCACAGACAATGTGTCAAGTCAGCCGGAGTGTGCTGGCATTTTAGGCAAGTCGCAGTTTGGAAAAGCCCGGCACGGGCCATTCTATCAGGTGCCATATATGCTCGGTGGAGTATTTTATAAAACATGTCCCAATAGTTGGCAGAGGGGATCAAGTGTCTGGACGTCAAAGTGGCCTCTATTAAGTCTTGTGACTTAATAGATCAGGGAAACCACAGGTCCATCTGGACATCGCTGTCCATGGGATCGTGTGTTGAATGTTATCGGCCGTATAGTTATTCCAGGCTAGTTCTACATGAGATTTGAATAGACCGGAGGACATGAGATGAGAAGGAAACCTCCAGTTGTGGGTGTAGGATCGCGGGGTGCCGAGTGTCAGTTCTAGCGTGACTGGGGCGTGATCAGTAAGGGCAATTGGGCCTATCGTAGTACGCTGTGAGCGAGGGGAGAGGGAGTCGAAAATTAAGAACAGATCTAGTCGAGAAAACGATTTATGTGGGTCAGAATAAAAAGTGAAATCCCTGCCGGTTGGGTTGTGCATGCGCCAAATGTCTTCCAAGGTGAAGTGTGTCAGGAGAAAGGTCGGACTCGTGGGTTGGAAACGCCCCCTGGGTGTCGTACGGCTGGGAGCTCTGTCTAATACAGGATCTGGTACGTCGCTAAAATCTCCCCCTACTATCCTGTGGGAGGAGTCATGTTGGTGGAGTAAAGGAAGAAGGGACTTATAGAAAGCTAAATTCAGGCCATTGGGGGCGTAAATGTTTAGAAATTGAAATGGTTCTTGCCCTATGGTGAGATTGAGAAGTGTGAATCTACCCTCTGAGTCATTGATTGCCACCGGGTCTGAATAAGGGAGTCTTTTGTGGAGAAGAATCGCAGTGCCTCTGGCTTTTTGTGTGTGAACCGAGGACGTCTGATAACCCACCCACGGGGCCCGTAGTGCTTGAGTCTGAGTAGTCCAATGTGTTTCCTGGAGGAAGATTACATCTGGGTCCAGTCGTTTCAAATGTCGTATGACCTTCTTGCGCTTAATTGGGGAATTAAGGCCCTCCACGTTCCGGGATACTATTTTAAAGGAATTACTAATGGAGAGTGGAGGGGTCGTGGAAGGCTGGAGATTAATAGGCGTGTCATGTGTCATGGGGGATACCAATGCCTAGTTTGAATAGATGCTGTACAGTAAATGAGTAAAAAGGAGGGTAGAGGCCGTCCCAGCTGCGGACCCCAATCCCAAAATATCATGAAAAATGTCATTGCCTGTCCGTGAGCTTGCAAAAGCCTGATCCAAAATATTTTAAACATAACCAACCAAAGAATAACATTAAAAAGACTGCCTGTGGAAAGAATCAAATTAGCATATAATCGAACGGAGAAATATAAAAAACATAGACAGACCCATACCGGATCCCATAGGAATGTAGCGAGAACAATCTGAAGTCCATCAGTCAGAGAGACGGGAGCCATTGTAAAGGTCTGGAACATACAAAACAGACTAGAACAAAGAAAGAAAAAAAATGGAAACCGGTTAACTGTAAAAGCATGCCTCGTCGAAGCCAGTCCAGTTGCGATGCCATGACCACGTTCATGGGGGCGTCTTCGTGCGTTGACGTTGCGGGAGCCCAGGATCAGCTGTCAAGATAGATTTTGCGCTGTCCGGTGTGTAGTAGAAGGCGACCTGACTATGAAGATGGACTCGAACGTGTACAGGGTACTGAAGCGTAAATCGAACGTTGGCCGCCGCCAGCTGCGTACAAATCGGAGCAGCAAATGCCTGTCTCCGGGCAGCTAGTGAGGCGGAGAAATCTTGGAAAAGACGTATAACAGTTCCCTGATAGTCTAGAGTACCCGCCCTTCTGTATGCCTGGAGAATACGGATCCTATCGGTGAAAAGAAGCAATTTATAGATGACCATGCGGGGGCGATTCAGCGTGGGGGAGAGATCAGGTCCTAGTCTATGCACTCGTTCCACTGTCAGTGGAACATCCTCAGAAATGCCCAAAGCCGTGGGGAGCCAAGTGGTGACAAAATCTTGAAGTTACGAACCCTTCATCGTTTCCGGAAGACCCACCACACGAAGGTTATTTCTGCGACTTCTATTTTCTAGATCGTCAACTTTTTCCATGAGAGATGAGAGAAGTGACTCTTGAGAGTCCACAGTTGTTTGCAGGGGTGTGAGTCCATCCTCCAGAGCGGAGACTTTATCCTCCACTTCCGTTAGACGTTGAGCTTGGGCAGTGAGTTGGGAAAGAGCCAGATCGATAGTCGCTGATAGACGGCCCAACTTTTCATCTAATAGTCGTGAGAGCATGGCCGCGAATTCCGCCATCTGGGTGGTATTGGTTTACGAAGGTGACACGGTCAGGTAGGGACTGGACAGAGCACTGTCACGCTCGGAGACTGGTCGAGTCAGGGACCTGGGTGGCGCCAGTGCGCCCTTTCCTTGGGATTTGGTCGCAGAACGCTTGGTGGATTTGGATGTGGTGGCAACGAATTTACGCATGTCGTACAACGTATAAGAACTATAGGATGAACTGGGAGAGAAAAGGATTGCGATGCGGCTTCGTGTAGGGAACAGCAGATCCAGACGAGCAGGCTCGGCTTGTATGCGATAGACGGTGGTATCTGCGGGGATCACCAAAAAAATATGTTTGAGGTCGTGGGGACCACTAGAAAAATTGCGAAAAAATTGAAATGTTCACGTGCAGTGGGCCCCAGCAAGAAAAAATATTTCCTTGGCTTCTGTTTGCCGCAGCCGAAAGTCACAGCGTGCAAGGATCGTGCAATAAAAAATTGGTAGGGGTGAGCTGATAGCCCCCAGCGGGTAGCAGGGGACAAAAAAATTGCAGTGAGGTGCTTTTAGGAAGTGTGGAACTACAGTAGGTCCAGAAGAAAAATTTGTGTGTGTGTAGACAGTTCGCAAGGAATGTCCAGAAAAATTGTGTAGCACAAAAAATTTTAATGTGCAATTAAAAAATTGGTAGAGGTGATCTGATAGCCCCCAACGGGCAGCCGGGGACGAAAAAATTGCAGTGAGGTGCTTTCAGAAAACATGGAACTATGTCCAGAAGAGAAATTAGTTTGTTTGGACAGTTCGCAAGGAACGATGAGGAAAAGCAAAGATGGCTCACCCGGTGTGGGTAATGAATTAGTCTTGGTTCGTTGTAATGATGAGGCAATCGGTGAGATTGTGGTTCCGTTCCGGTGCTGGAGATGTCGCTGCGGCACTGATGGGGGATGGGCAGGCCGGGCCCGGGTGTCTCCACTATCGGGTGCGTGCCTGCAGAAACGGTCTGGGCCTTTGCTGCTGCCACCAATGATGGGATGAGGAGTTTCAAGCGGGGGGGGTCAAGTCTCTCTTGATGTGAGGGAATGGGGGTACGAGGAGGCGCCGATCGTCCGCACGTGGGAGAGCAGGAAGCCGTTCAGGTAGGCCTCAACACGTGGCGGCGTCCTCGGTGGCCCACTGGCGCGATTGCCGTTCGGAACGTAGGCAGATGGAGGCAAAAACAGTGGGTCGCTGGTGACCCCCCTCGCCTTGTGGCATTAACATTCAGGCTGCCGGCAAATGAAAAGTGCAGGGGCCAGATGGAACCCGCGGAGGGTTGTGCACCCGCTCGGCGCCGGTATTTAAAAAACGGCCGATACACGGCCTGGGTACTTCCGGGAGTAGAGGACAGAGGATCAGTGTAGTCTCTGGCAGTATGCGAGTCTAGATCCTCCCGGGTGCCGACAATGAAGGAGCGTGGAAGCTGGAAAATCTGTCCACAATGAGCCCTGTCGACGGAGGTCAGTTAAAATGCGGCCATCTTCTAGGCCCGCCTCCCGGAAGTGTGATTTGGCTATTTTGACCTAGAATTTTCACTTCTCCTGCCAAATTCTCCTGAGTTTCACCTTTCTTTGATTAGACCTGCTTGTCTTTTCCTTTATGGGAAAAGCCGAACAGCTGCAGGAGAAACTTCATTTATGAATCTTCTGCAGAGGTTTTAATTTCCCTCCCGGGATCACCTAAGTATATCATGTTTGCAAGAATAGTAATATACAGTGGTTAGTGAGGTACTGTGTTTAACTTGCTTTTTTAATGTAGGGGTTAAATATGTGTAGGCATGTTGCCAGGATTCTTGCAAAGTTCTGATTGGGGCTTTGAAAAAAATGTGATAATGAATGAGCCATTATGTTCAGAGTATAGGTCAAATTTGTATTCATGATAATTTTGCATTTCTACCAGTAGAGTAAATTATTAAATCTTATCCAGGGAAAGGGAAGTGCATAATAAATTAAAAAATAAATAAATACACATACATACTGTACACCGTGTGCATGTCCATCTGTGCGTGTGTTTAATGGACTGCACAGAAACACATCTATTTGTTTGTTTTGTGCTGTAAATCCCCACTTTGACACATGAACATCTTTCATACCAGCTTGACGCTGCAGTATTTGACCACAAACCGTTACCGCAGTGTGAGGCCTGGTGCCCTCTGCTTCCCACCGCCGCCAGCCCTAATTTACTTGTATTGATATGTAGGGAGGTAAAATATTTTAGATGTCGCTGTGTGTCAGGGTTGATTTGAAAGCTTCGTTGTCTGGGAGGTGTTTATCACACGCAAACGCCAGGCATATCATTAGAAATCATTAGCTTTATGGGAATTCTTCTTTAAATGTCAGGATGATTTTTAAATTGTCAATTAGTGCACATCTCAGCGCTTTCTCCCCGTGTAACCAAAACACAGGAGAAATGCATTAATAATCAGCAGCTGGAAGGCAAACTGTCACCTCTTTCCATATGTAAAGAAAAATAAAAAGGTTAATGGGTTTAAAAATGTGGAATATCATTTTTTATTATTATTTATTCTCAACAAATAGAACTCCATCCAGTAAATCTTAAATAAAATGTGCAATTCTAGCTCACAGTGCCCTTCAGCTTTTACTTTTCATAAACGTGTAGGTTTATTATTTTTTCTTTTTTTACTCAGAAATGCATTGTTAATAAACCACATGCTAAGTGTGCTATCCAGCTGCTGCATGATCTTTATCAACATATATTTGGATATCCTGGGAGTTTTCACTTAGATCCTTTGCACATACCTTCATCCCCTATACCTTTCCTTCATCGTTCCCAGAGATTTAGTAGAAAAAGCACCAGGATGAATTAAAACTACAAATAAAAAACGCTGTGACTAAATTACAGGTTTTCATTTAAATAATAGAATAAAATCACCCAGAGGGATAATTTGAGGTTTTATCTTACTGTGAAGTAAATGCTTGGTGTATAGATATTATTATCCCATTTAATAGTTTTTATGTTGTTCACCCTGCTTAGATTAGAAGGATAAAGAAAGCAGGGATAGATTCTGTAGCCCTGGCGCTTGAACAAGCTATACAGTGTATTCATGTGCTAATGGTGTTATCGCATTCTGGTGACCTTAATGGGGTCATCATTACTCTCGCTGATGTGTACTATGTATTTCACGGTTTTGCTATGTTTCTTATACTTATAAACATATCCTTTGGACTTTTTTCTTTACATATGTTAAAGGATTCAATAAACTAAACTGAAGAATGAAAATAAATTGGGCAACATTTAGAATAGTAATTATTCATCCGCTACGACAGGGGTCAGCAGCCTCGGCCCTTCAGATGCTTTGGAACTACATTCCCCATGAGGTTCAGCTATCTAATGAGTAGCTGAGAATCTTGGGAGAAGTAGTTCCGAAACATCAACAGGGCCAAGGTTGCTAAACCCTGCCCGAGTATGTATGATCAAATGTTAAGACAATAAAAATCCTCGTTTCTGTCGTGCTAAAGAGAGCATTGTAAATTACTCATAGACACTGAAAAAAAGGTTGATCGTATTCTTCTGCGCCGCAACTGCTTTCGAGTGGAAGCTCAGAGGAGCAGGGCTCTCTATTCCTATGTTTTTGTCACTTGTTTTGGCATATGTGCTTCTTTAATTTCTCATTTATATATACAGGAAGATATGCATACATTCTACGAGTATGAAATGAATTGTTACAAGCATTGAAAAACAATAAGGAAACTAGTAACAATAAGAACGAGCCTTCGTAATGACTTTGAAGATGACTAAAGCCAAAATGATATTACATGCAGTTACAAAAATAGTAACAGTACACCAACTCATCACAATGATAAAAATGAATATGTTAATAAGTTATTAAAAAGCCATTTCAAAGATACGTGTAGGGATGGTGAATGGAACACATTTGTATATCCACATTCTTAAAGTAAAGTGAGGTGGAAATGACAGTAATAGGCCACTTGGAGATGTCTGCAATCCAGGATTTAATGCATCACAACCTACTATGCATTAATGAATAAATTAGTTTTGTTAGTCTTGTTACTCATTTAACCATTTCATATAGATTCTGTTTTGTTCATTGCACGTTCAATTCAGTCTTTCCAGTCAAGCACCTTATCATTGATGCAGGAAGGTGATAATTCTATGGTGTTGATCGATCAAGAAGCCAAGTGTCATTCTGTTAATCATTTCTTCTAATAATTAAACAGTATGCAAATGAAATTAGAATGCAGCCATGTGACATAAATACATTGTATGTTTACTGTTGTAGTTGATGAGGAGATACCTAAAGAACCCTTCTTGTCACAGTATCTACTAACCGAATGGCCGAAAGGGTAAAGCTGTTGTTAATCATGGAGATAAAATGTCACTTGTGATAAAACAAATTTTCTCAACCGGTGTTGTCTGAAATTACTATGAACGACTCAGTGATCATGTCATACTCTGCAGAGACATCCAAGAATGTCTTAACTTGTTTTTCTAGTTCCTTTTTGTCAGACCACCGCTCAAATCCCATTGTGTATCTAAATAAAGTCAAACCTGACACATCCCTAGGAGGACCTTGAGGAGCACTGATGGATTTTGGTGGCTACGTAGATTTTATGTCTAGTCTCTTCTGGTTCCTTTGTCTTTTTGGATAACACAATCAGACAGAGAAGGTTATTAACTTTACCAGTAGAATTGTACGCCCATTTTAGGTTACTCCACCAGCGTATTGTTTTCAGGAGATGACACAAGTGAGGTGGCAGTAGTGTAATTTGAAGAGCACCTATGCATGTTGTGTACTTTTCATGAAGGAGTAAGCAAGTAGCGCTTTAGGCATTGTACCGATTCTTTAAATCTGATCACAAAGTTGACTTTTACTAGATACCTTCTACATGACTGCCGAGCTGTTGATGGTTGAAGTCCTATAAATTAGATTTTTTTTGCGATGTTTATTCCTGAGAATTGATATAAATGTCATATATGGATGCTCTATTAAACTAGGAAAAAAATAAACAACCCCCCCAAAAAAATCCTGTATAAAATGGCAATTTGGCTCTGATTGACAGCCGTCAGGCTGAGGGAAGTCCCCCACTTTTTAAGGGCTGTCACTGCAGGCAGCTCACATTCTAGTCATCTTCAGCATTTAAACTATGGACTTTGTGGGTTTGGGTCGAAATCCCTACAACCAGGTTCCCTAATGCCAAAATCCCGACGGCCAACTTCCTTACACAGACAACTCCCTGACGGCCAACTTCCAGACATCTAAAATCCCATCGCTAACACTAACCCCCTTAAACCTAAGCCCTAACCCCTCCAAACCTAGCCTTAACCCCCCTAAATCTAGCCCTAACCCCCCTAAACCTAGCCATAACCCTAACCCCCTAAACCTAGCCATAACCCCCCGAAACCTAACCCCCCTAAACTACTTTGTCTCTTTAACCACATGGATCCAATCCAGCTTCAAAGCAGGACTGGTTGTGGGCTCGTAGACACTCCTTTTGCCTTCAAAATATCAGATTGATGACAACACCAGTTGGCAAGCATGGAGACTGTGAGATCGCTCGGATATGTATGTTTATTCCATAATAAATTGTAAATTGAGTCAGACTGAAGCATCATTTGCGAATTTTGCTTTCTGTCAAGAAATGTTATTTAAAATCAAATTGTTAATAGTAGCAAATGAAAGAAGACAAGGCTTTTGTTGGTTGTTCAGTGTTCTGAGCTCATGAAGAAAGGACTTCAGAGCTTTATACGAAATCGTTAAACCTCTTAACACATAGCATATGTCCTTACAACTCTGTCAGGAGGCATGAGCCAATTTTTCAATCTCACGTCCAACCTCCTTGTGTTTACATTTCTGTCATGCGGGCAGCCATTGAGTTTTTAGGATTTGAAGCTTAAAAGGCGAATTAAAGAGATAGCAAGCCAAACTTTGTGCAAGAAAGTCCCACTTTGCCAAACTCTACCAGTGACCTAATGTTTTGGAGATCAGAGTGTTTTTTTTTTTTTTAAAGTTTAACTAATCTGCTGGAAGATGGACAGATTAGCAAAACATCTCTTAAAGAGATTTAGGCACTAGGCCTTTTCATGATGCCACAAAACCGTGATTACAAAAGATTACAGATTTTTGCAGCATTAAGTAAGGAAATAGGATTGATGCCATATGATGACTAATTAAAATGTCATAAGTGAAGGTCTAATTCCCCTTGTGTTTAGCAAATCTACTTCTACGGACCATGTGTGGTCCCATTCAATTAGGCGGTTACACCCATGTCTTGTAGCTATTTATTTTTAGAGTATAAATAACAAAGTTTATAAAATGTATATAGTTTGTGGGATTAGTTTTCCTATTCAAATGTGGTTTTGTTTATGTTTATCCTAGGCCAAACAGTTGGGTTGCTGTATTCATTCCTTGTTTTTACAGAACAAAATGAATGAGGCTTACACTGAAAATCAGCTAGGACACCAGTACCACTTCACCTGCTGATATAAATTAGTGTTTCAGCAAAGTATATCAGTTAGACAGAATCTGCTTTAATCTCAGGATCACAGAGTATTATCTGCTAAAGATATATTCTATATTTGTGTTGAATTAAAATTATTTATAAAGCACCAACAAATGCCATATTGCTGTCATGAAGGTGGGTGGTGGAGTTGTCTCTTGCTCCTTCTGTTTTCCCAAAATTTTCATCGTTTTACTTGACTGTGAAAAGACTTACAGGGTTATTCAAGGGGAGCCGATCTGGCCCCGAAATGTAACCAGACAGTGGAATTCAGCGTACGGCTACACTTCCTGACCATTTGGCTATTCAGAGAGCAGGCAGTTCGCCAAATGTTGGCGAATTGCATGTACATACTGTGCCTGTTCGGTGCCTGTTCGAGGGCAGTAAATTCCCCCATAGAGAAGCAATGGTTCGTCGATTCAGAGAACACAAAAGAGCAGGGAAAAGTTGCCGAAATGCCCTGCTGTTCGGTGGTCTCATTCAGCAGGTTTATTCAGGCGAATCCCATAGGCTTCAATGTTAAAAATATTCCTGTTTTAATTGAATATCTAATAAACTGTTTATTATATTCTGCAGGAAAAAGTCTTTTTATTCATAGACTTTCTAGGATCTTTAAGGCCCCGTTCACACTGTGCGATTTTTATCGTGCAGATTTTGCCGCGACGTTGCGCTATGTAGCTTCTCCATAGAATCTATGTTTCTATGTTTCTATTTCAATGGGGCTGTTCACATTTTGACGCGCAACGTTGCGGTAGCATGTCGCTGGTACATGACCCTTTTTTAGCGATTTTGCAATTTGCATTGGTGGTGCGTTGCAAAATCGCGCAAAACCGCAACGTTATCGCTCTATGTCGCCAATATGAAAATCGTACAGAAAATCGCACAGGTATTTTTTGGGATTTTTTTTGGGCAAACTTTTTTCCATTTTCTTTTTCTTTTTCATTGACTTTTCTTTTTTCTGTAACAGCCCTTTTTATTATCATTCATTGGATCTTACAGTATATGTAAATTCCAGACATTTTCGTTCAGTAGTTTTTTTGCAAACAGCGTTTAAATTTTCAAACGTTCAAGCGAACTGTTGTTTTTTTTCACCTCGGTCTTCTGCATGTCTGCTTTTTCCAGCAGCTGCTCTGCGCTGTGATTGGCGGCTAGTCGAGTTTCTCCGGCATGTTCGGCGTGATTAATCCAGCTGTTTCTGCGGGATTGCGGTGAGTGTTCGGTGTGTTTGCGGCGAGTTTTCCCTGCACTACGGGGGGGCCCTGCGGTGCTTGCTTGATACACCGCAGGGTCGGCGAACTAGGATCACTGAATCGCTCCGAAGTGCGGGGAACGAAAAGTCACCGAACGTGCAGTAACTTTTCGAATCTCTTTGAATAACCCCATTAAAGCTGTTCTTTCTCATTAAGATGCATTTAATCTTCTCAAATTCATTCTTAACCCCTTCACTACCAAGATCGAGACAGCTCAAGACTTCAAAAACGCACCATCTGGTGCCCGATATCGCGTCATCACGATCTGCAGCTCTGAAAGACGAAAGCAAATTAAATTTG
Organism: Leptobrachium leishanense; assembly: GCA_009667805.1. Taxonomy (NCBI): domain Eukaryota; kingdom Metazoa; phylum Chordata; class Amphibia; order Anura; family Megophryidae; genus Leptobrachium; species Leptobrachium leishanense. The sequence continues at coordinate 261,674,391 of CM019064.1, forward strand.
TTTGCTGCATTCAAATTTTGGCTGCTTTTCGGCAGCAGAAGGTACCTGTAGAGTTTTAGCCCTATGGCCATAATGCCCAAGGCTCTAAAACTGTCTAAACTATGACTTTCAGCAGTCGATGCAGGGAACCACGAACTGCAGCTCAAATGGCTGTAACTCATTTTGGCCAGTAGATGGCGACATCTGCCTGCCAAATAGATTATTACAGTAAAAATACACTAGGAATATTCCCAAATATTTCTTACTGTATAATTTATTACAAATGATTTTTTTTAAAACAAACACTGGTTCGTGAGAATGGTTTCTTGGAAAAATCAATTGGTAGTGAAGGGGTTAATACCTGTCCAATATACCACCCAACCGACCTGTCCAATATACCACTCCTATGAGATCCCTTGCTTATTGTGGACCCCTCACCACTATTATAACAGTTTGCAACTCACACTGTGGGCTGATGGCATGTTTTTGTGCTGGGCGAAACCCAACTAGTCTTCAAAACTAGGGTAAGAGGCTTCTAATCAGACCTCAATTTCTCTGTTTTTGCCAGTGGTTTGAGTTTATGTACTCTGTTCACCAGGTTAAAGGGACACTCTACTCAAAAAATCACCCCCCGTTTTTTTATCCTAACCTATCCCTACTCCCTTAATAAATCTTTCATTTTTTTTTTTTTTGTAACTGTAATACTTACCCTAAAATCCTCTTCTTTCCAGCGGCGTCTTTTTTTTTTTTATACTCACCTCCCTCCTCTTCCGCTCCCGTCCTTCTTCATGCTTCTTGGCTTCTGGTTTACGTGAGAAGCGCGCATGCGCGCCTCTCACATAAGCCAGCCAATCGGCAGGCTTCCTCCCGGCTCCCTCTGAGGATTAGTGTTGCGCGCAAGAGGATGCGCACAACACTAACTCTCAGAGGGAGCCGCCAGCTTCTGCGGTGAGTTGGAGACGTCATCGCGCTGAAAGCGCGATGACGTCTCCTACTCGGCAGAAGCGGGAAATATGATTCCCGCTCTGCTGACTGACAGCTGGGAGGGCGGAGTAAACTTCTCCGCCTCTCTCAGCTGTTTTCAGCCTTTCCTAACGATCGGCTGAGCGGAGGCAGGAGGGACAGGCAAGGGAATACTCCGGGCATCATGACCACCTAAAATAGCTTAGGTGGTCATGTTGCCTAGAGTGTCCCTTTAAGCTTTTGGTGTTCAAAAGATGCAAGGCAAACAGTGGAAATTATCAGCTTTAGAATTAAGTGTATTTAAACAGTGTTAGAGAAGACTATATAAAATATTTGGGTTAGAATTAGGGTTAACCCTAATACTAACTCTAATACCAATTCTATCCCTAAAACTAACACCAATTCTATCCCTAAACCTCATACTAATTCTAAACCTAGTCCTAATACCAACACTAACCCTAAACCTATACCCAATACTAATACAAACACAAACAGGTCTATTCACTAAAAGGTGAAACTCGGGAGAACTTTCAGTAGAAGAGAACAATCTAGACCAAATAGCCGATTTGGAAAGTGAGATAAATGGGAGAATTTTTCTGGTTTGGCTATTTTGACCTAGAATTTTCACTTATCCATTCATTCTCCTGAGTTTCACCTTTAGTGAACAGACCTGTATGATTCTAATGCCAATACATAGACTAATCCTGATACTATCTCTAACAGCATGAACAAATTGCAGTGAAATCTATTTAAACAACGGCAAAAAGGCTATGCAAGGAGGACAGATCTTTATGATTTTCCAGCGCGGGCACCATGACAATACAACATCCAGAGTGAATGTTGAGCAATACCCTGAAAACAGTTTATAAATGAGAGAATAATTTATGTACACATTTTTCAACCAAACTGTCAGGAACAATGGCTGAAAAAGTTCAAATGTATAAGTCATTTGGAAATAGTTGAAAAGCTTCTAAAGCTTCATTGTCAGAGTTGCCAAAAGCCTAATTTAAGTCTGTCCCTGTGTCACATATCACATATTTTCCCAGTAAGGCAGAGCTTTAGCAAGGCTCATTGGCGTGGATTTACAGTGCTTCCTAAGAGCCTGTTATTAATAAAGATCCAAATCATTGTGTTTGCTATGGAACATAGGAAATTAAAAATGTATGGTAGGTTGTTTATTTTACTTGAAGAATGTTGTGATCGTAATATGGATAATTTTACCAGTTTTGAATGCTGCTTAAACGTATTGGATGTCAGCCCATGTTTGTTCCTTTGTGTTCCCAATGGCATGTTTCATTCTTTAGGCTCCAGGCAACTGCCCATGGGCACCTCGTGGGCCTGAAGAATCAGATATGCCTGTGGAATCTGGCACTGGCCCTGAGCAAATCAAGTGAAGATATCTTTTTAAATATTTAATTTAGTATAAATGATATTGTGACGTCTTATTTCAAGAGTAGGTCACGGAGGTTATGAATGAAATATTGGTTGCCATGTTTAATGTCATTAAAAAGAGTAAATATAGAATCAGTAACAGAAAATTATCTATAGTGCTAAATTCCAGATTAAGGTTACTCATTACGTATTTGAAAAGAATTTATATTGTAGTCAACCTTTTTTCATGTTACTTCTAATAGGGCTCCAGATTTTTCATTTTCTTTTTGTTTTAACACTACACAGCAGTTCCCATATTGGACAACACAGCCATTTTCCATCATAAAACATGTGCAAGTCAGAAACGTATCCTTCATTCCAAATCAAAGCAGTAAGCAGGGTGTGGATGCAGGCTCAGCGGTATGAGCAGCTCCTTGTTATTAGACTGCTGGGCCATGGAGTGGAAAGAGATTTGTGGGATAAAAAGAATGGTAAGAATTCCAAGGAAATCCATTTTAAAACCTCCTGTCCTGGTTAAGTATGATTTGCCTGGCAAAGGCAGCGCTCCAGGGCATTTATCATTTATTAAAATGGCATACAATGCATAAAAGACAGGGTTATAAAAGGAATTCTTCTAATTAACATTCCAGTCTATTGTGACATATTCATTTTATGGAAGAACTAGAATTGCTAATAACAGCTGTGTCACTAGGTAGAATTCTTCATCAAAATTATATTCCTGTCCTAGCGTCTTTTTATATAGGTTAGAGTGAATTTATATATGTATGCGTACAGCAGTTGCATTACTGTGTGTGCAACAGTGGAATGTTTCTAAATTATAAATTTAAAGCACAAGATACACATTCCTGGTTAGCATTAATAATGTGTAAATAGAAGTGCAGTTTTCCTGCTCTTTATCTAGCACCAGATGAAAAACTTATATATGGACTTAAGCGTTGGTAATGTAAGACCAATTCACTCAGTATTAGGGTGTGTTTGAGTCCTCTCCCTGGACATCCGGGTAGAGGACCGCAACGTTGCATCTTCTTTTAAAGCCACTTCTTTTCTTGAAGTGCCTAGTACCCTCCTTATTTGCTATGGTGTTGTGGTTGGCTTCACTGGTCCCATGAGCACCCTACATTTCTATGCTTTTTCATAATTATTGTTTTGTGTGCAGCTCACACCTTCTCTTTAAATATTTACCGAAGCGATGGTGAACCTATGGCACACATGCCACAGCTGGCATGCAAGGACCTCTGTGCTGGCATGTGAGCCATAGGATCGCCATCTCTGTTACTTCCGACCCCTTGCCACCGGGAGGTCCGATCCTGTGGGGCCAGCATAGCTCATCCTGGTGGTAATGAGGCCAGCCTTCGGCACGCGTACTGATCGCATCATTGGCTGCCACGGGATCGCTGTCTCGTAGCAGCCAATGATGCGACCGGCACATGTGTGGAATGTGGGTGGCGTTTAGGCCCACGTACCGTGGGGATGGTATAGTACGCTCCATCAGCGCCAAAAGGTTTACAGGGTTAGGCAAGGTGTTCAGTTTCCTTTGCAATGTGCTACAATGTGTACATGTCTCACAGCAGCACACTGCCAGGGACCACTTCACTCATTAGCACACTAGAGAGGTACATGTACCTTTTGTATTATTCTAATAAGTGACATGTTCTCTTGCATCCAACTAAATTACTACTACAAAAATAGAGGAATTGGTATAGGCGCAACAGGAGTGTATAGAATGTGGAGAAGAATCTAAAACACGATCGCCACTGCACCCACAAATGTCATCCCAAGAGTGACACAAAAGACAATAGTTATAGTGAAGAAAAAAGGATGCGGCGCTTCCCAGTGTATAGCAGATTAAAATAATCAACGTTATTTACCAGTTAACCAGAATTGGCACAGAGTCATCAACTGATGAAGAGTCAAAACCTCGAAAAAAATAAAATAAACAGACATAGCATAATACGGTTTATATGCAGATAAAAAATTCCAAGAGGTATATACACTCACACTGTGGAGAGCCTCATCCGGCTCTAGCTATTTCGCCTATGGGTAGATTCATATGGGCTCACCCATTAGCCACTTCAATAGATTAAAGCTTTCCAAAAAGGACATATAGAAAGGAGAAAAAAATAGCAACATAGAGTAGTTCAGCAGAGGCATATATTATGCTTTAATGAGAGAAACTCAGACCACTCACGTGCTGAAGAGCCGCCAAGGCTCAAGTAATGGGCCCATTTAAAACAACCCTTGGGCCCATTACTTGAGCCTTGGCTTACTGTTGATGGTCAAGTTCTTTCAATGAAAAAAACCTTTCTTTATTGTATTTTTCTTCTAAGGCTTAAATACATAATTAGCTCAGGCAGCTGTATGAAGTGTTTTTTCTCAAAGAAGTCACCAGTATTCAGGTCTAATCAGTGGTGTATTTAGGTTTTGTGCTGCCCTAGGCCTGACTAAACTTGTGCACCCCCTAATTTAAATTTGAGGCACCTCTTCCTGGTTAATCCCCACCCTTCCTCTTTAATCTCCACCTTTTCCTCTTAGAGCTCCGCCTTTTCCTCTTTATACTAAAAGTGGATACCAAGTGCCTACTTGTATATTTTGTATACCATTTCAAATGTATCTATTGAGATAAATAAAATTATGAAATGTTTAAATTCAAGCATTTTTACAAAGAACAGCCACGCATGTCAAGTATACTGGATCACAGCCGCTCTAATAGATTGAACAATAAAACCCACAGAAATGGGCACTGTGTATGAGCATATCAGAACTGCACAGCAATAAAACTCACAGTAATGTGCAGTGTGTATGATGAACGTATCCCAGAGTTCCAGGGCAATAAAACTCACAGAATCCATAGCAATAAAACTCTCAGCAATGCAATGTGCAGTGTGTATGAGTGATCAGAATCCACTGCAATAAGACTCCCAGCAAACCGAGTGAATATGAGCACACAGCAATTATTTATTCTATATTTACCGGCCTCCGTCCGCGGTAGGGCTGTGTGCAGAGTCAGCAGGGACTGTGTACGGACTCAGCAGGAGGTCCCTCCAGGCCACGTTAGGATCCCGGCTGTGCCTGTGCGTGGAGCCATCTTGTCAGCAGTGGGGTGCCACTGCCAGAGGGTGCACCGTGGCTTTGATTCCCTTCCCGGTGGGTGTTCAGTCCAGAATAGAGTGAGAGTCCGTGTTAACGAAAGGGCGGGCAGCTGCGTGAGTGTCACGTGGTTCAGCCAGTCAGGTGGTACTGAGACTCAGTACCATCTGACTGGCCGGACCGTGTGACCTGCACGCAGCCTCACCAGGAGCCAGGCAGCTCAATGACAAATTTCTATCACTGCAGTGCTGGTTAAGGAAAGGTCCACTTTAAACAGCAGTAAGCAGACAGGGCTTCATATTCTGCTGATACCCCCCCTTTACCTGCCGTTTACTGTCATCTTCTCTCTCTGCACACAAATCACATACCCCTCCCCTCTCCTAGAGCTGCTGCGGGCAGGGGAGGAGCTATGGAGGGAGGAGAGGGGGATTTTTATTCTATTCGATTTTATTCCGTATGCAAACGCCCTGCTCCGCTGCTCATTGTTTGAGAACACAGCTCAAAGCTGACACACAGTGACAGTGGCACCTCCTAGTACCCCCTAATGACACCCCAATAATCACTGGTACCTGGGGCAGCCCGCCCCCTGCCACTCCCCTAACTACACCACTGCTCTGTGATATGCTCACACACAGGTTTGGTGAACTGCCAGCAAGTACGGTGCTGTTTGAAGGCAGTGCAAATCCCCATAGAGAAGTAATGGTTAATCTATTCAGAGAACACCAAACAGCAGAGAAATGTCAGTGAAATGTCCTGATGTTCGGTGGTTTCAATCAGCAGGTTTATTCAGGTCGAACCCCATAGGTTTCAATGTTAAAAATATTCCCGTTTTTATGCAATATCTAATAAACCATTTATTATTTTAATCTGCAGTAAAAAGTCTTTATTGATTTTTTTTTTAGTACCTTTCAGTAATTTTTCAGCAAAATTCCCCCCGACCTTTTTTTTTAATGGCGGTTTTTCTTTTTTATGTAACAGAACTTTTTATTATCAATCATAGGATCTTATATGTAAATTCCAGACATTTTCGTTCAATAGTTCTTTTGAAAACAGCAGGCCACGGGTTTGCGGTGGCAGCATTCAGTGGCCGACTCCATGCACTTTGGGGACCCTGCGGTGAATGGTGAATTCACTGCAGGGTGGGGAAATTTTATTCCTTGAAGTGCAGGGAACTACAGAACACCAAAATGTTGGCGTCATTTTGGTGCTCTGTGAGTAACCCATTTAGTGGTGAGGTTTTTTGCTGCCCCCTGGAAAGTGAAAGCCTAGGCCTTGCCTACCCAGGACGTACTTGAAAATGAGTGAAATCTCAATGTATCCTTCCTGGTAAAATACTTTGCAAAAGTAAAAAATTTTTTTTCCCTTTTTTCTTTAACCACTTCGCTGCTGAGGACGCGCTCAGCGCGTCCTCAGCAGTCCCGCTGGTGTGCTGAGGACGCGCTGAGCGCGTCCTCACATTGGGGTCAGCATTCGGCCGGGTTCCGGCCGATCGCTGGCCCCTCCGGTGCGGGCTGACATCCTGGATGTCAGCCCGGCATCCGGACCAGCAGCCGCCAGAATTAGGTGTCATCGCGGGGGCGCGATGACACCTAATTCAGGCGCCCCCCCGCATGTGCGGAGGAGGCGCCTGAAAGGGAGGGGGGGAGGTCCTTCGGACCTCTCTCCCTCCCGATCGGCGGCGCACAGGGGGTTAACCCAGGCATCATTTGGAAGGGCACAGCCTGCCCTTCCAAATGATGCCTGGCATTAACCCCTGGGGAGCTGGATCGCGAATCGGCGCTGAAAAGCGCCGGTTCGCGATCCTTTCCCGGAGCTGGCCGACATCTTGGATGTCGGCCAAGCCTCCGGGAACTCCCCCAGAGGACTGGCGTCATCGTGCGTAGCACGATGACGCCAGTCCTAGAGTTAACCCCTAACTGCCACCAACTGTGGAGATAGGGAGTTCCAATGAACTCCCTATCTCCCGATCCGTGGCAGCTAGGGGTTAAATTTTGGTATCGTTGGATCGGCCAGAGCATGGCCGTTCCAACGATACCAAACACTACAGTGAAAAATTTTGTAAAAAAAAAAAAAATGAAAAGAAAAAAAAAAAAAAAATGAAAAAAAAAATTAACCACTTCAATGCTAAGGACGCGCTCAGCGCGTCCTCAGCATTACCGCTGGTGTGCTGAGGACGCGCTGAGCGCGTCCTCAGTTTGGGGTCAGCGTTCGGCCGGGTTCCGGCCGATCGCTGGCCCCTCCGGTGCGGGCTGACATCCTGGATGTCAGCCCGGCATCCGGACCAGCAGCCGCCAACATTAGGTGTCATCGCGGGGGCGCGATGACACCTAATTCAGGCGCCCCCCCGCATGTGCGGAGGAGGCGCCTGAAAGGGAGGGGGGGAGGTCCTTCGGACCTCTCTCCCTCCCGATCGGTGGCACACAGGGGCTTAACCCAGGCATCATTTGGAAGGGCACAGCCTGCCCTTCCAAATGATGCCTGGCATTAACCCCTGGGGAGCTGGATCGCAAATCGGCGCTGAAAAGCGCCGATTCGCGATCCTTCCCGGGAGCTGGCCGACATCTTGGATGTCGGCCAAGCTTCCGGGAACTCCCCCAGAGGACTGGCGTCATACAGTTAACCCCTAACTGCCACCAACTGTGGAGATAGGGAGTTCCAATGAACTCCCTATCTCCCGATCCGTGGCAGCTAGGGGTTAAATTTTGATATCGTTGGATCGGCCAGAGCATGGCCGTTCCAACGATACCAAACATGAAAGTTAAAAAATTTGTAAAAAAAAAAAAAATGAAAAATAAAAATAAAAAAAAATTAAAAAAAAAAAAAATAAACACTTTTTTTTTCTTTTTTTGGTTTGTTAATGCAGCAATATTGTTCCCATTTCAATTATAATGTGAACAATGATGCTGCACTAACGATTTTTGTATGCGGTGCGTTTGTTAAAAATAGTGTCATTTTCCCCAAAAAAAAATGTAACGAGACCCCATCTCTAATTTTTTTAACAAGCGCACCCCATACAAAATATAACCGCAATTGCTCGCATGTTAAAATGTGGAAAAAAACACTTTACACGTTGTAAATTATTGAAAATACATATTTTATTGCATTTTTTGTTATAATATACAGACATGACATAACGTATACATATAATAATGACATATTATGAATCTACCGAGTCTGACGGAAAGAACGATATATAATATGTCGGTGTCATATACTAAAATAAGCCTTCAAAACACGTTTAAACACGATGCGCAAAACAGGTAAAAAAATGACCTCAGCACAGGGGCGGGAAAAGCCTCAGCAGCGAAAGGGTTAAACACTTTTTTTTTATTTTTTTGGGTTTGTTAATGCAGCAATATTGTTCCCATTTCAATTATAATGTGAACAATGATGCTGCACTAACGATTTTTGTATGCGGTGCGTTTGTTAAAAATAGTGTCATTTTCCCCAAAAAAAAATGTAATGAGACCCCATCTCTAATTTTTTTAACAAGCGCACCCCATACAAAATATAACCGCAATTGCTCGCATGTTAAAATGTGGAAAAAAACACTTTACACATTGTAAATTATTGAAAATACATATTTTATTGCATTTTTTGTTATAATATACAGACATGACATAACGTATACATATAATAATGACATATTATGAATCTACCGAGTCTGACGGAAAGAACGATATATAATATGTCTGGGTCATATACTAAAATAAGCCTTCAAAACACGTTTAAACATGATGCGCAAAACAGGTAAAAATGACCTCAGCATAGGGGCGGGAAAAGCCTCAGCAGCGAAAGGGTTAAGGGGTGGGGCCACCTGTGCGGGCCGCCGCCCCCTGGAAAGTGCCGCCCTAGGCCTAGGCCAGAATACACCACTGGGTCTAATGGCAGGGTTGGCACTTTGAGACACAGAAGTTGGTTTAGTGACCCAATGGAGACTCGGGCTCAAAAAGGTTCGCCATCACTGATTTAGGGTGTGTTTGGGCTCACCAGCTCCCCTTCCCTATGCATGCCTATAATATAGACGTGTGTATTTTACACACACAGCTTTGAAGAGCTTCCTCTCTTCTTCAGGTCCAAAACCAAGTGGTGTAATGGGTCCTGCTCGGAAGAGCTTATAACATGGATAGACTTGAAATCTGTCAAAGAAATAGTATCCATTCCCTTGAATCCCCTTCAATAATACACTCACCAATACCCACTATAAGACCCTCAATTCCTCCAGAGTTCTCCAGTTTTTGAGGATGTGCCTGTTCTCTTTCATAGTGTGCAAATTGTGTGGTGGTTCTAGAACACAGAAAGGAATAGGATTATGCACACATACATCACCGAATTCTTCAGCAATAAAAACGTAGTAGTGTTTGTTCAGTTGTAATTGTATATCACAGAGCTCTGTAGCAATAACAGTAGAGTGCATTGTTTTATTATATCCATAGCAATCACAATCGGTGAGTGAATCTAAAAGCTACACTAATAAGTGTTGAAGATGAGTATCACAGAGTAATACTCCTGATGCTCATGTCCACAGAATTCTAACAACAATATGGCATGTTTATGAATGCCACAGTAATTTCCGTTGTGCCCTACAGAGCTTCCCAGCACTCCCATTTCACTCCGTGTTATAAACTGCACTGGGAATACCTATAAATCAAAGTGAATGAATAATTTGCCCTTGCACTGAATGATTTCTTTATCTACTTAATTAACTATAAATAACCCACGGGCTCATAAAAATTATTGCGAAGGCTGTACCATCAGACAGGAAAGACTGTGCACCTCTTTAACGGTTTAAATGAGTGGGTGTTGTGGGTGTTATGCTTGCATGGGCTACATGACATCAATGAATGTTCAACAATAAAGTCACCGCAACTCAGAATAATCAGCTATGCATGTATTTCTAATATACGCAGGCCTTGTAGATGTAACAGCTTTGGTTATTGGTATTACAAGGTTAGTTTGACGAACCAATTGTTATAGTAGAGTATGAGTCTGTCATCCATCACATTAAATAGGAGACTCACATTATTCAAACAATGTACTAGCAATATTCCTTGATAGGGGCTCGTGTCGAGCTGAAACGTTGTGTCTACTTGCTCTTATTGGAACAGTCATATCAAACCCTGTAGTGTGACCGACATGTCTTTGGTTACTAACATTTGGGGCTAATAGCCATACCCTGTTTCGTGGAAGCTGTGGTGTGCTATTCCCGGGCATTTGTCTTCCACTAACCTCTGTATATTGGAAGATCTTACTTGGTTGTGTAAATCAGAGAGCGCCAAGCAGAGGGAGCCCCTAACGGGCAGTCAGTGCAGCATGGTGCTCCACCGCAGGAGAGCCACTTCTCCCAAATGTAATGATATAAAATACAGGCAAGTGGGCAATCCAGTGGTGACATTGGCGTGGGTCTTTACTGGAGTCAAAAACAACAAAACAGCGACGTTTCGGCCTCTCATGGCCTTAATCATGCTGATACATCAAGGATTAAGGCCATGTGAGGCTGAAACGTCGCTGTTTTGTTGTTTATGTCTCCAGTAAAGACCCATGCCATTGTCACCACTGGATTGCCCACTGACCTGTATTTTATATCATTACTTGGTTTTGTGACATGATCATCCCCAGCACATTACTTTCTATGATCATTAATAAAGAAATGAAAAGTAAACCTTGAAGTGAATCTTACTGTATGCTTAAGATGCAGGAGCACAGCTGAATGAGGTCCTGCAAGGGGCGATACATCACTTTGTTTTCTGCCGATATTCCCAGCCCTGAACCACACGTGGAGTACTATACAAAAGCTGGCCCAGAACAAACAGGAGTGGCAAACCTTTGTTGCTACCCTACATGCCAATAGGCATAATGGGCAATAAGGATATTCCCGGCAGGTTCCAGCCAGTGATCCCAGAGAAGTCCCCAGCACTCCTAACACAGTGTGATTGCACAGACAATTGCTAAATAAATCACACAGCATCCGGTTTACATGATCTACATCTTCTCCACTAACCAGGCCCTGCAAAAGATTTATATATTGTATTGTAGTTCTGCTTGTTGTGCTGGACATAATGTTTGCGGAGAAGATATAGACTATGTAAACTGGAGGCTTAGTGAATTATTATATCTATTTTGTCTCTAATCATATTGTGTTAGCAGGAGTCTGTTCCGGGAACTGTCATCTGCTGGAAATATCTTCAGGTGACTATAGGTTTATTTTTTTTTTAATTCTTTATTTAAAGATTCAAAAAGATACAAAGAAAGTCATGAATTCAGACTAACAGAAATAAGGCCTCACAGGGTCGGCTAACCCTCTTAAGAGTAGACCAGCGGAATAACGTAATTTAAGCTATAACAGGCGTGAAACAAAGACCCAGGGTCCGACATATAGCAAGAAGGACACACAGAAAAATTCGAAAGCAAGATCGTAGGGTCACTGTAACATTTAAATGCAGTACTCAGCAAAAATAGTCCGAGAAACTCTGTAAGGGTAGAAAACAAAATCGCGCGTTGAGGGGTGGACTAGTTTTCACCCTGGTTGTATCTCCAGTAGGCTCGGAAAGTCCTGCCACTGTGAGATCAGTCCTAGCCTGAGCAGGATCAGTAATTGTATACGGGACATTTGCGTGTGTTACAACAAGCGAGCCTTCCATACCCCAACGGTAACGGATCCCGGCCTTACAAAGAATCGTCGTCATGTCTCTGAAGCGACGACGGGCTAGCAGGGTCTGAAACGGGAGGTCATGAAATAAGGCCAAGGTAGAGCCCTCAAATCGCACAGGGTCACGTGCCCCAGGATTGGACATAATCTTCACCTTCAAGGCGACCTCCCTGAATGCTATCACAACATCACCAGGTGTATTCCTGCCAGATGTCACAGGTCTCCGAACCCGAAACACGGATCCTATCACCTCCGGTGTGTCCAGTGGAAGACCAGCAACCTGAAGAGCCAAGCGATTAGCGTAGGGCAACAATTCCGCCGCTGCAACCGAGTCCGGAATACCCCTGACCCTGATGTTGCGGCATCTATGTCTAGCTTCCAAAGTCTCCACGGAGCGAGACAGGACCTCCACCTGGGAACTCAGGGCAGTGACCCGTCCTGTCGAGAGCTTGCTCTGATTTCACCTCAGCGGTAGTCGACTGCACCTCCAGCACCTGTGCACGAACAGTTGCGACCTCTTCCCTGACCGCTGCCACCTCTGGTCTCCACACCTTCCGGATCTCGCGCAGCTCGTCCAGGATACAACGGAGGTCCCCCTTCGTCCTCTTCCCGTGGTCGTGGTGCAGCTGTCCTGTCGCTCGACACGATCAGTCCAACCTCAGCCGCCCGGTTCGGGGATCCTGATTCTGGTGCAGGTCGCCGTTCCGATGCTGCTCTGCTGGAGACAGAGATCTGGGGGGCTGTGGTGAGGTTCTCCTCAGATGATTCCTGAGCCGCCTTAACTGGTGAGGACGCCGCCAGTGCGGCCTTGCGCTTCTTCTGCGCACGCTTCTTTGCAGCCACGGAGAGAGGGTGCAATTCCGGGGCTCGTGGTTGCGGGGGAGCCATGAGGTCCCCGACCCACCCCCAACTGACCAGGAGCTATTGTCGTCCTCCGACGATCCATAACCTGGGGGGAGAGTCGAAGACGCCAGTCCTCGGCTAGGAGCTGACCCACCTGCCAAAGACTCCCATATGTCACGTTGGTGAGGTCCCCCCTTCAGCATACGACTGCCAGGCATGATTGGGCAGGAACGGCAGGCACGCTGGCAAAGTCCCGAGGATCACCTTCAGGCCTCCCAAGATGGCCGCGGTCACTAGGCCGAGTTAGTCTGAGGCCGACAGAGCCCCCCCGGAACGCGTCTGCAGAGGGCAAGTAAGGAGGACAGTATTCCCCAGAACGTCCCAGGACAACCGGGTGGAGCGAGAAGCCGTGCAGGAGGATAAAATTCGTTAAAAGGCTTATAGTGTCAAGGAGCTCCTCCAAAACGCAGCCGCTCGCTGCTGCAGTTCGACTATATGTTTATTTAGCTGTCCAGTCACACACAGCAATACCAAGGGTACAGAGACAATGACAGATGCAAACAAAGACACACATAAAGACAGAAACAAACACACAATGATGGACATTAGAGTGAGTGGACAGCATTCTATACAGGGCGGCTTAACATAGGGTCCTAGCAACCTCCATCCTTTGGGAGGAATAGGATAAAAGAACAAAGGGTGATGAGCAGGCGAGTTCCAGGGCCAATTAAGTAGACATGGTATGGAAATCATGCACCCTATAATGTTCAGTACTAGGCTTGTGGAGCACAGACCAGAAAAGGCATGAAATGGTATATAATAGCCATGAATCCTTTTACTATGAATATTATTTTAATGGGGTGGACGACAGGACATTCAACTATTGTTTACTACTAAAAACGTAAGTATAGATTCAAATATCGCTCTCTGGCAGTGGAGTGGTAACTTGGCTGACCTAGAGTACGAGTAACATGGCATATAACAATAGGTAATTTCAGAAGGCTCAAGTGATTTTTCCATTACTTATTTACAGGCAGCTAGGAACAATATGTGTCATAGATTGCATTTATTAATCAGCACCACAGTTATGCATCACTGTTTGTCTTCCTACCAGTAAAACAATAATCAAGCATCATGATTATTATATAATTTGAATAGGGATAGATAACTCTGGACACCAAGAGGCATAGTGCAGAATTCCAACAAAACAGAACAATAGCACACAGTGGGGATAAACAGGGGATTCAGATTTTATAGTATCTGATAATGGGGCAATGTTTGCCAAACAAGACAAAGACTGTCACAGATCTAAAGCATATTCTATACGGGGGTGGTGGAAAGGGCTGCAGTGACATCAGAAATAATAATAAAAAATATACAAAGACAATAACGATCTTAACAAAACTCACACGTAACACAGACCCTTACAGACACAGTGAGGCTTGGACCTAAGAGAGGGTTGGGGAATAAAATGACGTGTCAGACCTCAAGGACCAATAGTTCTACATTCTCCAACCATAATGCCAAGTCCAGGTATCCCCAGTCCAAAGTCACTAGTCACAAATGGGTTAATTAAAAGGAGCATTGAGGGCAAGTGAGGGGGAAAAGGAAGACTGACAGAATGAGGTGAAGGGACTGTGCAATGGGGCATCATCAGAAAAAGGACCGGCAGAGAAATGTGGGACAATGCACAGGATGTGGAAATAGGGACAGGTACTGGAAAATATGGGACCAGTGAGAGGGGGAGATCTAGTGGATCAGGGATAGGGGATCAATGACATGGACAGCAAGGAGTAGTGTAGTGAACTCAGGTTACTTTTACATGCTTCCATAAAGTGTTTTCTTGACCAAATATTAACTGTATAATTGTCAGGAACGTGGGGATGGTACCTGGGTGGCACCTGGATGGCAGGGGTATGAGCCCAGGAGGCAGTGTCCTGCACTGATAAGCAGGCGGGAAGGGGTAGGGAGGATGATGTGGAAATAAACTGACCGGATGATTCTCAGAAGGATGATGGTGGAGTTGCAGGAAACATAAATAATAAACAGGAACAGATGGGTATAGCAGAGCAGCGAGTTAGCAGCACCTCACTCTCTCAGCACAAGAGCTGTAATGAACCAGCCATGTTAATTGTGGGGCAGAGCCCTTTATTTTGTGAGTCACGTGTGTTGGTTGTGAGTTAACTGTTGCATTGCTGGATGCTGATAGTGAATGCTGGTTACAGGGCAGGAACAGTACATAGAAGTGTACCACCAGGGGGGGTTTCAGGATGGCTACAGCCAGGGATCCTGACAATAATCTAGATGGCTCATTTGAAATCATTATGATTATATTTAAAAATGATATAGATATATAAATATTTTTTCCTTCTTGTGTGTATGCGAGTATTAAGTATAAATGAGCTTCTATTAATTCATATAGGAGTTTAACTTTTTTATTATAGGAGGTACATTTATGTTTCTAAGCTTGGCATTAGAAGCTTTAGCTTTTAATAAAACACTGTAAATGAACAGATTTTTCTTGTATCTCCAGGCAAGTCAGTTTTTTCCTCCTGTCATCCCATTTTTATCTCTCCTTGCTTATAAATAAGATTCCTTTTCAGTTGTATAATTTGCTCTGTCCAAGGAGGAGGTACCTTCAACCTCACATGAACTCATGCACTGTGAAAATATGCTTGAATGCTGGGCAGTAAAATGAAACGCATTCTCAGCTACAGTGACATTTCCACATAATCTTTGCCACTTTAAAGTCTATTTTGCAGGAAAAAGTGATGGTCGTGAAACACTTAATTTGCTTCTCTTTTCTTAGCACAGTATAAACTTTCTAGTATGTGATTAAGACATCAGACATGACTGCCAAAGGAAAAAAAAAATCTAATTTTGTGCAATTAGAAAATACATTGTTTAATCTCCTTAGCTCCTCCAATCAAAAAAAAAAAAAAGAAAGAAGATTTTTAACAAACCTAAAATAATAATTTGCTGTGGGAAAAATCCCATTAATTCCTGTCAAATGACTCATAATCATTAAATCTACATAATTGCTGCAGATTGTCATCTTGAAAAAGCTAAACACCTTATCAGCATGTGTCTAATGTGCATCGTCTGAAGGCTCATTAATGATAAAGCAAGAGCGTTTTCATTAAAATAATATCACAGAATACTTTATTTACAAGACTCCTCCTACAGACAAACATGTTTATTTATTCTGCTTTCTTTTCATTCCTTTCCTTGTTTTCTATATTTTCCTATCCTTTCCTTGTTTTCTATATTTTCCTATCCTTTCCTTGTTTTCTATATTTTTCCCTATTCTTTCCTTGTTTTCTATATTTTCCTATCCTTTCCTTGTTTTCTATATTTTTCCCTATCCTTTCCTTGTTTTCTATATTTTTCTTATCCTTTCCTTGTTTTTGTCCTCTCGGTTTGCTTTTCGTCAGCACATTTCTTTTACTATAAACATTTTCTACATTTAGCAAGCCAACAGTATAGGAAACATCACTCGGTTGTTTATGTGTAACCTGGTAGTGCTGTCACAGAACTCTTCAATCCATTCACAACAAATAAACTGGTTGGAATAAAAGTGCTCCTGGATATACCTGGTGTTGCGTGGTCATTATAGTTTATTTCTTTTCTACATTTAGGCCTCTCTTCCGGTCGAGCCCCTACAATGGAGTTGCAAATGGGTAAATGTGGCTTGAGACGTTAACTACAGGCGGCTCTGAAATTAGGCAAAATAGGCAGTCACCCAAGGGCTCGCTCAAAACAGGGGCCTCCCTTGCTATTGTTTGTTTGGGAAATCCGTATGTGCACGTTCATGTGACTGGTGATTTTTTATTATCTTTTTTTAAATGAATTTTATTATAAGTAGGACAAATATGCAGATCAGTCAGGTATAACATTGCAAGTGTGCCGACATCGTTACATTTTCAAACAGCAATAATCAGATAATCAGTACATATTCTCAAAAGACAATTCCAAAGAGAAAATTGAAAGAAAAGGTACATTTCAGTACAAAGGATGTATTCCAATGAGATCGTAGACTATTCGCTATGTATCGGGCAATGAGTGCGCTGCTATCAATCTGGACAGAAAAAGTAGTTTGTACAGTTTAGAAGGAAAGAAAGGCGTCAGTGAAGGGAGAGATCCGTAGTGAAAAAGAGACAGGGAAACATAACTAAACAACAAAGAACAAAGAGAAGAAATAAAGGGGGGGGGCAAAGGGGTAAGGCTATGGGTGATATTTCTCATAAATTCACACCTATATCTACATACACCGGTTTGCCAAGACAGTGGTCTCAGCCTTAATTATATCTTTTTTGGGTTAATTTCTGCATATTAATGGGGGCCTTGCAGCTGAGCTTTGCGTAAGGCCTCACTACCTCTAGGGCCTCCTCTGACATTAACCTTTCCTTTAGCAGCTCCTTATTGCTAGCCCTTTTCGAGTAAGCCAGTAAATGGCATATGTGATAAGGGGGTCATTCTGAACAGAAATCCTTTCATTTTTAACTTTTTAGAATGGCGGTTACATAGCAAGCAATGGTTAGCCGTTATTAACACCGCATCAATGAGTTAACTATTAACTAAATCACTGCGGAAGTTTGTTATCCTTGTCCATGTGGTGGTTCCTTGCTTTGTAATTCAGACGAATCAATGAAAATTCAGGTGTATCATGATTTGTCTGAAAAAGTCTGTTGTGAAGTATCCAATCCTCATAGTGAATATCTTGCATTCAGAAAGAAATTAGTAGAAAGCTTACTAACACATTCCTCGCTGTCACTTTCATGAATATAATTTACACTTTCTCCCCCTTTTTTAAGCCTTGAATTTCACGATGGGACATACCACGTGCTAAGATTTTACTCATCACACACTTGACATTGACTTTATAATAACTATCCTGAGGCAGGAAGCCAAAGATTATATCCTCTCCATGTTTATTGATTAACTGCGCACGCGGTCCTCTAGTCTAGTGTACACAAAGCAGCCAATCGGCCACAGCCAACAGCTACAATGCATAGCTATGTGCTTTTTACTACTTTGTGTATAATGCCTCTGACATGTCACACACAGCACAAGCCCATGTAATTTACCATGATTGATTTGTTTATTATCTAAGATTCCAAAATAACTCCATGTTGGAAAGGGCTTACATTCTACGGTGTTGCCATCTCACATGTTTATTATTCTTCATCTGGTTGTCTTCTTCATTGACCATTTTTTAAACGCATAACAATGCTGGAAGGAGTTTCTGTGGCAGGTTAAATAGAAGTAACCAGTATTTAGGGGGGGGGGGCGCAGGCGTTCCTTAAACCGTCTGTTAATGCAGAGGTGTTTGTTAAAGTGCTGACGTCACCAGTCCGAAATCTCAAGGTTCTAGACCTGTCATTTTATACATGCTATAGAATCCATCATCCCAGCTAGACTTAACTCAGTAAATGATTTTGTATATAAACAACCTTTCATGGGTTTGCTGGAGTCCTCTAGTACATTGTAGAATATCTTATCCCTTTTATATACTATTGTGTTTAGATTTCTTAAATGTAGCTGTACTAACTAGTGATACGGTCCTGTTGATTGTTTCACTTTGATTTGCGCAATACATTTAAACCTGAACATATTTTTTTAGAGAAAGGATTTTACCAGGAAGGATACATTGAGATTTCTCTCGTTTTCAAGTATGTCCTGGGTGGCGAGTGTGTACCGTTAGGTGTCTTGCCCAAGGACACTTACTGGAGAGGTGCTCGTCGGGATCGAACCCATGACTCCACAGGCTCTTTCCATGCAGAGCAGTGATGTTACTTCTACTCCACCCAGCCGGTACAATTGCATTGGTATTAAAGATGCCATGGCAGCTAAAGCTTAAAGAGGATATTCATTGTGTACCTTAAATGTATTCTATCATCTTTCAAATGAATCATGATTCTTGTTAAACCTTTGATAAGGCTGGCCGTCCACTGGATCCATATAGTCGAATGACCAAGTTGGTCGCACGAATACAGATCCAGTGGACGGCCACTGTCGACTTTCCAAATAATGGCACATATTTTTAAGTAATTCAATGTCAGAGCTGCTACTCTGACATTAAAATACTTAAAAATACATGCCATCTTGCTCTATGATTATGTAACCTGAACGCAGTCCTCGCCACTAGACACAGTGGCAGAAATGTTTGTTGTGAGCCCAAAAGACAAGGATCACAGCGGTTTCTCCTTCATCAGGGTGCTGTTCTGTCTTCCTGCCTTCACCCAAGTACCTTCTATGATGTAACATTGTGTAGTTTAACTATGTGAAATATAACACCCAAAACGAATGGTTGCTAAAACAGTAAAATAAAAAATTAGATATATGCTCCTAAAGACCATTATTCCTCCTCCGTGTTAGTGTTCAGGAAGGACAATTCTGGATTATTGCCATGCTGTCAGCTTTTGTCCTCCCTCTTTACCTGTAGTACTTATCTTTGTCAGGGATTCAGGTAAGAAACTGAACATATATAGGGTTAATCACTAACCATCGTAGTGCCCCATTGGTGCAAACAAAGGCAAATATCACCGTGATGATGAAGCTCCTCTTGATGTGGTTTCAAGATCCCTCTCAGGAGTGCTGCGGTTTATTGTTGTTGCAACAACGTTACTGAATAACCACCATACTGTCTACTGCTTTAGGTGTCAAAATTCCCAGGACATGTTTTGGTTGCATATCTTTGACATCAGATCCTTTTGATCAGGACTGGATCAGCCAGGTTTTCCTGGACACATTACTATTTCATGCAGAGAGGAGCACATGAGAAAATACTTGCATGTATAATTCATATTCTGCAGGAAGGACATCAAGGCAGGTCACCCATATGGATTCCACATGCTGTGGGGTTGCATGTTTCATACACGGCCCATGAGCATGAATATATTATATGAATCCAGGATAACATGGCCGCACTGGTAACCTTAGAACCGGTATATAAATAAATTTACAACTGCAAATTATATTTTTTCCCCACTTTCTCTCTGAGTAAACCCAGATAAAGAGCACATTAACAGCAGCTGGAATTATTGAATATCTGTGAACATAAAATGCCAGTATTATTCTATATAACTCACCTTGAGTGTCGGTAATCATTTTCCAGCACAGCTTCCGTCTGCAATATTGCTGAAGGACCAGTGGTAATTTGCACCATCTTCTTCATGACCATGCACTCATTTGGTTAACAAGCCTAATTAAAAACATCATTGTGTGATTAAGATAAGTAATGATGACTTACATGTTACCACATGCAGGCACTGCTGTGGATGATAATCACCGTGGTAATTGCAATGGTCCAGCATTTACTTCCCATTCTAAGACAGCATCTTCATTACCATTATTCTTCTAGAATGGCAAAATTCATATGAGAAAATTCCAATTAAGGATCATTACAAAAGCAAACTGCAAAGCATCATTTTTGTTTACAATCAACCACCATCGATGGTTTAGTTTCTAAAATAGTCAGCCGTCATAAATTGTTCTTCTCTAACCTGTTTTGGTCCAGCAGCTTTAAGTCTTTGCGTTTTTCTTCCAGTTCTCTGCTTATTTCCCACCCTGAGAATTACTGATCATATAAACTTACATCATTCTTCTCATGTGTAGTGTTCAGGATAATACGAGACGTCTTGGGTTTTCATTAATAGGTTCATTAGCAACTAAGCAACGGGCTCCCTATAACAGCAACTGGCTGCGCCTCTAGTCAGCCTCAACTGGGAGACAAAATGGATGACCAACTGTCAACAGCCAACCGCCAAAAGTAACACCCAAACCCCCCCCCCCATTGGCAGCCAGCACAACATGTGTTTTAGATAAGCTGTTTTTATTATTAGATGTATAAAGTATTTTACCAGGAAGGAAACATTGAGATTTCTCTCGTTTTCAAGTATGTCCTGTTTTTAGATGAATGTTCTTTTCTTCTTCTATCACCTGTTGTGGTGCTGCATCAAATGGCAATGGCATTCCCCTTCCTGCCAGTTAAGGCAGGGTCAGACACGCGTCTTTGAGAGCGAAAGGAACATCCATGAGAGTGTACGTTCCTTCTACTCTGACGCCCGTCTGGCCACCTCACTGAGCGCAGTTAGTGCACTCAGCGCTGCAAGATTGGATTTCCCCTTATGGAGGATCATTTTTTGCAGCCCCGTCCAACGCGCATCTAGTGTTTTGATGGAGAGGCATTCTGCGCATCCACTTGTAGCGCACACAAGTCGCGCACATGCTACAGCGTGTGAACGTCCCATCGAAGCGTCACAATGCTGCAACGGACGCCGAGAGGCGCACCTAGTGCGCTCGTCTGACCCCGGCCTTAACCCACACATTTGTATTCAATTTATAATTTTTAATTGTATTTATTTTATTAAATTTCTCTTGTGTTATCAAGGAAACTTTGAGATTTATGCTTTTTTTTATGATTGCTCGTGACAGTGCCTCAAGTACAAGGGGCTCTGTTTTTACAAATGTAATTATGTCTCTATTCATTCTCTGCATTGGGTTAGATTTTAACATAAACCTATTATTACGCTAAGGCACTTCTGTCACGAGGATGAGCTTTGTCCTCTCTGTACGCCATACACAATATGAGTACTTTGTCCCAGTGGCACTTCCCCCCCTGGTGGCTGAGATAAGTTGATACAGCTTGTGACAGCTCTAAGCAACACTAGCACTCACATGTCAGTGAAAAGAAATACTGCCCCTCCTCCAATCTGCTGCCCTATGGAAGCATACACCCCTGCTGAAGCTACGATTTCCAGATCAGCATGTATTCCCAGACACATACAGTATAATTATTCATGCTGATGGGCAGCACTTTTTCCTCTTCGCATGCAATAGTACTGTAATATGTGTCCAGGAAAACATGTCAGATTTTTGATTTTTAAAGATCAATATATCTAGGTAACTGTGTAGATTATATATTGACATTTTCCATTTTGATCTAATTTAGTCTATTCATCTTGCCAGTCATCTAATTATCTAGTATGTTTATACAGGGTGTCCATAAAGTCTCTTTACAATTTCAAAACTTTATTACAAAAGCAAATGAAAAGACAGATAAGTGAAAATTATTGCAAAATGAGACGTATATATTTAAGCTTCTTTTTGCCTCATTTAATACACCTCTATATGGGCACCGTTAGCTGCATGAAGCACATCAAGACAGTGCTCGATTTCTTGCCATGTTCGCTGTAGCATACCCTCATCAATGGTGGCTGTACGGGGTTCATTTAACCCCTTAAGGACCGCTGACATACTATGTACGTCCTACCCACGGGTCTCCCTTAGACCCACGGATGTACATAGTACGTCAGCGGCGCCTAACCCCCCTCCCGCCCGATACTTACCTCCCTCGCAGATCTGGCAGGGAGGAAGCCTGCCCTCATGATTTACATGGGCCGGCGAGCTCGATGACGTCACCACACTGCGTGGTGACGTCATCAGCAGGCGCCCCCATTGAAATCAATGGAGGGGAGGGGGGGCTCCTTCGGAGCCCTCTATCTCCCCAACCATTGAAGATAGAGAGATGCAAGTTGCACCGCTGGAAAGGGGAGAGTCTCACTGCATTAACGGTTTCGCTGCCGGATCGCGATTCGGTGCAAATTTGCGCCGAATTGCAATTCAAACCTGGAGGGGGCTGACATCGTGGATGTCAGCCAAGCCTCCAGGTCGCCCCCCACCCACTGACATCCTCACCATATGTGTGAGTATGTCAGTGGGCCAGTTAACCCCCTAGCTTCCATGTAGAGATAGGGGGATCCTTTGGATCCCTTTTTCTCCCGATCCGTGGCAGCAAGAGGATCATAGCCTTTCCAATGATACCAAACATGACCAGGTTTGGTGTAAAAATAAAACTTTAAAAAATAAATAAAAATATAATAATAAAAAAATAAATATATATATATATATTATTTTTTATTTTTTGTCTGGGGGGGGGTTTAGTTAATTAGTACATATGCTAATTATTTTTAGATGACAGCCTAAAACAGTCAGAATGAGCTCAGCGCACATAGGTGAACTGGCTCAGCAGTGAAGGGGTTAAAAAGCAAAAAACATGTAAAAATTGGGTATTTCTATTTAGCCGGGGTCTTTTTTGGTGGTTGTAGATTTTGGGGATTAACCCCTTCGCTGCGGGGGACGCGCTGAGCGCGTCCACCCGCAGGTA
Source organism: Leptobrachium leishanense (assembly GCA_009667805.1). NCBI lineage: Eukaryota > Metazoa > Chordata > Amphibia > Anura > Megophryidae > Leptobrachium > Leptobrachium leishanense. The sequence continues at coordinate 261,697,472 of CM019064.1, forward strand.
GCGTTCCTTGCGGAGGACGCGCTGAGCGCGTCCTCCCTTTGGGGCCAGCGATAGGCCGGGTTCCGGCCGATCACTGTGCCCCCCGGTGCGGGCTAACATCCTCGATGTCAGCCCAGTACCCGGAACCGCCGCCGGCACAATTAGATGTCATTGCGGCGGCGCGATGACATCTAATTCAGGCGCCCCTCCCGCATGTGCGGAAGAGGCGCCTGAAAGGGAGGGGGGGAGGTCCTTCGGACCTCTCTCCCTCCCGATCGCCGGGTGCAGGGGGTTAATCCAGGCACCGTTTGGAAGGGCACAGCCTGCCCTTCCTAACGGTACCTGGAATTAACCCCATGGGGGCCGGATCACGAATCGGCGCCGAAAAGCGCTGGTTCGTAATCCTTTCCCGGAGTGGCCGACATCTTGGATGTCGGCCAAGCTTCCGGGAATGCCCCCTGAGGACTGGCGTCATCGTGCATAGCACGATGACGCCAGTCCTGGAGTTAACCCCTAACTGCCACCAATGGTGAAGATAGGGGGTTACAATGAACCCCCTATCTCCCGATCCGTGGCAGTTAGGAGTTAATGTTTGATATTGTTGGATCGGCCAGAACATGGCCGTTCCAACAATACCAAACATGACTATGAAAAAAGTTTTTTTTTTTTTAAAAAAATTAAAATATATATATATTTTTTTAAAAAAATTATAAAAAAAAAATAAACAAGTTTTTTTTTCTTTTTTTTGGTTCGTTAATGCAGCAATATTGTTCCCATTTCAATTATGTGAACAATGATGCTGCACTAACGATTTTTGTATGCGGTGCGTTTGTTAAAAATCGCGTGATTTCCCCCAAAAAAAAATGTAACGAGACCCCATCTCTAATTTTTTAAAAGCGCACCCCATACAAAGTATAACCGCAATTGCTCGCATGTTAAAATGTGAAAAAAAAAACACTTTACATGTTGTAAATTATTGAAAATTCATATTTTATTGCATCTTTTGTTATAATATACAGACAGGTCATGACGTATACATATAATAATGACATATTATGAATCTGCCGAGTCTGACGGAAAGAACGATCTATAATATGTCTGGGTCATATACTAAAATAAGCCTTCAAAACACGTTTAAACATGATGAGCAAAACCGGTAAAACTGACCTCAGCACAGAGGCGGGAAATGTCTCAGCAGCGAAAGGGTTAAATTCCGCAAAAAGTGTGTTTTTACCATTTTTTCATCATATTTCATATTTGTCTTTATAGTAAATTATTGGATATGATGGAAATAATGGTATTTTTAGAAAGTCCATTTAATGGCGGGAAAAACGGTGTATAATATGTGTGGGTCGAATAAACGAGTAAGAGGAAAATTTGACCTAAACACTAACAGCGCAGAAACGTAAAAACAGCAGCGGTCACTAAAGGACGGATTTGTGTAAAACTGCCCGGTCACTAAGGGGTTAACAGTGTATCTCATTCATCAACAGGCTACCTGAAATACACAAATGCAATGTGATAAAACCTTGATAACCACTGAGTACATAGAACAAATCTGATAAAGATATCTCAATTGCCTTTGTAATAATTTTTTTAAATTGTAAAGAGACTTTATGGACATGCTGTTTATCAGAGATTGTAAGGTCCCTCAGGGACAGAGTCCTCCAAACCTACTATATTATCTTTGTTTTCTAGCATTCATTTGTACTTAGGTTGCAATGTATCCTCTCTTATCTTTTTGCCTTGTACAAAGCTATGAAATCTGTGGGTGCTTTATAAAGTGAAATAATATTACCCATCTGTCTCTAGTGTGCCAAGTTGCATAATCCTCTTTTACTATAATCTGACATGCATTTACTCGAAGAATGAACCTTTAATATCACGCTTATACCACTGAATAAATGTTGAAAAAAGCTATAGTTTAAAAAAGAAAAAGCGGTTTAACATTAATATGTAAATAACATGCAAATCAGACAATACATCATTAAGAAATAGGAGGCGGTAAATCCTGCTGGAATGGCTTCTTTCATTATAACCCTGTCTGCAGGGATTCCCTCAGCCGTGCACACTTTACTGACAGCTGGTGCTTGCTATTAAAGCAAGGGCTTAGCGTCTCATTTCCTCAGAACATTTCCAGGACTTCAGAAATCCAGGCTCTACGATATTGGTAATTTAGACTCAATATACAAAGTAATTGTAACACTTTTTATCCATTAGGTCTGCTAGAGACTATAAGGAATAATCACTAAGTCAGGAATTGAGCATAATTGACAGGAACATGCAATTTGTAAAGCTGAAACAGGGATGGAAAAACAGCAGAAATTGGCATTTTTGTAATTTGGTCATTTTTTGCTAATTCTTAAATACATTAGAAAATTTGAATTGCTTTGTCAATTCTGCACAGACACTTCTTGTGGTTTCCTCCATGTTTACACAAGCATTTTCAGAAATTTCCTCCATTATTTATTTTCTGCCTTTACCCAGTTATTCCTATTTATGGTAAGAGTCCGCGGAATTCTCTCTGACCAAAACACATGTGTTTTACTTGCCAGTAATGAAAAAACAGTGTGGTGGGACAGGCGCTTCTTCCAGCCAGTGGGGGTGTTCTTTAAGATGTTCCCTCTATTTAGATGGGGTCCAGCCCTCAAATAAAAGAGAAGCAATTATATTGCGCAGTATGTCAGGTAGATATATGAATAAACCCCTTTAGGGAGAATTGACTCACATTTTTCAGGCGCTGGAGTACTGTAAGGGGAATTCGGCATTCCTAAAGCTGCTGGTTGCTGTTACATCTAGTGTCTGATCTTGAGACACTGAAAAATGTGAGTCAATTCTCCCTAAAGGGGTTTATTCATATATCTACCTGACATACTGCGCAATATATTTGTTTCTGTTTTATTTGAGGGCTGGACCCCATCTAAATAGAGGGAACATCTTATTGGGACTTTTTCCCCTAAAGCAGCACATGTGTTTGAACAGCCCTGATTGGCTGCCTAGCCAGGCATCTCGTCATCCTGATGCACATGCACACTGGAATGACTCACTGCTTTATTTTGTGCATGGAAGCTGTCAGTGATGCAAATTATCATGTTTTTGTTTTTTTAGATTGCTCATTTCTATTGGCTCCAAATGTATGTTCTATAGAAAGTGTGCATATACATACATACATACATACATACATACATACATACACAGCACTGGGTCCAGCACTCAGTCAATCCAAGAGGTGTCTGGTGCAGCAATCTTGATGAACAATATATGCAAACAAAAGCAGATGCATTCAGGGTCTTGCAAATGTAGAACAACAACATTTATTAAATCCAAACATTAAAATACATGGGTCCGACGTTTCGGCTCAAGCTGAGCCTTTTATTAAGGAAGGACCTTGATAAAGGCTCAGCTTGAGCCGAAACGTCGGACCCATGTATTTTACTTTTTGGATTTAATAAATGTTGTTGTTTTACATTTACAAGACCCTGAATGCATCTGCTTTTGTAAATATATTTTTGTCTCTTAGGAGAGGTTATTAATGGTACAGATACAGTTATTTGAATGCGGTTAGTGTGTTTACAATGCAATATACACTGTATTCTGTATGTTCCTCCACAGAGTCGAGCCAGCACTCTAATCCACACAAAGCTGTGTAATTCTCCAGTCTATACATGGGACTCTCACTATATTGTGTTAAATGGATCATGATTTCAATGTCCCATCCCCCATCTGCAGACAGAAAATGAAGCTGGTTAGATTCATTTAACAGAGCTCTCCGGAAAGAATTCACAGAAATGTGCCTGAACTGTAACAATAACACATTTTAAACCATGAGCTTCCCATCAGATAAAACGTACTGAAAATACCAGTTACAAATGCACAAGACGGTAAAATCAGAATTTATTTTTTCCCCCAGATCTGCCATTAATAAACAAATAAGGAAGGCCCTATCTTCCAGCCCTAGGTCAGCTTGCCTTTTTGTGACAGCTCCCACTACTCAGTGAGTTCTGAAAGCCAAAACAAACAGCGCGCCTCCTTGAGCAATTCAAATGGAACCGTATCGAAGGTATTTTCGTGGCTTCCACCCAAAAAATAAATAAATCAGCAAACGACTATCACGTCCCTCAAAGCATCCTCTATAACTTGGACCTTAAACTATGCGTTTCATTTTCCATAGATGATGGCTGTACTAAAGGCTCAAGATTTATTATCAGAAGTCAGTCCTCATGATCTGTCATGAACATACAACACTATTCCTGAGTACCCTACTTGGTTACTAGGTTCTCATATATTGGACACACTACCAAACAATAAAGCTTTCCTTTCACTATCATAATTTAACAAAAAAAAAAAAAAAAATATTTCTTTACTGGAAATCCAGATCAGGATCCACCATGTATGCTAGTGTAATATTAAAATTTAACTTTTATTGTTACGAAATAAGATACAATCCTAAACATACATTTTAAAACAAATTATAAAATAATTGCGCACTTAACCCTATGTCACTAAATAACCTCTTCACCATATCAATAACGTATTGAAGAGAACTGGAGCGCCACACCAAAAACCGATACGCTCAACGGTTTGCAAAATGCTGTTAAGTATATATTGTCATATATAACATTACGTACATTGATTTGGTCAATATCAGGGGCAGAAGACGCAGTAAACCCTTTCAGAAATAACTCATCAGGCGGAAAAGAGGAATCGCTACTCATATATCTCCATCATTCCTTTAACCCCATCACCGCTGAGCTAATTTTGACAGTTTTGTGCTCATCATGTTTAAATGCAGACCCAGCCAATTAAATATCTTTTCAACAGACATGGCAGATTCAATATATATAAATTTTATATGTATACGTCATGTCCTGCCAGAATTCTATAATGAAAAATATGATTTTCCATTCAGATATCATTTACAGAGTGTAATTTTTATTTTTTACATTTTATCATCCAAACCTTTTGTGGTTATATATTCTATGGGAATAAATGGGAACTGGTTATTATATTTTTCTGAGAGAATACACGATTTTAGCTAAAACTGAAAAAAGTGAAAATTTTCATCGTGGGAAATGAAAAGGTGAGTTAGTGCAGCATCATTATTCACATTATAACTGAAAAGCGAGAAATAGCACTGCATTATAAATAAGAACAAAGATGTTTATTTTTTATTTTTACACATAACCTGGTCATGTATGGTATCATTGGAAAGGCCATGCTCTCTATCATCTATTGATAGGGAATTCTCTCCCTGGAAAAGGAGGAGATTCCCTTTTTGACATCATCGTGCCCATGCACGATGACATCAGAGGGTGAGGGGAGGCACCAAAGGTGGGATTGACATCCAAGATGTCAGCCCACACCATGAAAAGTCAAGCCAATCGGCACTGGATCGCAGTACTGGCAGGTAAGGGGTTAAGAGGGGCATCGCTGGAAAGGTCAAACTGGGAAGAAATAGTTCCAGTCTCCCTCTGTGGTGCTGTATGATCTCGCTGGAGTGCGATTGCGCAGGGCTCACGGGTCAGAAACGCAAAACTCTATGGAGTCCTATGGACTACAAGAGTTGATACTCAAGGCGGCACTACTGTGAGTATCCCAGTGGTTAGCTCTATGTTCCGGGGAAAGGTGCCGGGGTAGTGCCTGTCCTGGAATCTCACGCTAAAATGGGGACACTATGAGGAAATCTGCAGGAAAAGGTTTTCCCCGTTAGCATCCCAATTTTAGCATTAATCAGGGAATAGGGCCCAGAGTCTGTTATTTATACCAGCTCTAACGACCAACTTCATAATATATAACTTATGCCATACAGCCCTTCAACGGATCACTGATACGTGGATTGTGCAATGATGAAAATCAATCTGATGCATGCAGACATACACACACACACATAGAAAATGTCGGCAGATAAGAACCTTTCGGCCCATCTAGTCTGCCCAATTACATGGATACTTTACCTGGATTTATCTTTTGTTTAGGATAGCCTTATGCCTATCCCATGCTTGCTTAAATTCAATCACTGTTTTGGCCTCTACCACTTCAACTGGAAGGCTGTTCCATGTATCCACCACCCTCTCAGTAAAATAATGCTTCCTGATGTTACTTTTAAACCTTTGCCTCTCTAAGACTATGTCCTCTTGTTTTGCTACTTTGTTTCCTTTTAAATATACTCCCTTCCTCTACCTTGTGGATTCCCTTTACGTATTTAAATGTTTCTATCATATCTCCTCTGTCTCGTCTTTTTTCCAAGCTATACATGTTAAGATCATTAAGCCTTTCCTGGTAACTTTTCTCCTTCAAGCCGTACACCATTTTAGTAGCCCTTCTCTGAACTCTCTCCTATGTCTATATCCTTCTGGAGATACGGTCTCCAGTACTGCACACAGTACTCCAAGTGAGGTCTCACCAGTGCTCTGTACAGTGGCGTGAGCACGTCCCTTTTCCTACTGCTAATACCTCTCCCTACACAACCAAGCATTCTGCTAGCATTTCCTGCTGCTCTATTACATTGACTACTTACCCTTAGATCCTCTGCAATAATAACCCCTAAATCCCTTTCCTCAGATGTTGAGGTTAGGACTGTATCAAATATTCTATATTCAGCCCTTGGGTTTTTACGCCCCAGGTGCATTATCTTGCACTTATCCACATTAAAACTCAATTGCCACAGCTCCGACCATTTTTTTAGTTTACCTAAATCATTTGTCATTTGGCTGATCCCTCCTGGGACGTCAACCCTGTTGCAAATCTTTGTGTCATCAGCAAAAAGACATAATTTACCATTAATACCTTCTGCAATATCACTAATAAAAATATTAAAGAGAATGGGTCCAAGTACTGACCCCTGAGGTACCCCAGTGGTAACAAGACCTTGCGCCCAATAAACTCCATTTACCACAACCCTCTGTTGCCTGTCACTCAGCCACTGCCTAATCCATTCAACAATATTGGAATCCAAGATCAAAGATTGCAATTTATTGATAAGTCTTCTATGGGGAACAGTATCAAAAGCCTTACTGAAATCTAAATAAGCAATGTCTACTGCACCACCTTTGTCTTATTTTTGTTACCCAATCAAAAAAATCAATAAGATTAGTTTGGCATGATCTCCCTGAGGTAAACCCATGTTGTTTCTGATCCTGTAATCTATGTGTTTTTAGATGTTCAACAATCCTTTCCTTTAACATGGTTTCCATTAATTTCCCCACTACTGACGTAAGACTAACTGGCCTATAGTTCCCCGATTCCTCCCTACTACCCTTCTTGTAAATGGGCACAACATTTGCTAATTTCCAGTCTTCTGGGACGACTCCCGTTAACAAGGATTGGTTAAATAAATCGGTTAACGGTTTTGCTATTACACCACTGAGCTCTTTTAATAATTTAGGGTGGATCCCATCAGGCCCCATTGACTTATTTGTCCTTACTTTAGACAGCTGCTGTAGAACCTCCTTCTCTGTAAACTCATATGTAAATGTCTCTTTAGTGTTTCCTCCTAACTGAGGTCCCTTTCCTTCCTTTTCTTCTGCAAAGACTGAACAAAAATATTCATTGAGCAGTCAGCTAGACTTTTATCCTCTTCTACATACCTTCCTTCCTTCCTTAGTTTTTAATCTAACTAATCCTTGCTTTACTTTTCTTTTCTCGTTTATGTATCTAAAAAATGTTTTGTCCCCCTTTTTTACTGACTGAGCTATTTTCTCTTCTGCGTGTGCTTTGGAAGCTCTTATAAATTGCTTTGCCTCTTTCTGCCTAATCTTATAGGTTTGCCTATCTTCTTCACTCTGAGTTTTTTTATAATTATTGAATGCTATCTTTTTGTTCTTCACTATTTTGGCCACTTCTGCAGAGTACCACAGTGGTTTCTTCCCTTTTTTTTGTTTTTTCTAACGAGCCGAATGCAATTGCCTGTGGCCTTCAATAATGCCTCCTTTAAATAATCCCATTTCTCCTGGACTCTCTTTAAACTCCTCCAGTCTGATAATGACTCATTCACACAAAATCTCATTTTAGAAAAATCTGTTTTTTTTAAAGTCTAAAACTTTTGTTTTTGTGTGGTGCGATTCCATCCCTGTTCTTATATTAAACCACACTGACTGGTGATCACTAGATCCCAAATTTTCACCTACAACAACGTCTGATACCAAACCTCCATTTGTGAGTATTGAATCCAATATGGCCTCTTTACTGGTCGGCTCCTCAACTACTTGTGTTAGAGATAATCCCAGTAGGGAGTTTAGAATATTTGTACTCCTGGTGCACCCAGCTATTTTGGTTTTCCAGTTCACATCAGGAAGATTAAAGTCCCCCATGATAATAACTTCCCCCTTCATTGTCATTTTGGATATTTCCTCAAACAGCAGATTATCTAGCTCTTCTACTTGTCCAGGGGGTCTATAGATCACACCTACACCAGCTACTGTATGATTGCCAAATGTTAGCGTAACCCAAACTGACTCTATGTTCACCTCGCTCACTTTTATTTGGTTCGTTTTTATGTTGTTTATCACATACAGGGCCACTCTCCTCCTTTCCTACCTTCTCTGTCTTTTCTATATAAAGAGTACCCCGGTATTGTTATGTCCCAGTTATTTTTCTCACTGAACCATGTCTCCGTAACTGCCACTAAATCTACTTTTTCAGCTGCCATCATTGCCTCCAGTTCATTGATTTTATTGATTAAACTGTGAGCATTTATAGACACGACTCTTAGCTTGTCATCTTTTACCCCGCATGTTGCTTGCACCCTCAGATTTAGTTTTGGGGGACAATCGGGCAGATTGTTTTTTATCCTTTTGTCCCCCCCTCCTAGTTTAAATATTCCTTTGTGAAACCTTCAGTGGCGTAGCATGGGGGGTGCTGGAGGGGCCGTGGCCCCGGGCACAGTTTTCTTAGGGGCGCATAATTGCAAAAGAAATTTGCGCCCCTAAACCTTGAGGCCCGGACTGACCCGCCGGGCCCTCGGGCGCCGCCCAAGGGCCCGCGGGTTGAGGGGACCCAGATGCCGGGCAGCAGGAGTGCCTGCCCGGTCCTGAACAGTGAGTCCATCCGTGTTGAAGGAGAGGCACGCAGCCGGTCACGTGGTCCGGCTAATCAGGTGGTACTGAGTCTCTATACCACCTGACTGGCCGGACCGCGTGACCTGCGCACGCACGCAGCCGCATCCCCTTCAACACGGATGGACTCACACGCTGTTCAGGACCGGGCAGGCACTCCTGCTGCCCGGCATCTGGGCCCCCTCAACCCCTGCTGGATCCGGAGCTGGGGCAAGTATCCATGTGAGAGCTGGCTGCCGCTGGGGCAATATCCAGGTGAGAGCTGGGGCAAATCCATGAGCTGGGGCAATATCCATGTGAGAGCTGGGGCAAATCCATGAGCTGGGGCAATATCCATGTGAGAGCTGGGGCAAATCCATGTGAGAGCTGGGGCAAATCCATGTGTGAGCTGGGGGTATATCCATGAGCTGGGGGCAAATCCATGAGCTGGGGCAAATCCATGAGCTGGGGGCAAATCCATGAGCTGGGGGCAAATCCATGAGCTGGGGGCAAATCCATGAGCTGGGGCAATATCCATGAGCTGGGGCAATATCCATGAGCTGGGGCAAATCCATGAGCTGGGGCAATATCCATGAGCTGGGGCAAATCCATGTGTGAGCTGGGGCATTATCCATGTGTGAGCTGGGGGTATATCCATGAGCTGGGGCATATCCATGAGCTGGGGCATATCCATGAGCTGGGGCAAATCCATGAGCTGGGGGCAAATCCATGAGCTGGGGGCAAATCCATGAGCTGGGGCAATATCCATGAGCTGGGGCAAATCCATGAGCTGGGGCAATATCCATGAGCTGGGGCAAATCCATGTGTGAGCTGGGGCATTATCCATGTGTGAGCTGGGGGTATATCCATGAGCTGGGGCAATATCCATGAGCTGGGGCATATCCATGAGCTGGGGCATATCCATGAGCTGGGGCAAATCCATGAGCTGGGGCAATATCCATGAGCTGGGGCAATATCCATGTGTGAGCTGGGGCAATATCCATGTGAGAGCTGGGGCAATATCCATGGGAGAGCTGGGGCAATATCCATGGGAGAGCTGGGGCAATATCCATGTGTGAGCTGGGGCAATATCCATGTGTGAGCTGGGGCAATATCCATGTGTGAGCTGGGGCAATATCCATGTGAGAGCTGGCTGGGGCAATATTCATGTGAGAGCTGGCTGGGGCAATATCGATAACGTGTCCACAGGTTGGGGGGGGGCGCACAATTCTTGGCTGGCCCCGGGCGCTGACAACCCACGCTACGCCACTAGAAACCTTTGAACTTCTCACTGAGAACATATGTTCCCCTATGAGTAAGATGCAAACCATCTTTTTTATACAGTTCCTTTCTGCTCCAATTAGAGCTATCATGGGACACAAAGCCAAATCCTTGCTCCTGACACCATTCCCGAAGTCACAAATTAAATTCCCTAGTGCGCATCTGCCTATCCTGAATGTTATGCACAGGCAGAACTTCAGAGAATGACACAGTGGACGCAATCTGCTGTATTTCACCTACAAGAACACAAAAATCTTCCTTAATCTCAGAAACCTCATTGCTAGCCAAGTCATTTGTCCCTAGATGGACTAGAACGTCCATTTCCCCTTCCTGCTTTGCTTGTTTGACAATATTGAGAATACGTCTCCTGTCTCTACGAGCAGTAGCACCAGGAAGACATTTCACCAAACCACTACTCTCCAGCTTAACACCTCTTATAATGTATATATATTATGAGAAAAGAATGTGAATGAAATTAGAGCAATATGCAATTCAGATTTGTATGTACATATCATTGTGCCTTTTATATATATGTATTTGCATACAGTGCATTCAGAAAGTATTCAGACCCCTTAATTTTGTTTTTCTATGACGCAGCCTTGTGCCGAAACATTTCCAAATATATATTCAATAGATTTCTGCATGCAATAATCCACAATCACAAAGCAAAAATCTGAGTTTTGTGAACACTGGAATTTTTTTTGGGGGGGGGGGTGGGTTGGTGGTGTTGAAATACTTAGCTCTGTATACATGGGTCTAGCTATTCTATTCAGGCATGGATTATACACCACCATGGTACCATACAGCTGTATGTATATAAAACACATTTTATGCAACTGCATGCATGGCAGCTAGGGGTGAAAATGAACAGTTGTCCAGTATTCTTAATGGATTGGCAACCATGAGATTCCTATAAACACGGCGCTTTGTGAACAACCCTTAGGCTGGGTTCACACCTGGGCGTAGCGCTGCGTCGCGCAATGCGCGCGTTTTTTACGTGCGTTCGCGCATACAAAAAAACGCGCAAACGCGCGTTGCAGCTATTATATGGCCGCGAACGCGCTGCTGTATGCCCGAAAAGAAGCTCCCGAACTTCTTTTTGCGTTGGCCGTTTTAACGCGCGTTCCTGCGCACTGTAAAACGCTTAGGTCTGAATGGGTCCCATAGCAAAGCATGGGATTTCCCCGTTCCTGCGTTTTAAAGCACGTACGAACGCGCGTTAAAACGCCCAGGTGTGAACCCAGTCTTATAGTATACTCAGGCTACATTTTCAAGTCTCAAACACACAACATACAATATACAGGTATTACATCTCCGCGCTTACATCTCAGCGGGGGCTGCTATTTCCTTGTTCCCTGAAAGCATGACAGTAAAAATTCCTCATATTTACTTGTAAGTACACTATACATAGTATGTAGCATATTAAAGTACAAATACATTAGTAGTTTCAAAATATATACACACACACACCTTCGTAAAAAGCTAAATATTTTATTCCCTATAGTAGCAGAACATCATTTTACCTTGTATGGATGTTTAATCAAGATTTTCTTTATATACACGATATGGTATAAAGTCCAAGCATGATAATGTTAAGGGTCTATTAGTCAAGACCAGTCATACATTTATTTATTGCATAATTGTCAGGAGTTTTAACTACTTCCTTTAATAGCTTTCTTTTCTTTTTTTTCTTCCAGGGCAACATGAAGAATAAGATGCCAATCGTAGTAGGTATTCAGGAGGCCGTGTGAATACCTAAAGTGAGACTGGTTTGGTTCTTCAAACAGGAAACATGGAGGAGCTTTACAAAGATGCTCCAGACCTTCAGATGGATTTGAATAGCTCTCAGTCAACCATCCCAAACAATAAACTTGAAAACGGCGTCACCCAGCTGATAACAGCAGAAGCCTGGAACATTAATCCCTCAGGATTGATGAAAAAAGCCCTCTCACCCCTGGTGACTGTCCCAGCTCCACCAGTTCTTAGTCCCCCTTCTGACTCACAAAGTGGGGTAGCGCTAAAGGTGGCAGCAACAGTGCTTCAACCTATCTGTCTTGGGGAAAGTCCTGTGGTACTGCCGATACATTGGCAAGTAGCAGGTGGTGCACCACCTCAGGTCAGCACAAACAGTAGCACTCCTTATGTAATAACTAATCAAGGGCCAGTCCCACTGCCTGTGCTTCTGGAACAGCACATCTTTCAACAGCTGAATTCTCCACTGGTATTAGCCCAAGGGCCTCAGTGTCCATCCACCACCATCCAGAACCACATTTTTCCAGGTGCTCAGATTTCACAGCCTCAGATTTTAGATCAGAAGACTTCCAGTCCAGCACAAGAACCTGTGTTGCCTACAGTTTTTCAAACCCCAGGTTTTCAAGCAGTGTTGCAGGATTTGTTTCCGTCACCAAGCAGCCTGAATACACCCTCGCCTTGTCATATCCCCCCAGACTATAACTCTAGTAACCTGCATTCTTTTCCACCACATGCTTTCAGTTCACCTTTATCACCACTTGTTCCTCCTGCGACCCTTCTAGTACCATACCCAGTGATTGTCCCATTGCCTGTGCCAGTGCCTATACCTATACCCATTCCAATCCCAGTGCCACAAACCGACTGCAAAGATACTACAGACCAAACAAAACCTACCGAAGAAATTACAAAGTCCTGCAAGGAAACACAGACTCCTTTAGAGAAAGAAGAAGTCAAGCCTTTTGAGTTCACAGCAAAATCTGAATTTTCACAGTTTAACCGTAATTCGGTCATTAAAATGGGCAACGATAATGAAGCTTTAGATCTTTCACTGAAAAATGAGCCACTAGCTAAAGACGGCGACCTAAACAATCAGGTGCTTCAGGATGATATTGTACTTGATCTGTCTGTTCCAGTTCACAAGCGCTGTGGAAATCTTGGTACCCATACCAATGTGTCTGTATCTTGTGGGGGGTCCATAACTAACACATCTGGCCATATCATCGGTAAAAGTCTCCCAACAGGACCTTTTAACCCACCTCTATCACATCATGAGATTATACAGAAGCAAGACAGTAGGATTGTCTACACTAACTCTGCCGAACTATTTAGGCAGCAAAAATGGGTTATGGAACAAAGCGGAAGGGCCGGTTATGAACCAAAAGGCAGCAACAACATTGAGCTAGTCAGTAGCTCCCAGACAGCAAAAGTCATAGTCTCCGTGAAAGATGCCGTACCGGCTATATTCTGCGGCAAAATAAAAGGGCTCTCTGGGGTGTCTACCAAAAACTTTTCTATTAAGAGAGATGCGCCACAAGACTCTGTGGCTCAATGCTATGAGATGAAGAACCAGGCTGAGATCAGGGAAGGCACTGACGCACTAAGAAAACCTGTAAAAAACCGAAGTGTCAAGTTAAAGAAAGTGAATTCACAAGAGATACACATACTTCCAATCAAAAAGCAGAGGTTGGCTGCCTTTTTCCCAAGGAAATAGCTTTGCGTTCGTAAATCCAGCACTGAACTGAGACGATACAAAGTGCGTAAATGTCTGTCACACTATTTCCAATTAATTGCAAAAAATTAATTGGGTTATATAGATGCCCAGATCCAGGTGTACAGTTCGCATAATACTGATGTAGATAGTGCAGTAGAAACGTTGGCATGTTTTACAATGACTGGTATTGGTGAAAATTAGTCAGATGTCAAAATTACTTATGAACCAGCACCCTAGCAGTGAAGGAATAAATTCTGCCTTTGGAGAAATCTTTTTAATTTATTATTATATGTGGTGGGGAAAGTTGCGGAAATTAAACGTAAATAGCCAGAATACATGTAAAGTTTCTTTTTCCTCCCTCGTGTAGATTAAAATAGGGTCTTTTTTGGAATTTATGCCAGAGTACATTTCATGTTTCTTGCAGTTTTTATTAGGATTGGATTGTCCAGAGCCTTTCTACTGCCAAGATTTGCATTAATGCTGTATTTAACATGACATAGCTGCGTTGCATATTTAAAATAAATGTTATGTGTTGATCTGCAGTCAAATATTGTACTTTTTGCAGTTATATGACCAAAATCGATACTCTGTATTTTCCACGTAAAATATGGTTTTCACCTTGGTAATTTGGGTAAATTATCTCTTCTCAACTGTGCTGGCTTTGCACAAGCTGTGACTGCTGGAGGAACAGATTACTGTGTGACGAGGGCCAACGCTGCCGAATTCATTTGAAGAGGATGAGTAAAGATGTACCATCCAATCTGCATCTCCAAGTAGTTGGGTAGTTTTAAGAATTTAAGTTTATTTTAATAAAAGACTATGTTTGATGTGGCAGAGCATGTACATTTGTTGCATTAATGCCACAACCTTTGACGATGAACAAAAATTACAAGACATTCTCAGGTTTTACCAGTCTTGTCATGAGGATATGAGAACATAAAACAGATGACCTGTTGTTTGATCACTACATAGGCTTTCGTTCCTGGCTTTCTCCAGTTCTAATGAGTACAGACATGAGCACTACCTAGTAGCACGCCAAAATTGGAAGCCAACCAGTGACAGGATGTAGCTGAACATGTGTTCATGGCCTTTTGGGTCAACACTGGCTGATAGTAATGAAGTTAGTTTTCATTGAGCAAAATACCAGGACATGCCCTTAACGGCTTCAATGCGAAGACGGTGTTTACTTGATCTTCATCTGGAGCAATGCAAAGGATTATTTTTTTATTGCAAATTAAATTTGTTTTACAAATTGCCTCCAGAACACGTTCTTAAAGGTTCAACAAAGCAGACATGACAGCCGATGTGATGAACTTGAAACACTTTCATTTTCAACAATTTTTTGTTCAAGGAAACACTGAGGCAAGCTGTAATATATATGCAGCAGTTCTTTTTCGCCCTCTGCCTGTCAAATGGAGCTTACCTACAGTGAAAATTTACAGTAGAGGCACTTTTGTGAATTTTTTACCTTGTGAGTGATAGGATCCAGTGGTTTTATGGAAAATCATTGGCAGTGGTTTATGGGGGAGGGGAATCAGTTGGTAGTGAAGGAGTTAAAATGTTATCACTGGAGACCGATTAAGGATTAAGTTATTTATGGAAGTAAAAAAAATAACTTCACTGTAAGGCGAATGGAATACTACACGTTGCTTTAGTCTGTTTTCTCCTACACCCATTTAAATCCACAAACGAGACTCTGGGAAATAGATGTTCAGGTTCTTCCTTTGTATGTAGGTTGTTTCATGGTGTTTTTAAACCTCACTGACTACATAGATTTTTAGTCTTAATATAATTATATCTCCTCTACAATGCCTTTTATTGTTTAAATACTTACAGGGCCACTACAAAGAGCTCTAAACTGACTCGTTCATTAAACCCTTAATGGCACTGGGTGTGCTATGCTGCCCCAGCAGTAGGTGGGCCTGAACGTTGAGCACCGGGATTGTACGCCACGAGTTTGACAACTCCTACAACCTGCTTCCCTTTCCCTGCGGCCGAGTTCAAGCAGTCCTGCTGCAGTCAAGGACACCGATCGTGTCAGGTCCCGGCAGATGCCAGGCCTTTTCCCCAACTCTCCAGACTCACCGGGGTCCCGCTGGCGTCTTCCAGAATGGTGTGGAGGAAACACGCCTCTCTCCCGGCCGAGGTGTGCAGACTGTCGGGTCCAGGTGCCGGCCATGGGGTCCTCCTCCCATCGCGATGGCGAGACCTCCTCGTGGTTCCGGCTTTCGGGCACGTCGGCGTGTGCGCAACATGGGGGCATGGCCTCGGCATCCACGGCTGGAGTGTCTGTTGTGACGCTGGGGATCTCCCCCTCTGCTCCAATCATGGAGGAGGGGGACTAGAGGGGCGAGGCTAGTGGGTACGCGGGACTGGCTCTTGACTCCCTATAAAACCCGAGTGCCAGGACTAAGACGCTCATTTATTGTGTGCTTTCCTTGTAGTAAGAGCTCCAACCAAGCTTACCAGTTACCCAATTCCTGTTTTCCATTCGGACCATCCTTTTGGACTTACCCTTGTAAACTCCTGCCTCCATCAATACCACGTTGCCGACTTTTGCTGCCAGCCTTGACCTCGGAACGCCTAGACTACCCTTATCGGATCATCCCTTGCAACCCATGCCTTGATCTCCTAACCTCTGCATCCTGGGTTCCACTTCCCGACCCCTGACAGATCGGCTGCAAGGAAGGGAAGCAGGCTGTAGCAGTTATCGAAGAGGCGTGGGGCACTGCCAACCCTCAACATGCAGGCCTGCCTGTCTGTGGTAAGGGGGTAAGGTTGGCCATCCACTGGCACCATAGTCGGGCGATTAACTTGGTCACCTATGGGCAAAGCCTCCTGCCAATCAGGGTCGTCCACTGGAAGCATCTGTGGACGGCCCAGGTCGGCCAATGGAGAGGGAGACGGAGGTAGAGAAAAAAAAAAACCCTGCTGCAGGGTAGTGGGGGGGGGGGACTGGCCGAAGGCTGTGGAGGGATTAACCCCCTGTCCCTGGTGCTAAAATAGGTTCAAAGAGGGGGGTGGAAAAGACGTGTTCGGCGAGAAAAAGCCTTCTTTTAAAAAATAAATCAGAACCCAAAATTACACCCCAAAAAACCTCCAGAAAAATACCAAAAATCAATAAAAAGGCTTTTTGCTGCAGATTTAAAAAAAAAAAAAAAAAAGGTTGATTAAGAAATAACTTTTTTTTTTTTACGTTGAATCCTATGGGCTGTCTAGCTGAATCACTTCTCTATGTGGCAATTCCTGGCACGGCAGTTTAACTTTTGCATCAGATTGTCATGGCATCATCCAATAATTGAAATGGGAAAGATTGCTAGTCTGTTGTAGTTGCAAAAAATCGTCCGATGGTGATCAGATGCAGTGGAAGAGGGCCGATTCACCTACATGTTGTGGGATTGGTCAGATGACTTCAGAGGATATTGGATGATCGCACAAATACAGACGGCCAGCCTAATAGGGTTTTACAAAGGAAACAAGGTCATGTCATGTGACCGGAGAAAATAATTTTGTCACCTACAAAAGGTTATATTTTTTTACAGAATGAACAACAAAAATATGGAATTCGGTTCCTGAAGATGTTTTATACAATTCAGTTGACGCCTTTAAATCAAAAAGGTTTGGTTGCTTTCCTGGCAAAATATGATCTACTCAAGGCCAGTGGCGTCACTAGGGTTGGTGTCACCAGGTGCGGTAACTCATGGCGTCACCCCCCCCCCCCCCGAGTTTTGAGTTTTTGTTTTTTTTAACTACTCTTACTCATAAATCAGTACTCCCATAGAACACTGCATGCTCGTACACGGCACACATTACTGAGGTTTATTGCTGTGGAGCTCTGTGATATGTATATTAGGGCTGCAACTAATGATTATTCCCAACCGATTAGTTGGCCGATTAATCGGATAAAAAGATAGAAAATGGTTTACTTCAAAGGAATTTTATGTAAAAAAATAAGCTTTGCTCCAGTGACTTGACCTGAGTGTGAGCTGGAGTAGGTATGGACAAAAGAACGTATCGGAGTGTGGGGAAAGGGACCAGACCAAAAGGGAGGGAATGGCAGTTCCTGACCAAAGAGGGTGTGGCAGGGACGGTGGAGTGTGGCACAGAACTCCAGTTTCAAGGATAGAACAGACGTACAGCTCCTTCACCCAGTGGCAGTATCCTATTGTTTGTGTTATAGTTCTACTGTTGCAAACAGAATAAAAACAAACTGGTTGTGTCTGACAACCCTAGAACTAATCATACCTAGTAAAGCAGCGGCGCCTCTTCTCCAATCAGCTCTGAAGCTGAGGTGACTTACGTTTAACTCAGTCTGTCTCTAAACAGTGGGTGCTGTACACAGGACGATTAATCGATGATTAAAATAGTTGTCAACTGTTTCCATTATCGATTAGTCGTTTCAGCCCTAATGTATATATACATACATTACTGGAGTTTCATTGCTGTGGATTCTGTGATACACACCGCACATTACTGTGAGGTTTATTGCTGTGGAGCCCTTTCATATGCTCACACACAAATTTTGGCAAACTGCCAGCAAGTATGGTGCCGTTTGAAGGCAGTGAAAGTCCCCATAGAGTAGTAATGGTTAATCTGTTCAGAGACACCGAACAGCAGAGAAATGTAATCTTGTCCAGTGCTTTCATTCGGCAGGTTTATGCAGGCGAATACCATAGGTTTCAATGTTAAAAAATATTACATTTTTTATTCAATATCTAATAAAATCTATTTTTTCTTCTAATAGTGTTTCTTTTTTCTGTAACAGACCTTTTTATTATCATTCATAGGATCTTAGAATATTAATTCCAGACATTTTCGTTCAGTAGTTTTGTTTGAAAAAAGAGCGGGTGACGGGTTTGCGGTGGCTGATTTCAGTGAATTCACCGGGGAAATTTGATTCCCCAAAGTGTGGGGAACAACAGAACACTGAAATGTCTGCGTCATTTCGTTGCTCTGTGAATATCCCCTATAGTGGTTGTTTTATTGCCACCCCCTGGAAAGTGCCAACCTAGGCCTAGACCAATGCCAGGACATACGATGAGAGAAATCAGAAATCTCAATGTGTCCTTCCTGGTAAAATATTTGTGTAGAGAGGAAAAAAAAAATTTTTTTTTTAGGTGTCACCCAGGGCGGGCTGCACCCCCGCCCCCCCTTGTGACACCACTGCTCAAAAGGCGTGACAGTTGCAAGTAATAGCAGTAATAATCATGTTTACAAATATTCAATTCCAGCATGTTATTACATGTGCAACGTGTTTGGTGCATGTGGACCCAGTTTACCTTTAGAAAAGGTATAAAGCATAAAACTGTCCTTTTTATTAAAAAACTACAAGTGTATTCACCAAGACGATAATTAAAAAAGACCAGAAACATGAATTCAGCAGTCTATAGCTGCTGAAACCTGAGAAATATCAAGAAAAAGAACTTAACAACAAACTACTCAATATTTTTTAATACTAATGGCCGCAGTAAAAGAAAAATTTATAAAAAAACAAAAACCCAAACAACAACAGATTCCTTAACAGTTGCTTGCTAGCTGCACAATGTAACACATAAAATTTACATATAAAATGAAAAAAATATACATTCTTGTCTCAGATCCCATAGATAATGATAGTAAACTGTGTGACAAGTCATTTCAATATAAAAACATGGCACCTGTTTTAGTCCGTAGATCACCTGTGAGTAAGCACCAGTTTCATGATACAATATAAAAACAAAAACTGCATTGTACATGTAACACTAAATATTGCATAGTACATGGTCGTCCATCCAGGGACAGTTTATTCACAATTATCCAGGATTGAATACATCAATATATCTGCTTATAGACTTGGAAAGTAAGATTGTGTTATCGTTGGTATTGCATTTGGGAAAGTTCAAATAAAAACAAACAAACCTGCATTTCCCCAGGCCAAATCTTCAAACTATAAAGTGTAAAATATTCACAGAAACATACAGATACATGAAATATATTGTTAAACAATATTTTAAATAAAAATGGCCTATATTACTTATTTTTATAGACTTGTCAAACATAATCCACTACAGCAGTTCCCATTATTTTTGGAAAAATGTATTGTAAAAATTATCACCTTAAAACACTTCTGACTGGTGTTCTGATATTATATAGCAATTTTTTCAACCTACAAGTAGGGTAAGAATAATACTTTTAAATTTGTTTTAGGGAAATGTGACGCAATCTCACTTAAAGTTCCAGTTTTTAAACCTACTGAATTCCGGGCAGTGAGGACGATACCAGTGTTAATTCCATGTGAGAAGTGAAGACGACATAATGACATTAACTTATAGATCTAGGGCAAGGTTCACAAACTTTGGCACCCCAGATGTTTTGTAACTACATCTCCCATGATGCTCAGCTACTCATTAGCTAATCAGAGCCTCATGGGAAATGTATTATTATTTATTAAGCGCCAACACATTCTGCAGCGCTGTACATTGGGTAAAGACCGGACAATTCTACAATACATAAAAAGAGACAAGTCAGTATTGCTGCCAACAGATACAGGAGGACATGAAGGCTCTATGTCCTTGGGAACTTGGCTCCAAAACACCTGTGGGACCAAGGTTACTGACCCCTATTCATCAAACGGGAAACTCAGACAGCGGCAGGAGAAGCTTCATCAAGGTTTCTTCTGCCGCTGTTTGGTGATCCCAAGAAGGAAAGTCAAAGTTTATCATTGCAACAATTGTAACCTGTGGCACTTTGTGAATAACCACTTCAGTGTCAAAACAACCTATTGGTTTGTTCAATATAGTTACAAAAGAGTGATTAAAGCTTGATTGTTCAAGCTTTCCCTGCATCAGCGCAGGAGCTCAGGGTTTGGTCGAAAACATTATATGGGATTTGCTGTTTGATTAGTCAATGGGCTGGAAATACTTCATAATCCAGTGGGACAAATACCTAAAAAGAAATTCTGTAACATACATAATGTAGGACAAAAAAGATGACCCAGCAGAAACACTTATTTTTCAGGATTGCTACCTACAAAAATATTGGAAAATGATGTTACTTTATAAGTTCACATATCATTGAGGTCTGCTTATCCGTAGGAATTCAACATCTTAGGGACAATTTCAGGCCATAAAAAAAAAAAAAAAAAATAGATTTCAAGCACGGGATATTCCACCAATACATTTGAAATTCTGGCCTTCACCTTACACTTATTTGACTCATCCATTTCATGTGCTCCTTTGGGATGTAGCCTTTTGGTTAGAAAAAAAATACAAAAAAGTCTGTATAATCGTATACCTGTCAAAAATTACAAAAACTTAGAGAATTTCCAAAGGTTCTTAGATCAAGCACCGATTTGTCTTTACACAATAAAAGAATACTGTTGCAGAGGAAAAAAATACATATTTAGTATCTGCAGTAAATTACAGAGGAGGTATTTTTGTAGCAAACTGAGATGAAGAAGAGATGATGGCAAAAACTAAACATCCGTTTCACGAACCCAGAGGTATGTTCCATGAGTGGCAAGGCTTCCTTAGTATTTCCCTTGCTTAAGTCTCTCAATGTGGTAGCAAAGCTTCAGAGCTGGACCAAGCTTCAGTCCCATATATTTCATAATCATATCACTTTTAAGCAACAGGAGAGCACTTCCGTCAATTTCCTGCAGAAAGTAAGGACAGAGTAATTTGATGTTAGAAAACCGGTATTCATCCTGCTTCCTTACCTCTGATGTACGGTTCAATTTAAATGGAGCTTGATCCTCCAAACTGGCCATTTTCCAATTTGGCATATTAAGGGTTTACCATGTTTTTGACTTCCATTAAAATTTTCACCTCAATTATCGGCACTCAGACCTTTACTAGATAATGGAAAGTTTGGCTGTAACGATTCATTTCAGCCTTATTGGTATGGTGAAATTAGAAAATATATCAGGTGCTTAAAGGGGTTAATAAATGGCTCTTTGCGCAGGAAAACAAAAACACACACTGAATCCCTCATTTAAACATTGGATTTTCAAATACGCATGCTCAGTAGACATAATCTAATGCAGACTATTGCAGATGCAATGCATGTCAATAATGACATCATTGCCAAGGTCATGGAAATAATGCATCAGTAACATAAGACATGTGAAAAAAACCACACAATATACCAAAATATTCACAATGTATCACATTCTGTTATGTCACTGTAACCAACCCTTGTTCTGGGCCTTCTGTACACCCTGGGCCCCAGTGGCAGGTGAGGCTCTGTTTCACCTGCCTCCTATGACTGGACATACATAGTAGGTGGTTTTATATGGTCAACATTTGCAATGTAAATTTTTAATACAAGTAATCGATGACAAGGGATGTTGTGTGTCGATATTGTACTGTATGACACTACCAACCCCTAGCAGGTTAATTAAATCACAAAACATTTGTAAATAAAAAAAAAAAAATCAAAGCTGCTTTGAAAATAAACACATAGGCAATATAATGATTTAGTAGTTTGTGCAGGAGGGAGATATTAAACCACTGGCAAAGCTTAGAAAGTTTCGTCTCCATTTCATTCATTCCTGGTAAAATCCTTTATAAATAAATAAATAAATAAATTCATTCAGCTCAGGTTTATAACTGTACATACATGTTTCCTGAAGAGCTCTGCGTGGGGCGCCAATGCTTGTGGATCCGCTTCCTTTACAAAACGCATCACATCATCCACAGACCAGGTAGCTGGATCTTTAACAGGACCTCGTAAGGTTTCTCGTTCTGGGGTCTGAAGCTCAGGTCCTGTAGTAGAGCTTGCCGCTTGGATGGAAATCGTAAGGTTACATTATGGTACAGGAGACATTATCAAGATCATTTCGGGCTTGCAGTGAATCATTCAATGGAAAAATAAGTTACCTATGTAATGCCCGACTGTGCCATGAATATATAAATTGATTGTATAGATCGCAGATATGTCAATAATATATTAATCTGTACTTCCACTCAACTACAGTGAACAAGGCGCCCCCATGATGTCACATCTCTGCAGTTCTACAGTACACCAGTCCCACTTAACTACCACCTTCTAAATGAATGCTTGGAAATTTGCATCAGACAAAATGTCAGCAGAACCCTCTGAAGGAGGATATTCTAGCTCTCGTTTATCAGTCCATGGCATAGTGACTCTGGTGCCAAATTACAGATTGAAAGGTGGAAAAAATATTGTGTGTGTATATATATATATACACACATATATATATATATATACACATATATATATATATACACACACATACATATATATATGCATATACATATACACATATATATACACACATATATATATATATATATATACACACACACACATTGAAAGAAAATCTATAAAACAAAAAACCACTCAAAGTTAAGTTACAAGATCCTTATATTTGAATTAAATTGAAACAGACCACAACAGGCTCACTTTAAGCATATTGCATAGTTGGAATCTAAAGCAATTATATTAGAGAGCAACACAACATAGTTGTAAGTTATTACCCCTCCATGGCCAGGTGGGTTTCCATAAACCATGTTACAGTAGATATACAGTATATGTGCTGCAGAATCTCAACAGCACATTTCCATACGGTATGCACTAACAGGCAGATGGCTCCATCTGGTGGCCCAAATGGGCTACTGCTGCAGCAGAGCAGCTCGACCCAATCTGTATCTGATAGGAGACAAAGGCATGTCCCAACTGATCCAACAGTTCTAGCTCATCGACTGTAAATGTCTGAGGGCTCAAAATTTCAAGTCCCAAGCTACTAGCAAGACCAGAAGAGTTACTCGCCACCAGTTGCCCCACCTACCCTGCCCTAAACTCCGCCCCTAAACACGCCTTCTTAAATTATCTTTTGAAATTACACTGTTAAAGGTTTTATTCAGAATAAAGTTACAAAATAATAAATAACATTAATACCCAGGCATCAGATACATGTATAACCAAGCACCAGACCCAGACAAGTAGTTTCATCCATTAAGTACAGACTCCTCTCCAACAGTTTTTAGGACCAAATTAATTTGGGGTTTATGCATCCAATATATCAAGTGGAACCTAATACTCACATTATTCATATGCCAATTTATCAATAGAAGTTAGAAGACCCCAAAGTCAGGTTTCCCCCTTGGATGCTTATATAGATGAAACCATTAATTTTCGTCTGCGATACTTCCATCCCCATCTTTTCTTTTGCTCCTTCTGTATCACCCATCTCTTAATAAATAGGATTTATTTTGCATAACCTCAAATGCCTACACCACCATTTCACCAATTATGGCCTCTAGCGGAAGTTGTAGTAACGGCGCTGGTTCTGGCGTCACTTCTGGCGCGCTGGCAGCTTTTTACTTTCCCTTAGTTTACACCAGGGGTGGGGAACCTTTTTTCTGCCAAGGGGCCCCCTTTAATTAATTTCTCTCCCCACTTGAATTCATTTCTCCCTCCCTTTAATTTCTTTTGCCCAATTAATTTCTCTCTCCAATTATTTCATTTCTCTCGCCCCATTCATCTCATCCTCTTCATTCATCTCTCTCCATTTCTCCCCCCCAATTCATCTTTCTTTCCATTTCTCCCCCAATTCATCTTTCTTTCCATTTCATTTCTCCCCCATTCATCTTTCTTTCCATTTCATTTCTCCCCCATTCATCTTTCTTTCCATTTCATTTCTCCCCCCATTCATCTTTCTTTCCATTTCATTTCTCCCCCCATTCATCTTTCTTTCCATTTCATTTCTCCCCCCCATTCATCTTTCTTTCCATTTCATTTCTCCCCCCATTCATCTTTCTTTCCATTTCATTTCTCCCCCCATTCATCTTTCTTTCCATTTCATTTCTCCCCCCCAATTCATCTTTCTTTCCATTTAATTTCTCCCCCCCCCAATTCATCTTTCTTTCCATTTAATTTCTCCCCCCCAATTCATCTTTCTTTCCATTTCATTTCTCCCCCCCAATTCATCTTTCTTTCCATTTCATTTCTCCCCCCCAATTCATCTTTCATTTAATTTCTCACCCCCGATTCATCTCTCGATTTAATTTCTCTCTCCCCCCCAATTCATCTCTTTCTCTCCATTTCAACCCCCTGCCGTTTATTTCATTCCCCCCCCCCCCTCCGTTTACCTGACCTGGAGAGTAATAGAATGAGGGGGCGGAGATTATCCTTCACGCTGTGCCCGGAAGATAAAGGGCCCAGCGTGAAGGATGAAGATCCAGCGTGCAGCAGGATTGTCTGGTAAAGGTGCCGCGGGTGAGAGTATTTGCAACCCTCCCCCCCCTCCCAGGAAATGATTCCGGCCAAGTCCCATCTGCTGAAAAAAAAAAAAAAAGCAGACTGGCTGACCCTGAGCACGTCGGCTGACCTGAAGAGGAGAAAACAACACGGCCGCCGGCTGAAAACACAGCGCAGGCAGCACGATAGACTTTATCATGCTGCGTGTGCAGTTTCACTCGCCAGTACTAAATTTCCCCTCGCAAAACGCGAGTATGCGAGTGGAAATTTTGAGGGCTGTGCTAGACTATTAGGTGCTCCCGAAAAAAGACAAGATTGGGTTAAGTCTATCGCACAGGACCAGCAGGTGCTTTTGAAGATCGAGTGCAGTCGTTAAACAATATCAATAATGTTAAGGCCACCATACAAGATAGAACAGTCAAAAGAGCCCGACCCCTAAAATTCTACACATTTCAAAGTAATCAGCAATCTGTTACTTGACCAATCATCTAAAGCAGTGTCATAGCCATTCGGCTTCCTATGAGGTTCATTCCGCAGATATGGCCTTGTGACACAGCTCGATTTATGGCTTTCATAACGAGATGTGATATTACCTTCTATTCTCCTATGAATCCGTGGTCTGCCTGCATCATAGTAGCAGCCGTTGCCTGCTGAGCTGGAGGATGATCTTCGAAGAGCAGGCGTAGTATTTGAGGTAGCAGTGACCGAGGTCCTGTAGTACGCCGGGGAACTTCCAACAGCTCGAAACTCTGCTGCATTGCGATGCGCTGGGCTGGGAGGATTTACAGTATTCAGCGCAGTGTCCATGGACTCCTCAGAATACCGGTGATCTTTGGCAGTGCCATTTTCATCCGCTGGTAATGTTTCAGCTATAGGGGTAAAATGAAGATTTTATGACAATGATTTCATGCCTTTGCTTCACCATTTCGATTAAACCGATGCGGTGGATGGAGCCTGGGATCTGCAGAAGGGAGCCAGGAACTCCGGCCTGAAAGGAGGTGTGGGCAGCAACAGCAGAACACAAACGACGCTGAGCGGGTGGAACAGGTGGAGACTGCAAGGCTGGGCCTGGAAGCAGCACCGGAGACTGCAACCCCCGATCCAGGATCAGGAGTGGAATCATACCTCCTATTCAAGAAAGGATAAACTAATCCCCAGAGGACCTGAGAAACTAAGAAAGACAAAGCCAGGAGATCTAGTGGAGAGATCAGGAGGGCAGGAACCCCCCAAGTGGGCCAAGGACCCTAATATTGATCCTCACAAAGTGAAGAGGAGCTACACCCAGTAAGGAAGAAAAGAGGAGTAAAATGGGGCAAAATGAAAAAATAACTGGGCAGAGGCTAAAGGCAGCCTGTGTCCAACTGTTTAAGTGCAAAAAAGGGACTAATTGTTTTTAAAAAGTCATAAAAATATGTGGCAGATGATGCGGGGGGAGGGGGTTGGGTTACAAAAGTAACTGTGCCTCTTTTGCCATTTTCCTATCTCATGATTTCCATCTAAGATGGTAGTAGTAGTTAATGAAGGAGATTAAAGTTTACTTTTTTTAAATTAATCCCATAAATTGAAATAAGAAATCTTGGGTAAACAAGAGGCGTCTCAACTACCAAATGACATGAACTGCTGGATCCTGGCGCGGTGCGTGATGTTTTTGTTGGCAGAAATTTAGCGGCAATAGTAATTTAAAAAGAAATGCATCAAAAGGAACCTTGATGGATTTAATTTAAAATTCCATTGCTGCCATATTAATCTCTTAAACTGTTTGCTTATTATGCCTTAAGGAAGTTTTATTATTACATTTTTAATACTTGAAAAGAATATCACATTCTTGATGGGGGGGGGGCGGGGGGATGACAATTATACCTCTTTGATCTAACCTGGGAGAAAATTAATATTTATCTACAAATACATGGAAAAAATCCCTGTGAACCTTTTCTGCAGAGATTCGGTTTTAGAATAGATGGAGGGGGGGGGGGCAATTTTTATACGGGATGTCAGGAACAGTCAAGCGCATGCAATGATTTATAATCATCATGTGCAAAAGTGAAAAATAGACTTGAAATCCGGTAATACGGTAATACAAGCACGAAATCATAAATACTTTGCTGTGCCTAGAGGGGTGTCCGCTATACCCTCCTGACGAGGCCCAAGAAGGCCGAAACGATCGTCGGGGGTTGCTGCACCTCTCGTGCAGGGATGACGTCCTTGGCAATCAGTACTGGCCACCCTTTTTGGGTGAGAGCAAGCTGATTTGCATATGGATCATTCGTCCCTGTAATGACACATACAAGCAAAACCTTGTGAGACCTGAGCAGCCCCCCACCGTAGAGCAGGCCACTAGTGCTGTTGCTCGTTCGCAGGAGCCTCACAAACCCCTCTTCTCCTCTCTGGATAGCTGAATGGCCAGGAAAGGTAACCGTACACTGAATTTCAGCGTTCGGTTACCTTTCTCCAGCAATTCGGATCTCTTTGAATAATCCTGAGAGTTTTTAATAAAGTTTGCAGTAACTGTTGCCCTTAAGGACCCCGCAGAGTGGAAATGATCTCCATTTTCATTTGATTTAAAATTTGAAGGAAAAGAATAAAACACAAACACCTATAAAGTTCCTGCAGACTTCATAGTACCTCCTGGACCTACACCCAGGCCAGAAAGTGGCTGCATTAATCAGGAGACACTTATTCTAATTTATGGAGACATTGTATATCCCATTAATACCTGCATAGCACAGGTTTAATGTGATTTTTATATTTTTGGTTAGTCCAGAAAGTAATTCCTCAAAATTTTATGAATAAAAATTTCTATATAAGGTTATTGCAGCGATATTGCGGACCTCTGCTTATTCTGCCTAGAGCTGCAGGCTTGCAGCTCATGCCATATATAGGTTGGGCACCATTTATCCTGAATTCCTTAACCCGGAAGAATCAAAAATCGGAAACTTTTAGAGTCTTCCAGGCACGGACACTCGAGGCATCCTGCTGCTCATCTACGTTCCTCCAAAGGCTACAGCACTGCAAGGAACACAGTGGGAGATTTTGTGCAGCTCCAGCATGGGACACCTGGCAGAGACATGCTGGCTATGTAAAGCATTTCCCTTGAAAAGGGCTGCTCAGCATCTCCCATCATGTACACAAGCTTGTGCTGTAGCAGGAAGTGTAACACTGCTCCCCTGCCTCGTACTCCTCCTCTCCAACTTCGGATTCTCCCAGATTGTGACCTCTGGAAAAATCCAAAATCCGTAATGCTCTGGGTCCTGATAACAGGTTTGGATAACAGGTGTTCAACTTGTAGTGATCTCAGCCCATATTTCACAGTGCCATCTTTCACAGCTCCACAATAACAGGAAGCTGGCCATCAGGACTGTGTTGAGCATGACCCAGGATGAGGACCATTTGTCTGTTGGTCTAAGCCCAGCCTTATATTTTATACACAGATATTGCGCCATAACTAAAGAAAGAGCACCATCACATAAGAGAAGTGCATGGTATGTGACCACTGGTCAAACTGAATATGCATCACGCTCCGGACAGTCCAAAATAAGAGTGGCAATACTCAATTTATACAGCGACAAAGTGTTCTGTTCAAAACCAAACAAGAGGAGTGCTAATGACCCACCTTCAGAAGGATGAGCTTCTGTTCTAAGTAGTTTTGGAGATAGTGGCGCGGTGTATGGAGGAGATTCTTGGGGATGTCTCTTGATGCTTCGGTCAGACATTTCCTCTTTTGCTGAACAGGATGCAAAAGACAGAAGTTACAGTATTGCATGCATAACATCTAACGGAGTACAGATATTTATTACCTACCTTTCATTTATATAAACGAATCCACTAGAAAATAGAGTATGATCTGCACACCCCTAATTCGCAGTAAGGTGCGATTTTTAGCCTACACTTTTGCCTGAGGACCCTCAAAAGAAGCATCGAAGGTCTGCCATAGTACTTTGGCCCATAATTTAGAGGATATAAATCTCAGCAGATTCTCATTAGTGCTTGTCCACTTCACCAATCTGTTTTAAGTGTAGCCACCCTTTAATGAAAAACAAAACAAAAAACCAAAGTACCAAACAATGGTCGACAATCACTTCTCTCAAGAGAGGTTTCCTTGAGACAACACTCCCTGAGCAGGACTAAACCTGTAAAGGATGTAAAGCTCCTCACTCTACACATGTTTATTTAGTCTCACTGTTTATTGGGTCTCTACTGACATGTGATCCAATATAGACAACTCATTAGTAGTTCTAATCGATCAGCATCAGCTGCAAACATTATGTCATTCACATGAAACCCCTAATTATAGAAGTTCTTTTTTCATTGGTCAACCTAATCAGACTGAACCTTTTTAAGAAAGGAGATCAATACCTATTACAAGCCATTCAATTTTCGCTCCAGATGAAGCCGGTATTCACCGGCGAAACATATGTTGAGCTGAGTGTATAAACTTGTTGATTTTAATGTTGTTTGCTTCGTAAGCATTAGGTGAGGGTCAGAGCAGAATCTGAATAATATTTCTAGGGACAGCAGCTCATATGTGATTGGACTCATTATGTGCCTATTTTCCATCCTGGTTTTTGGATGCGGTCCTTTTGTTTGGGAATTTAGCCCCTAGAAGTTGTTGGTCACTCTGCAATTGATTGTTACATACAACCATGGTTTTGGGACTCATACCATATTTTTGCAGTCTTTTGATCATCCGTTCCTATTATATCTCTATTTTCCCTTCACCATGCTAATGTGTATTTGTTGTTTTTAGTTGGTATTTGGGAGTGTCTCGTAGTCATTCAATAAAGGCAATTTTGCCATTGGTTTTGCCGCTCCCAGATAAACAGTGACTGATCCTTCTGGTCTGTTCGCTGGTCATTATATTTTTTTGTTGTAGCCACCCTTTAACCTTACAGGTTCTGACAATCAAAAATATCTGTGGAATCTACACAACTATTTTCAGCCATTATTTATAGTTCTAGATCTTTTGATTTCCAGAGGAAGACCTTACCAGTCTTGTTCCTGTCGTAATCCATAGGACTGTGTGCTCCCCCCATGTATGGGCTGAATGGCTGGCTACTAAACAAGTTGTCACACTGAAGACTGTGGCAGAGTTTCTCCAAAAAGCGCAAGACAAATGACGCGCTGTTCACTGGTGGCAGGTGAACAGAATGCTTTTCTCCATCAAAAGACGCTGCAGAGGGAATAACAAGAGGGATGTATGTTCAACAGCAGCCATGTTTTGTTTAGGAAGGATTAAGTAATCAACTTGTTACTAGTCATATACAGAAATCCTGTTAGAAGGGTCCTGTATTTTGACCAAAAGCATTACATGACCTATAAACACATCTAAGCAGGGCCATCTCTATTTTTTTGTTTGCATTTGTCTGTAATTTTGTTATAAATTCCCTGTTCTTCATTAAGGTGCTGTGAAAACCGTTCCAGCTATACAGCATGTCTGGGAGGAAGGTAAATAAAAAATATAGTGTACTCCGAAAATTACAATATCTTTTGGTTAATTCCACTAGGTTACGTATCTGAAGGATTGAAATCTTAAATTATATTTTTAAAATCCTGACAACAAAGGGCTTCTAGTCCAATATTAGCAAGCAATGGAGACAAATGAGAAAATAAAGACATGACTTTGTTTTAACAACTGGAGTCAGCATACCATTGCGTTTATTCCATTTGAAACAACTGGTAAATATGCTCTTGGGGTTTCCGACTTTTGGTTTATATGATAAATATATAGGTCTTAGATTGATTTTGGCTACATGATTGCGTAGAAGCAAACTTGAATTGTTCTTTATTTTGAGGCGTCTATATATCCAGATATCACATACCATGAATGACTTCTCCACCGTGATGCCCAGACTTCAGGAAGCTGAAAACTATCTTACACTGGTAGGCACAATCCACACAGGCCTGCACTGCCTGCTGCAGGACAACATTGACAGGGCCTGGTCCAAAGTGGTCTGGAAGCTGTAGAACCTTTTTCTTGTCTAAATGCGGCCCTGGATTTCCATGCTTATTCACATAAACACAAACTAACAAAGAAAAAAGCAAAGAGGTCAACAAGTTACAAAACCATTCCCCCACTGCCAAGATGTATAAAATTAGAAAACCTAATATTAAAACATTGTTAACCAAAATGTCAGGTCTTTGCACTATATAGAGTATATGTGGCTTTGTGTCCCATGATAGCTCTAATTGGAGCAGAAAGGAACTGTATAAAAAAGATGGTTTGCATCTTACTCAAAGGGGAACATATGTTCTCAGTGAGAAGTTCAAAGGTTTCGCAAAGAAATATTTAAACTAGGAGGGGGGGACAAAGGGGTAAAAAACATTCTGCCTGATTGTCCCCCAAAACTAAATCGGAGGGTGCAAGCAACATGCGGGGAAAAAAATGACAAGCTCAGAGTCGTGTCTATAAATGCTCGCAGTTTAGTCAATAAAATCAATGAACTGGAGGCAATGATGGCAGCTGAAAAAGTAGATTTAGTTGCGGTTACTGAGACATGGTTCAGTGAGAAAAATAACTGGGACATAACAATACCGGGGTACTCTTTATATAGAAAAGACAGAGAAGGTAGGAAAGGAGGAGGAGTGGCCCTGTATGTGATAAACAACATAAAAACCAAATAAAAGTGAGCGAGGTGAACATAGAGTCAGTTTGGGTTACGCTAACATTTTGCAACCATACAGTAGCTCGTGTAGGTGTGATCTATAGACCCCTGGACAAGTAGAAGAGCTAGATAATCTGCTGGTTGAGGAAATAGCCAAAATGGCAATGAAGGGGGAAGTTATTATCATGGGGGACTTTAATCTTCCTGATGTGAACTGGAAAACCAAAACAGCTGGGTGCACCAGGAGTACAAATATTCTAAACTCCCTACTGGGATTATCTCTAACACAAGTAGTTGAGGAGCCGACCCGTAAAGAGGCCATATTGGATTTAATACTCACAAATGGAGGTTTGGTATCGGACGTTGTTGTAGGTGAAAATTTGGGATCTAGTGATCACCAGTCAGTATGGTTTAATATAACAACAGGGATGGAGCCGCACCACACAAAAACAAAAGTTTTAGACTTTAAAAAAACAGATTTTTCTAAAATGAGATTTTGTGTGAAGGAGTCATTATCAGACTGGAGGAGTTTAAAGGGAGTCCAGGAGAAATGGGATTATTTAAAGGAAGCATTATTGAAGGCCACAGGCAATTGCATTCGACTTGTTAGCAAAAACAAAAAAGGGAAGAAACCACTGTGGTACTCTGCAGAAGTGGCCAAAATAGTGAAGAACAAAAAGACAGCATTCAATAATTATAAAACAACTCAAAGTGAAGAAGATAGGCAAACCTATAAGATTAGGCAGAAAGAGGCAAAGCAATTTATAAGGGCTTCCAAAGCACACGCAGAAGAGAAAATAGCTCAGTCAGTAAAAAAGGGGGACAAAACATTTTTTAGATACATAAACGAGAAAAGAAAAGTAAAACAAGGATTACAAATGCAGAATATAACCTGAAATGGCGCAAACAATGCTTCCTGGGGTCCTAGGGTCTCACGTGTACATATAGGAGAAAGATAAACAGCAATAGTGCAATAGGTAGATATCAATTTTTGGAGGGAAATAAGGGTGATATCCCACTCACAAATCTAGAGCCTTATCACTGGCTCTAAGTGGGTCCAGGCATATGGGTAGATTGTCTTCCAATTTCTCAGGTGACCCCCACCTTTATCCAAACTGGTATATCCAGGATCATATGGTGGAAGATAAAAGACAAAAGGAGACACTCCTTGTGCAAATCTGAGAAAGATTATGTTATGGCAAATTCGAGACTTTCTACTCACATTTTCTTCTCAAAATAAACGCCCATGGGTTTTTTAGATGTTAGGAAACCCAAGAAAAAACCGTCCAGGATTCCAGATGGATGGCACAGCAACAACAGGAACAGAAAGTTTCAAAAATTAAAATTTATTAAAAACAATGGTTCCAGAACGCGTTTCGCCGCACAAAACCGCGGCTTCATCAGCTGGTGTAAATACATTAAAACCTATGGGTCCTTATATAGTGTCCACTCATATTCTTAAGGGTCCCCAGGTGTCCTGTTGTGTGCCTCGATGCTTCTGATCACCTTCCAATCATCCGGCGTTGGGCGCCGCCATTTTGCGCATGCGCATTCTACTTCCGCGTTCCACTGCGTTCCAAACGGGGTTTTCTTACATCCGGTTGGTGTTCATTAGTATTCTCGGTACATCAATCAGAGAAAAGGCTTGTAGACACTCCCCTTCTTTGCAACATGTCTCAAATTAAAAGAATATGAGTGTTCAGAAATAGGCAATGGGGGAGATTCACAAAAAAAGGAGTTTTTATCTCTCATGTTGCATTCTGCAAGATCCCATATTACTCCATGGCCAAAAGGATGTGTGTATCCATATTGTTTAAAAATGGTGATATACTCAGCACAATAAAAAGGAGAGGCATGTGCTGATAAGAAGTGTTTCTTTAAAGTGCATTGTTATTGCATCCACTGTGCTTGTGATCAGGTGTATAGTCATTCTCTATTAAGGTGCATAATTTTTGGTATTATATGACGGGTTGGGAATCCCGATTTGTCTACGGTTCGCATAGCTGGGCGCACAACATTTTGGTATATAAACGTTTTATTGATGATGTGTTTTTCATTTGGAAGGGTAGTGAGGAGGACTTGATTTTATTTTTGGATAGCCTCGACAATCAAGATTGGGGTATAACACTGGATCGAAAGTGGAGTAAAGAGAGGGTGACCTTTCTTGATCTGGAAGTATATATTAGTGAGGGAACCCTCAAATGTAAAACCTTTTTTAAAGAGGTGGACGTTAACACGTATATAAATACAGCAAGCTGCCATGACCCATCTTGGCTAAAGGGAGTCCCAAAGGGGCAATTTATGCGTCTAAGGAGAAATTGCTCAGACCTCAGTACTTTTGAACAACAGGCAAATCAGTTGAAAGATAATTTCATAGAAAAAGGGTACGACGCAATAGAATTGGATATGGTCATAAATAAATTAAAACAAGAAGATCGAGGGAGTTTACTCCAATATATCAACAGCAGTAGGTTATGTGGGAGAGGCTGAACCCGATGGACGCATGTCTTTTTTCAGCCTATATAACTATGTAACTATAAACCAAAGAAGAATACGAAGGAAGGGGAAGTGCTCTTTATTTGTGATTACAACAGCAAAGCAAAAAATCTAAAGAAAATAATAAAGAAACATTGGCACATACTCAGAAGAGATAAAGATCTAAATGACATATTGGGAGAACAACCCAAGGTCGTGTTTAGAGGAGTTAAGAACTTAAAAGCGAATCTGGTACATAGTAAACCAAAAAACCATAAGAAAAGGATCTAAACCAATTCAATCTTAAAAATGGTTACTATGTCTGTGGACAGTGCCTAGCCTGTAGATCGACCGCCAATAGAAAAAACTGTATAACAGAATACACCAACAGGAAGAGTGGGCAAAAAATACAAATGAAAGAAGTTTTAAATTGCTGTTCGAAAAACGTGATTTATCTTTTGGAATGCCCTTGTGGCTTGCAATACATTGGGCGTACAAAAAGAGCCCTAAACATAAGAATTTCCGAACACGTGCGTAATATAAGAAAATTATATGATAACCACTCTGTGTCACTACATTTTAAACTTAAGCATGGGGGCTCCCCGTTTGGATTGAAATTTATGGCCATGAAAAAAATATATAAAGTTGACGCAGATGAAGACATTGTTAGTAAATTGGGACGAGAGGAGATGCGAAGTATATATGAAATGGGTACTATGGCACCAAATGGGTTGAATAACGACTTTGAAGTTGTCCATTTCCTGTGAATAAGATATGTCATTTTGCACTTTACAAGATTCCAGTCCTCCCCATTGCAATATATCCCTTTTTTTTTTTTTTTTCTCTCTTCTCTCTCACATTAGTAAAATATAGCACTTTATAGCATATTTGTCTAAAAACATCTATGTACGAACATATGAGACACACACTTAAGGGGTCACTATACAATATTGAGTGTCAAAGAATTTTAGATTTTTTAAAACACTATTATGCACCTTAACAAATAATATATATATATATTGCAGTAATAGCAGTAATATTACTGAGTGGATTGCACGCACACTTTAGTAACAAACCTATTTATAGATAAACAAATATAATGAAACCACAAAAATTGAGAAATTAGTTGATAAGTAAAGATTTGAGGGAAAATATAGCACTTTTATGGAGAATATAAGAGTACATATGAGGTCACAGTACACCATTGAGCGCCAATAATGAGTTTTAGATTCTTAATATAAATAATGATCATAAGAATAATATACCCACATCGGAATAATTATAGTAATTACCACTGAGTGGATTGTACACACTTTGAAAATAATATTTATTAATAGATAGATTAATTGGCACATGATTGGTATTTTTAGTGATTAATATTAGTGGAATCAATACTGAGACATACTCACTAATGATAGTATATTATCGAGTGTAAATATATGAGCTCTATAATACCAAAAATTATGCACCTTAATAGAGAATGACTATACACCTGATCACAAGCACAGTGGATGCAATAACAATGCACTTTAAAGAAACACTTCTTATCAGCACATGCCTCTCCTTTTTATTGTGCTGAGTATATCACCATTTTTAAACAATATGGATACACACATCCTTTTGGCCATGGAGTAATATGGGATCTTGCAGAATGCAACATGAGAGATAAAAACTCCTTTTTTTGTGAATCTCCCCATTGCCTATTTCTGAATACTCATATTCTTTTAATTTGAGACATGTTGCAAAGAAGGGGAGTGTCTACAAGCCTTTTCTCTGATTGATGTACCGAGAATACTAATGAACACCAACCGGATGTAAGAAAACCCCGTTTGGAACGCAGTGGAACGCGGAAGTAGAATGCGCATGCGCAAAATGGCGGCGCCCAACGCCGGATGATTGGAAGGTGATCAGAAGCATCGAGGCACACAACAGGACACCTGGGGACCCTTAAGAATATGAGTGGACACTATATAAGGACCCATAGGTTTTAATGTATTTACACCAGCTGATGAAGCCGCGGTTTTGTGCGGCGAAACGCGTTCTGGAACCATTGTTTTTAATAAATTTTAATTTTTGAAACTTTCTGTTCCTGTTGTTGCTGTGCCATCCATCTGGAATCCTGGACGGTTTTTTCTTGGGTTTCCTAACATCTAAAAAACCCATGGGCGTTTATTTTGAGAAGAAAATGTGAGTAGAAAGTCTCGAATTTGCCATAACATAATCTTTCTCAGATTTGCACAAGGAGTGTCTCCTTTTGTCTTTTATCTTCCACCATATGATCCTGGATATACCAGTTTGGATAAAGGTGGGGGTCACCTGAGTAATTGGAAGACAATCTACCCATATGCCTGGACCCACTTAGAGCCAGTGATAAGGCTCTAGATTTGTGAGTGGGATATCACCCTTATTTCCCTCCAAAAATTGATATCTACCTATTGCACTATTGCTGTTTATCTTTCTCCTATATGTACACGTGAGACCCTAGGACCCCAGGAAGCATTGTTTGCGCCATTTCAGGTTATATTCTGCATTTGTATTCATTTGTGTAGGGGAAACCACTATATCCTGTGATTGGCTGTCTGGGGTACCAAGGTGGTGGATACATATTGTGTGGCGCTGCACCATCTCTCATTTTTAAAACAAGGATTAGTTAGATTAAAAACAAAGGAAGGAAGGTATGTAGAAGAGGATAAAAGTCTCGCTGACTGCCTCAATGAATATTTTTGTTCAGTCTTTGCAGAAGAAAAGGAAGGAAAGGGACCTCAGTTAGGAGGAAACACTAATGAGACAATTACATATCAGTTTACAGAGGAGGAGGTTCTACAGCAGCTGTCTAAAGTAAAGACAAATAAGTCAATGGGACCTGATGGGATCCACCCTAAATTATTAAAAGAGCTCAGTGGTGTAATAGCAAAACCGTTAACCGATTTATTTAACCAATCCTTGCTAACGGGAGTCGTCCCAGAAGACTGGAAATTAGCAAATGTTGTGCCCATTCACAAGAAGGGTAGTAGGGAGGAATCGGGGACCTATAGGCCAGTTAGTCTTACGTCAGTAGTGGGGAAATTAATGGAAACCATGTTAAAGGAAAGGATTGTTGAACATCTAAAAACACATAGATTACAGGATCAGAAACAACATGGGTTTACCTCAGGGAGATCATGCCAAACTAATCTTATTGGTTTTTTTGATTGGGTAACAAAAATAATAGACACAGGTGGTGCAGTAGACATTGCTTAATTAGATTTCAGTAAGGCTTTTGATACTGTTCCGCATAGAAGGCTTATCAATAAATTGCAATCTTTGAGCTTGGATTCCAATATTGTTGAATGGATTAGGCAGTGGCTGAGTGACAGGCAACAGAGGGTTGTGGTAAATGGAGTTTATTCGGCGCAAGGTCTTGTTACCAGCGGGGTACCTCAGGGGTCAGTACTTGGACCCATTCTATTTAATATTTTTATTAGTGATATTGCAGAAGGTATTAATGGAAAAGTATGTCTTTTTGCTGATGACACAAAGATTTGCAACAGGGTTGACGTTCCTGGAGGGATCAGTCAAATGACAAATGATTTAGGCAAACTAAAAAAATGGTCGGAGCTGTGGCAATTGAGTTTTAATGTGGATAAGTGCAAGATAATGCACCTGGGACGTAAAAACCCAAGGGCTGAATATAGAATATTTGATACAGTCCTAACCTCAACATCTGAGGAAAGGGATTTAGGGGTTATTATTTCAGAGGATCTAAGGGTAAGTAGTCAATGTAATAGAGCAGCAGGAAATGCTAGCAGAATGCTTGGTTGTGTAGGGAGAGGTATTAGCAGTAGGAAAAGGGAAGTGCTCATGCCACTGTACAGAGCACTGGTGAGACCTCACTTGGAGTACTGTGTGCAGTACTGGAGACCGTATCTCCAGAAGGATATAGACATCTTAGAGAGAGTTCAGAGAAGGGCTACTAAAATGGTGTACGGCTTGAAGGAGAAAAGTTACCAGGAAAGGCTTAATGAACTTAACATGTACAGCTTGGAAAAAAGACGAGACAGAGGAGATATGATAGAAACATTTAAATACGTAAAGGGAATCCACAAGGTAGAGGAAGGGAGTATATTTAAAAGGAAACAAAGTAGCAAAACAAGAGGACATAGTCTTAGATTAGAGGGGCAAATGTTTAAAAGTAACATCAGAAAGCATTATTTTACTGAGAGGGTGGTGGATACATGGAACAGTCTTCCAGTTGAAGTGGTAGAGGCCAAAACAGTAATTGAATTTAAGCAGGCATGGGATAGGCATAAGGCTATCCTAAACAAAAGATAAATCCAGGTAAAGTATCCATGTAATTGGGCAGACTAGATGGGTTCTTATCTGCCGACATTTTTCTGTGTTTCTATATGAAGGGTCTGTGAGCTGTTCCACACACACTGAGCTGTTGAACAAACAAAGAACAGTAATCCCTCACCTTCTAAAGTCAATCTTGTTATAAACAAGCTCTATCAGACAGTTGTGTATTACTGAA
Organism: Leptobrachium leishanense; assembly: GCA_009667805.1. Lineage (NCBI taxonomy): Eukaryota > Metazoa > Chordata > Amphibia > Anura > Megophryidae > Leptobrachium > Leptobrachium leishanense. The sequence goes on from CM019064.1 coordinate 261,736,013, forward strand.
ATATTCAGTATTATAAACAGTCAGCAAAGTGGGATTTCTTAATTTGACTTTGTAGAAAGTTGTATTTTAAGGGCAGGAATCACTTTGCACTGTGCAGCACCTCATTACACATCAGTACTTTATATTGTAACTGAGCACGTGACAGGGCAAGAACCAATAATTTACAAAAACATTGTGATCTGCACTGAGTCCCATATACGAATATATCCACACTTAAATGGACAATATTGAAGGGAATCCCTTAGGCGCAAATATGCAATATTCTGTTTGTTAGTGTATACAGAAAAGTCTGACTGATGAAGCCAGATTGTACTGGCGAAACGCGTCTCAGCATTCATGTAATTTTCAATTTTGTTTTAAACAGTATTTATTGGTTTTATTTATGAATAAATTTGACACTGCTAACTAGAATTTAAGCAGGCATGGGATAGGCATAAGGCTATCCTAAACAAAAGATAAATCCAGGTAAAGTATCCATGTAATTGGGCAGACTAGATGGGCCGAAAGGTTCTCTTATCTGCCGACATTTTTCTATGTTTCTATGTTTCTAGTACCAGATCCAGGCTTTTTCTTCCCCTTGATCAATCGTACTGCCACCTTTAATTTCCTCTCTGGTTTAATTGAGATCCCATTCAGTAAATCAATCATTGTTGTTGGATTCTATCGCCCACCGAGCTCTCCAGTGCACTCCCTCTCTGACCTAACTCAAATCCTTAATAACCTACTTGCACAAAACCAAAAAAGTGAACTGCTGGTCCCCGGCAATTTTAATACAGATTGGCTAAATCCTAAAAACAAACACTGCTCGCTGTTTAAAACTTTGCCGCTAACTCAATCTCCTCCCTTACTCGAATTAATATGAAAAGCCTTAACCATACCTTGCTGGACTGGATTCTCTGGATTTTGTCCCCATCTACGTGTGGGGACAAAATCAAATGGCATGCTGACCACAGTCACTTCACTAAAATATCGAGGTATGTGGTTAGACCCAAATCTATCCTTTGGCCCCCACATCGAACTAAACTTTACCCTAAACTAGGTGCCCTGTACAGAAACAAATCCTGCCTGAACCCCACAGTAAGAAAGCAGATTGTACAACAAATGCTTATGTCGGCTATTGAATACGGAGATGTAGTGTATGCAGCCGCCCCGCAAACGCACCTTCGGAAACTTACCACATTGTAGAACTCATGCTGTCGCTTTGCGCTACAATCTAACTACATGACCCACCATTGTGACATGTTAAAAGAGCTAAACTGGCCGTCGCTGGAGTCTAAACGTACCCTTCACCTTTCCAACCTGGTGTTTAAGAGCTTTTCTGGTAAGCTGCCACCCTACCTGAATAGAAGGCTTCCTCTAACAGTTCCCTCATCCTATAACCTCCGATCCAGGACCAGCACCTTACTTGCAATACCACAATACAAAAAGAAAGTGTCTCGGATCCTCATTTTCCTACAGAGCACCACAGTTATGGAATAACCTCCCAGACGCCATCAAATCTTCCCCCAGTCTAAAGTCACTCGAGCTCCCTATTAACATACCTCAATACAGAATGCGCCTGTAAACATGTAACATAATGACTATTTCCTACATATTTATTTTCTGTTAATCTGTATATGTGTTTTTTTTTTAATATCTTTTGTATTTTGTATTAAATTTGTATTACTTTGTATTTCTGTAACGACTAACATTTTAATGTTCTTGAACCCAGGACGTACTTGAAAAACAAGAGAAATCTCAATGTATCCTTCCTGGTAAAATACTTTATAAATAAAAGAAATAAATCGTACTGGTATCCAGGGACTCTATGCGGTGCAAGAAGGTTGGAGACCACCTGAAGGGTCTCACAGGCCATCTAGCCTCAAAGCTGGGAGAAGAGGCTCTGAGTCTAGTAAGTACCCCATAGGGGGACAAGCAGGGGCCTGTAACGCCGAGTACTGTGCAATTGTTTGCTTCTCTGGCTTATGTCCCCTCTTCAGGAATCATTGGCAGGACCTGAAGAACAAGTTTATATCTTTAACCATATTTCGGATTTATGTATAGTCATCTATGCAATTTTCTCTGGTAGACACTTTTAAATTTCCCTAATTACATCCTTAAAGAATATAAAAAAAAGAGAAACCCCCCCCCCCAAAAAAACAAAACATTTCTGTATACACGGACAGAATATTGCATGGTTGCGCCTAAGGGATTCCCTTTATTATGGTCTATTCTATAACGTCTGCAGGGTGTCAGACATATCCCTAAGGGCTTGCAGCAGTCATACATTGTCATAAACTAAAAACCCAAACAATTTCTTTTCCATTTTTAATTCATTGTTCTATTTTTCCAGCGCTGCTGGTTAAATCACCGCTTTCTTTCTCTGCTTTACTTAAATGGCCCGTTTAACGCATACCTGCTAACATCAAGGCAAAACTTTTTAGGTATTGTTGGTTGTTTTTTTTTTTGGCGTTTTTTTTTTGCATGAACTTGGGCTGTATATTAACAGTGTATGCTGCTCCCAGAAATGAAAAGCAGGAGAACATACTGTGTGTTGGCATTAGGTTACGACCTAAAGAGCCCTGAAGCTGGCAGGTGGGCTTAAAGACATTAACGTCCATTTCAGTGAAGCTTTTGTTTAGAGTGGATATATTGGATTCAAAATGAAGAGAAGATTTTATTGGTTTGGTTCTTGCATGACATGGGGCTGAATACTGACCGTGTATGCTGCAGCCCAATAGTTTTGGGAATAGAGTGCTAAACCGATGTTTATGTATCAATAAGCAGAAGTTTGTCCATGACTAACCAAGGTCATGTGTGCATTACTTGGGATTTTCCTCAAATCAATGAATATTACAGTCTAAACCCCCTGTCAATTCTCTCATTAAATTTAGAATTATTTTTGTTTTTTTATGGGAAGCTGCTATGAGGAATCATGTGGACAATGCAAGAGGAAGCAATTTAGCATAACATTGTTTGGTGGGGAGATCACCGTAAGTGCCAATAACCGAACCTACACACCGGATATAAAAATAAAGCAGACTTATTGGAAATAGGGGTGTGGGATCAATGGTATTTAACCTTGGCATTCCCAATCGGTGAAAAAGTGAGACAGTACAGCTGGTCTTGGCAAACTCAAAACTTTTCATTCGGATACAAGTAGGATAAACCCATAGAATAATAAATTCTCAATCTGTTTCATCCATATTATATTAACCCAGGACATACTTGTAAACGAGAGAAATCTCAATGTATCCTTCCTGGTAAAATCCTATGCAAATAAATAAATATTAGATCTCATTTGTAGGCTTCCCCTGGGATGTACTGGAGGCACTGGTGATGTATCTTGCCGGTTCACTGACAGGGAAGCAAAAGGTGAATGCTGCGGATCCAGGACCCACGATTTCCATACGTCTGCTTTATTTTTGGATCTTTTTTTCTCAGATTTGATGACATCACTGCTTACCACTACCTGTCTTTTTATGATGTATCCTGTGTAGGGATTCTGGAAGGGGAACTGCAGGAATCCCTGTGTTCTTGTATACACTCCATTTATTTGTCTACATATATTTACCTTCTGTGTGCAGTGTTCTCTACCTTTTATTGCTTTTTGTCATTGACCTACAATGAGGGCCTGATAGGTCAGAAAATTAGAAGTTCTTCAAGTATAGAGTAAGGTGTGGTTACCTGTTGATATCACAGCTGGAGAGGAACCCACCACAATGTTAACTCCATCTTTAGGAATCGGAGATTTATTGAAGTCGCCATCAGAAGAGTAGACAGGAAGTAGAGGTGGATGTAATCCGGGCATTTCTTTCTGGAAAAAGGAGAAGAACTCCCTTTAATACTTTAGAATCCTAGAATAAGGTAGCCGATGCCATGTTGGATGTGGCAGTCACTTTTTACGTACCATGAAAATAGTGTATTTAAAATATGGAAATTGAGAAACTCAGGAAAAATAGGAGATTTCTACTCATCTGCTAAGTGAACTGGCATCTACAATCACAGTTTTCCTATTGAATGCATACTCCGTCAGGTGTTTGAGCTTTTGCACAAGGTCAGACAAAGGAGGTAAGGAGTTAAACCTTGAACACTTGCCAATACACAAGTAATAAAATAGTTTTGCTGGTCAATGGAAGGAACACATGTATCACCACTGTCAGGCATAAAGGGGCATTATTTATCTGTAGCAATGTTTCTGACACACAAAATTAAAAGTAAAATAACCTTTCTCCCTGGCTTCAGGCCGTTCTTTCTTGTTTTCAGATTGTCAACATTCAAAGCGGTTTTTGCAACAGTGGCATTTTTTGGACGTTTGCCTCTCCTTGGTGCGGTGCTTGCTTGTACCAGAGGCTTATCTCGCATCGGCTTCCTTCCCTTCTGGGCTGGAGCAGGTTTCTGAGGGGATTGCATTGAGCGCCGTACGACTTTTATGGGAGAAGCTGGGATGCTGGTGATCTTCAAAGTCGAAACTGCAAATTACAATATATATGTAAAGATCAACAGTCACACAGACCAATAGGAGTGGCCAAATTGAGGCATGTCTGCAGTTTCAGCTCAGATTGACCAACCAGAGGTCAGACATGTCAATGCTGATGAAAACAAATTGTGTGTTCACATAATGTGCATCTAATGCGTTAAAAAAGGACATTTTGGCGTGTTTTTTTCCCTCCAAATTACTCAACTTATTTTAAAAAGAAGCATTTCTTCCTACTTTAAATCCAGTTTTTATCTCCTACCTTTACAGAGTTATTCTATTTAAAAGTCTGTAGACGTTTCTCTCATGATCGAAACACCTGCAGCTTACATCCCTGCTAAGTGCAACGCCCCTTTCTGCTGTACACTGCTATGTGAGTTGACACAGGAACTTCGTTTGTAAGGTGCATCCATTTAGGTTAGGAGGGAGAGGTCTGTAGAAAGTTTGCAACCAACGATTATTTTATTAATTAGTTGGCCAATTATTTTTTTCAATTAAAATTGATTAGATAAAAAAAACACAAAACGATTTTTCTTTACTTAAAAGGAACACTATGTAAATAAAACCCAACCCCCTCCCTCTATTTTTCTTAAGCAGTTTGCGTAGTGTACATAAATGTTGTATGTCCATACACAATTTGCGTATCCCACTTAACTTGCATACTCGTCGCACAAAAAGTCGGCGAGTGCCTGGTCAGAGTGATGGATTGATACTGCCTGTACAGCTCAAGCTCAAATCGACTTTCTCTCCAAATGAACACTGGGATAGATATGACGATGTCAGCATGAAACCGAAGCGAGAAGGGTGGGTGGCACTCCAGGCAGCCTGACCACCTTAATAAGCTAAAGTGGTCATGGTGTATTGATCAAGGGGAGGGACCAGCGTTTGGAGGGAGTGGGCAAAGGACTGGACCCAAGTATGAGAGTGAATGAGTTTGGGCGAGACTGGAACCGAGTGTGGGAGGGAGTTTGGTGGGGAAAGGGACCAGGACCTAAGGAGGGATGGCAGCTCTGGACTGGAGAGAGAGCGTGGCCTGGAGGGTGTGGTGATTCTACAGGACTCCAACTCCAAGTAAGGATAAAACACCAGGGGTACAGCTCCAACAACCCAGAGGACAGTGGTCCAAGATCTGTGCTATAATTCTGATACTCTTGTAAACTAAATAAAAACAAACCGGTTAGGTCTAACATAACCCTAGAACAAAATCATACAGAGTAAAGTAGCGGCATGTCTTCTCCAATCACCTCCGCTGTAGAGTCTTAGGTTATGAACACTCAACTCTGAGTCTAAATAGTGTGTGCTGTACTCAAACGGATTAATAATGGAAATAGTTGTCAACTATTTTCATTAACAATTATCTATTTCAGCCCTAGTCTGTAGACTCTTAAACTCCCTGGCGGTATTCCCGAGTGTGACTCGGGGTTAAATTTCACTACCACGATCGGTAACCCTGAGCCACACTCGGGCTGGATGTACAGTAATCCCCCAGTCATTCGCGGTTCCGCGTACTCAGTGGTTCGCGGATTTCTTCCGCTTACCGCGTGGTAGTAGCATCCCGGCAGAGAAGCTGCTCCTGTGCGTCTCCGGATGCACGATCGTGGCCAGGGCATTCCCTTCTCTTGGCATCGTTACGAGAGAGGAGATGCCGAGGCTCCTGGATCCCCGGACCACGCTTGAGGGGGTGCACAGGAGTCTCGGCATCTCCTCTCTCTGAATGATGCCGAGAGAAGGGAATGTCCAGGACGCGATCTTGAGTCTGGAGATGCACAGGAGCAGCCATTCTGCCAGGACGACGGCGGCTCCTGGGTCCTAACGCCGCATGGCTGTGCTTTTTTTAGCGCAGCCACAATTTGCGGTTTTTCAAAATTTGCAGGGGTTGTTAGGACGTAACCCCCCCCCCCCAGCGGCTTTCAGGGGATTACTGTATACTCACCTAGTCCTTCGTTCCCTCGCGGTCTCCGCTGTCACCGCAGTGTGATTGCGGCAGCTGGTGACTTTGCTTCCTGGTTCCGTCCCTGCAAGTCACACGATGCAGGGAGGCGGGACCAGACGGCAAATTCAAACTGTAAAAAAAAAAAAATTACAGTACAAAATTATTTACAATAAACTTTGTGCGGTGCTGGGATTCTTGTACAGATGTGGACTGCCAATGAAATACAGGACACGGGGGTACCAAAAAAATTAGACTATTCTCAAAGCGGCTTTACAGAAATAAAAGGGCAAAAAAAATCTTTTCTAAAACGTAATAAGGCTTTGCAATACAAGTTTCGCTGGTGTTTGCCCATATCCACCAGCGAAACTTGTATTGCAAAGCCTTATTACATTTTAGAAATAATTTTTGCCTTTTATTTCTGTAAAGCGGCTTTGAGAATAAATACAACAAATTAATATAATGACCAGCGAACAGACCAGAAGGATCAGTCACTGTTTATCTGGGAGCGGCAAAGCCAATGGCAAAATTGCCTTTATTGAATGACTACGAGACACTCCCAAATACCAACTAAAAACAACAAATACACATTGGCATGGTGAAGGAAAAAGAGATATAATTAGGGACAGATGATCAAAAAACTGCAAAAATATGGTATAAGCCCCAAAACCATGGGTGTATGTAATAATCAATTGCAGAGTGACCAACAGATTCTAGGGACTAAATTCCCAAAAAAAAAAAAGTTTTTTGATCATCTGTTCCTAATTATAGCTCTATTTTTCCTTCACCATGCCAATGTGTATATGTTGTTTTTAGTTGGTATTTGGGAGTGTCTCGTAGTCATTTAATAAAGGCAGTTTTGCCATTGGCTTTGCCGCTCCCAGATAAACAGTGACTGATCCTTCTGGTCTGTTCGCTGGTCATTATATTAATTTGCTGTATTCATCTTCACAGGTTTAGTCCTGCTCAGGGAGCGTTGTCTGAGGGAAACACCTCTTGAGAGAAGTGATTGTCGACCATTGTTTGGTACTTTGGTTTTTTGTTTTGTTTGAGAATAAATAGTCTAATTATTTTGGTACCCCCGTGTCCTGTATATTTCATTGGCAAAAGAGTCCACATCTGGACAGGAATCCCAGCACCCAGAGGAAAGAGGCATGTTTTTGGTTTGATTATATTATTGAATATAATTTATTTGCAATATTTTGGATAATTATTTTTGGGATAATAAATTATTATTTTGGGGTTCAAACTTTATCTGACTCCGTGTGTTTACTAGACTCTTGTTTGCACGGATTTCAGTGAGTTATTCCTAATTATTACAGGCTTACTATATAAAAACAACACGTTTACTTTATTTAAAAGAAAATTGAGATGCTTTTAGACACAATTTTTTTTAAAAATTAGACCGCCAGGGAGGTTAAGTAACTCAATAAAGATAGTGTAATGTTGGGGGCTCTTTGACCCCCTGGCGTTCTGCAGCCAACGGGGTCTCCTTCGCGGATGCTCACCAGTGGCCGGTTTAGATTGCCGGCTCGCAGGTGCCAGGGAGTGACACGACAGCTGGCAAAGGGCATGGCGTTATGGCCTAGGCCAATGGAGTATGCCCGCCTATTTTAAATACCGGTGCCCTGTTGTGGTTTCCATTGCCCGAAAACACCTTTTGATATCATTTATACTGTGTATGACGTTTGGCTAATTTCCTTGACCATTCTGGCCTATGGATTTCCTCCTGCCTCTGGCATACGTTTAACCCCTCTGGCTCTTGACCTTTGCTCGTACGACTATCCCTTTGGCGTATTTTGATACCTCTCTGTCCCCTTGCTAGTTTAACCAACTAAAGACAGGCGGGTTAGAGAGTGATTGGGAAAAAGAAAAAAAAAAAAGCAGAGATAGCCAAAGAATAAAATAAAACTTAGCTTTTAATCAGAAATGCAGTAAAAGAACACTTTCAAAGCTGTATTGCGATAGGCAGACACAGTCGCAGTGCTTACCTAGGACAAACATAACGTATACATGTCTCAGCGGAGGCGAGAACATAAGTAAAATAAATGCCATTACGAAAAAGAGGCCATCAAGCAAGTTTGGGAGTATGCTAGATTGGAAATACTAGCACAATACTGGACCCTCCCTGGAAACTGATATAGGGAATAAAAGACAGTTTGGAAACATTGCAAGTTTCAAATATAATGAATGAAAACAGGCCTTCGAGGGTCTGTGGGTATAGGAAAGCATAAGAAAACACACAGCCTTTATGAAGAGCCCTATTAGGAACAAACAATACAGGCTTGAAAACAGGAAAAAAAACTAAAACCCCAAAACAGCCTGGCCTCAGTGCATTCAAACTGAGCTAGTTGCCTAAATTGGGAGCGCTCCCAGTAGGTAAGGAATATTTCTATCAAGCCAGAAATAACACAGTTTCCAGGGCAAGGATTAAAGGGACCCTAAAACAAAGAACTAAATGAGCATCTCTATTGGCTCAATGCGTTTCCCTGGTATAAACCAGCGTCATCAGGAGCAGAGTGCAGCCTACTTATTGCATAGGCTTGGGAGTAAGAAGTGCACAATCACTCTGAGGAAAGGCAACAACGTATCTTTCGGATACAATGTCCTAACTGTTCCAAAAGAGCTAACCCTGCGGAAAACTCCCACACTTGAGGCAGTTTAGAGGATAGGTCTTGGGTGTTGCACAATACACATCTTGTTGTCCCTGTCTCTTACATGGGAATCAGAATTGGTCATACCACAGTCTTTATTGATTCAGTAGCCGCAGACAATTTTATTGATTCCCGTTTTCCCTTGTCTATTTCTCTCCCACTGGTGGAGACACCCTTGGTCGTCGAGGCCATTGATGGAAGGCCTCTGTTATTTCCGAAAATAACACGTGTCACTACATCTGTTCTCAGTACTGGTTTGTTGCATAAAGAAACTATTACGTTTCAGATTATCGACTCTCCTACCAGTCCTGTTGTGCTTGGGTTTCCTTGGTTGTCTGCACAATATCCGGTTTTGAACTGGTCTCAAGGCGATATCCAGTCCTGAGTCCTTATTGTCTGACTCATTGTCGGTTACCATTATAGTATATTTATGCTCTGAACATGTAGACGGCACATCCTTTGATCAACAGAAATACTGGAGTATAATAAGGATGTTTTTTATAAAAAGAAGGCAGAAACATTGTCCCCTCACAGGCCCATACGATGAAGTTCTAGTTCTTTCTGGTTTTAAGCCTTCTAGAGGGAACATGTCCCAAAAAGAGACTCAGAAAATGGAAAAGATAAACAACAACCTAGCTTGAGGATTCAGAAGACAATCCACACCAGCAGTGGCTGGTTTCTTTTTTGTACCCAAGAAAGAAGGGGATCTGCATCCCTGTACTGATTATGCGGGTCTGAACCGCATAACCATCAGGAACAATTACCTTATCCTATACCCCTGATTTCTTAACTGTTTGGCAAATTGAAAGGTGCTCCTGTGTATACCAAGTTCGACCTTCGAGGAGCATAAACCTAGTTCATATTCAGAAGGGATATGAATGGAAGACAGCTTTTAAACACCAGGAGTGGGCATTATGAATACCAGGTTATGACCTTTGGCCTATGCAACGCTCCACCTGTCTTCCAGGACTTCATAAACAATATCCTTCAGGATTACTTACAATCCTTTGTCATAGTACATCTAGACGATAACCGGATATATTTTTCAGATTTTGAAATCCACCATAGGTATGTGAGGAAAGTACTCCAGCGACTCCTGGAGAATGGATTGTATTGTATGCTGTAGAAAGGTCTTTAGGATCTCACTTCGGTGTGATTTCTTGGCTATATCACTTCTCCACAGGGCTTCAAAATGGACCCTTCCAAACAGTCTCGATTTTGGAATGGCCTCTACCAAAAGGTATGAAGGCAAATCAAAACATTCCAGGGTTTCTCAAACTACTATAGGAGGTTCATAAAAAAAATTCCACGATAGTAGCTCCTATCACAGCCATGACCAAGAAAGGTTCCTGCAATCAAAAACAGGCGCACGTGGCGATACAGGTGTTTGGTGACTTAAAACACGCCTTCACTACCGCTCCTGTTCTGCAAGATCCAGACCCTAGACGTCCTTTTCTAGGAGGTCGATGCATCAGATTTGGATTGGCACTGTTCCATTTCAAAGAGAATCCCCTGAAAAACCATTGCATCCATGTGTTTTTTCTCCCCCCGTAAACGGACAAAGAAAAACTGACATCGGTACCAGAATTACTGGCTATAGTATTTGCACCCGCTGAGTGGAGACATCGCCTAGAAGGTTCTCCTGATCATTATTGATTACATGAACTTGACATATATAGGCAATGCCAAACCATATGGTAATTGTTCCTATCAGATTAAACCTAATCCTCACTTGCGGGCCAGGTACCTGCAATAATAAGGCAGATGCACTATCCACACAGTGTGACACATGAAAAGAATCAAAACCCCGTTATTCATCCTGGTTCTATCAATGCCTCCACTGTTTTGTCTGTGTCCTCTCCATTCTGGGCGCATCTCTAGGCTGCCCAGATCCATGCTCTGGTGAGAAGCCTCCAGGTAAACATTTTGTGCCTGAAACCGAGGGTACAATTATTGGTACTCCTCCACGACACAAAAGCCTCTGGTTATCTTGGTATCCATAAAACCTTATCTAGCATTGCACGTCAGTTCTGGTGGCCTTCTATACGTGTTGACATTAAGGAATACGCATCGGCTTGTGCAAGATATAAAAATCCTAAAACCTTACCTATAGCTTTGTTGCAACCATTACACATTCCTGACAGACTCTGGTCTCATCTGGTTATGGATTTCATTGTGGATTTACCCAGACCTAAGGGTACCACTGTCATCCTTAGGATTGTGAATAAGTTTTCTAAAAAGGAGTCTTTTCAATCCTCTCTCAAAACTTCCTTCAGCCTCAGAATTGACTCATGTATTTATTAAGGAAGTGGTTCGTCTTCATGGGGTCCCTACTGAAATGGTGTCAGCCATGGGATCACAATTTGTTTTGCAGTTCTGAAGAGGGTTTGATTAAAGAATTGGGGGTTCAGTTGGCCTTCTCGGCTTATCACCCCCAAACTAATGGTGCGGCTGAGAGCGCGAATCAGGGTCTTGAGCAGTACCTGCGTTGTTTTACTTACCAGTGATAAGTGACGACCGGTCAGAACTGTTGCCCTGGGCAGAATATGCTTGAAATAATGCTATAAAATCAAACTATGGGTGATTCTCCATTTTACACTGTGTTTGGGCTTGACCCTCAAGCTCTTCAGTCTTAGTTCCTTACTCAAAGTCTGCCTGCCTTGAATGACCACTTACAGTCATTGCGATAGACCTGGCATGCTGAAGTCTGTCATGGAAAAGACAATTGCTGCCCAGAAATGTCAAGCTGATCACTAGTGAACCTACATACAATGTGGGGGACAGAGTACGGCTTCCCACCAGGAATATACGTCTTCACGCTCCTATGAAAATGGCACCTCGTTGTATAGGTCTATATAAAGTACTGCACCACATTAACCCTGTAGCTTATGCACTCTCCTCTAGATGGTCTAGACTCTAGAGGACAGTTACAGTATCTGGTTGTTTGGAAGGGTCATGGTCCAGAGGACCGGTCCTGGCTCCTTGCTTCTGAAGTTCACTCTCCACGCTTGGTTTGTGCTTTTTATTCAGCTTATCATGATTGTCCTGGCGGTTGTCTGGTGGCCTCCTGTAGAGTGGGGGTACTGTATGTTGGGAGTTCTTTGCCTCACTAGCACCCGTAGCGTCTCCGTCGCTGGGTGCTTTCCGCCAGGGTGTGTGAGTTTTGGCTATTCTCTTTGTCAATTTTGACCTTTGGCTTTCCTTCTGACTCTGGCATACATTTAACCCCTCTGGCTCCCAACCTTTGCTCGTACCCCTATCAACATCTAGTTTTACCGGCTATTCTAAAGACTGGCAGGGCATGGACGGACATACGTTGGGATCAGGGACAAGTGACAGATAAGAAAATGCTGAGTTGATTTAGGGAGAGTTCAAAAGCCACAATGTCCCTTTAAAGAGTCAGTTTTCACAATGAAAGGCCCCTGTTTCCTGGTAAACGCATACGTAATCACATTTTATAAAAAGTAACAATGATGCATTATTAAGTTTCTTGATTGTACTTGTTCTTGAATATACACCAAAATTTGTGAGATAGGACTACCCACATTATGGTTTCAATGTACTTAAATATTGAACAAAGTAATTCTGTTCCACTACTCAATGTACCATCTGCTCACAATACTACTTCACAGAATTTAATGCAGGTGTCACCAGCGCTAAGTGACTGGCTATACATACATGTGTTTTAAGCATGTGGGGGCATTCACTCAATGCATGCTTTATGTGACTGCAATCTGTCAGCAAACACCTGCTAATTTCTGTTATGCAGGGAACAAAGCTATAACCAGAGAGAAGAGTTAGTCATGATATGGTATTTCTGGCATGATTAATGCCTGCTGCCGCAGCACTGTTATGTTTAGAAGTACAGAGTTAGTGTGGAAGAAGCATAGGCCAGGCTTAACAAATGCAGGTAGCCGGGACCCATGGAATGTTATCATTGACTTTTACATTTCTGGATTATTAAATCTAAATTGTCATAGAAAACATTTTGTGACTCCTAGGCCCTCATGTTTGATAAATCTGTCATGCCCTGAGTATATTTGATCCAAAAACTATAACAACCCCCCCTAATATTCCTCAGTGTTGGTACCCTGGTTAGATCGTCCAAATCAATCCCAATTCTTGGTATGTACAGAGGTCTGGCTCATGCACAGGACAGGACATCACAATAGAACAAAGTAAGCCAGAAATAGATTCTAGTTCAGTAACATTAGGATGGTTTTCCTATTTGCGCAGTGGTAAATCTGTGGATCACATAGACCTTGGCCTAAAAGGCCCTTCGGGTACTCGTATTAGAGCCTAGAATCAACAATATCTCTATATTTCGCAAAGAACCATCAGGTCCCGAGAGATGTACAAATGGCAATAAATGTGCAAATGACAATCGAATGTGCAAAATCACAATACACAATTCAGTCGGTAATAGCAAATCCTTGAAACATGCAAAAAATGGTGTATAATAATTAAGTGCATGTGCTTATGAAATCCACTTATCAGTAAAGTGCATACACAAAATGTGCAGTGATACACAAGGTACTAATAGTACTCTGGCAGGCTAAAAAATGGATATGTCCTAAACCACAGTAAAGTGCACGTGCAAAATATAAATAAAACCAGGTTCTTTGGTCACGAGTCGTTGCACAGCATATGAGCCATGTTGTAGAGTAAAATGTCCCACTTTCGCAGCTCTTCTCCTCAGTGGATAATGTTTATAAAGGGGAAAAAGGGAAAAGAAAAAACAATAGTGCAGACTGTTTCGTATAATTCAGGTGAGTATATAAAAGAAACTCACAGATTACAGAGCCTAGTGAATCCCGGCTCTAGGTTGAAGCACCTCACACCAGATATAGGGTGGCATATCCCTTCTTTGTCTTCCAGTTGGCCTCAAATAAAATACAAGCAGAGAGACAGCGCTCCCATAGCATAACATAGTAAATAAAAATGGCAGTCAGAATTGACTTTTCAGTCTAACTCACCGATGATGGAGCCTCGGTTGACTCAGGCTCAGCTTAGTTTGGTGTGTACCTCACCTCTCTCTCCTGGAACGTCTTTCACCTCCCACTTCTGCGTTGATATTCAGCCAGGAAAAAATGGGGGAAGGAGAGGGGGGGTGAAGGGAGGTAAAAAACCTCTGGTGTTGCTATGAAGTACCTTCCACAGTCTGGAAGGTACTGTGTGTACGAGTAAAGCTGAGAATCGGGGTGAAAGTTCCGAAATTTTTTATTTATAAAACATGTAAAATATAAAATCTCATAAATCGGGGGGGGGGGGGGGGGGTGTTAACTGGACGCGTTTCGGCACTTGACCTGTGCCTTCTTCAAGCAGTGTGGTGTATGGGGTAGGGCCCTTCCCCATTTGTTCCTGGCTGAATATCAACGCAGAAGTGGGAGGTGAAAGACGTTCCAGGAGAGAGAGGTGAGGTACACACCGAACTAAGGGGTACGGTATGCTTACAAGCTGAGCCTGAGACAACCGAGGCTCCATCATCGGTGAGTTAGACTGAAAATTCAATTCTGACTGCCATTTTTATTTACTATGTTATGCTATGGGAGCGCTGTCTCTCTGCTTGTATTTTATTTGAGGCCAACTGGAAGACAAAGAAGGGATATGCCACCCTATATCTGGTGTGAGGTGCTTCAACCTAGAGCCGGGATTCACTAGGCTCTGTAATCTGAGTTTCTTTTATATACTCACCTGAATTATACGAAACAGTCTGCACTATTGTTTTTTCTTTTCCCTTTTTCCCCTTTATAAACATTATCCACTGAGGAGAAGAGCTGCGAAAGTGGGACATTTTACTCTACAACATGGCTCATATGCTGTGCAACGACTCGTGACCAAAGAACCTGGTTTTATTTATATTTTGCACGTGCACTTTACTGTGGTTTAGGACATATCCATTTTTTAGCCTGCCAGAGAACTATTAGTACCTTGTGTATCACTGCACATTTTGTGTATGCACTTTACTGATAAGTGGATTTCATAAGCACATGCACTTAATTATACACCATTTTTTGCATGTTTCAAGGATTTGCTATTACCGACTGAATTGTGTATTGTGATTTTGCACATTCGATTGTCATTTGCACATTTATTGCCATTTGTACATCTCTCGGGACCTGATGGTTCTTTGCAAAATATAGAGATATTGTTGATTCTAGGCTCTAATACGAGTACCCGAAGGGCCTTTTAGGCCAGGGTCTATGTGATCCACAGATTTACCACTAGGACTGTTTTTGTTTCCTTTATCGTATTTGCACATTTTGTTGAGGTTTATGTGTAACACCTTGTAGGCTGCAACCCCAAATTCTATATCAACTAGCGCCTCCATAGACAACCCCCCCTCTTTTCTGGTTTTCCTATTTGTATGGCTAAAGAGGACAAACTTGAGGGTCAGGAAACCAAGACATTAGCGCGATTCCCTTCTATCATTAACTTTGTGTATAAGTACTAGATAAACCATCGTACCTGGCTACCCTCTACTACTAAAGGGTTACTGTCCCTATTATGACCGATATTTACCGCCCCCCAGTACCGGCTGGGTGGAGTAGAGGTAACATCACTGCTCTGCGTGGAGAGAGCCTGTGGAGTCATGGGTTCAATCCCGACGAGTACCTCTCAGTAAGTGTCCTTGGGCAAGACACCTAACGGTACATACTCACCACCCAGGACATACTTGAAAACGAGAGAAATCTCAATGTATCCTTCCTGGTAAAATCCTTTCTCAAAAAAAAAAAAAACAGCAGCGGTGACACATACCAGAGCTGGGATTCATTCCGAGTATCAGTAGGACTCAATGGAGTGTGATCAATGAATTATGCAACGTCACATACCCATAATCTTACAAAGAACCAGTGGAAGGACAAAGAAGAGCTATTTGTTGTCCGTGTCCTTTGAAAAATGTCAGGAAGTGGCAGCAGATCAATCTGTTCTTTTCACTATAGGATCAGAAGAGGGATCTCTGATATAAAGACTTTGACAACGTGAAACAACTTATTACCAGCTTTTGGAGGTTCTTTAATATTTTGCCTGCTGTTCAAGTCAGAAAAGGTGAAAAAAACCCGCCACAAAACAACAAAGAACTACTACAAAATGAGCCCTTGTTAGAGCGTTACACGACTGGAATGCAGTTAAAAGAATACATGGAACCATTATTCCCTGGTTTTAATTTTTCTGCTTTACGGCTGAACCACATCTATACATAAAGAAAAACTCTCAAATTTAAGATTTCAAAAGCGCCTGTGCAGCCCTGTTTAAGATTTCATAGCATAGGTTGTTCTCAGGTTTCATAAATGTAGAGGATGCGGCGCACTGTAATCCTCTCCCACCGATAGTATTATTTACTGGCTGCCATTATGGGTTTATAAATGGAGGGACCAGATGGTTTGTTATGGACAGGCTGTGCAAGATACGACCAGGGCAGTGGGTACAGAGCAGGGTTTGTGGTGCACAGCAATGTCTGATGCATTGTGAATTGAAAGAGCATGAAGAATGAACTGTAATCAGATTATGGTGGAGACGTGCAACGGCCTCTATGGAGTGTCAAACCAGAAATTTTTGAGATGGGGTGACAGAAAAATGTATAACAAAAGGTTGTGGATAAGGACAAATGAGGGAATCAGTTACAGTCCTAACCTCAACATCTGAGGAAAGGGATTTAGGGGTCATTATTTCAGAGGATCTAAGGGTAAGTAGTCAATGTAATAGAGCAGCAGGAAATGCTAGCACAATGCTTGGTTGTGTAGGGAGAGGTATTAGCAGTAGGAAAAGGGAAGTGCTCATGCCACTGTACAGAGCACTGGTGAGACCTCACTTGGAGTACTGTGTGCAGTACTGGAGACCGTATCTCCAGAAGGATATAGACATCTTAGAGAGAGTTCAGAGAAGGGCTACTAAAATGGTGTACGGCTTGAAGGAGAAAAGTTACCAGGAAAGGCTTAATGATCTTAACATGTACAGCTTGGAAAAAAGACGAGACAGAGGAGATATGATAGAAACATTTAAATACGTAAAGGGAATCCACAAGGTAGAGGAAGGGAGTATATTTAAAAGGAAACAAAATAGCAAAACAAGAGGACATAGTCTTAGATTAGAGGGGCAAAGGTTTAAAAGTAACATCAGGAAGCATTATTTTACTGAGAGGGTGGTGGATACATGGAACAGTCTTCCAGTTGAAGTGGTAGAGGCCAAAACAGTAATTGAATTTAAGCAAGCATGGGATAGGCATAAGGCTGTCCTAAACAAAAGATAAATCCAGGTAAAGTATCCATGTAATTGGGCAGACTAGATGGGCCGAAAGGTTCTTATCTGCTGATATTTTCTATGTTTCTATGGAATGACCCTTGTCTACTAAAGATTATGGAGAGCAAGAGCTCAATACGGGTGGCAATTTTGCATGGGTGTATTCAGCTGGCCCACGTACCCGCCATGGGCATGCCAAAATAATGTGATGATGGTCAATAAACCATAAATCTTTTTTGCATATTCCTGGGAGGGTGAAATTATACCCGTACTACAGAGCACAATAGCCAGTATTCATGTCATAATCAACAACAGTGTCATACCCGCTCCTCATCAAGATAGTGAAAATCCATAGCTTTACGGAACAGACACCTGGATACAATTAATCCACCAAAATCAAGAAGAATAAATGGCATTGTCAGTCAAACATTGTCGATGTTGTTCCATCCATGTGATAATCAGATGTTACAGCACCTTGGGCAGGACTGGAGCAGGAAAGGCCGGCTATAAAATATGTGTACAGATATCCACAAAGAAACCGTGAAATGTAAACAAAAAACATTAAATACAAATCTATTTTCTGATCCCAGAACATTGTTATTTACCCTTCCACAACACAAAATGTAAAAAAAACACTTCCTTCTCATAAAACAGATTAGAATTGTGAATGCTCAGTTTCAAACTATGAAACCTGGAGTATCAACTTCACGATTACTGTGGAACATACATGGTACAGCACATGAGAAAGGACCTTTTCATAGATTGTGCTTTAAAAAAACGGACTGGGAAACCCCTAGGTAACCCTTTACTGTCCCACAATATGTAGTGCTCTCCATCTCCAAGAGAAGACACTTCCCCAGGTGATGGGCACCCACAGTCATCCTCATCATCATCCTGAGGCATGTAACAGTCATTTGGAAAGGACATGGGGGGGGCTTGAGTAGCCCAATGCTCCTCAGAGTTCACAACAATCAACTGTATAGTGTGTAAAATATGTTTTTACAAGAATTACACGCATATTTAAGAAGGTGTAGGATAGTGATGGTGAACCTTGACACGACAGATGTTTCTGAACTACATGTCCCATGATGCTCTGCCAGCCTCATGTGTGACTAAGCATCATGGGACATGTAGTTGAGAAACAGTTGAAGAGCCATGGTTCGCCATCGTTGGTATAGGACAAACTGGTACGTTTATGTGTGACCCATAAACATACATACACCGACCAACACCAGAGAAGCAAAAACAAAACCTTCAGATATTTCAGTTTTGCCAATAAATACATCTTTAGATTTTCAGCGCTTTCCAAGCAATATTATCAAATATCTGCAGGCAGGACTTTCCAGGGATAACATCCACAGCTCCATGGGTGCATAGGGTGAGCTGTGGGAAGAATAAAAGGCAAGTGCCCTTTGGATATGCTTTGTGGAGTTCTTTTTAAGAGTGTCACTTCAGTGAAGCTTCCTCGTTAATGGAATTAGGAGCACACTCCAGAAGACCAATTAACCACAAAAGGGCAGAGCATGCATGGCTCAAGGCAGTTTGTACACCCATTCAGCAGGACACAATTTACTAACCACAAAAAAAGAGAAATAATAAATACAATGTATAAAACAAAAAGTGTGCCCACTCTGTTACAGTCACCAGATGAATGTTACCTAGCAGCAGTATGGCTGTAATAGGGCGATACAATAATAGTAACCACCAGACAATGCAAGGCAGAGGACACCAGATTCCTGATTAAGGTTATCTGAGGCCATGTTTATCTGGAATTTTGGGGTTTTCTTGCATTACAGGCTCTATTTCCTTCCCTCCTGCCTTACAAAGAGGTCCTGGGAGCACACAATAGCTTCACAGGAGATGCTCTCCTCTCACCGAAACACAATCACAACCTCAAAGCGAAGATTCCCCCTACCTTTCCTTAATAACCGTACCAGGGTCAGCACATTAGGGAAAAAGGTTTCTTGTGAGGCGCTACAGCTTTAGTTGCTCAGTTTCACTAGGACCAAAAAACAGACAAGTCTAAAACAAAGCTCCCCACTGCTGGCTCAGCCCTGAAAAGCCCTTAGCAAATGGGCACAGAGATATTTGCATTTGATGGTGATGGTGGGGAGGGGTGAGAAAGAGGAAAGCCGGCTGTGGGGGGAGGGAGAAAGGAAGAGAGAGAATGAAAGGGGGGAAAAAAGAAAGGAAAGAGAAACTGCTTAAGTAGCCTCATCTCATATACAAGCTGCTGTGACATGAAGCATCAGACACCTGCTCTCACCCTGGACAGGGGAGGCAGAGCAAAGGTTAACTTGGGTCAGCGGACTTTGAAAGAGATAAAGTGAAATGGGAAGAGGGGGGGCAGGAAAAGTATATAGTAGCCAGCAATAAGGTTTCCAGATAGAGAGGAAAAGAGAATAAAGAGGATTTTATCACTGCATGAAAAGTAAACAATGGCTTTGGAAGAAATACTAAGATACCACCACTGGCCTGTGCGCATCTCACTGAGGTATGAACACATGAAATATTAACTTCAGAGTAAACATCAGAAAATGCTAAATATATTTGACTATATACACTTGATTATTGCAAACGGTTAACTTCCATGCCTTTTATCTTCACCCGGATATTAGATATTGATTTTTACATACATATACACAGAAAACGCTTGGCATTTTATTGGTATGTCTGTGAAAATATACAGACACCTCAACAGTATTATTTATTTATTTGCAAAGTATTTTACCAGGAAGGATACATTGAGATTTCTCTTGTTTTCAAGTATATGTAGCTAGAACATTGCAATAATTGCAGCATTCCAACTCAGCATGGCTTCTGTTTCCATAACAATCTTTCAGTTACAGCTGGATGTTCCACCGTATGCAGTGCCACCCCATAATAATATTATAAAGTTACACCGTATGCAGTGCCACCCTAAATATTATTATTAAAGTTCACCGTATGCAGTGCCACCCCTAAATATTATTATTAAAGTTCCACCGTATGCAGTGCCACCCCTTAATAATATTATTAAAGTTACATCGTATGCAGGCCACCCCTAAATAATATTATTAAAGTTACACCGTATGCAGTGCCACCCCTAAATATTATTATTAAAGTTACACCGTATGCAGTGCCACCCCTAAATAATATATTAAAGTTACACCGTATGCAGTGCCACCCCTAAATAATATTATTAAAGTTACACCGTATGCAGTGCCACCCCTAAATAATATTAAAGTTACACCGTATGCAGTGCCACCCCATAATATTATTAAAGTTACACCGTATGCAGTGCCACCCCTAAATAATATTAAAGTTACACCGTATGCAGTGCCACCCCATAATATTATTAAAGTTACACCGTATGCAGTGCCACCCTAAATAATATTATTAAAGTTACACCGTATGCAGTGCCACCCCATAATATTATTAAAGTTCCACCGTATGCAGTGCCACCCTAAATAATATTATTAAAGTTACAACGTATGCAGTGCCACCCCTAAATAATATTATTAAAGTTCCACCGTATGCAGTGCCACCCCTAAATATTATTATTAAAGTTACACCGTATGCAGTGCCACCCCTAAATAATATTATTAAAGTTACACCGTATGCAGTGCCACCCCTAAATAATATTATTAAAGTTACACCGTATGCAGTGCCACCCCATAATATTATTAAAGTTACACCGTATGCAGTGCCACCCCATAATATTATTAAAGTTACACCGTATGCAGTGCCACCCCATAATAATATTATTAAAGTTACACCGTATGCAGTGCCACCACTAAATAATATTATTAAAGTTACAACGTATGCAGTGCCACCCTAAATAATATTATTACAGTTCCACCGTATGCAGTGCCACCCCTAAATATTATTATTAAAGTTACACCGTATGCAGTGCCACCCTAAATAATATTATTAAAGTTCCACCGTATGCAGTGCCACCCCGAAATAATATTATTAAAGTTCCACCGTATGCAGTGCCACCCCGAAATAATATTATTAAAGTTCCACCGTATGCAGTGCCACCCCTAAATAATATTATTAAAGTTCCACCGTATGCAGTCCCACCCTAATATTATTATTAAAGTTACACCGTATGCAGTGCCACCCCAAAATAATATTATTAAAGTTACACCGTATGCAGTGCCACCCCTAAATAATATTAAAGTTACACCGTATGCAGTGCCACCCCATAATATTATTAAAGTTACACCGTATGCAGTGCCACCCCTAAATAATATTATTAAAGTTACACCGTATGCAGTGCCACCCCATAATATTATTAAAGTTACACCGTATGCAGTGCCACCACTAAATAATATTATTAAAGTTACAACGTATGCAGTGCCACCCCTAAATAATATTATTACAGTTCCACCGTATGCAGTGCCACCCCTAAATATTATTATTAAAGTTACACCGTATGCAGTGCCACCCCTAAATAATATTATTAAAGTTCCACCGTATGCAGTGCCACCCCGAAATAATATTATTAAAGTTCCACCGTATGCAGTGCCACCCCGAAATAATATTATTAAAGTTCCACCGTATGCAGTGCCACCCCTAAATAATATTATTAAAGTTCCACCGTATGCAGTCCCACCCCTAAATATTATTATTAAAGTTACACCGTATGCAGTGCCAACCCCAAAATAATATTATTAAAGTTACACCGTATGCAGTGCCACCCCTAAATAATATTATTAAAGTTACACCGTATGCAGTGCCACCCCTAAATAATATTATTAAAGTTACACCGTATGCAGTGCCCCACCCATAATATTATTAAAGTTCCACCGTATGCAGTGCCACCCCTAAATATTATTATTAAAGTTACACCGTATGCAGTACCACCCCATAATAATATTATTAAAGTTACACCGTATGCAGTGCCACCACTAAATAATATTATTAAAGTTACACCGTATGCAGTGCCACCCCTAAATAATATTATTAAAGTTACACCGTATGCAGTGCCACCCCTAAATATTATTATTAAAGTTACACCGTATGCAGTGCCACCCCTAAATAATATTATTAAAGTTACACCGTATGCAGTGCCACCCCTAAATAATATTATTAAAGTTACACCGTATGCAGTGCCACCCCATAATATTATTAAAGTTACACCGTATGCAGTGCCACCCATAATAATATTATTAAAGTTACACCGTATGCAGTGCCACCCCATAATAATATTATTATTAAAGTTACACCGTATGCAGTGACACCCATAATAATATTATTAAAGTTACACCGTATGCAGTGCCACCCCTAAATATTATTATTAAAGTTCCACCGTATGCAGTGCCACCCCTAAATATTATTATTAAAGTTCCACCGTATGCAGTGCCACCCCTTAATAATATTATTAAAGTTACATCGTATGCAGGGCCACCCCTAAATAATATTATTAAAGTTACACCGTATGCAGTGCCACCCCTAAATATTATTATTAAAGTTACACCGTATGCAGTGCCACCCCATAATAATATTATTAAAGTTACACCGTATGCAGTGCCACCCCTAAATAATATTATTAAAGTTACACCGTATGCAGTGCCACCCCTAAATAATATTAAAGTTACACCGTATGCAGTGCCACCCCATAATATTATTAAAGTTACACCGTATGCAGTGCCACCCCTAAATAATATTAAAGTTACACCGTATGCAGTGCCACCCCATAATATTATTAAAGTTACACCGTATGCAGTGCCACCCCTAAATAATATTATTAAAGTTACACCGTATGCAGTGCCACCCCATAATATTATTAAAGTTCCACCGTATGCAGTGCCACCCCTAAATAATATTATTAAAGTTACAACGTATGCAGTGCCACCCCTAAATAATATTATTAAAGTTCCACCGTATGCAGTGCCACCCCTAAATATTATTATTAAAGTTACACCGTATGCAGTGCCACCCCTAAATAATATTATTAAAGTTACACCGTATGCAGTGCCACCCCTAAATAATATTATTAAAGTTACACCGTATGCAGTGCCACCCCATAATAATATTATTAAAGTTACACCGTATGCAGTGCCACCCCATAATATTATTAAAGTTACACCGTATGCAGTGCCACCCCATAATAATATTATTAAAGTTACACCGTATGCAGTGCCACCACTAAATAATATTATTAAAGTTACAACGTATGCAGTGCCACCCCTAAATAATATTATTACAGTTCCACCGTATGCAGTGCCACCCCCTAAATATTATTATTAAAGTTACACCGTATGCAGTGCCACCCCTAAATAATATTATTAAAGTTCCACCGTATGCAGTGCCACCCCGAAATAATATTATTAAAGTTCCACCGTATGCAGTGCCACCCCGAAATAATATTATTAAAGTTCCACCGTATGCAGTCCCACCCCTAAATATTATTATTAAAGTTACACCGTATGCAGTGCCAACCCCAAAATAATATTATTAAAGTTACACCGTATGCAGTGCCACCCCTAAATAATATTATTAAAGTTACACCGTATGCAGTGCCACCCCTAAATAATATTATTAAAGTTACACCGTATGCAGTGCCACCCCATAATATTATTAAAGTTCCACCGTATGCAGTGCCACCCCTAAATATTATTATTAAAGTTACACCGTATGCAGTACCACCCCATAATAATATTATTAAAGTTACACCGTATGCAGTGCCACCACTAAATAATATTATTAAAGTTACACCGTATGCAGTGCCACCCCTAAATAATATTATTAAAGTTACACCGTATGCAGTGCCACCCCTAAATATTATTATTAAAGTTACACCGTATGCAGTGCCACCCCTAAATAATATTATTAAAGTTACACCGTATGCAGTGCCACCCCTAAATAATATTATTAAAGTTACACCGTATGCAGTGCCACCCCATAATATTATTAAAGTTACACCGTATGCAGTGCCACCCCATAATAATATTATTAAAGTTACACCGTATGCAGTGCCACCCCATAATAATATTATTATTAAAGTTACACCGTATGCAGTGCCACCCCATAATAATATTATTAAAGTTACACCGTATGCAGTGCCACCCCTAAATATTATTATTAAAGTTCCACCGTATGCAGTGCCACCCCATAATAATATTATTAAAGTTACACCGTATGCAGTGCCACCCCATAATAATATTATTATTAAAGTTACACCGTATGCAGTGCCACCCCATAATAATATTATTAAAGTTCCACCGTATGCAGTGCCACCCCTAAATATTATTATTAAAGTTCCACCGTATGCAGTGCCACCCCTTAATAATATTATTAAAGTTACATCGTATGCAGGGCCACCCCTAAATAATATTATTAAAGTTACACCGTATGCAGTGCCACCCCGAAATATTAAAGTTACACCGTATGCAGTGCCACCCCGAAATATTAAAGTTACACCGTATGCAGTGCCACCCCGAAATATTATTATTAAAGTTACACTGAACGTAGTGCCAGCAGATTCCATAGTGCTGCATTACTATTCTTTACTTGTATAGTGCCAGCAGATTTTGAAACGTTGTACCTATAGTATTTATATAGTACCAGCAGATTACGCAGCGCTGTACAAGTATATATGTGTACCTCCCTCCAGAGGAGCCAATATACACCAACATAAGGATTTTATGTGTAGCAGGGCCATCTACACCTCATGATTCCATCATATGTCTGTTTATCTTATTCCCTTTGGTTATTGTAAAGCGCTGCAGAAACTGCTGGCGCTATAAAAATGATGACAATAATAATAAATGCTACTCAGCAGCTTTAAAAATGCCTAAGCCCCCGTGGGGATCTCAAACTCTGGCCCCCAGATGTTTATTGCCTACAATTCCCAGAATTATTTGAATGCAAGATATAGTCAGAGAATCATGGGAGTTGTAGTTCAGAAACAGGGGGGGGGGGGCGACGGACAGAGTTTGAGAACCCTGGGCCTTAATGCCAAAAAGAAAATTATTTAATGTGACTGAATGAAAAGGACCCTTCAAACATCTCTAGAGAAAGCTGTGTCTGGGCAGCTCCTATTACGGGTAGGAGAACTGGAAACTGGATTAAGGCATTGCATAGATTAGCATATTACTAGTAACAAGTCAAATGCTAATGTGATTATGACCTAATGCTGGAGTCACACTGATTAAAGTCAGAATCCATTACAACGGGTCCATACTGCTGATTGGTGTTGAAAGGGTGGAGAAACTTACAAAAATCACTTTAGCATAAAAATAATTACAGAAAACACTTTTAAAATGGAGTGCCATAAAATGAAGTGAAACACGTCGCTGAAGTTAGGACAATGGAAAGGCGTGTCTTTGTGATGATGGCAGCAGTACAGTTACACCAAATGTCTCTATTCTGCAGAACATTACTGGCTTTTATTGCAGCCTAGACAGTCTGCTGCAGAGCTCTTCCTCTATGCTCACCAGTGCCCTACAATTGATTGAGGTTGTGGGCAGCCACCACTTACAGTCCTTGACTGTGTCCAGCCACTGGATTGGCTGGGTGCTCCGGCGACCATCCAGCCTCCCTACGATCATGTGACTGCTGTGGCTTACTGGAAGCATGGTTTGCCCGTTTTTAAAAAAAATCTAATGTGTTAAAACAGGAGGGGGGAGTGTGGAGGGGTCATGATGAGATATTGTCACCCCCTCTATTTCCACAGTTCTGAGATATCCCTTTAAGTGCCTATTTTAAGGTTTTCACTGCTGATCCATTTCACTGCTGTGTGCGGAGCTCATGGATCATATTTTTGCTCAACATGTTTAAACACAATTTGAAGAAACAGTTC
The DNA here is from genome assembly GCA_009667805.1 of Leptobrachium leishanense. Lineage (NCBI taxonomy): Eukaryota > Metazoa > Chordata > Amphibia > Anura > Megophryidae > Leptobrachium > Leptobrachium leishanense. The sequence continues at coordinate 261,762,085 of CM019064.1, forward strand.
AAGACTTTGCACAAAGTAAACACACAGTGCTCAGCAAAAGGAGTACACCAACAGATTTGTCAGAACACTTTTCAGAATCCACATTTTCTATGGGAAACTATACTACACACAAATGCGAGCCATTGATTGCAACCAAGATTTCTTAATTTGAACACACACAAAAAAGTATTTTTCCTAACAAATTCATTCAAGACCATGTTGCAAAAAGGATTACATCCCAATGAAAGTTGTTGGAGCAAAGCTAAATTTTAGGCAACAAATCCTAACAAGAATTCAACTACAGGTTAGGGATGTACCGAAATTTCAGCCACTGAAAATTTTCGGCTGAAAATGGTGTTTTTGGTTTCAGGCGAAATGGAAATTCAGCCGAAAAAAACAGCCAAAAATTTCCATTTCAAAATTGGGCCTGGAGGCCTGAGCTTGGAGGCTGGCCGAGTTGCCTGCTCGGCCGTCCTCCAGGTTCTGGCGAGTCCCCGGCTCGGCCGGAGGGCCAACCGAGCAGGGGGCTCGCCTGAGTCTGAAGGCCGGCCGAGCAGGGAGCTCGGGCGGGCCTCCAGGCGATGAATTTTGTTGGGGGGGGGGGGTGGAGAGCACCTACTCGCCAATATTTGCCTTGAGTCCTCCACCGGTTGCACATACTCCCCTACATCGGCCTGGAGCTCCTCCAGCGATGGCAGTCCTCCTGCATCCAGTGTCCTCTCTCTGTTGGTCGCCGGTATGACGTCACGGAAGCCTTTGACCCTGGGTCAAAGGCTTTTGTGACGTCATCCCAGTGACCGACACAGAGAGCGGGCACTGGATGCAGGAGGACTGCCATCGCTGGAGGAGCTCAGGGCCGATGTAGGCGAGTATGTGTAGGCAACATACTCCTACTTCGGCCCTGAGCTCCAGCGATGACCGTCCTCCGGCTGCTTGGCCATCCTTCAGGCTCAGGCAGCTTGCTCAGCCGGCCTTCGGGATCAGGCGAGTCCCCAGGCTCCAGGCCCAGGTTCTCATGGCTGAATTTCAGTTTCGTATTGGTTTTCGGCCGAGCAGATCCTGAATTTTTGGTATCGGCCAGAAATTACCGTTTCGGCGCATCCCTACTACAGGTGAGTCTAATTATTCATTAAACAGGTGTCCAGCAGACAGAGGATTATAAAAGGGTGTCAAAGAAAACCCCTTCCCATTTCATACTGTCAGCAATGGCACCACATGGAAGAGAAATGGCACAAGGCCTGAGAAAGAAAATAATTTCTTTACACAACAAAGGTGACAGCTACAAGAAGATCAGCAAAGCTTTACTTATCAATCAGAATACTGGCACAAAAGTGATACAAAAATTTAACAAAGATGGAACTGCAAACATCTCACAGAGACGTCAAGGCCGTCTTCTGAAGAGAAGGATTGAAGAAAATCACCATGCAAGGTCACTGCAGTAGCTAAAGGAGTAGAAAGCCAAACTGGGGTGATCGTTTCCCGTGACACAATAGGGCGTTCACTGCAGAGGAATGACATGCGTGGGTGTCGAAGAAGAAAGCCTCTCCTAAAGCCCCTGTACAAAAAAAGCCCACTTAGAATTTGCCTGGTCCTATGCTGAAAAAGAAGACTACATGGACTGGGGAGACCAAGATAATGTTTTTTGGAACTGATGGCCTCAAACTGTATGCCGTTGCAAAGGTGAAGAGTACAGAGAAAAAAGCATGGTGCCTACAGTGAAACATTGTGCCTACAGTGAAACATGGTGCCTACAGTGTCCTCTGTGAGGCTGCATGAGTGCTGCTGATATTGGGATGCTGCATTTCATTGAAGGTATCATGAATTCACAAATGTACTGCTCTATATTGAAAGAGAAGATGCTCCATCACCCTTGGAGAAACATTACCAGAACCAAATTCCTGTTTCAAACTTATTTTGAGATGGAGCAATAACACATACGTGCATCTCCCTCATGAGCTAACGATACATAGGACTTTTGTGGGTTCTGGTGGAAATCATATTATAAATAAGACAATGGTGGCTAACCTTAGATTACTAGCTACATTTTGTAAGTGGTTAAGGGTAAAATAATTTTTATTTCACTATCACCCGGGAGAGCCGTGGACAGTCTGTGGATTAGATTAAGACACTGACTAATATGAAGGTGCAGATTATTTGGAGGGTTCACTGAAAACCAGGTATTGGGTTAGACAATATGTAGGATTCCCAGGAAGAATACATTTAAAGAACAAAAAAAAACACACACGCTATGAAAATACAGACAGCTCTGACAGTGTAGAACCAGAAATTAACAGGTACGCTCATCTGTGTTTAAAGTGAAGCTGCCTAGCGTAATGTGTCAGGCACGACTGAAGCACTATTAATTAAAAAAACATTTGCAGGCAGATGTATAGATAATGAGGTATACTTAGCCTCCTCTCCCACTCTCGTAGCGCGCTCCCTGGCATTATGAGTAAATGGCGTTTGTGACAGGGATACGCAATAGGCATCTTGCATGCATGAGCGCTGTCACAATATAAAAAGGTTTTGTTTACATGACCGTACAAATCCTGTGTTGTTACGGCCTTTAAATAGAATTCCTCCCTAAGTAAGAAGAGAATATTTTGGGTCTTTGTTTATACAAGGCTTCGAATTCTCGTAATATAATGAAGAAAAATGGAAACCTAATCCACCCCTATGCTCCATTAACCTACATAAGGCATCTGTTGCCCGTGACGTCAGCCATCAATGACTGGAGGCTGTCACATAAAAGCAGATTGAGCCATCCTGAGCATTAGTTAATATTCTGCTTGTGTTTTATGTTATCTTCATCAAAAATGTGATTTTTATAAAAAATGCTTATCATGCCTAGACTATTTGATCAATTGCCAATAAAAATCTGCCTACGTTCGCAAAAATAATCCATACACCCCAGAGCAATATAAAGACCGGCAACCTGTGACTAGTGGGTCTCCTAATAAGTGTAGCATGTAATATATTCCATATGTGAAAACGATCGGATTTCATAATGCTGGCTGTCTAGACTGGGCACTCTCCATCTTTATATTTACGTCTTGCTTTAGTTTTCCTATTTTTAGACCTACATTTTTCATGAAAAATGCAATATAGACGATGAAAAATAAGGGCGAGCGCTTCCTCTGCGCCGGCCATCGTCTGAGCCTACAAAAGCTTTGTAACGAGCTGAAAGGCAGCCAGCCATCAAGTTGCCGAAAATGCAGTGTGTGCCGGTAGATTGTCTAGTGCTTTTATTGCGACAGAATAAGTGCATGGAATGGAAGGAAAATCTCTCTAACCATTTCAATTACTATAAATTTTCAGCAAAATGATAGGATGCCTTAATGGAAAATAAACTATTTCAAAAGGAAGAACATTTTTTTTTTCCCATATACAGTAGCCCTAAACAGGGAGTGTTGGCCACCAAGTGAATTTCATTTATTAGGACATTGGTTAACAGTGCTCAAGTGAAACCACAGGTATAGATCGATCTATCGATATCTAACCCACACAACCTATTCAGACTTCTGCTGAAATGGTTAAAAAGAAATCCCTGTAGCATTCTACACAATCTCTATATATAAATGTGTTTAACACGTCCGTCACCAACGTCGGCTGCGCGAGCACCCATCACAGCTGCTCACTCAGCCCTCCCTCCCGGCAGTTAGAAAAACGCCTCCCACTGACAAGTGGAAACCGCCCTATAACAATGGACTGCCCTCCAGGCAGCTTTAACACCTAGGACCTTATAATGACAAAAAAAAAAACTTTAACACTGCAAATTTATTTAAAAGAGAAGACACTTTAGAGGTTATTCATTACGCGCCAGTGTTTCAATTACTGGTGGAAGTCGCCGATAATGCAGTGTCGAAAAATGCCGGCATTTCAGAAGACTGAAATCCAAAGATTTATTGTGGACATGCAACGTTTCAGTCACATGGACGCTTGAAAAAGGGCCACGTGACCAAAACATTGTGTGTCCTCAATAGATGCCATTAGTTCTCTGCAGTGTCTGGTGCCATTTTGGTTCATGAAGGAGCAGCTTCACTGGGACGCAGCTATTACTCTTTGGAATTTAGTTTTGTGTAGGGATGCACTGATACCGATACTGCCGTTTGTACGAGTACTTGGCACTCGTGCAAATGGCCCGATACACCCCCCCCCCCCGATACTGGAAGCCAGCGCTGGGCCGGCATCCGTGGGGCTGGGGAAGCTGGGTCCGGTCGCAGGGCTGTGACGCTGCCACCAGCCGAGATCTCGCGGGAGCCTCCAGCGAGATCTCAGCTGGAGGCAGAGTCAAGGCCTCCACGGTCGTGTCACAGCCAATGCGACCGGATCCACCAGGTGAGCTGGGGGCAATATCCATGTGAGCTGAGGGATAGATATATATATATATAATCTCAGGGGGGATATATACATGTGAGCTGGGGGCATTTTTATATGAGGTCTGTTCTTATTGAAAAGCAGTCACGTGACATAAAATAAAAGTATTGGTACTTGGTATCGGTGAGTACTTTTAAAAAAGTATCGGTACTCGTACTCGGTCCTAAAAAAGTGGTATTGGTGCATCCCTAGTTTTGTGAAATGCTGGTGTTTTTGTCACTGGAATACTGGCAATTTTCACCAGTATTTGCAATGCTGGCAAACACCAGCTCTTGGTGAATTACCCCTTTTGGCTTCATGGATTACCAGTAACACACACAGAAAATGGGAAAGACCATTGAAAGGATTGGATTTCTTCAGTGGAGAGAAAGATGCACTCCGGGTAGTTCATATTCTGATAAGTTCATTGGTTTCTTACAATCCTGCTTTCACTGTAAATGCTTTTATACGTTTGGGAAATAAGGTTATAAAGCCTCACGTAAAAGGCCGCAAGCACTGGACGTTCCTGTGACAAACCAGAGATTTAAAATACTATATGGCGTGGATTAAGTCTAATCTTCCGTTGCTGGGCTAGAGATACACAGTGGAAAAACATCCAGGTCCAATTCTTACCATTATTCTTTATAGTTAACATATATGTGGGTTTACAAAGAGTACAAAATAGGCTTGAATGCCGCCTCATTCCCAGCAAAGGTGAAACACAGATTATCAAACCGGCAATATGGGCTTTCCTGGAGCAAGAACCGCTCATGGAGAACGAAATCAGGGCAGATATTGCTGATTATAAAACGGAAAACTGTTAAATCTCCACATGTGGAGCTGTGAATATTATAAAACAGCTGCTTGCAGATATTACTCAGCTCTTTCGGTGTGAAAATACATTAAAACACATTGCAGAGGTCAGGGAAACGCAAAGTCTGTTTTTTTTTTCTATTTCACAGACCAGATTCCCCACATAAGAGTGTGAAAAGGAAGCGAATACATGGTTTTAAAGGAAGCAGTATCAAGTGAAATGGATGTTTTCTTGCAAAATCGTGGAGAGCTGTGAACTATATTTTTCCATTAAGTTTCTGGAACCACTTTTCACATTTCTTGGGTAGATTTATTAAAGTGGGGATTTACAGAGGAGGTGTCAGCTACATAACAAACACAGAACAATTCCTAAAAAGTGATTCATCAACACAATGGCCACTGCGAAAATATCATTGCCTTTAATGCAAGACCTTCTTTCGGCTACTATGCATCTATAAACCCAGAACAAACGAAGTCCGAGATCAGAACTCGACTTGTGGCCTGGGCTATAAGGCTATTGGCAGACGAACGCAGTCTGAGTGCACTTTGCGTCCGTGCACAACGGACGTATGTTCTGCCGGAAGATGCTCTTGACACCACATGGTAAGTTGTTTTTGACGGATGTTGAACAAACAAGGGAATTATGGGAAACAAAATTAATATGAAAAATGATAAAAAGTTGAAAATTATATGAAGCGCCATTTTGTGCGTCAAGGTGCCGGACGTTGCAAATGCGGTCCGTCTGACATCGTGGCATCACTCACAGAGCGCTATGCGGATGTGGCGCACTCTGCGCGTCCGTCCTAGCGGTTTTACTTTCTTGCCTAACTTGTGTCCATATGCCACGTGCATTGTGCATGCGCAGTTCGGTGCGGACGTACTTCGTGTGTGGGTCTCTTGATTATGATTCTGTGCTACCACGGATGTTAAACTGTGCGGCAACACGGACGTGATAACTGCGTTCGTCTGACGCTGGCCTAAACCTGTAGATTAGGTCATGACAAATGAACACCAACACATGAACATGCGCGCACACCTATGAGCCAAATAAAAAAACAGACTAAAATTTCTATAGAGATTTGTAATTCAGAAATTCAGGAGTGCGCAGATAAATTTTAAGAACCTTGTCTTTTATATCCATGGGTGGAAAATGAAAAAATATCTCTGGAGCACCCCAGATACAGTTAGATTAAGAAGCAAAAGCGCTCTTTAAAGATATCAATCTACTATGAACCCTAGGAGTACCCTAACTGTATCTGGGGTGCTCCAGAGGTATTTTTTCAATTTCCACCTATCTTGCGCCCTTTTCTTTCTTGTCTTTATTCTGTCAATTAAGGCTAAGGTCAGACGAAAGCAGTTTTAACGTGCGTTTAGCCGCACGAAATCACGGCCGTGCTAGCAGCAAATGATGTCCAATACCGGGGAACATATGACGAACGGCCGCACGAAAGTTCGTCCGTGCAACGCAAGTGGCAAACGAACGCATTTTTTTGAGAACGTCAAACCGCTACTACTGACGTACAGAGTGCGCTGTGGCCGCATAGCGGCGTGTTTGCGTGATTGGGAGACGTCAGATGCTGTACACATCCGGCCAACATAACGTCCAGACGCAAAAGGGTTTTATTGATGATCCGTACAAAATCACGGACGAAAATGCGCATCATATGACCGCTATCGCGTATTCCGTGAAAAAATACGTCCATTCGTTCGAACGCACTTTTTCACGGACAACGTGAAAAATGCGTTCGTCTGACCCTAGCCTAAGGGTTAACAAGGTACCCTCGTTAAGAGGCTGCAGTGGGAAAGATTCTACCTGTGTATTTTTTGCTATTTTATATCCATGGTCCTTTGATTAATCAAGTCCTGCTCCGTAGATAGTAAAGATAAGCCTTAGAAAGCCGTCAGGACTAAATAAGCATTCTCTCAGATACTGCTCATTAATACTGGAAATTATTATGAATTTAGTTAGGTTCTCTTCCCAGGCCGGCTACAGGTATCTATATTCTTGCTATGCAGGAGAAGGGCAGAGCACTCTTATCACATATTGAGTAACTTATAGCATCACAGAAAATAGAAAACATTAAAATATTATTAACACCAATCCCTAGTCACCATTAGTAACCAGTCAAACATGAAAACTATCACTAAGCTATTCTCAGGGAAGACCATCAGACTTGGACGCCAAGTTGAACTGACACTCTGAAGAAGCTCAGCCTTGCGATAAGATTTGATGATATAAGCATGCATTATTTTTCCTGGGATTGTGGAAGTCCCACAGCTGCAGAACCAGTATTTAGACCTTTGAGGTGTTTCTTTATCAAACAGAGAGCCTTCGGGCCAAGCTGTGTCTAAACCCCTACATCTCCCTTTACTGGAAGCCACCGTGTCAGCTGGGAGCAGTAGTGAGGCAGTCATGGTGGTGGAGCAATCACACTCCTCGTTTTGCAAAATACCTCAGATATGGCCCAACTGGGTAGCTCGGAGGCCCATGGGGTACAGACCTGTATCTCCCTCATTGAGGCTTTGTTACCAGGCCTGGAGGAGAGGTGCAACAAGCAGTTGGACCTTTATCTGGAGGAATGGCCTTCTACCAAAGGGGGAACGGTGATGTTTACAGGAGGAACTCCGTGGAATGGTACCCGATGGCAGATGCCTATAAGGTCATGAGGGAGGATAAGTGCCAGGCTGATGGCACCGACAAAGCACAGCTGCCACCATTTGAACTGGCTCTGAGGTGTCATATGCTTTGCTGCATGATTTGTTATCTCCATATCTTTAAATTTTGAAATAACTTTGGAAATGAGTGGCATGACTAATTGCTTTAAAAACTCTTCCGCCAAACTACAGTGAGCTTCGAGAGCAAATTATGTTGCAGCAGAACATTCTTTTATGATACCACAAGCATATCTCTAACTAGCTGCAGCTTGCCATTTAGTAAATAAACCCTTAAGTAGGGACCTGTAAAAGGGGTCACTAGTTGGAAAGAAGCAAATCCTCCTTCAAGGAAAATCAATGAAAAGTTGTAATTGCTTTGCCTGTGTTCCATTAAGAATGTGCCACTTTTAAATTTCCTGACACTTTTCAGTTGTTACAGAAATATTAACCAAAGAGAAAAACCTAAGGGCAATATTCCACAGATGTTGCTAATGTAACCAGAGCTGTTGTAAACTTAACAACTGCATAGACTAGAATGGCTGTGGTAGGTTTACAACAGCTCTGGTTACATTAGCACCAACTTTGTAACACTACCCTAATAAGTTCAGCCAGATCGCCAATAAACTTACCGCTATTTCCAGGGGGTTGTAATGAATCCCCAGTCATTCTGCACCATCCAACTGGAAAGATTTCCCGTGAGTCATACTTGCACCAGTAATCAAATGCTCCCCTCCATCCATCAAAAGTAATAAATATCTCGTCACCCTTCATGTCGCCAATAGTAGCTGGACAGATTAAATATGGATTTTTCTTATCCACAGCTTCCAATTTCATTCCTGCTTTAAAGAAATTTTGCGAAGGTTTTTGTGGTTCCTAGAAAAATAGGCAAATTAATATTATATATCTGAATGATTGTCACACAATTATGTTCCTACAGACTGAAATCTTTTCTGTACACAGAGACTCCTACTCCGCAATGGAGCGTTTAATGGAAACAGTGGCAACGTTTCAGTCCTGGCACAGGACCTTTGATATATGGGAGTCATAGCACAGATTGTATGGTGTTTTATGCATGACGTTTGGCTGGACACTTTATACTTTTGCCCATATAGGGAATATAGACTGATTTTCACATGTATCTAACCATTTTCTGTATAGCCCAGCCAGGTCATTATTTTATTTAATCGATTGCTGCTGTAACCTCCATATTTTCATTTATCTCAAAAAGTGAACTGGTGTGAGAGGGTATAAATAAACCCACCATTGTCTATTCGCTAAGAAAAAGCAGGAGACCGTGCATTGGTATTAGGTTAGGATCCACCTTGAGAGGTTGCTTGTAGCTCTAACCCCTTAGTGACTGGCCGGTTTTACGAAAGTCTATCCGTAAGTTTTTCTGTTGTTACGTTTCTGCGCTGTTTGTGTTTAGGTCAAATTTTCCCCTTAGGCTAGGGTCAGACGAGCGCAGTGCGAACGCGCGTGCAGGCGCACTTAATCACGGCCGCACTAGCAGCAAGTGTCGGGCAATGACGGCCAATATACGAAGTACGGTCGCACAAAAGTCCGGCTGCGCAACGCAAGTGGAAAACGAACGCATTTTTTCGAGAACGTTAAACTGCTAGTACTGACGTACAGAGTGCGCTGCGCCCGCTAGCGGTGTGTGTGCGTGAATTGGAGACGTCAGACACTGCTAATGTCCGGCCAACATAACGTCCAGATGCACAAAGTGTTTTATTGATGATCCGTACAAAATCACGGATGCAAATGCGCATCATATGACCGCTATCGCGTACTCCGTGAAAAAATGCGTCCATTCGTTCGAACGCACTTTTTCACAGACAACGCGAAAATGCGTTCGTCTGACCCTAGCCTTACTCGTTTATGCAACCCAAACATATTATATACCATTTTTCCCACCAATAAATGGACTTTCTGATACCATTATTTCCATCATATTGTATAACTTACTATAAAAAAAAATAAATAAATAGAAATACCCAATTTTTACATGTTGTTTTTTTTAACTCCGTCACTGCTGACCCATTTCACATCTGTGCGCTGAGCTCATTTTGACTGTTTTATGCGCACCTGCTTAAATGCCAGCTTAAAGGGATATTCTAGGCAACATGACCACCTAAGCTTTTTTAGGTGGTCATGATGCCCTGAGTATGCCCTCGCCTTTCCCCCCTCCCTCTGCTCAGCCGATCGGCTGAAACAGCTGAGAGACGCGGAGGACTTTACTCCACCCTCCCAGCAGTCAGTCAGCAGAGCGGGATTCATATTTCCCGCTTCTGCAGACTATTGCCGAGTAGGAGACGTCATCGCGCTTTCAGCGCGATGACGTCTCCAACTCGCCGCAGTAGCTGGCGGGAGCAAGCCGCCAGCATAGTCTGCGGCTGGGATTAGTGTTGAGCGCATCCTCTTGCGCGTAAGACTAATCCAAGAAGAAGAGGAAGCCTGCTGATTGGCTGGCTTACGTGAGAGGCGCGCATGCGCGCCTCTCACGTAAACCATTAGCCAAGTTACAGATTTAGAAGGACGGGAGCGGAAGAGGAGTATAAATGTTTTTTAAAAAAAACGCTGTTGGAAACAAGTAGATTTTAGGGTAAGTATTACCGTAAAAAAAAATCCCTACCTAGTTATTGAGTGACTAGGTATATTTTAATGTAAAAAACGGGGGGGGGGGATTTTTTCTTAGAGTGTCCCTTTAAGTCCTATTTTATTAAACCCCCCAAAGATTTTTTTAATTTTCTTTTCCCTTTTTTACACCAAACTTAGTCATGTTTGGTAGCATTGGAAAGGCCATGATCAGGCCTTTCCAATGATATCAAACACGACCCTCTATCTGCCACAAATCAGGAGATACGGGTATCCAAATAATCCCACCATCTCCACTTGGCAGCTAGGGGGTTAACTGGTCCACTGACATCGTTGCACATATAGTGACGACGTCAGGGGGGGGGGGGGTGACCCGGAGGCTTGGCTGACATCCAAGTTGTCACTCAGCCACCTCTGGGTTTGAAACGCGATTCGGCGCCGATTGGCACCGAATCGCATTCCAGCAATGGAGGGGTTCAAAGACCAGAACCACTGAAAAGGGGAGACTTTCCCCTTTCCAGCGGTACTTTTCGTTTTTTTGTACGTGGAGCGGTTTGGGAGGGAGAGGCCCCCTATTTTTCACTCCAGGCGCCGGGGGAGGAACCTGGCGATGACATCACGCACGTTGATGACATCGTCGCGACTGCCGGGCCCCCTGAAAAGGCAGGGCAGACTTTCAGCCTTGTCAGTCCGCCGCAGGAGCCTGGAGCCTGGATAGAGAGGTGAGTATAGGGAGGGAGGGAGGTTAGGAGACCGGTCGTTACAGGACGTACTATGTAAGGGGAGGGGTTAATGGCACTTCAAGTAAACCAAAAACCTTTGTTTAGCGTAAATATATGGTTGTCAAAGCGCAGATGACAATATTTCAGTAACAGGGTTATTCAGAGAAAGGTGAAAAGCAGGAGAACTGGCAGGAGAAGAGAACAATCTAGACCAAATAGCCAATTTGGAAAGTGAGATAAATGGGAGAATTTTTCTGGTTGGCCATTTTGAATTTTCACTTCTCCAGTCATTCTCCAGAGTTTCACCTTTCTTTGAATAGACCTGTAAATTGTTAGAGATGCCCAATTATACCTCAAAGTGGCCATTATGATTAGATAGATTTTTTGTTCAAAAAGGCACAGATTCCTATTGATTAACCCTTTCATCAAATGTCTTTGTTGAAAGAAGAAAAAAATATCCTAACCTTTATCTGAAATATAGGATGCCTAGTTGAGAAATATAGGGTAAAATAGCAGTTTTGCTGAGACGGTTATTCCAAATCATTTAAAAAGATGAAAATATATTTTCTCAATTTAAATTTTTCATGTATTTATTTTTTTTACATAAATATTGTACGGATGAAAGGATCTAAAGTCTTGATGATGTCCGTTATCTCACAATTGGTTACTAAAAATAGTCAGATCTCCTGCTTATGGGGATTTGCAATAATCATGAGATTATTAGCAATACAGCTTCCAAAAAATACAGAATAATAAATATCAGTATGTGGCATACACCCTGTATATGGAAATTACAGTAACACCTTGGATTTTCATTCATTATTACTCCCTGAATCTTATTTCTGTACAGAAGTGAGTGACCTCCCTGCATTCTGTTTCCCTGGCTCTTATGCAGCAGAAACATCTAGTAAACCTTTTGTTACATTGAGGGAGGGGGTGCTCCTTGAAGCTTCTTCACAGTAATACAGGGTGACAGAAGTGAGATCTCACATAATTTAGTTTCTCCCCAGGAAAGGCTAAGCAGTCCTTCATTAAAAATGTACGTAAAAGTGGTATTACATGCCACATTTTGTTTAATTGAACTACAATGCAAAAATAAAGTAGAAACATTTTTGATAATGAAAGAGTTAAAAACATTTGCATTGATGCGTCATATAGAATACATATCACAACCAATACTCCATACCAGAATAAGACAGATATTGTCTAGTCATACACAAAGATAAGCAGTTTAGCCAGTTGGAAGCGGAGGATGCGCTCAAAACTGGTGAGGATTGCTCCCAGTGTGCAGACGTGTGTTTTGTGTCTTCGATGCCACAATCGACCGATCACGACATTCCTCCATAGCAGGCCGACATCTTGGAGGTCAGACCTCGCTATGGGATTGCCCCCCGCATACTGATGTTGTTCTGTATGCTCGGGATGACGTCAGAAACAGAGATTCCCCCCCTACCCAGCAGTGTAATCCCGTAACAGGAGATGCAGGGATCGTTTGGACCCCTGTATCTCTGGATCTGTATATCAGAGCGGGTGATATCGGGTGCCTTTAAGAAAGGCCAGGGACTGTCTTTTCTAATGATTCCAAACATGACAACAGTTTAAAAAATAATAAAAATTTTACTCTCTCCCCCCACCCCCAAAGCATTGGCCACTTTTCACATATATGTGGCTGCAATTGCTTACCTTCTTATTTCCTACAGTGGCAGCAAGTAAGGCGCTGATGACGTAATGCGTTTTTACTCACCGTTTCATAAAAAATGTAAGCCACCATACTGTCGAGTGGAGAAGCGGGGGCTTTTTGAAACCCCAGTAGCACTATTATATACTTATCACTGCATCAAGTGAGGGGTCATTGGAAACGTCAGAATCTGGCCTTTCCAAAGATACTAAAACATGACTATATAAAATGTAAAAATAAAAAAAATAAAAAAGTGTCTTTTTTTCCCCCACTGTTCTAGACAGTGGCATTATGTGATTTTGCATATTAACCTCCCTGACGGTTTTCCCGAGTGTGGCTCAGGGTTAAATTTCACTGCTGAAAGCAGTAACCCCGAGCCACTCTCTGGTTGGATACATACCTTTACCTGCGCTCCCTCACTGACCTCTCGCAATCGCATGCTCCTCCGTGTGAACGTGGCGGCCTGCTTCCTGGTTCCCTTCTCGCGAGAAGCGAACCAGGACGCCGCGATGGCAAGGTGACAGCGAGGGAGTGCAGGAACAGGTCTGTATCCAGCCCAAGTGTGGCTCGGGGTTACCACTTTCAGTAATGAATTTAACCCCGAGCCACACTCGGGAAAACCGCTAGGGGGATAATAAAAAAATTGTTCCTATTCTGACATATAAAATATGTCAGAATCGTAACGCCAGGGAAGTTAGGCAAACAATGCCACTTCAATAACTCAACTACTCATTTCACAGTGGGAGCAAATCGCGCAAAGCATTGTTACACTTTGATTCATCTAAAACACAAGCCGCCACACTGCTTTGAGTAGAGGCATGGTACATTGGACCCCCGTATCTCCATTATTTACACCCTACATGGTCAAGTCAGGGCTCATTGGAAAGGTCAGAGTCTAGCCTTTCTAATGATACCAAACATGACCGCATAAAATGTAAAAATCCAAAATATTTTTTTTTTCTTCTTTTAAAGCACTGGCATTGTCCACTTTTCATGTTGTAAATGACCTGTGCCATTACTCACCTTCTCATTTCCCAGGCTGGGAGTGCTGAGTGTTTTATTCATAGTAATATTATTGATAAAAAGCAAAGAGCCAAAATACAATTCAAAACATTGTTTTTTTTTTGTTTTTTTATTTACAGGTTTAAAAAAGTGTGTATTTTCTTAGTAAAATGCATTCACACCTTCTCCATATCTGATTTGTTTTGAGGTGTGGGAATAAATACAAACAGAAAAGATGATCGTTGCCTCTCTAAATCTGTACTTACCTTTTTAAAGTATGGTGCTGGTGCCATTTCAGCTCCATTTAGTGTTTTTAGCAAAAACATTGGCCATGAGGATGCATTCATTTGAAATCCTGTGAAAATCCAAAAGATGTGATTATGTTAGGCTAGCAGTTACAAACTCCGTTCTGAATCATTTATAAATTTACAAATTTTTTGCAAAAAATAAAATGAGATTTTCGTTCGATATAATTGTCATTTCACATCTTTCCCATGTGTTATATTATTTGCAGAAGTTTCTGTTTTATCAAGTCATGTGCGCTCCACAGTGGTGTCACTAGAGTTGGTGTCACCCGGTGCGGTAACTCATGGTGTCACCCCCCTACCCCGAGTTTTACGGTTTCTTTTTTAACTACTCATACTCTCAAGTCAGTACTCCCATATAACACTGAATGCCATAATACACAATGCACATTACTGTGAGGTTTATTGCTAGAGCGCTCTCATATGCTCATACACACATTTTGACGAACTGACAGCAAGTACGGTGCTGTTCGAAGGCAGTGAAAGTCCCCATAGAGAAGTAATGGTTAATCTATTTCAGAGACAGCGAACAACAGTGAAATGCCTTGCTGTTCGGTGGTTTCATTTGGCAGGTTTTATTCAGGCGACCCCATTAGGTTTAAATGTTAAAAGTATTCCCGTTTTTATCCAATATCTAATAAACCATTTATTGTTTTAATCTGCAGTAAAAAGTTTGATATTTTTTTTAGTATCTTCTAGGCGTTTTTCAGCATAACTTTTTGTTCCTTTCTTTAACAGACCTGTACAGACCTTTTTATTATCATTCATAGGACCTTATATGTAAATTCCAGACATTTTCACTCCGTAGTTTGTTTGAAAACAGCAGGCCACGGGTTTGAGGCTGCGGCATTCGGTGGCCGATTCCCTGCACTTCGGGGACCCTGAGGTGAATGGTGAATTGAGGGTGGGGAAATTTGAGTACCCAGAGTGCAGGGAACAACAGAACACCAAAATGTTGGCGTCATTTCGGTGCTCTGTGAATAATCCCTTTAGTGGTGTATTTTTTTGCTGTCCCCTGGAAAGCGCCAGCCTAGACCTTGCCTACCCAGGACATACTTGAAAATGAGAGAAATCTCAATGTATCCTTCCTGTAAAATACGTTGTAAAAGTAAAAAAAATTAAAATAATTTTTAGGGAGTCACTCTAGAGGGTGGTGTCACCCGGTGCGGGCTGTCGTGCCCCCCCCTCCCGAGCCACTGGCTCTCCGTATTAAAGATATTCGTAGAAGGTAAAAATGTAGTTTTAATTACCCTGTATGAGGAAAGCAAAGAGATTCGAAAAATCACCGCACGTTCGGTGACTTTTCGTTCTCTTCAATTCGGTGCAAATCGGCTTTCCCATTTCGGCCACCCTGCGGTGTATTTAGCAAGCACCACAGGGCTGTTGAAGTGCAGGGAAAAGCTGCCGAAAACCCGCAAAAACATCTGGATTAACCCGTCGAAGACGCTGGAAAAACCCGAGCAGGAGCCAATCACAGGCAGCGAAGCCTCCGGAAAAAGCAGACACCGCAGACGAATGGAGTGAATAAATTAGCAAAACAGTTTGCTTGAATGTTTGAAAAGTGAAACGCTGTTTTCAAAGAAACTACTGAGCGAAAATGTCAGAAATTTACATATTAGGTCCAGGGAATGATAATAAAAAAGGCTGTTACAGAAAAAATAAGTTTAAAAGAAAAAGTTGGATTTTTTTAAGAAAAAAAAAAAACGATAAAGAGACTCTTTACTGCAGAATTTTATAATGAACGGTTTATTAGATATTGAATTAAAAAGGGAATATTTTTAACATTGAAGCCTATGGGATTCGCCTGAATAAACCTGTTGAATGAAACCACCGAATGGCAGGGCATTTGGGGAACCTTTCACTGCTGGTTTGTGTTCTCGGTATAGCCGAAGCATTGCCTCTCTGTGGGGATTTCACTGCCCTCGAACAGGCACCGTATGTGCAGGCAATTCGGCAGGATTTGGCGAATTGCCTACTCTCTGGATAGTCGAATGGCGAAGAAAGGTAACCGAACGCTGATTTTCAGCGTTCGGTTACCTTTCTCCAGCAATTCGGATCTCTTTGGACAACCCTGATAGTATTGAAACCTTTCATGTATTGGGTTATACTTTTTTGAATAGGTTCCCAGCATTTAACAGATACTGCAAGCTTTATAACACATCCCACGATTCTCTGGACATCTAATACATTTTGGGAATTGAAAGTCATGAACACCTGATTTGGAGGTGCGGGGGCACAGAATTTGAGATCCCTGTATTAGTGTATTAACTTAGTATAAATGTGAAAAGGTTTATTAAGGCAAACTCAAATGTGCAAAATCTGCAAGATTGACATGTCAGATACTCTATTGCTGCTTGATCATTAGCAAAAAAAAAAAAAAAGGCAGCTTACTTCCAGACTCAGGGAATTTAGTCTTATTTAAAAATCTCTGATTTACCCAGTGGTGGCTGAAGCATATCTCCCTTCTTCTCACATGTACCAACGTGTTGGATGTCAGAGGAATCCACAAGTTTCCAAAAGTCATTTTTGTCATCGCTGCCATCCAGCCGTAATCGTAAGCGAGCACCAGTTATCCCTATGACAGTAGCTATGCAAACAGAGGTTACATTTCTGGGGTCTTGAGCTTCCAGTTTCATGCCAACTTTAAAATCATTGCATGGTGGAATTCTAGTCTTCAGGAAAAAGAAAGAAAAAAATAAATCAAATTTCAAATTCAGACCTCGTAAAAACAAACAAGCCAAAAAGAACACCGTTCTAGTCTAAATATAGTTCTTTAAATCAAGAAGAAGATGCATATTGTGTTGTCCATGCTTCTGGTTTAGCAGTTTGAAGACTCTCGTACTGGTGCAAAAGGTAAATGGATTAGTATTTATTCTCCAAACAGGAACAAGATAAGTATGGAAAATAAAGGCCTGGGAGGCAGAAGGTATCTGATAGGCATATTAAGAGACCCCATTTACGAATACGCTTCATGTAATAGCCTCATTAGATGACGGCGTGTGACGAGCAGAAAAGTAGGTCAAAGCTTTACAGGGACATCAACAACTTGGAATGAATTCTTCTGAGGAACACAGCTAGTTCGTCTAGTACTGTGAAGACACAGAGCCTATTCTACATATTTGTACTGGTAAAGCGTGCACGGGTAGGACTAGATTGATACATTTTCCTGTATGAAAACTGCTGTACCTGGAATAAAATAGCATTATGCTTTTGATACCAGGCACTTTCATGGTTTATTGCAGAACTAATAGAACGCACCAATCAAACTACACCCTCATAACACAATGACGACATGTGTTGGCACCAGTTCACTGGAAGCATCTCACGATGCACAGGTCTAGGCTATGCCAGCATTCTGACTACAGTTGTAACTTAAACAGCCATATGTAACCGTGTGCTCCTACACTTCCGTACTGTGCTACAAAAATCTATGCCCTTTTGCCTACCCTCCTAAAAATGTGTAGGTGACAACATGGATATGTATTTGTCAAGCCTTGATGTTGGAGCAATTGTACAATTAACGTGCACAACAGGGCGCTGCATTCTGATAACAGCAATCGGAGGTACAAATCAGAGCTGCTGAGGTTTAGGTCAAATGAGAGATCAGAAGAAACTACCTATAGGAGATGAGCAATGGCCGCACTCCACAGATTACGATTATTACAATTTATATAGTGCCAGTGGAATCTGTAGTGCTGTAAAAAACAGATTACTTTAAAGGGTCACTACCACTAAAAAATTAAATGTACTTCTTGTGTTTGTTTTTCCATCTATTCTGTGATCTTCTGTGTTGTAAACCGCCCCCCCCCCCAAGAATATTTCCATCACTAGCTGCTCACTCTGTGACAATGGCCATAGAATGGAGTCTATGGGTTGATTGTTGACTCAAATCATTGTATTGTGTGGGATGTATTCAAAGGACGTCACCATGGGGTAAAATATCAGTTTTTTAAGCACCGTCTTTACTCATTCAGCTACCAGTTCATATCTGGAGTAGCATGCAGATTCCAATACACACCCTGCAGCATTATCTAAACATTCCTTCCTCTGCCCCATTAACGGTTAAATAGCGTATAGGATAAAGCACAGTCACAAAGTAAAACTCACCATTAGATTTTGGTAAATGTTGCATCATGAGAAAATGCACAAAACGGAAACAGAAGATAAAAAAAAACCAACTAATTTTATTTTTCCTTTTTACATTCAATTACTTCAGGCAAAGAAAAAACCCCAGTAGCATGTGTTTTATAATAGGGAGGCACCCCTACCAATTTTTTTTAAATTTTTTATTTAAGACCGACTACCAATACTTTCCTCAGGTACTCACCGATAACAATTACCAATACTTTAAATTCATGTGACGCTTTCCAATAAATAATTTAGGATTTTGCCTGTCCAATATATGTTAATATTGAAATGTAAGGCCAGAAACCCCATTTACACACTGCACAGGCATGGACACACCCTGACCCCACACCCGACCTCAGATACAGAGCACCAATACTTTTTTTTCAGCTACTCCCCGACACAGCATACCACTACTTTAATGTCATGTGACAGCTTTCGAATAAATTTAGAATTTTGCTGAAAGCCTGTCCAATTTATGTTAATATTGAAAATGTATGGCCAGACACCTCAGTTTCTCAGTGCACATACCCTGAAAATATATATATATATATATATTTCAGTCCTCTCAGGGACTTTTATCAAGATCTTGGATCTTGATAGCAGTGCCTGAGAGGACTAAAACGTTGATTTAATAAAGACTTAATAAATTTCATTGCAAAGTCTCCGTGTTGCGGATTATCGTGGATATCTAGGAGTCTGCAGCCAGTGCCCAGCACCGGAGATCTACAGTAAAACCTTGGATTGAGAGTAATTTGGTTTAAGAGCGTTTTGCAAGAAGAGCAACAATTTTTAATAAATTTTGGCTTGATATACAAGCGATGTCTTGATATACAAGTGATGTCAAAGTACGTACGCTTTGTATGCCGCGTGTCACAACTGAGGTCATGGTCACCTTTCCTCCCTGTGTCTGTCCCAACAGTCTGATGGCTCTACGTGGAGGGCCACATGGTGTAACATGCGTAATAGTATCGCACATTACACTGGACGTGCTGGAACTCTCCCAACAGATCGTGATCCCGTTGGTGATAAACGTCCTGCACAATAACCCTCCTCTCCTAGCCGGGCTACCTTGACAAAGGCCTCTATGGGTCAAAACGTCAGATTTTTAATGCTACTTCAATAAATTTGGGATTTTTTATGACAGTTCTCGAGTACCTCCCTCCACCCCTTTTTTTTTATATATGCGCCTAGATCAGGGGAGTTAAGCACCAGGCCAAGTGAGTATTATCTCTTTTGGGAGCCTCCCTCGGGTGAGCTACCCAGGGATAGATATAGATACATACATACATACATACATACATACATACATACATACATACATACACATACAAGGGTTGTGGTGGAGGACAAAAAGTTCAAAAAAACTGCATCCCAGAGCTCCTGTGCTACATTCCCCATATGCATCAAGGAATTCTGGGTAAGACATGCAAATGACATCTGTCTCACTTTTTAATACACATAACCCTTAAATTAGGGATGTACAGATACTAGTATCGGTGCAAACACCGGGTTCTGCACGAGTACCTGGTACTCGTGCAGATGCCCCCGATACTGGAAGCGAGCATTGAGCTGGCTTGCCGGCATCCGAGGGGCTGGGGCGGCTGTCCGAATCCTCTAACGACATTCGGACAGGCGCCCCATGTCTGGTCTGAAAGAGTATATACATACACACACACGGAGGCCTGAAATGTGTGTGTGTGTACACACACACAGGTCTGAAGTGTGTGTATGTATGTGTATATATACACACACACTGAGGGCATGTGTGTATACACACACACACTGTGGGCTAGTGTCTGTTGGGTATACATGTATCTGATGTCTGTGGGGTATATTATATTATATATAAATAATATACACCACAGGCATCAGATACATGTATACCCAACAGACACCAGGCCACAGTGTGTGTATATATGAATGTATATCTGGTGTCTGTGTGGGGTCAGGGTGTGTGCAGTCAGTGAGTAAATGGGGTTTCTGGCCATACATTTCAATACAAACATAAACTGGACAGGCTTTCAGCAAAATCCTAAATTAATTTATTGAAAAGCGTCACATGACATTAAATAAAAGTATCGGTACTCGGTATCGGTGAGTACTTATAAAAAGTATCGGTACTTGTACTCTGTCTTAAAAAAATGGTATCGGTGCATCCATACCTTAAATCAATGCCACATGATACTAGATGGCTTTTTTTTTTCCCCAGAGATAAGGTTTATGCAACTGGTCAAATCCACTCCTAGGACAACGCCAATTCGGTTTATTAGAGCCTAGGATGGCTTTGACCAGTTGCATAAACCTTATCTCTGATAAAAAGAAAAAGCCATCTAGTATGGCATGGCATTGATATATATCTATCTTAGACCTCAGACAGATTCTGGGGCAGCTGTAAGAATGGGGCAGCTGTAAGAATGCACCAGCATTCTGCCAGGCCCCTCCGGCTACCCACGTTCCAGCAAGCATCCCTCACACTGTCCGGCAAGCCAACCCAGTGCTGGCTTCTGGTACCTATAGAAGTATCAGTGGCAAGTTGTAAAGTTGCAAATGTTAACTGTCATGTTTATATAAGACGGTGGTCTTAAAAAAAATATATATGCTCTGCTTAATGTGGATATTTGCCATTTCTTTGAATTTTTGGGCATTTTTATTTGAGAACATCAATGCTGTACTCCTCCCCATTCCAAAGGCTGAGGCTAGAAACGCAACCCAAATGTGAGACAAGATTGACACCTAGTGGTGATATCTGAAACAGCACCAAGACAGAAAGAACCACAAATATATCTACATTTTTATTTAATGGAGGAGATTTCATTTACAACACTATGGGGTCAATTCACAAAGCTTTTTTTCTTCATTTTGGCCGTTATTTCATTGATATCGCTAGTTATATAGTTACTGTGTAAAGGTAGTCAATTCACAAAACTCAATAACGCTTCTTATTTTTAAGAAGTAGTAAATTAACTATTTAGACGTTATTTTAACAACTGGAGTGATAAAATATGCTTGAAATGCAATTCACAAAAGGAAAAGGTCCTTTTATCACTCGTCATTGAGACGTAGATTTAGCACCTCCTTCAGGGTGGTGTTATGACAGATTTCAGGCGTTATCTGATGCTTGTTGCACGGAGATGAGGTGGGGTATATAGAAATAGAACTTTTTTGTCTTCATTTTCACATTGCTTAATGCTTTTGCGTACAGAAGAAAAAGGCGACATGTAGTTGTCATTTCTGCAGTTTTTATCCTCCTACAAATGTGGATGATTTTTTACAGTTCGAGGTTAGTGGCAAATCTCACATGACTCGAAAAATCAAATGTCCCTGGACATACTTCAGTGGGGTTGTGGAGCAAGTGGATTGTTCCATGCAAGATATTTAATATCAAGACAGGCTTTATAGGTGGCAAGGAGAATTGCTTGCCCTCCCTACACTGTCTGATTGTCAACAGATGTAGATCTAAATAAATCTAATGTTCCATTTATTCATTCTGTTCAGAAAATTTTTATTTCAATGAGGTTTTCTCTACCAAATTTAAAATTAGTATGCATGTGGCGAATGTGGAATATATTCCCATATAATACTTGTGTGGTGAAAGTAACAGTCATTTAGGCATCTGCTCCACCCCTTCTGCTACCAAAATGCACGGTGTTAAAAGAACACCCAAAATCGTTATTTTATCACTTTCAGACGTTAGTAGAAAGCCATAACGACCATGTTAAATAACGATTCCAGCTTTCGTGAATACCATGTTTGCAAATGTTAAATAAGGGGTGGTAATTTAACAACTGAAACCAATAACGTTTCTCTTCGTGAATTGACCCCCATGTCCGAGACACTAAGATTTTTAATAATATTTCACAGACATTAAAAAAAAAGTCTAATAGCAACTATAAAATGAGATGAATGCAATTAAAAGAAAGGATTCTGCAATTTGAAGGTGGACTTTTTGCAACTTCCATCAGTTCCAGTGCCAGACATGGTAATCAATCAGTGTGTGCCAGGCCTGTCTCCTCTACTGCCCCTTTCCCCAATGTTACATTACTGCATGTGGTTCAAAAGAGTATAAACTATGGCATTCAGGAAGCCAGGTGCAAGCGCTGGAGAGAACTTACATTGCATGACATGTTTGCAACATGAAGTCGCAGCCAGCACACCTGTACACAAAAGAGTCACCTTCCTGTAGTCAAGCAGTCCCACGTACTTACATACTATGTAAAGGTTCCACATGTGTACATTAAAGAATTGAAGATACCTGACTGTAACTAACCTGTAAACTTCCTAATACTATAATCTAAAAAAATATTATTAAAATTTCTTCCTGTAAGCCCTTTTCTTTCAGGTGGGTAGAATTTTATTAATGGTGTGATGCCATTCCCTTCAACATTGTCACTACCAAGAACATTTTATTGACGAAAAATAACCCACGTTTTATTTTAACAGGGGCATGCATGTATCAATTTTTAAAAAAAAATTGACAGTTAAACACTTTATCAAACTAGAATAATCAATAAAAGTTTTAAAAATGTATAAAGTGTTTATTTTCTTGCTTTAAACGCTATCATTTTATCTTCTTTGGCCACACCCATCTGCTACATCTCTACAGATCTCCTTCCTGTATATTCTCCGCCTCTCCACTTCCTGTATATTCCCCGCCTCCTCCCCACCCATCAATGCTTCATGTGAACTAGCACAAGCTGTGCACGTGAAACCCTGTGCATGTGAAACTCTGTACATGCTCAGGACCTCAGACTGGGGAAACTGAAAATTAACCATCTCTGCAACAATGACAGCAAGGCTGACTCTGTCGCACAATCCCTTTGTCTCTCTTCAATCTCTCTCACACATGCACTCAAACGTTTTCTTGCGCTGTCTCTTGTGTGCCTTCTCTCTCTCTTGCTGAGCCTTTTTTGTTGTTGGCCCTCTACTTTATCTGGCTGTCTCTCTGTGCCTTTCTTGCGGTCTCTGCAGTCTCTTTTTCTCCCTGTGTGTATTGATTTTTCCTTCCCTGCCTCAGCAGTAGCTGGGGGTGAAAGAGTTACAGATTGGAATGGCACTCAGCCCCGCCCTCTCATTAGCTCACAGTGCAGGAGGGAGGTGGAGCAACTCAGTCGCACATGCTTAGTGTTTTTTTTTTTTTATCTATACCTAGGTATACACACTGCTTTGTTAGCTCAAAGTGCCTCCTGAGGTTGGCGTGGAAATGATTAAATATCGTATTTACTTGCTTTTTATGCCTGCTGAATGAGACTACAGACTCAGTCAAAAAGGTACTGCACATTTTTAACCTCCCTGGTGGTATTCCCGAGTGTGACTCGGGGTTAAATTTCACTATCGCGAACGGTAACCCCGAGCCACACTCTGGCTGGATGCATACTCACCTCCTCCCGCGCTCCCTGGCTGTCCCCCGCAGTGTGATTGCGGCAAGTTGCTTCCTGGTAACGCTCCCTGCGAGTCACAGAATGCAGGGGGGCGGGACCAGGCAGCAAAATTTAAAATGAATTTAATACACTGTTTTCCAATGTACAAGGTTTATGAACGGCCACTAGGTGGCACTACAGGATAAGAAACAGACCATACATAGTCTCACCCTTGTTTTCAGTGTTTTGGTTTTATTTTATTGAATATCATTTATTTGCATTATTTTGGATAATTGTTTTTGGGATAATAAATTATTATGTTGTGTTTCAAACTTTATCGGACTGTATTTACTATTTATTTTATTTATCAAGGATTTTACCAGTAAGGACTCTTGCTTTCACGGATTTCAGTGCGTGATTCCTAATTATTACAGGCTAACTATGTACAAAAACCATGTTTCCTTTAAAAAAAAAATTAGACACAAATTTTTGAAAAAATTAGACCGCCAGGGAGGTTAAAGGCACACTAGCAAAGCATGCATGTCCCTTTAAGCACGCGAGGTTTAGTCAAAAAATAGTGTAAAATGGAAGAGATTTATAGCAAGATCGTTAAAATACAAAAATAATGTAAATTTGATCATTTTAAATTTTTCTCATACTCTTATATCCTGTACAAAAATATTGCTGGGATGAAAGGTTCTGGAACTCTTGACGTTGTCTCCTATCTTACACAATTACAAATGAGGTCTGCATTATTAGCATATAGGCAAAAATGGCCTTTGTGTCAAATACTGGAAATGTGACAAACGATAGAAAGCTAGGGTTAAAGCAAAATTCGAAAAAACAAGGGGAGAGAGTGAAGACACGATACTCAACTGCTCATGACTATTTAAAATCCATCAGATGATCTTGGTGGATAGAGTTTCACTTCAATTATCTAGGTTACAGAAGTTGCTCATTGCTATGACAGATAAATGCATTACAAGCCTAGCATGAAAGAGGAAACAGACAATACACACACTAAAGCATTATATAGTGTACCTGTCTGAAACAATGTGGTGGTGCAGCTGGCGAGCCAGTCTCTTTCAAGTAATTGTCCCAATTAAATGATCCTAAAGAGTAAAAGTAACATCAGTAAACAAATGTTAAGAAAAATAAAGACAAAAACAGAAAAAAAGGTATTTTATTAGCAGGAAAAAAAAAAAAAAGTCTCAGTTAGGTCCATATATATTTGGCCACAGGCACAATTTTATTTTTTTCCGGTATTTACCAAAACATATTCAAGCTATAGTTATATTGTGTATATGGGCTGAAAGTGCACACTCTCAGGTTTAATTTGAGGGTATGTACATCCAAATTGGAGGAAGGGTTTAGGAATTCCAGCTCTTAAAAGCCGCCAGCCCCTCTTTTTCAAGGAACCAAAAGTAAGTGGACAATTGAATCAAAAGTTGTTTCATAGCCAGGTGTGGGCTACTCCTTAGTTATTTCTTCATCAATTAAGCAGGTAAAGGGTCTGGAGTTGATTCTAAGTCTGGTATTTGCATTTGGAATCTATTGCTGCGAACCTACATCATGCGTTCAAAGGAGCTGTCCATGCAAGAGAAACAGGCCATTGTAAGGCTTCACAAATAAAACAAATCCATCAGAGAGATAGCAGCGGCATTGGGAGTGGCCAAATCAACAGATTGGTACATTCCGAAGAATGAAGAACGCACTGGGGAGCTCAGCAACATAAAAAATCCTGGACGTCCACGGAAGAGAACAGTGGTGGATGATCGCAGGATCCTCTCTATGGTAAAGAAAAACCCATTGACAACATCCATACAAGTGCAGGACACTCTCCAGGAGATGGGCATATCCTTGTCAAAGTCTACAATCAAGAGAAGACTTCATAAGAGGAAATACAGAGGATTCACCACCAGGTGCAAACCATTCATAAGCCTGAAGAAAAGCCAGATTAGACTTTGCCCAAAAAATCTAAAGCCAGACCAGTTCTGGGAAAGCATTCTTTGAATGGATGAAACCAGGATTAATTTGTACCAGAATGACAGCAAGAAAAATTGTGGACAAGGCTTGTAACAGCTCATTATTATTATTTATTAAGTGTCAACACATTCCGCAGCACTGTACAAAAGATTCAGTGGGTAAAGACAGGGCAATTCTACAATATATACAGGAGTATTCCTGCCAGTAGATACAGGAGGACATGAGGGCCCTATTCCCTCAGGAATTTACAAACTCATAATCCAAAGCATACAACATCATCTGTTGATTGAGCAAAGTAGATCGGACAGGGCTTCACAGTACAGATGGACAATGATCCAAAACACACGGCAAAAGCAACCCAAGCGGTTTTGAAGGAAAATAAGTGGAATCATTCTGCAATGTCCGACTCAAACACCTGATCTGAACCCAATTGAGCAGCATTTCACTTGCTGAAGGCAAAACTAAAGGTAGAAAGACTCAAAGAACTGAAGACAGCTGCAGTTAGAGCCTGGCAAAGCATCAGAAAAGAGGAAACCAGGGGCGTGGCTTGACCGCGCACCAAGATGGCCGCATAGTGCTCTGACGACAACACTGCTCAATAGCTTCTTTTCCGCTGGTTTGAAGGTGATTGAGATGGGGAAATCGAAAGGGCAGACCCCCTCCATCACGAGCACACCCCGGACAACTCGCACAGGCACTATGGAAGCCTTTCTCCAAGCTCCCACTGACCGCCCGCGTGGGCCTAGCCCATCGGCCTTGACCTCTCCCGCGCAGTCGGAGGCCTCATGGTCGGAGGACCACCCACGGTTGTGGCGCATAGAGGAACTCCTGGCTACTCTCCCGACCCGCTCGGACTTGCAACACCTGGCGGTTACACTCGGTGAGTCGCTGAGAGGGGAGGTGGCCGAGGTGAAGACTGGACTGAGGTCGCTGGAGACCAGAGTCACCCAACTAGAAGCCTCCACGGAACGAACCCCAAGCTCCCTCCTCGGACTCCCTCGCAGATACACAGGTACTCTCTACCTTACTACGCCGGGTGGATGATTTAGAGAATAGAGCGAGACGGCACAACATCCGGATTCAGGGGGTACGTGAGCAGGGAGAGGAACCCAGGGACTTGCAGGCCCGTTTACTTAACTTTATCCTGCAAGATGGCAGCGTCTCATCTGTGGACATAGACACGATGGGCCCTATCGCGCTGCCCCCCCCCACATCACAATGAGGACCCAGGGATCTTATCTGCCACCTGCCAAACTTCATTCTTAAAGAAAGAATCCTTAGATCCGCGAGGCTCAATGAGGCCTGGGTTTTCGAGGGAGACACTGTGGAACTGTTTGCGGACCTAACACGCTTCACCCTGGCGGTGCGGAGGGCCCTCCGCCCGCTTACGGCGGCACTCAGAGAGGCAGCGATTCCCTACCGCTGGGGCTACCCTTTTTCGCTCAACGTGTCCCGGAACGGAGTAACCTATGCTATCAGACCACCTGACGATGTGCCGACCTTTCTACGAGAAATGCAACTCCCGGAGCTAACAATCCATAATTGGGAGCAGTCCACCATGGATGGCACAGAATTGATGTCGACCACCTTGCACCCTCAACGCCGCCGCAGATCTCGTGATCGACGCAGACCTTCGCCCCTTGCCGCTGGAGGACTTGAAAAACTACCCACCACTTGATCCTAGAAGTTTATGTATATTGGATGTCGGCCCGTTCTCTTGCCCCGTGCGGACTACACCCTGGACGTTCAACGACAAAAGATTGCCCTGCCGTTTATGACTACCCCATTTTGTCCCTGATACTGGGTGATTCTCTCCTCTTCATTTTCTCAAGGGACGGCTCGTTTCTTGCCTGTCATTGAGGACCCTCCAGTTTACCAACTGAGACCTGCTGTTTCCCAATTCCCTTTGACCTTGCTCCGAACTGCGAAAAAGACTGCAACTTACCACCTCGACTTCTTGTATGTCATGCACTAACTCACTATGACATGACTGTTCGTCCTGCTCGCAGGTGCTCTGTTTTGGGGACGTTGAGTAACCTGATATTCTTCAGTTCCTAACTCTGTTGCCCATTGGCTATATCCGAAGGTTACTTTAATATTAAGCAAAGAGGGTTTATACTGTGGAAACACCCAAAAACAATGAGCAGCAAAAAAACACCACCCTGATATCCACCAAATTCAGAAAGCATATAACATGAAAAACAAAAATTGGTGGTGTTGCGCTAAAGGAAAGTAATAAAACTTATGGTCTATTTTGAAGGCATGCTATACTGCACAGCAAAAAAGAGAAAGAAAGTTCTATTTCTCAATAGTTCGTTCAATGGATATCCAGTCTCTGTTGTATCCATTGAACGAACTATTGAGAAATAGAACTTTCTTTCTCTTTTTTGCTGTGCAGTATAGCATGCCTTCAAAATAGACCATACATAAGTTTTATTATGTTCCTTTAGCGCAACACCACCAATTTTTGTTTTACTTTAATATTAGCATTTTTGCTTCTTATTTTTCCTCTGTGGGTCTGGACGGGAAGGGATGGGTAATAATTGGGAGGGAGGAGGGATGGTTGGGGGGGGTGGCGGGCGTGGTTGGGGCGAGTGGATAAGGATGGTAGATAGATCGGGGACGTTCAGATGAGAACTCACATTCATATCATTTGACCTGGGGAGGGGAGGGAGGGGGTTAGGAAGGGGGTAATGGGAGGGAAAAGAAGGGGGGAGGGGGGAACAATACAAAAAATAGAAAAGGGGGGAAAAAATAATTTTTTTATATATAAATAAATAAAATACATAAAAGGGGGACAGAAAGCTGAACAAGACTAAAAAGGGGGGGATTTAAGTTTATAAAGAAAGGAGGAAACTAAGTCTTTGGTAATGTCCATGGGTTCCAGACTTCAGGCAGTCATTGTCAGTAAATGATTCTCAACAAAATATTAAAAATGAACATTTTATTTATTATTATATTAATTTGTCCAATTACATTTGAGCTCTTGAAAATGGGGGGACTGTGTATAAAAATGGTTTCAGTTCCTAAAATTTGTACTTTATATTTATGTTCAACCCCTTTTTAATTAAAGCTTTTAAGAGAATAATTTTATTCTGGTGGCATACAGAGCCAAAAGTATGAAAAGTGTGTCTGTGTGTAAATATATAAAGGAGGAGTACCTGCAGTAACAGCTCTAGGTGGGGGAAGTCTGTCTTTAATAGCTTAACCCAAAGTTTAAAGGAAAGTCCTTTTTAAAATGACAGGAATAGAAATTATAACCCTTCTTAGAATGGCCAGGGGAGATCTTGTTTTTTCTACAGGAATGGGTGCGATCATGCAGTACTTGCGACCCATTTTGTAATTTCTAATTTTCAAAGAAGTACTGGGCTAGGAGCGCTTGTCCTGACATAATCCTCACCAAGGGGTCGAGATCAAATTATGATAGGGTGTTTCATATGTTTAGGTGGCAGCAGTGTGACCACCTGGTAAAGGCATGTGCATACAGAACGAGACTGATGGAGTAAAGTAATACTTCTGCTACACGCTACAAGGCATTCCTGAAATAATGAATTTGAAGAACAAAAGAGTTATAAACCCATTCCCACATCCAAAATAACTTTACTCTCAAAAGGACAGAATACAGAATATTTTCTCTTTGATCAAAGTCTTTAAATAACACATACCATCACTTGAAGGACTGTTTCCATTATGGTTTATCACAGGTTTCCCTTTGCTGGATTCTTTGGTATCTAGGGTACACAGAGAAAAATCAGGTAGAGTCTGGAGCGGTAATCTAATGGCTAGAGCTGATTCATTTAGATCACATTTAAAAAATTTCCTGTACTATGGGGAACCAGTTTAAAAAACTCAAGATTGGCTACTTAATATTTTTTTCAATACGCTATAAACATTTTGATCTCTGAGCCTATAAAGCAGGGATCAGCAACCTTGGCCCTACAGATGCTTTGGAACTACATGTCCCATGAGGCTCAAGCCACTCTAATTAGTACCTGTGCATCTTGAGAAATTTAAGGGGTTATTCAAAGAGCACAGAAATTTCAGTGCTCTTTCATTCGGTGCACTTTGGCGAGCTCGATTTGCCAACCCTGCAGTGAAATCAGCATTCACAAGGTTCCCGAAGTGCGCCGAAATTGATTCGATGAACGCCTCAAATATGCCTGCCGAAAAAAAAAAATCACAGAACCGCT
This sequence comes from Leptobrachium leishanense, assembly GCA_009667805.1. Taxonomy (NCBI): domain Eukaryota; kingdom Metazoa; phylum Chordata; class Amphibia; order Anura; family Megophryidae; genus Leptobrachium; species Leptobrachium leishanense. The sequence goes on from CM019064.1 coordinate 261,791,851, forward strand.
CCTTTAAACTGAACGCCTTAATAAAAAAAGGCATGTAAATAATGTATAAGGTCCTACGAGAAATCTAATATAATATATAACATAATATATATATACACATACATACATGCAAAGAGGGTTTATACTGTGGAAACACCCAAAAACAATGAGCAGCAAAAAAACACCACCCTGATATCCACCAAATTCAGAAAGCATATAACATGAAAAACAAAAATTGGTGGTGTTGCGCTAAAAGAAATAAAAAACGTAATAAACTTGTGTATGGTCTATTTTGAAGGCATGATATACTGCACAGCAAAAAAAGAGAAAGAAAGTTCTATTTCTCAATAGTTCGTTCAATGGATATCCAGTCTCTGTTGTAGAAAGGATTTTCAGTAAAATCTTCCAAAACTTTGGAACGAATGACCACTTCTTTGGTGAATCTTCATTAAAAAGTATGTATCGCGGAAAAAGAAAAACTCGATAGTGTTATACCGTTTATTAATGTGTATACAAATCTACTGACATAATATACGTACAGAAAAAAGAGGTAGTGGGTTTAGGATTTGATCTCACCCACTGCCAGATAAAACATCACGTCCCAGTCAAGCCTCTATAGACAAAACCACCTGGAGCTCCCGGGCTGCTTCCAAGGTGGTCACTCGATACCAAAGGTGGGACCGCGATGATAAAGTGACGTAGTGCTGACGCGTTTCGCCCCGCCCACGGGACTTCATCAGAGCATACGTCACTATGCCATCATCCTCTCTAAATAGTGTCTTAACTTGACACACCTGGTGAACTTCTATTGAAATTTTCTGTAACCACTCCCTATGGGAGATCTTACAAATGCTTCAGTATGTTTGCATATATTGCAGAAGAAGCACAAAAACAAATGTTTTAAAAGATTGCCATATATAGGCGATCACAAACAGCCCCAAGAATAATCTTTAAGGCTAAAAATTCATAACACCCATAAAACACTCTGTGTATGGATCAATGAATTTTTTTTTTTTTTTTTTTTTATTTTTTTTTTATAAAAAACAATATTAAAAAACAGCATTGAAAACGAACAGCATTAAAAAACGAACAGCATTTAAAAAACGAACAGCATTTAAAAACGAACAGCACTTAAAAACGAACAGCATTAAAAAAACGAACAGCACTAAACAACGAACATTAGAAAGAGTATAAATTCTTAATACTTCTAAGAACGCTCCAAAAAGGGGAGGGGAGGGATCTTAAGATATAACTACATAATTACAAAAGTAAAATGTAAAAAAGTAAAAACATATGGACAAAAAACATCCGTAAAATATTACATCATTCAAAAACTATTAATAATAAAGTACAACAGTAAAAAATATACCGCATACAATGGAATACGTATAGCCATAATAGAGACACATCATAATACATAATAAAGGGCAGGAATCATAACTACCATAAAAATTTTTTTTTTTTTTTTTTTTTTTTTTTTATCAATACAATTAGGTAAGGAAATTATATAGATCAAAATCAACATTGAGACCCAAAGGAGTGAAAGTTCTTAAATCGTATGCTGTCCTCATCTCTTCCTGCCCCATTCTCTGAATGTTATTGCCTCCTCTCCAATATTTTCCTACCCTTTTAATGCCCAAAAACTTTAGACCTCTTGGGTCCAAATTGTGAGACTTAAAGAAATGTGCGGAAACAAAATGTTGCATATACCCATTCCTAATGTTGCCAATATGTTCATCTATGCGTTTGTGTAAAGGTCTTGCCGTGCGTCCCACATACTGTAGTCCGCACGGACATTCCAATAAATAGATAATATTGTTGGTTTTGCATGTAATTAAATTGTTGATCGGGTACTCAATATTAGTTATATTCGATTTATAATTCTTGACGCAATTGCTACTTTTTGGACTATTCGAGTTCTTACACGATTGGCAATTTTTGCAATAGAAAAAACCTTTTTCTTGTTGTAGCCATCCTGTTTGGACTAAGCGGACATTTTTCCCCTTGGCTTAATAACATCCCCAAGGGACAACTTATGCGTCTTAAGAGGAACTGCACTGAAAATGAGCACTTTTTGAAAGAATCGGTGAAACTTCTAGCTGACTTCAAAGAAAAAGAATACCCCGAGACAATTCTAGAGGAAGCTTTTCAAGGGGTGAAGAAGATCGATAGATCTACTCTTTTAACACAAACGAATTTTGGAAGAAAAAAGAAACCCACAACGAGGTTGATTTTTGATTTTGACAACCTACATATGGACATTAAGAAGACTATAAATAAATTCTGGTATCTTTTGATGGAAGATGAGGATCTGAGGGGCATTTTGAATGAAAGACCCAGTATCACCTTTAGGGGTGCCCCCAGTTTAAAACAAACCTTAGTCCAGAGTTATATAAAAGAACATAAACAAACAGGATGGCTACAACAAGAAAAAGGTTTTTTCTATTGCAAAAATTGCCAATCGTGTAAGAACTCGAATAGTCCAAAAAGTAGCAATTGCGTCAAGAATTATAAATCGAATATAACTAATATTGAGTACCCGATCAACAATTTAATTACATGCAAAACCAACAATATTATCTATTTATTGGAATGTCCGTGCGGACTACAGTATGTGGGACGCACGGCAAGACCTTTACACAAACGCATAGATGAACATATTCGCAACATTAGGAATGGGTATATGCAACATTTTGTTTCCGCACATTTCTTTAAGGCTCACAATTTGGACCCAAGAGGTCTAAAGTTTTTGGGCATTAAAAGGGTAGGAAAATATTGGAGAGGAGGCAATAACATTCAGAGAATGGGGCAGGAAGAGATGAGGACAGCATACGATTTAAGAACTTTCACTCCTTTGGGTCTCAATGTTGATTTTGATCTATATAATTTCCTTACCTAATTGTATTGATAAAAAAAAAAAAAAAAAAAAAAAAAAAATTTTTATGGTAGTTATGATTCCTGCCCTTTATTATGTATTATGATGTGTCTCTATTATGGCTATACGTATTCCATTGTATGCGGTATATTTTTTACTGTTGTACTTTATTATTAATAGTTTTTGAATGATGTAATATTTTACGGATGTTTTTTGTCCATATGTTTTTTACTTTTTTACATTTTACTTTTGTAATTATGTAGTTATATCTTAAGATCCCTCCCCTCCCCTTTTTGGAGCGTTCTTAGAAGTATTAAGAATTTATACTCTTTCTAATGTTCGTTGTTTAGTGCTGTTCGTTTTTTTAATGCTGTTCGTTTTTAAATGCTGTTCGTTTTTAAATGTTCGTTTTTTAAATGCTGTTCGTTTTTTAATGCTGTTCGTTTTCAATGCTGTTTTTTAATATTGTTTTTTATAAAAAAAAAAAAAAAAAAAAATTCATTGATCCATACACAGAGTGTTTTATGGGTGTTATGAATTTTTAGCCTTAAAGATTATTCTTGGGGCTGTTTGTGATCGCCTATATATGGCAATCTTTTAAAACATTTGTTTTTGTGCTTCTTCTGCAATATATGCAAACATACTGAAGCATTTGTAAGATCTCCCATAGGGAGTGGTTACAGAAAATTTCAATAGAAGTTCACCAGGTGTGTCAAGTTAAGACACTATTTAGAGAGGATGATGGCATAGTGACGTATGCTCTGATGAAGTCCCGTGGGCGGGGCGAAACGCGTCAGCACTACGTCACTTTATCATCGCGGTCCCACCTTTGGTATCGAGTGACCACCTTGGAAGCAGCCCGGGAGCTCCAGGTGGTTTTGTCTATAGAGGCTTGACTGGGACGTGATGTTTTATCTGGCAGTGGGTGAGATCAAATCCTAAACCCACTACCTCTTTTTTCTGTACGTATATTATGTCAGTAGATTTGTATACACATTAATAAACGGTATAACACTATCGAGTTTTTCTTTTTCCGCGATACATACTTTTTAATGAAGACTCACCAAAGAAGTGGTTATTCGTTCCAAAGTTTTGGAAGATTTTACTGAAAATCCTTTCTACAACAGAGACTGGATATCCATTGAACGAACTATTGAGAAATAGAACTTTCTTTCTCTTTTTTTGCTGTGCAGTATATCATGCCTTCAAAATAGACCATACACAAGTTTATTACGTTTTTTATTTCTTTTAGCGCAACACCACCAATTTTTGTTTTACACATACATACATACATACATACACACACACACACACACACACACACTAGGGTTGCACCGATACCGATACTAGTATCGGTATCGGGGCTGATACTGGGTACTGCAGGAGTACTTGGTACTCGTGTAGTACCCCCCCGATATTTTTCCCGATACCGGAAGCCGGCATTAAAACGGCTTGCCGGCATCCGAGGGGCTGCGGCGGCTGTCCGAATGCTCTACCAGCATTCGGACAGCCACCCCTGGAGCTGCTCTCCGCGATACTTACCTCCCTGAGCGACGCCGGGAAAGTCTCCACGCCTGCGCTCGTTGGCAGGCCCCCAGCCGCGACCACGTGGGACCATGTGATCGTGGCTGGGGTCCTTCCAACGAGCGCACGCGCGGAAACTTTCCCGGCGTCGCTCAGGAAGGTAAGTATGAACACAGTGAGCAGCTGCAGGGCCTGTCCGAATGCAGATAGAGCATTCGGACAGGCCCTGCAGCGGCTCTCCGCGATGATACTTACCTTCCTGGGCGACGCCGGGAAAGTTTCCGCGCGCGCTCGTTGAAAGGACCCCAGCCGCGATCACATGGCCCCACGTGTTCGCGGCTGGGGTCCTTCCAACGAGCGCACGCGCGGAGACATTCCCGGCGTCGCTCAGGAAGGTGAGTATCGTCGCGGGGGGGGGGGGGTATACCCATGTGTGAGCTGGGGGGGGGCATACCCATGTGTGAGCTGGGGCAAATCCATATTATTGTGTTTTATAATTTCATGTATCTTTATTGCCCTTGAGAAAGTCTATTTTCATAGACGAAACGCGTTGGGCCTTGTATATGTAAACTTTATTTTTATTTGGAATAAAAAGTTTTTATCCTATACCCATCTTTGTGCGAAAATGTTGGCGTTTTGGCGTTTCCAGTATCCGTGGTTTGTTGAATAGACCTACGGAGATCCATTCCAGACGCTGAGGTCGCCCAATTTCCTTGCATATCCATAAGCCGGGGCAGTATGTATGTATGTATGTATGTATATGTATATGTATATGTATGTATGTATGTATGTGTATATGTATGTAGGTATGTGTATATGTATGTATGTGTATATGTATGTAGGTATGTGTATATGTATGTAGGTATGTGTATATGTATGTATGTATGTGTATATGTATGTATGTATGTGTATATGTATGTATGTATGTGTATATGTATGTATGTATGTATGTATGTATGTATGTGTATATGTATGTATGTATGTGTATATGTATGTAGGTATGTGTATATGTATGTAGGTATGTGTATATGTATGTATATACACATTATATATAAATATATAATCGGGGGGATATACATGTGAGCTGGGTGCATTTTTATATGGTCTGTTCTTATTGGAAAGCGTCACATGACATTAAAGAAAAGTATCGGTACTTGGTATCGGTGAGTACTTTAAAAAGTATCGGTACTCTGTCTTAAAAAAGTGGTATCGGTGCATCCCTAATATATAAATATATATATATATACACATATACACACGTTATTCAAAGAGATCCGAATGGCTCCCGAAAGGGAACCGAACGCTGAAAATCAGCGTTCGGTTACCCTTCCTGGAAATTCGCCTATCCAGAGAGCAGGCAACTCGCCAAATCCTGACGAATTGCCTGCACATACGGTGCCTATTCGAGGGCAGTGAATCCCCATTAAAAAGCAATGCTTCGGCTATTCAGAGAGCACAAACCAGCAGTGAAAGGTTCCTGAAATGCCCTGCCAGTCGGTGGTTTAATTCGGCAGGTTTATTCAGGTGAATCCCATATGTTTCAATGTTAAAAATATTCCCGTTTTAATTCAATATCTAATAAACTGTTGATTATAATATTCTGCAGTAAAAAGTCTAGATTTTTTTAGGATTTTTCTTTTTTAACTTTACTTCTTTTTTCTGTAAAAGCCCTTTTTATTATCATTCCCTGGACCTCATATGTAAATTTCAGACATTTTCTCTCAGTAGTTTCTTTGCAAACAGCGTTTCACTTTTCAAACATTCAAGCAAACTGTTTTGCTAATTTATTCACTCCATTCATCTGCAGTGTCGGCTTTTTCCGACAGCTGCGCTGTGTGTGATCGGCTCCTGCTCGGGTTTTTCCGGCGTTGTCGGCGGGTTAATCCAGATGTTTTTGCGGGTTTCGGTGTGCGTTCGCCCTCGTTTTGCGCCGAGTTTTCGGCAGCTTTTCCCTGCAATTTGGGGACCCTGTGGTGCTTGCTGAATACACCGCAGGGTCACCGAAATGGGATCGCCAAATCGCACCGAATTGAAGAGAATGAAAAGTCACCGAACGTACGGTGACTTTTCGATTCTCTTTGAATAACCCCTATAGTCTGTTATAGAATAAAAACCTTTTTTTTTTAATCAAAAATTTCTAAAAAATAAATAGCCTTTTACTACTTACAAATTAAAAGAATAAACTTAAATAAAAATTAGGATTTTTTTTACATTGAAACCTAAAGGGTTTGCCTGTTTAAACCTGTAGAACGAAACCACTGAAAATCAGGCCATTTCACCAACCCTGCTGTTCGGCATTCTCTGAATAGATTACATTACTTCTCTATGGGGGATTTCACTGCCTTCGAACAGGCATCATATTGTGCTGGCAATTTGCTAATATTTGGCGAATTGACGTTTTTTTCAATAGCCGAATGGCGACGACATTGCAACATACGGGGAAATTCACCGTTCGGTGCAATTTGGTGGCCAATTTGGCTCTCTTTGAATAACCCCTATAGTTTGAAAACATGGAGAGGGTCAAGTTTGCTAATCCCATGGCCTACAGTATAATCCAGATTATTAAATAGGTACAATGTTCACTACTTTGTCCACGAGTGGGAAAAAAACAAAAATGACTAGCCTTGTGTATGTGGAGTTGATAGAATCTCACTAACCCGATTTCGCCCTGTAGTTAGGCTTTTTTAAAAAGTGAGACAAGATATTGATAAATCATCTAGAAGAAAATATTTAACAAGATGAAAATACCTAGCGTATCCAGGAGAAAAAAAATCCCTGACATTAGGGCTGCAACTAACAAATATTTTCATAAAATCGATTAGCTGGCCCTTTAAAATCGATTCATGGGGGGGGGGGGGGGGGAATAAATATTATATAAATTATACACTTTTTGTAAAAAAAAAAAAAACAAAAAAAAACAATGTACAACTCAACCCCTCCCTCCTCCTCTTCTTACACATTTGCATGAACATGACTTTTGTACATACATACAAAAATTTTGTATCTCGCGTAACCTGCATACTTTTCACACTGATCGTATGTGAGGGCCTGGTGATGGATTGATGCTACCTGCGCAGCTCAAGTCAAAGTATGCTTTATCACCGACCGAACGCTGCTACGAGCACTCCAGGGTGAGAAGGAAGGTGGAAGCATTCTACACAGCCTGACCATTTAAATAAGCTAAAGTGGTCAGGGTGCATAGAGTGTCTTTTAAAAATAAATTTCATAAAGAAACTGAGTGGGGGACAGAGTTTGGGCAAGGGATCAGACACCGAAGAGAGGGAGTGAGTTTCGGTAAGAGACCAGATCTGAGTGTGGAAGACAGTTGGGGGGGGGCGGACCAAAGAGAGGGATGGCAGCTACAGGAGACAGGGAGGGTTGAGTGGTGGCCCAGGACTCCAGTTTTAAGTAAGGATAAAACACTAGCAGCACGGCTCCTCATCCAGAGTCGGTACCCTCCAGTGCTATAGTTCTGCTACTATTGTAGACTAAATAAAACAAACTGGTTAGATCCAAGGACAAAACCCAGAACTAAATCATATTGAATAAAAAAGAAGCTGGCACGTCTTCTCCAATCAGCTCCAAAGTAGCATCTGAGGTTCTTAACGTTTAACTCAGCCTGACTTTAAACAGCATGTGCTTCACACACGCAGATTAATCGACGTACCTATTAATCTATAATGAAAATAGTTTGCAACTATTTTAACTATCGATTCGGTTTTAGCCCTTCCGGATATAAAACAATTTGTTACACGTGAGCAAAGTTACCTTTAGCTGGTCTTTTCACATTGGTCTTCATGATGGACACTGCTCTTCAACCAGCCTGTTCAGTTCGGAGGATATTCCCTTTCACTTTCTAATCTTGGTACTCCGAATTAGCTTCCTGTAGGAGAGAGAGGTTAGTGATACATTTAAGACCAATTATTCAAAACAAAATATTAACCGAAGACCGGAAGAAAAAAAATATTGTCTTCCTGCCGCTCGTAAAATACCGTATGAGTGGAAAGAAAGCAAAAAGAGGTTTCACGAAGTCCGTTTGCTGTAGATTTAAAACGAAAACTCAAACACACCCATTTCCCCCCAAAAAGAAAATGTAAATGTATGCAATATGGAGTGGCTTAGAATCGCTAATGGCAATTTGAAGAGAACCTAACTCCTCTGACCTGTCAAGACACCAGAAAATGTCATCAGATGACCTAGTCAATGCGTGCTACGAGGCACATCAAGCTAATCTGTCCACGGAGCTAAAGCAGTCATACCAGTTCTTCATGCTGTAGGCGGCCTGCTCAGAGCATAATTTAGATCCTCCACTGTGCCATGAATGCACACGTCTTCTGCAGGAAATTGCTGAGGTATGGTAGGAGGAGATGTGTGAGTAAAAGGACAGTGACACAATGTATGTGTTCTTGAGCTGATGGACAGAAATGTAATCAAAATTTTAAATGACTTAACTGCTGGTGTATCCTGACTGTTTTTTGCTCATTATTAGTGTGTCGAGAGATGAAAAAGCTGAAAATCACTACTATAAAGAATTAATAGCTCTGTTGGGCCAATGAATTATATGGAACTGAGGCTAGCCTACCCAACAACACCAGTCATACCACAATATAAAACACATGCTGCTGGTTTTGTTACTTTGTATGAAGTAATTGCATGTAAAAAGTAAAAATAAAATTAAATTTTTAGCTACGAATTCCATTTGGTGTCTTTTTCCCATGATGCAACATTTACCAAAACCTTATGGCGAGTATTAATTTGTGGCTGTGCTTTATCTTCTACAGAATTTAACAGTAAAGGAGATGGAGGAGGGAATGGTAAGAGAAGATTGCAGGGAGCCACCGTCCTGCCACGACTACCTGAGATAAGAGAAGACAACCGAATGAGATGAGCCAGGAGTTCAAAAGACTTTATCTACCCGCTGGTGATGTCCTTTGAAAACATCCCACACAATACAATGATTTGAGTAGCGATCGACCCATAGACTCCATTCTATGGCCATTGCCAACCACTGAGGAGCAAATGATGAAAATATATTGTGAGGAGGGGACAGTTTACAACCCAAAAGATAACACAATGGATGCACCCGGTGACAGAGTAAAATATTTTCTTAACTAAACATACAAGAGAAATACAAAAGCACATGTAAGATATCGGTGGGGGGAAAAAAAAAAAGGACATTTAATTTTTGGTGGTAGTGGCCCTTTAACTTGTGGACTACATCCTATTGTTAAATTGGATTGAGCCGTTTCTGCCCTCTCTGTTAGGTCTTAATTCAGATGTCAAAAACCTTGGCACTCCAGATGTTTTGGAACTACCTTTCTCATGAGCCTCAGTCTATCTAATGAATAACTGAGCATCATGGGAGGGTCTTTTCAGGTTTCCAAGCCATCCCAGTGAGACAGACTCCAGGGATTCTCTATATTTCAGCATCAACAGTCCAAACGGTACAATACAATGCTGAGTGGACCTGATATTTGGGAGTGTATAAATGGTTACAACCACAAACTCCACATACTGACTGCATGAATAGTTACATATTTTCAAAGTGTGTTTCCACATTGCAGCACGAAGACTTATCTTGCCGGCGTCGGTCTCGAGGAAAGTGCTGCTGTAGTAACATGGTGTGCTCCCATCTGGCTGGGTGTTGGTAAATATAGACACATGTACAAAGCCGTATGAATCACAACCATGTGAGCGGCCTTTACAAGAAGAAGTCCCGAAAGACTTCAAAAGGAACATGCGGTTTGATGTGATACATCAATATGGAATGATTAGAAGCAGGATCCTTTCACAACTAGCACCAGCGCGCCTGCAGCATCTGTTCAGCGCAGCGGGGTGAACAACACTCACTTTACCAAGAAAAACAAAAAGGTATTGGAAGTGTTTAAATGCGTTGATGCACCTGGGTGGAAACGTTAGAGACTGCTTCTTAATATTTATATATACGGACCTTTGCCAAAAAGTCATCTAGTGTGGCATTGCACTGACAAGGAGGGTTCTGTGCTAAAACAGACCTAGGGTGCAAAAAAGTGAGAAGTTGGAGACTTCATTTGCATGTCCTACCCAGAGTTCCTTCCTGCATATGAGGAATATAGCACATTAGCTCTCTGAAGCCGTTCTCTGAATTGCCTGGTATAGATATATATATATTTTATACACATACACAATTTGTGCATTGGATGATTTCAATAAATTTTTTCAGCATCCCGATATCTTTTAAATTATACATTTTTTAAAATTAAGGAGTATGAAAAAAAGATTTTTAAATCCTACCCTGTGCAAACTGCAGGAGGAAACAGGAGTTATTGCAAAACAAAGTTCATGTCCAAGGAATTAGACGTGTTTTGCTCAGAGCTCCTTTGCCACACTTCCTGTACGTAGCAGGGAATTCTGGGTAGGCTTTGCAAATGAAGACCACAATTTGTCACTTTTTCCCATAAAAAGTCTGCTGTAACGCAGCCGGCCCGCATGCCAGTCCAGTGCCATACTAGGTAGCTTTGAGCACAGGGCAGGGTATGCAGCGGGACAGAAACCACTCCTGTACAGCTGTTCTGGGCAGGTTAGCCCTCAGCAGCAGGAGGAAGAATCGGGATTGTTGAAGTGTGATGAGGATAGCTGGTGAACACCAACAACTATTAAAATTGAGGGGAAAAAAATGAGATTGAAATCTTCCACTATGCAATTTGCAAGGGAGAATACAAGACATCACAAAAAAACATTTACTTAATTTGCTCGGATTTGTAAATGGGAATACAATGGGTGGGGATAAAAAGCTTTATTATTAATATAACATATGCCAATTCTTTATTTGAATTCATACATGACCATCCCACAAAATCATGACTGAATAAATACGTTTCCGAATTTGTTAAAAAAAAAAAAAAGTGTTTTTTATATTTCAGTGAATTAGTTGCCTGGATACCCTATGGAAAAGACAGCTGCTGTAATCGGTAGTAGATAAGAATGTCATTCTTGTGCCATTTACGTATACAAACCTTTTTAGATTTTAATTTGTCAATGTCATGCCAGGCAACCCTGGTAAAGCCACATGAACGCTTGTGGGTAAATGCCGCTCTACAGAAGAAATGTCCATAAGGTCACTCTTGCTCAGCTACAATAGTAATAAAACTATTTAAAAAAAAGAGATAACAGGTTAATTATGGGGTTTTAGCACAGCAAGGCAAACGCAAAAAAAAAAAAAACACCTTATCTGTGCAGCACAGTCCCATACTGGCAATCCTGATGTGCACTCAAATGAACACGCAGCAGTCACTATAATACACATGGCAAACAAGCTATCAACAATATCGCATCTATTATTGGGAATTACTGATCCCACCTCCCTTTCAAACTACCGTCCCATCTCTTTGCTCCCCTTTGCCTCCAAAATCTTAGAACATCTGGTCTATAACCAGCTCATTGGTTTTCTCGCTGCCAAATCTCTACTTGATCTGCACCAGTCCGGCTTTCGTTTCCAGCGTCCACTGAAACTGCTCTGACCACGGTGACTAATGATTTAGTTGCTCCTAAAACCAAAAGGTCACTTCTCCCTCCTTAAGCCTGAGATACACTGAGCACGTAGCGAAGTAAACATTTTGCAGGCTTCACTCCACTCCACTCCACTCCACTATCACAGCCAGTCTACACTGCATTGCGTTTGCTTCTTTCCGCACTGGACAAGAATCCACTAACTAATTTAAAATGTACACACAAAACCTTCTTATTTTCACAAAGCGCATGTTCTATAGGCAAAAACGTTTCTATTGAATAAAATACATTGAAATTACTGCCAATAGAAAAAAAAGGTAACCCCCTGATCATGTATATTATAGGGACACAGAGCGCTGTGTATAGAGTAGGGATACATTGATACCACACACAACCATATGTACCCACAAATCTATATATCCACCCACAGACCTCAGACCATATACACACATGGGAGGGGGGTGGCATGTGGACAGCCTCAACAAAATGCCCCCCCCCCCCACTTGGCTGATCCCTCCAGAAGAAATGTTGAACCAGACAGAGCAGAGAATATATATATTATTCTCTGCTCTGTCGGGTTCAACATTTCTTCTGGAGGGATCAGCCAAATGTGTGGGGGGCATTTAGTTGAGGTCCACATGCCACCCCCCCAAAACGTGTAATATATACAGTGGCAAGAAAAAGTATGTGAACCCTTTGGGATTACGTGGAGTTTTGCATGAATTGGTCATAAAATGTGCTCTGATCTTCATCTAAGTCACAACAATTTGAAAAACACAGTCTGCTTAAAATAATACAACACAAACATTATATGTTTTCATGTGTTTATTGAACAGAACATGTAAACATTCACAGTGCAGGGTGGAAAAAGTATGTGAACCTTTGGACTTAATAACTGGTTGACCCTCCTTTGGCAGCAATAACCTCAACCAAACGTTTCCTGTAGTTGCAGATCAGACCTGCACAATGATCTGGAGTAATTTTGGACCACTCCTCTTCACAAAACTGTTTCAGTGTAGCAATATTCTTGGGATGTCTGGTGTGAATCGCTCTCTTAAAGGTCATGCCACAGCATTGCAATCGAGTTGAGGTCAGGACTCTGACTGGGCCACTCCATAAGGCGTATTTTGCTTTGTTGAAGCCATTCTTTTGTTGAATTACTTGTATGCTTTCGGTCATTGTCCTGTTGCATCACCCATCCTCTGCGGTGCTTCAGTTGGCAAACAGATGGTCTTACGTTTTCCTGCAAAATGTCTTGATAAACTCTGGAATTCATTTTTCCATCACTGACAACAACCCGTCCAGGCCCTGAGGCAGCAAAGCAGCCCCAAACCATGATGCTCCCTCCGCCATGTTTTACAGTGGGGATGAGGTTTTGATGTTGGTGTGCTGTGCCTTTTTTTCTCCACACATAGTGTTGGGTGTTTTTTCCAAACAACTCAATTTTGGTTTCATCTGTCCACAGAATATTTTGCCAGTAGTGCTGTGGAACGTCCAGCTGCTCTTTTGCAAACTTCAAACGTGCTGCAATATTCTTTTTGGACAGCAATGGCTTCCTCCGTGGTGTCCTCCCATTTACTCCATTCTTGTTGAATGTTTTCCTTATTGCAGATGTATCAACAAAAATGTTAGCATGTGCCAGAGATTTCTGTAAGTCTTTAGCTGACACCCTAGGATTCTTCTTTACCTCATTAAGCATTCTGCGCTGTGCTCTTGCAGTCATCTTTACAGGACAATCACGCCTAGGGAGAGTAGCAACAGTGCTGAACTTTCTCCATTTTTGGACAGTATGTCTTACCGTGGACACATGAACATCAAGGCTTTTGGAGATACTTTTGTAACCCTTTCCAGCTTCATGCAAGTCAACAAATCTTGATCGTAGGTTTCTGAGAGCTCTTTTCTGCGAGGCATGGTTCACATCAGGCAGTGCTTCTTGAAACCAGTAAAAGCAAAACTGGTGTGTGTTTTTAAAGGGCAGGACAGCTTTCAGCAACACATCCAATAATATCACACTGATTGGACTCAAGGTTGGCGCACTCCTGGCTCCAATTAGCTCTTGGAGAAGTCATTACGCTAGGGGTTCACATACTTTTTCCACCCTGCACTGTGAATGTTTACATGTTATGTTCAATAAACACATGAAAACATATGTTTGTGTTGTATTATTTTAAGCAGACTGTGTTTTTCAAATTGCTGTGACTTAGATGAAGATCAGAGCACATTTTATGACCAATTCATGCAAAACTCCACGTAATCCCAAAGGGTTCACATACTTTTTCTTGCCACTGTATATCTTATCTTGCCTGCTGTTAACATTCCAATAAATTTGCTAAAAGTACACACAAAAAAAAACACTGCCTGAGACCCCCCCTCTACCTGGCTGTATGTATATATGTATGATTATATACATACAGCCAGGTAGAGGGGGTGGCATAAGGGCTGCGCGGGGTCTCAGGCAGTGGTTTGTTTTTGTGTGTGTACTTTTAGAAAATATATTCGGGAAGGTAAGGGCAGGCAAGATTCAGCATTTTGGAGGGGGGGTCCCATCGGTACCTGGCCCAGGTCCAGCTGCGGGGTGGCTCTCCTCTCCAATGCTGTTAGACTGAGGCGAAGAAACAGTGCGGAGCAGCGATGTCGGGAGGGGCCTACAGGACCCGGCGCATGCGCTGCAGGTTCTGCCCCTCCCCTCAGCGCACAGCTCCGAGGGGAAAGTTGGATTTTTCCAACTCCGGTCGCTCAGCGCCGCATCGTGACGTGGCCTGAGCGAGGGAGGGGGAAAAACCTGTACACACTGAGCGCGTCTCGTCGCACGGTGCCGCCTACAGGCGCCGATTCGCGCTCAGTGTATCTCAGGCTGAGATACACTGAGCGCGTAGCGAAGCAAACATTTTGCAGGCTTGGCTCCGCCTAGCAGCGTGTCTACACTGCATCACGTTTGCTTTCTCGCCACACTGGACAGGAATCCACTAAATTAAAATGTGCACGCCAAAACCTTTTATTTTCACAAAAGCGCATGTCATATAGGAAAAAAGTTTCTACTGAATAAAATACATATAAATTACTGCCAATTTAATAGGAATAGCATAATAATTTTTTTTTTTAAAAAGTAACCCTAATCATCTATATTATCGGGACACAGGGAGCACTATGTATACAGTAGGGATGCATTGATACCACACACAGACCTCATATATATGTATATACACACAGACTATATATGGGGAGGGGGGCTGGTATGTGGACAGCCTCAACTAAATCCCCCCCCCCCCCAATTTGACTGATCCCTCCAGAAGAAATATTGAACCCGGCAGAGTGAAAAAAGGGGACACTTCTCACATCCTGACCAGTGTATATACACACTAGTCAGGATGTGAGACGTATCCCCCAGTTTTCACTCTGCTCTGTTGGGTTCAACATTTCTTCTGGAGGGACCAGCCAAATTGGGGGGGGGGGGCATTTAGTTGAGGCTGTCCAAATGCCAGCCCCCAAATGTAATATTTATATCCAGACTTCTAAATGCATGAGGGATCTTGGGCCCATAAAACAACAGAGATAAGATCATACCACCTAGAAAAAAGAAGAAGAAGAAAGAAGAAGGAAGACTTAAGAAGGAAGAATTAAGAAAGCAGAATTAAGAAGAAAAAAAAAAACCACAGACAGCACAGTGAAGGCTGAAAGAGACGGGGGGGGGGGGGGAAATCAAGAAGAAACAACTTAGCCGCCAGAATATAGAATATTATGTGACATTATGATAATGGGTTAAAAACTCAGAATCGACATTGAGTTGATTATGGGCCCAAGATCCCGCATGCATTTATTTTCCCATTTCAAACATACCATTTGACACTCACTTTTACGACATCCAATCCCCTCACCCATGTGACCCCTAATGTTCAATTCTAGGAACTGATCAGTTAACATAATGACCTGAGGAAGGGAGGAAAACTCTCGAAAGGTTGTCTTTTAAATGTAACGTTATTCCAATAAAAAAAAGGTATCACTACGTACTGCTATACTCGTAATTTTGGCATCTGGACTAACATCGAATAATTCTATATACCGTATTTTTCGCTCCATAAGACGCACCTGACCATAAGACGCACCTAGTTTTTAGAGGGGGAAAACAGGAAAATAAATATTCTGAAATCAAATAGTGTAATAATTAGGGTTGCACCGATACCGATACTAGTATCGATATCGGTGCCGATACCAGGTACTGCAGGAGTACTTGGTACTCGTGCAGTACTCACGATATTTTTTTCCGATACCGGAAGCCGGCATTGAGCCGGCTTGCCGGTATCCGAGGGGCTGCGGCAGCTGTCCGAATGCTCTATCTGCATTCGGACAGGCCCTGCAGCTGCTCTCCGCCCTTTGTTTATACTTATCTTCCTTCAGCGACGCCGGGAAAGTCTTCGCGCGCGCTCCTTGGAAGGTCCCCAGCCGCGACCACGCGGGACCATGTGATCGCGGCTGGGGTCCTTCCAACGAGCGCACGCGCGGAAACTTTCCCGGCGTCGCTGAAGGAAGGTAAGTATAAACAAAGTGAGCAGCTGCAGGGCCTGTCCGAATGCCGATAGAGCATTCGGACAGGCCCTGCAGCTGCTCTCCGCTCATACTTACCTTCCTTCAGCGACGCTGGGAAAGTTTCCGCGCGTGCGCTCGTTGGAAGGACCCCAGCCGCGATCACATGGTCCCACGTGGTTGCGGCTGGGGACCTTCAAAAAGGAGCGCGCGAAGACTTTCCCGGCGTCGCTGAAGCCAGGTAAGTATGAGCGGAGAGTGCGGGGGGGCATTATCCGTGAGCTGGGGGGCATATCCGTGAGCAGGGGGCATATCCGTGAGCTGGGGGGCATATCCGTGAGCTGGGGGGCATATCCGTGAGCTGGGGGGCAATTATCCATGAGCCGGGGGGGGGCAATTATCCATGAGCCGGGGGGGGCAATTATCCATGAGCTGGGGGGCATATCCGTGAGCAGGGGGCATATCCATGAGCTGGGGGGCATATCCGTGAGCGGGGGGCATATCCATGAGCTGGGGGGCATATCCATGAGCAGGGGGCATATCCATGAGCAGGGGGCATATCCATGAGCGGGGGGGCAATTATCCATGAGCAGGGGGGGGCAATTATCCATGAGCAGGGGGGGCAATTATCCATGAGCTGGGGGCATATCCATGAGCTGGGGGGCAATTATCCATGAGCTGGGGGGCAATTATCCATGAGCAGGGGGGCGAGATCGCGGTCACGTGGCTCCCCCAGGCGAGTGCCCAAGCTTCCTGCCGCCGGACGCACGCTCAGAGGGAGCCTAACGCGGCGGCGACAGGTGAGCTGACTCATATCCCTCCAGTGGGTGCGCATTCGCTCCACAAGACGCACCCACTTTTCCCCCCACTTTTTGGGGGGAGAAAAGTGCGTCTTATGGAGCGAAAAATACGGTATATATATCCTTGTAGATACTGATTTGCCTACGGGTCCCAAGCATGCACTGCAACTGGTCATCATGCCTAGCTCCTAGCTGATGAGGGTCCAACAAACCCGAAACAGCACTGTCCTAGGAGTGGCTTTGACCAGTTGCATAAACCTTATCCCTGCTACACAGCCACAGTGTCGCATAGCATTGATTTTAGGGATCTGTGTAATAACAGACCAAGGATGCATAAAAGTGAGACAGGTGTCTTTTGCATATCCTACCCAGAATTCCTTGCTGCATATGGGGAATGTGGCACAGGAGCTCTGGGATGCAATTCATCGAATTACTGTGATGTGCAAGTGGCTTCTGCAATTTATATATATATATACAGTTGTGTTCAAAATTATTCAACCCCCAATGCTGTAAAGGGTTTTAGGGAATTTAGTGTACATTTGTAATTGTATTCAGAATGAAATCCTACAAGGACTTTTTAAAGAACCATATGCAACTAAAATGACATCAATTGGTTTTGTAAGACAGTAGTAAATGTTTCTTTTGTGAATTCTTCATTGACACAATTATTCAACCCCTTAAAGACTACCACTCTGAAGAACAGAGGTTCATTCAAGTGTTTTCAATCAGGTATTGAAAACACCTGTGGATGTCACGGAGCAGTAATAAAGCATAATAAGCACCAATTAGGCAGCTTTAAAATGACTGTGATACCCAGCTCCTTCTAGACATTTACTGGTGTGGTTACAAACATGGTGAAGTCAAGAGAATGGTCCAGGAAGACAAGAGAAGAGGTGATTACTCTTCACAGGAAGGGCAATGGCTATAAGAAGATTGCAAAGATGTTAAACATACCAAGAGAGACCATAGGAAGCATCATTCGCAAATTCAAGGCAAAGGACACTGTTGAAACGCTACCTGGTCGTGGCAGAAAGAAGATGCTGACTTCGACTGCTGTGCGCTACCTGAAGCGTAGAGTGGAGAAAAGTCCCCGTGTGACTGCGGAGGAACGGAAAAAAGATTTGTCAGATGTGGGTACTGAAGTTTCAGCTCAGACAATACGGCGCACACTGCGTAATGAAGGCCTCCATGCCAGAACTCCCAGGCGCACCCCCTTGCTGTCTCCAAAGAATAAGAAGAGTCGACTGCAGTATGCCAAAAGTCATGTGGACAAACCACAGAAGTTTGGGATAGTGTTCTGTGGACTGATGAAACAAAATTAGAACTGTTTGGGCCCATGGATCAACGCTATGTTTGGAGGAGGAAGAACAAGGCCTATGAAGAAAAGAACACCTTGCCTACTGTGAAGCATGGCGGGGGGTCAATCATGCTTTGGGGCTGTTTTGCTTCTGCAGGTACAGGGAAGCTTCAGCGTGTGCAAGGTACCATGAATTCTCTTCAGTACCAGGAGATATTGGATGACAATGTGATGCAGTCCGTCACAAACGTGAGGCTTGGGAGACACTGGACCTTTCAACAGGACAATGATCCCAAGCATACCTCCAAGTCCACTAGAGCATGGTTGCAGATTAAAGGCTGGAACATTTTGGAGTGACCATCGCAGTCACCTGACTTAAATCCGATTGAGAACCTCTGGTGGGACTTAAAGAAAGCAGTTGCAGTGCGCAAGCCTAAGAATGTGACTGAACTGGAGGCTTTTGCCCATGACGAATGGGCGAAGATACCCGTAGATCGCTGCAAGACACTTGTGTCAAGCTATGCTTCACGTTTAAAAGCTTAACTGTAAAAGGATGTTGTACTAAGATTGAATGTGACTTGGGGGTTGAATAAAACTGATAATGATGTGAGCACAGAAAAGACATTTGTGGTTATTTCATTATAAATGTTATGTTATATTTGTCTGACCTACACGTGCCTCTTTGATTTAATTGTAAGCAAGATGACTGAATGATCAAAATCAATGTCAAACTGGCCAAAACATTCAATTTCAGTGGGGGTTGAATAATTTTGAACACAACTGTATATATATTTTATTTAGTAACAGTCGGCTGCGTCTCAAAAATAAAATACAAAAAACAAAACCTGCCAGAGGGTGGATTACATTGACGCTGTTGGCAGGCTTAGATCAATTCACGGCCGTTCATTGCAAACTAAATTTCCACAAAGCTCAGATTTAGGAGTTTTTCAACATGTGGTAAAATCTGGTACAATGTACCCTTGCATAAAGCTGTTGGTTTTTGAATGTGTTGACTGGAGTGCTCTCTCCCTGGTTTTGTTGTGTTAGAAACTTTTTACTGCAGATTAAAAGAATAAACGATTTATTAAATATTGCATTAAAAGTAAAACTGGAATTTTTTTTGTTAAATTCTAAATTTTTATTGAGGAAGGAAAAACAGACAATACAGAATATCAAATGAGGTACCGAGAATAGAATACAGAAAAGTACAGACAAAACAAAATTTTTTAGTCATAAACAACCATAGTGGGCACCTCAAAATTAACATTGCTGTACGGAATTGTTACTTGCTTCATGGTGGCGGCCATCTTTACTACGTCACACTCAGCTACTCACAGCATCTCCTCGGGTCGCTGCAAGTGCTAAGTTAGCAGCGCTGAGCGGTTGAACGGCGTTCAATGGCAAGTTGCTAACTTAGCACTTGCAGCGGCTGAGGTATTGAACGCGCTTCAGGAGGGCATGTAGTTTTTCAGAGGAGCAGCTTTTGGTACATTGGTTAGGACTCACTCTACCGAGAGGTGCCTTGATGGGGCAAGTGAGCTTACGCTTCAATGGCCATTTAAGCAAACTAAAACCTCTGACAGTGTTTTGTTGCACATGGAAATATATAGAAATGAGCGCAGATGACTTTTTTTCTTGTTATATATATATATATATATATATCTCTCATATGTATTAGGGTTGCACCGATACCGATACTAGTATACTAGTATCGGTATCGGAGCCGATACTGGGTACTGCAGGAGTAGTTGGTACTCGTGCAGTACCCCCCGATATTTTTCCCGAAACCGGCATCCGAGGGGCTGCGGCGGCTGTCCGGATGCTCTATCGGCATTCGGACAGCTGCCCCTGGAGCTCTCCGTGATGATACTTACCTTCCTGAGCGACGCCGGGAATGTCTCCACGCGTGCGCTCGTTGGAAGGACCCCAGCCGCGACCACGCGGGACCATGTGATCGCGGCTGGGGTCCTTCCAACGAGCGCACGCGCGGAAACTTTCCCAGCGTCGCCCAGGAAGGTAAGTATAAACACAGTGAGCAGCTGCAGGGCCGGTCCGAATGCTGATGGGCCTGTCCGAACGCTCTAATCAGCATTCGGACAGGCCCTCCAGCTGCTCTCCGCGATGATACTTACCTTCCTGGGCGACGCCGGGAAACTTTCCACGCGTGCGCTCGTTGGAAGGACCCCAGCCGCGATCACATGGTCCCACGTGGTCGCGGCTGGGGTCCTTCCAACGAGCGCACGCGCGGAGACATTCCCGGCGTCGCTCAGGAAGGTAAGAATCGTCGCGGAGAGCTCCAGGTGAGCTTGGGGGGGCATAGCCATGAGTGAGCTGGGGCATTATCCATGTTTGAGCTGGGGCATTATCCATGTTTGAGCTGGGGCATTATCCATGTTTGAGCTGGGGCATTATCCATGTTTGAGCTGGGGCATTATCCATGTTTGAGCTGGGGCATTATCCATGTTTGAGCTGGGGCATTATCCATGTTTGAGCTGGGGCATTATCCATGTTTGAGCTGGGGCATTATCCATGTTTGAACTGGGGCATTATCCATGTTTGAACTGGGGCATTATCCATGTTTGAACTGGGGCATTATCCATGTTTGAACTGGGGCATTATCCATGTTTGAACTGGGGCATTATCCATGTTTGAACTGGGGCATTATCCATGTTTGAACTGGGGCATTATCCATGTTTGAGCTGGGGCATTATCCATGTTTGAGCTGGGGCAATATCCATGTTTGAGCTGGGGCATTATCCATGTTTGAACTGGGGCATTATCCATGTTTGAACTGGGGCATTATCCATGTTTGAACTGGGGCATTATCCATGTTTGAGCTGGGGCAATATCCATGTTTGAGCTGGGGCAATATC
Source organism: Leptobrachium leishanense (assembly GCA_009667805.1). Taxonomy (NCBI): domain Eukaryota; kingdom Metazoa; phylum Chordata; class Amphibia; order Anura; family Megophryidae; genus Leptobrachium; species Leptobrachium leishanense. Next base: position 261,813,208 of record CM019064.1, read on the forward strand.
CATGTTTGAGCTGGGGCAATATCCATGTTTGAGCTGGGGCAATATCCATGTTTGAGCTGGGGCATTATCCATGTTTGAGCTGGGGCAATATCCATGTTTGAGCTGGGGCAATATCCATGTTTGAGCTGGGGCAATATCCATGTTTGAGCTGGGGCAATATTCATGTTTGAGCTGGGGCAAATCCATGTGTGAGGCATATTCATGTGTGAGCTGGGGCAAATCCATGAGCTGGGGCAGTATGAATCTATAATCGGGAGGGATATACATGTGAGCTGGGGGCATTTTTATACTGTCTGTTCTTATTGGAAAGCGTCACATGACATTAAAGAAAAGTATCGGTACTCGGTATCGGTGAGTACTTTTAAAAAGTATCGGTACTCGGACTTAAAAAAGTGGTATCGGTGCATTTATAGAATTTTATTTTTTTACAATGAATCCTTTGGGATTCTTTGAGACTGAAAATCAGGGCAGTTCACTGACCATTCGGTGCAGTTCGGTGTTCTCTGTTTAGATTAACCATTCCTTCTCTATGGGACAATTTCGATCTGCACCGTACTTCGCTGTCAAATTCTCTACTATTTGGGAAATTGACAGCTCTCTGACTAGATGAGCTGCCACAAAAATTGTACTGTATGGTGAAATTCACCGTTCGCTGCAATTTGGGTGGAAAGTTCGTCCCTCATTGAATAACCAGTACCGGCTGGGTGGAGTAGAGGTAACATCACTGCTCTGCATGGAGAGAGTCTGTGGAGTCATGGGTTCGATCCCGACGAGCACCTCTCCAGTAAGTGTCCTTGGGCAAGACACCTAACGGTACATACTCGCCACCCAGGACATACTTGAAAACGAGAGAAATCTCAATGTATCCTTCCTGGTAAAATCCTTTCTAAAAAATATTTTTTTAAAAACTACAGTATTTGTAACGAAAACTGCATTAGAATGTGGACCAGGCACTTTAGGAAAAGTTATCTTAAAATCCACTCAAGGAAAAGGCATCACTGCATGAGTGTTACAATTCTAGATCAATGATTGGTGCTTTCATCCACAACAAAATATTTAAGCAGCAGAAACAAAAACACCTTGAAGTCAAATGGCTGACTACAAAGCCAAGGAAGGAGGTTACAAGGTGAAAACCCTGCTAGGTGTTAAATAAGAAAGGAAGTGGAAGCGGATCACTAGTGCAAACAAATCCAGTGAGGGGTAACAAATTGTTACCATAAACTGAATAGACCGGAAAAAAAAACAACTGTTGAGGAGAGGGCTTTTAGCAATCGTAAAAGGCCAATAAAACCCAAGCAGGGTCATTTATTCACTAAGTGCCTGTGTATCCCAGGGAAGGGCTGCAATCAGGTAGGAGCAGGGGGCCAGAGATCCACCCTTGGAAGGATTTTATGTCTGTATTGTAAACCCCACATACTGAGAGATAAACACAGTCATGGTTATCTCCATTCCTGAAATGACAGATGTGTAAAGGGTCACAGATGTATTAAGTAGCAAAATTCCCAGACAGTTACTATGGCAATAGAAGCCAAGGTTTACTCAGACATGGACCATAAAGGGGGGGGGGGGATCATGGGCTCTTGAAAGGATGTTTTGGTGGCACACATGCACACCAGTGCCTAGGATTAAAGAAGAAAAAAGAAAACACAGCCTACCCGATGTGTTTATACAGTGGACTTTTGTATCAACTATGTAACATATTACGCTGAGGTCAGACGAGCGTTTTTGAGAGCGGAAGGGACGTCCATGAGAGTGGACGTTCATTCCACTCTGACACTCATCTGGCCACCTCGCTGAGCGCAGTTATTGCACTCAGCGCTGCATAAGGCTCGTTCTTCCTATGGAGGATTACACTTTGCAGCCCGGTTGAACACGCGTCGTAGCGCTTTGACGGGGAGGCTTTCAGCATGACCCAGCACGTCCGCTGTAGCTCGCGCAAATGGGCAATGTGGCCAGCCCCGAAGCACCACAACACTGCGACGGACGCTTGGAGGCACGTCAGTACGGGCGCACATAGGGCTCGACAAACTGAAGGGTTGGGTAACCCTGGGCTCCTAGAATTCTGAACAAAACTATATAGAAAATGTCTGGCTCATAGAATGTGAAGCTGGGTCTCAAATTAAAAGGTGTGTAGCTATGCAGTGTGAAAATAAATGTGTATATACAAATCATACTCTGGCCACTTTATTAGGTACATCTGTTCAGTAGGCTTGTTAAATTGCTAAATCAGCCAATCACATGGCAGTAACTCCATGCATTTGGGCATCTAGATGTGGTGAAGACGACTTGAAGTTCCAAAAGAGCCTCAGAATGGGGAAGAAAGAGGATGTAAGGGACTTTGAACGTGGCACGGTTGTTGGTGCCAGACGGGCTGGTCTGAGTATTTCACAAACGGCTGATCTAAAAATCGGATTTTCACGCACAACCACCTCTAGGGTTTACAGAGAATGGTCCGAAAACGAGGAAATATCCAGTGAGTGGCAGTTGTGTGGACGAAAACGCCAGGTTGTCCGGGGAGATGGGCAGACTGGTTCGAGATGATAGGAAGGCAACAGTAACTCAAAAAACCACTCGTTACAACCAAGGTATGCAGAATATAATCAATGACGCACAACATGTCGAACCTTGAAGCAGATGGGCTACAGCAGCAGCAGACCACACCGGGTGCCACTCCTGCCAGCCAAAAACAGGAAACGGAAACCACAATTTGCACAGACTCACCAATGTTGGTCAATAGAAGATTGGAAAAACGTTGCCTGGTCTGAGGAGTCTTGATTTCAGCTGTGACATTCAGTTGTGACATGTCAGGGTCAGAATAAACAACATGAACGCATGGATCAATGGTTCAGTCTGATGGTGGTGTGGTGGTGTAATGGTGTGGGGGATATTTTCTTGACACACTTTGGGGCCCTTCGTACCAATTGAGCATAGTGTACATGTCACAGCCTACCTGAGTATTGTTGCTGACCATGTCCATCCCTTTATGACCACAGTGTAGCCATCTTCTGATGGCTATTTCCAGCAGGATAACGCACTATGTCACAAAACTCAAATCATTTCCAACTGGTTTCTTGAACATGACAAGGAGTTCACTGTACTCCAATGGCCTCCTTAGTCACCAGATCCCAATCAAATCGAGCACCTTTGGGAAGTGGTGGAACAGGAGATTCACATCATGGATGAGCAGCCAACAAATCTGCAGCAACTGCGTGATGCTATATGTCAGTATGGACCAAAATCTTTGAGTAATGTTTCCAACACCTTGTTGATTCTATCTCATGAAGAATTATGGCAGCTCGGAAGACAAAAGGGGATCCAACCCGGTACTAGCAAGGTGTACCTAACAAATATATATATATATATAATTCCACCACGGGCCAGTGTAAAGTCTTGCATAGGTAGTAGGAAGTAATAGGTACAGCTGCATTTCATCCCCCAACCAGGAACACATGTTCGTTCATTTGCCTACTTTTTATTTGTGATGTCTGCAAATCATCCAATGTATATACACCACGATGGTATTAGAGATGGGCTGCACAGAAAGATGTTGGTAAGGAGATGCTGGTGGCACCAAATGGCCAGAAACACCTCATGGGAACATTTCCCTTCATTCTGTATTAAACACTCACTGGACTGAAAGGGGTGAAATCAAGTGTGACATCCAGAGAAGAAGTAGAAATAAAGATAAAGATAAGATCTTGAGAGTTGTGTTTCCCACAACAAAATATGTGCGGTTGTCTGGACCAGGATGTCCTGGCACAGTTTGGCACATGATGCGTATAAAATTGCTCTTCGCGTGCTCATGTGAGCTGGCATCAACCACACAGGTATACAGAGGAGACATCTCTAATAGATGTGTTGTTCTAGCTGTTTAATGAAAATCTAAGGCTCTTCTACACAATGCTTTTCATGTTTTTTTCTTTCCTATCTAAAACATCTCCATTAAAGCTAGGGTCAGACGAACGCATTTTTCACTCCTATCGTCAAAAAGTGCGTTGATGCGTCCAAACGCATTTTTTCACGGAAGACTCGATAGCGGTCATACGATGTGCAATTTTGGCCATATTTTTTGACGGAGCTATAAAAACAAATGGACGTGATGTTGGCCGGACATGTGCAGCGTCTGACGTCTCCTAATCACGCACACACGCCGCTATGCCGACACAGCGCACTCTGTGCGTCAGTACTAGCGGTTCCACGTTCTCAAAAAAATGCGTTTGTTTGCCACTTGCGTTGCGCGGCCAAACTTTTGTGCGGCTGTACTTCGTATATTGGCCATCATTTGCTGCTACTACAGCCGTAATAAAGTGCGGCTCAACACACGTTCGCACTGCGTTCGTCTGATCCCAGCCTTGCTTGAAGACTTAAAAAGACATGGACCTGGCGCCAGCAACCAAAGAATTCTGTGACGAGGCCTATGAGTGCAGATCCATTCATGTTCTTTATAGAATGCAAGTCAACTAGTGCATGCATCCCAACAAAATTGACCACTCAAGAGGGAGCGTAACATAGGAAATAATTAAAAATACAATTTCTGTGCAAACATGAAACAAATTAAGAAACATGAATACTTTTATTATTTACACAAAATGTCCTTGTTCCATTCCAAGGGGACATGAAAAGGAAAAAGGGGAAAAAAAACAACCCCATAAATAATAGTGCAGCTAACGTAAAAAAAAAAAAACCATGTAGATGTGAAGTATTTACAGAATGACTTGGTCTAGTGCCTGTTTAGTAGCAAAATTGGCTCTGTATCACTGGTAATGTACCAATTCGGGTAGTAACCCCCTCCCCCCCCCCCGTCCTTCCGATCCTCATGGTATCTGGGTGGGTCAGGAACAACACCAAAGAGACCATAGGGCAATGTGTCTATCACATATAAAGTGTTACAAAGTAAGAATTGCCAACTCAACCATTTCAGAGCCTCAAATGTATGTGCCTTGACGCCCATCTACAGTTGGAGTCCTCTCCTCTTTGGTCCCGTTGTGTGGGTTTTCTCATGGTGTCTGGATACCCTTGCTCACTAATTTTAAAGTGGAGAAAGGGCCGCTAGATATATGCCTCAAAATAACAGGATAAAAGGGTAAATTTGCTTTTAAAAGTAGAATAAGTAAGAAGGAAATAAACAGTGATAAAAGGTTAAAGAAAGGGGGCCCTGAAATATCATTTCAGACCCAAGAGTGTCCCTGAAATGCATTTTGACAATTTACCTACTGGCTTCCTCAGTCAGAGAAGCGGAATCATCCTCTACTGACTTTTAAAGTGAATCTCCTTGTGCAGTCCTAAGGTTTCCAATGCCTGGATGGAACCCACCCCTGCTCATCATCACACCGAACGTTGTCTCCTGTGAGGGTGGAAGTGCGCCAGTGCCCATTTTTCTGCCGGGAGTGGTGTAAGTGCATGCATCCCACTGAACGGATGTTCCTCCTAGCCATGGCAAACGCTACACAATGTGTCCAGAACTGGACTAGAATAATGACCTGGCAGGCCTACATTAAAAACCATTGCTGTCTGGCAGAAGAGGTGAATTACTCAACTTCCAGAAGACGCCACCTGCATCACAATCAAATGTACATAGACAGAGAAATAGATTTCTAATCTCAGGGGCTGATTGTCTCTATTTTTGTGGTTTGCGTTTTATATGCAAGTGACCTCCTGCCATAGAGGTTTTAAAATTGTACAAAACCAGGTTGTGGCCCTATTGCTTCCTGACTGGAACTGGTGTATTTTCTATCATTCTTTACCGGAAGCTGGAGCCTTGGGAATAAACATCGGGATCTGGCTAAATAGACCCCGGTGGGCTTCAGTGTAATACAAGGACCCTGCTCTTCACATGGGTCTGCGTAACATGTAAAAACATGGCTCATAACCTGTGAAAATTTAACAGTGTGCCACCGAAAACTTTAAAACACAGGGGGAACCAACACCACCAGTGGGCATCTGGAAGAAGTATTTGCAGAGACAGACACAGAAAATACACACACGCCTCAAAATATCAGTCACTCTGTACAACATAATGGGACCCAATGATGAATTAAACATAAATAAAATAATATTTAAGCTTCTAAATAATCTAGTAAAGAAAGCTCCTTTTAAAAGAACTAGCGTTACTCAATATGCTCTCATGTTAAAAGAACAGGGACCTCCAAAACAGGGTTTAGAAAGAACGATTAGAATGATGGAGGAGGACAAAAAGCTAGATTAAAATCCTCCATACCACAAATTACAAGAAAGAATATAAATCACTGAAAAACATCTACACGTCCAAGCAAATCCAAGACTTGCTTTGACCACAGTGCAAAAGGAGTCTCTGATTTGCTAGCTGTGTATATGTACATACAAGTTTAGAAGTAATCTGGGACAGAGGAATTAAAATATGGTCATAGATTGTAGAGGCCTTTCATGGTAACAAGAACACATAGCAAGTTTACTGGCCGCCTAGCAATATATGGATGCAGTCTTCTAAAGATCATTTTCCTAAATGTTGAAGATCACAGTACAGGCTCGTGCACGCCATCATCACAGCTTCTACCGGCAATGAATCGGCAAATAAAGCATTACCGGTCATGTGAATCACAACAGATTAAAAAAGTAAGGTGAATGAAAGGACAAGGTGCATATAAAGAATGACATCACTGAATAAAACCACATTAAAACAGAATATAAAATGCAACTTCTGATTACATAAATACTATAGGAGTGGATGTAAACAAACTAAACAGAACAAAGCTTTAGCAAAATCACACTAAAAACGCAATTCATGCAGCGACTCTTGATAACCGCGTCCATTAAATAATCACATTAAAACAAAATGTATTCTTTCAACAGGGTTTATACCCTGCATGGAAATGAAAAAGCCTGCACGAGATGCCGTGCGTTGAATACTTCCACACAGATCTTTTTTAAAAGGAGCTGGAATTTAAATTCCAGGAAGTTGCCGGGGTTAAGAAGTCTCACTCCCGGGTGTCCCCTCTTATCTGGAGCATAAAAATCTCATTCAGTTACAAGCATCATGGCTTACCTGGACGTGAAAACCGCTGCCTGGTGCCACATAGTCTGGCGCTGAGTAACCACCTCAACACAGAGCGCGAGTGAACTCTCATTACTCTGTAATTTCAATGGAACTCATGGAGCCAACTTCAAAAAAACGCACGAGATTATTGGAGTAGTGGGGGGGGGGGGTGAAAAGTTAAAGCTGTTTAATATGTGCCAAGAAAGCTGAAAAAATTCCTCCCCTTGTTTCCACAAACCCAGGCAGGCAATGTGTGCTCTGCATTAGCAGACGGATTCCTTCTCCTGGAAACCCCAGCGCTTTCCCAGATCCCCAGCCAGGTGATGTGCACAGAATTACATGTGTGGGAGATGAAAGCCTGTCTGGCTCCTCCTCGCCTGCCCATCTGGGTTTTACTACTGCCTCTATTCATTGTACTCCAGGACACCATAAAGCTCCTTTACAAGCTGGGATTTGAGCTGCTGGAGATGAGAAAGCCTTCTGGAGCAGCCAGGCTATCTTGTCCCGGGAGCCCAAAGCGAAACACAAAACCCAGAGTATCAAAGCAACCAAGAAAGTCACACAGCAGCTGCTTCGTTTACAGACAATAGGCCCCAATTCAAAGTTGGTGCTAACTTAACAACTCCATAGACTATTACCACTCTGGTTAAGTTTACAAACAGCTATATAGTTAAGTTTGCACCAACTTTATAAGTAACTGTAACTGTTCCAAAGTGCTAGCAAGTTCTGTACAATGGGGGGGGGGGGGGACAAGTTAACCCTTTTCCGCCACAGGATGGGTGGGCCTTGAAGACGCAGGGCGTACAGGTACATCCTGCTGTTTTCGATGGGTTGCCTAGGCCCCTCGTTGCAGCCAGTGCGCGCCACGCATCGCTGGTTGCAGAGAGACGGCCTGAACTCAGGCCGTCCCCCTGCAGCCAATGACGCGCGTCGGATGCGAAATTGGCAGCTCACGCAACACCTGTATGCCTCACCGGTGTTAATCCACCCCCAACAGGCAACACCTGCCGGTCCTTAAGGGGTTAAAGACACAGAACGGTAGGAGAGAGGACCCTGCTCAAGAGCTTACCTTCTGAGAGGAGAGGGTTGGAGAGGAGAGGTAGGTGAGGGCAAGTAGAGAACCTGAAGTAGCGGGGTGCATGTGGGCTACATGGGAAGGTGGTGCAAGAATGGACAGCGGGGGAATCAAAGGGAGTTGATGGGCTTCTCTAAAGTATTGTGTTTTCAGAGACTTTTTGAAGGACTGGAGAGATGGTAAATCTGCTGTTGCGGGGGAGGGAGTTCCATAGAAAGGGGGCAGCACGGAAATACTGCCCCACATGTCTGTAAACATGTAACGAAACAGGGGTTCCTTTATTACTGCATACATACATACTTCCATTAATAAGAACACATGTATGTAAACTCATCTGAGGAGGGACCTCTGCACCTCCAGACCCCAGTTCCTAAGTTTGGTGGTAATTTGTTAGTCTAACTCCTCAAATTTGTATTGTAAATCACTGTGGCAACCGTTGGTACTATATAAATGGTGGGAGCAATAGTAGTAAGCCAGCTCTTGCCCCTTAATCTTCAAGAAACAGTATACATTGAACACCGTATGGACACATCACCATCCCCAAATATAATCCATGCCAGGGGAACAGTGTAGTTACAGTTTACAGATTTAAATCCATTTTTTTTCTCAGCAACACATTTGTGTAAAAGAAATCTTTGTATCTACGTATTAATGCGCACGTCTGTCAGACGCCCCATTATTTAGGTGTTGCTTGCGCAGGCCGGCAAATCAGAGCAACAACAATAACGATGCGCAAGATTCAATTTAACCCTTTCGCTGCTGAGCCTTTTCCCGCCTCTGTGCTGAGGTCATTTTTACCGGTTTCGCTCATCATGTTTAACCGCGTTTTGAAGGCTTATTTTAATATATGACCCAGACATATTATATATCGTTCTTTCCGGCAGACTCGGCAGATTCATAATATGTCATTATTATATGTATACGTTATGTCATGTCTGTATATTATAACAAAATATGCAATAAAATTTGAATTTTCAATAATTTACAATGTGTAAAGTGTTTTTTTTTCACATTTTAAAATGCGATCGTTTGCGGTTATATTTTCTATGGGGTGCACTTGTTAAAAAAAATTAGAAATGCGGAATCGTTACTTTTTTTTGGGGGGAAATTACGTGTTTTTTAGCAAACGCCCCCCATAGAAAAAATCGTTAGTGCAGCATCATTGTTCACATTATAATTGAAATGGGAACAATATTGTTGCACTAATAAATGTAAAAAAAAAAATAAAAAAAATATATTTTTAATTTTTTTTTTTTTTTTTTTTACAGTTTACATGGTCATGTTTGGTATCATTGGAACGGCCACGCTCTGGCCGTTCCAATGATAGTAAACATTAACCCCTAGCTGTCACGGATCGGGAGATAGGGGGTTCCAATGAACCCCCTATCTCCACTATAGGTGGCAGCAAGGGGTTAATTTGAAAACTGGCGCCATCGCGCTCTGCGCGATGACGCCAGTCATTAGGGGGATATCCCGGATACTTGGCCGACATCCAAGATGTCGGCCAGCTCCGGGAGGGGACCGCGATACGGCGCATGTTGGCGCCATATCGCGATCCAGCCCCCTAGGGGTTAAAGACAGCCGCCGCTTGGAAGGGCAGGCTGTGCCCTTCCAGGCGGTGCCTGCCTTTAACCGCTGGCATGCACGGATGGGGAGGCAGGGGGGGGGTGCCAATGGCAGGGGGGGGGGGGTGCCGGAAATAAACGTCATCGCGCAATGACGCCTATCGTGCCCGCCGGGGTCCCGGCGGTTGGGCTGACATCGATGATGTCAGCCCACACCGGGGGGCCGAGCGATCAGCCGGAATACCGGCTGATCGCGGGCTGCAAAGGGAGGACGCGCTCAGCGCGTCCTCCGCAGCCAAGTAGCAATGCGGTTGGACGCGCTGAGCGCGTCCACCGCATTGAAGTGGTTAAGAGATATAACCTTAAACAAAGCCTTTATTTGAATGTGATACACACTGGCAGAGATTCAGACTAACATTATACTACTTTGTGTTATATTAAACAACCCCCCCCCCCATAAAACCTGTGCCAAAAATCAGCTTCTGGGGCACAGGGGACACACAAGACTTTACCTCAGTTTTAAAAACAGTGTATTTGGGTCATATGTTTAATATAAAGTAAATGTTCATGATGGCTCTCGTCACCATGACCTCTTAAGTCACACTACGATGTGAGGCTACAAAAGGTCTGTCCTCTCCCTTACCTGAACGTGGTGACAGTGCCTCACAGCATAGTTGACATTTTCTCCTTGGAGGCTGTCATTCAGTGGCCACTGAACAGCCTTCTGGGCTAAAATCTATGTCGCTAGCACAATTGCATGCTAATGTATTTCAGGAGTCTGCAGGCTAAAACAAGCTGTCCCACCGACGTGCTATTCAAACCACAGACTGGCTGTGTGCGAGGTGAAGGTTTTCTGTAGGCATCCAGCTATACCCTGTAGCTGGTGGCCAGCACAGGTAGAAAAAAATCCAAGGTGATGGCAGTGGACAGAAAAAAAAGAAAGAAAAAAAAAAAAGCTCATGCCAAGAAATGTGGAAAAAGAAGGTCCTAGTAATACACGCTGACCACAGTCCCTTCTCTCAAATATCTAGGTATGTGGTTAGACCCAAATCTATCCTTTGGCCCCCCACATCGAAAAACTCTCATCTAAACTTTACCCCAAACTAGGCGCCCTGTACAGAAACAAATCCTGCCTGAGCCCCGCGGTAAGAAAGCAGATTGTACAACAAATGCTTATGCCGGCTATTGAATACGGAGATGTAGTGTATGCAGCTGCCCCGCAAACGCACCTTCATAAAATTACTACATTGTATAACTCATTCTGTCGCTTTGTGCTACAATGTAACTACACGACCCACCACTGTGACATGTTAAAAGAGCTAAACTGGCCGTCGCACCCTTCACCTTTCCAACATGGTGTTTAAGAGCTTTTCTGGGAAGCTACCACCCTACCTGAATAGACTGCTTCCCCCAACAGTTCCCTCATCCTATAACCTCCGATCCAGGACCAGCACCTTACTTGCAATACCACAATACAAAAAGACAGTGGCTCGATCCTCATTTTCCACAGAGCACCACAATTATGGAATAATCTTCCAGACACCATCAAAATCTTCCCCCAGTCTAAAGTCATTCAAGAGCTCCCTATTAATATACCTCAATGCGGAATGCACCTGTAAACATGTAACATAATGAATATATTTATTTTCTCTTAATCTGTATATTGGTGTTGTTTTTAATATCTTACATTTATTACTTTGTATTTATGTAACGACTAACAATTCAATGCTCTTGAACCCAGGACATACTTGAAAACGAGAGAAATCTCAATGTATCCTTCCTGTAAAATCCTTTATAAATAAATAAATTCCCTGCATGTTGGTTCTGTCAAGTGCCACATTTCAGAGTTTTGATACAGAGAATAAGAAAGGAGAGAAAATACAACTACTACTTACCATGGCTTCCCATCCCGGCCTGCTTTTCCTCATGGCTTTCATCAATAAAATAGCTCCAACCTGATGATCTGTCACCGTATCAGCAAAACAACATACACGTCCGCTTAGTGCGTGCTAACTGTAAAGTCATAACCTGGATCATAAAAGAAAAAAAAAGAACAACATTAACGTAGTAGATTGAATAGGTACTCGGCGACACAGAAAACGTGGCTAGGATTTTCTTTACTATGAGGCACACAGCGTTCCTATTGCTTAGATCAACCTTTACATTGAAGAAGCGGCACAGAGGGAAGCATTACAGATGGTTTTCTGGCGCGATAATTGGACAGGAATAAACGCTCTTCCATTTTAAGGGACCACGTCAAGGATCCCAGAGCATAGTACTTGGATTAGGAATACGCTCAGAGTATCTATTTCTGTTTTATTTAATCCATGTTTTTATTTTTTTGAATAGTAAAAGTTACGTTTTAATCCAGCAGACACGGTGTCTGTAGCAAAACACTGTATTCTTCTCTTGCATACAACACCTTTACGTAGAGCAGCAATTCTTTTTTTTTTCTGATCCTTAGAATTCTTTGAAATGAGGTGCCATGTTGAACTTCCAGTAACCAGTATGAGAGAGTGCGATAACGACAAATTTAACGCACCTGCTCCCCATTCACACCTGAGACCTTGTAACACAAACGAGTCACATGACACCGGGGAGGGAAAATGGCTACTTGGGCCCAATTTGGACATTTTCACTTAGGGGTGCACTCACTTTTGTTGCCAGTGGTTTAGACATTAATGGCTGTGTGTGGAGTTATTTTGAGGGACAGCAAGTTTACACTGTTATACAAGCTGTACACTCACGACATTGTAGCAAAGTGTCATTTCTTCATTGCTGTCACATGAAAAGCTACAATAAAATATTTACAAAATTGTGAGGGGTGTGCTCACTGTGAGATACTGTATATGTACATTGCAATTGATATACAAAGAGAATAAAAACAAGCAACAAAATATTAGATTGCTCTATCTTAAACTGTATCTGTAACTGTAGTTATAGGTTTTTGATGTCAGCTTTCTCCAACCACTCAGTTCAGAGGTGCGGATAAACGCAGGGACTGAATTATTCACAATCCATGGTGCATCTCGGAGTTTCTCAGCAAAGAAAGATCACAAGAAGGGGGTAGGACCGCCCCACAACAGCCTATGTCAGCAATCACTTGCACAGACGCAGTGATCAACATTTCATGAGCATTAAAAACATTTGCTTTAGAATTATAAAGTAGGAATGAAAGTACCAAGCCGTGATGATTTAGAGCCCCGGTACAACTGGTCTGACAGCCTCAACCAGGACATAGAACTAGAATTATAATGGGGTCATTAAAAAGGTGGCGCTCTATGTATTCATCTGATCAAAGCACACTTATAAAATTATATAAATAATAGAACAGCAGAGCTATAAATGCTTCTCTTTAATATCCAACAAAGTCATCTAGATCCTTAGCGATTCAATTTTTATTTTTTTTAACGATCTCTATCTCCCAAACACCCTCAGTGTCTTAGTGGGCTGTGACAACCTTCAAAAACCATTGGCATTCAACGAACGGCGCAACAGAACCACAATTTACATGCTGAGCTGATCTGGGGATCTATTCCAGAGTTGCTGGTAAAAGGGAGACAGCAAGTGAAAGATCAGAGAGACGATTTTTCTTACGTTGTCCCTTTTACTGCACCTATTCTGCTCCAGCTTTGTTCAGCTGGTTGCAGAATGAAACAGGTGTAGACTGATACTGGCAGTGGAGGTCCCAGATGCAAGCTCTGCAAAAGCTGCAATTGCGGGGCCACACGGAAGCCATGAATGAAGTGCAGACGGACACTGGAAACTATTTGTTCATGGTCTCCCACTGGTCAAGGCAAGAAGAGGAGGTGGATTGCAACACTGTCTCCACTGTGGAAGGAGAGTTATGTAAGGGATTTTTGGGGAGGTTTATTGTATTGTGTTAAGGGTGTTTAAAGCAAAATCACTTTTAAAAAAAAAAAGGAATATGCAGGACTAGAATTTTTTTAAATTGTCTAAACATATAAAAGTTTTTTAAATGTCAAACTAGAGTAAAAGTTTTAAAAATGTGTAAATAGAAAAATTAAAAAAAAGGGTTAACCCTTTCGCTGCTGAGGCATTTCCCGCCTCTGTGCTGAGGTCATTTTTACCGGTTTTGCTCATCATGTTTAAACGTGTTTTGAAGGCTTATTTTAGTATATGACCAAGACATATTATATATCGTTCTTTCCGTCAGACTCGGCAGATTCATAATATGTCATTATTATATGTATACGTCATGACCTGTCTGTATATTATAACAAAAAATGCAATAAAATATGAATTTTCAATAATTTACAACGTGTAAAGTGGTTTTTTTTCACATTTTAACATGCGAGCAATTGCGGTTATATTTTGTATGGGGTGCGCTTGTTAAAAAAAATTAGAGATGGGGTCTCGTTACATTTTTTTTTGGGGAAAATTACGCGATTTTTAACAAACGCACCGCATACAAAAATCGTTAGTGCACCATCATTGTTCACATTATAATTGAAATGGGAACAATATTGCTGCATTAACGAACCAAAGGAAAAAAAAAAAAAACATGATTTTTTTATTATTATTATTTATTTTTTTTTTACAAAAAATTTTCATAGTCATGTTTGGTATTGTTGGAACGGCCATGCTCTTGCCGATCCAACAATATCAAACATTAACCCCTGCCACGGATCGGGAGATAGGGGGGGGGGGTTAACGAACCCCCTATCTCCACCATTGGTGGCAGTTAGGGGTTAACTCCATGACTGGCGTCATCGTGCTATGCACGATGACGCCAGTCCTCAGGGGGCATTCCCGGAAGCTTGGCCGACATCCAAGATGTCGGCCAGCTCCGGGAAAGGATCACGAACCGGTGCTTTTCGGCACAGATTTGTGATCCAGCCCCCATGGGGTTAATTCCAGGTACCATTAGGAAGGGCAGGCTGTGCTCTTCCAAACGGTGCCTGGATTAACCCCCTGCACGCCGGCGATTCGGGAGGGAGAGAGGTCCGAAGGACCTCCCCCCCTCCCTTTCAGGCACCTCCTCCGCACATGCGGGGGGGCGCCTGAATTAGATGTCATCGCGCCGCCGCGATGACATCTAATTAGGCCGGCGGCGGTTCCGGGTGCTGGGCTGACATCGAGGATGTCAGCTCGCACCGGGGGGCACAGCGATCGTCAGGAACCCGGCCGATCGCTGACCCCAAAGGGAGGACGCGCTCAGCGCGTCCTCCGCAAGGAACGCTACCTGCGAGTGGACGCACTGAGCGCGTCCTGCGCAGCGAAGGGGTTAAATTCTTGCTTTAAACGTTCGTTTCATCTTCTCTGGCCACGCCCCTCAGCTAGGAGGGTTTCTTTTGGTCTTACTTGCTGAATATTCTCCTCCCCGCCCACTACTCCACCCATCAAAGCTTCACATGAACTAGCACAAGATGTGCACGTGAAACCCTGTGCAGCTCATGACCTCAGACTGGTGAAACTGACTAACTGAATATTAGCATCTCTGCAACTGTGACAGCAAGACGCACTCACCCACTCATGCTCTCTCACACAGTCTCACTCACTCGCGCTCTTTAATGGTTTACAAGCAGTCTCACACTCCCTCACGCAGTCGCTGACTCACACATTTTCTTCTGCTGTCAGTCTCTTGTGTGCACTCTCACTGCACCATCTCTTGCTTTCTCCCTTTACCTATTCTTGTCGCTTCTGCTTTTTTTTGCTGTCTCGTTTTCTCCATGTGTGTAATGATTGCTTTCCTTCTGTCTCTGCAGTAGCTGGGGGTGAAACAGTTACAGATTGGAATGGCACTCAGCTCACAGTGCAGGAGGGAGGTGGAGCAACTTAGTCGCACATGCCCAGTGCGTTTCTTTTATCTATACCTAGGAATACACGCTGATAGAGGTAGCCAAAAAACCTCCTGATGTGATTTGTGGAATATCCCATGAAAGAAAAGCAGGTAAATATGAAAAAATATCGTATTTACTTGCTTTTTATGCTTGCTAAATAAAACTACTGACTCATTCAAAAGACATTACACGTTTTTAAAAGCACACTAGCAAAGCATGCATGTCCCTTTAACACCAGGTCCTGGGAGAAGGTATTTCTTAAAGAAACACTTGCTCCAGGAAAGAATAAGCCATCATGAAACAGCTTGTTCTTCTACAGCGCGGTGCAAATTAACACCTCCTATACCAGGTATAGGAAACATTAATTTACAGGAAAGATGTGCTATAACTGAACCATAAGCAAAGTTCTGTGGAATAGGGCCCCTAATCGGTCTGATTGGTTGAGCACTTATTGGTCAGTCCAAAAAGCAAAAAGGGGAGACATCGACTCAAGACATGAGGTGCGTTTTTAATCATTAAAATATTAATAATTGCACGGTAATGTTGTCCTTTGGTGCTGTGACAGACTTACAAAATTTTGCAAGGCTGATCATCTAGTCCCTCTCAAAAAGAGGTGAAAGGGAGGTCACAGGCTTTGCACATTCATTACATAAATTGATGAAATCAGAAGAATTTTCTTTTTTACAAATAACCAAACCTTATCCACAAAAATGCAACTCAAACATTGAAAGTGAGCTGCATTCTGCCTTAAGTTTGGTGAACTGAACAGACCTGGTGTTTACGCTCGCTTGTAGTATTTTAACCTCTTAAATGAAGGGTGGGTGGGACAGGAGGGTGTTAATGCCAGCAGTGTGTACTAGTACACCCGCCACCAGGTGCTGCTGCGGGCCTCTGATGCGGCCCACCTACGCAGGTGACGAGTGACACGTGTCATTGGCCGCAGAGGATTGGCCTGAGTTCATGCCGTCTCGCAGAAGCTAATGGCACGCAGCACGTGTTGGCTGCGGGGAGGGGCCGTGGCAGCCCATTGAAGTCAGCAGGGCGTACCAGTATGTCCCGCATATTCAAGACCCACCCACCGCGCAGACAGCATGGTACGCTGCACAGCAGGAAAGAGGTAAGCTGAAGAATGACAATCTGTATTACAATAGCCCAAAGAGTGTCAGAGTAGGTGGACCTAAAATAATTTAAGAAAGCATCCACTGTCACGTATAGGTCAGGAAGTTAGCCCTGAGAAAGCCAAAAGCCCCAAGACCCGTACCCACACTAGGGTCAATCTGGTTGGCTGACTCCTTTCCCTGTTCTACTACTGGTTTTCCTTGTTGCTCAGGTGTGCCTCATCCCATGCTTGCCCGGTCCTCCCTGGCTACCACAGGTGTGATTTGGCAGCCCTGATGGGTTTCCCTCAAAAGGAGTGCTCCACCCAGTCAATGCTTCTGCAATGAGTTACTTTTGGTGTGTCCACGTTGAAGCTACTCCTGAACTTCCTCCACTTCTGCCCCATGTTGTGTTCACTAAATTAAAAATTCTTTCCTTGTTTCAATAAAGCCAGAAGAAAAGTAATACTGCACGGAATTTCAAACCAGACTTAGTTTATATACTTCATGGCGGGAGTTAAAAGATATGGAGTATGTATTTTAAAAGCTGTAAAATAACAAAATGAGATGGCATCTGCTGCAGCAAAAGATTTGAAAATCAACACTGTAGCACAGGGGAGAGCTGTAGCTGACCTTTACAATACTGAAAACCTGTGTAGACTTGATTTTGAAATTGCAATACAATGAATAGCAATAATCAGCATATATAACCCATTTTGCAAATCTTTTTAATGCAAGCGAAGTCTACGTCCTGAGGAGACCCAAAAATCCCACTGAGAGCTCACTCCTGTCACCCTGTATTAACCCCATTCACCTCTGTGTGCTGAGCTCATTTAGACCATTTTGAAGTCACGTTTTATTATTCGACCCAGACAAATTCTATATCCTTTTTTCAGCAGATTCATAATATATCAGTATATGTACACGCATAGGCGTGCTCATGGGGTGTGCCCGGGCACACCTAATGCCAGCCCCCGGCACACCCTAATGCAGGCTCGCGGAACACTGTGTCCCGGCTGGCCGGATGCCATGGATAGCCGCCGGGACCCTTCACCCTCCGCAGGCCTGGCGGCAGCCTCTGCTTCCCTGGTGGTCCGGTGGCTGTGGGGTGCTGCATTGCGATCTGTGCTTCGCACACAGACTGCAGAGCATATCCCACAGTGAGTGACTGGACACGAGCACCGGCGATCGCTGATGACCTGTCACCTGACCGCCGGCACTCACTGTGTCAGACCACCGGCGGTCAGGTGACAGGTCACATGCGATCGCCGCCGATCAGCTCGTGTCCAGTCACTCACTGTCGGACGTGCTCTGCGGTCTGTGCGCGAAGCACAGATCGCAATGCAGCACCCAACAGCCACCGGACCACCAGGGAAGCAGAGGCTGCCGCCAGGCCTGCGGAGGGTGAAGGGTCCCAGCGACTATCCATGGGATGCGCCAGCTGGGTTCCCCCTCCCCTTCTGGACCACCCCCCACAGTAATAAAACTCACAGTAATGTGCGGTGTGTATGAACATATCAGAGCTCCACAGTAATAAAACTCACAGTACTGTGCACTTGTGCAGTGTGTGCGAGTTCTATTGCTGTGCAGCTCTGATACGCTCATACACAGCACACATTACTAAGCTTTGTTGCTGTGGAGCTCTGTGATACGCTCATACACACCGCACATTACTGTGAGTTACCCATCACTCTGAGCACTGAGATTATTTAACATAAAATATTATTTAGCTTTCTAGTAGTGATGTTTAGAGTGTTATATTGATAGCTTTCCAGAACACAGAAAAATGGTAAAAATAATTTTGCAAGCACTTTGATTTTTTTCAGTTGTTATAATAATGTTTACAATTTTTACACCAGATTTGTGTAGAAATTGTGATATTTCAAAAATTTCAATGTACAGAATATCGGCACCGAATATTGGTTATCGGCCTGAAAGTTGGCCGATAATCGGTATCGGTGCCTAAAAAGTGATATAGGTCTATCCCTACTACAAACTGTACATATACCCTAGTTGTGTGCAACAAAACAAATGTGTAAAAATCTGAAATAATGAAGGAACCGTTAATCTGAGCACTGGATCATGGCACAAGCGTGGATTGTTTTGCTCTGTAAGGGTATCTATGTGACAGTGTGTCTTCTCGCCGTGTCAGTTTGCTGGGTTTATCCTTTCAGATGTGAAGGAGATCCTCTATAGCGATCAATGGGATCATCCTCTTCAGTGGAGTAGAACCAGACATGTAAGTGAATGGGATGAAGCTCTTTGACGCCATGCATGTTCACTTTGAATCAGCCTCTTAAATGCTGCGCTGATCTGTCAGCACAATGAAATCAATCTGCTTGTTAGTCAGACCATATTGGTTCAATGAAGTCACGAGTGAGGGATCAGATGGGGTCACCAGGCCAACAGGACAAACACCCACCAACCCCAGCTGACATAATACTAAATAGCATGAGTCTACATCACAGGACCCACTCCATCAGTGTCACCTCCTACACAAAAGGGGCCGCTCTCCACGTTACCACACGCAGTCTGGAAATATGAAAGGACGTATGAGCATATTTAGGTATGGTGCTGACCTTCACAGTCCAAATTCTGCTGCTGTCACCCATCTGAGCTACTTTTGTTCTAAATTACATTTTATTGACATAAGTATCTTATTTACAGCAAGAGATGTCGAACAACATTTAATATGGTTTAAAGCAGTGGTTCTCAACCTGTGGACCCACAATTGTCCTTGGTCATAAAGGCTAGGGTCAAACGAACGCATTATTCGCAGCGACCGTCAAAGTGTGCGACTGAACTCATTGATGGATTTTTTTCACGGAATGCGCGAAAACGGTCATACGATGTGCATTTTCGTGCGTGATTTTTTTACGCTTCGTCAATAAAACACTTTTTGCGTCTGGATGTTATGTAGGCCGGACATTAGCAGCGTCTGACATCTCCTAATCACGCAAACACGCCGCTATGCCGCAGCTGCGCACTCTGTACGTCAGTACTAGCGGTTCTGCGTTCATTTTCCACTTGCGTTGTGCAGCCGGACTTTCGTGCGACCGTACTTCGTATATTGGCCGTCATTGCGCCTCATTTGCTGCTAGTGCGGCCGTGATTAAGTGCGCTAGTCTGACCCCAGCCTAAGTCGCGACCCAAAAATAATTGAATGTCTTAAACATTAGAATTTATTCCACAAAACAACGTGTGCAATATTCTACAATGTATGCGCTTTTTAAACAATTTTGTAAACAGGGATTCTTTCCAAAATGGATAGTGCAATAATCACAGCCCTAGTGAAAACGAAAGCAAAAACCCAATAAAATAAACTGTAATTGAAACATATGAAATTAATTAGAATTTATGGGAAAACTGGGGATGCTTCTTGCTTAGTTTATAAGGGTCTCAAAGTCTGGGGTGATGGTAGACAAAGCAACTCTAAGGCTGGGTTCACACGCTCAGCGTTTTTTTTACATGAGCAATACGCGCGTATCGTGCAAACGTAAAAACGCACATTGCAGCGCATACCTTTCAAGATTTTACCACTTTTTAACCATTGAAGAATTTTCACAAATGTCTAACCCTAAACTCTTAAAAAAATGAAGGGAATATAGTTCACAAAATATGGCCATAAAATTGCTTAAGCCTGTCACAGCGCCAATGTATCTCATCGAACCCCTTGAAATCATAGGAAGCTCCGGAAAGGATGAGTCAATCCCATAACGGCAGTCATTAGGTGACAAGAATAGGACCTGTCATTGATGGGATACATTGGCGTCATTACAGGCTTAAGCAATTTATGGCCATAGTTAAGAAAACAGCTTTAAGTCTGGGATTGTGTCCTGTCTGCAAACCATACAGTGACAGGATAATACTGGCAATGTCCTTAACATATCCTCCAGGGATACGCTAAACTAGGGACTGGACAGATGATGCAACTTTGGGGTCAAAATAGCTAAAAAACTGGGGGGGGGGGGAAATAAAAAAAAATTAAATAAACCCAATATAACAATACTTGAAAATTCTGCCCTAAACCATGGAGATCGCCCCAATCTCAAGATCAGGAATAACACTACATCAATTCTTCGGGCTTTCGCTTGCTGAGGTTTGGGTTGGCAGCGCGTCTAGTCGACGTTTTAGGGTCAGCGGTGCTGCTGTTCACATTTTTAAGTGGGGGTGCCTGACCGGGTGGGTCCCCCTTTTAGGTACAGGTGATGGCACTGTTCTGGGCCCATCTTAGGTAGAGACAGTCTACCTATGCCAACCAGCCACTGTGCCCATCCATACTACAAACCCCCTGGACAACCACAGCAGCATCCCCAGTGCACTTATTAACCCTAGACACTCATGGCTGCTCTTCAAAGCTTTAATTAGGCCGCATATAACATGGTTTAGTTAGTGAATAGATTTCCTGGCAGCATACGCTTCTGTTACAGCACTTTTACCATGGCACTTCTGCGTGTCTAGGGTATTGTGGCTGATGTGGCACTGTCAGCCCTCTGCCAGGCACCCCTGTCACTGTGCCACCCCCGGGGCTCTTGCTGGGTCACACTGGCATTGGGGGTGGTATTCCCTCCTGTTTCTCTGTGCATGGTCGTGTGTAGCAGTGTGGGAGCTGTGTGTGGAGGCAGCACCAGGGGTAAGGCGCCAAACACCGCGGCGGTGCACAGGGGGGGCTCTCACCTCTGGGAGCTGGCTCCTCTCTCGGGCTCCCTCAGTATTATCCGCTCGCTCAGTCGTTTAACGCGGGCCTCT
Source organism: Leptobrachium leishanense (assembly GCA_009667805.1). Taxonomy (NCBI): domain Eukaryota; kingdom Metazoa; phylum Chordata; class Amphibia; order Anura; family Megophryidae; genus Leptobrachium; species Leptobrachium leishanense. The sequence goes on from CM019064.1 coordinate 261,834,510, forward strand.
CGCTGTCATAACTCAGCTCACTCCTCCGGGATATTTCCCACTTCTCTCTCCCAACAAGTCGCTCACTGCGCCGCCATATTGCCGGGCGCGCTCCCGCCGCTGCTTCCAAGCGCGCCCCCTGGCGGTGGGAGTGAGTGTCAGGGGGAGGGGGGCATGGTGCCCCCTGTCAGGAGTGTGCCCGGGGGCCTGCCAGTAGGACAGGCAGCTCATATAGTGTCACAGAGGGAAGCCCGGGCTGCCTGCAGGCTGGGCACAGGCGCTTAACATGCGGTGTGTCCGCCGAGCACGGCTTAATATGGATTTGTGCCTTTATAATGTTACTTTTTGATGGATTTGGCTTGTTTGTTTCTGTGCCAGCAGGCCTTATCTGGAATATCACGGTAGTAGAGTGCAATGTGCGTCACCTGGCAGTGCACATGCTGTACTGCCTGCATATGCATAGCAATGCATTAAATATACAGTCTCCCTGGTCTATGTGTATCTGTTGTTATCTGCTGATAGGTTGGCTGGCGGGTTATTTTAAAAATGTGTGATTATCTGTGTACATTTGATTGGTCTTTGTTAATCTGCCTTGTTGGGCAAACACTGCCCCATTACCTGATTACTATGTGGTCACTGTAGTCAAACAGAGCTGCAACTAACGATTATTCGGCCTATTAATCGATTCATAGGATAAAAAAAAAAAAATTTACTTAAAGAATTTTATGTAAAAATAACCACAACCCCTCACGAGGCTAAAGTTAGTTTCTTATTCGGCCAGTTACTTATTCGTGGAAGTTGGTTTCTGATTCGGTTGAATTCTAAGTATGTAAAGTTTCAATAAAACCTGATTTTAGATGGTAAATTGCCATTGTGCCAATGATTTTAACATGGATTTTATAGAGGTGGATGCCCTCTACCAAACAATGTCAAATTTAGCCTGGCCCAACTGCAATTTGGGCAGAAAAAATCAGTGCCAACTGTGCCAAGGTGTTGATTTTTACGATTTTGAATAAGTAACTGATGTTTTTAAAGGGTTAATTGCCATTGGGCCACTGAATTCAACATGGATTTATATAGAGGTGGATGCCCTCTATCAAACACAATTGTCTTCAGCCTGGCCCAATGGCAAGTTTGCCACGAAAACAGTGCCAACTGTGCCAAGGTGTTGATTTTTACTGTTTTGAATAAGTAACTGATGTTTTCAAAGGGTTAATTGCCATTGGGCCACTGAATCCAACATGGATTTATATAGAGGTGGATGCCCTCTATCAAACACAATTGTCTTCAGCCTGGCCCAATGGCAAGTTTGCCACATAAACAGTGCCAACTGTGCCATGGGTGTTGATTTTTACTGTTTTGAATAAGTAACTGATGTTTTCAAAGGGTTAATTGCCATTGGGCCACTGAATTCAACATGGATTTATATAGAGGAGGATGCCCTCTATCAAACACCATTGTCTTCAGCCTGGCCCAAAGGCAGGTTTTCCACGAAAACAGTGCCAACTGTGCCAAGGGTGTTGATTTTTACTATTTTGAATAAGTAACTGATGATTTCAAAGGGTTAATTGCCATTGGGCCACTGAATTCAACATGGATTTATATAGAGGTGGATGCCCTCTATCAAACACAATTGTCTTCAGCCTGGCCCAATGGCAAGTTTGCCACGAAAACAGTGCCAACTGTGCCAAGGTGTTGATTTTTACTGTTTTGAATAAGTAACTGATGTTTTCAAAGGGTTAATTGCCATTGGGCCACTGAATTCAACATGGATTTATATAGAGGAGGATGCCCTCTATCAAACACCATTGTCTTCAGCCTGGCCCAAAGGCAGGTTTTCCACGAAAACAGTGCCAACTGTGCCAAGGGTGTTGATTTTTACTATTTTGAATAAGTAACTGATGATTTCAAAGGGTTAATTGCCATTGGGCCACTGAATTCAACATGGATTTATATAGAGGTGGATGCCCTCTATCAAACACAATTGTCTTCAGCCTGGCCCAATGGCAAGTTTGCCACGAAAACAGTGCCAACTATGCCATGGGTGCTTATTTTTACTGTTTTGAATGAGTAACTGATGTTTTTAATGGGGTTGCACCGATACTAGTATCGGTATCAGTGCCGATACCGGGTACTGCCGGAGTACATGGTACTCGTGCAGTGCCCCCAATATTTCCCCCGATACCGGAAGCCAGCAGTGAGCCGGCATCCGAGGGGCTGGGGCGGCTGTCTGAATGCTCTATCGGCATTCGGACAGGCCCTGCAGCTGCTCTCCGCGATCATACTTACCTTCCTGAGTGACGCCGGTAAAGCTTCCGCACGTGCGCTCGTTGGAAGGCCCCCAGCCGCGATCACCAGGGACTCCCACGTGATCGCTGCTGGGGGCCTTCCAACGAGCGCACGCGCAAAGACCTTGTCGGCGTTGCTCAGGAAGGTAAGTATGAACCCAGAGAGCAGCTCCAGGTGCCTGTCCGAATGTCTATAGGACGGCTGTCCGAATGCTCTATCGACATTCGGACAGGCACCTGGAGCTCTCCGTTCATACTTACCATCCTGAGCGACGCCGGTAAAGTTTCACGTGGGTGATCGCTCCTGGGGGCCTTCCAACTAAGCGCACACGCGGAAACTTTACCGGTGTCTCTCAGGATGGTAAGTATGAACGGAGAGCTACAGGTGCCTGTCCGAATACGATAGAGTGTGTGTGTGTGTGTGTGTGTAAATTTTAAAAATATCTACTTGTCCAACGGACTAAGTGGTAGGACGATCTACTTGTCCTGATAAGAATAAAGACCTCTAAACACTATTTTGTTGAAATTATTTTTCTTAACAGCGTGCACATAATTTATAATGCTCACAGATATAGACCTCAGACCAGATAATGCCCACAGTGAATGTGGACATGCCATACAGTGAATGTGGACATGCCATACAGTGAACGTGGACATGTTTTTTTTTCCCCCTCTCCTATAATCTAGACGGGGTATTTCCATGCTGAGTGCCCGCTGCCTCGTGGCCAGCCTTGTGTGCCAGGAAAATACTGAACCTCGTTTGACCTAGTGATTTGGGCATTTAAAGGGCACAGTGGCAAGGGTTAACTCAGATCCTCTTTGGGTAAGGCATTTCCACGGCCTCCGAGCTGCTCGCTTTTATCCCTGTGCCAGCGCCGCTTTCTGTTTACTATACCCCAGGAGATCCCGCTCCACCCTCCTGACAATAAACGCTCACAGAGCGAGGGAAAGGGCTGCTTGGCATATTGCGTGGCAGAGCTGCTCACCTGGACACAGGGTCTGTTTTGTATCAGGCAGCCTCTGCAACCCCCCCAAACGTCCTACCAGACACCCCGTTCCATATTCATGCTTCTCGGCGGGTATAGAAGTGGTGCAGGATGGGGAGTGTGGATCGAAAGCTTGTGTGCAAGCACCGTAGCTCCGGCCCCTCCCCTCATCACGCCGCTCCGTGAGAGAGAGGAAGGAACGTCCGTGAGAGTGGGCGTTCCTTCAACTCTCTGCGATCAGTGTACAAAGTGCGATCCTCTTATGGATGATCGCGCTTTGTTTCCCGATGGCGCTCGTGTGCTGGGAGCAGTCCGGCGGGCTTCTTGCCCGCCGGACTGCATCTCAAAAATATTTACTTGTCCAGCGCCCGGATCTTCATATAACGGGCGTCGGGCGATATAATTCCCACACCCCTGCTGTAATATATACACATACACACACTGAGCTGGAGGGCATATCCATGAGCTGGGGGGCATATCCATGAGCTGGGGGGCATATCCATGAGCTGAGGGGCATATCTATGAGAGCTGGGGGCAATATCCATGAACTGGGGCGTATCCATGAGCTGGGGGGCATATCCATGAGAGCTGGGGGGGCATATCCATGAGAGCTGGGGGGCATATCCATGAACTGGGGCATATCCATGAACTGGGGCATATCCATGAGAGCTGGGGGCATATCTATGTGAGCTGGGGCATAATCAATGAGAGCTGGAGGCATTTTTATATGAGGTCTGTTCTTATTGGAAAGCGTTCACATGACATAAAATAAAAGTATCGGTACTCGGTATCGGTGAGTACTTGAAAAAAAGTATCGGTACTCGTACTCGGTCTTAAAAAAGTGGTATCGTGCATCCCTAGTTTTTAAAGGGTTAAATGCCATTGGGCCACTGATTTCACCATGGATCTATAGAGAGTTGGATGCCCTCTATTAAAAACAGTTGTCATTATGTTGGCCCAATGGTCAGTTTGGCACAAAAACAGTGACAACCGTGCCAGGCCAACAAATTTCATTATTTTGAATAAGTAACTTTTTTTAAGGGTTAAATGCTGTCGGGCCACTGATTTCAACATGAATTTATATAGAATTGGATGCCTTCTATTAAAAACTGTTTTCGTTACACTGGCCCAATGGTCGGTTTGGCACAGAAATAGTGCCAACACTGCCATTGGCACCAATTCTCATAAATTTGAATAAGTAACTGATGTTTTTAAAGGGTTAAATGCCGTTGGGCCACTGATTTCAACATAGAATTATATAGAGTTGGATGCCCTTCGTTAAAAACAGTTGTCTTTTGTCTGGCCCAATAGTCAGATTGGCACAGAAACCAAGATCCTTTTTGGCAACAAGGCTGAGGCTCAACACTGCACGTCCACCGTGAGCTGAGGAGACATTGAACCCCCTTGGAGCAAATCACAAGCAGTTCTCATATATATGCGTCCCCTCCACCCCCACCTCTCCAAAAGAGAGAAGCTCCCGGAAAAAAAAAAAAATCCCACCCCTTCCCGACCCCCCATGAGGAAAGAAAAACCCTAAATCCAGCTGTGTCCTTGGCACCTCCGTACAGAGAATGGAAGCAAACCCCCCCCACCCTCAGTATAGCAATACAGAACAGTGACCCCACATACTAGCATAAAGAACACATTCCCCCTCCCATTCCAAGTGTGGGGTGACCCTATGGGAGTGCTCTTATACTAAACCCCCCTCCCATCCCGTCCATATCAACACGTAAACCACTATTGACAGTCTGAACTCTACAATGTGTCACGGATCCCCCTAGAACTACGATGCTGGTCCCTGTATACAGAACCCTATAAACCCCTCCGATCCTTGAATGGTTGGTAAAGCTTACTATCTGCAGGGTACAACAGCCAGAAAGGGTTAACAGGCGCCTCCTGGCCACCCATGTGACCGCCGCGAGCCGGTATATCAATAGGCACCCAGCCAGCGAAAAGCGAACACAGCGCTGCCGGGTACCACCTGGGACGCCAGACGAGGCATGGGCACCCCCAGGACCACTGGACGTGACTCAATGTCCATGTGGATTAAAAAGAAAAAACTGTAACCCCCCGTCCCAATCGAGGCAGACATCCATAGACCCAAAATCTTATAGCAGAACATAACAGTATCCCCACAGACAGAAAAGTAATACAAGCCCCCCCATCCCATGTTATCCATACTGAAACTGCTATATATATATATAGTGCGATCCATGCAATAGTCATGTGAATAATACAAAAAGAAAGAGCGTCCACTCCCATAAAGGCTCATCCTCACCGGGCAACCTTCACCCCCGCCACTCCGGCATCAGTAAGGCCTGGGGCTAGGGTCCATGAAGTGCACAAATGTGATGATCACGGAGTACCTGGCTGGATACATGCATCAGGGCCCAATAGTAGCACATACAACTACTGGGCAGAGTGTGTCTAAGGCTAGGGTCAGACTGAGCAGTGCAGCGTGCAGCGCACTGGCCGCACTGCAGCAGATGCCGGGCAATGACGGCCAATATACGAAGTACGGTGCACAAAGTGCTGCCAACGCAAGTGGAAAATGAACGCATGAGAACGTGAAACCGCACGTACTGAGTACAGAGTGCGCTGCGTCCGCTAGAGGCTGTGATTAGGAGACGTCAGACGCTGCTAATGTCCGGCCAACATAACGTCCAGCACAGTTTTATTGATGATCCTACAAAATCACGGACGAAAAATGCGCATCGTATGACCGCTACGCGTATTCCGTGAAAAAATGCGTCCATTCGTTCGAACGCACTTTTTCACAGCATAAAATGCGTTCGTCTGACCCTAGCCTTATAGCTGCAGTTTTTGCCCCAAGAACGAGGCAAGACACATTTTAGGTTGAATTGCAAACAGAATCTGTTTCTTGTGCAAAACACAGGTCATACTTATATGGAGCTGTCCCTATTGTTCACCCTCCTGCCCACCCTCAGACATCCCGGAGCACCACTGCCTCCAGCCATTCCCCAGTCCCTGAATATAATGGCCACCACAGCCTCAGCCATTGCCCAGTTTGTGGAATGTCGCCCCTTGTCCAGTCTGGAGATGGTTCGAAGGCCAAAGTCGTGTTGCAGCAGGTGGCGGCTCGATGCACGTAAGCAGTGGGCAGGAAAAACACAGTTTCCAAACAAGATGAATATTGAGGAACAGAAACACACATGGGGCATGTGAAAACAGGATGTAAAATAAGGGGCCCAATGGGGCAAAAAAGGTGCAGGGCAAAACAAAGGCAAAAAGTTTTTAAATGTGGTGGGACCCTGCAGCCTGTACCATCACAACAAACCAGAGCAATAGGAGGGTCAGCCGACCCAAGAAAACGTCCGAATCAAAAATCATGGAGGAATGCAAGGTTGAGGGGTACGGGACCAGGGAGAGCACGGCAGAATGGGAAGACGAGGGCCCGGCAAATGAGGGAGCACAAAACTGGAGGAGCGGAGGGAGCTACAAGGAGCTTCAATGGTGGGGATGACAGGTGTTAACCCAGGCCTGGTGTTGTGGTATGGCCGGTACCTCCGTTCCACGGCCTCTGTCCAGGAGCACGAATAGATCTGCTGGCGTGGGGATCCCCAATGCCTCCAACAGTCAAGTGTAATCGGCCGGTGAGCGCAGGGATATGAAGGCCCCATCATGGGGCAAAATGGAAACCTCCAGGGTAGCGGACTTCCTTGTGCGGAAGAAGCTCTGTAAGAGGCCATTGGGCTCTTCTCTTCGGAAGCGTAAAAGAAGCCACATCGTTGAAGAGATTCTAGGCAACCCCCTCAATCAAGGAGGCGCCATAACAGGCTGCAAGCAGCAGGGCATCCTTGGTGGAGTAATACCAGCACTTGAGCACCGCGTCCCACGGGGGTTCGTTGGGACCCAAGCGTGGGCGCAGGGCTCTATGAATCCTATTTAGGCGCAACTCCACCTCCGGAGCGGCATGAACAACAGGGTGCGGAAAAACTTGTCTCCGGGACATCTCCGATACAATGGTTGGAGCGACTGGACCTGCTGTCCAGGTATTCTACTTCCTCCTGAAGCAACACGTAGTTGTCGCAGACCTCTCGTAATATAGCCTGCGTCTCGGCGTGATCAGTCTCCACTTAATGCTCGAGTTTGGCTATGCGGGTCCCCAGTGCGCCAATGTCCGTCCGTAGCCTCTCCAGGCCCGCCCTGAGGTCAGTCTGAAGGTCATCCTTCATAGTGAGCAAGAGCTTTCTTGTCACATCGAGTACAAGGCTCACCTTTCGCGACAGAAGGACTCACGACGACGCCATCCTGACAGCTTCTGAAAGCACCACCGCCGACAGCAGGGGAAAATACTGGGCAATTTCAGCTTGGCTCGATTTGGGGTTCAACTTCCTCCTGGGCATGGAAGCTAAACCCCACAGGCTACAATGAAGTCCAGGGCTGATCAGTGGAGGCTACTGTCAGTTGTGGAAGCGCCACCTGCGCAGAAGCTCAGAGATCAGGCAGCCATCTCAGAGCTCGGCCAAACCACACCACCCATTGTGCCACTGATTTTAATAGAGGGCATCCACCTCTATATAAATCCATGTTGAATTCAGTGGCCCAATGGCAATTAACCCTTTGAAAACATCAGTTACTTATTCAAAACAGTAAAAATCAACACCCTGGCACAGTTGGCACTGTTTATGTGGCAAACTTGCCATTGGGCCAGGCTGAAGACAATTGTGTTTGATAGAGGGCATCCACCTCTATATAAATCCATGTTGAATTCAGTGGCCCAATGGCAATTAACCCTTTGAAAACATCAGTTACTTATTCAAAACAGTAAAAATCAACACCCATGGCACAGTTGGCACTGTTTATGTGGCAAACTTGCCATTGGGCCAGGCTGAAGACAATTGTGTTTGATAGAGGGCATCCACCTCTATATAAATCCATGTTGAATTCAGTGGCCCAATGGCAATTAACCCTTTGAAAACATCAGTTACTTATTCAAAATAGTAAAAATCAACACCTTGCACAGTTGGCACTGTTTTCGTGGCAAACTTGCCATTGGGCCAGGCTGAAGACAATTGTGTTTGATAGAGGGCATCCTCCTCTATATAAATCCATGTTGAATTCAGTGGCCCAATGGCAATTAACCCTTTGAAAACATCAGTTACTTATTCAAAACAGTAAAAATCAACACCTTGGCACAGTTGGCACTGTTTTCGTGGCAAACTTGCCATTGGGCCAGGCTGAAGACAATTGTGTTTGATAGAGGGCATCCTCCTATATATAAATCCATGTTGAATTCAGTGGCCCAATGGCAATTAACCCTTTGAAATCATCAGTTACTTATTCAAAATAGTAAAAATCAACACCATGGCACAGTTGGCACTGTTTATGTGGCAAACTTGCCATTGGGCCAGGCTGAAGACAATTGTGTTTGATAGAGGGCATCCACCTCTATATAAATCCATGTTGAATTCAGTGGCCCAATGGCAATTAACCCTTTGAAAACATCAGTTACTTATTCAAAACAGTAAAAATCAACACCTTGGCACAGTTGGCACTGTTTTCGTGGCAAACTTGCCATTGGGCCAGGCTGAAGACAATTGTGTTTGATAGAGGGCATCCACCTCTATATAAATCCATGTTGAATTCAGTGGCCCAATGGCAATTAACCCTTTAAAAACATCAGTTACTTATTCAAAATAAAAATCAACACCTTGGCACAGTTGGCACTGTTTTCGTGGCAAACTTGCCATTGGGCCAGGCTGAAGACAATTGTGTTTGATAGAGGGCATCCACCTCTATATAAATCCATGTTGAATTCAGTGGCCCAATGGCAATTAACCCTTTGAAATCATCAGTTACTTATTCAAAATAGTAAAAATCAACACCATGGCACAGTTGGCACTGTTTATGTGGCAAACTTGCCATTGGGCCAGGCTGAAGACAATTGTGTTTGATAGAGGGCATCCACCTCTATATAAATCCATGTTGAATTCAGTGGCCCAATGGCAATTAACCCTTTGAAAACATCAGTTACTTATTCAAAACAGTAAAAATCAACACCTTGGCACAGTTGGCACTGTTTATGTGGCAAACTTGCCATTGGGCCAGGCTGAAGACAATTGTGTTTGATAGAGGGCATCCACCTCTATATAAATCCATGTTGAATTCAGTGGCCCAATGGCAATTAACCCTTTGAAAACATCAGTTACTTATTCAAAACAGTTAAAAATCAACACCTTGCACAGTTGGCACTGTTTTCGTGGCAAACTTGCCTTTGGGCCAGGCTGAAGACAATTGTGTTTGATAGAGGGCATCCTCCTATATAAATCCATGTTGGATTCAGTGGCCCAATGGCAATTAACCCTTTAAAAACATCAGTTACTTATTCAAAACAGTAAAAATCAACACCTTGGCACAGTTGGCACTGTTTTCGTGGCAAACTTGCCATTGGGCCAGGCTGAAGACAATTGTGTTTGATAGAGGGCATCCTCTATATAAATCCATGTTGAATTCAGTGGCCCAATGGCAATTAACCCTTTGAAATCATCAGTTACTTATTCAAAATAGTAAAAATCAACACCCATGGCACAGTTGGCACTGTTTATGTGGCAAACTTGCCATTGGGCCAGGCTGAAGACAATTGTGTTTGATAGAGGGCATCCACCTCTATATAAATCCATGTTGAATTCAGTGGCCCAATGGCAATTAACCCTTTGAAAACATCAGTTACTTATTCAAAACAGTAAAAATCAACACCTTGGCACAGTTGGCACTGTTTTCGTGGCAAACTTGCCATTGGGCCAGGCTGAAGACAATTGTGTTTGATAGAGGGCATCCACCTCTATATAAATCCATGTTGAATTCAGTGGCCCAATGGCAATTAACCCTTTAAAAACATCAGTTACTTATTCAAAATAGTAAAAATCAACACCTTGGCACAGTTGGCACTGTTTTCGTGGCAAACTTGCCATTGGGCCAGGCTGAAGACAATTGTGTTTGATAGAGGGCATCCACCTCTATATAAATCCATGTTGAATTCAGTGGCCCAATGGCAATTAACCCTTTGAAATCATCAGTTACGTATTCAAAATAGTAAAAATCAACACCCATGGCACAGTTGGCACTGTTTATGTGGCAAACTTGCCATTGGGCCAGGCTGAAGACAATTGTGTTTGATAGAGGGCATCCACCTCTATATAAATCCATGTTGAATTCAGTGGCCCAATGGCAATTAACCCTTTGAAATCATCAGTTACTTATTCAAAATAGTAAAAATCAACACCTTGGCACAGTTGGCACTGTTTATGTGGCAAACTTGCCATTGGGCCAGGCTGAAGACAATTGTGTTTGATAGAGGGCATCCTCCTCTATATAAATCCATGTTGAATTCAGTGGCCCAATGGCAATTAACCCTTTGAAAACATCAGTTACTTATTCAAAATAGTAAAAATCAACACCCTTGGCACAGTTGGCACTGATTTTTCTGCCCAAATTGCAGTTGGGCCAGGCTAAATTTGACATTGTTTGGTAGAGGGCATCCACCTCTATATAAATCCATGTTAAAATCATTGGCACAATGGCAATTTACCATCTAAAATCAGGTTTTTATTGAAACTTTACATACTTGCAGGTTATCCAAAGAGATCGAATTGCTTGAGAAAGGTAACGAACGCTGAAAATTCAGCGTTCGGTTACCTTTCTGGCCATTCGGCTATCCAGAGAGCAGCAATTCGCCAAATCCTTGTCGAATTGCCGGCACATACGGTGCCTGTTCGGTCCCTGTTCGAGGGCAGTGAAATCCCCATCAAAGCACTGCTTCGGCTATTCAGAGAACACAAACCAGCAGTGTGAAAGGTTCCCCCTAATGGCCTGCCATTCGGTTTTATTCGGCAAATTTATTCAGGCGAATCCCATAGGCTTCAATGTTAAAAATATTCCCGTTTTAATTTCAATAAATCTAATAAACCGTTCATATATAAATTCTGCAGCAAAAAAGTCTCTTTATGTATAGATTTTTTAGGATACTTTAAGCATTTTTCAGAATTTTTAAAAAAAATTTAAAAGTCCGATTTTTTTTTTTTTTTTTTTCAGTTTGCTTATTTTTTTGTAACAGCCCTCTTTATTTATCATTCCCTGGACCTCCTGTGAAAAATTTCAGACATTTTCGGCTCAGTAGTTTCTTTGCAAACGCGTTTCTTTTTCCCAGATTCATACAAATGGTTTTCTAATTTATTCACTGCCTCCTCTACGTCACAGCTGCTTCGGCTCTGTGTGATTCGGCTCCTTTTCGGCTCCTGTTCGGCTCCTGTTCGGCTCCTCTTCGAAGGTTAATCCAGATGTTTTTGCTTGTTTTCAGCGTGCATTCGGTTAGTTTTCGGTGAGTTTACGGCAGCTTTTCCCTGCAATTCGGGGACCCTGTGGTGTTTGCTGAATACACCGCAGGGTCACCGAAATGCAATCGGCAAAAGGAACCGAATTGAAGAGAACGAAAAGTCACCGAACGTGCGGTGACTTTTCGAATCTCTTTGGATAACCCTGTTGGAATTCAACCGAATCAGAAACCAACTTCCACGAATAAGTAACTGGCCGAATAAGAAACTAACTTCAGCCTCGTCAACCCCTCCCCCTTTTTTTCATAAGCGATTTGCGTAGTGTACGTAACTTCTGTACGTACACATGCAAATAGCGTATCTTGCGTACTTTTCACACACAAGGTATGCGAGTGCTTGGTCAGAGGGATGGTTGATTGAGTGACTTTGCTCAAGGGATTTGACCTGAGTGTGAGAGGGAGTGTGTATGGACCGAAGACCAGATCTGAGTATGGAAGGGAGTTAGGGGAAAGGGACCAGACCGAAGGGAGGGAATGGCAGTTCTCGACAAGGGAGTGTGGGGCGGTGGCACAGGACTGCAGCTTCAAGTAAGGATAAAACGCAGGCATACAGCTCCTTCACCCAGTGGCAGTATCCTATTGTTTGTGTTATAGTTCTACTGTTGTAAACGGAAAAAAAACTGGTTGTGTCTGACATAACCCTAGAACTAAACCATACCTAGTAAAGCAACAGCGCGTCTTCTCCAATCAGCTCCGAAGCTGAGGTTATTTACGTTTAACTCGGTCTGACTCTAAACAGTGTGTGCTGTACACAGGACGATTAATCAACACCCATTAAATCGACAATGGGAATAGTTGACAACTATTTTAATCATCGATTAGTTGTCGATTTAGGCTGCTGTCAGACGAGCGTAGTGTTCACGTCCGTGATTGCGCCTAAAAGTACGTCTGTGATAGCATGAAAGAAAGTCCATTGGAGCCTGACACACGAAGTACGTCCGCACTGAACTGCGGACGCATGACGGACGCTGCAAACGGACGCAGGTTAGGCAAGAACGTAATACTGCTAGAACGGACGTGCGTAGTGCGCCACGTCCACAACGTCTGCATAGCTTTTTGTGTGAGTGATGGAGCGAGGTCAGACGGACTGCATTTATACGTCCAGCATTTTTGACGGACAGAATGTTTTTTCATTGTAATTTATTTTTCCCTCCAACATCAGTCATAAAATAACTTCAGTGAAAAAACGGACTGTGTGACCACTACTGCGTCATCCGTACTGACGATGTCCGTACTGCACGGACGTACAGTCCGTAGAAATCACGCTCGTCTGACCCTAGCCTAAATCGATTAGTCGTTTCAGCCCTAGTCAAACTCAACTTCCCCTAATTATTTTTAATATACTTTATTTATATAGCACCAGCATATTCGGCAGCGCTGAACAATAGGCACAATATAGACAGGGTTACAATACATTGAGAATCTGATATTTACTCTGTATCAGTTTATTCTTATGTAACTTCTCTGTTATCGGAGGTATTCAGACAGTCTGATGCTCAAGCTGGGATTCCATGACACCATATTGTTTCATCTCTGGCTCACTTGAAGCAGGAGGGGGTGTCATTTCTCATTGGTCTCTAGCCCCACCTGGTGTCACATCCTCCGCTGGTACCGGGCGCCAGGCAGTGCCGTTGGTACCTGTAGCTGGCTAGGTGCCAGGCGATGCGCCGGTTCAGGGAGTTCACGTGGTTAATGAGGGGGCAGGGCGCGGCGTAATGACACAGGTATTCAGACAGTCTGATGCTCAAGCTGGGATTCCATGACACCATATTGTTTCATGTCTGGCTCACTTGAAGCGGGGGAGGGGGTGTAATTTCCCATTGGTCTCTAGCCCCACCTGGTGTCACATCCTCCGCTGGTACCGGGCACCAGGCAGTGCCGTTGGCACCTGTGGCTGGCTAGGTGCCAGGCAGTACGCCGGTTCAGGGAGTTCACATGGTTAATGAGGGGGCAGGTGCGGCGTGATGACACGGAGCCGCCAGCTTTAAATACTGACCGCGCAAACTGACTCGTTGCCTTCCCGCAGAGCTAGTGAACCAGTCAACCGATTCTTTCTTGCAGACATTACGGACTCGGAGTGTATGAGAATCCTGCTTGCTGCCGACACAGATTGCCATAACGACCATTCTCATTCTGACCAGGCTTGTAGGAGTGTTCTGCCCATTGCTGACTCAGAGTGTATGCGTACCTTGCTTGTTGCTGACTCTGATTGCTATAACGACCATTCTACTTCTGAACCGGATTGTATGAATACCCTGCCTGATACTGACCTGGCTTGTTTCTCCACCACCTCTAATGTTAACCCTTCCTGCATAAGTGCCTAGTATCCTTAGGCTATACACATTGCTGTGCCTGTGTATCTTCTCCCTGACTGGGATACATCGGGGTAGTATTACTGACCAGTCAAGGATCGAAGGGTTAAGGCTAGGGTCAGACGAACGCATTTTGTACGGAATGTGCGTCCATGCTCAATGGACGTACTTTCTGACGGAAAACGCAGTAGTGTCCACACAGTCCGTTTTTGTGACTGACTTTTTTTTGACTGATGTAGAATGGAAAATTAATTAAAATGAAAACCATTTTGTCCGTCAAAAATGCTGGATGTATAAATGCAGTCCGTCTGACCTCGTTCCATCACTCACACATATGTTCTAGCGGATTTCCATTCTTGCCTAACCTGCGTCCATTTGCCACGTCCGTTATGCGTCCGCAGTTCCGTGTGGACGTACTTCGTGTGTGGGGCTCCATTGGGCATAATTATATGCTATAACGGACGTACAAATGTGCGGCAACACAGACGTGATCAGTGCGCTCGTCTGACACGGGCCTGAGGCTAGGGTCAGACGAGTGTGTTTTCTATGGACTGTGCAGTACGGATGCGCTTTTTAACGGAAGACGCAGTAGTGGCCACACAGTCCGTTTTTGTGACGGACGTTATTTTTGACGGATGTAGGAGGGAAAATAAATTAACATAAAAAAAACTTTTTGTGTCCGTCAAAAATGCTGGACGTATAAATGCAGTCCATCTGACCACGTTCCATCACTCACACACATAGCTATGCGGACGTGGCGGATGCAGCGCACTCCGCACGTCCGTTCTAGCAGTATTACATTCTTGCCTAACCTGCGTCCGTACTTCTGTGCGGACGTACTTCGTGTGTGGGGCTCCATTTAACACAATTGTATGCTATCACGGACGTACTTTTGTGCGGCAACACGGACGTTAACACTGCGCTCGTCTGACACGAGCCTTAGAGGTCTGTGCTTAGGGATCCACATCACCTATACCGCGGGAAATCATGATACCTGGGACTAATATATATATATATATATATATATATATATAAATATAATCGCTCAATAAAAGATGTTCTGCTGTAGCTGTTAAAAACCTTACAGATATACAGCGTTGTTTTATTTATGGGGGATGCCTGCTGTTTGTCTAGATGTATGCTGTTTGCATTCGAATTCTGACCCTCTGTGTCCTTAGAGGGGCGAGGCATGAAAGGGAATGACTATTTGTTTGACACCACTTTTCTAAATAAACCCTGTTTATTTCACAGTATCCTAGTCCAAGGGTTTTCACTGCATCCTGGGCTTGCAAACTGAACCCCCCCCCCCCCTTGTGGCGGCACACCTGACAGATATGCAAATCATCGACAAAACCTTACTAATAAAATGTGACTGGCTGACTCAAGACAAGCAGGGTTATTCAGAGAGCGGTGAAAAGCAGGAGAATGACTGGAGAATGGAAAATTCTAGGTCAAAATAGCCGATTTGGAAAGGAAGAATTTTTCTGGTTTGGCTATTCTGCCCTAGAAAGTTTCCATTCTCCAGTTATTCTCCTGTTTTTCACCGCTCTCTGAATAGTTGCTGCAACACATACAGGGATAAACAATGTGAAGGTGAACAACAAAGCTTCAGCTCCGGATGGAATTCACCCGCGATTACTGGGGCAGATAAGTGTGGAAATAAGCAAACCACTGTTTTTAATCTTTCAAGAATCTTTTCTTTCAGGACTCGTACTAAAGGATTGGAGAAAAGCTGATGTGGTCCCTATATTCAAAAAAGGTTCAAGATGTATGCCTGAAAATTATAGACCTGTGTCCTCACCGCCACTGGTGAAAGAAAAGCAGATCTGGTGCTGCACCACCTTGATCTACCCAGGCAGCAACCTTCATGCCCTGTTTTGCTGGACTTTACCTTTTAAAAACACACTCTGGCAGCATCAGCAGGTGCAACCAATTAGGTCTTGCATCCACTATTTAGCAGAGGCGCGCCTGTCCCAGGATGCTTCTGCATTTTGCTTGTCCTTCAAATACACTAAAGTTGCCTTATTCACAATTTGTCTTCCAGCCCGTCTAGAAGCTCTGCTGCTCAGCCTGACATTTGTCTACCAGACCCCTGGCTTTTTCACCTGGATTCTGAATTTGGATCAGCCTTTCTGGTACTGTGCCTCAAGACCCCCTGCTGTTGTTGCTCCTGCTCAAGACCTCCCCCCCCCATTCCTATTTACAAGACTCCCCTTCCCCTGTAATCTCCCAGGTTCAAGAACCATGCTGCCATAGACTTTTATTGCACCAAGGACTTGCCTACAGAGACTTCCATCAGCACCATCATCCCCTTTCCTGCCTCGCCCTATCTGCTGTGTTTATTTGCATAAACCCCCATCTGATTTTACCTTTTTATGAAGTGTATCACTGCATCCTGAGCTTGCAACCGCACACACGTGACAACCTGTCAGCTTAACATCTGTGCCTGGGAAAGTATTTGAGGGGTTACTAATGGGTAGAATTCATTGGGAGGTATGATGTAATTGGCAGAAATCAGCATGGTTTTATGAAACACTGATCATGTCAGACTAAACCTAATTGCATTCTATGTAGAAGTGTATAGATCGGGGTCGCAATGGATGTGATTTTACTTGGATTTTGCCACAACTTTCAATACGGTTCCACACAAGTACCAGCTGGATGGAGTAGAGGTAACCTCACTGCTCTAAAACCGAAGACCCAGGTTCGAATCCCAGCCAGAGCACCTCTCCAGTAAGTGTCCTTGGGCAAGATTCCTATCACACAATATTGGCTGTCGATTTACACTGGTAATATCTCTGTCCTTTGACCATGGAGAAGCAAGACAAATCCCGTGCAGCACATTCCTCCAATACAACTGTGGAGAAGCCAGTCTTGAGTTTACGAGAAGCGAGTTCAATCTAACGATCAGGTCACTGCTCTACAATCATGGAAAGCCGACTAGATCCCACTCCGAAGACTCCACAAGCGAGTGTTAAGTGTCCTGCCCAAACAATATGGACACGCCTACCTCAAAAAATACTTGGGCAATCATTCATGTGTGGTATTCCAATGTATCAACTCCTTGTACACTGCTCTTGTAAAGTGCTGCAAAATTTGTGGTGCTATATAAATAAATTGAATAACTGCTTATTATCCTTTAAGAAAAATTGGTCTACATGAAAATGCTTGTCCTCAGGAACCACTTGCCTTTCGGGTTTTAAGGATTCCCTTGGGGAAATGCAGACTGAATCCTGTAATCCCTGAGCAGCAAATCATATCACCTGTGCAGTGCTTCACATATCTGGAAAACCTGGCCTGTTAGTGGGTCTGATGAAAAGTTTGAAACCCTGTGCTAAAAGAGTACAGCGAGTGGTCATAAATGGTACGTTTTCAAGATGGACACAAGTGGTGTCCCTCAGGGGTCTGTTTATAGGACCAAGTCTATTCAATTTATTTGTAAATGACCTTGAGATAGGCATTGAAAGCCATGTATCAGTGTTTGCAGATGACACAAAACTAGGAAAAGTAATACAATGTGAGCAGGATGTTACTTCGCTGCAGGGGGATTTAAATAGATGAAATTTAATGTAGATCAATGCAAAGTTATGCACTTTAGCGAGCAGAACACACAAGCAACTTATACCCTAAGGCTAAGGTCAGACTAACGCAGTATTAACATGCGTTTAGCTGCACTAAATCACGGCCGCACTAGTAGCAAATTATGTCCAATGCCGGGCAGCATACGAAGAAATGCCGCACGAAAGTGCGGCCGCGCAACGCAAGTGGCAAACAAACGCATTTTTCTCGAACGTCAAACCGCTAGTACTGACGTACAGAGTGCGCTGCGTCCGCTAGCGGCATGTGTGTGTGATTAGGAGTCGTCAGACGCTGCTAATGTCTGGCCAACATCACGTCCAGACGCAAAAAGTGTTTTATTGATAACCGTACAAAATCACGGATTGAAATGCGCATCATATGACCGCTATCGCATATTCCGTGGACATATTTTTTTTTTCATTCATTCAAACGCACTTTGTCACGGACCACGCAAAAAAATGCGTTCGTCTGACCCTAGCCTAAATGGTACTGAGTTGGGGAAATCAAAGCAGGAGAAGGATTTGGGAATAATCAATGTCAAACCACAGCCGCCAAGGCCAGCAAGGTATTGGCATGCATTAACCCCATAGTGACTGGGCCGTTTTATGAAAATCCGTCCGAGTGCCCGCTGCTATTCTTACGCTTCTGCATTGTTTGTGTTTGGGTCAAATTTTCCACTTACTCCTTTTATGCAACACCCACATATTCTATACCATTTTCCGCCACTAAGGCTGGTGTCAGACGAGAGCATTTTGTACGGACTGTGCGTCCGTGCAATACAGATGCACTTTCTGACGGAAGACGCAGTAGTGGCCACACAGTCCGTGTTTTAAACGGACGTTATTTTTGACTGCTGTAGCAGGGAAAATAAATTAAATATGAAAACCATTTTGTCTGTCAAAAATGCTGGATGTATAAATGCAGTCTGTCTGACCTCGTTCATCACTCACACACAAAGCTATGCGGACGTTGTGGACGCATCTCACTCCGCACGTCCGTTCTAGCGGTTTTACGTTCTTGCCTAACTTGCGTCGTTTGCGTTGTGCGCCCGCAATTCGGTGCAGACGCACTTCATGTGGGGGGCTACATTGGCGATTCTATGCTGTGACGGACGTTATTATGTGCGCGAAAACGGACGTTCACACTGCGCTCGTCTGACACCAGCCTAAATGGACTTTCTAAAAGATGCAGATTATTTCCATCAGATCTTATTTACTGTAAAAAAAAAAAAAAAAAATATGATGGAAAACACATTTTCAAGATTTAATCCCCAAAATCTGCAACCGCCAAAAAAGACCCCAGTTTAAATAGTTTCAAAATTTTCGTCCTGAAGTACATTTTACGCTCAACATTTTTAGATGCTAGCTTAATTAATTTTTCCCCCAAACATGTCCAGGTTTGGTATCCTTGCAGAGGCCATGATCGGGCCTCTCCAATGATATGAAACATGACTTTCTAGATGCCACGGATCGGGAGATGGGGGGGGGGATCTTTTGGATCTCCCCTCATCTCCACTTGGCAGCTAGGGGGTTAACTGGCCCACTGACGTCCTCACACATATGCTGAGGGTGTCGGTGGATAGCGGTGACCTGGAGGCTTGGCTGACATCCAAGATGTCGGCCACCTCCAGGTTTGAATCGCGATTTGGCACCAAATCGCGATCCGGCAGCGACATGGTTAATGTCATGCACCACTGAAAAGGGGAGACTCTCCCCTTTCCAGTGTTGCAATTGGAGGGCTCCAAAAGCCCCGCCTCCGCTTCCTTATTTTCACTGCATGACATCATCATGCCTGCTGGGCCCCCTGGAAAGGCGGGGCAGGCTTCCAGACTGCCGAGGGAGGTGAGTAGCGGGAGGGAGGTTAGGAGACCCTAAGGGAGACTTCCCGTTCGGACGTACATAGTACATCAGTGGTTGGGAAGGGGTTAAAAGGGGAATTCAGGGGGCGTGGTTGGCTGCTGGAGCTCTGTTTTATTTTGCCCTGTTAGAGGCTTTTTTGGCTACTTGTCTCCACTGGTTTTCCCTGCAATTGTGGTCCCTCTGCAGCTGACCACTGAGTGTTTTGTCCGGAGCCCGATTGCCCCCCCCTCCGGACCAGAGACTTTGCTGATGACTTTTGACTTGGAGCTGGAGCCCAACAAGGCGGCCATCTTGCGCCCTGCATCCCAACTCCTGAAGCCTACCGACCTTGCTGGTCTTGTTGCCTCTTCCCAGACCGAGATCTTGCTGAGGACCAGGGAGATGGAGGGCTCACATCTCCCGGTCGACTGTCCTGCGAGTGTGGAGGTTGGACTGGCGGGAAGGTGGGGGGATGGATCCCCTTCCCCCCCCCCCGGCATTTTTTTTCAGGCCTAGAAGTCTGCCTGCAAGTGCTGGCGGGGGAGGAAGCCCCACTTACCAGAGGCGTGTGGCATAAGATGATGGCGGCACTGCGGAGCTGCCGGGTGGCGTCAGCCCCGAGGGCAGATGGATTCAGGACGCCGGAGATCTGCTCACTTCCGGATGTGGATTGCCAACCTGCTACAGTGGCTGTGAGTGTGAGCTGCGGGGAGACTGAGGCCTCAGTGACAGAGTTGCGGGGAGATGGAGGCCTCGGACGAGGCTCTCGGTCCCCACGTCATTAAGGAAGGTCTGCAGAGTGAGGATGGCGTTTTCGATGTGGCAGCAGAGTCCCCAGGGAGCGACGAAGCAGCGCGGGAGCGTGAGGAGACTGGCAGCGGGGTGGCTGACCCTGCTCGACTTGCTACTATCTCTGCTGTGTTGGGCCTGGGATGGAACCCCGGGAGGCTGCCGGCCGGCGGGCCGAAGAGTCTTTCCGGGCCTCCTGATCAATCTGCGGTGGTGCTGGGTGAGCCCCACGGAGCGCAGATGGAATCGGGCGTGCTACTCCCCGGTGCTGGACCTGGTCATGCTCGCCCTACTGGCCCCCTCTGACACTGGAATTAGACCCCGGGCACCACTGTTCCGTGATGCTGGTTAAGGCCTCTTGCAGGACTTTGGATGGATCGGCTTCCCCACTGTATTTTTTTTTTTTTTTTTGTAACAGGCCTACCATATTTGGCTTTCTGCGATGACCCCGCCCCCACGATGAGCTTCCCCCCCCCTCTTCCTTTTTTTGTTTCTCTCCCCCCCCCCCCTGTTATTTTCTGCTGTTCTCGGTGACTCTAAGGCTAGGGTCAGACTAACGCATTTTCACGTTGTCTGTGAAAAAGTACGTTCGAACGAGTGGACGCATTTTTTCACGGAGTACGCGATAGCGGTCATACTATGCGCATTTGCGTTCGTGATTTTGTACGGATCATCAATAAAACACTTTTTGCATCTGGACGTTATGTAGGCTGGACATTAGTAGTGTCTGACGTCTCCTAATCACACACACACGCCTCTAGCGGACGCAGCGCACTCTGTACAACCGTACTAGCGGTTTTACGTTCTCGAAAAAATGCGTTCATTTTCCACTTGCGTTGCGCAGCCGCACTTTTGTGCGACCGTACTTCGTATATTGGCCGTCATTGCCCGGCATTTGCTGCTAGCACGGCCGTGATTAAGTGCGCCTGCACGCGCGTTCGCACTGCCTCAGTCTGACCCTAGCCTAAATCAACTCCCACAGTAGTGCGAGGACTCCTGTTTCTATTTTGAAATAATTAGAAGAAAAATAACAACAAAGTTCCCTTATGTGCTTCTCTGATGAACCTTTTTGTATATGCCGTTACTTTAGTTTTTTTTTTTTTTTTCCTTTTCTCAGTGTTTTCAGTTATTCTCTCTCTCCCCCCCCCCCTCTCCTCTTTTTCGTGTCAGTTGGCTATTCGGGAAGCGCTGTCGCGGCCTGGTGCCCAGCTTTGCCCAGCTGCCCGGGCCTAAGTGCCATTTTTTTTTTTCCCGCGGTCGTCTGGCCGCATGGGTATTCGCCAGGGCAGGCACAATTTTGGCCATTGCCAGCTCCTCACCTTTTTTTTTTTGTTCTTTCTTTCTTTCTTCTCCCCCTCCCCCCTTCTTATACTGGAAGCCTAATAACTGTCTTACTCTTTTAGTGCTTTACCCTCCTGCTTTGCATATGACGATTTGCTCGTTATTTTTGAGACTATATATACTAATTTGGCTCTTAGTTCCTTACAAATTCGTTTTCTGGATGAGACCCCCCCCCCCGATTGGGGACGAAATTGATGTCCTATGTCTTAGGCTGGGGTCAGACGAGCGTAGTGTTCACGTCCGTGATTGCGCCTAAAAGTACGTCCGTGATAGCATGAAAGTAAGTCCATTGGAGCCTGACACATGAAGTACGTCCGCACTGAACTGCGGACGCACAACGGCCGCGGCAAACGGACGCAGGTTAGGCAAGAACGTAATACTGCTAGAACGGACGTGCGGAGTGCGCCACGTCCACAACGTCCGCATAGCTTTGTGTGTGAGTGATGGAGCATGGTCAGACGGACTGCATTTATACGTCCAGCATTTTTGACGGACAGAATGTTTTTTCATTGTAATTTATTTTTCCCTCCTACATCCGTCAAAAAATAACTTCAGTGAAAAAACGGACTGTGTGACCACTACTGCGTCATCCGTACTGACGATGTCCGTACTGCACGCACGTACAGTCCGTAGAAATCACGCTCGTCTGACCCCAGCCTAACATGTCTTCTTTAACATGACGTATTATGGCCCTGCAAGGCCATTTTAATGTACTATTGGATGACTAGCTTTGGCCCTGCGAGGCCACTTTGTTTGTATTGCTGACTTTATTGCAAAAATAAAAATCTTATAAAAATAAAATTTAAAAAAAAAGGGGAATTCACTCTCGGGAAGAAAACAACATAATTTTGCCTCTGTTTAAATCAATGGTAAAACGCACCTTGAATATGCCTTGCAATTTTGGGCACCTGTCTTTAATATATTATATTATAGCGCTAGAAAAGTGCAGAGATGGGTGACTAAATTAATAAGGGGAATGGAAAATGAGTTATGAGGAAAGACTAACAAGCCTAAACCTGTTTATCTTAGAGAAACGGCGCCTGATACAGATCTAGAAATATATATATGGCGCCATTATAAACCATTGTCTGGAAACCTATTCATTAATAGGGATATACATCGGACACGAGATCACCCATTTAGACTGGATGTAAGGAAATTCAGCCTAAAGCCTAGGAAGTTTTTTTTTTTTTTTTTTTGTCTTCGTATGACCAATGTGGCATTCTCTGCCTGTTGAGGTGGTTGGGTCAGAGTCTGTACAGCCTTTTAAACAAAGACTGGATGGTTTCCAGCAAAAACAATATAAAGGGTTCTAAAAATGTAATATGTGATAATGGCATCAAGGGGAAATCTGTCCGCCATTCTGAGGTCAAGAAGGAATTTTTCCCCAGTGTTACATATTGGAGAGTGCTTCAGACTGGGTTTTTTTCCTTCTACTAGAGCAGGGTTTCCCAAACCTGTCCTCGGGACCCTGAACCAGGCCAGATGTTGCAGATCACCTTGGAAATGCAGACTGAATCCTGCAATCAATGAGCAGAAAATCCTATCACCTGTGCTTCACATATCCTGCAAACCTGGCGAGACGGAGGGTCCTGAGGACAGGTTTGGGAAACCCTGTACTAGATAAACCACAGTAGGTGATGTCTGAGGCTGATCTCAATGGTCGAAATAGCCGATGTGGAAAGTGAGATAAATGGGAGAATTTTTGACCTAGAATTTTCACTTCTCCAGCCATTCTCCTGGTTTTCACCTCTGAATAACCCTGTACTATTAAAATTTTTGCATTTAATTTTTTTTTTCTATTTTTAGGCTAGGGTCAAACAAATGCATTTTTCGCATCGACCGTCAATGCGTTCGGACGCACTTTGACTTTTTTTTTTTACGGTGGACGCAAAAGCAGTCAAACGATGTGCATTTTTGTGCGTGTTTTTTTTTCTTTTTCTACGGATCGTCAACACACTTTTTGCGTCTGGATGTTATGTAGGCTGGACATTAGCAGCGTCTGACGTCTCCTAATCACTGACACACGCCACTATGTCGACGCAGCGCACTCTGTACATCAGTACTAGCGATTCTACGTTCTCGAAAAAAATGCGTTAGTTTTCCGCTTGCGTTGTGCAGCCAATCTTTTGTGCGGCCGTACTTCGTATATTGGCAGTCATTGTCCGTCATTTGCTGCTACTATGGCCGTGATTAAGTGCGCCTAAACGCACGTTAAAAATGCGTTAGCCTGACCCCAGCCTTAGCCATTATATGGTATTGTTGGAAATGCTAGACTCTGTCACGGTGCTTTTCTGCTGTCGCCACAAAAAGACTAAATAGGCGCCATTCCCTCTCCAGGAAGATTTCAGGACCGGATTTTTCCCTTGCTCCAGATCTAGGTGTCCAGGAATCCTACTGTGACCCTCCATTGCTCCTGGACTCCCACGTATCCCTCCGTTGTTGTTTCCATCCATATTCCTGTACTCCCACCGAGACCATTCATATTGTTCCAGTATAATCTTCTGTTGACAGTGGTGACTCTAGGAACAATATTTAGGGAGGGGGGCACTACTAATTTTCACCACTAAATCATAGCACTGAAAGAAACTATCACCTGGTGTGAGCTAAAACGCCCTCGCTAAAGGGAGAATTTAGCTAAAACTTAATCGCCTGTTGATCTACTAACAACAGATCACTTTGTCCGCGGTAGTCCATGTACAAGGTCGTTTGGCGCACGCTAGGGAAACGCTAAGACCCGGGCTGAGACCCAGCGCTAATGCGGTTGTGTACAGGATAGAACAGTTTATCTCTAGAGTGTTAGGCCATACCTATCCCCCGCCCTCACAAGCTTGTAGATGTATGAACACATCCAGTGAAGAGCCCTCACACCCTGCATTATTAAAATCCTCCAAGGTGGCCGTATTATCCATGTTTTGATGCATACATATATTTAATGAAGGCTGATGGGTGGCATTTATCATGCAATGCCCAACAGCATGTAGAATCATTACACTGCATTTACTAGATACAAAATGAAGGCCAGGTGAGCCACAATAATTTCCCTGTTGCAGCATATAAATAATACATGTTTCAGGGCAAAACTTGACCATGTCTAAAAGGGACACTTGGATAAGTCACCCTAATAATCAAAATTATACTATGAATAACCCCCAGCATAAAAGGTTTAAAATTAGGCAATATAATAGAATTAGGATACATATATATATCAGAGCCAACTGCAACAGCAGCGACGTTGCGGTCCAGATCCATTACTATGGTGTATGGGGCCAAGAGAACACCTGTGCTGCATTCCTTTACATTGCCTGTTAATTTTGGGCGAGGATCTGGTTATTTTGGAGTTAGCACCATGGTTGAGCAGTAGGTAAAATATTGCAATTAGGGCTCCTCAAAAAATTAGTGCAGGCACCAAGTGATCTCTAGCGCTCCCCATGTTACGTATAGGATGCAGAAAGTACAGTAAGCTTGCAGTACAAATCGCTAATAGTGATTTTTCCTGTTTGTAGCAGGAGGCATACAATTTGTTGGTCTGGCGCTAGACCGAATTAACCTGGCGCAAACGCAAAACCTTCTAGGGTTAGCTCACACCAGGTGATAGGGCCCTAAATAGATATATATAAATAATATTTCAAAACCCTAGAGTAATGTGATGCAATGATGCCTTTTTATTGTACTAACCTAATACTTGAATTGCGGCAAATAAAATATTGAATTAAACGGTTTCCACTAAATGTCCGATAACCGCTTCAGCGACTCCAATTTTAGCAAATTACAGTGGTCATTCGCTAAATAGGGAATTCACCATATTTTCGGCGAAATTAATTCCCCGAAATGTGACAAAGCAGGGGGATCTAAAGATGATTAGATTCTAACTTCCATAATAACCCCTAAAATGCTATTAATAAAGGGAAAACCTGAAATGAATACACTGTGAGGCATATAGCCTACCCATTAACCCCAAAATGCCATAAATCAAGGAAAACATAAAATGTATACTGGTGAGGGATAAAGCCTGCCCATTAGCCCTTAATATACAACTAAACCAACGCAAAAGCAAACATAATACACAATGTAATGTATAGTCTGAACATTAACCACTTCACTGCTGAGCCATTTCAACCCTGTTAAAATGTTTAAGAGCATGTTTTTATTTAATGTTTTATGACTTCCTTTACACTGAATATGTTTGTGTTGGGTATCATTGAAAAGGCCAGAATCTGCCGTTTCCAAAGACTCTGAAATGGTTCATATACGATGCACTGGGACAGAGCTACAGTGGTCCGAACAAGTGTGGGAAGCTGGATGCTGATTTTTGGTGGGGGGACAATTGCCCCCCTGTAGAGACATCTATGCCTGTTGCACCTCTGGATTTAACCGTGTATGATTTCTGCTATAGACATTGATCACCCCTCTGCCAGCTGCCTGCCACAACCAATGCTTGAACTCTGACCATTCTACCGTATTCGCCCCTTTCTGATACCTCGCATGGATATTGTGTTTTTAACCTCTGCCCTCTGTCTCCTGGTCCTCAGCCCTCTCCTTGTTCAATTAATTTCAGTAAGTGTGTTCTTTAGTTTATCCGTGCCTCCTGATTTCTCTTTAGTCAGCCCTCTTCATGTCCTGCTCCTGTGTCTGGTTATAGTATTCTGTCCAGTCTGCTTAGTGTGTCCTGTCCTGTATATTTGTGTGTATCTAATAGTCCTATTTCTTGCCCAGCCACCTTCTATACTGCTTATTTATTCAGTGTCACCTGTTGATTTAATCCTGTGGTTTATTCCTCATAATTCTATTCTTTGAACCCCCCCCCCCACATATCTGTCTCTCCTCTTTGTAACCACACATTGGGCTCGAACCTGCAACCCCGCTGTCAAGGTGGCACCAGGCGTGAGCCGAAGTGGGACCCAAAGTTCAGTATATATCCAGGGGCTAGGGTTGAATGGGTTAATAAAGGCACTGGATACAATGAAGTAGGTATAAATTTATATTAAAACCGTGGCAGATAAAGAACACACAGAGCTTGATAACAGCAGTTAAGAAACCAATAAGCACAACGGTGATCTTTGGCAATTTTATATATCCAGATACTGCAGTATGCAGTCCACAGCGATGAACAGGTACAGCTGAATAACAGTCTCTGGTTCAGCAGATCTGGTGACTGTTGCAGCAGGGTAATCCTTGAAATCTCTCCAGGTGCTGCAGAATGGAGTGCACAGTGATGGTGGAATGAGCACAGTCTCTAGTAGCAGAAAATGATACCTGGAACCACTGCAGTGGTTTACAAAGAAACTGGATACTTGGAGATATAGTCCAGGAAAATAAACAGCGACATACAGGATCAGGATTGCAGTGATGTGCAGGAGCTCAGGAGGGGAATCCTCTCCGTAGCATGCAGGTAGAACAATGCCAGGGCGTGACCAGGTTTTAAGCAAATCACACAGGTATCCAGAACAGAAGTTAACCCTTGAGTGGATGCAGACAGTCTCCCAGACTAGCCACAGCAGGCTCCAAGGGTTGGGGCATGACACCTGCACAATGAGTCGTGACACTGTCCTTTCCAATGACACCTCACTTGACCGTGTGCAGTGTAACAATCACACAAGTGCCAAAGTGCCCTCGGCGACCCTCGCAGCAGTGCAGGTTTTGATGAGCCAATGCGTAATAACACATGGTGCCATCACCTTCAAACTTGCTGGAATCATGGGAAATGAGAAGGCGAGTTCGAGCAGCATCATTGTTTACAATTGAAAAGTGAACAATAGTGCTACATTAGAATTTTTTTTAAAATTTTATTAGATTTACATAAAACATGATCATGTTTGATATCATTGGAAAGGCCATGCTCTGCCCTTTTCAAGGAAACCAGACATGGCTCTGTAACATTTATGGTTCAGGAGAAACAGCGGTCCAAATAACGCATTTTTTGCGTTGTCTGTGAAAAAGTGCGCGTTCAAACGAATGGACGCATTTTTTTTCACGGAATATATGATGCACATTTTCGTCCGTGATTTTGTACGGATCATCAATAAAACACTTTATGCGTCTGGACGTTATGTTGGCCGGACATTAGCAGCGTCTGACGTCTCCTAATCACACACACATACCGCTAGCGGACGCAGCGCACTCTGTACGTCCGTACTAGCGGTTTGATGTTCTCGAAAAAATGCGTTCGTTTGCCACTTGCGTTGCGCGACCGCACTTTAGTGCGGCCGTTCTTCGTATGCTGCCCGGCATTAGACATAATTTGCTGGTAGCGCTGCCGTGATTTAGTGCGACTAAACGCACGTTAATACTGCGTTAGTCTGACAGCCTTTACTCCAACATAGGGAGTTCCGCGGCAATAAACCGTAGGGCTGCGACAAAATTGGAGGTCACACTCAGCATGTCAACCACAGACAAGTGGTAACATATGCAAATCCTATAGGTTTCAATGTAAAAAAAAATCTTTTCATTTCAAAGCTTTTATTTTTTTTAGAAAAAAATTTACTTTTTAGACAAAACTTGTGTTTCCCAATTTTGTTAATGAAAATCTTTTTTAAAAAAAAAAATAAATTGTCATTTCTGCGTCTCTGCTATCGGAAAGGTGGCCACCAGCAGGGGAAGCCAAGATACCAGTGGATACAGGGCTATAGATGGGAAGGCCTGGAAAACAAACCCTGAAAAATTCGGGGGGGGGGGGGTTAGTTTTTTTGTTTTTTTTAACGGGGAAAAAATTGAAAGAAAACAAAAGTGTGTGTGATGTTCTTTTACAATGATATATAATATGTCTAATATAGATTTAATATCATAACATTAGGACCTTAATGAAAGACTGAGACTTTAAATAAAGTCTTTAAATCATTACAAGTTCTCTGAGCTGAAGACGAGCAAATCCTGGAATACAATTCAAGCAACACCTCTCAATGCAATACGAAAGCAACAAAAAATATGCATTTCAGCCTCTAGGGTAGGCCCGACAGGGAAAGGGCTTCAGTTTGGGAGCTCCATCTTGTACCTCCTACAGTGGTTGTTGGGTACAGTTGATGATAATTAAGGCCTGAGAAGACAGAAACTGACGAGGTTAAATTTGTCCCTATTTGATCCCTGTTACTGGTCTCTCTAGCACAGTCTGGGATTCTGCAAGTCATATCCCTCCTGCAACATGGCGGCAAGTTCTCTGCTCAACACGACTTCTGACACCTCTTGTATCTCGATTCCTGCATCTTCTGCTACGAAAGAATCTGCTCTGTGTTTGCTTCTTGATTTGGTTTGAATATTAGCAAACTGATCTGTGACAGGGGAGAAGCACTTGTTTCAATTCGTGCAAACCTTACGTTTTTAGGAGTCAATGAGAAAAATGACAAATATGGAGAGGAAGAAGAAGCTGAAAGTGAGATTAAATTTTATTGTATCTGTTGTGTCTTTTTTTTTTTTTTTTTTTAAGCACGGCTCGAAAGTTAAACCTCAACATGGAGCTTAATACTGTATATTGATGTATCCATATCTTACAGCCACAAATAATGCAGTTACTTCCTTTTGCTATTGGTGCTAAGGGGCAAATTTTATATTGAAATATATATATTTCTATGTTTTTATGTTGATGGGTTTCTTGCTTTTATTGTTGCTCTTTAGGAAACGAAAGGCTGGTTACTTATTCTCATAGTTGTTACTACTTCTCTACGATCATATACAGTCCTTGCTTGTTATTCCATTTGAAACAAAAGATAAAATTTATAAAAAGCAAATTCAAGTTACTAAAACTGTACTTTTATTTCAAGTGAAACAAATTAATTTTAATTTGTAAAGCTACGCCATAGTGCATATTTTCAATTTTTCTGGGAAAAAACGTTTTTTCCATGGCTTCAAAATTTCCAGAAATTTTACATCTCTACACAGGGCCCAGATACAGAGGTTCCTATGTAACAATGAAGTCAATTTCCTAGTGTATTACAAAGCAAAGGTGGTCCAACGAAATATTGAATATGCGCGCCCTTTTTTTTGCCAGACAGTGTAGTTCACCATTTTGACCCTAGAATATAAAATTAGAGCCCCTCATGTTAAGGTCTGACATCCTCCTTAACAGACAGTGATATGCGGAGCCCTGAAAAAAGCAACATAGGGATCTGGGTTATGTCTATCCCTCCTACATAGGGAAACTTTCAAGGTAAAACTACTGCCCTGATAAGTGAGCAATAAATAGTAACATACCTAAGACAACAGTGATCTAATGCAAAAACAAGCAGACCTCCACCTGCAAAATGTAAAGAATGGGAATTCGATGGTATCTGTCCCTTAGACTGAGAGTACACATAGCTATAGACCCTGTCTAGTTACTCTTTTACTAGAATCAATAGCAGAAAGTGTACAAATGTCCCATAAATCACAAGTGATAAAATGGAGTTCCCTGTTTATTCATCAATTATCCCATGAAGTGTGCAATGCTAACAGCCAGGAATGTTAAAGGTCTTTTTATAGCATTACATTGTAAATATATTCACAAGAATGATTAGAGTGACATGAAAAGCAAGTGGTTCAGAAAGTACAAAGCCAGGTCATTGGGGCACAGATCCAGGAGATTGCAGGATCTGAATTTACACCAGAATCTGTCCTATTTATTCCTGGAAATGAACATTTATAAGGGGTTATTCAAGTACCATAGGTGTTTGCTGATGTTACAGAGTCATCTAGATTTTAGTGATTCCTGATTAAGAGCACTCCGGAAGGATCCTTTCACTCAGGAACCTGGCCACTGCGCGCTGCATCAGGCCACGGCATATGCTGGGAGCCCCAGTGTGTGGCAAGATGCTGAGTCACACCGATGCTGTGCATCATCTCCATGGAAACCCCCACTTAGGATTCCAGTGTGTGTACTCGTTGGTGGCTGTGGCAGGAAGGAGATTGTGACTCTCCCGCCACAATCTTCTAATGAAGTGGAAATATAATGGCGGCCATCTTCCAGTCTAAGCCAGGCGACCATCTTGTTCAGAATATTTGTTAGTTTGAAAATAACTAGGCAAGTTTGTAGCTGAAACTAGAATGAAAAATACGTAGAAACTTAGGAATGTGTTTAGATTAGCAGAAAAAGCAATTAAAGCCCTATGAAAGATCTCTGCTGTTTCTGGCACGGAGGAGAAAAGCGAAGTAGATACTCCAAGGTCGTTGGGGCCCGCAGAAAGACAAAGGAGTATAGAGATCAGACCAGGTGCCATCTGTAACAAGTAATTGTAGGCTCTAGGGAGGGGGGCGCAGCCCGGAACAGTGAGAGCAACTAATTATGATTTACTGTTACTAACACAAGGTTTACTAATTTACGGCTAATTTAATGGAATGTCTTTTTATTAGCCAAAGGGAGGTATTAACCCACGTGGGGTGGGATAGAGTCACCGGGAGGTGGGCTAATTAGGATGTACCTAATTATGTATTTGAGGTATAAAACCTCAGAACACTGTATAATCGAGGCTCCTTCTTTGCGATTGAATCCTGTTTGAGCATCTGTTGTGATATCACAATAGAGTGTGCCTTTCCTGAAGACTCGTGTTCAGACAATCCTTGCTCGTGTCCGGTCCGGCCTCATCGAGTTAATCCCGTCTGATTCCGGTTACACTAACTCTACTAATACATCAGATTCTCCCAGATTCTGAAATCCAGACGTCGCACTGATGCTGTGCATCATCTCCATGGAAACCCCATTTAGGATTCCAGTGTGTGTGTGTGTGTACTCGCTAGTGCCTGTAGCAGGAAGGAGATCTCGGCTCTCCAACTCTACTAATACATCAGATTCTGAAATCCAGATGAATCTAGGTCCTGTTAAAGGGTGCTCCACCTATATAAAGAATGGCAACTGAAGCTGCACTGTGAAGCCTCTCCTTCTGCTCTTTAGATTTAACTTTTGCGAAACACCTGTACCCGTCAGACTTGCAACACCATTGATTTTCACAAGTGATATCTGAGAGATTCTGTAACAACAAGTCTTCTCGGTATCTCTAAGCTTATCCTAATCTTTTAACCCATTCACTGCAGAGGACACAATGGCCAGGTCATTGGGTTTCAATCCTGTGTGCAGATGATGTACTTGGTGTATCTTCTCTTCACCGCAGCTATGAGCCAAACTGTGGCCGATCGCTGCATTGACTCACAACAGCAGACGGTCGTTCTGGAAGTCAGCCCTTGCTGTGAGACTATACCTCCCCCTGCAAACTGATGTCATCATGCGAGGGTGCAAATAGCACTGAAATGGCTCAGCAGCAAAGGAGTTAAAGGAATATTCTAGCGAGGTTCAATTGTACCCCAGAGGACTATTCATTAAGCCTTGTTGTTTCAATACAGTTACTATAAAAATCACCTTAGTTCTAATTCCGATGAACTTGGTGGTCTATTCAGACAAGGAAAATCCAACGACGGCAGATGGATCTGATACGAACAACAGCAAACAACTGTACTACTGTTATTCATCCGTAAAATGAGTAAACCGACTATTCTCCATTTAGTATTGTTAGCAAAATTGGGGAATATACTTCAGCGATTTTTAAAGTGGAATGTCTCTCCAACATTTCCTCCTGCATGACTTCCCATCACCCCACACTCATCATGTCAAAAATGGAACTTCCACTGGGAGAGAGACAGTGACTGGGGGTACTGGCAAAAGTGGGTGTACTGGGAGTGACTGGGTAGTGGGAGAGAATGACTGTGTATAGTGTGAGTGGAACTATGCTAGGGTATACTGGGACAGGGTGACTGGTAGTAGTGGCATAGCGTGGGGGGCATATGTGTTTCATTTTTTTTCATTGTATCAGTATCTTGTTAATATACAATACATGTGCTTGTGGTTAAGGGGGTCAATACTCTACTGGTGGAAGGGAATCGGGGTGTGTTACCATGTCCACAGGTTGGGGGGGGGGCGCACAATTCCTGTTTTGCCCAGGGCGCTGACAACCCACGCTATGCCACTGCACACCCGTGACCAACTTGCCAATTAGTTGACGACTCAACCATTCAATTCTCCATCAACAGTCTCTGTGTTTCAAATCAACATGGCTCTCTTCCTCTAACCTCCCATACAAACTGACCAACTCATGCCGCTTCCACTTGTGCAGCAGAATATCCAAAATCTGATCTTTATTAACACAAGACTACAGTAACTCTAAATCCTCATTCTAAGACTAATGTCACGGTGGGTCAGGGGATGGGGCGCCTGGCAGCAGCTTCCTCGCTGCTCGCTGGCCAGGCGCCGAATGTAAACGCTTCCGGGTGCGCTCACGTGGGATGCCGAGGGGCGGGGCCTGGCGTTATGACGCGGACCCGCCGGGTTTAAAACCCAGTATCACCATTACACCGGTGCCCTGACGTGGTATTCACCTCCCGCAGAGCTCTTGTGTATTTGGCTATCTCCTGTGTATGACCCTTGGCATTGGCAAACGAACCCTCCTGTGTATAACCCTTGGCATTGGCAAACGAATCCTCCTGTGTATGACCCTTGGCATTGGCAAACGAATCCTCCTGTGTATGACCTTGGCAATTGGCAAACGAACCCTCCTGTGTATGACCCTTGGCATTGGCAAACGAACCCTCCTGTGTATGACCCTTGGCATTGGCAAACGAACCCTCCTGTGTATGACCCTTGGCATTGGCAAACGAACCCTCCTGTGTATGACTCTTGGCATTGGCAAACGAACCCTCCTGTGTATAACCCCTGGTATTGGCATTTACTCTGCTCTAGGTTCTGCCTTAACGTTGGTACCGAGGTCAGTCTATGTGGCACCCTAAGCACGCATCAGATTACCTCTGCTATTACTAAAGTCCTAGGGAGGACTTGTGATCTGTTCTGTACCCCTGTCTGGTGTTTCCCTTTCTTTATCTGTTACCTGCTTCATTGTCTATATAGCTTTGCCGACCATTCAAGGATCGGAAGAGTAGAAAGGGAGCTACATAAAGAGATCAATATCTTGGTAGTCAAAAGGATTCGTGACAATACTCTATTTCCTACCTCTGTCTGGTGTTACCCCTTGTTTATCTATTGTCTGGTTAATTGTCTTCCTAGTTTTGCCGACCATTCAAGGATCGGAAGGGTAGAGAGCGGTCTGCGTAAAGGGACCACACTTTTGGTAATCAGAGGGATCCGTGACAACTAAGCACTAAAATCCTCATTCATTCCCTAATCTTATCCTCCTGACTACACTACTGCAACTCCCTCCTTATTCCTACATGTGCTTTGATTCTTTCTTGTATGTTTAGTTAACCCCTTACAAGGGGTTGTGCCCCTCCTCCAGCTTTCTGACGTGCGACACACATCATTGGCTGGGCTGCAGGGGGACAGCTTGAGTTCAGGCTGTCCCACGGCAGCATATGACATGCGCCAACTGGTGAGCAAACCTGTCGCGGTCCATAGACACCAGTACATACTGGTGTGGTTCCCCTATTGATCATTTTATTTATTAGCATTCCCCCATATGCCATTGATACCGGAGTCGAGATGTGAGAATTACACGTCCTACTTTTCAGTCCCATTTTTAATTTGAATATTACTTGTATGTACATTTCATGAAAAAGATTATTGCACAGGCATTTTGGTTTTACATTGTGATGTCTTGGTGAATCGTTACTTTGTTATGTTGACCTTTTTACCCCTCCCTTTAATCCTTTGCTTGTACCCTCAGGAGTTCCATTTTTAGATATCCACTTCGTGAAGCTATCTGGGAGTGCTACAATTTCCCTGGGTAGGGATGTCCCGATTGGCCTTTATTCGGCCATTGATCCAATCAGAGTAATTTTAGAAATCTGTATTGGCCGATACCAAGTCCCAATCCGCTACTGGACAACCCAGGGCTCAGCCACTAAATAATCATCTTCCCTGCATGCTCACAGGGAAGACGCTGCGGGCACACGTAGAGCCCTGTTTAATGAAAGCTATGCTCTAAATTTCTACACACAGCAGTTGGAGATCGCTGTAACGCCACCCATACTCAGCACACAGGGGGAAGTACATGTACAGTCAGGTCCAGAAATATTGGGACATTACACCACCACAATGGAGTTGGAATGAAACAAACACAATGTGCTTTAACTGCAGACTGTCAGCTTTAATTTGAGGGTATGTACATCCAACTCAGGTGAACGGTGGAGGACTTACAGCAGTTTGCAGATGTGCCTCCCACTTGTTAAGGGACCAAAGGTAATGGGACAGAATAATAATCATAAATCAAGAGGGCATTAGGTGATCTTTGGCGGGTTGGTCAGTTGTTTTAACGCGGGAATAAACCGGATGCCATGTTAGCTCGTAAACTGCGCGCTGTCGCAAGCGAAAATTATCCGCCCTGGGAATACTCCCTGCGGTGGATCCGGCTTCTATTGCAGACGCTTTTGCGCAAGATTATGCCACTCTTTATGATGGGACCAAGGCGGCTTCAGATGCGCAGCGCCTAAATTAGATTAGATCTTACCTACACCAACTCCCCCTCCGCTCTTTAACTCCGCAACAGGCCAGCGAATTAGCCTCCCCGGTTACTACAGAGGAAGTTCTCCTGCTCTTAAAGGATCTTAAACCATCTAAGGCCCCGGGGCCCTGATGGGTTTAGCCCCCTTTATTATAAAAAATTTAGAGTTCAGTTGGCCCCTTTTATTAGTGAATATGTATAATGGATTTTTGAAAGGCAAAGCTCCACCTCAAGAACTATTAGCGGCCTCCCTTGTTGGAATCCCGAAGGAGGGGAAGGACCCTTCTGCATGCGCTAGTTACCGCCCAATATCTCTACTTAATGTAGACATAGAAATTTATGCGAAGCTACTTGCACTTCGCTTGAGTCGCCACCTACCATTTTTAGTGCACCCGGATCAAGTAGATTTTATCTTTTCCCGAGGTGCTCCAGATAACATTCGCCGTACGGTTGACTTAATATCAGTAGCACATACTACTCAACAATCTGCCCTTTTGCTTTCTCTTGACGCCAAGAAGGCTTTTGACTGCGTAGACTGGGCCTATCTATGGGAAGTTTTACATCAGTTTGGGCTCGGAGCTACTATGATCCGAAGTATTCAGGCACTGTACGCGTCTCCTACGGCTTCAGTTACAACCATGGGAGGGAAGTCAAAACCAATTCCTATTCTTAATGGTACGCGGCAAGGCTGTCCTCTGTCCCCACTTTTGTTTGCCCTCTGCCTGGAACCCCTGGTTCAAATAAATAATGCATAAATCATGGAACCGATTGTGTCGCATGCCATGGTTCCCATATTTTAGTATGCTGCGGAATGGTATTGTGTAGTTGCGCTGTCAAACGTTCCATCTTATAGACATACCACACTTTCGACACCACCTCCGCTACGGAGGGAAGGGTCACTTTCCATGAACGCGCTATGCAGACGCGTGAAGCCGTGCAAACTTGATGGACCAATTTAAGGGAGTGAAGAGACAGCCCGTAGCGATGGGACGGGCTATTATCTGTAGACCGATAGCGCGCGAAAGTAACATAAAAATTGAGGACCACATTCCCACCACATATGATTAAACGTTCCCCGATGGCCACAACCTCTAGTACAGAGGCCAGACAAACCCGGTAGATTCTTTGTAGTCTAGCAGGGTCCAGATACCATCTGGAAAGAAGTTTGTAGCAGTTCTCTTTCAAAGTACAGGTGGTTATCCCCATGGAGGACTCCATCAGCGCCTCCCACTCCTCCCGAGGAATAGGGCGATCAACATCCCTCTCCCACAGCTGTTGATATGAGCATGGTCTATCAAGTGATGGGGAAAGCAGCAGTTCATAAAGTAGAGATCGCCCCAGCCGTACTCGAGCTCCTCATCGCCAGGCTTTCAAACTGTGCGATGGTAGGGATACCTGAAGTAAAACAATTGTGGATAAAGTGCCGTAATTGAATGTAACGGTGAAATTCCCTCAACGGAATATCATGAGATTCTCTAGAATACTCCCAAGAAGGGAATTTCCCTTGAAAAAGCACTGAGCCCAGTGTCGTGAATCCCTTATTCTGCCACCACTGAAATACTCGTCCCTCTCTCCCAGACCATGGCGGAAAAAGGGGGTTATCCCTCAAAGGAATCATCCCAGAGCCCGGTGTAGTAAGAGACGCCCGTATTTTGACCTTGGACCACAAATTAAGTGAGTGAATGGAGGTAGGCAATAATCGCTTCCGTTCGATAGAGATCTGTCTCCAGGGCAGCTGTGATAAGCAAGCCGGAGAGACACACCTGGTCTCAATATCTACCCAACAGACACTACCTTGTCTCGAGGACCATTGAAAAGGAGTCAATTGCAAAAGTCAAAAAACATAAAAAAAAAACACACAAGGGGAGGGGGGGTTAAATCAAGGTCTCTGAGAGCACCCGCAGCAACTGTGGATTCTGGACTTTGCTTTTTAATGAAGCCACACCCTTTACATGATGCTCCTGCTTCAAATTCATTGAACAGTGTGTCACCGGATCTGCCCAGCTCAACTCCTACTACAGAAACCCTCGCTTCCATCGCTATTGCTCCAAAGACTCGTGTCATACTATTTACTCAGAATTACTCAGCCTAGCCTGCTCCAAGCTCCCTGTGCCCTTTCTGCCCTGCATCTCCTGAAGCCAGCCCTCTTCCTGTCATACCTGTGTCTCGGGCCGGCCTGTCCATGGCGCACCCTGGAGCGCTGGCTCCAAGTGGCATCCTGCTGCTTTGCCAGGGGCAGCAGCCGTCCTGAACGATTCCGCTCCGGTGGATGCAGGTTTTCTGTACTTGCATCCATCGATCAGCGCAGCTCGCGGTGTTTAAATCCCTCATATGTGACAGGCTGTGCAGGAGGGAGCTGCTGGCCCATCCCTTTCCTCCTCCGGCTGCTGATTGATGGCAATGGTCTAGCTCCGCTCAGTGCAGGAGCATGCTCAGAGCGTGAACTTTAAAAGTGCTTTCCTGCCACTGAGAGTATTGCAGCCTGGCCAGCTGAAACATGGAGCTCACTGGGGACCTGCTGGATACAGGGGCACTGAGGTCTGTGAGGGAAGACTGTCATTTTGTATTCAGTGTGTTTGTGAGCAGGGGCAGCAGTGTGTGTATGTATATATATATATATATATATATATATATATATATGTATATGACACACACACACCTGTGTCTTAATGAGGGAGAGATCTTGTAGTCCCTGCGTACAAACACTTGGAATTCAAAATCACAGC
Source organism: Leptobrachium leishanense (assembly GCA_009667805.1). Lineage (NCBI taxonomy): Eukaryota > Metazoa > Chordata > Amphibia > Anura > Megophryidae > Leptobrachium > Leptobrachium leishanense. The sequence continues at coordinate 261,872,107 of CM019064.1, forward strand.
CAGAACTCAGGCACTGCTGCCTGAAAAGTGCCCCACCCCCAAGTTGAAACCCTACCCCTTTTACAAGCAGCCCAGCCACCTGTGCTAGCAGCCCAAAACATGTGCTGAACACAGCACGGTGAAATGTTCTCTACCACCAGAGACCCCCCCCCTCCCATAAGTAAGGAATTGCACGATATTTGAGTATATACCCGAGTGGGGAAAGGTGGCTAGGGGGTCTGTTTGGGGTCAGCTGTGTCTATCTGGGGTTGGAGGGGCACACCCCACATTACTGTGAGTTTTATTGCTGTGGAGCTCTGTGATACTCATACACGCTGCATGTTGGTTTTTTTTTGTTGGGGGGGGGCAGCATTTCATGCTTGGATCCAGGCAGCAGTGGCTTGGGCCAGCCCGTTTGCGTCTGTTGTTTTGTGTCTGTCTCTTGTGTTTTCCTCAGTGTCTGTGCTGTCGTTATTTTATCCTGACCCTTTTTTGCATCCCTACCTTTTCCGTCAGTCAGCCCTTTTCCTGCAACACCCCTCTCCTCCTACTCCAGTATTCTCAGTGCCATGGACCATCCCTTACCGTTCTGTCACCTATGCAATAAACCAATATATTGGAACCTTATCCAGCGTAGGAACGCGCTGTAAAACGTCCTACGCCCAAAGAAGTACAGGAGCTTATTTGGGGTGTATGGCAGCGCATTCCCACATTTTTCACGTTTGCTCGATACGCACATGAAAAACGCTTTGGTGTGAACCCAGCCTTAGAGATAGCAGCAACATTAGGAATGGCCAAATCAACAGTTTGGTACATTCTTTGGAAAGAACGCATTGGTGAGCTCAGCAACATAAAAAGGCCCGAATGTCCACAGCAGACAACAGTGGTGATTGATCACAGGATCCTCTCTATGGTAAAGAAAAAAAACATTCACAACATCCAGACAAGTGCAGGACACTCTCCAGGAGGTGGGCGTATCATTGTCAAAGTCTACAATCAAGAGAAGACTTACAGGGTTATTCAAAGAGATCCGACTGGCTGGAGAAAGGTAACCGAACGCTAAAAATCAGCGTCCGGTTACCTTTCTTGGCCATTCGGCTATTCAGAGAGCAGGCAATACACCAAATCCTGGCGAATTGCCTGCACATTCGGTGCCTGTTCGAGGGCAGTGAAATCCCCATAAAAAAAAGCACTGCTTCGGCTATTCAGAGAACACAAACCAGCAGTGAAAGGTTCCCGAAATGCCTTGCCATTCGGTGGTTTCATGCGGCAGGTTTATTCAGGAGAATCCCAATGTTAAAAATATTCGTTTTAATTAAATATCTAATCGTTCATTATAAAATTCTGCAGTAAAGAGTCTCTTTATCTATAGATTTTCTTAGATTTTAATGCATTTTTCTGGATTATTTTTTTTTTTAACTTTACTTATTTTGTCTAACAGCCCTTTTTATTATCATTCCCTGGACCTCATATGTAAATTTCAGACATTTTCGCTCAGTAGTTTCTTTGCAAACAGCGTTTCACTTTTCAATCATTCAAGCAAACGGTTTTCCTAATTTATTCACTGCCTTCTTCTGCGGTGCCGGCTTTTTCCGGCGTCTTCGGGTTAATCCAGATGTTTTTACGGGTTTTCGGCGTGCATTCGCCGGGTTTTCAGCAGCTTGTCCCTGCACTTCAACAGCCCTGTGGTGCTTGCTGAAATACACCGCAGGGTGGCCGAAATGGAAAAGCCGATTTGCACCGAATTGAAGAGAACGAAAAGTCACCGAACGTGCGGTGACTTTTCGATTCGCTTTGTATTTGCTCTCATTAACAGGGTTATTCAGAGTTCACCACAAGCTGCAAACCATTCAAAAGCCTGAAGAATAGAAAAGACCGATTAGACTGCAAAAAAGCAATTTTTTTTTTTTTTTACAAAAAGCCAGACCAGTTCTGGAAAAGCATTCTTTGGACAGATGAAACCAAGATTAATCTGTACCAGAATGACGGCAAGAACAAAAGTGTGGAAAAGGCGTGGACTAGCTCATGAGCCAAAGCACACATCTTCTGTAAAACATGGTGGAGGTATTGTGATGGCATGGGCATGCATGGCTTCCATTGGCATGGGTCGTTGGTGTTTATTAATGATGTGACAGAAGCAGCCAGACGAATTCAGCAGTGTTTAGAGATATACTGTCATCTCCGATTCAGCCAAATGCAGCAAAGTTGATTGGTCCAAAAACACACTGCAAAAGCAACCCAGGAGTTTTTGAAGGAAAATAAGTGGAATCATTCTGCAATGGCCGACTCAAACACCTAATCTGAACCCAATTGAGCAGCATTTCACTTGAAGGCAAAACTAAAGGCAGAAAGACCCACAAAGAACTTAACACAGCTGCAGTTAGAGCCTGGCAAAGCATTAGAAAGGAGAAAGTCAAGTCTTTGGTAATGTCCATGGGTTCCAGACTTCAGGCAGTCATTGCCAGTAAAGGATCAACAAAATATTAAAAATTAACATTTTATTTATGATTATATTCTTTTGTCCAATTACATTTGAGCTCCTGAAAATTGAGGGGGGGGGGGGACTGTATAAAAATGGTTGCAGTACCTAAAATTTGTACTTGATATTTATGTTCAACCTCTTGAATTAAAGCTGAAAGTCTGTACTTCATTTGGATCGTTTTGCCTTAATTTTATTCTGGTGGCATAGAGCACCAAAAGTATGAAAAGTGTGCCGGTGTCCAAATTTATAGACATTAATAAATCTATATATTAGATCCATACATTAACATTTGTAGTTATTTTTATTATAGGTTTCCCATTTTTAGTTCATTCTCCCTCTCCAGAATAGATTTCCATGCACAAACTAGGATGGATTAAAAGTGATAGTTTTTTTTTTTAAATCTGGATTTACTTTAAGGAAATGCTTTGAGGAAAATCTAAAGATTTTCTATTGAAGATACATTATAGTTAAAATATTATGTTGCATGAAATAAAGCTTAGTTATGCAGCATGAGGCTGTATATTCATGGAATAATTACATTCATGATATACAAATTTAAACTATTCCAAGTTAGGTAGGTGGCACACGAGCATACTGTACTGCGTCCGTTACAGACGCACTTTTTCACGGGAGATAGTGAGTACTGCGTAGAGTGCGTCTGTAACGTCTGTCTCCATGCGCTAGGAAACTAGGCAGCGTTGTTTCTGCGTCCGTTTAGCTTTTTCACGTCGATTGTTATTTTTGCGTCCGTGGCTTTATGCTTTGCCCGTCTGTGAAAAAGTGCGCAGGTGCTGGTGCTTCATGTGGTGTATTTAATTGACTCCTTTTATAAAAGCTACGACGGACGTCAAACGGACGCAAAATGTTTGCTAGTGTGCCGCCAGCCTTGGCCAAGCTGTGATTACATGTACTTTTCCACAGAAGAAAAATATAAAATAAAGTTCAGGAAAAAAAAAAAAAAAACCTTAATCTCATTGTTCTGCAAATATGTAAACAAGCAATAAAAACTTAACCTTAAATGCTAGGTTTCAAGGTTTTGCGTGAAATACATCTGTACCAGGCTCAAACTGAGAGGAGTGAGGGGTAAGCAGTAAAAATTAGAATAATAACTTATGAATGACTTACTTTGAGCGATGTGGTGTGTCATTGGCTGCAGGGAGACGGCTGGAGTTCAGGCTGTCCCGCGGTAGAGAATTACACGCGCAGTGCGACAACTGGTGGGCGGACCTGACACGGCCCACAGATGCTAGCGGGTGTGCTGCTGTCAGGGCTCGGCGGGCGCCGCCGGCTCGGCGTCCCGCCGGGCCGCCGACCCGGCATCCTTCTTCCCGGCTCCGGGGTCGGCGTCCTCTCCGAGTCCTGTGTGCGCGCAGTAGGCGCGCGCGCCGCCGGCAGTTCCGGATTTAGCCCTCCCGGCGGCGCGACGTCACCAATCAGCAGGCAAGGCACCAGATTTAAACTTGCTTTTCCCATTCCTCAGTGCCCTTTCGTGGTTTTGCCTGTCTGACCCTTAAGTGCTCGTTTATTTCACTCAATTTGACTTACTGTGTATGACCTGGCTATCTCTCTCGACTTGTGTACCTCTATACCCCTTGACCCGGCTTGTTACTCGACTCTGTTTTCGCCTATACCCTATTGCTTTCTGATATACGTTCCTGGCTTACCAGCGTTTACACCAGCCACTCTAAGGACTGGTTCCTGTCCTCCTTGTGTCCCTGCCTTATAGGTTCACCTCCTGTTTGTGCGAAACCCAGCCACTATAAGGACTGGTACCGCATTGTGACTCTATCTTGCTTTACCGGCACTGCCGTTACGTACCCTTGGTTGGTGTTGGCCTGAAGACAGGGCAGCCCTCATTATTTGTGTTAACCCAGCCACTACAAGGACTGGTTTCTCTTCTACGTACTCGAGGCTCCTGTTTTCACTTAGGTACGTGAGCGTGCCTGACATCACGAAAGGGCCATTGACCTTGCAGGGACCGCTCAGCAATTCTCTGGTCTAGAAAGCCGTTTGGAGGAGCAAGATCACCGTCTTGATCAGTTCGCCCAGGCCCTCCAAACGCTGCTCACCCGTACCGCCCCTACCCAGGTAGAGGTTTCCCCTCCCGTGAATCCTCTCCCTTCCGAACCGTTCTCTGTGCCCACCTCGTACCCTAACTTGCTACCTCCAGTACGTTATGGGGGCGATCCTACCGCCTGTCGAGGTTTTCTGAACCAGATTTCCATTCATGTCGAATTAACCCCGTGGTCTTACCCTACAGATCGTGCCAAAATCGCCTTTGTCATCAACCATCTTACCGACAAAGCGTTGAGTTGGGCTAACCCTCTTTGGGATACCGATAAACCGATTGTCTATAATTATCGTGACTTTATGTCGGCCTTTCGTAGGGTGTTTGACCCTCCCGGGCGTAAAACCAAAGCCGCAAAATCCTTGTTACGCTTGCGCCAGGGTGCGAAATCACTGGGTGAATATGCTCTGGAGTTTAGATCATTGGCTTCTGAATTGAACTGGAACAATGAGGCTTTGATAGCCGTGTTTTCTGAGGGCCTGAACGATGAGTTGCAAGATGAGATAGCGGCCAGAGATCTCCCGGGGACCTGGAAGACTTGATTACTTACCTGTCCTTTATCGATGAACGCCTTCGCCATCGTCGACTTACTAAGGAGAGGTCTAAAAGACCACCGGTTAGGCAGCCTCCCCGGTTTTCTGTACCTTTGCTTCCCGAGTCTCATCCTCCCCCCGAACCCATGCAATTAGATAGCACCAAGATCCCTGATAGTGAAAAACAACGCAGACGACGTGAGGGTTTATGCCTGTACTGTGGTTTGGGGGGTCATTTCCTTAAGGGCTGTTCCAAACGCCCCCAGGGTCCATCGGGAAACTCTCATGCCTAAGTGCCTCTAGGGGACAGCTCTTAGGCGCTTTTCCTTCGTCCCCCAAACTGGAAAATAGACTCCGGGTTCCGGTTACTCTATCCTGGGAGAGTTCCCGTAACCCGGTACAACTCTATGCCTTAGTAGACTCTGGTGCTGCCGATAACTTTATTGACATAAATTTTGCTCGCAAACATGCCATACCCCTGGTTGAAAAAGAAACCCCATTACTTGTACAGGCCATCGATGGCAGACCTCTCGAAACCCCTTTTGTTTTGTTTGAATCTCGCAATATTACTGTTGGGATAGGACTGTGTTCTTCCATGCTATTTCGTCCCCTTCCTATCCTATCATACTGGGTTACCCCTGGTTAACCTGCCATAACCCTGTTATTGACTGGCGAGCTCGTCAGATCGCGAAGTGGGATAATGATTGTATGGCTTCTTGTATTGAGATTCCACTATCCATTAATGTCTTGAATTTGCCTACGGCCCCTCCTCTGACGACTTCCATTCCTGTCCCCTACTCGGACTTGGCACCTGTGTTTGACAAAAGAGAGGCCGATAGATTACCCCCCCATCGTTCTTACGATTGTGCCATCGACCTTCTTCCTGGTACCTGCCTCCTAAAGGGGCTGTCTATCCTTTGTCCGTGAAAGAACATAAGGTTTTGGAGGAGTACATTAAAGATTCCCTTAAAAAAGGGTTTATTCGTCCTTCCTCCTCTCCCGCTGGGGCAGGGTTTTTCTTTGTGCAGAAAAAGGAGGGTGATCTTAGACCCTGTATCGATTTTCGAGGGTTGAACAAGATCACCGTTAAAAATGCCTACCCCATTCCACTCATCCCCGAGCTGTTTGACCGCCTGAAACATTCCAAAATCTTTTCGAAACTGGATCTCAGAGGAGCGTACAATTTAATAAGAATCAAACACGGGGATGAGTGGAAGACTGCGTTTAACACCAGGTTAGGGCATTACGAGTACTTGGTTATGCCCTTCGGTTTATGTAACGCTCCAGCAGTGTTTCAGGCGTTTATTAATGATGTGTTACGAGAGTACACCCCTTGTTTTGTCGTGGTTTACCTTGATTATGTGTTAATACATTCCCCTGATCTGAATACCCACCACGAACATGTACGACTCGTCTTATCTAAGCTCTTGGCCAACGGCCTCTACTGCAAGCTAGAAAAATGCCTATTCGATGTCCAACAGGTACAGTTTTTGGGTTATGTTATATCCTCCTCTGGTTTCATGATGGATCCCAAAAAACTGGAGGCCATCAGTCACTGGCCTCTTCCCAAGGGCCTCAAGGCCATTCAAAGGTTTATTGGCTTCTCTAATTACTATAGACGGTTTATCAAGGGCTTTTCGTCCATTATTGCACCCATTACAGCATTGACGAGAAAGGGAGGTGACACTCAGAATTGGTCCTCCAGTGCCCTGGAGGCTTTCGAACGGTTAAAGGAGGCCTTTTCCACTGCTCCCATTCTACACTACCCTGATCCCAATAGACCCTTCGTTTTAGAGGTTGACGCATCGGAAACCGGGGTAGGAGCCGTCTTGTCCCAACGTCCAGCTGATGACAAACCTATGCAACCCTGTGGTTTTTATTCTAGGAAATTGTCCCCTACCGAGGCCCGTTACGACATTGGGGACAGGGAATTGTTAGCCATTATTTTGGCCTTAAAAGAATGGCGCCATCTCTTGGAGGGCTCCACCTGTCCGTTTTCCATTCTCACTGACCACAAAAATTTGATTTACCTGTCCGAGGCAGAAAGGTTGAACCCTAGACAAGCTCGATGGGCCCTTTTTCTCACCAGATTTGACTTCCTCATTACGTACAGACCCGGGTCTAAAAATGTTAAGGCCGACGCACTCTCCAGACAATATGAATCCCTAGCAACTCCAGTGTCTGTACCTGTGTCCATAGTTCCCGAAAGGAAAATTTTAGCCTCTGAGTACACGAGTCGAGTCTCCTTTCTGGAACCTCTTACTCTCTAAACAGGCTCTGGCTCCCCCGTCTAAACCACAGAATAAGCTATTCGTTCCTTCTGTAGAGGTACCCACTGCTTTACAGCTCTTTCACGAATCCAAATTCGCTGGACATTTTGGGGTAAATAAAACTCTTGACTTGATTAAACGACACCTTTGGTGGCCGACGCTTACTAAGGATGTAAAAGATTACGTAACCACCTGTTTTGTTTGTACCCGTTCCAAATCCTCCCGCCTTTGTCCTGCTGGCCTCCTCCAACCCCTACCGATCCCTGAGCGCCCTTGGTCTCATTTAGCTATGGACTTCCTAGTGGAACTAACCCCTTCACTTGGTCATACTGTGATTTTTGTGGTTGTCGACCGCTTCTCTAAAATGGCACATTTTATTCCGTTAAAGAAGCTCCCTTCCTCCAGCGAGCTAGTACAGATTTTCACCAAAGAAATATTCAGACTACATGGTGTTCCTAGTGTTCTCGTCTCGGATCGGGGTTCTCAGTTTATCTCTAAGTTCTGGAGAGGCTTCTGTCACCAGTTGGGCGTCAAACTGTCCTTTTCGTCCGCGTATCACCCGCAAACGAACGGTTTAGCCGAAAGAACTACCAAACGCTTGAGACTTATTTAAGGTGTTTTATTTCTGACGCACAGGATGATTGGGTTACTCTGTTACCATGGGCAGAATTTGCGTATAACAACGCCACATCACAGTCGACAAAATTTTCTCCTTTCGAAATAGTCACGGGTATGCATCCCACTATTTTTCCATCCTCGTTCTCCCCCCAGAACATTCCTGCCCTGGAGGAACACCTAGATAAGCTCCGGGTTATTTGGGAGAAGACCAGGTTGAATCTAGAATCCGCTTCCTTGAGCCAGAAGCGGGCGGCTGATCGGAGGCGCAGACCTCCACCAGTGTACCATGTGGGTGACAGGGTTTGGCTCAGCACACGCCACATTCGTCTGAAGGTCCCGTCTATGAAATTCGCGCCTCGTTTTATCGGTCCGTATAAAATACGCCGATGTATCAATCCCGTAGTATACGCACTGCAATTGAATGTCTCTTTGCGTATTCCCAACTCCTTTCATGTCTCTTTATTGAAGCCGCTCTCCTGCAACCGTTTTACTCGCCCTGACTCCCCTCCTCCCCCTGTGGTGGTTGATGGGACTCCCGAGTATGAAATTGAGTCCATCTTGGATTCCCGTTATGTCCGCAATCGGTTGCAGTATTTGGTTCATTGGACTGGCTATGGCCCCGCGGATCGCACATGGGTTTCGTCACGTGACGTTCATGCTCCTCGATTGGTCTCCGCCTTTCATCGTCGTTTTCCCGATCGCCCGGCTCCCAGCCGCCCGGTGGGCGTTCCTCAAGGCGGGGGTGCTGTCAGGGCTCGGCGGGCGCCGCCGGCTCGGCGTCCCGCCGACCCGGCATCCTTCTTCCCGGCTCCGGGGTCGGCGTCCTCTCCGAGTCCTGTGTGCGCGCAGTAGGCGCGCGCGGCCGCGGCAGTTCCGGATTTAGCCCTCCCGGCGGCGCGACGTCACCAATCAGCAGGCAAGGCACCAGATTTAAACTTGCTTTTCCCATTCCTCAGTGCCCTTTCGTGGTTTTGCCTGTCTGACCCTTAAGTGCTCGTTTATTTCACTCAATTTGACTTACTGTGTATGACCTGGCTATCTCTCTCGACTTGTGTACCTCTATACCCCTTGACCCGGCTTGTTACTCGACTCTGTTTTCGCCTATACCCTATTGCTTTCTGATATACGTTCCTGGCTTACCAGCGTTTACACCAGCCACTCTAAGGACTGGTTCCTGTCCTCCTTGTGTCCCTGCCTTATAGGTTCACCTCCTGTTTGTGCGAAACCCAGCTACTATAAGGACTGGTACCGCATTGTGACTCTATCTTGCTTTACCGGCACTGCCGTTACGTACCCTTGGTTGGTGTTGGCCTGAAGACAGGGCAGCCCTCATTATTTGTGTTAACCCAGCCACTACAAGGACTGGTTTCTCTTCTACGTACGCGAGGCTCCTGTTTTCACTTAGGGCTAACCGTTCGTCCACCCTCAGGTACGTGAGCGTGCCTGACAGCTATGCTACCCCGCGGCATTGAGTCCCATCCGCAACAGGGACGGCATAGTATGCCCCGCAGCGGAAAAGGGTTAAGCAAATACAAGAATACGTAAAAAAAAAAGTATGCTATGTCATTGAGATAAATAAAACAATTGAAGTAGTTCTCCAAATATGAGAGATTAACCTGTTTAACGAAAATCAATTGTGAGAGCGGTTTTACTAATCTGACATATTATTCTAGATTCATCTGGTTCAAATATTAACGAATACAACTATCAGTAAGCATAGGAGTCTTTACATTTAAAAATCATGATTTAAATGGAGGCTTACTGATTTAAATCAAATCCACCATGGCACAAACTGTCACACACACCACCAAAAGTGCATCTAATATACTTCTGTCAACATGAAACCGCTAAATATTGTTACAGATCTTGGTTTTTTGTTTTTTTTGTCTTGCTTTATATTCTGATGCTATATATTGCACTAGACAATTCCACCTGAAAACTCATTTAGTACATTGGGCCGAATGTGGATGGGATCTTCATCTTTAACGGACAGCACTGTTTATTCACTGGATTGTTATTATAATGTACTTTGAAGGGAAGAAAAATAAATAAAAACCCAAGCAATTAGAATGTGAAATAAAAAGTTAACTTTATTTTTGTCCCATATAGCCGCAGCGCAGCCTCTTTGAAAAACCAGGCCAATCTCTGTTCTCATAATATATTATGCAACATTTGAAGAAAATATATACTGGATCGATCTCTTTACATGTCAGCAGGACAGAAAGGGAAGAGAAAAACATGACATACAGGACATGATTGGTAAATGAAACAAAATAAATTACAACCCTCATGGAGTTATAAGAACCATATAAAGCAGGTTAGAGCAGTGTTTCCCAAACCTATCCTCAGGAGTCAGGTTTTGCGGCTTAGTGATTGCAGGATTCCGTCTGCGTTTCTCCAGGGTGAGCTACAAAATCTGGCCTGTTAGGAGTACTTGGACAGGTTTTGTAAACAATGGTTTAGAGGTTCAGTAATCAAAGCCACCATGTAGACTGAAGATGAAAAGATAATATGCTATGACATGAGCATATGGTTTACTGTGTGACCATCTTCAATACTCCTCTCATAACCTTGTAGCTCATCAATTGCTGGCTTTCTTTTGGTGGATAACAAGGTCCACGGTCAGTGACATAAGAATAAGGGAATCTCAGGACCCACAGTCCATCAGCTGGTAGAGTGATTTCTTGCTTCTCAGGATAAAACACTGGACAGGGAAGTGGACCTGGCTGCACCTAAATCATATAAAGAGACATAATGTAAGGACAGGTCTTTTCAACAAAAAGAACAATGAAAAACAGGACAGTTTAAGCAACATGCAACGCTGAGACCCAGTTGTTTCACTGGAATGGAAGCCATTATGACCTGATCCATATAATATGACACAGAACATCAGGAAAAGTCAAAATACCACATATAATTTCACGTCAGAATAATGAAAAGCAAACATTAAAGATAATATTAACGTGCACCTCACAAGTAGCAGGGCAGTCTGTCTGCGATATCCAATCAGGGGGTGGATATGGCATTGGTCTAAAAGATCTCTGCGATATATCCTCTCTTGTTGAGGTATCAACGCCTTAACTTGCCCTGCTCCAATGCCAGGTGCCACCATATTCATCTTCTGTATGCGGAGCTTATGGAGGTCTGTCATACAACACTGCATGATTGTACCGGCTAAATGGAGTAGTGGTAACATCACTGCTCTATAAGCGTGGAGAGCCAGGTTCGAATCCCGGCCAGAGCACCTCTCCAGTAAGTGTAAAAGACAAGACACCTAACAGCATATACTTGCCTACCACACAATATCGGCTGTGGAGTCCAGTCTCTACTCTTCGACCAAGAGTCAAAATACCATTCAGCACATCCCTTCACTACAACTGTGGAGAAGCGGGGGTTTAACCCAACCATCAGGTCGATGCTTTACAGTCATGGAAAGCCAACTCGATCCACTCAGACGCCACCAGCGAGTGTCCTTGGGCAAGACACCTAACGATATGGATGCGCCTACCTCACAAAATACTTGTACTTCTCATAGACTGTAAGTTCCCTTGGGAACAGGGTCCTGTGAATCAGGCCGTATCATCCAAGTGTGGTATTCTAATGTATCATCGCCTTGTAAAGTGCTGCGGAATATGTGCAATACAGTTGCAAGAAAAAGTATGTGAACCCTTTGGGATTACGTTGAGTTTTGCATGAATTGGTCATAAAATTTGCTCTGATCTTCATCTAAGTCACAACAATTTGAAAAACACAGTCTGCTTAAAATAATACAACACAAACATATGTTTTCATGTTTTTATTGAACAGAACATGTAAACATTCACAGTGCAGGACGGAAAAAGTATGTGAACCTTTGGACTTAACTGGTTGACCCTCCTTTGGCAGCCATAACCTCAACCAAACGTTTCCTGTAGTTGCAGATCAGACCTGCACAACGATCTGGAGTAATTTGTGCCACTACTCTTCTCAAAACTGTTTCAGTGTAGCAATATTCTTGGGATGTCTGGTGTGAATCGCTCTCTTAAGGTCATGCCACAGCATTTCAATCGGGTTGAGGTCAGGACTCTGACTGGGCCACTCCAGAAGGCGTATTTTGTTTTGTTGAAGCCATTCTATTGTTGAATTACTTGTATGCTTTGGGTCATTGTCCTGTTGCATCACCCATCCTCTGCGGAGCTTCAGTTGGCGGACAGATGGTCTTACATTTTCCTGCAAAATGTCTTGATAAACTCTGGAATTCATTTTTCCATCAATGACAACAATCCGTCCAGGCCCTGAGGCAGCAAAGCAGCCCCAAACCATGATGCTCCCTCCGCCATGTTTTACAGTGGGGATGAGGTTTTTGAGGTTGGTGTGCGGTGCCTTTTTTTCTCCACGCATAGTGTTGTGTGTTTTTTCCAAAACAACTCAATTTTGGTTTCATCTGTCCACAGAATATTTTGCCAGTAGTGCTGTGGCACATCCAGGTGCTGCAATATTCTTTTTGGACAGCAATGGCTTCCTCAGTGGTGTCCTCCCATATACACCATTCTTGTGTTAACAAAAATGTTAGCATGTGCCAGAGATTTCTGTAAGTCTTTACCTGGCACTCTTGGATTCTTCTTTACCGCATTAAGCATTCTGCGCTGTGCACTTGCAGTCATCTTTACAGGATGACCACGCCTAGGGAGAGTAGCAACAGTGCTGAACTTTCTCCATTTGTAGACAGTCCATCTTATCGTGGACACATGAACATCAAGGCTTTTCGAGATACTTTTGTAACCCATTCCAGCTTCATGCAAGTCAACAATTCTTGATCGTAGGTCTTCTGAGAGCTCTTTTCTGCGAGGCATGGCTCACATCAGGCCGTGCTTCTTGAAACCAGTAAACCCAAAACTGGTGTGTGTTTTTAAAGGGCAGGACAGCTTTCAGCAACACATCCAATAATATCACACTGATTGGACTCAAGGTTGGCTCACTCCTGGCTCCAATTAGCTCTTGGAGAAGTCATTAGGCTAGGGGTTCACATACTTTTTCCACCCTGCACTGTGAATGTTTACATGTTATGTTCAATAAACACATGAAAACATAGGTTTGTGTTGTATTATTTTAAGCAGACTGTTTTTCAAATTGTTGTGACTTAGATGAAGATCAGAGCACATTTTATGACCAATTCATACAAAAACTCCACGTAATCCCAAAGGGTTCACATACTTTTTCTTGCAACTGTATATAAATAAATGATAATAATTGGCCAATAACGTCTGCCTGCAATCAGGCGCACAGAGCCTCTGTAGGGCTGTCCTGTAGGATGGCTCTTCCACTCCTTGCTACACTTTGATGAGGAATAACTCAAACGTCTACAATACATTCGTTCACATTTTTTTTTTTATTCCACTAAACACATATACAGGGAGAGATTCCCTGTCAAATGAGCCCAACTTGTGTTGGGGCAAAACAGGTGCACTTTAAAATTATGTTAAAAGAAAAAAATAGATTTGCGTGTCATCAACAAATTTCTTTTAAGAGCATTTAAAGGCCTTCTTGGTCTTTACACAAATAATAAAACGTGGGAAGCAATATCCTACCCTTTCATTACTTTATCTAAAGCGTATGTCATAAAACAGAACTAAACCTGACCTGCTGTTACAGGACTCCCACTATAATCCTTCTCAAAGCAAACTAATCACAGGAGATGCCCTAGCTCACTATATCCAGTGGTGTATTTAGGTTTTGTGCTGCCCTAGGCCTGACTAAACTCGTGCACCCCCTAATTTAAATTTGAGGCACCCCTTCCTGACAAGGTCACACCTCTTCCTGGTTAATCCCCACCCTTCCTCTTTAAGCTCCACCTTTTCCTCTTAGAGCTCCGCCTTTTCCTCTTTATATTAAAAGTGGATACCAAGCGCCTACTTGTATATTTTGTATACCATTTCAAATGTATCTATTGAGATAAATAAAATTATGAAATGTTTAAATTCAAGCATTTTTACAAAGAACAGCCACGCATGTCAAACGGGATCACAGCCGCTCTAATTGGTTGACCAATAAAATCCACAGAAACGTGCACTGCATATGAGCGTATCACAGAGCTGCACAGTAATAAAACCCACAGAAATGTGCACTGTGTATGAGCATATGACAGAACTGCACAACAATAAAACTCACAGTAATGTGCAGTGTGTATGAGTGGATCCCAGAGCTCCAAGGCAATAAAACTCACAGTACTATGCAGTGTGTATCACAGAATCCACAGCAATAAAACTCCCAGCAATGCAATGTTTGGTGTGGGTCAGCGTATCAGAATCCACAGCAATAAAATTCCAGCAATGCAATGTGTGGTGTATATGAGTGCATCAGAATCCACTGCAATAAAACTCCCAGCAAACCGAGTGTATATGAGCACACAGCAATTATTTATTCCACATTAACCGGCCTCCGTCCACGGTAGGGCTGTGTGCAGAGTCAGCAGGGACTGTGTACAGACTCAGCAGGAGGTCCCTCCAGGCCACGTTAGGATCGCGGCTGTGCCTGTGCGTGGAGCCATCTTGTCAGCAGTGGGGTGTCATTGCCAGAGGGTGCACTGTGGCTTTGATTCCCTTCCCGGTGGGTGTTCAGTCCAGAATAGAGTGACAGTCCATGTTAACGAAAGGGCGGGCAGCTGCGTGCATGCGTGTCACGTGGTTCAGCCAGTCAGGTGGTACTGAGGCTCAGTACCACCTGACTGGCCGGACCGAGTGTGACCTGCACGCACGCAGCCTCACCAGGAGCCAGGCAGCTCAATGACAAATTTCTATCACTGCGGTGCTGGTTAAGGAAAGGTCCACTTTAAACAGCAGTAAGCAGACAGGGCTTCATATTCTGCTGATAAACCACCTCCCCTTTACCTGCCGTTTACTGTCATCTTCTCTCTCTGGACACAAATCACATCCCCCTCCCCTCTCCTAGAGCTGCTGCGGGGCAGGGGAGGAGCTATGGAGGGAGGAGAGGGGGATTTTTATTCTATTCGATTTTATTCCATATGCAAACGCCATGCTCCGCTGCTCGATGTTTGAGAACACAGCTCGAAGCTGACACACAGTGACAGTGGCACCTCCTAGTACCCCCTAATGACACCCCAATAATCACTGGTACCTGGGGCGGCCCGCCCTCCGCCACTCCCCTGAGTACACCACTGCTCTGGTGATATGCTCACACACAAGTTTGGCGAACTGCCAGCAAGTACGGTGCTGTTTGAAGGCAGTGCAAATCCCCATAGAGAAGTAATGGTTAATCTATTCAGAGAACACCAAACAGCAGAGAAATGGCAGTGAAATGCCCTGATGTTCGGTGGTTTCAAATCAGCAGGTTTATTCAGGCGAACCCCATAGGTTTCAATGTTAAAAATATTCCCGTTTTTATACAATATCTAATAAACCACTTATTATTTTAATCTGCAGTAAAAAGTATGTATTTATTTATTTATTTATTTTAGTACCATTTAGTAATTTTTCAGAATTTTTTTGGGCAAAATTCCCCCCCTTTTTTTAATAGCGGTTCTTCTTTTTCTGTAACAGAACTTTTTATTGTCAATCATAGGATCTTCTATGTAAATTCCAGACATTTTCGTTCAGCAGTTCTTTTGAAAACAGCAGGCCATGGGTTTGCGGTGGCAGCATACAGCGGCCAACTCCATGCACTTTGGGGACCCTGCGGTGAATGGTGAATTCACTGCAGGGTGGGGAAATTTTATTCCCCGAAGTGCAGGGAACTACAGAACACCAAAATGTTGGCGTCATTTCAGTGCTCTGTGAGTAACCCAATTAGTGGTGAGATTTTTTGTTGCCCCCTGGAAAGTGAAAGCCTAGGGCTTGCCTACCCAGGACATACTTGAAAATTATTGACATCTCAATGGTTTCCTTCCTGGTAAAATATATAATATATATATATATATATATATATATATATATATATATATATATTTTTTTTTTTACTTTTGCAAACTTTTTTTTTATTTTAGGGGTGGGCCCACCAAGCGGGTCGCCGCCCCCTGGAAAGTGCCGCCCTAGGCCTTGTTGACCTAGGCCAAAATACACCAGTGACTATATCCCATTTTGGAAACAACATTCAGGAACTGGGGGGCCCAGATAAATGCTAAGGAGCCAGCAAGAATACCTGGCAGGCGACGGCACATTTTCTGGAGCAATTGTTTGGTATATACATTTGTGTACAGTTATCCAAAAATGCTGAGATCACATGACTATCTGGCTTTGTGGTGTCCAACCTACTGCATGTATTTAGGACTATCCTCTCAATACTACTTTTTTTCCCTTCCACAGTGGAGACTTTAGTTCCATGGTTTTGATCTAATGCATGGAAAAATGACATCCCACACCTCCAAAATTTCCTTTTTAAGCTTTGAAGGCTAACAATGGAAGAACCTGTGAAAACGTTATAATAAAAAAAAAACCTAGACCTGGAAAGTTACATTAAACAGTGGTATGTTCATAGATCTTTTACAAACCCTACCAAATTACTGAAGTGGTAAACAAAGAGACAGGCCCTGGTGACGGTGTTGTACATTTGAAATGCATTAAATTTACAATTTTTACTTTTCTTTAACATATATTTTGTCACTTACCTGGGGATTCATTACTATGTTTAAAGGAGCCTCAGGAACCACAACATATAGTCTCATAAGCTGTGCATAATGTGGTTTAAGTCCTCTACCCTGTGAATGGGAGAGCATATACAATGGCATGTCACTGTTCAGGGCTTTGATGGCAGATTCCTTTGGCCCATTACCAATCACCTTCATTATTTTATCTGGCCCAGAACACATAAACCTGCGTCCTCTGGAATCCTCATATTCAAAGCCTACAAAGGCTCTAGCGATATCATCTCTTCTTCTGCCTCTGCCTATAACCACTGCACTCCGTTTTCCAGGGATAGATTTATTCGGTGCTGGCCAAGAGTTGTTGTCCAAGTCCCCATCATCTTCTGACTTTGATCGTATGACAATGTCCCAAGGCATCAAGTAATTGGTGCCTGTAATGAAGCCAAGTTGATCCAACCCTGTGTGAAAGTTATACGACTTGGCAGGACCAAGTTTTACCAGGGACCAACTGGAAAACTTGGGCAAAAGTCCTTTCGGACAATTAGAGTGCATCATTCCAGGGAGGTATTCTACAGTGGATGGCTGACGATCAGCTAAACTTGGTCTTTTTTCACCTTTGTCCTCAGCACCTGGGACAGGATCTGCATTGTCACCTCCTGCATGAGGATCAGCCTGGTATGTTCCAAGGCTGTCAGTCGACTGACCTAGGCTAAGAGCCAAACTTAAGCTGGTACTTTCCCCTTGTGTTTGAGGTTCCTTATCCTTCAGTTTTTCCACTTCCACCTCTCCATCTTGGGGAACTGGAGAGGCTTCATCCTTGGCAGGAGCTGGGTCTGGAGTACTGGGTTGAAATATAGGAAAGTCGATGTGATCGAGCTTTGCACAACATTTCTCTTCCAGCATCTGTGAATAAAAAAAAAAATATATACATATATATTCAGATCTAATAATCTAAGCTTCCCATAGTCACTATCTCAACAATGAGTGATTATTCCTTTCCCCTATAAATGTGTATCAGGTTTGTGTAGGGTGCTGCACATTCTAGGTGAACATGCATCCTTTTCCTGTGGCACTAAATAAACTGTACAGCTGTAATTAAGCTCATAGCAGCAGTCATATTGTGGATATCAGCAATTGCAATCATTTGTGCTTGACCCAAATAACACCAGGAAGGAATTGTTGTTTTAAAGCCTAAAATGTGTCAAATTTGCTGGTCCAGGACAGCAAGAATAAAAGTGGTTAACAAAGCCAAATCTTCTGGTTCACATATACACATTTGTAGAAATCATACCCTGCAGGGTATTTATAGGCATTTTGTATAATTTCACATAAATGTTTTTTTCTAAAATAAATAAATAGAAAAATCACAGTGCAGTTTGACTTGTATAGTATCTGAACTCGTTTGTTTGTAAATATACTAGGGATATTCTGATCCTTAGAAACGGAGCCGATAACGCCATTTTTCAAGCCGATTCGAGTCCGTGGCATGCCTGGCTGCATGACTTCCAGCTGTAGTCCCGCAGTGTCAGCATTCATCAGGAGGTCTTCTGTGACAGATCACAGGGAAGACCCTGCAGGGGAGCACAGATGCACCTGGTATTGTACTGAAACCTGCACTGTGAAATCTGCACCCAAGTCTTCAGCAATCTCCATAACACTGCCCATACAACCCCGATCACACGGTACTTCCCAATCAGGAAGTATGGCCAGCATTATGGAATTGAAGGCAGCATGCAGTTTCACAGCGCAAGTTTCAGTATTACAAAGTTTGTTTTAACTTATCCAGAGCGGTTGTAAACTTAACAACTCCATAGACTATAATGGCTCTGGCAAGTTTACAACAGCTCTGGTTCAATTAGCACCAGATTTGTAATACTGCCCAAAGTCTTTTAAGCTCCCTGTAATATCTCAATGAACTCCCAGCACTTATCTCAACTAACCTGGAGAACACAATACAAACCCTGCTGCCTAATCTAAACATTCCCTCTGCCACCTCATTAACTGTTAAATGCTGTCAAAGATAAAGAACAGCCAGAGTAAAACTTTTGCATAGATTTTGGTAAATGTTGCATCATGGGAAAAATCCACAAAATAAAAGAACTTAAATTTTTCATCACCTGTTTCTAGTTTACATGCAACTACTTCAGTAAAAAAAAAAAAAACACCAGCATTTGTTTTAGAATGTGTTGTTTATAAGGTGGTTTTGTTTGTAATGCAAAAGTAATCTAGTTACAGCTTATGTAAATTGTAGTGTCCTTTTAATCAACCCAGACGCTGGTCTAAAAAGAAAAAACAAAATAGAACAGGTTACTATTTAACAGCAGTTATAAATATTATCCAAAAGCACAATACCTGATAGAAATCATAGTTTGCACTCTTTACATCAAAAGGGTCTTCACGAGGCGCTTGCTTTCGTCCACAGTTGCAGCTGCCAGTGGATCTTGCTCGACTGTTGTGATAGAGGATAGGAGGGTTCCTCTCCGGTTCAATTTTCTCTCCTGAAATTGATACATTATATATAATCAGTAGGTTGCCAAGTATGTTAAACACTGACCCCCTTCCCAAGATGCTGATGGACTAAAACTCCCAGAATTCTTGAAGATGATCTAATAAAAGTATGTGTGTTAAACCAATCACTTATATAAAGTGGTATCAAAGTGCTATGATATTGTATTAAAATAGTGCAACCCCAATGTAAGGCAAAAAATGTGAAAACTTAAAACCACAAGTGAAAATAGTGAGCATATAAAATAACCTCCAGGAGCACAGAGAGCTTAGTCACGTTCCAAATCACCATGCTTACAATTAGGGTTGAAACAACGAAATCGATTAAATCAATGATAGTTGACAACCATTTTCATTATTGATTAATCGGCTGTTGATTAAATCAGTAGGTGTACAGCACACACTGTTTAGAATCAGATGGAGCTAAACATTAATAACCTCAGGCTGTACATTGGATTGATTGGAGAAGACGTGCCGCTGTTTTACTCTATGATTTAGTTCAAGGGTTAGGCCAAACATAACCCAGTTTGGGAGAAGGAGCTGCACCACAGGTGTTTTATCCTTACTTGGAGCTGGAGACCTGTGCCGCCACCCCGCACTCCCTGCCTCTGTCTCCAGTTAGGTCCATTTGCCCAAACTCCCTCTCACACTCTGACTTGGTCCCTTGCCTAAACTCTCTCCCTCCCAACTCCGGTCTATCCCCCACTCAGTTTGCTCATGAACTTATTTTTTAAAAAAGACACACTCTACACACCCGACCACGTTTGCGTATTAAAAATGGTAAGGCTGTGTGGATTGACGCCCCCTCTCACCCTGCTTCGCATCCCTACATCCTGTCTGAGCGATCGTAGCAGCGTTCATTTGAGGAGAAAACAGAAATGGGCTAGAGCTGTGCATGCATATCAATCCATCACTTTGACCAAGCGCTTGTGTATCTTATGTACAAGTAGTAGGCAAGTTACGAGATACACAATTTGTGTAATGTACATACAAAAGTTACTTACACTGTACAAACTGACAAGAAAAAAAGTGGGGGAAAGGGTAGGAGGGATTGATTTTTACAACAGGGGTCTGTTATAGGACCAATTCTATTCAATTTATTTATAAATGACCTTGAAGTAGTCAAGCGTCAGTGTTTGCAGATGACACAAAACTAGGAAAAGTAATACAATAAGAGCAGGATGTTACTTCGCTGCAGAGGGATTTAGATTGGGGGACTGGGCACCTAAATGGCAGATGAAATTTAATGCAGATCAATGCAAAGTTATGCACTTTGGAGTCAAGAACACACAAGCAACTTATACCCTAAGGCTCGGGTCAGACGAGTGCAGTGTTCCCGTCCGTGTTGCCGCACATTTTAACGTCCGTCGTAGCATACAATTATGATCAATAGAGACCCACACACGAAGTACATCCGCACAGAAGTGCGGATGCACAATGGACGTGGCAAATGGACGCAAGTTAGGCAAGAATGTAAAACCTCTAGAACGGATGTTCGGAGTGCGCCACGTCTGCATAGCTTTGTGTGAGTGATTGAACGTAGTCAGACGGACTGCATTTTTGATGTCCAGCACTTTTGACGGACAAAATGGTTTTTCATATTAAATTTTATTTCCCATCTAGATCAGTCAAAAAAAAGTCAGTCACAAAATCAGACTGTGTGGCCAATACCTTGTCGTCAGTCAGAAAGTACGTCCGTTGTGCACGGATGCACAGTCCGCACAGAATGCGTTTGTCTGACCCTAGCCTAATTGGTACCTAATTAGGGAGATCAAAGCAGGAGAAGTATTTGGGAGTAATCATAGACTTCAAACTAACAGGATTATTCAGAGAGAGGTGAAAAGCAGGAAAATGACAGAATGAAAAATTCTAGGTTAAAATTGCCAAACCAGAAATATTCTCCCATTCATCTCACTTTCCAAATCGGCTATTTTGACCTAGAATTTTCAATTCTCCAGTCATTCTCCGGCTTTTCACTGCTCTCTGAATAACCCTGTAACTAACAATGCCCAGTGTAAAACTGCAGCCACCAATCACAGCAAGGTATTGGCATGCATTAAAAGGGGAATTCACCATCGCGATGAAAACATAATTTTGCCTCTGTATAAATCAATGGTCAGCCACACCTTGAATATGCCGTGCAATTGTGGGCACCTGTCTTAAGAGATATTATAGCGCTAGAAAAAGTGCAGAGACGGGTGACTAAATTAATAAGGGGAATGGAAGGGTTAAGTTATGAGGAAAGACTAACCAGCTTAAACCTGTTTAGTTTAGAGAAACGGTGCCTTAGAGGGGATCTGATAACCTTATATAAATATATACGGGGCCATTATCAACCATTGTCTGATAACCTATTCATTAACAGGACTATACACAGGACACGGGGTCACCCATTTAGACTAGGCTGAATTTCCTTTCGTCCAAAGCATAGGAAGGGTTAGTTTACAGTGAGAACAAGAAAGCTGTGGAATTCTCTGCCTGTTGAGGTGGTTGGGTCAGAGACTGTACAGACTTTTAAACAACGACTGGATGACTTCCGGCAAAAACATAATATTAAATGTTACATATTTAATATGTGGGTAAAAGCCTCTTGATCCAGGGAGAAATCTGACGCCATTCTGGGGTCAAAAAGGAATTTTTCCCCAGTATGTTGCAAATTGGCGAGTGCTTCAGACTGGGATTTTTGCCTTCTTTTGGAACAACAGCAGTAGGTAATGTGTAAAAGGCGCAACATAGTGATCCTTTAAGTAACCAATTGTATTTATTTTTTTCTATCAGATTAAATCTAAAAAAAATTTTTTTTAAGAAAAATGGATTATGAAAATAAAAAATGAAATGTGGCCGAGTCAGAAAACGTTTGCGCTCAAACTTCCTGTTCACTGCCTCCTGGAATGCAGGCTTCTCTGCACCAATCCCTGTCCCTTATCCCCCATTTACCCTTCCATTCCTGCCAACAGCAGCATCATCCCCAGTAGACCCTGAATCCAGAGCACAGGCTGCCAGCACGGCCCTGAGCAGGTCACCCACTGCCGCTCTGTGCCATCTCAGATCTTCATGTCACAAATGCGTCACAGGCTGCCAACTGGCCCAAAATTCTACAGGCAGTCCCTAGTTTTCATACCCTGGTGGATTTCTATAAACGTATCATTATTTCTTTCAATTTATATTCATTTAAGTTAATGAGATAAATTTTTAAAAAGTGTGATTTAATTCAAATAAAATATATATATTTATATTTGTGAGGTTCCTGAGAATGAGCAACAGCACTAGTGGCCTGCTCTACAGTGAGGCCCGCTCAGGTCTCACAAGGTTTTAACTTGCTTGTGCCATTACAGGATGAATGCTCCATATGCAAATCAGCCTGCTCTCACCCAATGAGGGTGGCCAGTACTGACTGCCAAGGACGTCATCCCTGCACGAGATGTGCAGCAACCCCTGACGTCCTTGGCAATCAGTACTGGCCACCCTCATTGGGTGAGAGCAGGCTGATTTGCATATGGAGCATTCATCCCTGTAATGGCACAAGCAAGTTAAAACCTTGTGAGACCTGAGCGGGCACCTACCGTAGAGCAGGCCACTAGTGCTGTTGCTCGTCCTCAGGACCCTCACAAATATATATATATATACATATATATACACACACACACAAACACATATATTTGGGGGGGGGATAATCTTTGGTTTTCTGTAAAGGGCATCCACAATTTTCGGTCCAAAATGTTCATTTTGGTGCACCACTAATACTATTAAAATGGACATAATTTTTATACACTTAATAATTTTTCACTATTCTAAGCATGGTGATTTGGGAATGTGCTTAAGCTCCTAGAGGTTGTTTTTTTTAATGTATTTTTTATGTTCCCAGAATCTTTTGAACGAGACGGATCACTGGAGAAACAGGGTAAAGGAGAAACTGTATCTCTGGCGCCACCTAGGAGGTGTTATATATAAAGGTGTTTTGTAAACCAAGGCGAGATGATATATATAATCACGGCCTTCCTAATCTACATTACCATGAATGATGCTTCTCAATGCGGCCAAATGCAGTAACTGATCAAACTGACTAGAAGAGAAACACAGATCAACAGCGACATATTTTTTCTTACCCAATGTAAGAAGATGAATCTTGTCCCCAAGGGACTCTGCATCTGGAACCCATTTTCAACCACCCTCAACTCTCAGCATGCTGAAAACATCTGCAAACGCACCAGCGAGAAACTGCGGAACCACTTAATTCACTTACGTTATGACAAAAAGCAAAAAATAATTGGGCGGAAAATATCTTTACTGCTCAACCTACAACAAATCCCATTAAGAGCCAAAGATATGGAAACTGAAATGGAATGCCTCTACAAAAAGGAACAACAAAAGCTAATCAACAAGAAAAAGAAGGAACTCGCAGGACTCTTAGCACATAGAGATGGCAATTTTATGCACAAAGACGTCCGGCACAAAAGATCCATTGATGACACGATAATGACACTGATCAGATCGCAACCACTCATACCGCAATCTCTGGTAAGATTGACATTGCTGACATCAGTGAACCCCCCACAGACTATTCTGAGATTGTTAACCTCTCCGATCATGAACTGTCCATACCCGAAAAAGCAGTCCTGTCCAAAGGACTTACTTTTTGTCCCAGCACCAAACTGGACCACATCCAACTATACTCAGACTTGGAGGAGTTCTTTAGAAGACAGAGTTAAAGAGTTCTTCTTTGACAAAAATGACAATATTTCTACCATGAACAACAGAGGGAAAGCTAAGAACCAAGATTTCACACCTGCAGCAGGACGCAATGACAAATTAGACAACTATATTGAAAAATTCCGCATGAGAGTGACATCCCTGGTTACCACACAGCAACAGAAAAAAATACCACCGAACCTCTCACCTGCAGAAAGGATGGCCCTAAAAAATCTGTCCAGCAACAACAACATCATCATCAAGCCAGCTGACAAAGGGGGATCAGTAGTGGTCATGAACATCCAAGACTACATGGCAGAAGGTGACAGACAACTGTCAGATGTGAAATATTACCGTAAATTGACTGAAGACCCAACAAAAGAATACAAAACCCAACTTGGCATACTTATCAGGTCGTTCCCCAAACACCTACAGCAAGAATTGGAGAATCTGGTGCCTTCCGATCCTCGCATGGGCACGTTTACATGCTGCCCAAAATCCACAAGCCCGGGAACCCAGGACGACCCATTATCGCAGGTATGGACACACTTACCGAACTTATTTCTGGCCTTATAGAGGGTATCCTGAAACCCTTAGTAACCAACACTGCCAGTTATATACAGGACACCACAGACTTTCTCAACAAACTCCGAGATATCCAGACACTACCGGCCGACACTATATTAGTTACTATGGATGTAGAATCCCTATACAGTAACATCCCACACAAAGATGGAATCAATGCCTGTCTCACATTTCTCTCCTCCCACAATACTCCACATAAATTTAGCGGTGACATTATTACCAAGCTGATTGAATTTATTCTCACACACAACTGCTTCAGTTTCAACAACAACTGCTACCTACAAATGACTGGGACCGCTATGGGTAGTAAAATGTCACCACAATACGCCAATCTTTTCATGGCAGATCTGGAACAGAGGTTCCTGAACACTCACCCTCACAAATATCTACGATACATTGATGATATTTTCATCATATGGACAGAAGGAGAGGAACGCCTTCTAGACTTTCACAAGGCATTTAATACGTTCCACCCATCGATCAAACTCAAGATGGATTTTTCCAAGCACAGTGTGAGCTTCCTGGACTGTACCATATCAGCTGCCATCGGCACGCTGCACTCATCTGTGTACAGGAAACCCACAGACAGGCCCAGCTATCTCCACAACACCAGCTTTCATCCCAACCACACCAAACAAGGCATCATCTACAGCCAGGCCATCAGGTACCACCGAATCTGCTCAGACACTGGGGACAGGGATAAACACCTGAGCAAACTGTCTGCATCATTCCAGCGGAAGGGCTACAAGGAAAGGACAATCTCTGAAAAAATCTAATCTGCCCTGAAAACACCGCGCGAACAGCTGTTGCGCTACAAAGAAAAGAAAAACAATACACGGATCCCTCTAGTTGTTTCCTACAACCCAACTCTAGAGGGAATTCGCAAAATCATCAAAGATCTGCAGCCACTGGTCACAGAGGACCCTGCGCTCAAAGAAATATTCCCACAGCCCCCCTTACTGGCATTCAAGCAACCCCCAAACCTGAGGCAAAAACTGGTCCGCAGCAAACTCGCTCAGGAACAGGATGACATACAGAATGGGACCAAACGCTGTAACAAACCCCGCTGCAAACTGTGCCAACATATATGTGACAGCAGCACTGCGCGGCACAACAACGCCACTCACAACATCAAGGGATCATTCCTGTGCACGTCAGAAAATGTGGTATATATGATCCAGTGCACAGCGTGTGATAAGGGCTGCTATATTGGTGAAACCAGCCTTAAACGGAATCTCAGGATGAACCAGCACAGACACTCCATCAGGAACCACCAGGAAAACACATATTGTACCCCAGTGGGACATCACTTCAATCTAGCAGGCCACTCCATCCAAAACCTCAGAATCAAAATCCTCAAAGGACATTTTAAAGATCACCGGGAACGCAAAACATATGAAATGAAAACGATCACATATTTCAACAATATAAAACAAGGACTTAATATAGATTCGGGTTTTCTAACCCACTATAATAACGTCACATAATATTCATAATTCCTATTTTTTTTGTGTCTTCCCCATACTCACTGTGTTGTTTTTTTCTTTCATTCTGTCCTTTCACATTCCCTTTGAAGTGGACATGATTGCATCTTGCTTGAGACCATTAAATGTTTCCTTTTTTTTTTTCCCCTCTGACCATGCCATTTGGCGATATACATCTAACACCCCCAACTGTGAGCCCTGTGACTGTCCCAATGTCCAATTCTATTATTCTGATCAGTAAGCTTCTATACCTGACGAAGGGAGGAATCCTCTCGAAAGCTTGTACTTTAAATGTAACGTTAGTCCAATAAAAAAGGTATCACTACAGACTGCTATACTCGTGAATATATATATATATATATATATAACACACACACTTTTCAAAATACTGTTTCAATTGAAAAGGTCAAAAAGTCAGTTATTATAAAGTCTTTTGGAGTGAATTAGCAGCTGTCTCTCTCCATATAGTGGTATATCCAGAGCCCACCAACAAGATAAATAAAAACAAGAAAAAATGGCAGAGTCAGCGCTTCCTTCAGCTGTTTATCTGGATCTCACCGGATCTCCCATGCAGCCATCGGGATACTTTCAGCAACGCATAAAGTCCGTTATAAAACAAAGCATATTTATAGTCTATACTAGAACGGACTTTATGCGTTACTGAAAGTATCCCGATGGCTGCATGGGAGATCCGGTGCTCCCTCTAATGTCACTGGCTGCTGCCAAGTCTAGTGTCTGATTGAGACACTTTAGAATGTGAGTAATATAACTCCTTTACTACTTGTTGTTTGCGCTCCGCCTGTTGCACTATGGTCTCTCTCGGTTTTATTTGAGGTACCAATCAACCCCAAACAGAGGAAGACCTGGAAAAAGATAAACAGCTGAAGGAAGCGCTGACTCTGACATTTTTTCTTGTTTTCACTGGAGAAACAGGATTTGTAGTCCTGCCACATCTCAGGGAGCAGCAGGGTATGAGACTCCTGTATTATGCATTCAGGACACCATTTAGACAATTACACACACACACCAACAAAAACACTAGGAGTGAAACATTAACCCTATATGTATAAATCTGCTAGAACTGTAATAAAATGCTGGGTTAGCCCATTTACAAGAGATGTAGACAGTGTTATACAGGGACCTGATTTTGGCAGCAAGTGGAACTTGTGCACACAATGCTGATCTGTCAGACTTCTCTCCTCGCAAAGCTGGTGCCCACTACTCCAAAATTTATAACAATCCTCGTTAAGGTGAATGGCGTATTTCTGGAACGCAGGTCCCCGGGCATGCTGGCTGTATACCCTCAGAGCTTGTGCCAGCTGGTTCTTGTGAACTGTTGTTGTGTAGTTATGAGGCAGATTTGACTGGTAGGCGCTATGTGCCATGGGCAGAGCTTTCTGGCACCGGTTTTCTGAGAACTTTGTGTCTGCATCCAAATAACTTTCCAATACTTTCATGTTGGCTAGCAGTTTGGGAGGGAAAGCCCCAGGGTAAGCAGGCGGGTCGTCATCCTTATTTTCAATTATTATCTCATATAATTTGAGTGCCACGGCCACCCACTTCTGGTAAGTAGGAAGTTCAAAATGAGATGGTTGTGGGTTTCGCCCAACACTGTCGTCAAATCCCTTCTTGGTGAGAACCAGCTCTACGTGCTGGAAGAGGAACTCCCTCAACGTGCAGTCAACCAACTGGCCGGACACTCCGGTATTAGTTTCAGCTGTGAAAGATAGCTGACGGCTGTGTCTCATCATCTGGAATCGTCGAGGCCCGGAAATGGGCATCGCCGAATCACTATCCTTCATGGTGCAGTTGTGCCGGAGGCCATCCAGCAGCATCCCAATGGGATCATCATCCTGATCGGACACAATGTACACAAAGGCCTGGTTGGCCGGCACAGTGAACAGGCAGTTGATGCTCTGGTTGGTGAGCACCCGGCTCTTCCTGAAGATGCGGTAGATCTGGTCTTCCAGCGCGTGTTGCAGCCTTCTTTTTGGAGAATGCTTCTTGGGCTTCTCTGAGGTGGCTTGCCCCTGGACCCTGGCTTCTACCTTGAGGGCACCGTTGAGCCGGAACACGAAGAGCAGTCGTGGCGGGCAGGGCCTTGCGTTGAGCTTCCAGTCCAGTCCCACCATACAGTCTTTAAGATGAGGCTTCAGGGAGGGGAGCACCTTCTGCCGCAGGCTGTCCAGGGCCCGGAAGAGCTTCTCATAGGCAATGTCGAAGCAGCAGGTGGGGTGCACCAGCAGAAGGATGTGGCAGACACTGAAAAGATAGAGCAGGTGCATGCAGTAAAGCTTCTCCTCGTCCTTCCACCACTCGTGGGCCTCGGCGTGGGACACCCCCAGGCTCAGCTCCTCGCAGGCCCGGTGCAGGCGGCTGGTGTCACTGACGGCGCTCAGCAGCAGGTAGAGCACCCGGGACTCCTGCTCGTAGTAGGCCTGGAACAGGCTGCGCTCCCGGCCGCTTTCGGGCGGGCAGTGGAAGAGGGGGAAGACGTGTTGGTCGCACAGAGAGTTGACCAGGCGGCATTTCTCCCAGCTCCCCTGCAGCAAGGCCGTCTTTCCAAAAAGGCCCACTACACACACCTCCTCATCCTTCCAGCTCGGCTCAGATTCGGACACCAGCAGATCCCGTAAGACACACGGGCCTTCCACCGTCATCTTCATGACCGCTCTCGAAACCGGAAGCCGTTTCAGCACCGTCTGTGATGGGGAACCAATTTACTGGAGGACCTGCGGTGAGCGCATCGTATACAGCGGTCCGTTTGGAAACAATGACGGTGCGGAACGTTGCTGTCAGAGCGCGCTGTGTGCTTGCGGGCGCCACCTAGTGTCAGCCAGGGAGTTTGCCAACAGGCTTAGGATATTGGAGAAGGTGGTACGTACTGCTGCACCCTGAAATACCCCATCATATGAGCTATACTTACAGGGAGGGGTGAAATGAGCCTCAACTTTTATTTGTGGAGGAATGCGATGAGTACTGCACTCATTACCCCCTTAAATGATGAGTACCGCACCCTGCAACACAGGCACACAGATATAGTTTTATGGGGGGGGGGGGGGGAATGAATCATTAGTAGAAAAAACTGAGGGCAGACACAAAATAATTCATACATACATGAAAAAGTGTCATAGGATGGTGACATAACTCATGTAATGAAAAGGAAACATAGGTAGGGCAGTTAAAACATAACATATAATACAGCCAGTACACGTTTCGCGAAGATTCGGTTCATCAGCTGGTGTATCTCTGATAATATGGTGCAATATCGCCGTTATGCACGATATTGGGCTGCACCATTGATGCAAATCGCAAAAAAAGGGTCATGTACCAGCGACAAGCTACAGGCGACATTGAGCGTTGAGATGTGAACAGCTCCATTGAGATGCATTGGAGAAGCTACATAGTGACAAAATTCCTTTGCATTGCTCCAGAACATGAACAATTCACGTTTCCAGATGTTGGGCTCCTGCAGCAGCTTTTGAAGATCGAGCAGGGCAGGCCCGACGATGGAGCAGTGTGGAGCGCTTGCTCCAAGCAGCAAAAATTTCAGACCGGCTATTTTTTGCGCCGCCATCACTGCACTATTATTTGTAAGCGCCGGCGCTGCGGCAGCATCTAATTTGGCGGCCAGCGCATGGATACAGTGAGTGACGTTGCCGCTGACCACGCCCACCCCACACACATGCGTCCACACGGGAGCAAGACTCGTGGCGGATCCTGAGGCACGGCAGTCAGCAATTTGTTTGTTGCTGACGTCTCTCCTCCGGCACCAGCCGGGCCCTGGACCAGCCAGCTACCCACCAGGTATGTGCCAGCCTACTGCCTGTCCCAGTCTCAGTAGCCGAAGGGCTGCCCCAACAAATGATCCGCCGGGGTACTGATCCAAGAGTACCACCGGTGACCTATGGTGCCTTGAAGCATCCACAGGGTGCCCCCTCGCAGAGGGTAAGAAATTTAATGGCCAGCTGCACCTTTAAGGCGGCATCCTCGTGGCCTCACTTCCGGCTCTTGACCGGCGACCTATGGTGTCACAAAGCGTTTGTAGGGCACCCCCTCGCAGAAGGGAAGAAATGTAACGGCCAGCTGCACCATTAAGGTGAGGGTGGGTGGCCTCCTCAGAAGTCCTCATTTCCGGCTCCTGAGCGTCCGAGCTCCATGGCGTGCTGCTGAGACAGTGAGGGTCTCCACAAGGACGAGACAGGATTGGGGCCCAGTGTGACTTTTGTGGATTTGTGTGACTTCTGTAGATGTGCGTGACCTCTGTGGATGTGTGTGACATTGGGTGTGGTTGAGACTTGTGTGTGTGACTGTATGTGGGATACGCCGATACGAACTGCACATTATGTAAGTTTTATCGCTGTGCAGTTCAGGGATACATATCCTGCACGTTAGTGACAGTTTTATTGCTGTGGATTCTGTGATACACATACCGCACATTACTGTGAGTTTTAATGCTGTGGCACTCTGTGATATGGTCATACACACCGCATGAATTTTTTTTTTGGGGGGGGGGAAGCAATTCATCCTTTGCTACAGGCAGCACAGTGGCTTGGGCCAGCGCTCAGATCGAGTATACTCAATCACGATAGTGAAGGGGGTAAAGACTGAAATCAAAGTTTCTGTGGCTTTTTCAATCATATGTACAGAAATGTGTATCTGATTCATGTGGTTCTAAGACCATAGTTTTGGACAAGACAATTTGGTCATCAGTGCAGATATGAAACGAACCACGAACCCCCCCCCCCACCCCAAAAAAACCCACTAAACCATTTTCTGACAAAATCAACGTGGCTTTAAAATGTATAAATCAGACAATTTTATACTCTGTAATTTTGCTGGAAGGAGTGAGGCACCCTTTAAACCAGGGATCTCAAACTCTGGCCCCAAGGTGTTGAATGCCTACAATTCCCAGAATTATTTGAATGCAACAGATGGCCAGAGAATGATGGGAGTTGTAGTTAAGAAACATCGGGGGGGGGGGCATGGTTTGAGATCCCTGCTTTAGAGATGCACACATGCATCTGCAAAAGAGTTTCAAGTCTATCAAATTTGCCAAAAGCAAAAGAAAACCAAACTTGTCCAAAGTGGTAGTTTATTTTTAAAACGTCTTTTTAAGCCAGGATATTTATGACAAATCCATATGGTTGATCAATACGCAGCTGACATTTGTAGGTGGAAGTAATCTGACGACACTGATAAGATATAGCATACCATGACAAGTGTGTATTTACTCTGGGGGTGCTGCAAGGGGCAAAAGTTAATTTATCAATTAGAAGATCCTAAAGTCCCCATTGAATAAATTGTAAATAAATGTAATACTGAAGTAACTTTAGCAGCTTATTTTTTCTTGCTGTGAAACATCAAGGATTTAAAAATAAACACGTAAAACACAAACAACACATAGAAAATAAATATGAACGAGAGGCTTCACCTGAAATGCAAAAGATGGACACGAAATACATAGGTTTAGAAGTCAATAGATTGTATTACTGCAGGGGTTAACAGTCATTAAAACACTCCCCTATTTTATTACATTTTAATCCTGGATCGCCCCCAGTTAAGAAGTCACACATCCACGCATGAGGGATTATTCATTGAACTGTGAATTGCAAGCAAACTGCAAGTTCAAGGTCAAGCTATTCCAGTTGAGGGTAAACCAGAGTGTGAAGATATTAAATTTAATGTTTTTTTTCTTTCTAGAAATCAAATTTTTCCTTAATTCTTCAGCATTTCACAGTGAGTAATTAACCCCTCAAGCATGAGTTTAAAACATTCCACCAAGATGGCTTCTTGTAGACGTTTGTCACATTGAGCCATGAATATGTACTACTACAGGTTGATGAAAGCCACTGTATGAAGCTGTGAACATGTACTAAAAGTCAAAGCGGCTGCATTTCAAGCCTGGTGTAAATGTAAGCTGAGCTCTGGTAAAGTTAGCAACACCAAAGACTCAAATTTCTCGGATAGGTTTACAGCAGACTTTAGAATCTACTAGCCCAAAATGTTCTGGTATTTGAAGGCAAGAGTGGCGTGAACCTCCCCAAGTGACCAAGAACATTCGCTAGAACGCTCTGGTAATGAGAAGAAAGTACTATCAGGTCTATTCACTAAAAGGTGAAAACCAGGAGAACTGGCTGGAGCAGAGAACAATTTAGACCAAATAGCTGTTTGGAGCGCGAGATAAATGGGAGAATTTTGACCTAAAATTTTCACTTCTGCTAATTGTCCTGAGTTTCACCTTTTAGAGAATAGACCTGTATGTCTCCAGGGCACACCCCAATGCCAGAGCATGAACTTGAATCTGAACCCCACTTATTTTTCAAATATCCAGTGGTTTTTTTCAAAATACCCCACCACCATCCACTTATTTTACCTGCAAACCTTTACATAGAACCATTGCTACAGGGAAGAGGAAAACCGGGTCAGGTTCCCAGACATACAAGCTAGGGTTTCCCTGTGAGAATTTGTAATGTGCAGGGAAAATAATCCCATTTAATACAGATATTTCTATATCTTATAGTGTACACAACTGAGCAGAAGGTATTATATAGTATTAGTTGAGCACTCTGAAGCAGATAGAGAAAATAAATGTATTTAGAGAGAAATTGCTCCATTATTCCTCTGGGGTCTGTTATGTGTACACTGACTATAAGGTCACAAAATAATTTATTTTGAATTGGAGAACAGTTTAAATGGAATTATAGAAAAATAAGATGTGCATTTAGGATTAGTAATACAACACGTATTAATTCAATCTGCTGCATACTATACCAGTTCTAGTTTAGGACCTTCTTAAATGGTCATTGAAAAATAATACATTTCCTACTCTATCAGAGCAGGTCATTACAAAATGACATGTACCATTAAATTAGGGCATGTTGTTTTTGGACCAGAACAACCAACTTAACAGTTCGTGACTAAATATTATTCGTGAACGAAAAAAGGGACACAGATTTCGTTGCTAGAATAAAATAAGATCTGAAAAGAAAAAAAAATTAGATTCAAGTTTATAGTTCTCCAACCTAGTGTGAATATTTAAAATATTTGTAAATAACTCAGCCAAGTGTCCTAAATCTTGATCATATCTTGAGATCGGTGTAAGGAAATGTCGTGAGACATTAGAAACTAATGCAAAACCAACAATGTATGATACAAAAGCCTGCAAGTATCTGTGTCCTAAATGAGGATGCTGCAAACAAAAGCAGACCAATGATAAAACGCTAAAACAATCTGTAAAAAACACAGTTTAAAAAAAAATAATGAAGCATGCGGCTTCGCTCAGTGGTTGTTTCAAGGCACGCCTTTGATCAGACAATCTCGGTTCTGTTAATGTCTATAAAGTGGTAAAAATAAGTAAACAATATAAAAATATATATTATATATTTGGTTATGGTGACTAAACGTAGGTGCAACAATGCAGCAAGTGTCCGTGCAGCAACCCGAGTCCTTTTACTGCTCATCTTCAAAACCTCTGCGAATTTGGGTTAACCTACGAGGTGAGGGGCTCTTTGGGAGGGCCATCTGAAAAGCAAGCAGGGAGTGAAACATCTGTTAAATTTTTTATTTAAAACCTGAATGGCATTATTTAGATTATTGGATGCAATTTTTGAAAACACCAAGCACTGAATGAGTGGAGAATTGTATTACAGCTGAAGGAATGGGGAGTTGGAAATTTGAGGGTAGTTGGCTTCAGAAAAGTACGGAGTGGCTATTCTCCGAGGAGTTGCTGACTTCTTCGTGGAGACTGTTAAGATAACCACATTTCACTTGGCAGAATATTTTACTTGATTCCTCAACACCAGCTCCACACTCCGCCAAGAAAGCCCTGCGGCATCTTTATTTTTGCCTTGGCTGGAGAAAATCAATATCCCTCCAGCTATCTTTACAACACACCCCATCGAGAGCATTCTGAACAGGTGTGTCACTCAGGGTTTATTTATTTATTTATAAAGGATTTTACCAGGAAGGATACATTGAGATTTCTCTCGTTTTCAAGTATGTCCTGGGTTCAAGTACATTGAAGTGTTACATTTACAGAAATACAAAGTAATACAATGTAAGATATTAACAACACAAATATACAGATTAACAGAAAATAAATATGTAGGAAATATAGTCACTAGGTTACATGTTTACAGGTGCATTCTGTATTGAGGTATGTTAACAGGGAAATTTTGAGTGACTTAAGACTGGTGGAAGATTTGATGGTGTCTGGGAGGTTATTCCATAATTGTGGTGCTCTGTAGGAAAATGAGGACCGAGCCACTGTCTTTTTGTATTGTGGTATTGCAAGTAAGGTGCTGGTCCTGGATCGGAGGTTATAGGATGAGGGAGCTGCTGGGGGAAGCAGTCTATTCAGGTAGGGTGGCAGCTTCCCAGAGATGCTCTTAAACACCAGGCTGGAAAGGTGAAGGGTGCGTCTGGATTCTAGCGATGGCCAGTTTAGCTGTTTTAACATGTCACAATGGTGGGTCATGTAGTTACATTGTAGCGCAAAGCGGCAGAATGAGTTATACAATGTAGTAAGTTTATGAAGGTGTGTTTGCGGGGCGGCTGCATACACTACATCTCCGTAATAAATAGCCGGCATAAGCATTTGCTGTACAATCTGCTTTCTTACCGCGGGACTCAGGCAGGATTTGTTTCTGTACAGGGCACCTAGTTTGGGGTAAAGTTTAGATGAGAGTTTTTCGATGTAGGGGCCAAAGGATAGATTAGGGTCCAACCACATACCTAGATATTTGAGAGAAGTGACTGTGGTCAGTGTGCCATTTGATATTGTCCCAACACATAGATGGGGATTTTGCAATTTGTGTAGTTTAGGTGCTGTTCCAAAGAGCATCGTTACAGTTTTGTCAGTATTTAAAAAAAGTTTGTTGTTTTTGATCCACTTTTCTACCTCTGTGAATTGTTCTTGCAGCACGGCCTCCAGCTGCGGGAGATTTGGTTTGCTGGTATAGATCACAGTGTCGTCTGCGTACATATGTACAGTTGAGGCTTTGCAGACGTTGGGCAGATCATTTATGAATATTGTGAATAGCAGGGGGCCTAGTATTGAGCCTTGGGGTACACCGCAAGTGACTGGGAGCGGGAGGGAGGAGCTGCCAGAAATTGACACATATTGTGATCGGTCGGATACATATGATTGAAACCAGGTTAGCGTGCGATCACCAATGCCAGAGTTTTTAAGTTTTTCTAACAAGATGCCATGGTCTACCGTGTCAAAGGCCTTGGCAAAATCAAGGAAGATGGCTCCAGTTAGGTTTCCTTGTTCCATCCCAGCTTGGATATCATTGCAGACTTTTAAAAGGGCAGTTGTGGTTGAGTGATTTGGGCGAAAGCCTGATTGATCCGGGGTTAAGTAGTTCCAATATTGATAATAATCACGTAATTGTGTGTAGACACATTTTTCCAAGACTTTTGACATTACAGGGAGCAACGATATCGGACGGTAGTTGGATACCAAAGTACGGTCACCACTTTTATGGATAGGTACCACTCTTGCAGTCTTCCAGAGCTTGGGTATGTAACCAGTTGCCAATGACTCATTTATTAGGGTTGCGACTGGATTTGCAATTGCTGGCGCACTGATTTTCAGCAGCATTGCTGGTATTTGATCAGGTCCAGACTGGTATTTCATTTTTTGCTTACGGAGAAGTTTAGTAACGACACTGACAGGCACTGGTCTAAAACTGAATTCCTGTCTGATACAGGGACATTGCACAGTTGGGGGGGCCTGACCTGCATGAGGCCTCTCTGATTGCATGTCATTTCCTAGCTTGGCAATCAAAGTGGTGGCACATCCAACAAAATAATCATTAAAGGCATTTGCTACATCTAGCGGGTGTTGCAGGGTTTGGTTGTTTACTTTGACAGCAGCTGGCTGGGAGTGGACTGGGGGTGCTTGTATGTTACTTATGGTTCTCCAAAAGTTTCTAGGGTTTGAGATGTTATTGTTTAGATTTTCATTGAAGTAATGGGCTTTGGCCATTTTTGTTTGTTTTGTGCATTCATTCCGACATTTTCGGTATTCGTAGTGATCGTTCATGGAACCAGTACTCTTGAAATTTGACCACCGTGAATCTCTAAGCTGGTACATTAGTGTAAGATCAGCTGTAACCCAGGGGAGATGAGTCCCTTTTACTCGCACTTTACGCAGCGGGGCATGCAGGGCCGGATTAATGTAGGGGCGGATGGAGCGGCCGCTCCAGGCCCCTTCCATTAAATAGGCCCACAGCTGCCCCAAGAATAGAGGAGCCGCCGTCCGTCCGACAGGTCTTCACACACACCGTCATGAAGCCGATGCGCTCAAGCGGCCCCACCGTGTTGTAAAATATGCAGGAGTATTTTGGGGCAGAGCAGCCACTAGGTGTCGCTCATCAGCTGCTCTCTGAGACACGGCTGCTCCTCCCCATCCTCCAGCACCTCTTCCTGTTTCCAGCCATGTGGAAGGAAGGCGACTGGTAAGTAGAGCAGGAGCAGCTGAGCAACAGCCAGGGGGAAAGGTAAGCTTCCCCAGCTGATGATTCACCCGGGCAGCTTTTTTTTTTGTCATTTACCTTCACCCCTTACCCCCCACCCCCGCAGCTCTCCCTCTGAACTCATTCGGAAGGAGGGGGGCAGCATGCAGGGGGGACTGTAAAGACACAGACATGCAGAGGGATCACAGACACAGAGAGAGGGAAATGAAAGAGAGGGGGGGATGAGAGAGAAAGGGGGGGATGAGAGAGAAAGGGGGGGATGAGAGAGAAAGGGGGGATGAGAGAGAAAGGGGGGATGAGAGAGAAAGGGGGGGATGAGAGAGAAAGGGGGGGATGAGAGAGAAAGGGGATGATGAGAGAAAGGGGGGGATGAGAGAGAAAGGGGGGAAATGAGAGAGAAGGATGAGAGAGAAGGGGGGATGAAGAGAAAGGGGGATGAGAGAGAAGGGGGGGATGAGAGAGAAAGGGGGGGATGAGAGAGAAAGGGGGGGATGAGAGAGGGGGGATGAGAGAGAAGGGGGGGATGAGAGAGAAGGGGGGGATGAGAGAGAAAGGGGGATGAGAGAGAAAGGGGGATGAGAGAGAAAGGGGGGGATGAGAGAGAAAGGGGGATGAGAGAGAAGGGGGGGATGAGAGAGAAGGGGGGATGAGAGAGAAAGGGGGGATGAGAGAGAAGGGGGGATGAGAGAGAAAGGGGGGATGAGAGAGAAAGGGGGATGAGAGAGAAAAGGGGGATGAGAGAGAAGGGGGGATGAGAGAGAAAGGGGAATGAGAGAGAAAGGGGGGGATGAGAGAGAAGGGGGGGATGAGAGAGAAAGGGGGGATGAGAGAAAGGGGGGGATGAGAGAGAAGGGGGATGAGAGAAAAGGGGGGGATGGAGAGAAAAGGGGGATGAGAGAGAAAGGGGGATGAGAGAGAAAGGGGGGGATGAGAGAGAAAGGGGGATGAGAGAGAAAGGGGGATGAGAGAGAAAGGGGGGATGAGAGAGAAAGGGGGGGATGAAGAGAAAGGGGGATGAGAGAGAAAGGGGGATGAGAGAGAAAGGGGGATGAAGAGAAAGGGGGGGAATGAGAGAGAAAGGGGGGGATGAGAGAGAAGGGGGATGAGAGAGAAAGGGGGATGAGAGAGAAAGGGGGGATGAGAGAGAAGGGGGGATGAGAGAAAAGGGGGGATGAGAGAGAAGGGGGGGATGAGAGAGAAAGGGGGATGAGAGAGAAAGGGGGATGAGAGGAGAAGGGGGGATGAGAGAGAAAGGGGGGATGAAGAGAGAAGGGGGGATGAGAGAGAAAAAGGGGATGAGAGAGAAGGGGGGGATGGGATGAGAAAGGGGGATGAAGAGAAAGGGGGATGAGAGAGAAAGGGGATGAAAGAAAGGGGATGAAAGAGAGGGGGATGAAAGAGAGAGGGGGATGAAAGAGAAAGGGGAAGAAAGGGGGGTGGAAAAGAAGGGGAATGAAAGAGAAGGGGAATGAAAGAGAGGGGAATGAAAGAGAAGGGGAATGAAAGAGAGGGGGGATGAGAGAGAGGGGGGATGAAAGAGGGAGGGATGAAAGAGAGGGGGATGAAAGAGAGGGGATGAAAGAGAGGGGGTTGAGAGAGAGAGGGGGGATGAGAGAGAGAGGGGATGAAAGAGAGGGAATGAAAGAGAGGGGGAATTAAGAGGGGGGATGAAAGAGAGGGGATGAAAGAGAAAGGGAATAAAAGAGGGGATGAAAGAGAAAGGGAATAAAAGAGGGGATGAAAGAGAAAGGGAATAAAAGAGGGGGAGTGAAAGAGAGGGGGAATGAAAGAGGGGGGATGAGAGAGAGGGGGAATGAAAGAGAGAGGGGGAATGAAAGAGAGGAGTCACAGAGAGACAGGAGTCACAGAGGGATGAGAGGAGTACAGAGAGCGAAGGATGAGAGAGGAGTACAGAGAGAGCGAAGGATGAGAGAGGAGTACAGAGAGAGCGAGGGATGAGATGCGTACAGAGAGAGCGAGGGATTAGGGAGGAGTACAGAGAGCGAAGGATGAGAGGAGTACAGAGAGGGATGAGAGGCGAGTACAGAGAGGGATGAGAGAGGCGTACAAAAAGAGCGAGGGATGAGAGGAGTACAGAGAGAGCGAGGGGTGAGAGAGGAGTACAGAGAGAGGGATGAGCGAGGCGTACAGAAAGAGCGGGATTAGGGAGGAGTACAGAGAGCGAGGATGAGAGGAGTACAAAGAGGATGAGAGGCGTACAGAGACGAAGGATGAGAGAGGCGTACAGAGAGAGGGATGAGAGAGTCGTACAGAGAGAGGGATGAGAGAGGCGTACAGAGAGAGGGATGAGAGAGGCGTACAGAGAGAGGATGAGAGAGGAGTAGATGTGAGGATGAGAGGAGTCACAGAGAGGAGATGAGAGGAGTATACAGAGCGAGGATGAGAGAGGAGTTCAGAGAGAGTGAGGGATGAGAGAGGAGTACAGAGAGAGGATGAGAGGAGTACAGAGAGAGGGATGAGAGAGGAGTACAGAGAGAGGGATGAGAGAGGAGTACAGAGAGAGGGATGAGAGAGGAGTACAGAGAGAGGGATGAGAGAGGAGTAGAGGGATGAGAGAGGAGTATAGAGAGAGCGAGGGATGAGAGAGGAGTACAGAGTGAGGGATGAGAGAGGAGATACAGAGAGAGGGATGAGAGAGAGTAGAGGGATGAGAGAGGAGTATAGAGAGAGCGAGGGATGAGAGAGGAGGCACAGAGTGAATAACCCCTTCTGTTAACGCACTCCTACGTCAGTCACCCAGCCACAAATCCACTCCTAGTTCTCTCCAGCCACACACATTCATCAATCTCTATGCATAGCCCCCATTCACATCACATTCAGTCACTTCACTCCTATAAATGATTTTTTTTTTGCAGCAGATATTTTTATTATTTATGGACCTTTATCATTTAAACACATTTTAATGCATTTTTATTGGTTTAAATACAAGATAGTGTAGTTCCATTTATTGTTTTTTGTCTGCAGTCCAGCGGGCTTCAGTGGTGTTCGGCTGTCAGTCCGGCAGCATTTGGCTGGGACCCTGGGTTGTCCATAGTCACATAGACAACCCAGGAAGTCTGCCATCGTACGACCTAGGTTGTCCGTAGTCTGACGACCACATTGGACGTCAGAATATGGACCCAGTGGACGGTCAGCCTAAGTATATTTTTAAAAAAGGTGTAAATATCCTTTCAGATAAGCAAAGCAATGCGGATGGTTGCCTCAGTATCTAAAAATAGGCCCACCGAAATCCTCAGCACCAGGCCCATGATACCCTTAATCCGGCCCTGGGGGCATGGGAATTCCAGACTTGCAGGAGCTCAGACTGAAAGTATTCAACTGCACAGTCTAGGTCTGGGATTAGGTTTAGCCTGTACCAGGGGAGCTGTTTGAGATCACTTAGGAAGGATTCAAGAATAAATTTCTTGAAAGACCTGGTGGTTATTACCTTTGGGGTAGATTTCAAGGCCTTAATTTTGCGCACGCAGTACACTAGACAATGGTCACTAAAGCTATTAGCAAGAACGCCTGCCTCCTGTATTCTATCAGGAGATGAGGAGAGAATCCAGTCCAACAAGGTATGGTTAGGGCTTTTCATATTAATGCGAGTGGGGGAGGAGATTAATTGAGTTAGCTGCAAAGTTTTAAACAGCGAGCAGTGTTTATTGTTTTTAGGATTTAGCCAATCTGTATTAAAATCGCCAAGGACCAGCAGTTCACTTTTTGGTTTTGGGCAAGTAGGTTATTAAGGATTTGAGATATGTCAGAGAGGGAGTGCACTGGAGAGCTCGGTGGGCGATAGAACCAGCAACAATGATTGATTTACTGAATGGGATCTCAATTATACCAGAGAAGAAATCAAAGGTGACAGGAGAGCTAGAAGTCTGTAAGGGGGTGAACTTTATGGACTCCTCAACATAAATAACAATTCCCCCTCCTCTCTTTGCTCTGTCTTTTCTAAAACATGAATACCCCTGTATTGATATGGCAGAGTCTGGTACTTTTGGGGTTAACCATAACTCTGTGAGCACAATGATTTTGGGTTTGTAATAACAACACCAAGCCTGAAGCTCATCCAATTTAGGGATTAAACTGCGGATGTTACAGTGCACAAATGAGAGGCCTTTTTTAGTGGGGAGACTAAAGGTTGTGTCAC
This sequence comes from Leptobrachium leishanense, assembly GCA_009667805.1. Classification (NCBI taxonomy): domain Eukaryota; kingdom Metazoa; phylum Chordata; class Amphibia; order Anura; family Megophryidae; genus Leptobrachium; species Leptobrachium leishanense. Next base: position 261,912,535 of record CM019064.1, read on the forward strand.
CTATAGGACCAGGGTTAGTTTCCACATCGTTTGCCAGGGAAAGTAGCAGAATAAATAGGAATTTGGACAGTGTTTTCTTTTGATAATGTGGTTGCAGAGTTTTAAATCTTTGTGTGGGGGTAGGAGGGCTGGATTTTAACACTCTCCACCAGCACTCAGCTGATAGGTTAAAAGAACTGAGCAGGCTGTGGTGTATTGGCACTGGTTTTCAAAGAGATCCGAATTGCTGGCGAAAGGTAACCGAATGCCGAAATTCAGCATTCGGTTACCTTTCCTGGCCATTCGGCTATTCAGAGAGCAGGCAGGTCGCCAAATCCTGGCGCATTGCCTGTTCGAGGGCAGTGAAATCCCCATAGAGAAAAAATGCTTAGTCTATTCAGAGAACACAAAACAGCAGGGAAAAGATGCCGAAATGCTCTGTCATTCGGTGGTTTCATTCGGCAGATTTATTCAGGAGAATCCCATAGGCTTCAATGTTAAAAATGTTCCCGTTTTAATTAGGGATGCACCGATACTACTTCTTTAAGACAGAGTACGAGTACCGATGCTTTTTAAAAGTACTCACAGATACCGATACTTTTATTTTAGGTCATGTGACCACTTTCCAATAAGAACATACCTCATATAAAAATGCCCCCTGCTCACATGTATAAACCCCCCCGAGATATATATATATAGAATGCCCCCAGCTCACATGTAGCTTGCCCCCAGCTCACATGTAGCATGCCCCCAGCCTAACATGGATATTGCCCCCAGCCTAACATGGATATTGCCCCAACTCGTATGGATATTGCCCCAGCTCGTATGGATATTGCCCCAGCTCGTATGGATATTGCCCCAGCTCGTATGGATATTGCCCCAGCTCGTATGGATATTGCCCCAGCTCGTATGGATATTGCCCCAGCTCGTATGGATATTGCCCCAGCTAGTATGGATATTTCCCCAGCTCGTATGGATATTGCCCCAGCTCGTATGGATATGCTCCATCTCATATGGATATTGCCCCCAGCGCTTACCTATACGCTGGGGAAGCTGGTCGCGTGCACGAAAAGCACGCGGCCAGCGTTTCCCTTCCACGGCAGCGATCCTCACCCGTCTGAAGGTCCGGTCACGCTGCTGTGATGCGATCACGTGGCCTCCGGGCGCATCTGTGACGCTGACTCCAGCCGTGAGGCAGTGTCACAGAAGCACCCGGAGGCCGCGTAAACGCGTCACAGCAGCGCGACCGGACCTTCAGACAGGTGAGTATCGCTGCCGCCGGAGGGGAACACTGGCCGCGTGCTTTTCATGCACACAGCCAGCTTCCCCAGCCCCGCGGCCCAGTGCTGGCTTCCGGTATCGGGGGGGGGGGGGTGTATTGGGCCATTTGCACGAGTGCCAAGTACTCGTGCAAATGGCAGTATCGGCGCATCCCTAGTTTTAATGCAATATCTAATAAACCGTTTATTAGAATATTCTGCAGTAAAAAGTCTTTATACATTTTTTAGGATCTTTTAGGCATTTTTAGGGATTTTTTTGCGAAAATTATTTTTCTGTTTTTTTTTTTTTCAATAGTTTTTTCTTTTTTCTGTAACAGCCCTTTTTATTATCATTCATTGGATCTTATATGTAAATTTCAGAAATTTTCGCTCAGTTTCTTTGCGGGGGCTTTTCCCTGCACTACGACGGCCCTGTGGTGCTTGCTGAATACACCGCAGGGTCGTCGAAATGGGAACGCCGAATCGCACCGAATTGAAGAAAACAAAAACTCACCGAACGTGCGGTGACTTTTCGATTCTCTTCGAATAACCCTGACTGTCTGGTTTGAGAGTTGCTCGTTTCGTATTGCTAGGCCCCGCAGCAGATAGTGAGGAAAGCTTAGAAGAACATAGCATGGGATGAAAGTGAGCAATTTGCCGGCTGAGCGGGATGGGAGATAGCAGGTGGTTCATCAGTTACAGTTCTAAGCACCAGTGTTGGAGAGATTGTGTGGTTTGCCAAATTTAATGAAGGTAACATGTGATTCTGTGGATGAATGAGTAAGGTAAAGAGTTTTTGGTTGTCTTAGTTAGGTGGGAGTGAGGATATGATTAAATGAGGCAGATACGGGAGACTGTCATTGTATGGTTGATAAGACAGAAGTGAGCAGGTTGGCTCACTAAGTGAAATGGTAGAGATCATGTGATTGGTTGAGTGCTATAGGAATGAGCATGCAAGTGTGCACACACAAATACATACACATCACAAACAACACAGTAACATGCATACATTCACTCTCTCCTGTAGTGCTGAGATGTGAGGAGTGCCATGGCGGAGGTAGCTGTGGTGGAGCTGCTATGTAAGGGAGAACATGCTGCCTCTGCTGAAGCCCCGCCCCCTCCTGTGCGCATGAGAGGATGCTGTCGGTTAGAGAAAGTCCCGTCTTTCCTCTGTGTGTGAGAGGAGTGTCTGAGGTAACGGAAAGCAGCCATGAAACGGTCTTGTAATAAACCCCAAAACCTGTAAGTGACTTATTGAAGAATAAAAAGGCATATCTGAATATTGTCAGTATATAACAGTTGCCCTTTTAAGTACTGTAGACTACACCTACTCTATATTTTAATAGATTAATCCGGTAAGAGGCAAAACCAGGTAAATAGCATGTAAATAAACAGATATACATGCCTGAAATTTCTGCCTCAAGGCTCTGGTCATCATTGGAGTTAGTCCAGTACCATTCTCCTTGTTATCACGATCATATATTGGGGTTCCTCCAGGGCTTCTGTGGGAGGGAGAGAAATTGAAAACGTTAATGATTTTAGACTTCGCCACAAGGTACACCAACAGGAGTAGTCCTAAGAATGTCCGTACTGGTTTACCATAAACCAGAATATCAGTATTAGTCTGGCATTTCCTCATTAGCTGAAACCATATGAGTAAGGCTAGGGTCAGACTGAGGCAGTGCGAACGCGCGTTCTGGCGCACTTAATCACGGCCGTGCTAGCAGCAGATGCCGGGCAATGACGGCCAATATACGAAGTACGGTCGCACAAAAGTGCGGTCGCGCAACGCAAGCGGCAAACAAACGCATTTTTTCGAGAACGTGAAACCACTAGTACTGACGTACAGAGTGCGCTGCGTCCACTAGCGGCGTGTGTGCGTGATTAGGAGACGTCAGACGCTGCTAATGTCCGGCCAACATAACGTCCAGACCCAAAAAGTGTTTTATTGATGATCCGTACAAAATCACGGATGAAACTGCGCATTGTATGACCGCTATTGCGTATTCCGTGAAAAAATACGTCCATTCGTTCGAACGCACTTTTTCACGGACAACGCGAAAAATGCGTTAGTCTGACCCTAGCCTTACACAAAACTCTAAATATTCTGATCGATAAAAATGTTTCAACGGTTTAGCCCATCTACTCTGTCTTAATTGAATACGGCGGGCTTTGAATAATACCTGCTCTGTGTCTCTAGACAGGTATCAGTCTTTACACAGCCACATTGAGAACCCATCACATTTAATGAAAGAAAGAAAAAGGAGAGGGTAAAGAAAGAAAAAAAAAATGGTTTGTTATTTTGTTATTTCTGTATACAATGTGCTTGTAAAGACATGGTACAAAGGAACGCAGTCTGTAACCAGGAGAACATGATTACTTGTTTTCAGAAGGTGCCTGCTATTAGTCATGGCTGAAAGCAGTATCAGACCTTTATGTTCCATCCAGCATTTTAATACAGAGCTCCGCTAGGGTAAAAATGATTATTAGATTGGCTTTCCCTGCAACACTAGTTTTCATTTCTTATGGTCTGCATTTTGCAGCTCATTATTCATAGGAAACCAGTTTAATATTGACCACCAGATAAATATGTGAGTGTAGACATACAGTCAGGTCCAGAAATATTGGGACATTGACACAATTCTAACATCTTTGGCTCTATACACCACCACAATGGAGTTGGAATGAAACAAACACAATGTGCTTTAACTGCAGACTGTCAGCTTTAATTTGAGGGTATGTACATCCAACTCAGGTGAACGGTGTAGGACTTACAGCAGTTTGAAGATGTGCCTCCCACTTGTTAAGGGACCAAAAGTAATGGGACAATTGGCTTCTCAGCTGGTCCATGGCCAGGTGTGTGATATTCCCTCATTACTCCAATCACAATGTGCAGATAAAAGGCCCAGAGTTCATTTCAAGTGTGCTATTTGCATTTGGAATCTGTTGCTGTCAACTCTCAAGATGAGATCCAAAGAGCTGTCACTATCAGTGAAGCAAGCCATCATTAGGCTGAAAAAACAAAACAAACCCATCAGAGAGATAGTAAGAACAATAGGCGTGGCCAAAACAACTGTTTGGAACATTCTCAAAAAGAAGGAACGCACCGGTGAGCTCAGCAACACCAAAAGACCCGGGAGACCACGGAAAACTGTGGTGGATGACCGAAGAATGCTTTCCCTGGTGAAGAAAACACCCTTCACAACAGTTGGCCAGTTTAAGAACACTCTCCAGGAGGTAGGTGTAGGTGTGTCAAAGTCAACAATCAAAAGAAGACTTCACCAGAGTGAATACCAGATGTAAACCATTGGTGAGCCTCAAAAACAGGAAGGCCAGATTAGAGTTTGTCAAACAACACCTAACAAAGCCTTCACAGTTCTGGAACAAGATCCTATGGGCAGATGAGACCAAGATTAACTTGTACCAGAGTGATGGGAAGAGAAGAGTATGGAGAAGGAAAGGAACTGCTCATGATCCTAAGCATGCCACCTCACCAGTGAAGCATGGTGGTGGTAGTGTCATGGCGTGGGCATGTATGGCTGCCAATGGAACTGGTTCTCTTGTATTTATTGATGATGTGACTGCTGACAAAAGCAGCAGGATGAATTCTGAAGTGTTTCGGGCAATATTATCTGCTCACATTCAGCCAAATGCTGCAGAACTCATTGGACGGCGCTTCACAGTGCAGATGGACAATGACCCAAAGCATACTGCAAAAGCAACCAAAGAGTTTTTGAAGGGACAGAAGTGGAATGTTATGCAATGGCCAAGTCAATCACCTGACCTGAATCCCATTGAGCATGCATTTCACTTGCTGAAGACAAAACTGAAGGGAAAATGCCCCAAGAACAAGCAGGAACTGAAGACAGTTGCAGTAGAGGCCTGGCAGAGCATCACCAGGGATGAAACCCAGCGTCTGGTGGTGTCTATGCGTTCCAGACTTCAGGCTGTGATTGACTGCAAAGGATTTGCAACCAAGTATTAAGAAGGGAAAGTTTGATTTTATGATAATTATTCTGTCCCATTACCTTTGGTCCCTTAACAAGCGGGAGGCACATCTGGAAACTGCTGTAAGTCCTCCACCGTTCACCTGAGTTGGATGTACATACCCTCAAATTAAAGCTGACAGTCTGCAGTTAAAGCACATTGTGTTGGTTTCATTCCAACTCCATTGTGGTGGTGTATAGAGCCAAAGATGTTAGAATTGTGTCGATGTCCCAATATTTCTGGACCTGACTCTATACATGTACACACAGACATCCAAAGACAAATTATTATATGGATTTAGTGCGTTTGTGTATTTATTCACACATATAGCCTTGATTTCATATTAACGGAATACAGATATAAAAGATGAAAGATTTGATTAAGGTAATTTGTTTAAGATTTTTGCATAAATCAGATTTTAAAGTGCCTTGACAGGGCATGTCTCCCTTTATATAGTTCAGTGTTTTCTGTTGATCTATCGAATGCAAAATCTGAGATATTCGGTTTTTAAATTTCCCCAGCTTCCATGTGACTTCGGCATGCTGTAGTGAGGAGGTCGGCTGTGAGCAGAAAACTGTCCTGCAAGACCACCCTCTGCTCACTCTGTGTACCGTGCGGTCTGCCATTCACAATCTGAGTGACAGACCACGCAGCCCACCGACTGTGCACAAGCCCATCCTGTAGGACAACAGTCTGCTAGCAGCAACCCCTCCCCCCGAAACATAGCACCGGCCTGGGGGAGAAGGAGAAATATTAAAACGGACATATATACATTATATATAGAATTTACATTATATAGGTCAGCGAAAAACCACCCATCTATATAAAGGAGAGGTGCCCTGTCAAATGAGAAAACGTTATTTTGCCCATGACCGGTGCACTTTAAAATGGGAAAATAATCAGTCATATTACTGATAACAGTTCTGCAGGAATAGTAAATAAATGAAACTGTAATGACAATACCAAACAGAATTGCCAGCATAGACTAAGGCTAGGGTCAGACGAAAGCATTTTTCCCCGCGAACGTGAAAAAGTTCGTCCGAATGCATTGACGTATTTTTTCACGGAATGCGCAAAAACGGTCAGACGACGCGCATTTTCGGGCGTGATTTTGTACGGATCGTCAATAAAACTCTTTTTGCGTCTGGACGTTATGTAGGCTGGACATTAGCAGCGTCTGACATCTCCTAATCACGCACACACGCCGCTATGCCGCAGCTGCGCACTCAGTACGTCAGTACTAGCGGTTCAGCTTTCTCAAAAAAATGCATTCAAATTCCACTTGCGTTGCACGGCCGGACTTTTGTGCGGCCGTACATCGTATATATTGGCTGTCATTGCCCGTCATCTGCTGCTAGTGCGGCTGTAATTATGTGCGCCAGAACGCACGTTAAAAGTGCGCTGGTCTGACCCCAGCCTTAAGAAGAGCCTGTACTTGTTCACACAGCTATGCATTACTTTACAGGGAATTAAATTCTACCTATTCATTGTGTTGGGTAGACAACTAGGAAAAGTATAGGGATTTACTAAATATGTATGGATTGAGCTGCTGCAACACCTGTCAATTATACTGCTATTTCAATGACCAGTGATGTGCAAAGCCAGGCAAAGAGGCCTTCGAGTAAACGCACTATGTCCAGTAAACACACTTCTTGATAAGATATCACAAGGAAAGCGAACCAGTATAGAAGTTGATGTTCACATTTATATAACCAAATAAATTATTCCAATGGCTATTTAAATACGTGTCATAGTTTGTAGTAGCATACTCAATTAAAAAATTCCAGTAGACCAATTGTTTATTCAAGTGGATTTATTCCATCAACAGCAAAAATTACGACGTTTCGACCAACCGGTCTTTGTCAAGTCATTGGTCGAAACGTCATCATTTTTGCTGGTGATGGAATAAATCCACTTGAATGAACAATTGGTCTACTGGAATTTTTTTATTGAGTTTGCTGTTATAGGGTCGTGGAGCAAGGACCCTCTTCCTACCATTGACCATATATGGTGCCCGAAGCTGGATTGTTTTGCATTGTTTGTAGTAGCGCTTTCCTGCCTCTTAAAATAACATAAAAGCTTATTTCAAGTTCCACTTTAAAAACTGCTAAAATTAATATTCTGTGGCTGTCAGCCTATTGAAAATCAAGTTTGATGCTTTACATCCTCCACCAATGTGACAGCTGCACATGTTTCAGTTGTGGAGGAAGTCGGCAATCAAGCAATGAAGCCGTCTTCTAGAAAATGTTGACAATAGAAGAAGTTTGTGATTCAGCACGAGTCTAATAGATACAGACCCTATGCCTTTATATCACACAGAAGAAGCGGTCCGGTTTTGTGGAATAGGTTTCCACCACCTTACATGGACTATCCTCACTCCAGCCATATCACATTCAGCCTTGACCACACATATTTCACGAACGTGTCTGACAGCAGGGAGTTCTTCCTCATGACTGAGGAATTAACCGATTCTTCTATTTACCTCACCATGTTGACCTTCCTAAGGCGTCGTCTCACGTCTAGTGGACTTTTGTTGGGAGTTCCTCTGATAAAAAAAAAATTGAAATGTTATCTTAAAACGGTATGCCTGCAGCTCCTAAATTTACTTTACTTCAAACTGTACTTACTTAAAAACGCAGGAAAGGCGCCTGGGGTGCATCTTGGAGGATCTATTCAGATTAACACCCTGTAATTCTGATAGGGTAATGCGCGGAAATCGTTCTATGGGCTGTGATTCCACCTAAGAAGTTAAGGGAGGGAAGGCCTTTATTTGTAATGCGACTTTCAAAAGCCATCACAGTGCAGGAGAAAGCGCAGAGGCTGGTCTCAATGTCTAAGAGAGCCATAATACACAGGTTTCTAAAAAAGGGAGTCAGTCTCGTGAGAGTGGAGGCTGAATTCTAAAGACTTTAAATACTCTGCACAATTCTTTCTTCTTTTTTGCCCTGGCTTATAACCAATTCATGAAAACCTACGAATGCAAATTAATGTGGAACTCCGTAGAATTCTTGAAATATTAGGTACCGGTAGTTAAGTCTTGTCTATTTGAGCATGATTGTCAAGTTGATTCATCAGAAGTTTAGCATCAGAACTTTTGTTGCACTGTAAAATTCTGTTACAAACTGGGTACGCTGGGAGTTTTGATTTTATTTAAGCTAAAACTTTTGTAGTGATTTTTAGCTGCACGTACACCAAGAGATTTAGAAAATTCACGGTTTTATTTATTATAGCGCTTGGTGTGCACATATCACTGTTTGTATTTGTTGAAATGTGCCTTAAAAGAGTTATGCTACCATGTGTTTGCATTTGAAAGAAGGATCAATATATGCTTTGTACAAATATACTTTGTGTAACTCCATGTTGCTCGCCGTTTTCCGCAGCTTAACATTCAGCAGGTCTTTCAGAGTTATCTGGATTATGCCATCTTGGACCTTAGACACGTCCTGAAATATAAATAAAACAGACATTCATATTTATACATTATTATCAGTTATTATATTGATTCATGTGTAAACTGTTTGCATGAAGGGAATGTGTAGCCTGTAAAAGATATACAGCAGCCACATTTCCACAAAAGAGAACTGGATAAACTCAAGTTTTGGAAAGTGGCAACATCCAGGACTAGACCAGCAATTAGATAAACCTGGCTAAAGCCTATTCGGTAGCGTTAGTCAGGAGCCAGGGTACTCCTGGAGTGATTAATTGACATCTCTACTCAGCCATTGTCAGGTTCTCTGGTTTTGTAGACAACTGGACTATGATGAAGATAGATACAGAGCTTTAGGAAGGCTGTTGCATCAGTCAAAACATTGCTGCTAGCCCAATAAACCCTTTTCCAAATCAGAGTGCTGGGTTCATTCATCTTTTACTGTATGCTGAAGATGGAGTGACAGCAGGGAGCAACAGACTCCTACAATGATCCAGCTTCCTTACTGGCCAATAAGAGTATGTGGTTGTGCAATCAAAACCGGCTTGTCCCTGCTTGAACATATGCTCACTGAGCAGGACCAAGGTAGATAGATGTGGAATTAGAGGAGTCACGAAATTAAGTTATGTAGCATGATGGAGGCACCATAATTACAGTAGTGCTATAATGTCAAAAAAGCAATTGCATCTATCAGTGATCTTAACACTGCTTTCATGAGATATGAGGGGGGGGGGGAAGCTATTCATGAAATAATGGATTCAAATTGTAACCTGTCTAGTCCAGGAAAAATCAAACACCATTCCCCCTAGATGTCGATTGCATACAATTCCTAGAATTCCTTGATTAAAATAGGTAACCAGAGCATTAAACGAGTTGTAGTTCAGCGACACCTGGAAAGGGGGGGGGGTAGAGTTTGAGATCCATGATCTAGTCAACGCAAGCCCTAATATCTCTAGTTGTAATACTCCTGAAGGAAGGATTGCTTCTGATGCACACATCTTTTCAAAATTCATAAACAAATCTTTAAAACCGAAGTGATGATGTGCAACTCTAGAAAAATGGGTGTCTCTGCAGATTATTTCTCCACTTGCAATTCAGAGCTTTTGAGAATTTGCTGCAGAGGTTAACAGTGCGCTTGAAAAACAAATTATAAACCACAAAAGGGAGTTCTTTTTCTTCCAGAAATAAAACTGTTCCTGCTGAGATAATTCTATTGAAGGTGGAGCACACAAAAGCATGTTTTTGTGTCTATTGAAGCACAATATCACAAACAGTTCCCACCTTAGGTACTCTGTTGCTTTCCACTTTTTTTAGCAGAGGCTGTTTCTGGAGTTGGAAGGCGGGAGGAGGAAGTGGTGGTGGAGGAGGAGGCAGTGGTGGTGGAGGAGGCGGCGGTGGCGGGATGGATGTAAGTGGACACTGTTCTGCCGACTGGACATTAGATGCTATAGTAGGACTAGGAAACAATTTTTTTTTGTTGCAATTACAGCAGCAGGTATTGCTTGCAGGATAGGAATTTGTGTCTTGATTCTGCAGGAAACAAACAAAAACAAAAGATTTATTTTAATACAACTACTCGGAGACTGCTATTTGCATTTCCTTCTTGCTTTATTACAACAGTAGCACAGAAGTAATGATGAGAAAAAAATTGCATGTCAAAAAAAATGGACACAAGGTCGTAAAAACGCCATCCCTCACAAATCCTCCAATCCCAGTTTCCTCAATCCCTACAAATGCTGGTGATCCCAGAAGTTACCCCTCTTTCTTGCTGCTAAGCAGTACAGACAAATATATCCTTTCTCTTGGATTGTTGTGATGCGGTGGGCCATCCTCCCAGTTAAAGGCTAGCGTCAGATGAACGCAGTCATCATGTTCGTGTTGCCGCACAGTTTAAAGTCCATCGTGGCATTGATTTGTGATCAAGAGACCAACACACGAAGTACCTGCGCACCGAACACACAGGTGGCAACGGACGCCATTTAGGACTCAACATAAAAGCACTACGACGGACGGCCAGAGTGTGCCGCGTCCGCGTAGCAGCCTGTGTGTGTGATGACGCAGCGCATTTGCAACGTCCATCACGTTGACGCTCAGATGTTTTTTTTGGTCTGGCTGACTGTACCGATCTTTTAATTAAAAGGGATACTCTAGGCAACATGACCACCTAATCTTTTTTAGGTGGTCATGATGCCCTGAGTATGCCCTTGCCTGTCCCCCCTCCCTCCGCTCAGCAGATCAGCTGAAAACAGCTGAGAGAGGCGGAGGACTTTACTCCGCCCTCCCAGCTGTCAGTCACCAGAGCGGGATTCATATTTCCTGCTTCTGCCGACTATTGCCGTGTAGGAATAAGCGATGAAAGCGCGATGACGTCTCCAACTCGCCGCAGTAGCTGGCGGCAGCAAGCCGCCAGCATAGCCTGCGGCTCGGATTAGTGTTGCGCGCATCCTCTTGCGTGCAACACTAGTCCTCAGCAAATGGAGCCGGGATGAAGCCTGCCGATTGCTGGCTTACGTGAGAGGCGCGCATGCGCACTTCTCACGTAAACTATTAGCCAAGTGAAAGTAACAAGGACGGGAGCGGAAGAGGAGGGAGGTGAGTGTAAAGTAAAAAAAAAAAAAAAAAAAAAAAAAAGATGCTGTTGGAAACCAGTGGATTTTAGGGTAAGTATTACAGTTTTTAAAAAAAGAAGTAAATCCCTACCTAGTTAGTGAGGGAATAGGTTTAGTTTAATGTAAAAAAAAACGGGGGGGGGGGAGAGATTTTTGATTAGAGTGTTCCTTTAATTTTGATTCCCAGATTTCCCTTTATTTCTACATCTGTCAAAAAAAATGGACTGTGTGGTGTCTACAGTATCTTCTGTCAGTACGTCCTTCCGTTAGACTCCGTTCGTCTGACATTAGCCTATAACTTTGGATGACGGCTGCCGTCGTCATTAGATGCACAACACAGGAAAAACACTATTTGTGTTTTACAGGGTGCGTCTGCATTTCTCCTCACCATTTTTAGGCTCCACATCGTGGGCGGCTCAATTCTCCAAGAATAAAATCTGGCAGTGGAGGGATACAAACGCGGCCCTACAGACCGGGGTAAGAGAAGCTCCTGGATTCATTGGGCCCTCTGGTAAAACTTCGATATTGTAGAGGACACAAAATCGAAGGGCAAGGCATTATATACCCTCACGGTGCGTGGCTGGTTACAAAGAGCCCTTTGGGTTTATACGGAACGCTAACACGGCCTTGTCAACTGAAAGTCTTAACATCCTTTATGAAGGTGGACTCGCAACTAACAGGCATTGCTGACTCAGACCTTGGTAGCTCGTCGCAAGAGCTCTTATTTGGGGATGCATACGCAAAGGAAAAGGGGGTGTAACGAGAAGCCCTCGGCCGCAGTGACTCGTTCGCCTCCACCAGTTCCCAGATTCTCCCCTCAGCAAGCAGTGCTGAAACAATGTCAGATCTTAATTTCTGCCTATAAAGCAGACAACACTCTTCATATTCAATTAAGCAGACTCTCCCTGTTAACATTCCCACCCAGACATCTCAGCACCGCCATTCAGCCTGCTCTCCATCAGGTCCTCTCAGAGTGCAAGCTGTTGGGCAGGGGCTTCTCTGATACTGTTCTATGTGTTTAACTTGCATGTATATTGGTTATCCTGTCTCTCCCATTGTACAGTGCTACGATACTTGGTGGCGCCTTATAAATAACTAACTGCAGTCATACAGAGCAATGGTCCTTGCTTGGGGAGGATTCCAGGGGAGCAGCCCCTAAGGTGTCACAGTCCAACAAGTTCCCAGATCCGCATGTGGGGGGTAAGGATGGCAGCATGTAGCAGTTATTCCCAGTTGATGCCGCATAGCCGGCTACTGCTGTGTGAGCTCCTGGGGCCAAGAAGGGCTCAGCAACGTGGGTTCCCAATGGAGCTTCCTCCTGAAAATCACCACAACGGTAGCTCCCATGAGGAGGACCCTAACCCCGAAAGAGCACCCTGCTGGAGCAAGGGGTTTCATGGGCACCAAGGTTTAAAGTTTCTGCAGATGGCTCCATTAAAGTAAATGCTGTGCAGTCTTTGAATGGGATGGGTTGGCACGTCTAGCTCCTTGGATTGTGATTGGCTTGTGAAGGCATTTTGATTACGTGCTGATGGGGGGGGGGGGAAAATCACAAAAACGCCACTTTAAACATTAAAACATAGACAAATAGCTTACATGAGGGGAATAGCGGAGGAGCAAGGTTTTAGTACAGTCCACAGTCTCTGAGCAAGGGGATATGTGACAGGGTCCTATGTCAGCAACTTTACAATACTTCCATCTCTCTCAAGAGAGGTTTATAAAGGGAGAGTTTTTGGCCGAGCCGGTAGAACAAGGGAGCTAGCAAGCGGCCGTGCGGGGTCCTTTGGCTCTAATAGACCCCCATCTGCCCCAGACCGGGGACACCTACACATGGTCCTTTTTTTCCCCCTCTCTCACTGCTGGCGCAGTAGAGGAGCTTGCGGTACCTGTGGAACCTTCTCCTGGTGTTGCCCAACAGTTCAGCTCTTTAATGATTTACCAGCCTTCGCAGCTCTGGGTTGGGGGCTGTATTGCTCAGTTCCTACACAACTGGGAAAGGTTGACGTCGGACCTTTGGGTTCTCTCCGCTGTTCAGGGGATTCGGAAAGCGCTCATTCATGATTCAGTTCAGATTGGTCCCCCGTGTCACTTCTCAGGAGATCGGTTGATAGACCAATGAATCAGAGACTTGATCTGGAAAGGGCGGTGGAGTGCCCACAGACTACGAGCAACATTTTTTTTTGGTGCCCCAAAAAAGGGGGGCAGAATGGACCCGGTAAGAAATTACGAGTTAAATACCCATGTAGTGAATCACCACTTCAAAATGGAAGGTCTCCAGCACTTGCCAGACATTCTCCTTCGGGGGATTGATTGGCGAAGATGGACCTGAGGGAAGCTTACCTGTCGGTCTCGATGACCCAGAACAGCAGGGATTTCCTGCAGTTCCATTGGCAGCACCGTCTGTGGTGTTTCTCCAGTCTACCATTGGGCTCTCATCCACACCATTAAGCTTTACAAGAGAAAAAAAGATGGAAATCTATAGAAACGAGCGCCGATTACATGTACAACAAAACACTTTGGTGCGTATATAAATAAACCCACCATTTTGTCTGCCTCTCCTTAGCTGAAAAGCAGCAGGAGGGGCATGTAGTTGCGCAGAAGAGCAGCTTTTGGTACATTGGTTAGGACTCACTCTACAAAGAGGTGCCTTGTCGGGGCGAGTGCGCTTACGTTTCAATGGCATTAAAACAAACTAAAACCTCCTGATAGGGTTTTGTTGTACATGGAACTATATAGAAACGAGCGCAGATGACATCTTTTTTCTCTTGTTATGTTTTATACATGAACTGGGCTGTTACTCCTGGCTGTTGCAGCCACTCTGGTGAGTACAGACGCGACACCATTTTTTCTGTATGTATGAAGCTATACAAAGCTGTGGAGACCGGTGGTGATGGTTTTATGCGCAGAGGGTGTCTGCCTCATTTACCTGGATGACATCCTTCTGCTGTACCCAACAAAGTGTTTTTTACACCTAGAGTGGATGTTGCACTTTCTTCAGGATCTAGGATTCCTTATAAATGTAGAAAAGTCAATCCTCAAACTGACCTGATGCCTGGAGCTTCTGGGGCTCCCGATGGACTCTGACTCTGAGGTTCAGCCTCCCTACCCAGAAGTTCACAACCATTGAAAAAGAGGTGGGCATACTCCTGCGAAAAACACACATTCTCTGAGAGTTCTAGCATGCGTCATTTGTTTGATGTCTGTTACAAATTGATGGAGGTGGCTTGTCTATCTGTATTGGTGGATTATGGACCTCCCACCCTGGAATGGGAGGGACGTAATCCCACTAAAGCTGAGGTTAACGATAGAGTCGGATGCCTGCAGATCTGGTTGGGGTGCCCGGTGCGGGTCCATGGAACTCGGGGGCAGGTACTCCTTAGAGAAGTGCCTTCTCCACATCAACTGCCTGGAGTTGTAGGCGAGACTCTTCATCATTAAATTCTTTGCAAGAAGTCTGTCGGATTGTGCCGTCCTTCTCAAGATGGACAATTTGAGTAGTGTGCAACATAGCCCACACTCTCCAACACTTTTGCAGCAGAGTTTTGGACATTTTGCTTCCAGCAGAGGATCACTGATCGCTCAGTTCCTTCCAGGGCAAGACAATACAATATAGGACTGGAATTCCACACACACAGACTGGCATCTTCTGCCTTCCATCTTTGTTCAGTTTCTCAATCCTGTTTCTGCCTATGTTAATTGGTTTCTGCAGGCCATGTGGGTATACAGGTCAGCTCAGTGGGTTCTCACCCAGATACAAAGTTCCCTGGAATGTTTCAGTTGTTTTTGGCTTGGTCTGATAACTCTACCTTATCTCTACAATCAGCTGTCAACTAAACATCATGTTTTTCGTTTTGTTTTCCTGTAAAAGTGGGGGATGTGTGTACCTTAGATTATCCGACCAGTTATTTCGTTCCAGAAGGTATACATTTTGATGTAGCACGGTACACCAAAACATTGATTGCCTCAGTGTCTTACCCGGTTCTGCCAGATCACCCTTTATGGTGTCCTGTACATGGTTTGCAGGTCTATGAGGCCTGCTTGTTGGAGTGTCCTCCTGCGAGGATTTCCCCGCTCGGTCTTCTGTTTCTCCACACAACACCACGTGTTCTACGACATTGGAAAGATAGTTGCGATGGTTGATGGGACTGGCTGGTGTAGATGTGTCTTTGGTGCCTATTCTACTAGGAGTGCAATGGCTTCCTTGACTGTGAGATTGGTTGCAGATTACAGGAGATTATAAAGGCAGCAGATTGGTCAAGGGAATCTACCATGAGGAGGTTTTACTTAAAACCCCATGGCCATTGAATTGCTCCATATATTATTAGATGGGCAGTGAATCTGCAAATTGGAGCATCAGAGTAATTGCATTAAAATTGTTGAATTTTCTTATGCAAGACAGAACGTTTGAATTGTAATAACCACTCAGAGGCTAGTATTTGCCGCTGCTAACGCCCTTTGGATTAGTGTTGGTGTACCTATGTTCATTCAAAAAAAATAATAGAACATTAATACACCATATCCAATAAAGTTTATGTTCACTCGCTTGTGTTCTGTGTATTTCATACATTGTATGGCTTTGCCTGTATAGTTACTTTGGTATGATACTTTAATAAATCTGTTTTACCGTTTTTGACTCAATTGTCTTTTTTTGATGTTCCCACGTTATGTCTTGCCATGCATGCACTCAGTTATGGGAACCCTACCTAAGTCTTGTTCATATTTGTGTTCTCTCCGAAGCCTCCGGATTTAGTTTAGATCTTCTGGATCGTGTTCTTCATTACTTGACCCGTTCCTTGTTGGGATTTATCATCAATATCGTTGTTTATTGGGACCTTCTATTGTTGGCAAGAAAGAGGGAATTTCCAGGATCACTAACATTTGTTGGGATTGAGGATTTATGAGAAGAGGGGTTTATACCAGGTTGTATCAGTTTAATTAAGATCGCAATATATTTTTCATCATTCCTTCTGTGCTGCTATTGTAATAAATCAAAAAGGGAAATGAAAATCAGAGCGTCCGAGTGTTTATTAAAATTAGAATTTTGCATCTTGCATCGGGAATATGCTTTTTTTGTGGTTTGAGAATTAGACAGCTATAAATTATTTGTGTGCCATTAACCCCTTCACTACCAAGTGATTTTCTAAAAATCCACTGCCAGGATCCAGTGAATTTTTGGAAAATCTATTAATTATACAGTAAGAAATATTTGGCAATGTTCCCAATGTATTTGGCAGACAGATGTCGCTATCTACTCGCTAAATAGAGTTCCTGCATGTTTCCGTGGCAGCTAGGGAACCTCCGATATGTCAGAACATTTCTCAGCAGATTTTCAAATTGAAAGTTTATTTCGTACTAGCTGGATACCCGTGCTTCGCGAGGAATCGTCGGGCTATGCAGGAGATATTAGGTTCACAATCCGTTGGTTTAGTGGTGGTTGGTGATTGAAACACATAAGGGATGATGATAATAATAAACAATAAAATAGATGGGTTTAAGCCCTTTAATCCCACCAGCATCCCTGGGTTTTTTGTCTATGTAGCCGGGCTAATTACTTGCATAGTATTGACTTTCAATTTGTCCCTCAGATGATTTGCTCAGGACCTCCCTGTAAACAATATTCCAGGTTTTACTCTCTGGATGGAGGATGACCAGGCTGTCCGGTGAACTGAAATGGGATAGGTAATATGCAAAGGCGCTTGGGAGGGTATATAGAGATATGTATGAAAGTGGAGAATGTGTGAATTTGCAAGCCCTTAGGGATTTGTCAGACACCCAGCAGACACAAAAAAAATATACACTACAAAAAGGGGAAAGCTGACGCTGGCGAAACGTGTTTCAGATTTATTAACTTTTTATCCTTGCTTAAATATCGCTTTTATGCCAATATTTTGCTAAAATAAAAAAGGGCATTTTAAAGTACCAGATCCAAGGTCTTTTCTTGTTCCCCTTGACTATTCCTGCTGGGTTCCGGAGACTGTATGCGGTGTAAAGGAGGTTATAGGCTACCTAAAAAGGACCTCACAGGCTGTTCACACCCAGAGCCGGGCGAAGAGGCTCTGGGTGTAAGATCATCTGCAAAAGACAGATTCTCCATCATCTATGAGAAATCTATTCTAAATATTGTCCAGATACGTCCACTTACTGTAAAAGTGTCATGCAGTATATATATATCTCAATCTTGACACACATGTGCCTAAGGGGTTCCCCTTTTTGTCCGGTGAACTCTGGAGCACGCCACATACAACTGGCCCTGGGAGAAGCCAACTGGCCTTGGGAGAAACCGTCACTCGTCAGATGCACACCAGCCACTTTCAAAGTCTATCCCTATGCCTTATTGATGGTGATGATGTACCACACCTTAACGGGAAATTGTAGACGTTTGAACTCGAAGTGGTAGTCTGATGGGATCAGAGGAATTCTGGGTATGAAAACGGTTTCTCCCTGACTTACGCCTGTGAAAATCATGGCTTTGTCCTGAGTGAAGGAGAGCAACGTCTGCCAGTATGAACTGAGATAACGGCATGTGAGGCAAGTGGCAGTTGGAACAGATTTATTTTCAGGTGGGGGGGGGGATATAACTCCTTAGCATCAGAGCGTGTAAATAACTAATGCTCTGATGGTCATTTCGAAAAATCATTTTTTTTTTTTTTAAATTCTTTAGAGAATTATAAAACAAGTCTAATGTAATCAAACAAGATGATACGGCCAGTAAACGAATATCAAATAATGGAACCTTACAGCATTTAATAACAGGCAAAGAAGAAAAGGGAAAGGCGTATGTAAGGTCATATCCAAGTAGCAAAAAGTCCTGGCGAAAGAAAATAAAAGGGGGGATTAAAAGGGAGGCGTAAATCCTCTGCAATAAGGAGGCGCAATCACTTATGTAGCTAAGAAAACAGTCTGCAAAACTGAGCAGAATGGGGGGGGGGACTAGAAAATAGCAGTTAACCGGGGAATCCCGGCCATCCCTACTTTATAAAAAGAGAAGACAGGGGGTAAAAAAGGCAACAAAAATGTCTCATCCCGGGTAAATCTCCAGTGCGTTCGGTGAGATGCCTGCAACTGCCAAGTCGGTCCAAGCCATATCAAAGGTTGGTGACCGTGTACGGAACGTTAGCATAAGTGACTACCAAGGAGCCAGCCAGGCCCCACCGGTATCGAATCCCCTGACGGCAGACGTCACATCTCGAAATCGGCGACGTGCCAACAGAGTCATAAACGGGAGATCATGATACAGGGCCAACGTGACCACCTCAAACTTCACGGGGTCCCGGGCTCGACATAAGCACGACTTTGAGGCCACATCGCGAAAGACCACCACGACGTCCCTTCGTTTCCCTTTGGGGGCCGCAGCAGCCTTCCGGTCACGAAATGCTGCTCCAATTAGTTCCTTTGTATCAGAAGGTAGACCCGAGACCTGTATTGCGAGCCGACTCACGTATGGCAACAGATCTTCCGTGGGGACCGAGTCCGGGATACCCCTGACCCGTATATTATGGCGACGTGACTCCAACGTCTCCACAGAACGCGTTAGGACCTCCACCTGCGAGCGAAGACTGTCCACCTGGCCAGATAAGCTGGTCTGCTCCAGTTCGACCTCCTCCATCCGTACGTGCGCCGCTGTCACCTGAGTTCGGATCACCTCCACATCCGCTCAAACAGCCGCTACCTCTGGTCTCCACATTTCTCGAATTTCAGCTATGATCTTGCGAAGGTCCCCCTTCATAGAAGGGAGATTGTCATCCATAGTATTCAAGGGAATAGCATTATTGTCGAGTGTCCTCGTCAAGACTCCCTGCTCCCGGGGGTCCCGAGAGGAGCTATCACGTTCTGAGGCCATGCTACCAGTAGCTGAGGGTTGCGGATCGTCCAGCAAGTCTCCCTGCGGGAGAATATGTGCGGCCGCCAGGGATGCCGCCATCGCGGCCCTCCGCTTTTTTTGTGCCCGCTTCTTGGCTGCTGTGGACGCAGGTTGTGATCCCAGCGGCTGAAACGATGGGGAGAGCCAGGGCACCCCTGCAGCCTGAGGCCAGTAAGCGTTCTCCTCATCGGAGGTCTCGTATCCAGAGGGGAAGGGGGAGGAGGCAGTCACTCTCTGAGTAGCTGACCCATGCCTCATGGATTCCCTTATGTCCCGCTGTCGTGAGCCACTCTTCGAGGGAGCGCTGGGGGGGGGTTGCTTCTTACCCATGCAGGCGATCAAATCCGAAGTGGCACTGTAGAACTCTGCAGAGGCTTCAGAGAGACGCAGAGAAGGTATGCCCGAAGTATAGGCCCAAGCCTCCAGGGAGCCGGGATCCACCGTCGGGCACACCAGGCAGCACCAATCGCGTCCCCCGAAGCTTAATAGTTAGTCCAGGAAATATAAAAAGCAAGTTTGTGGGAAAACGAGTGGTATAAAGCAGCAAAACAGAAAGCCAACGCGAGCTCCGCAAAATGTGACCGCTCGCTTCCACAGCTAGCTCCGCCCCCTCGAAAAATCATTTTGTTATTGAGCACCTAGAAGTCGAGAGAAACATATGTGCCGAAATTCAAGTTTGTAGGCTTCACAGTTCTGGAGATATAGAATATATATATATATTTATTTTCGAAATGCCAACATCATGATATGTGTACAAAAGAAAGTAGGGTGAAGTTGGAGAAGGGTCAAAACAATTCACAATGGGAGGTCATACATAACGAAGCAATTATAGACATGTAGGAAAACCAATAGACATGCCCTACAAATATATCAAAATGCATAGCGAATAGATGTGTTGTATTCATGCTAATTCAGCTACCAAGTCCAACACAGGAAATAGGTAGGGAGTATCAATTTATTTGTGCGCCCCCTGCATGTGTTCACAATTCAAGATTATGACAGAGTTGAAGATCGTATCACCAATATTCATACAATATTCCTTAGCACATTTTGACTAGTTTAAGAACCTTGGGCATTATGCCCACACGGCTAAAACTTTGCTTTTGGGCTCCAGAAGGTGCACCCAAACAAAATTTGTTTGCTAATAAAAAAAATGTAATTTGCAATCATACAGCATAGCCCCTGATCATTTTTTTTTTTTTTTCATTGTAATAAAGTTTTATTGAGTTTTTAAACAGACATGACAATACATTGAATGCATAGCAGCATATTCAAGCAGTCGGAGTGCATGGAACATAGTAAAATGCGTAGTCTATAATGCGTCTCATTCAACATCATATATACATGCAAACATAGGTAACACAAATTTAAGTAAAAAGGGGGAGATAGAACCTGTGACAAGGGAATGAAAAGGGGGGGGGGGTTGGCCAGTCATTTGTTATTCAATTGCGGTCAGGGGAGATCTGCTGAATTGTGGGGTGGGGAGCAGGCTGGTTTCGACCAATAAAACCAACGCCGCAGATGTTTGGCGGAGGTGCCGGAGGATTGGTGCAACAGATCCTCTATGTCTCTGATTGGGTGGACGAAGTCCAACATTTCTCAAAGTGGGGGCTATCGGGGATTTCCAGTGCCTGGGCACCACAGCCTTGGCGGCATTCAGTAGACGAATATCAAGGGTGTTTCTGTAGGTGTCCACAGATAATGGCGTATGGTGGAGCAGCATGGCCGCTGGTGTGTAGGAAGGTGGAGAGTCAGATTTTGCTAATGGCATCGTGAACCAGTGTCCAGAAGGGTTGCAACACTGGGCAGGACCACCAAACATGTAGTAGGTCAGCGCGCTGTGATCCACACCTCCAGCAGGAGGCATCTGCCGTGGCCGAGTATGTAGCAATAGTGGTGGGCGCCCTATACCAACGCGACAGCAGCTTGTAAGCAGTTTCTTGTGTACGAGTAGCAATAGAACACCGGGTATTAAGCGCGAACATTTGAGTCCACTCTTCCTCTGTGAATGTTTGGTGGAGTTCTGTTTCCCATTTCGCCACATAGGAGGGTGTGGGAGGAGAGAGGTTTTGCAGGACACCGTATAGAGTCGAGATGCCATGTTGGGGAAGGGTCTTACGAGTGATCACTTGTTCAAATGTGGTCAGAGGGCGAGTATACTTGTCCAATGGAGCCAGGGAGCGGAGATAGGTTATGAGGCAGTGCATATGGAAGGTCGTGAGAAAGGAGTCAGGGTGAGCCAACGGTATGTCCTTTGGGGCTTTAGGTCGGTTACCATCTATGTACAGGCCAGGTAGGGGGTTCTGCGGTATGGCCGCGTCAGTGAGAGGTAGCAGTCGTGGCGAGAAGGCCGGCAAGTGACTGAGGGAGAAGCGGAGAAGGCCAGGGGGCCAGTTGTGTGGACTTCTGCAGCCGACACCAGATGGTCAATGTAACTGAAACTGTCGGGTGTGCGGGGATGTTAGTAAGGGCAGCGGTGCCTAAAAGCTCCACTCCACCAGATGCAGAAGGTGAACAGCATGAGAATAGCGCTGCAGATGTGGCAGAGCCAGGCCTCCACGAGAACGAGGAGCCGTCAGCAATGTCACGCTTCGTCTCGGCTTACTCCCGGCCCAGACATATCTAATGAAGAGAGATTGCAAGGAGCGGAAAAAGGCAGACGGGACATGTATCGGCAAGGTTTGCTGTAAATAAAGGACTCTTGGGAGAACGTTCATTTTAAGGACATTTATGCGCCCAAACCACGTGATGTGCGGAATGGCCCATCGAGTAAGGTCTCTTTCCAGGACCCGAAGTAGGGGGACGAAATTTGTAGCATAGAGATTTGATACCACTGGGGTGAGGTGGACTCCGAGATACTTAAGAGAGGATGTACACCATCGAAAGGGGAATGTGGATTGAATGTGTGTGCTAAGGGGGGCAGGAATTGAAATATTCAGAATTTCCGATTTTTGACATGTTAATTTTATAGGTACTTAGCGAGCCATATTCGCGGAGTAATACAATGAGTGAAGGTAGGGAAATCTGGGGCTGCTGTATAAAAAATAGCAGATCATCTGCATATGCCGCTACCTTGTGTGTGGCGCCCAACACAAACACCATGGATGGAAGGGTTGGCCCTGATAGTGCAAATAAAAGAGGGGAGAGAGGGCAACCCTGGCGAGTGCCGTTTTTAATGATGAAAGGGGAGGACAAGGTACCATTTAGATTAATGCGGGCGGTAGGGAAGTCATAGAAGGCAGTTATCCAGCGCAAGGCATTGGGGCCAAACCCCATATGGTGTAGAGTCTGAAATAAGAAAGGCCAGTGCACCCTATCAAACGCCTTCTCAGCGTCGGTGGAGAGGAGCAGGGTCGGACCGGCGCCGGGTCTCTGGGCAGCATGGATAAAGTTAATGGCCAGCGTAGTATTATCGCGCCCCTCCCTCCCTGGGATAAATCCTGTCTGGTCAGGGTGGATCAGGTGTCTCATATGTTTTGCGATGCGCAGAGCAAGTACCTTAGCAAAGAGTTTTACGTCCTGATTCAGGAGGGAGATCGGTCTATAAATTAGCACACAGGGCGTGATCTTTGTCCGGTTTAGGGATTAATGTGATGGTGGCAGAGAGTGTTTGTGGGGCAATTTGGGATGCAGGTTCAGTCAGGCCGTTAAAGGAAGCCAGCCAGGCACGAGAGAGGAATTTTTCGCATGTTTTATAGTATTTAAGGGTAAGGCCATCAAGTCCCGGGGTTTTATCCACCGGTGCTCGCTTGATCGCTTCATGCAGTTCCTCCGCAGTGATTGGACCTTCAATAGGAGGACCTCATGCGTGGCGTCAGTTTTGAGCGTAAATGAGTGGGAAGGAAGCGCTGGGTGATGTCAGGGGCCGTCTGTTTGGGAGCGGGGGTGAGGCCGTATAGCTTAGTAAAGTAATCATGAAAGAGGCCAAGCATATCTTTCGGGAGGGTAACGGTGGTTCCCTGGGGGGAGCGAAGATGGGGGACATATAGTGCCTGTCGGTGGGTTCGGGAGGCGTTGGCCAGAAGTCTGCCGCATTTATTACCATGTTCATGGAAGGTTTTACGTACCGTCAGGAAGGCCTTCTGAGCCCTGTTATTAAAGAGGGAGCGGAGCTGTGACCCAAGGTCCAGCAATTCAGCGTAGGTGTTGTCGTCAGAGTGCAGTTTATGGGATCATTCCAGGGCCGCTATGCGCTGCAATAGGGATTCCTGCTGCTCTGTGTGTTCTCTCGTACGTCTCGCGCCCTGTTGTATAAGGTATCCCCTGATGACAGCCTTATGGGTTTCCCAAATAATCTGCGGGGAACAATCGGGTGTGTCATTCTCTGTAAAATAGTTGTGTAGTGCGTCGTGGAGGCCTTCTTTAATCTGGGGGTCAGTAAGAAGGGATTCATTGAGGCGCCAGAGTTTCTCCCTAGGGCGGGCGAGGAGAACGTGATCAGGACCGGGCAATGATCTGACCAGGTCATGGGGCCTATGGGGCAGATTCCAGGAGGTGCATACTGCCAAAAGGGAGGAAGATGTAGTCGAGGCGTGTGTAGAGCTGGTGCGGCGCGCTGTAGTATGTGTAATCTCGTGTGGAGGGGAAGAGCGCGCGCCAGCAGTCCATCAATCTCAGGGATTGTAGCGCAAGTCGAGTGCAACGGAGGACGGTGTGTGGGATGCTAGTGACACCTCTAGAGGTATCCAGGCGAGCGTCAAGCGGTAGGTTGAGGTCACATCCCACCACTAGGATGCCCTCCTGGAAGTCCTGCAGTCGACGAAGTATAGAACGAATGGCAGAGTGTTGTTGTCGATTCGGGAGGTATACCGAGACAAATTGTACCATTGCGCACCAATTTGGCCCCTCACAAACGTGTAACGACCAGCGGGATCTAGCAAAGAGGTCGAGTTACTGAACAGGGTGGAGCGGGAAAACAGCACCGCAGTGCCGCAAACTTTACCAGCTGTAGCATTACTGAAATAACCAGTAGGATATTTGTGGTTTTTGAAGGAGGGAGGCCGGGCATGTGGAAAATGGGTTTCCTGCACTAATACTACGTCAGCGTGAAGTGAGGTAAATTCCCGAGGGCCGCATGGCGTTTTTCGGATATGTTCAGGCCTTTCGCGTTAATTGAGAGAACTTTAAGAGTGCGGGGGACAGTGGCCATGGTATAATCGTGAGGGAGATAACAATATGAAAGGACTGGGGAGGGGGATGGGGGGGGGCACCCAGTAGGACAAACCAGGTACAGGGGAACAAAGACAGAAAACCAATTACAATGGTACAAATATATACACAAGGAGCATGTGCCTAAGGAGACAAGTCACCACGCCACTGAGTGGGCGTGGGGGAGTCTCAGGTCACAGAGGGGGGGGTACGTACACCACCGATCCCACTGTGTAGGCACTGATTCGGGGGGGGGACCCGGCGCAGGACGGTCAACAGTGAAAATCGAATAATATAACAACGAATTCAGATTGCAACTTAGCAAGAGATATTAGGAACACGGCTGAATAGAAAAAGCAAAAAATTCAAAAAGCACACAGGAGGCGCCGAACGCGCAGCCCCCAGGTCGGATAAGTACATGGGTGTGCTCAGGAAGAAGAAAAAGAGAGAAAGTAGCGGTTCTCACTGGCCACCCCTGAGGCGCATAGAGCCGTGCAGTGCTTTAGGCCGTAAACGGTAAGAGCAGGCCGGTGGAGGTTCAAGGGCGGAGGAGGAACCTTGCCACCATTCGTATTACACAAGTCAGCCAGGAAAGAGGCTCGAGCGATAGGGCGTACCTCAGGCCTAATAACACATAAAAAAGGATACTGACATTGTCAAGGTCTTCGAATCAGCTAGGTGCCGATACCAGCCTAGGGCGTCTTCCGCAACAGAGAGAGAGATCCAGAGGTCCCAGAAAAACTCAGACGGAGCCGATGGAGGCCATTTCAATCCACCGGTGCCTGCGAGGAGGAGGAACGGCGTCTGCGGCGGGATCTTCGCGGGCGTGATGGAGCCTGTTCCGGCGGCATGTAAAGCAGTGCCAGGTCTGGCCAAGCCGGGAGCGTGTCCGGTGGAAGGGAGAGTTCCTCTAAAAACAGCGGGAGATCCAGTTCGCTGCTAAGATTAAGAGGTCCCGATGGCGTGCGGACTTGGAGGCCAAACAGAAATAGCCACTTGTATTGAAGTTTCATGTCCTGCAAGGCAGCCGTGAGCGGACGTAGCATGCGTCTGGACTGCAAGGTAGCGGGTGAGAGATCCTGGAATAGCGAGAGCTTAGCCCCCGCAAAATCAATGGTGCGAGAGCCCCGGGCCGCTGCCAGTATGGAGTCTTTCAGCAAATCACATTGCGCGGGGGAGCGTCAGGTGGGCCCTTCGGTCTCAGTGCTCTGTGATAGCGTTCCATTTCGATATCCGTGGCAGGGTCCCTTTCCAAAATGTCATTAAATAAAGTGATGAGGGTGCATTTTAATTCCTCCTGTGAGTTTTCTAACTCCGGAAGGCCTCGAACCCTTATGTTATTCCGGCGATTTCTGTTCTCTACATTTTCTAAATGGCGAGCCATCATTTGTAAGGCCGAGCGCTGCGTGGTTATTGCAGAGGAGTGGGCCGCTATCGTGGCAAACTGCTGTTCCTGTGTCACCTCCACGTGCTGTAGCCTGGTCTGTATGCCGCCAAGATCTGTGCGCAGCGCGCGGATTTCTGAGAGGGAAGCTCCCAGTTCAGTGGTGGCAATGGCTAAGTCCTCTTTACTGGGGAGATATTGTAGGAGTTGGCGGAGGTCATTTGGGGGGTCCCAAACACTCACCGAGTGCGTTGGAGAGCTGGAGGCCGAGAAGCATGCGGCGGCGGCCATCTTGGAATCCGGGTCAGCGATTTCAGCGGTCGAAAGAGGGGCTAAAAACGGCCTGATGGACCCATTCTGCTGGCTCCAAGTGGGTTCTGGGGGGCCAGGGGTGTGTGGGGGCTTCTTGGCTTTACCCATGGGTGCGGATGTGCAGCGGAAAAGGGGTAAAAACAGCGCGCTCAGCGGAGCTCACTGATCAAGCGGCCATCTTCCTGGACGTCCCGGCCACGCCCCCCTGATCATTTTAACACGATCTCTGGCTGCTGCGGCTGCTACTGCTGATCGTGTATACACGATAACAGTGAAAGAGTCAAGAAGAAAGTGTAATTTACATGGTATTCACAGTAAATTATGTATATTAGTAAACTGTATTGATCTAAAAAAAAAGATTTTTAAAATCAAAACTTTAGCTACGTAGTAATTCAAGGGATCAATCCAAGCGCCTGGAAAAGCAACAGAATTTTAATGCATTGATGTATCAGTAACTTGATGGAGGCTACTGGGATTAATTTTAGCAATTTGGCTGGATATTTGCTGAATTGCTCCAGTTTTGGCATTACTGGGGCACCTTATTCATCATTGGACAGCAGGTTTTGTCTTTGCCTTAAATTCCTTACAAGGTCAGGACTATATCCCCAGTTCAGCCCAAGCCGATGATGGGGTTTGTCAGGTGTGCACCTCTATAAAGACACTGGGCTGGTCAGAAAGATGTTTTGACCTCAACCTTAGCACTCCAGATGTTTGAGCTACAGCTCTCCTAAGGCTCTGCCAACCTCATGATAGATGTAGTTCCAAAACATCTGGAGGGCCTATGTTGAGCACCCCTGCTGTAGAGCAATCACTGTCACACACAGGGATCATTTTCTGCACAGTGTGTCAGATTTTAAACGTAGAATTTGTGGGGGGGGGGGGTTCTCCCATCTTTGCAAAAGGAGTTTGCAAGGCAAGACCTCTGTATTTACAATCCCTTATCTGATCTGCTGTCTTGGGCTGAATGGAAACTTGATCAGGCAGACCTGAACCAAATGGGTTGGGGGTGTTGGACAAACAGCCAGCACTCACTAGTACAATTGGTATTTTCTCCAAGGGCTTGTGTGGATGAACATCTACGAACCCTCTGGGACATTTGAAATCCGGAAATACACATGGAAAAGAGGTGCCGAACGCAAGTTAGGTTTTCTATGCAAGTCCCACTTTATTTCAAGAACTGTATTTGCACATTTTCTTATATTTTGTATATCTTGTTTTTGTGGTATCGGCACTGTGTAAAGTTTGTATTTTAATGTTTTAATGAAAAAAAGACAAAAACAAAGTACTGCTTTGATCTAGATAATTCATGCTTCTCGAATAGCTTGGTTTAGCATTACTGTAGAATATAGCATTTGGTAGATATATTAGCTGTATATGGTTGGGCTCCTGGATTGGGGTGGTATACAGCTGTTGGGGATTACAAAGTGCCCTATTTCCTTTCATGGTGACAGCGTATAGTCGGAAGGGTGTGTATGGTTTAAGGTGGTTAGGTTGGCATAACTTGGGGCCCTGAGAGCAGGTAGAGTTAGCAAGTCTAGAGGCTTGGAGCTTTAACCCCTTGTACACTCTCCCTCCACACGTAATGACTGGATAGGCAGATTTTGATCGTCACAATCACAACAGCCATACATGGCCCATCAGAGGAGATCCCTTGTAATCACAGTCAGAACGTAGTCCACAATAATTGTGGCCCAATGGGTATTTGCCCAGTGTATCCAGTGGCCAAACTGGGTCTATTTGAAGAACAGAACTAGAGAAGAGGGTTTAACAAGTAGAATATAAATTCTTGTTAAACATTGTCACGTGGGGATCAGTACCTAGGATGGGTATCCACATGCATAAAGGCTCCCTTCGTCTTCAGTATCCCGTAGGAGTATTAATTTTGGCCCAAACCCGCCTAGTCAATAGTTGGAGCTCATTGCAGGGTGAACACAAAATTGGGAATGATTTTATTCAGGGTTTTACAGTTACAAAAACAGACGGGGGAAGGGGGTGCAGAATACAAAAGTTAAAACTTGCCCCAGTGTTTCCATGCTGAATAGCCTCCAAGTAGACACAAACACACACACACACACACACACACACACACACACACACACAATGGCTGGGGAAGGTGGCAGGAAGATCTGGTTTAAACCACTTCCTGGGGTGGTGGTGTTGATGGAAGCAGGGAAAGACAAAGGAATTGATTACTTACAGATAGAACACAGCACAGTATATACATATACAAGGCTCTGAAGTAAGTACACAAGGGCAGGGCTTGACAAATTTGTTTGAATCTAGGAGTCAGGAGCCAACGTGTCGGCAAAGATTCGCATTTATCAAGATATACCTTGATAAAAGGCGAATTCTCGCCGAAACATTGGGAACCTTGACTCCGCATCTGGGAGTTGGTTTATACAGACCCAAATTATGATTTTAGCTGCTTCTATTTATTTATCACTTTGTTACCTGGTGCTTTTTGCTGTTAGGTATTTTTTGTGCATGTAGTCTTTTGGCTAATTTTTTGAGTCTAGAAGTGTAGCCGGTTGCTTCGAATTTCGGTTTGGCTGCTCTGAGATATATATATATATATATATATTTATTTTTGTGTTGTTAACATCTGTACATTGTGATGTTGTGATAGGGTTTTATTTGTTTACTTCTTTTCTTTGTGGTCATTGGACACCTTATTTACCCACTGCAGACACAGACCCACACACACAACAGACCTCATATATAAATACACTGCTCAAAAAAATAAAAGGGAACACAAACATAAAAGACATCCTAGATCGGAATGAATGAAATATTCTTATTAAATACTGTGGACATTACATTGTGTGATTTTGATTTTCATTGATCAGGTTAGTTGAATGTGCCGACAACAAATTGAGCAACCCATGGAGGTCTGGATTTGACGTTACACTCAAAATTAAAGTAGAAAACATTACTACAAGCTGATCCAACGTTAATGTAATGTCCTTCAAACAAGTCAAAATGAGGCTCATTAGTGTGTGTGTGTGGCCTCCACGTGCCTGTATGACCTCCCTACAATGCCTGGGCATGCTCCTGATGAGGTGGCGGATGGTCTTCTGAGGGATCTTCTCCCACACCTGGACTAAAGCATCCCCCAACTCCTGGACAGTCTGTGGTGCAACGTGGCGTTGGTGGATGGAGCGAGACATGACGTCCCAGATGTGCTCAATTGGATTCAGGTCTGGGGAACAGGTGGGCCAGTCCATAGCATCAATGCCTTGATCTTGCAGGAACTGCTGACACACTCCAGCCACATGAGGTCTAGCATTGTCTTGCATTATGAGGAACCCAGGGCCAACCGCACCAGCATATGGTCTCACAAGGGGTCTGAGGAGCTCATCTCGGTACCTACTGGCAGTCAGATTACCTCTGGTGAGCACATGGAGGGCTGTGCGGCCCCCTAAAGAAATGCCACCCCTCACCATTACGGACCCACTGCCAAACCGGTCATGCCGGAGGATGTTACAGGCAGCAGAACGTTCTCCACGGCTTCTCCAGACCCCGTCACATGTGCTCAGTGTGAACCTGCTTTCATCTGTGAAGAGCACAGGGCGCCAGTGACAAAGCTGCCAATCTTGGTGTTCTCTGGAAAATGCCACATGTCCTGCATGGTGTTGGGCTGTAAGCACAACCCCCACCTGTGGACGTCGGGCCTCATACCACCCTCATGGAGTCTGTTTCTGACCATTTGAGCAGCCACATGCACATTTGTGGCCCGCTGGAGGTCATTTTGCAGGGCTCTGGCAGTGCTCCTCCTGTCCCTCCTTGCACAAAGGCAGAGGTAGCGGTCCTGCTGCTGGGTTGTTGCCCTCCTATGGCCTCCTCTACGTCTCCTGATGTACTGGCCTGTCTCCTGGTAGAGCCTTCATGCTCTGGACACTACGCTGACAGCTCGCATTGATGTGCCATCCTGGATGAGCTGCACTACCTGAGCCACTTGTGTGGGTTGTAGACTCCGTCTCATGCTACCAGAAGTAGATAAGAGGAAAAGACATAGCTGCTGTACACCAGTTCCATATGCTACAGCTGTACGTGTAACTCACCTGAAGAGCTGTACTTAGTTTAGAAAATTCTGCCTCCAATTTTTGTAATCGCTGTCTAAGGGTACGCAGCTCCCGCTGACCAACAATCCGTGGAATGAAATACTATTAAAAAAAATACAAAAAGCACACAAACTTTGTATTAATTAAATAACAAATCTTGCATTATTAAGATTATATATAAACAAACATATACACACACTGAGAAAGGTTCCAATTTACAGTTGCCGATCAAAAACCTAATTTTATTACAAGACACGGATGCTCGTATTAATGCCAAAGTCACTTTATTACTGACTTCGGCAGCAAGAAATAATGTAAAACTAAAAAGGGGTAGCCCCCATGGACCCAATACTACAGTCCATCCATAAACATCCAGTGCAGCAGAAAGACTTCCTCTTTCTTGCTGCTCCACTGACAAGACAAGTATACTTTTATTTCTATTACTGTGGGAATATTTGTTTAAACCTGGTAAAGTATTACAGGCCAACGTTACAGACCCAATTCTTTTTCCATTCATTTAAATTTCCCTACTAACTATAACTGGTTGTCCAGTGGCCTGCAGGTGCGTGGCACAAGGCCAGTTCCTGGTCCCTTGTGGGTAGGCTCTACGGGTCTCTCCCCTTACTCCCAACCACTCAGGCGTCGCTAACCGCGGCGGCCAGTTCAAAAATCAAAGTCTTTGGTGTCTCCCTAAGGCAGTGATGGCGAACCTATGGCACGCGGGGCCGACAGGGTAGGCATGCGAGCCATAGGCTTGCCTCACTGCCGAGCATGCTTCTTCCTCCCAGCGCGCGCTTGCAAATGATGCTGCCAGGCCGCTCGTTGAGGTCCACCAGCCGCGATCTCGCAGAGTTAACTCAACGAGGGGCCAGGCAACATCCTATAGCGGAACGTGCTGGGAGGAAAAAAGCATGCTGTGAGGCGCCTGGCAAAGGATCAAGTGAGCTGGGCCAATATATGTCCATGGGTGAGCTGCTGGGGCCAATAGATAATTGTGAGTTGGGGCAATACATCCATGCGTGAGCAATATACAGTTGCAAGAAAAAGTATGTGAACCCTTTGGGATTACGTGGAGTTCTGCATGAATTGGTCATAAAATGTGCTCTGATCTTCATCTAAGTCACAACAATTTGAAAAACACAGTCTGCTTAAAATAATACAACACAAACATTATGTGTTTATTGAACAGAACATGTAAACATTCACAGTGCAGGGTGGAAAAAGTACGTGAACCTTTGGACTGGTTGACCCTCCTTTGGCAGCAATAACCTCAACCAAACGTTTCCTGTAGTTGCAGATCAGACCTGCACAACGATCTGGAGTAATTTTGGACCACTCCTCTCTTCACAAAACTGTTTCAGTGTAGCAATATTCTTGGGATGTCTGGTGTGAATCGCTCTCTTAAGGTCATGCCACAGCATTTCAATCGGGTTGAGTTCAGGACTCTGACTGGGCCACTCCATAAGGCGTATTTTGTTTTGTTGAAGCCATTCTTTTGTTGAATTACTTGTATGCTTTGGGTCATTGTCCTGTTGCATCACCCATCCTCTGCAGAGCTTCAGTTGGCGGACAGATGGTCTTACGTTTTCCTGAAAAATGTCTTGATAAACTCTGGAATTCATTTTACCATCAATGAAAACAATCCGTCCAGGCCATGAGGCAGCAAAGCTGCCCCAAACCATGATGCTCCCTCTGCCATGTTTTACAGTGGGGATGAGGTTTTGAGGTTGGTGTGCTGCACCTGTTTTTCTCCACACAGTGTTGTGTTTTTTTCCAAACAACTAAATTTTGGTTTCATCTGTCCACAGAATATTTTGCCAGTAGTGCTGTGGAACATCCAGGTGCTCTTTTGCAAACTTCAAACGTGCTGCAATATTCTTTTTTGACAGCAATGGCTTCCTCTGTGGTGTCCTCCCATGTACATTCTTGTTTAATGTTTTCCTTATTGTAGATGTGGCAACAAAATTGTTAGCATGTGCCAGAGATTTCTGTAAGTCTTTAGCTGACACTCTAGGATTCTTCTTTACCTCATTAAGCATTCTGCGCTGTGCTCTTGCAGTCATCTTTACAGGACGACCACGCCTAGGGAGAGTAGCAACAGTGCTGAACTTTCTCCATTTGTAGACAGTCTGTCTTACCGTGGACACATGAACATCAAGGCTTTTGGAGATACTTTTGTAACCCTTTCCAGCTTCATGCAAGTCAATAATTCTTGATCGTAGGTCTTCTGAGAGCTCTTTTCTGCGAGGCATGGTTCACATCAGGCAGTGCTTCTTGAAACCAGTAAACCCAAAACTGGTGTGTGTTTTTATAGGGCAGGACAGCTTTCAGCAACACATCCAATAATATCACACTGATTGGACTCAAGGTTGGCTCACTCCTGGCTCCAATTAGCTCTTGGAGAAGTCATTAGGCTAGGGGTTCACATACTTTTTCCACCCTGCACTGTGAATGTTTACATGTTATGTTCAATAAACACATGAAAACATATGTTTGTGTTGTATTATTTTAAGCAGACGGTTTTTCAAATTGTTGTGACTTAGATGAAGATCAGAGCAAATTTTATGACCAATTCATGCAAAACTCCACATAATCCCAAAGGGTTAAACACACTTTTTCTTGCAACTGTATCCATGTGTGAGCTGTGGGTAATATATCTATATATGTGAGATGGGGACAATATATATCCATGGGTGAGCTGCTGGGGGCAATATATATCCATAGGTGAGCTGCGGGGGCAATATATATCCACATGTGAGCTGCTGGGGGCAAAATATATCCATGGGTGAGCGGCTGGGGGCAAAATATATCCATGGGTGAGCTGCTGGGGGCAATATATAATTGTGAGTTGGGGCAATATATCCATATGTGAGCTGCTGGGGCAATATATATCCATGTGTGTTAAGGTTTTAAATTCGAATTCCTTCGTATTCATATGATCTGGTAATATTAGGGTGTAATTTTGCTACCAATTAATGTCTCTACTATTGTCTTACATTTATTTGTTATATGGGAGTGCTGCATATGAGTTACAATAGTTTAAATCATTTTATGTAAACCTCAGGGAGGGCTCGAGGGGGTGACACCATGATTTGCCACACAGGGTGACCCCATCCCTAGTGACGCCACTGCAACCACTCTCTAATGTGCTTCCACCACCGCCAGCATGAAGCACTGGCTAAGAGACGAGAGTTCCCAGCAGAGATCGGCTGCCAGTCGTCGATAGTGTTCTGCTGCATAGAACTCTGCTGTACCCGGAAACAGCGTGCAGCTCGCCGCGTTGTCGAAAAAGAACAAAACTTTTTCCTTTCCTGCTTCTTTTACATTTGGCGCAAAGAAAGCAAAATGCCCCACGGGACCACCTCTCCTGACCTGGGTGTCCCTATGGTTCCCGCAGTAACTGAACCTCAGCTCCACGCAAACCTGGCAAGGCTGAACCAAAGACGAGACACTGCATCTTTGAGTGTCGTGTCTTGTGACTCTCCCCCACATCTGATCGCAAGGGATGGCCCCACAAATGAGCCCCTACTCGCAGCGAGACTAGTTCGAGGTCCTAGAAGAGGACCAGGAATGCAGCCCCTTTGGAATCTGATTCCAACGTTTCTGGAGATTCCGAGGGTGTGACCACAGATCCCCAAGAGTGGCCTGCTTCGTGTGGGTCCGCAGACTCTATGGAAGCTCTGATACCACAAAAGTCTGTGGAAAGATTAGAGTCAGATGACGACTCCTTTGATCAGATTGTATTGAAACACCCTCCACCACTTCTTCGACTTGGTTTTAACTCCCAAGGTTGAAAAATACATTTACATTTACAAAACGGCCCTAGTTCATAAAACCAGGTCTAATTTACAGACCCTCCTGTGCAAGAGTCAAGTCCTAAAAAAAGAAGTGCGAGAACTCAAAGACTTCTGTCCTTCAATTAGAAATTATCTCACACTTAGCAGAAACACACACTCAAATCTGATATATTTATGTATATATATGAATTTTAGCAAAAATGATAAGTCACAATAATGATGTAATAACGAGATAATAAATCATATTTGTGATTTAACAGGGAAACATTTGACAGAAAGCCTGCATACAAGCTTTAGTGTGTGGGACCAAAGAGAACTCCGTTCCTTCTGCACAAATAGTGCAGGAACTGCATTTCCACGGATTCCTCCCAGACTTGACCCTTGCTCCTGTGACAGTCTGATTTGTCAGGTGCTTGATGTTTAGCCAGAAATGATCCAATTCCTGGCTAATACAGGATGGAACCCCTGAAAGGGAATGTACTTTCCTTCCACTCCTGCCAGGATAAATTGCTAGACGCTGTAGGACCCCTGGGCACAGATTCTAGAGATGCTGGAGCATTCCCACTTCATGGGGACGGCCCCAGATGTTCCTTTACTGAGAGGAAGAGCACAGCAGACCATCTGCCTGCTGGGAAACAGCAATATGGCCCTCACCACGTAGCGTAGTAAGTCAATCCTGCTCCGTACGGACCCCAACCTCCCCTCCCAGTAAAGATCTTGGTCCTGGTGCCAAGGGCAACCTTTTGGAGAAAATTGGAGACAAATGTGCAGTCAATGAATAGGGTGTTCTCTCACCCGCCAGGGTGTTATAGCAGGGCCGGCTAGCAAAGGACTGCCTGCCCCCCCCCCCCCGGTTCCCAGAGAGCCCTCCCTTACCGCAAAAGGAACCAACCTGTACAGCCTCTACAGTACCAGCATTTCTACTTGCAACACGCCTCCAAAAACACCACAGGACACGGGTCTTTCAGACCCAGACCCCAGGGCGAGTCAGGTTTCCTATCCTTGTGGGGGGGGGCAGAATTGCTCATTACTTAGATATGTGGGCATGTATAACAGTAGACCCTTGGGTTCTCCAAACCATCCAGTGTTCTTGAAAAGATTTGGTGGCAGTACCAACTCAGGACATCCCACCGACTCCCTCCTCGCGAAAAAGGCAATCCAACAAGTCCCGTTAACGTCCGAAGGGTTCTTATGCAACCTATTTCTAGTACCAAAGAAAGACGGCAGCTTTTGCCCCATCCTAAACGTTCACACCCTAAGCAGGTTCATGTCTTACCAACATTTCAAGATGGAAGGGATACATTGCTGAAGAGACCTATTTTGCCCCCAGGGGATTGGATGACAAAAGTGGACTTAACCGATGCATATTTGAAGGTTCCAGACCATCCCCGTCTGCACCACCTGTTACAATTTCTGTGGGAGGGCCAAAAATACCAGTTCATCGCAGGGTCAGTGAAATTAAATTTTAGTGCGGCAACCGAGAGCGCACCGAAATGTTGGTGACTTTACGGTTCTCTCTGAATAACCCCTAAAAAGGGTCAATTAAGTATACTGGATAAATATCAAAGTCAACATTGAGTTATGGATTTAAGGAGAAGGGGCGAGACATACAGGGTTATTCAAAG
This sequence comes from Leptobrachium leishanense, assembly GCA_009667805.1. NCBI lineage: Eukaryota > Metazoa > Chordata > Amphibia > Anura > Megophryidae > Leptobrachium > Leptobrachium leishanense. The sequence goes on from CM019064.1 coordinate 261,947,984, forward strand.
AGATCCGAATTGTGGCTGGAAGGTAACCGAACAGTGAAATTCAGAGTACGGTTACCTTTACTTGCCATTCAGCTATCCAGAGAGCAGGCAGTTCACCAAATGTTGGCGAATTGCCTGCACATACGGTGCCTGTGCGGTGCCTGTTCAAGGGCGGCGAAATCCCCATGGAGAAGCAATGCTTAGTCTATTCAGAGAACGAAAACCAGCAGTGAAAAGTTGCCGAATTGCCCTGCTGTTCGGCAGTTTCATTCGACAGGTTTATTCAGGCAAATCCCATAGGCTTCAATGATAAAAATATTCCCGTTTTAATCAAATATCTAATAAACCGTTGATTAGAATATTCTGCAGTAAAAAGTCTCTTTATAGATTTTTTAGGCATTTTTTTTAAAATAATTTTTTCCTTTTTCTGTAACAGCCCTTTTATTATGATTCATTGGATCTTATATTTAAATTTCAGACATTTCGTTCTGTAGTTTCTTTCCAAACAGCGTTTCACTTTTCAAATATTCCAGCGTACGGTTGTGGTTTTTTTTTTCACTCCATTCGTCTGCGGTGTCGGGTTTTTCAGGCGGCTGCTCTGCGCCGTGATCGGTGGCTGCTTGGGTTTCTCTGCAGTTTTCGGCGGGGTTATTACAGATATTTTTGCAGGTTTCGGTGTGCGTTCCGCAGGTTTTGCGGTGAGTGTTCGGCGGGTATGCGGCAGCTTTTCCCTGCAGTTCGACGGCCCTGTGGTGCTTGCTGAATACACAGCAGGGGTCGACAAAATGGGATTGCCAAATCACACCGAATTGAAGAGAACGAAAAGTCACTGAACGTGCGGTGACTTTTTGATTCTCTTTGAATAACCCTGATAATTTAACACTGATAATAAAAACTGCATTTTACAAAAAGGTATCACTGATGGTGCTTTGAAGACATGTTTAATACATTTGCATATTCCTGCTCTAGAAAAAGGAATCGAATGTACAGCTTCTGGCTCTTTAGGTTTACATGGAAATACTTACCTTTTTGACACTGATGTGAAACCACAACAACAAAGAGATAAAAGTCTTCACTGTGGAATTCACGGCATTCTTTACATGAGAGAATCCAAAGCATCCAGCAGGGATCAAACTCGAGTGCCAAGGCAGCTTAGTAACTGCTTGATCCGGTGCCCTAGAAGAGGAGATTAAAATACACTAACTGAAGGAGCAAAACAAAACTACACACTGAAATATAAAAAGGATAAGAATAAATAAGTATATATTTTTTTTTTTATCATCTGGAGAAAAAGGGAAACTTTTTTTTTTTTATTTACCACACTAAACTAAAACCATTATAGGAAAATTTGCTTATGACAGGGCTCAGCAGCCATGGCCCTGCAGATGTTTTGGAACTACAAATCCCATGAAGCCTGGCCAATCTAATGAGAAACAGAGCACCATGGCACCATCATCTGGAAGGCCATAGCTGGTGACCCCTGGTCTACAATATTAATATATAACTAGACATACTAAATCTGTGGCTCAATACTAAAGCAGTCTCCACTCTTCCTCCTGCCGCCTTTCGCTTACGCTATGTTTGGAAATACATCCCCCCAGTTATGACAGACAGCGGCATGATGGCTTTGATGCCAGCGTGACAATGTGCTCTGATCAGCAAGCAAGGTAATGGAGAGAACACATGTTCCAGTCATTAAATCCAAAGCAGTTGTCTGGTGTTTGCGGAGCCTTCTTGTTAGAGGAAATGACTGAGAAAAACCTGGGGGCATTTTCTTATAAGAATTCTATTCATTTCCTAGGACAATACAGCACAGTATGGAGAAAGCCCTTTTCCCCTATAGGGCTGTCAGCTGTCTGTTGATTAAAGAGTACCATAATTAGTATGCTCAGTGCTACAAACCTCAATCCACTTTTTGTCCTCGCGTTATAAAACCAAGTCTAGAGTTTCTCACATGTCAATAATAAATCTTTATCCATCACATTATACTCGAGTATCTACGGTACCCTGCCTTTATAGGTACTGTGGACAGCAGGCTTTGCTGGGAGCAGCAGAGAAGAAGACAAGCCCTGAAGTCGCTATTAAAGTACAAACTCTTTATTTTACTGGTAAGCGACTTTGCTGCCCAGTATTATAAGTGAGGGGGGAACGAATGTTCAGCTAGTCTCTGAATAAGGATTAAGCTTTTGATTTATGTTTGTTTTGTTTGTTTATTTGGATATACTCAAAAAATCTAAAAGGTGAATTGTCTAAACATATAAAACTTAGCTTTAATTACAGAATACGAAAAAAATGGTGCAACAGAAATTAAGTAACACAGTTGCAATAAAAAAATAATAATAAAAAAAACACATTTAAAAACTTGAACTGCCTCAGTAATTACAGGGTCAATATAATAAAAAGAAACAAAACAAGTCTTTGTGGTGATAGGTGTTATTCTTTCTCGCTGTCCTATTACCACAAACCCACAAAGGCTGGTTTCATTTCTTTAATTATATTGACCCTGTAAGGGTTCATGGGGGGGGGGACTCAGCAATAAAATAGGGAATTTAGACTTCCCATATAAGAACTATTGTTATACTTGGTACTTAGGCCTTTCCCGCCTCAGGGCATACTACACCGTCTGTGCCTTGAAGCCGCAGAACATACTTGTACGCCCTGCTGACTTCAATTGACCTACTTTACACCGCCCGGCAGTCGGCGTGTGCCGCTGCAGGACATCCTGAACTCAGGCCGTCCCCTTGCAGCCAATCGCGCACATCAGCTGCTAAGCGGGCCGTAGGAGGAGCCGAAAAGCAGGGCATACTAGTACATCCTGCTGGCGTTAACTCCTGCCCGCTGGGCACAACCCGCCTGGCGGCAAAGGGTTAAAGAAATTACTGAGACAATGCAAATTTTTAAATGTTTTTTTTTTTTTGTATTGCAACTGTGCTACTTAGGGTGGCCATCCACTGGGTCTGTTTTTGTGTGATGGTGGGATCATCCGATATCGTCTGACATTGTCCAACTGATCCCACAACATTGAGGTGAATCAGCACTCTTCCACTGCATCCGACCGCCATCAGACGACTTCAGACGATTTTTTTGTGACTACAACAGATTAGCGATCCCTCCAATTTGAAGTGGATTTTGTCAGATTAAATTGGACGATCTGGTACAAGTTACATGAAAAAGATTAATTGTATAGATAAACTGCCGTGCCACGGCAGGAAAATTGTCCATAGGAGAAGTGATTCAGTAAGACAGACCATAGGATTCCATGTAAAAAATATTTTCTACTTTATGTAAAGGGTCATCCAGACGTGGACCCCTTGCTTGATGTGCCTAGAGGGGTGTCAGCTATACCCTCCTGACGAGGCCCAATAAGGCCGAAACGATCGTCGGGGGTTGCTGCACCTCTCGTGCAGGGATGACGTCCTTGGCAATCAGCACTGGCCACCCTTTCTGGGTGAGAGCAGGCTGATTTGCATATGGAAAATTCATCCCTGTAATGGCACAATCAAGCTAAAACCTTGTTTGTGAGACCTGAGCGGGCACCCACCGTAGAGCAGGCCATTGTGCTGTTGCTCGTTCTCAGGACCCTCACAAACACCCCCCTTGTTTCTTATTTTATTCAACAGTTTATTTTTTTTCATCAACAACAAAAAGCCTTCAGCAAGGTTTTTTTTTTTGCAGCTTTGGCTGTGCTGGACGGGGGCTGTCTTTCGTGCCGAAATCCGTTGCAGCACCAAAGACAGTTTTTTTTTTCCTCCCTGCAGCGCATATTCTTTGCTCAGTGGTCTGTCAGCTGACCTGGGACATCCACTGGAAGCATCTGTGGACGACCCTGATCGGCCAACAGCATTCCCTCTCTTGCTCTGGAGGGGGTTTAGGTCGTAGGCCTTTTTAACCTTCAGTATGGACTTTCCACCTTCGTTCTCCACGCCAAAGTGTAAGCAAGGCGAAAGATGCTAGAAGGATGAGCAGTAGCCGTCCTCTACAAAGGGGCACTCGCTGAAGTCACTTCAGCATATCGCCGCTATGGAAGCTGGGAGGACGAGCGGCTCCATGTGGCTGGCCAGATACGACGCAGACTTCCATTTTTGTTAAATTTAAAATCGACACAAACCGACTGTATATAAAAGGAGGATGGCAATAGAGCTCTTTATTTCATTTTCTGGCACTGATGAAGCGCTGTTTGTGGTGCAAAATGCTTTTGGCCTGTGTTAATCTATTCTGATCTACACAGACAAAACGTACTCGACGCACGTTTCGCCATAATGGCTCGTTAGGACTCACTCCTGATGAGCCATTCTGGCGAAACGTGAGTTGAGTACGTTTTGTCTGTGTAGTCCAGGGTCAGAGATTTAGGCTAGGGTCAGACGAACGCATTTTTCACGTGCGTTTAGCCACACGAAATCACGGCCGTGCTAGCAGCAAATGACGTCCAATGCCGGGGAACATACGACGAACGGTCGCACGAAAGTTCGTCCGTGCAACGCAAGTGGCCAACGAACGCATTTTTTCAAGAACGTCAAACCGCTACTACTGACGTACAGAGTGCGCTGCGGCCACATAGCGGCGGGTGTGTGATTAGGAGATGTCAGACGCTGCTAATGTCCGGCTAACATAACGTCCAGACACAAAAAGTGTTTTATTGATGATCCGTACAAAATCACGGACGAAAAGTCCTCCTCCTCTATAATTCAATAAAAGTTAAGTTTTATCACACCTAGTGGGGGCTGGAGCTGCCTGTTGATCACTCAGTTGTTAAATGTTTTCCATGTTCAGGGTGAAGTCTCTGGTTTTCTCACCCCACAGTGAGCTATGACTAAGGAAAAGCTCTAAAATGTACCATATTGGTTTCTAGTCTCACATTACGTAGTCACACAACCGAGTTCTTCTCATTGATTACAGGGTTCCAGTGGGGATTCTGTTTCACCAGGGATTGGTTACCAGTCTCTTATTTGGATATACGGCTTTTACTGTGGCTGCAAAATAAAGCGAATCTTTGAACACTGAATGGGCTGTCCAGTGGCTAGATCACAACAGATATGATCTCAAGACATTTTCCTGTGTATTAATCCTTACCGTTCTGGGTTACATTGGGTAGTCTTTGGTTTACTTTTTGCCCACTGCCTCTTTTTGTTCTTGGAAGGTCTTTTTCTGGCTTGCAGGAACTTTGCCATGACCTAAGTGAAATGGATATATCCGTTAGATTGGATTAGAAAGTACAATTACCATTAAAGTGTGATAGTGAGGTTTTATGTTGAAAAAAATGTAACCTACTGTTAATAAAAAGAGAAAGAAAAGGTGGAAATCAACTCTCCTAAAGGGCCTAACCCTGACTATAAAATAACACACAACAAATGAAAAAAAAAAGGGAGAAATAAAAGGGCTCAGAATATATATAAAAGGTGAAAACAACAATGACAATATATAAACTTATTCCAGAGCCAAATACATGGTTTTGTGAAGGATACTGAAGGAAGTGGTCGTTCAAAGTGGTAGTGTGGAGTTGCTAGCTGGAGTGAGGAACTGCAAGGTCCACATTTTAAATCTGGTAAACACACAGCTACATTATGCTTTATCTCACCCTTTTACTCTTTACCTTTCTCCTAAAACGGAACTCCTGCCCTCAGCTATCTGCATCTCTCCTGCCCTTCCCACAGGAGCTCCTTTTTACCTCAGAACATGGGTCTCCCTCCAATTCTCGGACTTCCAATCACCCCCACTCACACAAATATCATTCCCACCTTCTCTTATCAATAAATTGCAATCTTTGAGCTTGGATTCCAATATTGTTGAATGGATTAGGCAGTGGCTGACAGGCAACAGAGGGTTGTGGTAAATGGAGTTTATTCGGCGCAAGGTCTTGTTACCAGTGGGGTACCTCAGGGGTCAGTACTTGGACCCATTCTATTTAATATTTTTATTAGTGATATTGCAGAAGGTATTAATGGAAAAGTATGTCTTTTTGCTGATGACACAAAGATTTGCAACAGGGTTGACGTTCCTGGAGGGATCAGCCAAATGACAAATGATTTAGGTAAACTAAAAAAATGGTGGGAGCTGTGGCAATTGAGTTTTAATGTGGATAAGTGCAAGATAATGCACCTGGGACGTAAAAACCCAAGGGCTGAATATAGAATATTTGATACAGTCCTAACCTCCACATCTGAGAAAAGGGATTTAGGGGTCATTATTTCAGAGGATCTAAGGGTAAGTAATCAATGTAATAGAGCAGCAGGAAATGCTAGCAGAATGCTTGGTTGTGTAGGGAGAGGTATTAGCAGTAGGAAAAGGGAAGTGCTCATGCCACTGTACAGAGCACTGGTGAGACCTCACTTGGAGTACTGTGTGCAGTACTGGAGACCGTATCTCCAGAAGGATATAGACATCTTAGAGAGAGTTCAGAGAAGGGCTACTAAAATGGTGTACGGCTTGAAGGAGAAAAGTTACCAGGAAAGGCTTAATGATCTTAACATGTACAGCTTGGAAAAAAGACGAGACAGAGGAGATATGATAGAAACATTTAAATACGTAAAGGGAATCCACAAGGTAGAGGAAGGGAGTATATTTAAAAGGAAACAAAGTAGCAAAACAAGAGGACATAGTCTTAGATTAGAGGGGCAAAGGTTTGAAAGCAACATCAGGAGGGGGGGCGTGTCCAGACGTTACAGCGCGTGGTCGCATGGCTGAATAGCTCCCGCGGCCAGCGCTGATTTTTTCAATCCTGCGACTTCCAAGGGGCAACCTGAGGCAAATTTCTTGCAACACAAGGTGAGGGAACTTACCCTGCACCTCCGATGGCACCTCCCAAGGCACAACGAGTGCTGGATCCCCCAAAAATCGGCCCGGAAAGACCGCGGTAAGGAGGCCCAAGATGGCAGATCCCCGCAGCATGAGCTGGCCCATGACCCAGACGCATCGCCCTCAGCAGCGCTCGGCCTTTCTGATTCCTTGCCCCCCTCAGAGTAGATTACATGCAATGCTGCAGGAGCTGCGTACAACGATACAGGCAGATATCAAAGGAGCGCTGCAGGAGCGGAGCCGGGACTTTCTGGACTTAGGTGAGCACACTGACGCGTTGGAAACCAAAGCGGATGACTTATGTTTGGCCCACAATGATCTGGTAGACAGGCATCAGGCCTTACAAGCGGCACATGACTCCTTAGCACTTAAAATGGCTGACGAAGATCGCTCCCGGCGTAATAATATTAGAATCAGGGGCATCGCAGAAGCAGTCACCCTAGCGGACTTACATCAATACCTTCTGGAGTTGTTTCAAACTTTGCTGCCTGAGGCCACGCCGCAAGACCTATTACTGGATCGAGCACACCGTCTACCACGAGCGAAAAACCTGCCCACATCGGTGGCCCGTGATGTTATTATACGGGTGCACTTTTTTCATATTAAAAGAGGCTTTAATGTCTGCGTCACGGAAGTCTTTGCCTTTACCTGCCCCTTATGCTGATATCTCTTTCTTCGCCGACTTGTCGGCTTCAACCATGTCCAAACGCCGTGAGTTCTCCTCTCTCACCAAGCTTCTTCGTACTCACAAGTTGGCGTACAGATGGGGGTTTCCTACGAAGCTCTTGATATGGAAGGAAGGAACCCTACATGTTGTTCCCGATGTTGCCACTGGGTTACAGTTTTTGAAAGAGTGGAATATTCTGGTGGATTTCTCACCTCCACGCGAGCCTTCTTCATCGCCGATCAAAGTCTCCCCAGAATGGCACAGAGTCCGGCCTAAATGATGGGTGTCCTTTCCTGTGTTACTCCTAAAATGTCCGGATTTCTGGACAGTTAACCCCATGGAGGGAGTGGTTCCTCCACTTGATCGCCTCGGGACCCTCTGCTTATAGATGCAGCGCTTGGTACTTGCGCTGAGTTCTGAGTAGCGAGCGTCCACTCGTCACCCGTTTGAGTCTCCTTAGCAGATATTCTTTGCATTTTTTCTTGCCACCTGGAATGACTCATTTTTGCTGTATTTTTGTGATGCAGCACTGTTTGTTTTGTGTTTTTTTTATTCTCAGTCCTTTTATTTTTCTTTCTCATTTTGTTTGTTGATATGCTCTCATGGTCATGGCTTTCATACTCCCCATGCCTCCCCTCTGTTATTTTTAGTCCTACCATGCATATTATATTGTCGTGGTTACTTATTCATGAGTAAACCTCAGTTCCGAATTTTCTCAATGAATGTTAGGGGACTGAATGTTCCGTTTAAACGTCATGCTCGGTTTCGTGATTTACATAAAAATAAGTCGGCGTTAGTCTGCGTGCAGGAGACGCATTTTAGTGCTCTGCGTACCCCACACTTAAAATCTGCTATGTATCCTGTTTCTTATCATTCTACTGCCCAGACGAAGTCCAAAGGCGTCTCAATTCTTTTTCATAAGGACTGGGTCTTTAAATGCTCGAACCAATATGCAGATCCGATGGGTCGCCTTTTGATTTTAGTAGGCACCATGAATGAACTACCAATAACTGTTGCTAATTTGTATTTGCCTAATGTTAATCCGGTATGTTTTCTTAAATAAGCTTATGGTAAAATTAAGAATATGATGGAGGGTTCCCTTTTCCTGTGTGGAGATTTTAACTGTGTGCCTGACTCGGCTATGGATACACGACCGGGCCAGACCCGCGCGCAGCCTCATAAACAGCCCCCCTCTAGTCGCCAACTGAATGATTTTTTTACGTTCCTCTGACTTATATGACACATGGAGAATTATCAACCCCTCAACCAGGGATTTTACCTTTTTCTCCCCAGTTCACTTGTCTTACAGTCGCATTGACTTATGTCTGATACATGGCTCTTCCGTCCCTCGCCTCCTAGCCGCCAGTATTGGCTCTATAACATGGTCTGACCACGCCCCTCTTATGATTGATTTTGAGGCGGACTACTCTGCTACGGGAATGGGGACTTGGCGACTAAATGACTCCCTTATTGTAAGTGACACGGATGTCTCTGATACGTTGGTGGTATTACAGGAATATTTTGCACTAAATGAGACAGGAGAGGTGGCCATTTCGTCAGCTTGGTTGGCGCATAAAGCCGTGGTGAGGGGCCATTTGATTCAAAGAGGGGCTAAACGGAAAAAGGCACTTGGCGCCCAGACGATCTCGATACAGCAGAAAATATCTGACTTGGAGTCCCGACATAAAAAAAGTCCTACACCTGACCTCTTTCTCGTTTAACAACCCTCCGACGGGATTTAATTCACTTGACTTTACAATCCTCTGAACGGGCCATAAGACGCTTAAACTACACGCATTATACCCAGGAAAATAAGGCTGGTCGCTTATTAGCATCTAAATTAAAATCTAAAAGACTTCAAACCAAAATATCTTACCTATTAGATAAGGGGGGGGGGGACAGGATTTACAACCCGTTAAAGATCACGGAGGAATTTGCTGACTACTACGCCTCTTTATATAATCTAAAGTCGGATCCTATGACCCACGACCCAAACCCAGATGAGATAACTAGATTCCTCCAGGGTGCAGACCTCCCCTCATTATCCCGATCACAGGCGGCAGATTTACTGGCTCCATTTACGGAGGAAGAGGTGTGCAAGGCCGTTAAGGCTCTCCCAAAGAATAAAGCCCCTGGGCCGGATGGTTTCTCTAATTTAGATTATCAGACTTTCGCAGATATTCTAATACCGACCCTTACGAGATTTTTCAATCAAATCAAAACCACAGGTGTAATACCCCCAGAAATGCTCCAAGCTACGGTTATAATGCTACCTAAACCTGGCAAACCCCCAACGAGCTGTGCGAATTTCCGTCCTATCTCATTATTAAATGTAGATGCTAAGCTGTACGCCAAGTTATTGGCGTCTAGAGTAGCACCTCTTCTTCCCCTTCTGATCTCAGCAGAACAGACTGGTTTCATACCAGGCAGACAAACATGTGACAATACCCGCCGCTTTTATAATATTATTGACATTGCCTATAGAACCAATACGCCTGGGCTCCTCTTGGCGCTGGATGCCGAGAAGGCATTCGACCGCCTGCACTGGGGCTATATGCGTAAGGCATTAGAATCCTTTGGCTTCCCTGCCCTATTTATTAATAGTATAATAGTATCATGAGTCTATATTCCTTCCCGACAGCAAAAGTCCTGGCGTCTGGGTTTCTTTCCTCCTCATTCTCCATTACCAACGGTACCAGACAGGGATGCCCTCTCTCCCCATTAATCTTTGTTTTGGCCCTGGAGCGGTTGGCCTCACGGATTAGGCAAGACCCTTCTATCTCTGGCATCTCTACCATAGATGGAACCCATAAGTTAGCTATGTTTGCTGATGATATTTTGATTTTTCTTACCTCCCCTAAAAAAATCTCTGCCATCTCTAATGCGCCAGCTTACCTCATATGGCCTGGTCTCCTACTATAAAAACAATGTGAGCAAGACGCAGGCACTTCCTCTACATGTTGATGATTTTTCGCTTTCCTCTTTACGTGCCTTGTACCCATTTGACTGGAGAACGACCTCTTTAAAATACTTAGGTATCTCTCTCACCAAATCCAGGGGCTCGATCCTTAAACTCAATTATAACCCCCTAATGACCTCTATCTCCTCCCAATTGACCTCCTGGCATGGCCTGGAGGTCTCTTGGATGGGACGCATGGCGGCTCTGAAAATGTGTATTCTACCCCAGATTCTCTATTTTTTCAGGAATATTCCAGTTTTTATCCCGGCTCATCTGTTGCTCCGCATGCAAAAAATGCTACATGCACACATATGGAAGGGGAAGCCTCCGCGAATTTCAGCTTCCACACTCAACGCGACTAGGCGCAGGGGGGGACCTAGGCTTTATAAATATTACAGTGTATTACAGGGCGGCTTTATTGGCTCAGCTCCTGTCCTCTATGTACCAGCGAGAAACGCCCTTATGGCTATGGATGGAGAATCCCTATACTGCCCCGCTTCGAGTCCATGACCTGCTGTGGTTCACGACGACTCCACATAGTACATTAGAAGGTATTCTACCTTCTACTGCTCATTCCCTTATGTCATGGCGCTTATGGTGTAGACAACTTTTACGGCCCTTCCCGTTGCTAAGCTTGGCCCCGCTGCGCTTCCTATGCCGTACTATCCAGGACCTGAACCTTGACCAATGGTTCCAGTTAGGTCTTACTCATATAAATCAGCTCTTCACAGCCTCCTCAATGAAAACCTTCCCGGACCTAACACAAGAGTTTTCCCTCCCCGCTAGCGACTGTTTCACGTACCTTAGAGTAAAACATGCACTGACACAACGAGGTATCTCTTCCTTTGCTGCGACGGACATTACAGCCTTTCACAGACTGTGCTTAGGTAAAAAAGTTATGAAAAAACCTTTGTCTTTATGCTATGACAGTTTGTTAAATGTGAACTCTAATAAGAAAACTGCCTTATATGACCAGATGGGACAAAGATTTGTCACTCAACTCCTCTATGGAGGACTGGTTCTATGCCACTGAAACGGTATATAAATACACTAGGAGCACTAATTTACGGGAATCACACCTTAAACTTTTATATAGATGGTATCTGACCCCGAATCGTTTGGCTCATATACCCGGACACTCTGGTATGTATTGGCGCTGTGGCACCTGTGTCGGATCTATTCTTCATATCTTTTGGCAATGTCCGCTCCTTGCTACCTTTTGGGGAAAAATTTGTAGATTGATATCTCACTGTTCCGGCCTGTCTCTGCCTTTATGCCCCAAACAATATCTGTTGCATATGCTTCCTATTACTATACAACAACGGCATAGAGGTATAATATCGATTATACTTAGCGTAGCTAAATCAACTATAGCGCGTCACTGGCTTTCTAAAGTCAGTCCCTCTATGAGGGAAGTCATGTCATCACTGGAGAATGTTTACCATTATGAGGGAATGTATCACAGGGCCGCTAACTCTCTATTCTTGTTTCAAGGTGTATGGGAAGGCTGGGAGGTTTTTGTAGCTTCTGGGGACTTGATATAATTGATGGGGTTGATGATATGATGATATGTGTGGCTGATGTTGGACCTAACTGAGCATATTCTTTATTCCTTTTTTTTTTTCTCTTCATTTTTACTCTATTTTTGGAGTATTTTTATAATTTTGTGTGTTTTTGTTATGCTTATTATTTTCATGTATTTTAGTTTAGAATGAAAATGTTGGTTCACCTGATTTGTCATAAGCAAAATTTAGGCTGCTGCTAGACTTGTTTCGTTGTAGGATCCTGCGCGATCCTTTTTTTTAATCAATATTTGCGTTTTATTTCTGGCATTTGTTCTTTACGTGTGAACCTCAATAATAACTTTTATATGGCAAAAAAAAGTAACACCAGGAAGCATTATTTTACTGAGAGGGTGGTGGATACATGGAACAGCTTTCCAGTTGAAGTGGTAGAGGCCAAAACAGTGATTGAATTTAAGCAGGTATGGGATAGGCATAAGGCTATCCTAAATAAAAAGATAAATCCAGGTAAAGTATCCATGGAATTGGGCAGACTAGATGGGCCGAAAGGTTCTTCTCTGCCGACATGTTCTATGTTTCTCTTTCTCACTCTCCTGCTGTTACTTTATGCAGGTGAAATCTCTAATCCTGGCCCCACAACAAATCCACTACTTCCCTCTCCTATCTCCAATGGACATAACATAACTCCATGCAATCCCAGCAACCTCATTCCCATAAGCCCACGGCATCTGTCCTCTATGTGCAACAAACTCACAGCTGTGAACGCCCTCTTCCTTGCAAACTCCTAGCTCTCACTGAAACCTGGCTAACTCCCTCTGACACTGCCCCCATTGCTGCTCTCTCACATTGCAGTCTACACTTCAGCCATATTCCCAGATCAGATGAGAAACATGGTGGTAGAGTTGGTATTCTGCTCTCTCCCACTTGTACCTACCAGCTCCTTCCTCTACCCCCATGTCTCTCCTCCTTTGAAGCACACTGCATCCACCTATTTCCTCCCCTGGCTCTCAGGGTGGCAGTCGTCTACCACCCACCAGGACCAACCTCCCAGTTCTTTGACCACATAGCTACCTGGCTTTCTCACTTCCTGTCTTCCATGCCCAATTCTTGGGGACTTCAACATTCCCAAGGATGATCCTTCTGCCCCCAAACTTCTTTCACTCACGTCCTCCCTTGGACTTACACAATCCTCCCTCCTCACTGTGAAGGTCATTCTATTGACCTTGTTTTTTCCAACCTCTGCTCAGTTTCTGATGTCACCTGGCGTCCTTTCCCCATCTCTGACCACCACCTTCTCTCTATCAGGACAACCTAAACACCCCGCTCCCCCATCCCAAACACGCACTCACAGAAATCTGCATGCTGTGAAACCCTGTCAATTCTCCAATCTACTTCAACATCTCCCCCACACCTCAACCGTCACCTGCCAATGACCACTATAACGCTACTTTTATCTCTGTTTAGACACACTTGCTCCTCCACGACTCTAAGGCTCCACACTGCCAGCTTCAGCCTTGGCACACACCCCAGAACACATTACCTGCAAAGATTTTTCTGCACTGCAGAGCGTGCCTGGAAGAAATCCCACTCTGAAGCTGAGCGCATCCTAGCACAGGAGGCAGCAATCAGCCGGGATTCCAGCTGATTGCTGCCCCCCCCCCGGGCATGTCAGCCCGGCACTCCGGGGGGTCCTTCTCTCCCGATCGCTGGGGTCCTGCAGCTGAAGGCAGGCACGGTTTGGAAGGGCACAGCCTGCCCTTCCAAACCGTGCATGCCTTTAACCCTTTGGGTGCCGGATCACGAGTCGGCGCCGAAAAGTGCCGAACCGTGATCCTCTCCTGGAGTTGGCCGACAACGAGCGCAAGCAAAAGACTTTCCCGGCGTCGCCCAGGAAGGTAAGTATCATCGCGGAGAGCAGCTGCAGGGCCTGTCCGAATGCCGATAGAGCATTTCGGACAGCCGCCCCAGCACCTCGGATGCCGGCAAGCCGGCTCAATGACGGATTCCGGTATCGGGGGTACTGCAGGAGTACCAAGTACTCCTGCAGTACCCGATATCAGCACCGATACCGATACTAGTATTGGTATCGGTGCAACCCTAATTAAGAGTGAGAGAAAGGGGGGGGTGTGAGGATCCTGAGGACGAGCAACAGCACTAATGGCCTGCTCTACAGTGGCCAGGACTGCCAAGGACGTCATCCCTGCACAAGAGGTGCAGCAACCGACGATAGTGTCAGCCTTGTTAGCTATACCCTCCTGACGAGGCCTGACACCCCTCTAGGCACATCAAGCAAGGGGTCCACGTCTGGATGACCCTGTATACTTAGGCCTCGTCAGGAGGAGTACAAGTATACAGGGTCATCCAGACGTGGACCCCCTTGCTTGATGTGCCTAGAGGGGTGTCAGCTATACCCTCCTGACGAGGCCTAACAAGGCCGAAACGATCGTCGGGGGTTGCTGCACCTCTCGTGCAGGGATGACATCCTTGGCAATCAGTACTGGCCACCCTCATTGGGTGAGAGCAGGCTGATTTGCATATGGAGCATTCATCCCTGTAATGGCACAAGCAAGCTAAAACCTTGTGAGATCTGAGCGGGCACCCACCATAGAGCAGGCCACTAGTGCTGTTGCTAGTCCTCAGGATCCTCACTGCAGAATTAAATTCAAAATCTGTACCCCGACCTACAAAGCTCTCACCAACTCCGCTCCCCACTAATCACCAAATACACCCCAGCCCGCTCTCTAAGAACAAACAGTGACCTGCGCCTAGCTCCTCCTCGAATCACCTCTTCCCATGATAGACTGCAGGATTTCTCACGTGCAGCCCCCCATCCTCTGGACATCTCTCCCTCGTACTATCAGACTTTCCCCTCCTTCAAACGCTCTTCAAACACAGGCTTCCCTAAATAGGAATGTCTTATCACCCACTCACTGACGCAACCAGTTCATCACTCTCACCTTGCAGTCCTCTCCTCCTGTTTCCACCACCAACCCTTCTAGATTGTGAGTTCCCACAGGAATAGGGCCCTGGTTTCCTCCTGTACTGGTTTGTAAAATGTTGTTCAAATGTATTGTAACCCTATGTTGTGCCCACAGTACAGCACTGCAGAACATGCTGGCGCTTTATAAAGAATGATGATAATAATAATAATAATACTCAGTCTAGGGTCTTACCATAAATTCCTATGATCTTAGCAGGGCTGCGGGAGTTGAAAAAAATATACCATTTATACAGTTCCCTCATTTGGTTAGGCCAAAAATAGTCTGTCTCCAAATGAGAACAGAGTCTCACCAGGCGAGACTGAAAAATCCTGCCTCTACATTTCCCACAGCTGAGAGGACATGAACCAGCAAACTTAACCAGGCGCTGGACTATGAAAACATGAACAATTAAAAAGGAAAACCACTTGACGCAGTTTTTGACAGTATCCAAGGCTTTGTCGTCATCCATTAAAGAAGTTTATTCCATACTTGTGATACCAATGAATGACCACACTGTATGTTCTGTTGCCATTTTAGTAACGTGACAGAACCCCAAAAAAATTCAAACCAAACAAATGTGGCAGCATCTCTCATCTTTGGAATGTGAAGTTTACTAGTTCCAATGTCATGTCTACAGATAGCTTGAATAAGGGCTCTATGGGAAGTACATGCAGTCATCTTTGCAAATACACAACTTGCCAACTAGCACCATCCTGGCTAAATTGCTAGCACATTTATGGAGAGGAATTTAATTCCCTATCATTTTTCTGGCCTTCATAGCCCGGTATATTTTAGCATATTAATAGAGGACACAAATATGGAGGACAGGCGCTCCTGTAGGAGTCTCCCCACCTCCAAGTGACTCTGGTCACCTTGCATGTAATTCAGGGGAGCGATGTTGAATGAGGAATGTCAGGTATATTACACACAAAAGAGAATTTTAAAATGGATGCTTGTAGCCATTTTGTTTTGAAAGACAGTTTTTCTTTCTATTCTCTCTAGGTTTAGAAATGAACGAGATTTTTTTTTTTTTTTTTTACAGAGTTCATTCCTGGGTGAAGTCTTTTATATTTTTTTAAGAAGTGCCAGACACGAAGGAATCTAGAATGTTTGTATGTGATAAGGCTAGGTTTAAGTGCTAAGACGTGTCATAATTAAATTTATTGGTCTGTCTTAAGTTTCTAAAACAAAAGATATTTTGTCTCTTGGGTATAGGAATAAGAGTTAATATTCTCTAATATAGATTTATATTCACAAAATATATGTTTATAATCAAGGTATATTTTATTATATACACAGTAGGAAATATATATTCCAATAAATATTGTAGAAAGTATATAATTGGTAAATAATAAAATTTACTAAAGAATAGATTGTTGAGATAACCAGAAAAGAATTCAGCTGATAGGACTCTGAGTTAAAAGGGAGTAGGGCTATAAATCAAAGATGACAGATGGAGAGACAGTGTCTAGCTGGGAGAAGAGAAGGTCTTTGTTGAGTCAGATTGACCTTTTGACCCGAGATAAGAAAATTAAAAAGAAATGGGTGAAATTTTTAAGAAATGCAATATTGCCCTCTAGAGGATAGTAAATATTATAATTTATATTACCAAAAATATTGCGTGACGTCAAATTGGCTATAATAAGCGGCAATGTTGGTTACAAGTCAGTCGGAGATTCCAGCAGACAGACTCACGTCGCAATGCATTCAGACGTCCAATACACATGACACTCCGAGTCGGAGATTCCAGCATTCACAGACTCCCACTGCAATGCATTAGACATGACACTCTGAGAGTCCAAGATTCCAACACTCAGACTCACACCACGATGCAGGCAGATCCCAAGACATGAGGCAATCAAGATTCTCACTAAATTTCTGACTCTCACCAAATCTCTAACTCACATGCATTGATTATCTGATAGATAATTTTCACATATTCAAAAATTATTACATCAGGAATTCCAAGGCAGACTTATCAACATCCAAATTGGACAGGTAATGTATGAAAGAAATTAAGGAATTAATGTAAATATATATTTGTAGATATTCTTGCAACGTAGACTGAGACTTCTCAGAGATTTGGGTTAGATCCAAATTCTAAGTATTTTCTATTCTGCAGATAGAAATATGAAGAAGTGGATATAAGGATTTATTCCTAAAAGAAATGTTGTAAGATTGATACCAATATATATATTGAATTTGGAAATTACTGGGATTAAAATTAATGGGCAAGGAATTATATAACTACAAAATAAAAAGCAAAAGATTAGAAGTTTAATTCGAGATTAGGGGAGGATTCACTAAATAAGTTTTTATTACTTATCATTAAATTAGCTCATCTTTTGTTGATCCATGTAGCATAGAGATATAGATATATATATATATATCTATAAGAGCTGGCTGGTTAAACATTGTTTGCTGGGAAATGCATGTTGTATTAAGCAGAAATGTTTATTAACCATTTGTGTATTAGTTACTAACTGATAAGGTAAATGATATTAATCATATATGCAGTTACTAACCGGAGATACATATATTGTGAAGCTGGTTTTCTATATGCTGATGGATTGTGGTTTATAAATTTTTGTTTAGGATCTGAGATTTGAAACTTTTTTGTATACGTAATATATATATATTTTTATCCGATTATTGATTATTGTATTTTTTAAAGCAAAACACAGACAATTAAAAGAATTCAGGATAATTTCTAATAAATATAGACGATTGATATTTGTGTCTCGTATAAGTTTCTTATGAAATAATAATCCCTGATATATTGGAGGCAACTGCCGAGGTAGGTCCAGTAAATCCAATATAGACATATTGGAGGCTTGGCTGATAAATCCAATATATATATAAACGTGTTGTATTCACGTGCAGAGATTATATCCGACAGGAAGACGTCTTCTTTGAGCTCTAAGAACTTCAGCAGTCAAGGGTTTTGCTGCAATGTGGTGTAACACACTGTGCTACAGTATATCAAAGCAAGACAGAGGTCGGGTATCCACTGGATCATAGAATTCTTTCTTCTGGCTCCAGATTTTTAGAATTATCCTAGACAAATCTATATATAAACCCATACAGAGACCCTAAACGTGTAGATGCCGCTTATCATTTATTGCTGACTTATAAATGTAGTGTATATTTTTTCAGGCCCTGCTGTATATTGCTAGTGATGTGAATAATTTGTAGTACTGGCCAACAAATACCTTTCAGTTTCATAAGAATGAACAATTAGTTATTAAGGGGTTTTATCTGAGACCTTGGCTTAGGACAGTGGTTCCCAACCGCGGTCCTCAAGTCCCCTTAAAAAGGCCAGATTTACCAGATATCTAAAAGCACAGATGATAGGATTTGCTGCTCAGTGATTGCAGTATGCTTTTCTCCAAGGTAATCCTTAAAATCTGGCCTGTTAGGGGTAAACTACTTGAGGACTGCAGTTGGGAACTACTGGCTTAGGAGCAGTGGTGTATTTAGGTTTTGTGCTGCCCTAGGCCTGACTAAATTCGTGCACCCCCTAATTTAAATTTGAGGCACCCCTTCCTGTCAAGGGCACACCTCTTCCTGGTTATTCCCCACCCTTCCTCTTTAAGCTCCGCCTTTTCCTCTTTTTATATTAAAAAGTGGATACCAAGTGCCTACTTGTATATTTTGTATACAATTTCAAATGTATCTATTGAGATAAATAAAATTATGAAATGTTTAAATTCAAGCATTTTTACAAAAAACAGCCACGCATGTCAAGTATACTGGATCACAGCCGCTCTAATTGGTTGAACAATAAAATCCACAGAAACGTACACTGCATATGAGTGTATCACAGAGCTGCACAGCAATAAAACCCACAGAAATGGGCACTGTGTATGAGCATATCAGAACTGCACAGCAATAAAACTCACAGTAATGTGCAGTGTGTATGAGCGTATCCCAGAGCAATAAAACTCACAGTAATATGCAGTGTGTATCACAGAATCCACAGCAATAAAACTCCCAGCAATGCAATGTGTGGTGTGTGTCAGCGTATCAGAATCCACTGCAATAAGACTCCCAGCAAACCGAGTGAATAGGAGCACACAGCAATTATTTATTCTATATTTACCGGCCTCCGTCCGCGGTAGGGCTGTGTGCAGAGTCAGCAGGGACTGTGTATGAACTCAGGATCGCGGCTGTGCCTGTGCGTGGAGCCATCTTGTCAGCAGTGGGGTGTGTTTCACGTGGTTCAGCCAGTCAGGTGGTACTGAGACTCAGTACCACCTGACTGGCCGGACCGCGTGACCTGCACGCACGCAGCCTCACCAGGAGCCAGGCAGCTCAATGACAAATTTCTATCACTGCAGTGCTGGTTAAGGAAAGGTCCACTTTAAACAGCAGTAAGCAGACAGGGCTTCATATTCTGCTGATAACCCCCCCCCCCTTACCTGCCATTTACTGTCATCTTCTCTCTCTGCACACAAATCACATCCCCCTCCCCTTGAGCTGCTGCGGGGCAGGGGAGGAGCTATGGAGGGAGGAGAGGGGGATTTTTATTCTATTCGATTTTATTCCGTATGCAAACGCCCTGCTCCGCTGCTCGTTGTTTGAGAACACAGCTCAAAGCTGACACAGTGACAGTGGCACCTCCTAGTACCCCCTAATGACAACCAAATAATCACTGGTACCTGGGGTGAACCGTCCTCCGCCACTCCCCTAAGTACACCACTGCTCTGTGATATGCTCACACACAAGTTTGGCGAACTGCCAGCAAGTACGGTGCTGTTTGAAGGCAGTGCAAATCCCCATAGAGAAGTAATGGTTAATCTATTCAGAGAACACCAAACAGCAGAGAAATGGCAGTGAAATGCCCTGATGTTCGGTGGTTTCAAATCAGCAGGTTTATTCAGGCGAACCCCATAGGTTTCAATGTTAAAAATATTCCCGTTTTTGTGCAATATCTAATAAACCATTTATTATTTTAATCTGCAGTAAAAAGTCATATTTTTTTTAAGTACCTTTTAGTAATTTTTCAGCAAAATTCCCCCCCCTTTTTTTTTCTAACCCCTTAGCGACCGGGCGGTTTTACACAAATCCGTCTTTTAGTGACCGCTGCTGTTTTTACGTTTCTGCGCTGTTAGTGTTTAGGTCAAATTTTCCTCTTACTCGTTTATTCAACCCACACATATTATACACCCTTTTTCCCGCCATTAAATGGACTTTCTAGAAATACCATTATTTCCATCATATCGAATAATTTACTATAAAAAAAAAAAAAAAAAAAATATGAAATATGAGGAAAAAAAATGGTAAAAACACTTTTTCGTAATTTAATCCCCAAAATCTACAACCACCCAAAAAGACCCTGGCTAAATAGGTTTAAAATTTTGTCCCGAGACTAGAAATACCCAATTTTTACATGCGTTTGCTTTTTAACCCCCTTCACTGCTGAGACAGTTCACCTATGTGCGCTGCGCTCATTCTGACCATTTTGTGCGATTTATTTTTAGATGACAGCCTAGGTCCTATTTAATTAAACTCCCCCCAGACAAAAAAAACTTTTAAAAAAAAACATTTTTTTATTTTATTTAATTTTTTTATTATTTTTTTTTATTTAAAATTTTTTTTTTAAAACCAAGCCTGGTCATGTTTGGTATCATTTGAAAGGCCATAATCATGCCTTTCAAATGATGGCAAATATGACCATCTAGCTGCCATGGATCGGGAGATAAAGGGATCCTTAGGATCCCCTTATCTCTACATGGCAGCTAGAGGGTTAACTGGCCCACTGACATCCTCACACATATGGTGAGGTTGTCAGTGGGTGGGGGGGGACCTGGAGGCTTGGCTGACATCCAAGATGTCAGCCCCCCTCCAGGTTTGAATCGCGTTTTGGCGCCAATTGGCGCCGCAACGTGATCCGGCGGCGAAATGGTTAATGCCATACACCGCTGGAAAGGGGAGGCTCTCCCCTCTCCAGCGGTGCAAACGGCATCTCCCTAGCTTCAATGGTTGGGGAGATAGAGGGCTCCGAAGGAGCCCCCCCTCCCTCCATTGAAAAGCATGGGGACGCCTGCTGATGACGTCACCACGCAGCGTGGCGACGTCATCAGCCTCGCCTGCCCATGTAAATCACATGGGCAGGCTTCCTCCCTGCCAGATCGCCGTGGGATCCGGCGAGGGAGGTGAGTATCGGGCGGGAGGGGGATTAGGCGCCGCTGACGTACCCTGTACGTCCGCGGGTCTAAGGGAGACCCGAGTACAGGACGTACAGGGTACGTCAGAGGTCCTTAAGGGGTTAATAGCGTTTTTTCTTTTTTCTGTAACAGAACTTATTATCAATCATAGGAGCTTATATGTAAATTCCAGACATTTTCGTTCAGTAGTTATTTAAACAGTAGGCCACGGGTTTGCGGTGGCAGCATTCAGCGGCCGACTCCATGCACTTTGGGGACCCTGCGGTGAATGGTGAATTCACTGCAGGGTGGGGAAATTTTATTCCCCGAAGTGCAGGGAACTACACAACACCAAAATGTTGGCGTCAAGTAACCCATTTAGTGGTGAGTTCTTTTGCTGCCCCCTGGAAAGTGAAAGCCTAGGCCTTGCCTACCCAGGACATACTTGAAAATTAGTGAAATCTCAATATATCCTTCCTGGCAAAATAAATAAAATATATATATATATATATATATATATATATATATGAAATTATTATTTTTTGGGGGTGGGGCCACCAGTGCGGGCCGCCCCCTGGAAAGTGCCGCCCTAGGCCAAAATACACCACGGCTTAGGAGACAACAAACCACCATATAATATGAATTCAAAATATACACTTGGCAAGAAAGTTATACCAGCGGTCTAAATTTATTTGAAAGTGTTGCTGGGGTGTTGTATTACTAACTGAAAAATAAACATACCTTTATGAAGTGCACAGCGTTTCCCTAACACTAGCAGAGTAGGCCCTGCACATGCAAAGGATCCTGAGGAAACTCCTACATATTGGAGCAGTTTGCTTGCATCCTGCAACACATGTGGTATGCGTTTCCACACTTGTTAGCATGCCCAGGAACGTTTAGAATGCGCAAGCAGTGAACGGTATGAAGTGGAGTTTTGTACACATGCCTTTTATCTAGTTCCCCCCCCCCCTCTCAAATGGAGTGCAGAAATGCTTTCCCAAGGGTGTTTAAAGCATGTTGCTGAATGAAAATGGCTGCTGGTCTCTCAGTTAAAGAGGGCTTGGTGGAACTATTATTAAGCACACATTTTCAGGACCAAAATAAAGCACTTCCATATAGATTTGTGTAATAATCTAGAAATTTAGGAACCAGCTCGTTAACATTTTGGGACAGGATTTGACGAATCCCCTGCCGTCTGTCTCTACCGCTGCGCACATTTTTTTCGCAGCAGCCTGCCCTCCCTGAGCCTACGCATTTTGCGTAGCTGAACGCTACGTTAAAAAAAATCACATAAACTCAAGCTGGCCAAGAGATCGAGGTCTGCAGCGCACGTCTGGCGCCGCCTACTTCCTGAATCTACGCTCTGCAGTGCCTCAGAGGGACTGAAGAACAATGGAATAGCTTGGACCAATGGAAAAGCACCATTTGTCCAAGCCATTCAAAAACGCCTCCATGGGAGGCTGGCCTCCCATGCATTGATTGACTCGCAGTCAGTGGGTGCGGGGCTGTGCGCGGCTGCCTGGAGTGGACGATGCAGATCCTGGGGATCACAGAGAGCAGCCAGATCCTGGGGATCACAGAGAGCAGCCAGATCCTGGGAGCCACTGAACCTATGTATATCTGGCTCTGATAATAGCCAGTGCCTCACCAGCCACTGACCTCACGGCACGTCCTTGGTATGCAGGGAGGCCAGGATCAGGAAGCAGTGTGGGATTCTGCTGAGAATTCTCAGTGTACATTCTATTTTTCTGCAGGGATTATCACATCAGGAGGAAGGAAGGAAAGGAATGAGAGATTTATAGAGTAAGACGGAGAAAGGAGACCGATGAGGAGAAATGGAGAGGAAGACATAGATACAAGGACGGATGGAAAAATACACAGAAGGACACACAGCTATAGATGGACAGACAGAATACCAGATATTCAGAAAGAAGGCTGCATAAATAGGTAAAATAACAGATTAACAAAAGGAGCAAGAAAATCACAAATATACATAGCTTTTTGCTTCACTGAGATGTGCATTGTGCACCGTGGCTCATCGTGTTGGGAGTACAGAGCTGCTGCCAGTCACGGAGTCCCATCCCACACCTTCCCATTACCGATCCCCCCCCCCACCTTGCAATTACAGAGTATCTTACCTGATGCAGCGGGTCCCAGGTGGCACCTGTGAACATTCAGAGGTAGCCGCACTGTCTGGGACCCACTGCTGCAGGTAAGATGCATCAGCGGGTCCCAGGCATTAGAGGCCTGAGGACACTTGCCCCGCGACCCAGTCCGCCCCTGGTCACGACCCACCACTTGAGAAACACTGGTCTAAACCCCTTTGTGCAGCTTTATACCAGGAGATCCGGCGATAACAGAGCCAGCTTGGGTGGTTGCCATGGGAGTGGGGTACACCTCACAACAGAGCACCGGAATCTGGCGCATATGCACATGGTCCATGCACGCCAGATGGGCGAGTGGCTGTTCAATTTGTTTTTCTTTCTATTTAAGCAGGGTTGTGCAGTTTGTGAATAGATGTATCTTTATCCTGATGAAAGCTCCCCAGTGAGGAGCTGAAACGGCGATTTTTATGGATCAATAAAACTTTTGGATATTGGAAAAACCCATGAGGGCTGACTATTGCTTGTAGAATACCTAACTGGAGACCACAGTCAAGCACCGGGGGTGTGGATTACATGGAATGATGAACCGTGAGTGCAAGATCTTATTGAAAGAGTACAAACACACACCTCAAAATTAAAAAAAAAAATGTACAGTTGGCTCACGGTTTTTTTCTTACCGTCACCTTACATTTGGCATACATTTTATCAAGCCTTGATGAAAGAGTTCGAGGATTCCCAGCTCCTAGATTTGTCAGCTCTGTGTTAAACTGCACACATTTGTATATGGAATCTAGCTTTTTAGTGTATAAATTAAACCACTTATAAAAGCAAACATGGAACATAGGAGAGGATCTTGCCATTTTGTAATCAGAAATATGGAGTCACTTGCAGATGGTGGAATATTCCTGATGCCTAGTTTCCGCTCGAATTTACCTCACATTAGAAACGTGCATCACTCTTCTGATTAAAACACAAGAATAATTTCTTATGTTATGACCTGCATTCAGATGTTCACTCTCAATTGGTTTGGTGGCCATTTTGAAACGGTAAGAAGCGGTTCTTGAATAAATATAGGAACCAGTATACTGAATCTTCTCATGGAGATAACTAGCAACAAACATTTCCATTTAGTGGCAGGTCACATTACCTGAAAAACATTTTCCATTCTAGGTAATGCATTTTTGGAAGTCTTTTAATATTTTGATAAAGTGTATCTGCACTATGTGCTGCTTCCTGTAAGTGCTAGAAAAGCACTGTATTAGGCGTTGGCAACGAGTCTCTAAAACGTATTTACATTCTTTAAAGGGACCCACTAGGCAAAAATAACAGGGAGGGGAGAATTATTAAGCCTTCCAGCACCCCCCCCCCCCCCCTAGTGTAGAATTATAAAGCTCACATCACAGCTTGTAGCTCAGTCTCCCATGGCACTCTTCTGGGCCGACAGGGTCTGGAGCAGTGGATAGTTTGATCACCAGCCCAGGGACATTCGGTGCATGCATGCAGCCAGTCCGGTGCTTATCAATGCAGATGCATTGTCATTATGGAGTCGGCTGGTTCAACCCATTCTTAATAAAAAAAATCCTAGACATGCATGTCCCTTTTTTAACCCTTTCGCTGCTGAGGCTTTTCCCGCCCCTATGCTGAGGTCATTTTTACCTGTTTTGCGCATCATGTTTAAACGTGTTTTGAAGGCTTATTTTAGTATATGACCCAGACATATTATATATCGTTCTTTCCGTCAGACTCGGTAGATTCATAATATGTTATTATTATATGTATACGTTATGTCATGTCTGTATATTATAACAAAAAATGCAATAAAATATGTATTTTCAATAATTTACAATGTGTAAAGTGTTTTTTTCCACATTTTAACATGCGAGCAATTGCGGTTATATTTTGTATGGGGTGCGCTTGTTAAAATAATTAGAGATGGGGTCTCGTTACATTTTTTTTTGGGGAAAAATGACACTATTTTTAACAAACGCACCGCATACAAAAATCGTTAGTGCAGCATCATTGTTCACATTATAATTGAAATGGGAACAATATTGCTGCATTAACAAACCAAAAAAAAAAAAAAAAGTGTTTTTTTTTTTGTTTTTTTTCATTTTTATTTATTTTTTTACAAAATTTTTCACTTTCATGTTTGGTATCGTTGGAACGGCCATGCTCTGGCCGATCCAACGATACCAAAATTTAACCCCTAGCTGCCACGGATCAGGAGATAGGGAGTTCCAATGAACTCCCTATCTCCACAGTTGGTGGCAGTTAGGGGTTAACTCTAGGACTGGCGTCATCGTGCTACGCACGATGACGCCAGTCCTCTGGGGGAGTTCCCGGAGGCTTGGCCGACATCCAAGATGTCGGCCAGCTCTGGGAAAGGATCGCGAACCGGCGCTTTTCAGCGCCGATTCGCGATCCAGCTCCCCAGGGGTTAATGCCAGGCATCATTTGGAAGGGCAGGCTGTGCCCTTCCAAATGATGCCTGGGTTAACCCCCGCAGAGCCGCCGATCGGGAGGGAGAGAGGTCCGAAGGACCTCCCCCCCCTTTCAAGCGCCTCCTCCGCACATGCGGGGGGGGGGGGGGGGGTCGCCTGAATTAGGTGTCATCGCGCCCCCGCGATGACACCTAATTCTGGCGGCTGCTGGTCCGGATGCCGGGCTGACATCCAGGATGTCAGCCCGCACTGGAGGGGCCAGCGATCGGCCGGAACCCGGCCGAACGCTGACCCCAATGGGAGGACGCGCTCAGCGCGTCCTCAGCACAGCAGCGGGACTGCTGAGGACGCGCTGAGCGCGTCCTCAGCAGCGAAGTGGTTAATGGACAAACTAGAAAAAAAAAAAGAAAAAAAAAAAAAAAAAAAAAAAAAAATCAAAAAGTTTTAAGACTGTAACAAATGTTTAAATTCTTGCTTTAAACTCTGTAGTTTTATCTTCTCTGGCAACACCCCCCCCCCCCAGCTAGGGGTGTTTCTTCTGCTCCTTCCTGATTCCCCTCTTCCTCCCCACCCAAAGCTACATATGAACTAGCATAAGGGTGTACCTGAAACCCTGTGCACACGCAGGACCTCAAACTGAGGAACGGAATATTAGCATCTCTGCAACTGTGACAGCAAGACACACACACGCTTTCATGTTTTACATACTCATTGTCTCACTCAAACTCCCTCACAGGTCATTCACTCTCACACTTGTGCTGTCTCTTTTGCAAGCGCTTTTTTGCTGATTCTCTGCGGTCTCTTTCTCCCTGTGTGTATTCATTTCCTTCCTTCTCTGTAGTAGCTGGGGGTGAAAGAGAAACAGATTGGAATGACCCTCAGCCCCACCCTCCCCTCAGCTCACAGTGCAGGAGGGAGGTGGAGCAACTCAGTGGTACATGCTGTGTTTTTTATGCATTCCACAGAATACACACCAATTGGTTAGTTCAAAGTACCTCCTTAGATTGCTTTTCTTTGACATTTTCCACACCCAGTAAAATGACCAAAAAATAAATAAAAAATGATATATATATATCCACTTGATTTTTATGCCTGCTGAATGAGACTACTAGCGCATTCAAAAAAAGGCATTACCCATTTAAAAGGACACTGACAAAGCATGCATGTCCCTTTAAGGCTAGGGTCAGATGAGCGTGATTTCTACGGAATGTACGTCCGTGCAGACGGACGTACGTCAGTACGGAAGACACAGTAGTGGCCACACAGTCCGTTTATTCACTGATGTATATTTTGACGGATGTAGGAGGGAAAATAAATTAAAAAGCAAAACCATTTTGTCCATGAAAAATGCTGGACATATAAATGCAGTCCGTCTGACCACGTTCCATCACTCACACACAAAGCTATGCGGACGTTGCGGACGCAGCGCACTTTGTGCGACCGTTCTAGGGGATGTACGTTCTTGCCTGCCTTGCGTCCGTGGCCGTTGTGCGTCCGCAGTTCAGTGCGGACGTACTTCATGTGTCAGGCTCCAATGGGCTGTCATGCTATCACGGACGTACTTTTAGGCGCAATCACGGACGTGAACACTACGCTCGTCTGACCCCAGCCTAAAAAGTAAATCGACTCCTGCCAAGTGACAGGCTTCAGGGTGGAGAGGAGACATCCACATTTGAAGGTCTGCCACAGTAGCCAGGGAGAACTGGAGAGGGTATGGCCATAGTTGCAAACAGCAAAAATCATCTTTGTTACAACCATAACAAAAAGGTCAGCATTTCAAAAAGAGAAATTCAAATGAAAGGCAAAAGTGTGATCGATTAAGCTGCTCGTGACAGAATTTGAATTTTTCTATTGTGAAACACCAAATTTCTCACGGTTCAGACAACTTCAACAATATATTTGAAACCCTGGTGTTTTGTGAATAACCTGCTTTGTATTCTTTATTATAGAATATATTACTCCCTTAACCTCTTTTACTCCACTGGTTTTAAACCTCTTCTTCAGCCATCAGACTTCCAGAAACAGGAAGTCATACGGAGAGTGTTACGTGTGAATGGTATTTCCTAATGCCATTACTCATCTTTCATTTTTAGTCCTGCAGTACAGAGGATGGAGCAATCCGCTGCCCCACAAGTAGAAGAATACTTAGAACAACTAGATCCCAGGGTTCTTCCGCTAACAGTGCAGGTATACCATTCTGGGGGGGGGGTCTGCCAGGGTATATAATTCTGGGGGCCTTTTTTGTGCCTGGGTATATAATTCTTGGGGGTCTGCCTGGGTATATAATTCTGGGGGTCTGTGCCTTTGTATTACATAATTCTGTCGGCCTGTGTGTATATATATAATTCTGGGTGGGGGGGTCTGTGCCTGTGTGTATATATAAAATTCTGGGGGCCTGTGCCTGGTTATACATGATTCTCGGGGGAGGGTTTGTGTATATATTACACACACACACATTTTATTTTCTTCAGGTAATGGGGGGGGGGGCATGTTGTGGAATTCTTGGGTGAGTTACCGTCACTTTTTTTGCCAGGACTTGACCCCTGTTTATAACCCTAAGCTCTGTTGAAAAACGGTGAAAATGGAGTTCACAATATATGGTCATTAATTGCTTAAGTCTGTCAGCAAACGCCAATGTATTCCACCTTTTGATTTTTCTGCCTTCACAGTTTTGTGTTGGTTTTTTCCCCCCTTTCAAGTTATAATCTGATCACCGTTGTTTTATGGACCCAAGATCTCTCGTGTTTATTTTCCCATTTTGACTATACCATTTGACGCTCGCTATTTACGACATCTAACCCACCACCCGCGTGCCCCATAATGTTCAATTCTATGATATTGCTCAGCATAGTGTCCAGACCTGAAGAAGCAAGATACATTTAAAAGACAAGCTTGCGAGAGTGTAAGGGTAGTCCAATAAAAAGGTATCACTACGTACTGATATATATAGCTAGCTAACACACGTCATCAAAAATACAAAAACGTATATGGGAGTGATTACCTGTCAAATGAGCTCAAGTTAATAAGTTTGGCATGGGCAGGGATACGATGAAAAATGAAGTACATATTGGGGTTAATGATTCACCCCTGCTGACAACCACCCAGTTGTGATATTTTTTTTTAAAGGAAAGCCTTTTAAACCCCATGACATGCATTTCCTTCTAGCCCATGTACCCAGTTACAGGAAGTAGCTGGATGCCTGGCCTATGAGGGTGAGCATCTACACAGCCAGACACTTCCAATCGGCTGCATAATACCTTGCTGCGTCTTCCTCCCGCACCTCTTGAACCAGGTGCACCCTGACAGCTTGAGGTTATACACTTCTGCTTTGAAGAGTTGTCATAGAGGCCAGAGATTAGCAGGCTCCAGTTACCATAGCCACTTCCATCATCTGTCAGTTCCCAACGACGTCCCCCTAATAGACCAGATTTTGCAGATCACCTTGGGGAAAAGCAGACTGAATCCTGCAATCACTGAGCAGCAAATCATATCACCTGTGCTGTGCTTCACATATCTGGAAATCCTGGCCTGTTAGGATGACCTGGGGACCAGAGTTGGGAACCATTGATCTATAGAGGTCATGGAGCCTAGCCTGTCATTTCAAAAAGATACGCCATTAAATATAAAGCCCCCTTTTTGCCCTTAAATAAATTGGGCAGATGCAGCGGACAGCCTCTGCTAAATAGCTTTCTTTTTGGGGGCTTTTACTCACCTTTTCTCCCTTGCTACTTCCAGAATCCCTGAAGGTTTTCTATCGTGTAGGACACATATTGCACATGGCTCAGGATTTGCATACTTTATGGAAGTTCTGCAGCACCTTGACAGAATAAATCGAAGCTGTGCAAACCAGATCCATCAGCTGCCTCTCTGAGACTGCTGGCTGCAGAGGACAGCCTGAAGGAGGGTGAAGTCACTAGTGGGACTCATCTGGTGATCAGTAGCCAGGAAATGCAAAAGTTCGTTTTCACCACATCGGTGGAGCTGGGGCACTCCTAAGCACTTTAACGAGATGAAAGGGAACCCTGCTGGCTCGCTTGTTGTGCCTTTAATGGGTATTCCAGGGCTGCCCCCTTTGGGCATGACCAATAGCACTGCAAAAGGACAATTTGCACAGCAGGCTTCTATAACCAGAGGCTTCTATAGCTGGAGGGTTGCATTGGTTTCCATAGTGATAGCGCCACATCTGCTGCCTGCAGCAGTTGATCTCTAAAGGCAGCCCCCGCCCAGGTACCGCGTGGTGAGACCGGATGGATAAGGGGGGCACAGACCGGAGGCTGGCCCTGGCGGGGCTGTCTTTCAGCAGCATCCCCTCACTCCAGCAAGCGGGCACTCACCGTGCGGAGGTCAAGCGGCTCCGAATGGATATCCCGAATGCAGCCACTTACCAAATTCAAACTTGCACAGCAGCGCGCTTCAGCCAATCACTGAGCCGGAACACAAATGTAGCCCCGCCCTTCTTTCCGAGACGCTTCGTGCATTGGTTAAACTCGAAGAGTAAAATAGCCAATCCGCGGCCACCTAATTCCTGTACCTCCAGCGTCGGTGTCAGTTTGGGTGGGTGGCGGGCGTCATGCTTTCCAATCATCGGGCTACGTTTACGTATGCAACCGACGAAGGGGTTAAATTCACATGGGAATTCGTTTACCAATTACGGACCACAGAAGCAAAAGCTGCTGACCAATAGCAGCGAGAGGACTACCTGGCGACCAATACTATGCGTCGTTTCATACAACGATTTACATTGCGTTTTAGCCAATACGACGGCAGGCCTGTGCTTGTGATGGCCATTCACCGTCGAGCTCGCAGTGACAGCTAACCAATAAGTGGCTGTAGCTGTCTGCACCCTATTTAGTCTTTCTCTATCAGGCTAGGCTCCACCTCCCGCCCCCTCCCCCGCTCGTATTCCCGGGTCCGCCTGAGGAATGTAAACTATTCAACATGGAGACGGCAGTCAATAAGCTGGAAGCCTTGGTAAGACGGCGGAGTGTGAGGCTCTTTCGCCACGACGACAATGCACTGACAGGGCGGTTTTGGGGAGCGGTGACACGGCATCCCCCGACTGGCCAGGAGGAGGGATCCCCCGCGTGCCTCACAGCCGCCATGCCGCCCTCCGGCGGGGGCCAGCGCGATCTGTAAGGGAGGGTGAGAGCGGAGATCCGCCGGAGGAAATGGCGGGAGTGAGGGCCGCCCACTACCCGAGAGACTCCACCATCTCCCGCATAACCCCTCCATCACATCCCGATTCCTCTCGCCCTGCTGACACCTCCCAGCATCTGTCCGCTTCCAGACTGCTCTATGGGTGCCTGTCCCTCCTCCCTCTATGGGTGCCTGTCCCTCCTCCCTCTATGGGTGCCTGTCCCTCCTCCCTCTATGGGTGCCTGTCCCTCCTCCCTCTATGGGTGCCTGTCTCCCCCTCCTCCTCCCTCCTATGGGTGCCTGTCTCTCCTCCCTCCTATGGGTGCCTGTCTCTCCTCCCTCCTATGGGTGCCTGTATCCCCCTCCTCCCTCTATGGGTGCCTGTCTCCCCCCCCTCCTCCTCCTCCCTCCTATGGGTGCCTGTCTCCCCCTCCCTCCTCCTCCTCCCTCTATGGGTGCCTGTCTCCCCTCCCCTCCTCCTCCTCCTCCATGGGTGCCTGTCTTCCCCCCCCTCCTCCTCCTCCTCCTCCATGGGTGCCTGTCTTCCCCCCCTCCTCCTCCTCCCTCCATGGGTGCCTGTCTTCCCCCCCTCCCTCCTCCTCCCTTCCATGGGTGCCTGTCTTCCCCCCCTCCCCTCCCCCCCTCCTCCTCCCCTCCCCTCCCCCCTCCTCCTCCCCCCCTCCCCCCTCCTCCCCCTCCTCCCCCCTCCTCCTCCTCCCCCCTCTCCTCCCCCCCTCCTCCCCTCTCCCCTCCTCCCCCTCCTCCCCCCCTCCTCCTCCCCCCCTCCTCCTCCCCCCTCCTCCTCCCCCCCTCCTCCTCCCCCTCCTCCTCCCCCCCTCCTCCCCCCCTCCTCTCCCCCTCCTCCCCCCCTCCTCCCCCTCCTCCTCCCCCCCCTCCTCCCCCCCTCCTCCGCCCTCCTCCTCCCCCCCCGCTCCTCCTCCCCCCCTCCTCCCCCCTCCTCCTCCTCCCCCCTCCCTCCCCCCCTCCTCCCCCCCCTCCTCCCCTCCCTCTCTCTCCCCTCCTCCTCCCCCCCCTCCTCCCCCCCCTCCTCCTCCCCTCCTCCTCCCCCCCCTCCTCCCCCCCCCTCCTCCTCCCCCCATCTCCCTCCTCCTCCCCTCCCCCCCTCAGCCTCCTCCTCCCCCTCCCCCCCTCTCCCTCCCCCCCCTCCCCCCCCTCCTCCTCCCCCCCTCCTCCTCCCCCCCCTCCCCCCCCTCCTCCCCCCCTCCTCCTCCCCCCTCCTCCTCCCCCCTCCTCCTCCCCCCCCTCCTCCTCCCCCCCCTCCTCCTCACCCCTCTCCTCCTCCTCCCGCTCCTCCTCCCCCCCTCCCCCCCTCCTCCTCCCCCCTCCCCCCTCTCCCTCCCCCCTCACCCCCCTCCTTCTCCCCCCTCCCCCCCTCCTTCCTCCCCCTCCTCCTCCTCCCTCCTCCCCCCCTCTTCCCCCCCTCTCCCCCCCCTCTTCCCCCCTCTTCCCCCCCGCTCTTCCCCCCCCTCTTCCCCCCACCTCCTCCCCCCACCCTCCTCCCCTCCTCCCCCCTCTCCCCCCTCCTCCCCCTCCTCCCCCCCCTCCTCCCCCCCCCTCCTCCCCCCCCCTCCTCCCCCCCTCCTCCCCCCCCCTCCTCCCCCCCTCCTCCCCCCTCCTCCCCCCCCTCCTCCCGCCTCCTCCCCCCCTCCTCCCCCCCTCCTCCTCCCTCCTTCCTCCCTCCCTCCTCCCCCCCCTCCTCCTCCTCCCCCTCCTCCTCCCCCCCCTCCCCCCCTCCTCCTCCCCCCCCTCCCCCCCCTCCCTCTATGGGTATCTGTCCCCTCCCCTCCCCCCCCTCTCCCCCCTCCTCCCCCCTCTCCCCCCTCTCTCCCCCCCCTCTCCCCCCCTCCCTCTATGGGTACCTGTCCCCTCCCCCCCTCCCTCTATGGTACCTGTCCCCTCCCCCTCCCCCCCCTCCCCCCTCCCCCCCCCCTCCCCCCCTCTATGGGTACCTGTCCCCTCCCCCCCCTCCTCCCTTCTATGGGTACCTGTCCCCTCCCCCCCCTCCCTCCCTCTATGGGTACCTGTCCCCTCCCTCCTCTATGGTACCTGTCCCTCCCTCCCTCTATGGGTACCTGTCCCCTCCCCCCTCCCTCCCTCTATGGGTACCTGTCCCCTCCCCCCTCCCTCCCTCTTGGGTACCTGTTCCCCTCCTCCCTCCCTCTTATGGGTACCGTCCCCTCCCCCCTCCCTCCCTCTATGGGTACCTGTCCCCTCCCCCCCTCCCTCTATGGGTACTTGTCCCCTCCCCCCCTCCCTCCCTCTATGGGTACCTGTCCTCCCCCCCCTCCCTCCCTCTATGGGTACCTGTCCCCTCCCCCTCCCTCCCTCTATGGTACCTGTCCTCCTCCCCCCCTCCCTCTATGGGTACCTGTCCCCCTCCCCCCCCCCCCCCTCCTCCCCCCCTCCCCTCCTCCCCCCTCCTCCCCCCCCGCCCCCCCTCCTCACCCCCTCTCCCCCTCCTCCCCCCTCCCCCCTCCTCACCCCTCTCCCCCCTCCTCCCCCCTCCCCCCCTCCTCTCCCCCCTCCCCCCTCCTCCCCTCCTCCCCCTCCTCCCCCTCCTCCCCCCCTCTCCCCTCCTCCCCTCCCCCCGCTCCTCCCCCCCTCCCCCCTCCTCCCCTCCTCCCCCACTCCTCCCCCCCTCCTCCCCCCCTCTCCCCCCTCCTCCCCCCCCTCCCTCCCCCTCCCCCCCTCCTCCTCCCCCCTCCCCCCTCTCCCCCCTCCTCCCCTCTCCCCCTCCTCCCCCCCTCCTCCCTCTATGGGTACCTGTCCCCTCCCCCCCCCCTCCCTCTATGGGTACCTGTCCCTCCCCCCCCTCCCCCCCCCCCCCCCCCCCCCTCCCTCTATGGGTACCTGTCCCCTCCCCCCCTCCCTCTATGGGTACCTGTCCCTCCCCCCCCTCCCTCCCTCTATGGGTACCTGTCCCCTCCCCCCCTCCCTCCTCTATGGTACCTGTCCCCTCCCCCCCTCCCTCCCTCTATGGGTACCCTGTCCCCTCCCCCCCCTCCCTCCCTCCCTCTATGGGTACCTGTCCCCTCCCCCCCCTCCCTCCCTCTATGGGTACCTGTCCCCTCCCCCCTCCCTCCCTCTATGGGTACCTGTCCCCTCCCCCCCCCTCCCCCCCTCCCTCCCTCTATGGGTACCTGTCCCCTCCCCCCCCTCCCTCTATGGGTACCTGTCCCCCCCTCCCTCCCCCGCCTCCCCTCCCCCCCTCCTCCCCTCCCCCCCTCCCTCCCCCCCTCCCCCCTCTCCCCTCCCCCTCCCCCCCTCTCCCTCCCCCCTCCCCCTCCTCCTCCCCCCTCCTCCTCCCCCCACTCCTCCCCCCCCCTCCCCCCCCTCCTCCTCCCCCCCCTCCCCCCCCTCCTCCTCCCCCCCTCCCCCCCCCCTCCTCCTCCCCCCCTCCCCCCCCTCCCCCCCCTCCTCCTCCCCCCCTCCCCCTCCCTCTATGGGTACCTGTCCCTCCCCCTCTCCCCCCTCTCCCCCCCCCCCCCCTCCTCCCCCCTCCCCCCCTCCCCCCCCCCCCCCTCCCCCCCCCCCTCCCCCCTCCCCCCCCTCCCCCCCTCCCTCTATGGGTACCTGTCCCCTCCCCCCCCTCCCTCTATGGGTACCTGTCCCTCCCCCCTCCCCCCCCTCCCCCCCTCTATGGGTACCTGTCCCCTCCCCCCCCTCCTCCCCTCTATGGGTACCTGTCCCTCCCCCCCTCCCTCCCTCTATGGGTACCTGTCCCCTCCCCCCCTCCCTCCCTCTATGGGTACCTGTCCCCTCCCCCCTCCCTCCCTCTATGGGTACC
Source organism: Leptobrachium leishanense (assembly GCA_009667805.1). Classification (NCBI taxonomy): domain Eukaryota; kingdom Metazoa; phylum Chordata; class Amphibia; order Anura; family Megophryidae; genus Leptobrachium; species Leptobrachium leishanense. Next base: position 261,982,524 of record CM019064.1, read on the forward strand.
TGTCCCCTCCCCCCCTCCCTCCCTCTATGGTACCTGTCCCTCCCCCCCTCCCTCCCTCCTATGGGTACCTGTCCCCTCCCCCCTCCCTCCCTCTATGGGTACCTGTCCCCTCCCCCCCTCCCTCCCTCTATGGGTACCTGTCCCCTCCCCCCCTCCCTCTATGGTACCTGTCCCCTCCCCCCTCCCTCTATGGGTACCTGTCCCCCCCCTCCCCCCCCCTCCTCCCCCCTCCCCCCCTCCCCCTCCCTCCCCCCTCCTCCCCCTCCGCCCCTCCCCTCCTCACCCCCTCCTCCCCCCCCTCCCCCCCTCCTCACCCCCTCTCCCCCTCCTCTCCCCTCCTCCCCTCCCCCCCTCCTCCCCCCCTCCCCCCCTCCTCCCCCCTCCTCCCCCCCTCCTCCCCTCCCTCCCCCCCTCCCCTCCCTCCTCCTCTATGGGTACCTGTCCCCTCCCCCCCTCCCTCTATGGGTACCTGTCCCCTCCCTCCCCTCCCTCTATGGGTACCTGTCCCCTCCCCCCCCTCCTCCCTCTATGGGTACCTGTCCCCTCCCCCCCTCCCTCCCTCTATGGGTACCTGTCCCCTCCCCCCCCTCCCTCCCTCTATGGGTACCTGTCCCCTCCCCCCTCCCCCTCTATGGGTACCTGTCCCCTCCCCCCTCCTCTATGGGTACCTGTCCCTCCCCCCTCCCTCCCTCTATGGGTACCTGTCCCCTCCCCCCCCCCTCCCCCCCCTCCCTCCCTCATGGGTACCTGTCCCCTCCCCCCCTCCCTCTATGGGTACCTGTCCCCCTCCCCCCTCCCTCCCCCCTCCCCCTCCTCCCCTCCCCCCTCCCCTCCCTCTCCCCTCCCTCCCCCCCCTCCCCTCCCCCTCCGCCTCCCCCCCGCTCCCCTCCCTCCCCCTCCCCCTCCCCTTCCCCCCTCCCTCCCCTCCCCCTCCCCCTCCCCCGCCTCCCCTCCCCTCCCCCTCCCCCCTCCCCCCTCCCCTCCCCTCCCCCCCCTCCCCTCCCCCTCCCTCTATGGGTACCTGTCCCCTCCCCCCTCCCTCTATGGGTACCTGTCCCCTCCCCTCCCTCTATGGGTACCTGTCCCCTCCCCCCCTCCCCCTCCCTCTATGGGTACCTGTCCCCTCCCCCCTCCCCCCTCCCTCTATGGGTACCTGTCCCCTCCCCCCTCCCCCTCCCTCTATGGGTACCTGTCCCTCCCCCTCCCCTCCCTCTATGGGTACCTGTTCCCTCCCTCCCTCTATGGGTACCCTGTCGCCTCCCCCCCCTCCCTCTATGGGTACCTGTCGCCTCCCCCCTCCCTCTATGGGTACCTGTCGCCTCCCCCCCTCCCTCTATGGGTACCTGTCGCCTCCCCCCCCCCTCCCTCTATGGGTACCTGTCGCCTCCCCCCCCCCTCCCCTCTATGGTACCTGTCCCCCCCGTCCCTCTATGGGTACTGTCCCCTCCCCCCCTCCCTCTATGGGTACCTGTCCCTCCCCCCTCCCTCTATGGGTACCTGTCCCTCCCCCCTCCCTCTATGGGTACCTGTCCCCTCCCCCTCCTCTATGGTACCTGTCCCCTCCCCCTATGGGTACCTGTCCCTCCCCTATGGGTACCTGTCCCCTCCCCCCTCTCCTCTATGGGTACCTGTCCCCTCCCCCTCCCTCTATGGGTACCGTGTCCCCTCCCCCCCTCCCCCCCCCTCACCCCCTCCCCTCCCCCCCTCCCCTCCCCCCTCCCTCCTCCCCCCCTCCCTCCCCTCCTCCCCCCTCCCCTCCCCTCCCCCCTCCCCCCCCCTCCCTCCCCTCCCCCCCTCCCCTCCCCTCCCCCCTCCCCCCCTCCCCTCCCCTCCCCCCTCCCCCCTCCCTCTATGGGTACCTGTCCCCCCCCTCCCCCTCCCTCCCCCTCCCTCCCCTCCCCCTCCCTCTCCCTCCCCTCCCTCTATGGGTACCTCCTCCCCTCCCCCTCCCTCTATGGGTACCTGTCCCCCCCCTCCCCTCCTCTATGGGTACCTGTCCCCTCCCCCTCCCTCTATGGGTACCTGTCCCCTCCCCCCCTCCCCCTCCCTCTCCCTCTATGGGTACCTGTCCCCTCCCCCCCTCCCCCTCCCTCTATGGGTACCTGTCCCTCCTCCCCCTCCCTCTATGGGTACCTGTCCCTCCCCCCCCTCCCCCTCCCTCTATGGGTACCTGCCCCCCTCCCTCTATGGGTACCTGTCCCCTCCCCCCCTCCCTCTATGGGTACCTGTCCCCTCCCCTCCCTCTATGGGTACCTGTCCCCTCCCCCCCTCCCTCTATGGGTACCTGTCCCTCCCCCCCCTCCCTCTATGGGTACCTGTCCCCTCTCCCCCTCCCTCTATGGGTACCTGTCCCTCTCTCCCCCTCCCTCTATGGGTACCTGTCCCCTCTCCCCCTCCTCTATGGGTACCTGTCCCCTCTCCCCTCCCCTCTATGGGTACCTGTCCCCTCTCCCCCTCCCTCTATGGGTACCTGTCCCCCTCTCCCCTCCCTCTATGGGTACCTGTCCCCTCCCCCCTCCCCTATGGGTACCTGTCCCCTCCCCCCCTCCCTCTATGGGTACCTGTCCCCTCCCTCTATGGGTACCTGTCCCCTCCCCCCCTCCCTCTATGGGTACCTGTCCCCTCCCCCCCTCCCTCTATGGGTACCTGTCCCCTCCCCCCTCCCTCTATGGGTACCTGTCCCCTCCCCCTCCCTCTATGGGTACCTGTCCCCTCCCCCCTCCCTCTATGGGTACCTGTCCCCTCCCCCCTCCCTCTATGGGTACCTGTCCCCTCCCTCCCCCCTCCCTCTATGGGTACCTGTCCCCTCCCCCTCCCTCCTCTATGGGTACCTGTCCCCCCCCCCCCTCTATGGGTACCTGTCCCCTCCCCCCCCTCCCCCCTCCCTCTATGGGTACCTGTCCCCTCCCCTCCCTCCCCCTCCCTCTATGGGTACCTGTCCCTCCCCCCCCTCCCCCTCCCTCTATGGGTACCTGCCCCCCCCCCCTCCCTCTATGGGTACCTGTCCCCCTCCCTCTATGGGTACCTGTCCCCCCTTCCCTCCCCTCCCCCCCCCTTCCCTCCCCAACAGGGTTTCACCCCAAGGACAGCCCAGTCATAATGCAGCAAAGGCTGAAAAATAAGAGGTGGGGGGGCTAAACCCCCTGTCCCTGGTGTGAAATAGGTTTTGGCACCAAAGACAGAAACCCTGAACACAGCTGGTGCTAGAACAAAACCTCAAATTCTAAATCGGTAACTAAAAAGGATTTTTGCTGTGGATGAAAAAAATAGATTGAATAGAAAATATTTTTTTACATTGAATCCTATGGGCTGTCGCACTGAATCCCTTCTATGGGGAAGTTTCCCTGCTGTTTTTAACTATACAGTTCATCTTCTTCCTGTACCTTGTACCAGATCGTCGGCTTGATATCCCATTGAGGGGAAAGATGGCTAGTCTGTCCCAAGAAAATCGTCAGTGATTCACCTGCATGTTGTGGGATCAGTCTGATCACACAAACGTAGGAATATGGACCCAGTGGATGGCCAGCCAAAAAGGAAGACTCCCATTCCCTCTAAATAGGAATGTAAATCAATAAAATGAGTGGGGGTTTTTTTGTAACAAAAAAGGCCTGTTACACAAGTCTCTAAAAATAAATACAAATAGTGTTTCTTTTTAAATAGGATATTTGCTGAAAAATAAGAATTAATTATAATTTGTACATTGACTCATGGGATTCGACCTGTTTAAACCTTTCGCATTGAAACGCATTGTGGCAGTTCAGGGTTTTGTGACACAATAGTCTTCTATGAGACACTTTTGGTGCCAGCGACTTGCATTGTAGTTTGCTGTCAATTTCACTGGGCCAGAGGGAGTGGTGGTGGCACAGGACTCCAGTAAAGGTAAAACACCAGTGGTACAGCTCCTCCATCCAGTAGAAGGATCGGAGTGTGCTATTTTGTTCTGCAACTGTTTTAAACTAAAAACAAACTGCTCCCCTCATGCATGCCACAGTAGTCCCAATCCTAAAAAAAGCCATCTCTGGATCTGACTGCTCCCTCCAACTACTGCCCTGTGTCCCTGTTCCCGTTTGTCTCAACTCCTCCAAAGCTTGCGTATGTTTTTTTGACCATCTGCAATTTGGCTTTTGCTTACTGCACTTGCAAATGCTAAATCTAATGGGTGCTACTCGCTGCTGATCCTTCTTGACCTCTCTGCCGCTTTTGATACAGTTGACCACTCAATCCTCCTGCAAACTCTTAGTGATATAGGCCTTCCAAGTACTGTTCTTTCATGGTTTGCTTCCTGCCTGTCCCATGGACCGTTTAGTGTCTCATTTTCTGGAAGTACCTGCTCCCAGCGGCCTGTCTCTGTTGGGGTGCCCCCAAGGTTCAGTACTGGGCTCTCTTCTTCTCAACTTGGCCTCTCCTAGGCAAACTGGTCAGCTCCTTTTTTGGATTCCAGGGGTGTGGAAATTTATAAACAAATCTGGACTAAAGTGGTAGCCCGATCAACTTGTCGCTCATGACATTCTACATGCCTGGATAACAAATATAATTTCAACAAAATAGCACTAGGTCTTCATTTTTAAACTACATAGAGAACAAGCACATTAATGCGACCAACAAACACAGGTATTTAGTTAACTGCAATGCAATAAGTGTTGTACTTTTCTCACACTCCTACAACCCACACATTACAGATCACAGTAATGTGCAGTGTGAATGAGCGTATCACACAGCAATAAATCTCCCAGCAATGTGCGGTGCGTAGGAGTGTATCACACAGCTCCACGACAATAAAATTCATGCTCATACACACCACATATTACAGTGAGTTTTATTGCTGTGGAGCTCTGATACATTCATAAACACCGCACATTACTGTATCATAGCTCCACAGCAATAAAACTCACTGTAATGTGCGCTCTGTATGAGCGTATCATAGCTCCACAGCAATAAAACAGTAATATGCGCTGTGTATGAGTCTCACACAGCTCCACGACAATAAAACTCAAACAATTATGCCGTTTGAGTTATATTAATTTATTAAATGCAGTGTATTATTCAAATTTAATTAACTATAAAATTAAAATATAATAGTAATAAAATATTTTTTAAATATATCAATGCAGCGGCATTGTTAAAGGGGATGCTGCATTTAGAACAAAAAATAATCTTTATTTCCAAACTATCTGGTCATGTTGTATATCATTGGAAAGGCCAGACTCTGGCCTTTTCAATGCTATCTCAGCTGCCCTTGTAGGTCATACGGAACCTAGAGATAGAGGTCCAAAGGACCCCAGCATCTCCTGTGGGATTCCCCTGCCAGTCAGGAGGGGAATCCCTGTTTGTGATGTCATCGCGCATATGCGCGATGAGGCCGGGTGCTCGGAGCCAGTTCTGCACCGAGCAGGGACACAGGATGGGCGTGGAGCGTCCTCTGCGATGGGAAGGGAATCCCCAGGACGCTCCACGCACGTCCACACAGTGCAGGGCACTACAGGATACTGGAAGCACTTGGTGCTCAGCGCACATGCGTGCTGAGCAGTCAAAACTCCGGTATCCACATGGACCCTGCTCTGCTTGCCCGAAGCAGGGCTAAATAGGGAGAAGAAACCTCCTGCCCGGCCCCCAAAACTGCCAGTCCCGGGAGTCGGGCGATAGGATTTGCCCATCCCTGCACCATACTCTGACACTCAAATATTCCTCCCCTGATCTCTCTCCTGGATCTAGTCACTATCTATTTGCTGTCTCAAATTGGATGTCTTCCCGCTTCATTTTAAACTCAATCTTGCTAAACTGATTCTCGTTATTCCTCCCTCCCCAAGAAAAACCCAATGCCACCTATCTATACGAGTAAATGGAATGCTCATTAGCCCCATGCCTCAAGCACACTGCCTTGGTGTCACTTTTTTTGATTCTGACCTAATGTTCTCTCCCCAAATCCAGTGACCAAATCCTGTTACTTTCAACTCAAAAACATTGCTGGTGTCCGACCCTTTTCTGACACAAGATACCGCAAAAGTGCTTGTTCATACTCTTGTCATTTCACGACGATTACTGCAGTTCTCTCCTTATTGCCCCCCCCCCAACTCCCGTATTGCCACTTTGCAATCTGTAATGAATGCAGGGGCCAGGTTTATTTTTCTCACCAGACACGCCTCTCGTACCTCCCCACTCTCCCGGTCCCTCCATTGGCTTCCTGTACGTTCCAGGATACAGTTTAAAATAATGACGCTCACATTCTCTCAACACTCCTCCCTACATTTCTTCATTACTCTGCAAGAACGTCCCATCTCTTGACAACTCCTCCAGTCAGCAGGCGATCTCCACCTGTCATGTCTACATGTGCACTGCCAACTCTCGCCTCCAAGGCTTCTCACAGGCAGCACTGGTTCCGTGGAATGACTTGCCTCGTCCTATCAATCTCCCCTGACCTTCAGGCCTTCAAGAAATCCCTCAAAAACAATCTCTTCAGATTGGCATACCTCATCTACTCACTCATGATTGGAGGTGCAGCCAACTTCTGATGAGTGGTCACGTTTTGTAGAGCTCCCCAGCGTTTGATTTTCAGCGACCCACCTTTGGCTGCAGAGCTCACTGTTGAAGTGTAAGGAGCTGGTCACTTTGCTGCTCTAGACACGTCTGATCTTCCTGGGTTCTCTGCCTCCAGCAGCTAGTCGCAGCCTACACTTGACAGCCTGAGCCAAGTGGTGATCCATCCCACGGCCCTGCCACATGTGTTTCCTGCCCGCCGCCTTCATGGGGAAGAAGTCAGGGAAGAAATCCTCCCTTACGGAGGCTCCTGGCAGAGACCTACTAGAGTCCCTGAGGAATGATTGGCGCCAGCATCAGGGGGACCTTTCCTGTGGCCTGGCCCCTACAATGGGCTCCTCAGATGAGGATGGACCTTTCTGGTCTGAAGCTGAATTGGTTTCTAAACCAGCTCATGGCAAGGTGCGCCCCAGGTGCCGCATATTCTGATTGGGGTGGCCTATTTTGACCTGGGGATGGCTGTGACAGCCCCTCAGGCCTTATCTACAGCTGCTATGGATGGCCTGCTGCCCTCTTATGGGTGATATTGAAAAAAGATATTTGGAATGCATGCTCTCTGGCGCTTGTACTTTTGTCCTGAGGTGTCGACTGACTGGGTAAGTGGAGAACATGGGATCGGCGCAGACCCTGTTGACGACTCCCTACAGTCCCGGGTGTATATCTTGTCTGGAGCTATGGAGGCCTGTCATTGCCGCAGGAATGTGTGGTTTCGGGGGGGGGGCTATATTCGGAGGGTGGCAGATGGCCTGCGGTATGTAGTTGCTGGAGAGGACACTCTTAAACAGAGCCTGATGTCTACCCCTTTTGGCCCGCGCTACACACCTTTTTTGAGGGCACTACATTGTCTATGTACATTTGATATACCGTTTGACTTTGCTAGCCGGGAGGTGTCTGAATTTTTGCAGTGCCGGGGGTTCGATATCGCTGGGAGGCCGCAGGCTCCTTGAGTGTTAACAATGAGAATCGGTGCCACACAGTCGCTACCCCTGAAGACGTGTGGTGCCTTCAAGAAATCCCTCAAAACCCATCTCTTCAGATTGGCCTTCAACATCACTGATGCAACTCATCCCTCTGCTCACCTACTCACACATGATTGAAGCTGCTTCTATGGCCCCACAGTTCCCAAACCACTGGCACAGCCCTCTCCTCCTGTTTCCAACCCCAACCCTCCCAGATTGTGAGTTCCTACGGGAATAGGGCCCTCATCTCCTGTACTGTTTGTCAAATGTTGTTCAATGTATTGTAACCCTGTCTATACTGGGCTTATTGTACAGCGCTGCGGAATGTGCTGGCGCTTTATAAATAAAGATTATTATTATTATTATTATTATTGATCCTGCTATCTAGTAAAATTCCTCTTGTCTCCCTCAACCCCCAATTCCTCCAGATTGTAAACTCCTATGAGCAGGGCCCTCTACACCTCTTGTTACCACCATTTGTCATTCCCTTTGGTTATTGTAAAGCGCTGCAGAAATTTGGGGCTATATAAATGACGATGATAATACCTGACCTAATCCTAGAGCAGCTGGCATGTCTTCAACTCCTAAATGGCATCTGATACTAACGTTTAATGCTGACACTGATCAGTATATGTACAGCAGTTTAATTGAACTGGTGTTGACAACTATTTTCAATCGATTAGTTGACTCGGCCCAAGTGTGTGTGTGTGTGTGCCTCCGGTCATGCAGTGCAATATGGTGCTTCCTCTGGCTGCGAGCATCAGAAGCCTGGGAACAAATTCCCAGTTTCCTTCCGCAAGCCCTACACCAGGCTCCTGCAGGGCTAGGAGTACTTACCAGATGTGGCACTGTCACAGGTGTCTGCCTATAAGGGTGGATTAAAATCTCTTTAATTTGATTTAATGCTTTTGGAGGAAAATCTAACAGGGTAATTCAAAGAGATCCGAATGGCCTGCCGAAAGGGAACCGATTGCTGAAAATCAGCGGTCGGTTACCTTTCCTGGCCATTCAGCTATCCAGAGAGCAGGCAATTTGCCAAATCCGGGCGAATTGCCTGCACATACGGTGCCTGTTCGAGGGCAGTGAAATCCCCATAGAGAAGCAATGCTTCGGCTATTCAGAGAGCAAAAGCCAGCAGTGAAAAGTTGCCGAATTGCCCTGCCATTCGGTGGTTTCATGCAGATTTATTCAGGCGAATCCCATAGGCTTCAATGTTTAAAAATATTCCCGTCTTAATTCAATATATAATCGTTGATTTATAATATTCTGCAGTAAAAAGTCTATAGATATTTATATTTTTTCTGGATTTTATTTTTAACTTTTTTCTGAACAGCCCTTTTTTCAGGTCATTCCTTGGACCTCATATGAACAGCGTTTCACTTTTCAAACATTCAAGCGTACTGGTTTTCTAATTTATTCACTCCATTCGTCTGCGGTGTCGGCTTTTTCTGGCGGCTGCGCTGTGTGTGATCGGCTCCTGCTTGGGTTTTTCTGGCATTTTCAGCAGGTTAATCCAGATGTTTTTGCGGGTTTCGGCGTGCATTCGCCCTCGTTTTCGGCAACTTTTCCCTGCACTTCGGCGGCCCTGTGGTGCTTGCTGAATACACCGCAGGGTGGCTGAAATGGGATCGCCAAAATTGCACCGAATTGAACAAAAAGTCACCGACCGTGCGGTGGCTTTTCGATTCTCTTTGAATAACCCTGTAAGATACATTAAAGTTAAAAGGTTATTCAGCATGAATTAGAGCTTTTGTTAGGCAGCATGAGGCTGTATATTCATGGAATGTTTACATTATTGGTAAACAAATTAAATTCAAAGTTGTGATCACATGCACGTTTCCATAGTAAAAATAGTTCAGGAAAATACCTTAGTCCCGTTATTCTGTGTATATGTATGTAAATGGCTATATCCTTCTAGGTTTCAAGGTTGTTTTGGGTGAAATACATCTGCACCAAACGCAAACTGAGGGGGCAAGCAGTAAAAATGAGCGGAAGCTTCTGATTTACAAACCTTTTTGAGAAGACAGTGGTTTAAGCTTTTCTTGTGGACCCAGCTGATTTACTTTTTTTCTTTAAACAAAATACTAAAACACTGCTGTAGTGGGTCCCTCCTTGAGCCTGCCTACACAGCTGGCACATCATTGGCTGCTGAGGGACAGCGCAAGTTCAGTCACTGACAGCAGTGAATGCGACAACTGTGGGTGTGCCTGATGCAGCCCATAGACGCCAGCAGGGTGTGCTATGCTGCCCTGTGATAGTTCCATCCCGCAGTATGTATAGTATGCCCTGCAGTATGTATAGTATGCCCTGCAGCATAAAATGGTTAAGCAAATACAAGAATATGTATGCTCTAACTAAAATCCGTTCTGATAGGGTGCTTTTACTAATGTGACAACTATTTTAATATTTGGAACCAGATGAAGACTCTTAACGACTACAATGGCTAGCAAGCCATTTAACCACTTGGCTGCTAAGGACGTGCTCAGCGCGTCCTGCCAAGTGCACCTCCTGTGCTATGGACGCGTTGAGCTGGCACCCCCCCCCCCCCAGTGTGGGCTGACATCTTAGATGTCAGCCCGGCACTCTGGGACCCTGGGGGGGAGATGTCGTCATCGCAGCGGCGCGATGACCTCTATTTCAGGCGCCCCCCACAAGGGCGGTGGTGGTGCCTGAAAGGGAGGTCCTTCGGACCTCTCTCCCTCCCGATTGCCGGGGTCCAGCGGCTGAAGGCAGGCACGGTTTGGAAGGGCACAGCCTGCCCTTCCAAACTGTGCCTGGCTTTAACCCCTTAGGTGCCGAATCGTGATCCTCTCTCCGGAGCTGGCCGACATCTTGAATGTCGGCCAAGCTTTCGGGAACTCCCCTTGACGACCTCGTGCATAGCGCAATGACGTCAGTCCTGGAGTTAACCCCTAGCTGCCAACAATGGTGGAGATGGGGGTTCCAATCTCCTGATTCGTGGCAGCTAGGGGTTAATGTTTGGTATTGTTGGATCGGCCAGAGCATGGCCTTTCCAACGATGCCAAACATGACCATGTAAAAGTTAATAAAAAATATTTTTTCTTTGTTTTGATGATGCAGCAATGTGGTTCCCACTTCAATTATGTGAACAATAATGCTGCACTAACGATTTTTGTATGGGGTGCGTTTGTTAAAAATGTTTGTTTTTGTTTTTCCCCCAAAAAAAGTGTACCGAGTCCCCATTGCTATTATTTTTTTTTAACAAGCGCAACCCATAGAAAATATAACCGCTAATGCTTGAATGTTAAAATGTGAGAAAAAAACACTTTACACATTGTAAATTTTTGAAAATTCTAATTTTATTGCATTTTTTTTGTTATAATATACAGACAGGACATGACGTGTGTGTGTATATATAATAATGATATATTAGGAATCTGCTGAGTCTGCCAGAAAGAACGATCTATAATATGTTTGGGTCATATAATAAAATAAGGCTTCAAAACGTGCTTCAACATGATGAGCGAAACCGGTAAAAAATGAGCTCAGCAGAGGCGTGAGATGCCTCAGCAGCGAAAGGGTTAAATCAAGTCTTGCTGAAGGTGATTTTAAATCCAATCCACCCTGCTGCCTATGGTTTACTAGTATTCCACACCCAGCTGCAAATACCATATTTTCTGCCAATCCGAGCGAGCTTTGTATTCACTAATGGCCCAGCACGGCACACTATGCAGCCAAAGCTGCCGCACATCCAGCGGGCTGACGGACAAGGGACATCCCGAGCCAGCTTGGCCCAAACAAAGTAAGGTTCACATTGTATACCCAGTGTAGAAGACAACCCCTGATATTTATTTTTTATTTTGTTTAGTATAAAAAGTAGTCTTGTATGCCAGAAAATACTTCTGGCTTGGTCAGAATAAGATCTGTAACCAACCGGGAAATCTGTTCACTCGGGTTTTGTCACATACCAACCTAGCTGGTAATAGGGAGATTGTATCAGTCATTTTCTTACTAAGGCTAGGGTCAGACGAACGCAGTTTTAACATGCGTTGAGCTGCACGAAATCATGGCCGTGCTAGCAGCAAATGACGTCCAATGCCGGGCAGCATACGACGAACGGCCGCACAAATGTTCGTCCGTGCGACGCAAGTGGCAAACGAACGCATTTTTTCGAGAACGTCAAACCGCTAGTACGGACGTACAGAGTGCGCTGCGGCCGCATAGCGGCGTGATTGGGAGACGTCAGACGCTGCTCATGTCCGGCCAACAAAACGTCCAGACGCAAAAAGTGTTTTATTGATGATCTGTAAAAAATCACAGACGAAAATGTGCATCGTATGGCCGCTATCGCGTATTCCGTGAAAAAATACATCCATTCGTTCGAACGCACTTTTTCACGGCCAACGTGAAAAATGCGTTCGTCTGACCCTAGCCTTAAAGGGCACTCTAACGTTGGATACAAATGGGGTGGTCAAAGACTGGAGTGTCCTTGAACTGGTGTCCCAAAACAAATCTGTTCGGGGATGCTGGCCAAACACTGTGAAAGGGATTTCTGGCTGCTTTTTAATTGATGCCACAAGGTGGTGGGATATTGCCCCACACAGAGAAATCCTTAACTCTACTGAAAAGTAGTGGTCATTTTTTTTGACAGTTTTTAATAATTGGTCAGACTGCTGACAGCCTCTGTGAAATTATTTACACATCCTGATAAACTTTTTATGTATGTATCCTTTTAACCCTTAAGTGACCAGGCGATTATTACAAAAATCCATCCTTTTAGTGCCCGCTGCTGTTTTTACGTTTCTGTGCTGTTTGTGTTTTAGGTCAAATTTTCCGTACTCATTTAGGCTAGGGTCAGACAAAAGCATTTTTCCCCGCGAACGTGAACAAGTGTGTCCGAACGCATTGACGTATTTTTTTCACGGAATGCGCAAAAACGGTCAGACGACGCGCATTTCCGGGTGTGATTTTGTACGGATCGTCAATAAAACTCTTTTTGCGTCTGGACGTTATGTAGGCTGGACATTAGCAGCGTCTGACATCTCCTAATCACGCAAACACGCCGGTATGCCGCAGCTGCGCACTCAGTACGTCAGTACTAGCGGTTCAGAGTTCTCAAAAAAAAAATGCGTTCACTTGTGTTGCACGGCCAGACTTTTGTGCGACCGTACATCGTATATTGGCCGTCATTGCCTGTCATCTGCTGCTAGGGCGGCTGTAATTATGTGCGCCAGAACGCACGTTAAAAGTGCGCTGGTCTGACCCCAGCCTCATGCAACCCACACATATTGTATATCGTTTTTCCTGCAATTAAATGGACTTTCTAAAGATACCATTTCCATCCCGTCATATTTTTTTACTATAAAAGAAACATAAAATATGATAAAACACCTTCAAAATTAAATCCCCAAAATCTACAACCACCAAAAAAACCCTGTCTAAATAGTTTTGAAATTTTGTCCTGAGATTAGAAATACCCAATTTTTAATTTTTTTTTTATATACCGATTCACTGCTGAGCCATTTCACTTGTGCGCTGAGCTCATTTTAACCGTTTTATGCTCAAGTCCTATTTTAAACCCCCCCCCCCCCCCCAAAAAATTTAAACCAAATTTTCTTTAATTGTATTGCCAAACCAGGTTTGTATCATTGGAAAGGCCATGATCAGGCCTCTAGCTGCCACGGATCGGGTGACACGGGTTTCCAAAGAACAAAAGGGTTAATGCATGCTAACGTTAAAGGGGAGACTCTCACCTTTCCAGCGGGGCCATTTGTATGTTTTCTAACCTTAACGGTTGGAGACAGAGGCTTTGGAGCCCCTCTCCCCTTTTTTTAGTTATTTTATTTTTAACTTTATTTTTGAAAAGATGTGGCAGGCTGCCAGGCCACCGCGGGAGCCCAGCGAGAAAGGGGAGTATATGGAGGGAGGTTAGGAGACCCTGACATACTATATACATCAGTGGTCATTAAGGGGAGTTCCCGATCAGACATACTTTTGTGCTTTTTTTTTTTTTTTTCCCTGCAACAACTAGTTATGGAAATGGTCATCTATACGGCTGCAACCAACAATTATCTGGCTAATTTTGTTAACACTTTGTTGGATATCTTTTACTTGAAAGGAACCCTATTTGACACCCTTTCTCCCCCCCCCCCCCCCATTTTATTTCAAAGCCATTTGCATAGTATATGTATCTTCGGGTCATACACAAACTGCATAGCTCGCATACTTCTCATGCGCAAGGTAGGTGAGCACCTGCTCAGTGATGGATTGAGTGGCGGAGCTCAATCAAATGCTTGCTTTCCTTGTGAACAAATACTGCTACGAGCACTCTGGTAGAATGGTGTCCGTGTGAATGCAGGATGATAATAAGGGGGGCAACACCCCACAGCCTGACCACTTTGGCTAAAGTGGTCAAGGTGCATAGAGGATCCTTTTTAAAATTCCATGAACCGGGTGGGGAATTGTTGATGGTGCGTATGGGCAAGAGAATGGCCTGAGTGTAGGAGTTTGGGGAGAGGGACTGGACCAAAGTGGGAGGATGGCATTGGACGTGAGGGAGTTGTGGGGTGGTGGCGCTCCAAAGGAAGGATAAAACACTAGGGTCTGTGCTCTAGTTAACATAACCCTAGAACTAAATCATACAGTGTAAGCAGAGGCACGTCAGCGCTGAAGCTTCTGATTACCTTTTAACTTGGTCTGACTCTAATCTGCATGTGCTTTAGACTGATTAATTGATGCTGGAAATGGTTAACTATTTTCAATATCCTTAGTTTCAGCCCTAGTCCTCTATCAATTAAATATGGCGTGCTGTATGCAGACTATCTTTGTATTGGCATTGTCCTTTAGAGGGACACTATGCACATTGACCACTTTGGTTGAACCCCCCCCCCCCCCTTCACTCCTGTGTGAGCCCATCTTGCAGACAGACTTTATGTTGGAGGCATAGTACAGGTTGAGCATTTCAGACATTAAAATCATGCCTAAAATGTGGGGGGGGGGGCCGTAGTCACACTTGGGAAACACTCTTATGCTGAGGGAGCACGTTGGAACAGATCTGGCTCTGCTGCAGGACAATAGCTGAAGGGCTCCAGTTTGAGTTCCAGTTGGGGAGGGGTTGTTGAACCAGCACTAGCTGGAGGCATTTGCACTGCAGGTCTAACATACGCCTCATCTTTTATCCTGTGTATATGAACAGCAGAGTTGGCTTTGTTTCAAGTGTGCCCAGGGTCTGATAAAGATCTCTATGGGCCTGGAGCTGAAGATTTTGGTGGCAATTTTTTGGAATTCAAGGAAATTTAATAGTGCAGATATATCTAACCAGATACAAGTAGAAGTAAATTTTCAATCATTTTTTCACATTTTTACTATCCAAACATTTGGTTTTATATTCTACAGGGTATTCTTGTTAAAAAATAAAGTGAAATGGGAACCTGTTGCTGCATTTTTCTGAGAATCTAAAATTTTAACCAAAAAATTTAAATATTTCCCTTGTGTTTTGTAGGATGGTGTTTTATGCATAAAATGCCTATACATAAGGCTAGAGTCAGATGAACGCAGTCTGAGCGCACTCTGCGTGCGAGTGTAACGGACAGACTTACTGATGGAAGATACTGTAGACACCACACGGTCTGTTTTTCTTGACGGACGTAGAAAAAAAAAAACTATGGGAAATATATGAAAAATTATAATTTGAAAAGCCATTTTGTGTATCAAGGTGCTGCTTGTCGCAAATGCGCTGCGTTTGGCATCTCATCACTCGCACAGAACACTACGTGGACATGATGCACTCTGCGCGTCTGGTAGCAGTTTTACGTTCTTGCCTAACTTGCGTCCGTTTGCCACGTGCATTGTGCGTGCGCAGTTCGGTGCGCATGTACTTCTTGTGTGGGTCTCTATTGATCATGATTCTATACTACGATGGGCGTCAAACTGCGGCAACACTGACGTGATCACTGCGTTCATCTGACACGGGCCTAAAACGCTGACCTTGCTCCCAGCGTGAGAAAAAAAGGTTAAAAGGTGCGTAATAGCACTGGTACTGCTCATTTTATACGTGACCAATGGACAATGCCATTGCTTTGCAACTATAGAATTTTTTGTTTTAAATAAATTTTTTCTTTTTTAGATTTTTACATGGGATGTTTGGTATCAATGCAGAGGCCAGACTCTGACCTGTCCAATGACACCTCACTTGACCTTGTGAGGTGTAAAGATTAGTGACACAGGGTTCCAAAGTCCCCCGCAGTGCTCTTTGCTGCAGTTTAGGTTTTTGATGTAACAATGGATTGTACCATCATCTCCACACTTGTTGGTGACATGAGAAATGTGATGGTTGGTTAGTGCAGCATCTTTGTTCATTTTATAATTGAAAAGTGAAAAATATTTACTTTTTAGTATAAAAAAAAGAAAGTTATTTTGTATTCCTACATAAAACCTGGTACTCTGGCCTTTTTCGAGTGATGCCTCCCATGACCCTGTAGCAGCTATGGCGTTGGAGATACAGGGGTCCAAATGCAGACATGCTTATCCTTTCTCTGGGCCTATTCTGAGACATGGGCCTGGAGCTGCTGCTCCATCAGCACCTATGTTAATCCGGCCCTGAGTGTGCCCATTCACTCCCAAAGGGGCTAACCTATGTAATGGCAGGCATTGTGGACTTCACCTTTCCTACAGTGCTCACGTGGTGGAAATTTTGTTTTCAGGTCTTTCATTACCTGATCAAGAGCCTCCAAGCTGGAGCTGGATCTGCTAGCTCATTGCTTAGTACAGTCTTAATTGTGTGTTATTTTTTTTGTTCTGAAGCCATATGATTGTGCAATTAAGATGTACTTGGCCCTTGACCTGTTTTAAGTGACAATCCTGATGGTGCTGGCAAGTGCGGTGTATCATTCTGCAAGAACTAAAATGTACGTCCCTGTTGAAGACGGTGCTAAACTCAGCAGATTAAGCCATACTTGTCCAGAGCCCTTTTTATGTTGTACTACTAGTGGCCACGCACAAAAAGCAGTGCAATGTTAAAAGGGCATTGGCCAGTGAATGGGGCAACACTATAGATGCACTTTTTATCCTTTTCTAGTTTCCAGAACATCCTCTAATGAGCAACATGGGATATACCTTCTGCTATGAAGTGCTCTGACTTTATTGCACTACTGTACTATACAGCTAGCAGTGCAATAGTATTGTCAAAGCATCTGGTAGCAGAGCACACACCTTACTTGGGCCAGACAACTGATACCAACCTTGGATTCTTGGCCATCCAAACCACTGATGCTGCAGAGTCCTTGATTCAGGTGTGCATGTTACATACAGGGAATGTTTTAGATGTGCTATGGAGTCTGATCAAACCTGATGCTTCATTATACCAGCCGATCGTAAACGTATATCTAAAAATGTTTTCCTTGTCCCTCACTCTGATCTCTAATTTTCAGTTTCAAAAAGCCGAGTCTGACTTGGTTTACATTGAACAAAAATTGGAATTTGAAATTCGGAGGAACGTTCCAGAGGATCTGTCCCTAGAGGTAAACTAAATGTCATCTTTTATCTGTTAAAAGAACAGACTGCAGTAAACATGACTTGAATATAGCTTAAATTAAATGCCAGGCAAATTTAAATCTGTCTGATTGCACACTATACTGTAGGGAAGACAATGACCTGCTTATTCATAATGTATTTTACCAGGAAGGATACATGGAGATTTAAGTATGTCCTGATTCATATTTGTTACTAAAGGTTTTGGATGAATTGCATTAGCCTGGATGACAGCGTAGTAATCAGAGCTGGTGTATACCAGTTTGTGCAGTTAGCAGATGTGTTCAAGCATGGCTTTTTTTTTTTTTTTTTCTCTACTAGTTTTGTTTTTATAAATGCATCCTTGTCATGGTTTCAATTATGGCGGTTCTAATGTTTAGAGATGCTCACCACTCTCCCCTGGGGTCCCAAGGCATTCTGACTTCCCTGAAGTCAGACGTTGCTTTTAAAGCCCTCCCTTCGTAAATGACATCGCATCGGACACAATGATGTCCTTCTCAGGTGACCCCCCCCCACCCGTGGCAAAGCCGGAAGATCGTCTGAAAGGAGGGGGGAAAATCGACTGATCGGGAGGACCTAACTAGAGAAGGCAGGCACCGCTTAAAAGGGGAGTCTCCCCTTTTTAAGCGGTGCCTGACTTGAACCCCTGAGGCACTGTGCCGGATCGCAGCCTAGCTTCGGTGGGGGCCACCATCTTGGATGGGAGCTCCACCTCCGGGTCCCCCTCATCACCTGACGTCATTGCATGGTGCGATGACATCAGTTAGCTGGGGAACCCCTAGCTGCCTGGGGATTTTTCCCAAGGAAACTGCATTGGGGGGTCTTTTGAACCCCTCCATCTCCCGCACAGTGGCAGCTAGAGGGTCATGGTTGCAGTCATTTGAATGGCCAGATCATGGCCTTTCCATTGATGCCAAACATGACCATGTTCAAAGTTAAGAATTTTAAAAAAAAAAACTTGCGTGTGTTTGTTGATCCCATTTAAATTCTAATGTGAACAATGATGGGATTTGCTAAAAATCTTGTAATATCCCCCCAAGAAAATGTAACTAGTCCCCATTTCTATTTTTAAAAGAAAATTGAACAAAAAAAACCGCACCCCATTTTAAATATAACCGCATGATAAAATGTGGAGGGGAAAAAAAAATTTACACACTGTAGATGACTTGAAATTATTAAAATTTTAATCGCATTTTTTTTTTTCTTGTTTTGTTGTTATACTCAGGCAGGGCATGACATATACACATAAAAAATTATATTATGAATCTGCCGGAGACAAAGATTGTGTGTGTGTGTGGTTTAAACAGAAGTGGTAAAAAATTTAGGTCTGCACAGGTGAAGGGGTTAAAGGGACATGTGTGTTTTTTCACTGGGATTCTAAAAATGTGCAATGCCTTTTTGAATGGGTCCAGTGTCATTCGGGCATAAAAAAAGTGTGTGCGTGCACACAGTGAGAGCACACACAAGTGATGTGAGACATTTGAGTGTAAGCCATGAAAGTGCACAAGTTACAAAATCTGCGAGCGTGTGTCAGCGGATGGGTTTTTTTGCTTTCACAGTTACAGAGATGGCTAATATTCCATTTTTGCAGTTTCCCCAGTCTTGGTCCTGAGTGTGTACAGGGTTTCACGTGCACAGCTTGAGCTAGTTCATATGAAGCTTTGATGGGTGGGGAATATATGGGAAGTGGGAGCTGAAGAAACACCCCTAGCTGAAGGGTGTGGCCAGAGAAGATGAGCATTTAAAGCAAAATATTTACACGTGTTTAAATGTCATTTAAGTGATCATGACATTTGTTAACATTTTGTAGGAAAACCCAGCAAAGTTGTTAGAGCAGTTGGAGACTATAAAAAAACATTTCAAGTCCTTGTCATCACAGCTGGATAAGATTGCCATGGATCAGCAGAAGTCTGTGGAGAGCATACAGGGTACAATTGTAAACACAATGAAAATAGTCCAGCACTTACAGCAGCAAACAGATCTACAGGTAAAATGTCCTCCGTATAGTCACATCGGATTTTTACATGGTTCTCTAGCTAAACTTGATATAATTTACAAACCCTTTGAACATATAGAAGTCAGAAGGTATACAGTGGGGCAAAAAAGTATTTGGTCAGCCACCAATTGTGTAGGTTCTCCCACTTAAAAAGATGAGAGGCCTGTATTGTCATCATAGGTACACTTCAACTATGAGGAAACAAAATCCAGAAAATCACAATGTCTGATTTTTAAAGAATTTATTTGCAAATTATGGTGGAAAATATGTATTTGGTCATGTACAGTACAAACAAGCAAGATTTCTGGCTCTCACAGACCTGTAACGTCTTCTTTAAGAGGCTCCTCTGTCCTCCACTCGTTACCTGTATGAATGGCACCTGTTTGAACTTGTTATCAGTATAAAAGACACCTGTCCACAACCTCAAACAGACACACTCCAAACTCCATTATGGTCAAGACCAAAGCACTGTCGAGGGACACCAGAAACAAAATTGTAGACCTGCACCAGGCTGGGAAGACTGAATCTCCAATAGGCAAGCAGCTTAGTGTGAAGAAATCAACTGTGGGAGCAATCATTAGAAAATGGAAGACAAACCAGACCACTGATAATCTCCATCGATCTGGGGCTCCACGAAAGATCTCACCCCGTGGGGTCAAAATGATCACAAGAACGGTGAGCAAAAATCCCAGAACCACACGGGGGGACCTAGTGAATGACCTGCAGAGAGTTGGGACCAAAGTAACAAAGGCTACCATCAGTAACACTACGCCGCCAGGGACTCAAATCCTGCAGTGCCAGACGTGTCCCTCTGCTTAAGCCAGTACATGTCCGGGCCTGTCTGAAGTTTTCTAGAGGGCATTTGGATGATCCAGAAGAGGATTTGGAGAATGTCATATGGTTAGATGAAACCAAAGTAGAACTTTTTGGTTAAAACTCAAATCGTCGTGTTTGGAGAGAATGCTGAGTTACATCCAAAGAACACCATACCTATTGTGAAGCATGGTGGCGGAAACAT
The DNA here is from genome assembly GCA_009667805.1 of Leptobrachium leishanense. Taxonomy (NCBI): domain Eukaryota; kingdom Metazoa; phylum Chordata; class Amphibia; order Anura; family Megophryidae; genus Leptobrachium; species Leptobrachium leishanense. Next base: position 262,002,520 of record CM019064.1, read on the forward strand.
GCTTTGGGGCTGTTTTTCTGCAAAGGGACCAGGACGACTGATCCGTGTAAAAGGGAAGAATGAATGGGGCCACGTATCGTGAGATTTTGAGTGAAAACCTCCTTCCATCAGCAAGGGCATTGAAGATGAAACGTGGCTGGGTCTTTCAGCAGGACAATGATCCCAAACACACCGCCCAGGCAACGAAGGAGTGGCTTCGTAAGAAGCCTGTCTCCAGATCTCAACCTCATAGAAAACCTTTTTTTTGGAGGGAGTTGAAGGTCCGTGTTGCCCAGCGACAGCCCCAAAACATCACTGCTCTAGAGATCTGCATAGAGGAATGGGCAAAAATACCAGCAACAGTTTGTAAAAACCTTGTGAAGACTTACAGAAAACGTTTGACCTCTGTCATTGCCAACAAAGTATTGATGGACTGTTGATATTGGCCAAATACTTCTTTTCCACCATAATTTGCAAATTCTTTAAAAAAAAAAAAAATCAATGAGTTTTTTTTTCTTTTTTCTGGATTTCTTTTTTTTTTTCCTCATTTTGTCTCATAGTTGACGTGTACCCATGATGACAATTACAGGCCTCTCATCTTTTTAAGTGGGAGAACCTGCACAATTGGTGGCTGACTAAATACTTTTTTGCCCCACTAGGTGTGTGATCCTTTCCATTGTCTCTTCTACAAATCTGGCAAATTTACACTCTGGTGTGCCTGTTATGTCAAAATTGAACGTTCTACAGTACATTTTTAGTGAGCACTAGATAACCATTCAAATGGAAAAGCCACTGATCCCCTTTACTACCATGCAACCTTTTAAGTGTCAAGTTAAACTTTATTTGCTTTTTTTTTCCATGTATTCGTTTATCCTCTTCAGAAATACTTTTGGAATGAAAGGTTCTAAACTCCAGATGGTATAATTTTATCTTCCATGTCACACAGGTTCTGCATTACCGGCATACAGACAGAAATGACCTTTAACACTGCATAATGAAAATGGGCAGATCTCTTGCTTATGGGGACTTGTAGCAATCATGAGACTTATTGGTAATGCAGCTTCCAAAACATGCCAGTAGAATATATAAAATAGCTGTGGCCTAATTTCTGTACATGAATTAAGGCTGACACTAATCGGTAATGAGCATTGTTCACAACTTATCTTTAAACTGGCTTGTATACAGCACACACTGGTCAGTCGCAGACACTTTCTCAGAGTTGCCTCAAACAACGCACTGTTTGATTTTTAGTTCTAGGGTTTTGTCCTTGCACATAAAGTGCCACCCCACTTTGCTTTCTGACACATCCATCAGCCCTAAAGGCAGGGTTTCTTGCGGGGTGGCGGCGGTAGCTGCCATTGGCTTGAGCCACAAAGCACCAATCCATCACTCTGACCAGGAGCTTGTGTGTGAAAAAAGTATGGAGGTTATGTTACACATACTGCACATGTACAGAAGTTGCATACACTGCGCAAATAGTTTAAGAGAAAGGGAGGGGGGGTTGCGGTTTCTGTATAGTGTTTCTTTTAATTAAAATAGTAGGCATATTTACAAATTTATGAAAATTGTTAGTTGCACTTTTTTTTTTTTTTTATATGAATGTTACGGAAACTCCTTGTGTAACAGATCTCCATTTCCTGACTGGGTCACATCTGTTCACTCACACTTGCACACTGTCTTAACCCCTTTTAGCCGAAGCATAAGGAGGGGTACACTGAGAGCGGATATGGCATTCCACATGCCGATCTTGGTTGCAAAAGTTAAACTGAGCCTTTTTAATATATAATATATATGCAGGGCCTGGTAGCCATTGGGAAATCTCTCCCTGTCATAGTGATAATGAAATACTGTGCAAAACCTCTTGACCAGAGTTAATCCCAACAAAACTGATCATACACTGTTTGCCAAACAAGACGAAGACTGCGCCAACCTTTTTGAAAGATGTAAACCTATTCTAGATAGGGGAGTTATAAAGGGCTACAGTAATGCTATTGGCAGATAAACATCGACAACGACCATATTCATGCATGGCACAGACGAGACACCACCCACCACCCTGTACCTAGAATTGCAGGTACAGGGTGACTTCAACATAGAGGGCAGGGAAACCATATAAAACATCAGGCCTGCACCTCCCAAATGAATCGCTTGACGTTAAGGCTGGGTTCACACTTGGGCATAGCGCTGCGTTGCGCAATGCGCGTGGGTTTTTTACGCGCATTGCAGCGCGTTCTCGGCTATGTCTATGGCTGCGAATGCGCTGATGTATGCCCGAAAAGAAGCTCCCGGACTTGTTTTTTGCTTCGGCCGTTTTAAAGCTCTTTCCTGCACGCTTTAAAACCCTTGGGTGTGAACAAGGCCCATAGCAAAGCATGGGATTTCCCCCTTCATGCGTTTTTAAAGCGCGCACGAACGCGTGCTAAAACGTCTAGGTGTGAACGGGGCCTAAAGGATGGGGTATCGATCTTCAGCCCTTGTCTAGCAACAAGGCTGTACGTGCCATTTACGCTTTCCTTCCTGGTAAGGTGCAGAAGTGGATCCAGCGAACCCCAAGAGCCAAAACAAGAACCACATTTTGGCACACCAGACCATCCTGGGTGGGTCCTGCATGTCAGTTGCCAGCCAATGTAGGGTCACCACAGCAATTCAGGGATGGGTCCCTAACTGGACCCTGTACTGCCCAGGGAAGACTGTCCAAAAGGGGGCCTCCCTCTGCCTCATGGTAAAATGCCACTTCAGGGACAAATTCTAAACCTTCATCAGCCGGGTCTCCCTCTCAGGTTGCTCCCTGTGATCTGTTGCACTCGGCTTCCCCGAAATCCAAATTAGATTTTTGATATGCTAATGATTGCTATTCAATGTATTACAATCCAAAATCAAGAGCTTTACTTTGGGAGTGGCGGGGTTAAGTCCCAATCACGAATTGCTTTGAAATAATGTATACAAATGTGCTCAGTATTTGGAGTTCAATGGGTTCCTGCCTTTCAGAATGCCAAGATTGCTTTGTAGATCACAATATGTGCAGTACATAATGGCAGCTGAACAATCTTGGGTGGGGTTTCCTTTTTAGCCATGGTATGGATCTCTTGGATAGGAGTCAGCAATCTGAGACCTCCAAGATGTCTTGTAACTAGACTTCCCATGGGAACCATAGCAACCTATTTCCAGAACCTGAATGGCCAAGGATGCTGACTCATGATTAAGGCTTAAACAGTGGTATTATTTGGAAGAGGACTCTTGACCATTGTGTTTAGCACTAATTCTTTTACACAACGTCTGGCAAACCCAGAGGGATCTGTAATTTTAACACAACTGCAATCTATTTTCATAACCAAAAACACTCTTTAGTAGCAGGTGAAACGCACCTACTGCATTAATGGAGGCTTCACGATTAGTTGTCTACCCATCCCAATATGGGGTGTGTACACAGAATAGAATTTATTCTGTATCTTCATGTGTCTCCTGTAAACTTGTTTTTTCTCTTAACAGGTTTCTCCCTTCTCTGAATCTGAACTTGAAGCACTCAATATGTTTGAGTTCCTGCGAATAAAGTGATAGTAATGCACTGATCTATCCTTTTCAATTTGTGCAGCTCATGATTTTACTTTCGGTATGTTTTTGTAACCATTTCCTTTTAATATTAAAGCTTACATTTCCATTTGAATGTAAAGTGCAGTCTGTATCTAACTCCTTCACTACTGGTTCAAGATCGCGGTTTTGATCGGAGAAAAGGAATTGACTGACAAATACATGGTCTTTGTACGCCTGACTGTGATGGAGATTATATTCTTTTCTAAACACAGCCTTAAACAATGGCTAAATATCAAGAACCAAATGTTAAAAGCAAAACTAATCAGTGTAAAGTCTATAGCTTTATAATTTGCCTAAAGAGAATATATTCTATACACAAAACCGCAGAAGGTTGCACTCCACCTCAAAACTAAGTGGGTGCATCTAAGACCTTAAATACAAAACACCAAGAAAGCGCACTCAATTATTATTGACCACCTAATGGAGTGTTCTTTCTTGGTGTTTTGTATTTGTCTTTGATGCACCTGCGTACTTTTGAGGTTGAGTGCAACAGTGTGTGTCCCTCCCTGTTCACCAGGTGCTCCACCATGGCAGCCTATAAAGGCCTCGAGCTGCTGGAGAGCTCCAGGGTGAGTTGATTCGGTCAAGTTGGATGGGACCTGTCAAAGATGTGGTACATTGGCGACTGACAGGCTTAAGCAAATTATGATCATACTTTGAACTGAATTCCCATCATTTTACCTCGGTCAGGTTTTCTGAACCTTTTTTTTTCTTCTTTTTTTTTGCCACAGAATGATGGAACAAGGTGGTGAATAATATGGAGTGCTGTGTGTGAGAGAGATATAGATATATATATATATATATATATATATTTCTGTGATTTCTGAGTTTACAAAGCATGATCTTGTCACATATCTGACATGTCATATTTGTCTTGGTTATTCCAGTCCCGACTAGGATCTATTTAAAATTCATATCCTTGACGTTTGACACCTGATTTACTGCTTCTGGAAATCTTTTGGGTATGGTAAGGGTGTAAAATAAAAGCAGGGATGTGTAAAGTTGTGATTAACAATGACAGTTGACACAATATTGTCTCTTCCTGTCCACATCTTTCTATAGCATGAATGTATTTTAAACCTAAACTAGAATGGGTAACTTCCAGTCCTTGTGGAATAAGTATCTTGATCGCTATTGCCAAAAAGATGTCATAATGCATTGCTGCCTTTTTAAAGATCCCTGCCATAATTTGAAAGGGGCTCCAACAAGAATAAACATTGTAGACCAGTCACCTATTAACAATAGTGTTACAAACCTAGACTTGTCCTATGATCTATTAACCCCTTCACTGCAGAGGACACGCTGAGCGCATCCAGCCACAGGTAGCTTTGGCGGCGGAGGACGCGCTGAGCGCATCCTCCCTTTGCAGGCAGTGATCGGCTGGCTTCCGGCCGATTGCTGTGCGGGCTGACATCCTTGACGTCAGCCCAGCATCCGGGACCGCCGTGGGCACTAATAGATGTCATTGCGCCGCCGCAATGACATCTATCGCAGGCAAACCCCCCCCCCCCCCCCCCCCCGTGCGAGGGGGGGGGGGCTGTCCTTGGACCGCTCTCCCTCCTTCTGTTCGTGGGCAGCAATCAGATGTCAGATAGCGATCCTCTCCCAGAGCTGGCCGACGTCTGGGATGTCAGCCAAGCTTCCGGGATTCCCCCCCCCCCCCCTCCATGACTGGCCTCATCGTGCATAGCACGATGACGTCAGTTCTGGAGTTAACCCCTAGCTGCCACCAATGGTGGAGATTGGAACCCCTATCTCCTGATCCGTGGCAGCTAGGGGTTAATGTTTGGTATCGGTCAGAGCACGGCCTTTCCAATGATGCCAAATATGACCATGTTAAGGAAAAGAAGGTAAATGGAAAATATTTTTTTTGTTAATGCAGCAATATCGTTCCCAACGATTTTTGTATGGGGCGCGTCTGTTAAAAATTGCGTGATTTATCCCCCCCCCCCCAAGTGCAACCCATAGAAAATATAACCGCAAAAACTCACATGTTAAAATGTGAGAAACGCATTGAAAATTCAAATTGTATTGCATTTTTTGTTATGTGTATACATCATGTCTTGTCTGTATATTATAATTGTATTGTGTGTGCTAAAATGACCTCAGCACACAGGCGTGAAATGGCTCAGCCAGCAGCGACAGGGTTAAGCTTTCATTGCAATCCTTTTTAGATGAAACTGCACTTCTGGGAGCCTGCCCCAATAAACGGATGCTTGCAGTGTGCGTTTGGCATGATTTGACAAAATTTCGTTTTGGTCGCCATTGACTAGAGTTCCATTTTTGAGCAGCAGCATGGAGGGTAATGGAATAGTGTATTTGACAAACCTCAACTAACTCTTGGACTTTCTTTTTAGTGCCCCAGAAAAGCGAGACAGGACATGGCAGTAACTATCGTAGACCAATTTGGACATGTGCACTTTGGTGTCTCCTTTTTAGAGGTCATTGGAAAGCTCTTTGCGAATAAAAGATTAGCTATGGGAGCATTCAATTTCATGTAGTTACGCAAATTGTGTATGGATGGTAAATGACAGACATGCTGCTACAGATTCTGTTTCTAGTCAGTCGGTGCTAAATTTCCAAATGCTAGAAAGTTTGGATTTCAATAAGGAATTGGAGGTGAGTATTTGCTCTTTACTTTGCAGAGCAGCAAAGACCAGTTAGAATAACGCAGAAAAATTCTTAGACCATAGACCCCATAACTAGGGACATCCTCCAGCCATGCCACCCCCCCCCTTGCCAACTTCTATGGCTGTAGCAAATCCTTTCTTCAAGTGACAAGCAGCCAACCGGATCATAAGAGCCATCAAACGGAGAAATTTCCAAATCAAAGACCTTGGTAAAAGCACAAAGCAAACATCCGTAATCCTAAAAGATATTTATTTATTTGCAAAGTATTTTACCAGGAAGGATACATTGAGATTTCTCTTGTTTTCAAGTATGTCCTGGCAACCCAAATAGGTCCCCACATGCACAATAAAATTCAGAACCAACAGGGAGGGAAATGCACTACGATTCCGAAAAGTAAAATCACAAAATTTTCCTATTCCATAACGGAAAGTTTAGATTTTAATAAGGACACGGAGGCGAGTATTTGCTGTTCTCTTAACTGCCCCAACAGCAGCGAAGAAACTTTTATTGAAAATATAACAGAAAACAAACGGTCCTCCCTTCCCCAACGTGGGGAGGGGGACCTAGCTCCCCAGATCCTCCCCTTCCAGTCCATAACCCACTCCCCCGGAAGCAGCCCCTCCTCTTTCGAAGCTGCGACATGACAACGGTGGGAGCCTCAGAAGCGAAACTGGAGTAGGAGATCAGGAGCCAAAACATCGAGGAACCATATCAGGAACTCAGAAGGCTGAAATAGACAAAGCACATGAAAGAACAGTGAGACACTGTAATCTGGTTAAACAAAGGGAGCCCTGGCAGCCGCCAAAACAGTCCATCCCAATCCAGGAGAGATGCGGAATCCAATCAAACCGGGTGGGGTAGGGCGGGAAATACTCGCCTCCGTGTCCTTATTAAAATCTAAACTTTCCGTTATGGAATAGGAAAATTTTGTGATTTTAAGGCCGGACACGGAGGCTTCGTATTTGCTAGTTCAAAGCGGAACAGAGGCCGCATCCGACCAATGGACAATGGGCTTGAAGTAGAAGGTACGAAACGTGGATTCGCTAGACCAGTCAGCCGCACGTAAGATGTCCTCCAGACGACAGCCCATCGAAGCCGCCTTTGAGGCGGAGGCACTGCGGACAGAATGGGCTCCGAAAGCCGACACCTCCACCCCGGCCTGTGCCATAAGCCATCGCATCCAACGAGCCAAAGTGGGAGAGGAGACCGGTTTATGAGGAGACCGAAAAGAGACAAAAAGGGGTGAGTACGAGACTCGTACTCCCGGAGACACGAAACCGGGCAGACTCCCGAAAATCCAGAATGGCCAGCCGAAATAGCCGAACGAAGGACATTCACGGTGCGATAAGCCTTACCGGAGTCGAAGGCGTGGGTGAGGAAATCCAGGAGAGCTGTCACAGGGGCCGAAAAGGGATCTCTATCCCGTTCCAGACACCAGCCAGCCCACCCATCCCATGCGGACTTGTAAGCGAGTCGGGTACCCGGAGCCCAGGATTGGAGCAAGAGGTCTGTAGTGCGTTCCGAAAGGCGTGAGCCTGTAGGGGGGTGCCAGAGAGCCACCACGCCAGGAGTTGAAGACGGCGGGAGGTCATCAGTGGATGGGGTTGCCCCTCGTGGTCCAGCAGAAGGTCCGGGGAGGGAGGCAGCAGCCTCGGGATGTCTATCGCCATGCTCAGGAGCGTTGGGAACCACGGCTGGGACTTCCAAAATGGAGTTATCAGGACCACAGATGCCTCCTGAGCTCGGATCTGTGACAGAGTGCGAGCAATGAGGACGAACGGTGGGAAGGCGTAGAGGGGGCCCTTGGACCAATCCTGGAGGAACGCATCCGTGGCCATGGCGTCCGGATCCGGTCTCCAGCTGAAGAAGTCGGGCAGCTGTGTATTGAGCCTGGAGGCGAACAAGTCTATCTGGAAAGGACCCCAGAGTGCGGATAGTGAAGAGAAACTGTGCCGTGACAGTCGCCAGTCTCCAATCGGCCACTTCGTTCGTCAGACAGGGAATGAACTGGGCGTGGACCGAGATCCCGAGGGGAAGGCAGAATTCCCAGAGTCGTAGCGCCATGGCTGATAGGTCTGCCGAGCGAGGGCCTCCCATGCCGTTGATGTAACGGACCGCAGGTATGTTGTCCATCCGAAGTACGACTGAGTCCGGAGGGGATCGCCGTGTAAAGCAACGGAGTGCGAATAATCCCGCCAGGAGTTCCAGGCAATTGATGTGCCACAACTGTTCCAGTGGGGACCAGCGACCGCCTGTCTCCTGGGACCCACATCTCGCGCCCCAGCCCAGTCTGCTGGCATCCGAATCGATGGTCATCGTGGGAGGAGGAGGTACCAAGGAACGACCGTTCCATGTGACTATGTTGTCTATCCACCATAGTAGATCCGATCTGGCGTCCTCTGTCAGCATCACGTGATCCGTATATTCGAGGCCCGCCCGGAGTGAACGGGCCTTCAATCGTTGGAGGGCCCTGTAATGTAGTGGGCCCGGATGAACCGCCATGCGGGCCGCCGCTAGGAGACCTACCGTACGGGCCAAGGAGCGGAGGGGGAAGGTCTTCTTCCTGAGTAGTATCCTCGCTTCTTTCCTGATCGAGGAGATCTTTGACAGTGGAAGGCTGAGGTTCATGAGGTCGGAATCCACCACGAAGCCCAGGAATTCTATAGAGCGAGTGGGCGTGAGAATCGATTTCTCTGGATTGAGAAGGAACCCTAGTTCCTGGAATAGGGAAATAGTGTCGTGTAGATGGGTCCGACGGGTGTGAGGTGACTGGGACATGAGAAGAACATCGTCCAGGTAGATCACCAATCGGACTCCCCGAGCGCGGAGGGAAGAAACCACGGGTCTGAGTAGCTTGGTGAAGCACCGCGGGGCGGACGACAGTCCGAAGGGGAGGCAGGTGAATCTCCATAATTTGCCGTTCCAACGGAATTGTAGGAGGTCCCGTTGGGATTCCGTTATGGGTACTGTGAGGTAGGCATCTTTGAGGTCGAGTTTGACCATCCAATCTCCCAGAAGGAGCATGTCCTTTAACGTGGGGATGCCCTCCATTTTTGAAATGGTGGTAAATGACCCAATCGTTGAGGGAGCGGAGGTTGATGACCGGACGGAACCCCCCGCCTTTCTTTGACACCAGAAAGAGGGAGCTGACGAAGCCCCTTGGATGGGGTAAAGCGGGTTCTATGGCCTTTTTGCGGTTGAGGTCTGTTACCTCGGAATGAATGAGTGTCCGAAGAGCATCTGCGAACCGAGGAGGGTGGGGGAGATGGGTCTATCTGGTAACCCATCACGGTGGAGAGGACCCACGGGTCCGATGTGAGTGAAGCCCACCTTGGGAGGAATAGAGTGAGGCGGCCGCCCACGGCAACTAGGGACGAAGGGATAATATAAATTGGTCTTACCTTGTCCTTGTGGAACGGGAGGACCACCTCTGCCACCTCTGTATCCGCGGGCTCGCAAAGCTCGTGACCTCGATGGGTAGAAAGAGCTGGAACCAACGGTGGGCTGAGTGTTAGAAGCGGAGCCTCTAGCGATGCAGGAATTATTAGCGCCCGCTCGGCCGACAGGTCGACCCCCTGAACCTGCCGGCCCTGCCAAAAACGCGGTTAGGTGCGAAAATGCGTTTAAGGGATGCCTCCGACTTGTCGATTGAGTTGAATGCCTGAGTGTATTCCCCCATGTCTTTAAGAAAGGGTTTCCCGAAGAGGAAGCCCTGTGCGGAGGCACCTAGGTCATTGGTGGCTAGGTGCAGCATCTCTGTCAATTTTGAGCAGTATGCTCTTGCGTCTCTCGGTTGAGAGAGCTGCATTGGCGTTGCCAAGCAGGCATAGGGACCGTTGGACCCATTCTGTGACCTCGTAAGGGTCCATCAGTGATGCATTGGTTTTGGCCTCCTCTGCCAGTTGGAAGAGCTTAATCAGGGGGCCGGCTGTGTCCAGGAGACGGTCCTGGCAGCCTTTAATGGCAAATTCAATGCCTCTTTTGGGGTTCCAGCCACGCTTGGATACAATTTTTTGGAAGCTGACATCCACGTTGGGAGTCAGGCATGATTTACCGGCAGTAACCGGGCGAGGACATTCCAATTTCATTTTGGCCCTGTCCTCTTTGGTCATAGGGCGTCTGATGTGCGAGTCGACCCATTGCTCCACGTGTGGAGACGCGTACCAGATCGTGGAATTAGGGCGAGCAATATCCTCAGGCTCGAAGAGGGGATTGCCCTGCGGATCGTACACCACCGTACCCCGAGATCGGGGCTGGCAAGTGGGTGCGTCCGCGTCTAGCAAATCTAAGTCCTCCGGAGCGTGGAGTTCGAGGACTTCTCCCTCAGCCATCCCTGGATCTGCTTCGTCCTGATCTGAATCTGAATAATCAGTGAGGGTGACTATGGGTTTTGCACGGCAGACTTTTTTGGTCTTTTTAACCCGAGCCCCTTGGGGTAGGGTGCGCTTTTTTGGCACAAGTGCCGTGGTGGCTGGATTAGGCAGTGATCTGGGGGTGCCGGCCCCTCTGCTGCTGGTGCTTGCAGCTGGACTACCGGTGGGAAGTCTGATCTCAGGTGCACAGAGTGCGGGGTCTAAGCCCATATTAAGGTCCTCTGTAGGGACATCAGGGATCTCTGGAGCCAGATCAACATGAATGGGGGGGAGGGTGGAGGAGATGGCCTCCGTAAGAGATTTGTGCCATGACTCAGAGAGGGAAGAGACTGCTGCAGCCACTGCCTGTGAGACGGATGTCTGCAGGGAAGCCTCCATGCGGGAAAATCTGGACTCTGTAGAAAGTCTTTTGGATTTTTTATGTTTCCTGCGGGCATATTGCTCCGGGGAGAGGGAGCTCCGATCAGATCCGGGGTCTGAGGCTGGTATGTCCTCCGAGGAGGGAGTATCAGCTTGGCCAGGCTTAGAAGCAGACATGGTTTGGGGTAAATCGATCGGTTTGCAGAGCTGAGCTGAGCGGTGGAAGCGTGCGTGTGCTGCGCTGTGTGAAAGGGGAACTCCAAGATGGCGGCCGCTACCTCCCGCGATAGTGCGGAGTTTGAGGGGGCGTGGCTAAAACCGCGTGTGGAGCTCGTGCGCGCAATGCAGGGAGACAGCGCGAGAAATCAAAGCTGTGCAGAGACAGGGAGATGCCCGAACCCGGCGCCGGCTAACACTGCCGACGCCAGGAACGGACGAGTGAGCGAACCGCCGCGGTTTTGGACCGGGTCGGGAGGCTCTGAGAGTAAAAAGGAGAAGTAGATAAATACAGAAGAGCTAATACTTATCTGACTACTACCGCCGGGAGCAGCGAAGAAAGAGGAGGGGCTGCTTCCGGGGGAGTGGGTTATGGACTGGAAGGGGAGGATCTGGGGAGCTAGGTCCCCCTCCCCACGTTGGGGAAGGGAGGACCGTTTGTTTGTTTTCTGTTATATTTTCAATAAAAGTTTCTTCGCTGCTGTTGGGGCAGTTAAGAGAGAACAGCAAATACGAAGCCTCCGTGTCCTGCCTTAAAATCAAATTTTCTGCCATTTCGGATAGGAAAATTTTTGGTGTTTTGTTTTTTTTTTTATTTTTTTTTTATCTTTTAAATCCTGCAAATAGGAGTCTGTTCTCCTAATTGAACGCACTAAAAAAAAAAAAAATTGCAGGGATGCAGGTTTAAAATAAAACCTGTTATTGGGGGGGTTTCCCCCTCAACCAATCCGCCTTCTAATTTTCAAAGTGATAACCAACCAGCAACGCCTTGGAAGCAGCCACACATGTCAAAGACTGCAACAATCACTCCCACAGAGCCAGCATAGAGGACTCAGGCAAATGAGCTGTCCAAATAGAAACCAAGGGCAACATTTGACACTCCTATTCCTGAAGACCTCTCGCTAAACACCATGGATTGACTGGAAAGCGTTTTGATATTTCAAAACACTACTCCATCCAGAACAATGAACAAATCTGAAGGTCCAAAGCACGAACATCAGACTCTTACAAGAGCTCAAAAAAAGCAACACCAAACGTTTGGCTGCTGCAAGGATAACCCATCATTTATCCGGCCATGATTCCAGAAACCACAAGAGCCACGAACCAGGTCTTCGAATAACACACAAGTTGGGGACAACCCAATTTTTAGCTCCCTGTAGCAGACGACAGTGTTTCAACCTACCGGAACACTTTCAAAACCGATATGTTCTGCCGAAATGGCAGCGTGACCCACATTTAATAATTCTAAAGTCTAAACCAAAGACTGAAAAGTGTTTTTAGATTCTTTATTTTTAAAGGGGAATCTTGAACCATTCCAAATTGCCAACATTCCCAGGCAGACTTTTTTAAAGATCTCTGGTCCCAGGGGCCGAGCAAAGTGTGTGTCGGTTCCAAAATTTCAGAACTCTGGCAGAACTGGAAATTAACCCCCCCCCCCCCTTTGGACTTTTATGTTAAGTACCAACTGCTGGTTTTACACTTCTGCAGTTTGTTTTTAGCTCCCAATTATTTTTCTTTGTTTTTGTTTTTATGGAATCAACCTTTTTTTTTTTTTTTCTTGCCATTTAAATAGACTTTCTAATGATACCCTTATTTTCATCATACCGTAAAATTTACTAAATTTATATGGGGGGGGGGGACACTTTCTAACTTTAATCCCCAAGATCTACAACCGGCTAAATTTGTCCCAATTTTAGAAATGTAGGTGTTCTTTTTTTCTTTTCTTGCTACTGTAATGCCTGATCCTGGAACCCAGTGTGTTCCCTTTGCAGCTATTAAAGTACACCCTTCATTTGTTTTGAACTTTGTATTCCAGTTGTCGCCTGGCTTGTACTCCTGGTTACGGTTCTTTTTTTAAACTGGTTCCTTTTCATATTAATGGGGCAATTTTGGTTGTCCCTTCTGATCCTACTACTACATGATTCTTGCCTCAGATTTTGAGTAGGTCATGGCTTGTGACGTGTCATTGCCAACTAATTCTTTCAAAGTTCAAGATAACATTAATAAGGTTCCTCCTTCACTGCTGCCAATCCAGAGATCACCACAAATCTCTTCCAGTTAAAAAAACAATATACGTATTGAATGGCGCATCTATTGTGTCATATTCTTTAACATTGTCGACCACTTCAAATTGTATTCCCCATCTTCTTGTAATCCACCACAGACCTGAAATAATGAGGGGCGGTATATGGTGTCGTTTTTAAAACAAAAATTAATTTATTTAAAATCAAAGAACAAACTCACATTCTGTAGGGCACATACAAAATGTGCATATAAACCTTGGTCTCAAAGACCCAGACCTCCCGATATTGATCCTCCAATTGGTCCACAAACCATCCACCGGTTCTCCTGGCCTCCTAGATGAATCTGGGATAAGTCTGCTTGTCCTTCTGACCCAATACAGTCGCTCAACGCGTTTTGTGACGGTCTCACTTCATCAGGAGCATGACATCAACTGGAGTGGAGACCAAGGTTTATATGCACATTTTGTATGTGCCCTACAGAATGTGAGTTTGTTCTTTCATTTTAAATAAATTCATTTGTGTTTTAAAATACTACACCATATACCGCCCCTCATTATTTCAGGTCTGTGGTGGATTACAAGGAGATGGGGAATACAATTTGAAGTGGTCGACAATGTTAAAGAATGACACGATGGATGCGCCATCCAATACGTATAAAGTTCAGCAAGATACCTAGTGTATATAGGTGTCCTGTTTTAATCGTATGCTCCCAAACAGGACAAAATGCAGGCACTAAAGGGACTGACTATGGCTGTGATTCGCAAAATGCAGATGGTTTTGAATATACAATCTAGGAGTTATTTGCTAACTTCTGACTTTTTGGGGCAATTCGTCTATTCACTAAGCTGTCTGCCAGCACCAACATTGCCCCAAAAAGGCCATTGTGTGTTCTATACACCTAACCCCAAACTGCACTGAAAATCCAGCAAAATGCCCTGATTTTTCGGTGTTTCCTTGTGACCAAGTTTAACATTGTGTATCCCATACAATTCAATGTAAAACCATAACTATAATTTATGGGGGAAAAAAGTTCATTGCCAGAAAAAATTAGTTTTTTTTTATGTCTTAAACACCTTTTTTAATGCATGACCTTTCCAATTATATCGCACATAACCTGGTTGTGTGGTTTTAACAAACCAATTTTTTTTCCTAATGTCGCACTAGTGTTCACTTTTCAATTCTAATGTGAACAATGATGCTGCACTAACTCGCATTTCCCAAGATGTCAGCATGTTTGAACACATTGCTTCATTGGAAACCCAAACTGCTGCGAGGAGCGCAGTGAGTACTTGAACTACCCCCAGTCAAGTACACCACCCCCAGTAAAGTACAGTGTCATCGGTAAGGTCAGCGTTTGGCTGTTACATGGCCATATTTGGCATTAGGGATGCGCCGATACTGGGATCTGCATGAGTACTTGGTACTCATGCAGATTCCCCCTATACCTGAAGCCAGCGCTGGGCTGGCTTGCCGGCCAGTTTCTGTGGGGCAGTGCTTGGGTGCTGTTCCTCCTTCGAGTGGCCGCCGGTGAAGGGTTGTATCTCAGCATCGCGCCTGAGATCCACCAGCCACGATCTCGCGAGGCCACGCCATGTGTCCTACATGGTTCCCAACGAGCGGCTGTGCTACAACCTTTGCCGGCGGACGCTCGGAACAGCACCTGGAGGAGCCTGTCAGAGCAGGAGACAACTGGGGCAATCTATGTTCTTATTGCAAAGTGGTCACCTGACCTCAAGTATCGGTATTCGGTCTTAAAGTGGTATCGGTGCATCCCTATTTGGCATCCATGGGAAAAATTTTAAACCCGTTCCAAAGTCGGTGGCATTATGTGCTTTTACTTGCCAGGCCGAGTTCAAAGTGGGAGGGAATGGAGCAACGTGTTAGTACTCATTGGTCCATTTAAAACACCAGGCTGACGCCTTGACTGCTGCAAGAGTGGGGGCAGCTTTGGACCCTACATTTCCATTTTTGGGATATACAAAGTCATTTTAAGCATCATTGGAGGCGAGAGTCAGGCCTTTTCTAATGATCCTAAACATGATCATGTAAAAAAGGGGGGGGAGCCATGGCCTTGTCAGTTTGCCACATGTAAAATGAGCAATACCACTGCCAATACTCGCCTTCTCATTTCCCACGCTGCAAGCAAGGTTGATGTTTTCTACATGATCATTTATTCATAAAACACTATGCAATAAACTTGGTTTTTTAGTTTTAAAATACTGTATTTTTCTGACAGGTTGATTTTCTAATTTTTAGATCTTAATTTTTTGCAGCATTCTGACCAAACACTAGTTTATACATATGATTTATTATGAATCTGCTGAAATTAAGGATCTATAATTTCTCTGGGTCCTATAAATAAACATGACTTCAAATATTTAAACTAGACATGCACAACAAAAAAATTATATTTTTTTTAATATTCAAATTTGTTTTGGTGCATTCCTTATGTTGCTATGATTCGGATTGTTTTGCATTGGTTATTTCAAAATGTGAAACGGATGATTTTAATTCCTTCAGTTAGGGTTAAAGACTCCTAATTCCCCCAGTCTTTGGTGCTGAAACTTATTCAGTAGCATGCAAGGCAGCTGCCCTTGGTGCTGAAACATATTCGGTACCAAGAATAGCTGCTGTCCTTGGTACCGAAATAGGTTTCAATAACATGGACAGCCCCCCACCGAATGCAGCCAGACTGAAGAAAACTCTGTTGCGTTCAGCAAGGGGGGAGCCTTGTTTTGAACTAAATTAGGAGTCCAAAAAATGCCTGAAATTGATACTTTTTGCTGCAAGGGGGGGGGGGGAATAAAAGGTTTTAAAAATTTATAAACTTTATGTATTAAACATTGAAACCTATGGACTTCGCATTTCTAAAGCTGTCGCACGAACCACCGAAAAGTGGCATTTCAGTGTTGTTCAGCATTCTCTATAGGACATTTCACTGCTGCTGAATTGCACCGAACAGCGCCAATGGAGAGGGACGTGATGCTGAGTTTAACGCATTGATCTGTAAAAATTAAATCCATTGGTTTTATTCTGGTTTTGGACGGTTTCAGACAGAACTGATTCGTATTTCTGAAATACGGATTGGGAATTTTTTTTATTCAGAACAAAACGCACATCTCTAGTTTAAACATGAACACAAACTGTCAAGATGAGCTTGGCACACGAGTGCTTCAACAGGGAATGGGTTAAACTAAAGTGGTCAATGTGTTCACTAAATCTGCATACACCACACTGTTTTATGGATAATGAAAATGGCTATTTTCATGATCAATCATTCTGTACAGCACATACTGTTTTTAGAGTCAGACAGAATTAAACGTTAATAAGCTCAGATACTTAAGTTGATTGGAATGGACATGCCGCAGCTTTACTCACTAGGGTTATCACTTACAGGTCTATTCACTAAAAGGTGAAACTCAGAATTAGCAAAAGAGAACAATCTAGACCAAATAGCTGATTTGGACCGTGAGCTAAATGGGAACATATTCCTGGTTTGGCTATTTTGACCTAGAATTTTCACTTGGATAACACAATGTATGGAAGACACAGACCTCTAACACTGATTCCAAAGCTGCCTCCTGACCTTTTGAAAGGCAGCAGCTCTGTGTAGATTCGAAGTCTCTGCTTCCAGTCAAAAAGAATGTTTGGGTGTCACAATACAATTCAAACCATGCTTTTCTCCACACCTTCTTGCTCTCAGTAACGGTCTCTGTGCATGTTCTGTCACAAAGTAAACAACAATCCCACATCACTCCTATGAATAACAGTTACAGCACTACACCAATGACTTCTCTAGCTGTTAAAAGTTCTGTAGCGCTGTACAATGCGAGAGACAGAATTATTCTCATCATTTATATAGCGCCAACAGTTTCCACAGCGCTTTACAATAACCAAAGGGAACAAAATACATATAAATGGACATAAGATGGAAACGAGGTCTTGTTCATAGGAGCTTACAGTC
Source organism: Leptobrachium leishanense (assembly GCA_009667805.1). Taxonomy (NCBI): domain Eukaryota; kingdom Metazoa; phylum Chordata; class Amphibia; order Anura; family Megophryidae; genus Leptobrachium; species Leptobrachium leishanense. The sequence goes on from CM019064.1 coordinate 262,019,658, forward strand.
TAGAGGGATTGGGGTTGAGTAAAACCAGAGGAATGGAAGGAACATCCACTCTCACAGATGTTCCTTCCACTCATTAAAACGCTTGTCTGACACCAGCCTTAGCTGGAGTCAAACTTGGTGCTGATCTGTTTTAGTAATGTCTGTTGTGCCTTTTTTTTTTTTTTTTTTTCTGCAATATATCAATTTCTTCTAACTTCTGTAGATCAGAATTCGTTTCGTCCCTTTATGAGAATACTTTTACCTGTATCTGGTTTGCAATGCAATGCTGCCATCTATTGATTTGGTTGCAAATTGAGCACCTGTTATCCAGAAAGCTAAGGACCTCAAGCATTTTGGATTTTTCTAGATTTTAGAATTTGATATTCGATGGGGCTTGTGGCTGGAAAGCTGCAGTCCCCTTCCTGCTTCAGCATTTCCTCGCAGTCCTGAGGCGCGTTCAATACCTCAGCCGCTGCAAGTGCTACGTTAGCAACTTGCCATTGAACGCCGTTCTGCCGCTCAGCGCTCAGCACTGGTAACTTAGCTCTTGCAGCAACCCGAGGAGATGCTGCGAGTAGCTGAGTGTGACATATTAAAGATGGCCGCCGCCACGAAGCAAGTAACAATTTCGTACAGCAAAGCACAAATATGTATTTATTTACCCCTGCACATAGACCTATATTACAGTTCAATTTTTATATTGTTTCAGAAGTAAACAACGTTTATTCAATAAAAACTATCATTTGTGGTGTTTACATACAAAACGGAATTGTGCTAACTGCTTTTCTTCTCATTGTTTTTCGTGTCACTGACAAAATATCTGAATCTTTCATTAAGAAATTGTTGGCCATTTTGGATTTGAAATTCGCGTTCGATGACACTGCTGCAGCAAACTGAATTGCTGTGCTGCAGCAATTCAGCAGCTGCTGAGATATTGAACTGGGCTCTGATTCCCAGAGTCAGTGTGGCACAGTGCAGCTTCCCAGAGGCTCCCAGTGTGTGCTGCAGTCTGCTTCAGCACTCAATCCTTGGCCAGCAGACATGGAGATGGCCCCTGGTACAGAATTTGGTAAAATACAGATGGCTTCAAAAACTTCTCCATTTCTCATTGTTCTGTGTTTTTGGAATTCCAGATAAGGGGTGCTTGACTTATATCAAATCCTTTTTTTTTTAAAAAAACTTTATTTTTGAATTGACAAACTCAGTACAGAATACAGTGCGTATATTCACAATCCCACTCAGTAAAACATCCCTCTCAACCCACGGCCAACAATAGACATCCCAAGAAATTTACACCCGAAGTCGACGGTACGACATCAAAAAAAAATTTCAAGCTCTAAGAGAGTCGTAGCATTTGGTCGTAAGGGAGGTGACGATAGGGATCTAGTCAGATACCAGTTAGTATATTCAAAATCCCTTTTTAGTTTTTCCATGACAGTTTCCGGTAAACAAAACATAAAATGCTCCGATTTTTCAAAAAACTGTTGAACATTATCGTCTTTATGTAGAGCAGTTTCCACCCAATCACATTGGAAAATAGCATAAAAGCGAGAATAAAACATAGAAAACGTGGGTGGGGAGGAGGCAATCCAAGTCCCTAAAATGGCCTTTTTAGCTACTGCGGATATCACTCCTAATAGTGCCCTCCGATTCCTGTCTAGTCCGCTGCTTTCGCAGTCGGAAAGGAGACCAAACAGGGCCCAGTCAGGGGTGGTAGGCACTGGTATATGCAAGATCCGAACACCAAATCTCCATATGGAGTTCCAAAAGGTAGATATTAACGGGCAGGCCCACAATCAGTGAAACAGGTCCGCGTTAGCCTGCATACATTTGAGGCAGTGGCCAGAGCTGAGGGGTGTAAGATGGACCAATCTATCCGGTGCTATATAGGCCCTGTGCAATAATTTCAGAAACATTTCGTCATATTGAGACGAGGGGATTTGTTTTCGTAAGCGATTAGTGGCCGAGATTAAAGTAAAGGGCGATTGTTTGGGGAGCTGTACACACCAGGCTGCTAAGCCCGTGGTCGCAACCGACCAATCGAATTGAGGTCGAAGCAGAGCGCGCAACGCTGCGGTAGACGGGTTCAGAGACGTCTGAGCGTCAAGGGGATTGGAAAAGTCCTGCGGGTGTAAGGAATTTAATTGTGCCGATATAAATGCCGCTAGCTGCATGTAATACACCGGGTGAAGGGAAGTAGGGGCCACTAGGACACACAGGTCTCTATAGGAGATAAGGGAGTGCGCTGGTCCCGACACTAAATGACCTATTTGAGTTATACCCTTGGTCGCCAAGACCTGAAATGCAGAGGCCGCCGAGCCAGATTGGAAAGCCGGGTTACGTAGTAATGGTTGGAAAATCGAGGATGTCCAGGACAAGCCCCGCATTTTACGCGCTCGGTACCACGCCTCCCGCCCTGTAAAAATCAAGGGATTAAATCTCTGGGTAGGAGGAATCCTAGACAGGGGAGTATGAAGGACAGCCAATGGGGACATTGGGAAAGACATGGCCCGATCCAAGGCATAATCCGTGTACCTTGATGAGTCCGAGATCCAATCTGCCACTATACGGTATAATGCTGCAATATTATAGGAATATATATCCGGTAAGTTCAATCCTCCCATATTGTAGGGAAGCTGAAGTTTGCGTAGTGCTATACGTGGTTGTCCCCCGTTCCAGATGAATCTAGTAAACAAAGCATGGATGTGCGCTATATCTTTTCGCTTAAGGAGTAAAGGGAGCATTTGTATCGGGTATAGGAGACGTGGGAACGCGACCATTTTAATAAGGTTACACCTTCCTAAGTAAGACAGTGGAAGTTTCGCCCAGGAGGTTAACTGATTTTTAAGTTGTGACAGGAGCGGCCGTACGTTAACCTCGTATAATCTTGCTACGTCGGTATTAACACCCCCAGATACTTAAATGTCCCGGTTAGACACCAAGTAAAAGGACAGTGCTGTCCTATCGAGGTCTTGCAGTTCGCACCCAACGGTATCGCTAACGTTTTATTATAGTTAATCTTAAATCCCGATGCTAAGTGAAATTCTTTCAAGTATGTCACAAGGGTAGGGAGTGCCTTGTCGGGTTGGGATAGGAAGAGGAGCAAATCGTCTGCGAAGGCTACTATACGAACCTCCTGGGAACCTACGAGTATCCCGCTAAGATCTGGGCATGTTTGAAAAATCCGCAATAAAGGCTCTAATGCTAAATTAAATAATAAGGGTGAAAGTGGGCAACCCTGCCGAGTACCTCGTTCCAGTATAAAAGGGGAGGAATTAAGGCCATTCGTCGTGATCATAGCGGAAGGAGTATCATATAAAGCATTAAACAAATTAAGTATTGGGACACCAAAGGAGTGATATTTCAGGAAGCGCCGTATGTAGGACCATGATATGCGGTCAAAAGCCTTATCGGCATCGCAGCTAAGGAGTAAATCCGACGAGTGAGTGCGGTTATTTGACGACCAGATAGCAGCTAGGGCTTTCCTAACATTTTGCGTGGAATGGCGGCCTGTCAAGAACCCTGTTTGAGCGGGAGAGATAAACTGGGTTAGCAGGGCCTGCAGTCGCCTAGCCATGATGGCCGATAATAGTTTCAGATCAGTATTTAATAGGGAAATTGGGCGGTAGGACGTTATTAGTAAAGGATCTTTATCAGGTTTAGGAATCATTATCATCCGGGACGCATTGAAGGAAGGTGGTGGGGCTTTTCCCTGAAGTATATTATTAAACAAGGACATGAGGTGGGGGACCAAATGGCCCTCGAGTAATTTATAATATTCTGCAGTGACACCATCTGGGCCGGGGGTTTTAGCGGAACGGAGGCGAGATATCGCTGCAGTGATGTCAGTAGAACTAATTGGGGCATTCAGATTCTCTCTCAACTCAGGATCTAGTTCCGGCATACCTGCAGTCACAAAAAATTTAGCCTGGACTGTCCACTCATCAAGTTCAGCTTTATAGAAGGTCTCAAAATAGTCGCGGAAAAGCCTGTTAATGTCTGATGGGTCGGTTACCATTTCACCCGTGGGTGCCTTGATTCTAGTTATCGCCGGGGCTGTCGGGCGTTGCAATTTCAGTAGATTAGCCAGGAGCTTCCCTGATTTGTTGCCCCAACGAAAGAAACGATTTTTCTGGTGTAACCAAGAATATTGGGCCTTTTCGTCGGCTATTCTAGCATAGCTTTGCTTATCCGCCTTATACCGTTCGGAGGTGATAGAGGTAGGGTGTGCTACATGTGTGCGATAAGAATTAACTAGGGAGGAGTGCGCCTCTAGCAGTCTTTTGTTGACTTCTTTATGTTTACGGGACATATATTCGATTATGCAACCCCTCATGACCGGTTTAGCCGCCTCCCAAAACAAATTAACATCATTGACATGTTCCAAATTATCGTCCAGGTAATTATTCCAACTAAGTTCTAGATGAGCTGTAAAATCACTGGAGTGAAGGAGAGTCGTGGGAAAGCGCCAATTTCGGGAGCTTGGGAGTGGTGATTTTAACTGGAGGTCTATCGTGACAGGTGCATGGTCAGAAATGTGTATCATTCCTATCGTTGCGTCAACTATGGAGTGGTAGCAAGTCGAGGACAGTAGAAACATGTCTATGCGGGAAAAGGAATCATGGGGATGTGAGTAAAATGAGTAGTCTCTACCTTCTGGGTTGAGATAACGCCAGGCGTCGAACAAAGCTAGATGGTCTTTTAAGAACAGGGGGCCAACTGAAGCCCGTAAGGAAGCTGAGCTAGCGCCTACACGGGAGCGGTCCAGGACAGGGTCTAAAACCGCATTAAAATCCCCGCCTATAATACAGTGTGCAAAGGTGTACTGAAGGAGAGTCGTGTAAAGATCGGAAAAAAATTGCAAGTGGGGCGGGTGAGGAGCGTAGACATTCACTAATAAATAGGTCTCTCCTAGAACAGACATCATTATAATGGAAAAGCGACCGTGGGGGTCATTAGCTTCGTCAAGGACTGTAAACTGTAGGGATTTATTTAAAAGGATAGCAGTGCCCCTCTTTTTGTTCGTAAAAGGGGCGGAGGTTTGATACCCAATCCAAGGAGATCGGAGGTGGTTGTCAGGGGAAGACCAGTGGGTCTCTTGTAAGAATACCACATCTGGTTTCAATGTGGTTAAGTGGGCAAGTATCTTTTTCCTTTTGACGGGAGAGTTCAACCCCTCAACATTCCAGGAGAGGAATCTAAGGGAGGCTTTAAGGGTAGGTGGCTCAAGCGATGTCATGGGAGGGTCGCGAACTGACGGGGCAACTTAGAGTGCCCATCTCAAGGGAAAAAGCAGAGCCATTCTTACAAGGGGGACCAGGGTCATCCCAGCTATAGCCCTGGAACCCAGTGAGGGGAACGCATAATATACCAAACAGCCTGATTCCGAGCGTCAACATGTTTTTACATTTTCTAAATCTATTAAATGTAACCAAAACTTGTAAAGAGGGTCTAGAAACAAACCCAAACTGTAACATGAATATAAACAAAAGGATCAACCGGACCCAGAGAGCAGATGTGGCCATGAACCGCCCATCATCCGTCCTCAATAAACTAAACCGCATGTTAAAGGAGAACAGTAGTACCTGAACATGTAAAAGGGATCCAAGAAGGGATCCAAACAGTAATGTATGCACATAGAAAAGAATCAACAGTAACCAGAGTTCAGATGAGGCCATTGCCTCCATTGTCATCCAGCCATCCAACCCCGTGAAGCCGAGCCTAGGGGTATAGAAAAACATATATGGCATCATGACACACCAGAACCACGCCATAGACTGAAGAAAAGTCGGTAAATGCCCAGTAGTGACCTCTTCAAGGTTTCCCAAGACGGGATCTCGTAGATGGTGTACGCTGAGGAAGTGGCAAGACTGACCCCTCAGGAGATTGACTCGGAAGGAGAGCCCTGCTGGCCTCGGTGGGAGAATCAAAATAATGGGTCGCTCCATTGAAATTAACTCGCAGGCGAGCCGGGTATAGCAGCGAAAAACGAATGTCCTTCGCCACCAATTCCGAGCATAAAGGTGAGAACGCCCTCCGTTTTAGAGAGACAGAAGCTGAGAAGTCCTGAAACAATCTAAGAGGGGCTCCATTGTAATCCAGGACATTGGCCCTATGAAAGGCTTGTAAAAGTTTAGTCTTATCCACAAAGTTGAGAAGTCTCATGATTACCACTCGGGGGCGTCCCGATTGCGGGTTTAAATCAGGGCCCACTCTGTGCACTCTCTCCACCGCCAGGGGTAGGTCAAGGGCGTCTAAGCCCAGGTGGGTAGGTAACCAGTTGGAGGCCCATTCTTGTAGAGCACGACCTTTCACCGTCTCCGGTAGGCCAATAATTCGCAGATTATTGCGGCGACTCCGGTTTTCTAAGTCGTCTAGTTTTTCCGTCAACGTTTGAATAATCGATTGTTGCGCATCCATCTGCTCCTTCAGTGGGTGCACGTCATCTTCAAGAGTAGAAACCCGTTCTTCAACTTCCGTAAGCCGTTGTGCTTGCGATGTTAACTGTGACAGAACAGATTCAATGGTCGTGGAGAGGCGGCCAAGTTTTTCATCAAGCAAGGGGGACAACACCGCCGAGATGTCCGCCATTGAAACTCGGGAGTCTTGTCGGTCGTCGCTATAGGGAGAAGAGGCCGACAGAGCAGTGTGTGAGGCATCCAGATGCTGGTCTGGTGGGGTAGCGGGCGGAGAGGACGGCTGAGTCTGCCGCGGAGGTGGCTTTGAGGTTACTTTTGATGTCGCTTTATCCGAGGTTTTTTTGTTCGTTTTGCTGGAAGACACAAACTTCTCCATGATGGACCCGGGGTAGCCAATCCAAAATTATATCCCGGTGATATCTTTAAGAACAGGAATAATAATAGTCAAGTAAGACTTCAGCTGAGCAGGCACAGGAAGGAGAGAAAAAAGGAATGAAGACGGACGCCCCCTAATCAAAGGGGACTTATAAAAATTTATAGATGAGATCAGAGGCTCCCAGAAAAATTATGAATAAGATTGAATAAAAAATAAATTTAAAAAAATTACCCACAAGGTCTCCCGAATGTCGCCCCCCAGAGAAGAGGGGCTGAAAAATTCACTCCAAATGTACAGGCTAAGTCTAGCAACTATTAGTGGATAGTCTGAAAAATTAAAAGAAGTATGGGAGGTCGCCCCAGGCAATCCCTGGGACTCAAAAATTAGGTCAGAGGACCTCCTGATGTTATGGGCACTGGCGGGAGGGTTACCGCATTAGCGGCACCAGATCCACGGGTAGGGCAGTGCCAGATGGCGTCCGCCGGAGTTTGGTGCGGTTGTAACCCGGGTGACCAGGAGTGGTGGCTTCCTCCTCCGAGGCCTGCGGTGTTTTATTCCGGGGAGCGACGGGAGGTTCAGGTGTAGTTCCACCGCCGCGGCAAGCGCTGTATGGGGTCACCTGAAGGCAGGGCGGAGCACCGCCACGCGGCTTCCACAGATGGCGGCCTCCAGTGTCCGAATTGGGCACCCTCCGAGGACTGGGGATGTTCACCTCTGCGAACCGGAACCGGCAAGGCGAGACGTCCCGGCCCGTCCAGCCAAGCCACCAAAGCAAGGGGGTAGTGGAGGTTCCTGTGGGCCTCTGACAGGGCCCAAAATGGCGGCTGGGAATCGGCCTGGTGACTCCGGGGAAAGACAAGTGCTGCGTCTCCGGGACCCGCCGAAGAATGTTCAGGTAAGCAGCTGGCGTGGGGAAGAGCGTCTGCCTTGGCAATCTGTCCGCGGGGACTCCTTGGAACCCGAACCCAGCCGGTTAAGGAGAGCGTGGGGCAGAGCTCCAGCTAAGAGCGGCCATTCAGTCGGCCCGCCTCCCGGAAGTATATCAAATCTTTAATGAAGTGACCCATGTAAAGTATGAGAATACAGAAAGCAAGCTAAGAGCAATATTACAAAGTTGGTGCTAACTTAAGCAGAGCTGTTGTATCCTTAACAACCCCATAGACTATAATGGCTCAGGGAGGTTTACAACAGCTCTGTTTAAGCTAGCACCAGCTTTGTAACATAGCCCAAGGCGTTTTAAAATTAATCAAATCTAGAAGTCAGTGTCCTATTCCAGATGAGCAAGCAATGGGGAACCATTTTCATTTGAATGATCCCCTTTTACTGACTGAACTTATATTGGCTCTAGTAGTAATAATTGGGAGCCACTAACTTCCTGGCAACTGTGCCACCACTGGTAGTATATGAGGCCACAATACTACTAGGCCATAGAGGTCTCTCTGCAAGATCATGTCTACCCAATCTTGCTGGGTTGGGTGGGTGGATATCCTTAAACTTTTACTGGTGTTTGACTAGTAGTGAGAGGAGTTGATGGACCATGATGTCCTCTGTATTTGGACTACAGAAGAGTATTTGATTTCTAGGTGGATATGGGGTTTTTATTTATGTTTTTGTAAAGATATTTTTATTGAAGGAATTTCTTATGAGCAATTAAGACAACATAGGATTAAGTTGGCAATGTGATTGATAGTGGACTCGCATTTCCCAAGTAAAGTTCTGGTCACGCAGGACCACCGAAGTGCATATTCACAATCCCAAACCCAGATCAGAGGGTAAAGTATCCATGGCGCGTTGTCAACATCTATACATAACAAGAATTGATGTCAAAACATAGAATCAAAAGTGAGTGTAGCGGTCAACTACCCTTACGGAAGCATAGATATTCAGCCAGTCCCAGGCCCCCATTGTCACATCTGAAGGGTCTCATGGGGGCCCCGGGTGCACAGCGCCGCTGACTAGCCGAGTGCCAGGGGCTCCGGCGGTCCTGCGGCAGAGCACGATGACGTGGAGCCGCCGGCCTTTAAGTAAAGAGCGGGCGCACTGAGACGTTGCGTGGAGTCATTTTCCCACATCGTTGAGTTACTCCTTTTTGAGTCACTGCTTTCCTGACTCATTCTCTGTTACTGACCCGGAGTGTATGAGGACCTTGATTGTGATTGTCCCGGACTGCCTTGTGACGATTCTCTTTGATACAGCCCGTATGTATGGTTTACCTAGAGCACCCTCAGAAAGACTGCTGATCCTGCCACACACTGACTCAGAATATTTACTGACCCTGCAGCACGCCAACCCAGTTTGTATGAGTGTCCTCTCTGTTGCCGCTGACCCAGATGGTCTTATTGACCACGCTAATTCTGTAGTGTTTGATATAAATAACTTGCACAGGTCTAATGCAGGCTACCTCACCTGTCAAGAAAGTTAACCCTTTCTGTCCCAGTGTAAGCTCGATCCTGACATCTACTGCTTATCTGTATACACTATTGCTTGTCGGTCTGTTTTCCCTGGCTGGAAGTGATAGGATTAGTGGTCCCGACCACTCAAGGCTCGGAGGGCTTAGAGGTCGGTCGTTAGGGATCCAAACCACGGTTGCGAGTGTGAACGTGACACCCATCCATCCTGCAGCGAACTTTCCTGACTACGAGTTGTGGGGATCACTCAACCACGCTATGTACTCCGATTCTCACTTGGAAGGCAGTAGAGCTGGACAGATACATCCACCTGTACCAGATATCAAAGAACCTTGTTGACCGGTCCTCCATCTTCTTGTACCACAGCCGTGTTGAGGGACAGATCGCTTGCCTGCATTGCAGAGGGATGCCCAGATTTGTATGGAGTTTTTATAAGCCGCAGTGGAGATTGAGGTATGGTGCAACAGTATCACGGCGGGCTCAAAGGCAGGGGGAAGGTCAGCCAAGAACGTACAGACAGTCCGTCAAAACAGAGCTTCGGACAATCACACCAAATGTGCACGTACGACCCTCATGCCACTCCGCACCGCCAGCAGGTGCGGTCAGACCCTGGAAACATACACAGCAATCTGAGGGGCATGCGGTACCACAGAGAGAGCACTTTTATAGGCTGTTTCTTGGAATCTGGTGGCCACTGCGCAGTGAAGCGTTTCGATTGCAAATTTTCCCCCATTGCGCCGTGGCCAGTGACATCCCCAATTGCATCTCCCACTTGCATATAAAGGACGTGAGTTCATGAGCGTGGCTTTGTTGCAATCGAGAGTATATATTGACACACCCCGGGTCAGCGGGCGCAGGCATTCTTATTCAAACACCTTCAAGGGTCTAGTAAGTGAGTGCTTCTGCGGTATCGCCTCGAGGAACCGCTGAACTTGGCTGTACCTAAAGCAGTGCATAAAACACATGGTTCCGCCACATCGCATAATGTCAAGATCATGCATGCCGGGGCCATGGCATGAGTAATTCGTGGGACGGGGTCAGGAATCAGGTCTCGGAAGGCCAGAGGGTCAAGTCCTGGGGAAAAGTCAGGATTATGTACGAGGGGGGGGGGAACGAAGAGAGACCTCTCCGCACTGCTAGGCGGTGCCCTACAGAAAGGGTCGACATCATAAAGGGACAACGTCGGGCAAGACGAGCCCCGTGCTTCTGGGGTAGCCAGGCGAGCGCCAACAATGGGACCCCCACATAGAACTCAATGGTTTTCTATAGTTTACAGACCCCTTTCCTTAGCCCATTCAACAATCTGTTGTAGGTGGGTAGCAGCGAAATATTGGTAGAAATCAGGCACCACTAGGCTACCCGTCGTCTTAGATTTTTGCAAAATTACATAATGGGATACTCTAAGGACAAAATGTGAGAATAGAGGGGTTAAACATTAATTCAGCTGCACTCCACCCTCTTAACCCTTGCCTAATCAGAGCAGGTCATAATAGTATTCATTTTTGAAGTCTTAATTGCAGAACACAAGTTCTACATACGTCAGGGTTGTATATTTCATGCACTGCCCATCAGCCTGAATATAATATATCTAAGAAAACATGGCTGATCTGGCAACCCTGCTCAGCATTGCACCAAATGCATCATCCTCTTAAGCTGCAGTTGCAATGTGACTGGCCGAAGGCTGGACTCTCAAGTGTTCAGCCAATCCAATGGCAGTCAATTTTTTATACTTTTTGGATTCAGTACTAATACTACAACAAAATATTCTCATAACAGGGTCCACTTTGAAAACTTGTATTTTAGATTATTTGTCGGGAAAAGGAAACCTGTTTTCATAAGTGTGCATGGCCGGCGCTGCCGCTAGGCGGCCGCCTAGAGCGCAGGGCCCGCCTAGGGCGCAGCTGGGCCCGACCACTGAATTTTTTTTTAAAAAAATGGTGTCCGCGGGGTGGCTGGGGTGCCACAATTTACTCGCACGGCACCACCGGCACGCTCGCTACAGCTAGGGATGAGCCGAATGCCCCCGTGTTGGGTTCGACTTCGAACTCGAACAATTTCAAAAGTTCGAGTTCGATCTCGAACACGATCCGAACTCAATGTAGGTCAATGGGACCCGACCGTTCGATTTTTAGAGTGCCCTCCAAGAGGGCATATATGCTACATATTTGCCATAAAACGTGTATGGGGGTCCGGGTAGTTCCCTGGGGGACAGGAAACAAGGACAAAAAGTAAAAAAAAATACGTTTTTAAAGGAACAGTGAGTTTTCCATGAAATAAAGGTTAAGAATAAAAACGAAAAATTCCTTCAAATATCGTGCCTAGGAGGTCCACATAACCTGCCCGTGAAGTGGCGGATTTATAGGGTGTATAGAAACATTTAAAAACAAAATGACATTTCAAATGATGGTAAATGGTTTTCCTTTTAATCTATTCATAAACAACTGCTTGGAGTGGCAGCCTGTATGAAAAGAGGAGACATTTTAGGACACGCAGAACAAGTTTAGTGATTTTTTTTGGCTAAATTATGGTGAAACTTATGCAGGCTTTGGATGAAAGTAACAATAGGTGCTTTAAAATTGGGCTTTTAGCGTCGGCAACAGTGCCGTCACACCATAACCCCTCTGTGGTATTGTGAAAGAGTGCAGGGTTGGACCCTGCGGTCAAATATTAAAATGATATGAATCTGGTATAGGCGTCAGTGGCAGTGCACCCAAATATTTTACATTTGTGGCAGCAAGTGCCTTCACACCGTAACCCCTCTGTGGTATTGTGGAAGAGTGCAGTGGTGGAGGTTTTGGGAATGCAGAAGAGAGATCCCCGATCTATTCAGTTACATCAGCATCAAGGGATTGATAGCTGCTGATCCAGGACTGATTCATTTTTATAAATGTCAGCCGGTCTACAGAGTCGGTGGACAGATGAACTCTTTTGTCTGTGACAAAACCTCCAGCGGCACTGAACGTCCTTTCAGAAAGCACGCTGGATGAAGGGCAACCTAGTAGCTGTATAGCATATTGGCTAAGTTCTGGCCAGTGATCCAATCTCAACACCCAGTAAACCAGTGAGATCATCTGCTGTAAAGGTATCCAGGTCTGCCCTTGCCCCTAGGTAGTCCTGCACCATAAGGTGAAGATGCTGGCAATGGGTGCCTACATTTGACGTCCCTGGGCATCGTGGACTAAAAAAAATTAAAAAGGCATCAGTCAAGCGGCCCCAGCCTTCACCGCTCTTCCTCTGATCATCCGCAGCCTCAGAAGCACCTGTGTCATTACTTGGTAACCTACCAGTGCCTGGAAAGGTGTTACACAAGTGTCGCTTTAGAGCGTCCTCAAGTTGTTTCATCCTGTCCTCCCTCTGTGCGGGCAGGATGAGCTTGGCAACTTTACCCTTGTATCGTGGATCAAGAAGGCTTGCCAACCAGTAATGATCCCTCTCCTTGACAGCACGAATCCTGGGGTCCTTTAGCAGGATAAGGGAGCCCATGCAGCGTAGGTTGGAGGTGACATTAGCTTCCGAGTCTTCCTGGTCAACGAGGATGACCCCCATCGTGCACTTCCTCCTCCCAGCCACGTACTAGTCCTTGGGTTTCTGGGCACACAAAACCCTCCCTTGAGGAATCCCCACCTTCAATGCCCCCACTACTTAAATATTCCTCCTCATCCTCCTCCTATCTGAGCTGAGGACCCTCAGGAATGCTGTCTGCGTAAACACTGGGGCCTTGAGAGCTAGGGAAGGCCTCCTCTTCCTCCCGCTGCTCTGCCTCTAGTGCCACATCTATAATTCCCCGCAGAGTGCGCTCCAGCAGAAACACTAAAGGAATTGTGTCACTGATGCATTCAATGTCCCTGCTCACCATCCTCGTTGCCTCCTCAAATGGTGACAGTACAGTGCATGCATCCTTGATCATCAGCCACTGTGGGGTTGGGGGGAACCAAGTTGACCTGAACCTGTCCTTGTGCCATACTCACACCGGTACTCATTGATGGCCCTCTGCTGCTTGTGCAGACGCTGCAGCATTGCCAATGTCGAGTTCCACCTGGTGGTCATGTCACAGATCAGGCGGTTTGTGGGAAAGTGGAATTCTCTTTGAATTTCTGCTAGGCGAACACTTGCTGGGAATGACCATCTGAAGTGGCTGCAGACTTTTCTGGCCTGGCTGAGAAGCTCTGCCAGCCCTGGGTACCTGGTTAGGAAACGCTGTAGCACTAGATTTAGAACGTGTGCTAGGCATGGTACATGTGTCAATTTACCATTGCGTAAGGCGGAGAGAAGGTTGCTGCCATTATCACAGATGACCATTCCCAGCTGAAGCTGGCGTGGTGTTAACCATCTCTGTGCCTGCCCCTGCAGAGCTGACAGAATTTCTGGCCCGGTGTGGCTCCTGTCCCCTAAACAAACCAGCTCAAGCACAGTATGGCATCTTTTTTGCTTGAGCCAATGCATAGCCCCTGCCACGCGTCATTTTAACTGCCACTTCGCCAGAGACATTGTAGGAGGAAGAGGAGGTGGAGCAGACAGACCTCATATAAGCAGCTTTCTGGAGGCGTGGTAGATGAGCAAGGTCCAGCACAGAGCCTCGTCCTGGATCCCTCCCAGCTGCAAGCAGTTACCCAGTGTGAAGTAAAAGTAATGTAACGGCCCTGTCCATGCTTGCTGGACCATGTGTCTAAAGTAATGTGCACCTTGCTGCTGACTGCCTTTCCCAATGACTCGATAACATTGTCTTCCACGTGCTGGTATAGTGCTAGAATGGCCTTCTGTGAAAAGAAATGGCGTTTTGGAACCTGTCACTGTGGTACAGCACATTCGGCAAATTCACGGAAGGAAGCAGAGTCCACCAGCTGGAAAGGCAGCAGCTGTAATGCGTGTAATTTTGCTAAGCTGGCATTTAGACGCTGTGCTTGGGGATGGTTGGGACTATATTTTTTCTTACGCTGCAGCAGCTGGGGCAACGTAATCTGACTGCGTAAATCTTCAGCTGATGGGATGCTGTCACATTCTGAGGAAGGACCTGGTACACCCATTACTATAGCATCATCCCTGTCAGTGGAAGTTGTAGGCAATGACATGGCAGGACATATAGTGGGGGTAGAGAGAGATGAGGAGGAGGAGGACATATGCAAACTGTTGTGCCAACGGGATGCGTGGCAGGTGGTCATATGTCTTATCAAGCACGTGGTACCCAAGTGTGTGATGTTTTTCCCACGCTTGATCCTCTTCAGACATAGCTTACAAATAGCAACGCTGCAGTCTGCTGCACATTTTGTGAAGAACTCCCAGACAGCAGAGTTCTTGCACGTGTGCTTTGAGACAACAGCGCTCTGCACCTGAGCAGCTCTGACTTCTGATGCCTTGGACTGGCTACGGTTGGTCATAGAGGACGTTGTGCCTCGTTTTTGTTGTGCCTCCTCCTCCTCACTTGACTCCTCTGTTCGATTAGGCACCCAGGTGGAGTCAGTGACCTCATCATCATTGTCATCACCCCCTATCTCTGCGTCACTGGAGCCAACCTGACAATATGCTGCAGCTGCTGGGGGAATATGAGTGCCAGTTCTTTGTGTGTCACTGGCACCACCTCCCTCTAGGCTGATTTTGCTCCCTTCCTCAACCTCAGAGTTTGAATCAGAGCACTGGAGTTGCTGCGCATCCTCAAGCAGCATGTCACTGTCATTGTAGTCAAACAATTCAGCTGACTCCTCCGTGTTTTTTGGTGAGGCTACGGCAGGAGTAGCTGTGGACATGGAGGCTGCATTAGATGCTTTGGCAGCTGAGGTGGACTGTAAACCACTACAAGCCTGGCCGGCAGAGGATGAGGATGGCCTGGTTAGCCAATCCTGCAAATCCTCTGTATGTTGCTGCAGCATAACACGGCCAGCACCAGTTACAAAGGAAAAGCGTGCCCCTGCAGAGGATGCATCACGTCCACGATGACCAGGGGCACTGCCTTCAGACACAGAGGCTGCTTGCCCTCTTATCTGTGTCTGGGAGCGTCTGCCTGTCCTTTTTGGTCTTTCTGACATGGTGAGTGATATATAGATTAAAGATATACAGAACTCTGATTCAACTCTGGTATAAAGATTGGAGATATACAGAAGTTGGATTGAACTCTGGTATATAGATTAAAGATATTCAGAACTCTGATATAAGTCGGCGATTTTACTGTTATTTTCCCTGCAAGGCTGCCAATGTCCTCTACTCTCTCTCTGATTCACTTCCTCTCCTGCAGGCTGCAACACCCTGATAGCTGGCAACAGCCAGATTCAACTCTCAATAGATAAACAGATGAACTCTGATTAAACTGTGTTATTGTATGGTATCTAGAATTAGATCAAAGATATACAGATTTTCCAGAACAATGCTATAAATCAGTGATACACACTGTCCCTGATAGCCTGGCTGTGCCAAGGCAGATTCAAATTTGCTGAACTGTGGTATAACTCTCTGATACACACGGATAACAGGCTGTGCCAAGACAGATTCTAATTTGCTGAACTGTGGTATAACTCACTGATACACACTGATAACAGGCTGTGCCAAGACAGATTCTAATTTGTTGAACTGTGGTATAACTCACTGATACCAGGTTGTGCCAAGACAGATTCAAATTTGTTGAACTGTGGTGTAACTCTCTGATACACACGGCACTGCCAGGCTATCAGGGACAAAGATCGATTCAAATTTCCAGAAATCTCCTGCAACTCACTGAAACACATTGTCCCAGATAGCCTGGCAATGCCAACACAGATTCAAATTCACAGAAATCTCCTACAACTCACTGATACACACTGTCCCTGATAGAATCTGTGTTGGCACTGCCAGGCTAATTCCCAGAAATCTCCTACAACTCACTGAAACACACTGTCCCTGATAGCCTGGCAGTGCCAACACAGATTCTAATTCCCAGAAATTGTGGTCCATTGTGGGCGCGAACATGCGGCGAACACACGGAAATGTTCAGAGTTCGACGAACAGCCAAACGGGCGATGTTCGAATCGAACTCCGAACTGAATGCTCATCCCTACTCTACACCAGCCGCAGCCAGCACCAATATTGGTGCAATATATCCATGTGAGAGCTGGGGGTAAATATACCCATGTGAACTTTCTTTTTTGGGGGGGTGCAAGTAGCTGGTCTTGCCTAGAGCACAAAATAGTCTAGCACCGGCCCTGTATGTGTGTCATCTATTATTACATACTTTGCAAAGAGGGATGTATATGTTAAGGCAAATCAAACTTTACTTCATTCTTGTGTAGCGCTGCTTTAAAAACCACTGTATTCTGGTGCATTGAACTATTGCTGCCACCAGAGGGAGACAGAGACATTGTTAGACTATGCTGGACAAAACTGAACTACATGTACCATCATCCTTTGCGTGAGGACAGGAAGGAGGTGGTACAGGAAGTGGAAAGAGATCAGCAGCCTCGTGCAAGGCAGAAGCAGAGTGAGCGGAGCTGTGAAAGGTGGAGGACGCATGTTAGAGCTGTCAGGGATCACAACCAGGCCGGAGTACAGATGCTGTCTTACGGGTGCTGGAGATCGGGACAGTGATCGCGTTGAGACCTTCCTGCGCAGCGCTGAGAGGTCTGGAGGAAAAAAAAGCTAGTTCCGGCAGGACCCCGTGTTAGGAGGCTGCGCTGATCGATTGGGAGTGCAGGCAGCGAATCGGTGTTCCAGTTGCGGAGATTGGGCAAGCTGGGAGCAGATTCAGCAGCACGGAGTCCCAGTACACAGTGGAGAAGATCTTGTGGCCGAGTTATCGAGAGCTGGACAGTTTCGTTCATCGGATTGGTGAGAGGTCTCCAGGCCGCAGTTCCAATACAGAAATGCACGATGCAATATTGTTTAAATTCACAGGGCCCCAACGGTGACTAGTCGAAGATTGTTTGACTAGTGATGGAGCCGCACCACACAAGAACGAAAGTTTTAGACTTTAAAAAAACAGATTTTTCTAAAATGAGATTTTGTGTGAAGGAGTCATTATCAGACTGGAGGAGTTTAAAGGGAGTCCAGGAGAAATGGGATTATTTAAAGGAAGCATTATTGAAGGCCACAGGAAATTGCATTCAGCTTGTTAGCAAAAACAAAAAAGGGAAGAAACCACTGTGGTACTCTGCAGAAGTGGCCAAAATAGTGAAGAACAAAAAGATAGCATTCAATAATTATAAAACAACTCAGAGTGAAGAAGATAGGCAAACCTATAAGATTAGGCAGAAAGAGGCAAAGCAATTTATAAGAGCTTCCAAAGCACACGCAGAAGAGAAAATAGCTCAGTCAGTAAAAAAGGGGGACAAAACATTTTTTAGATACATAAACGAGAAAAGAAAAGTAAAACAAGGATTAGTTAGATAAAAACAAAGGAAGGAAGGTATGTAGAAGAGGATAAAGGTCTCGCTGACTGCCTCAAATGAATATTTTTGTTCAGTCTTTGCAGAAGAAAAGGAAGGAAAGGGACCTCAGTTAGGAGAGAACACTAAAAGAGACATTTACATATCAGTTTACAGAGGAGGAGGTTCTACAGCAGCTGTCTAAAGTAAAAACAAATAAGTCAATGGGGCCTGATGGGATCCACCCTAAATTATTAAAAGAGCTCAGTGATGTAATAGCAAAACCATTAACAGATTTATTTAACCAATCCTTGTTATCGGGAGTCGTCCCAGAAGACTGGAAATTAGCAAATGTTGTGCCCATTTACAAGAAGGGTAGTAGGGAGGAATCGGGGAACTATAGGCCAGTTAGTCTTACGTCAGTAGTGGGGAAATTAATGGAAACCATGTTAAAGGAAAGGTGTCACGGGGATCCAGGGGATGGGGCGCCTGGCAGCAGCTTCCTCGCTGCTCGCTGGCCAGGCGCCGAATGTAAGCGCTTCCGGGCCCGCTCACGTGGGACGCCGAGGGGCGGGGCCTGGCGCTGTGACGCGGACCCGCCGGGTTTAAATCCCAGTCTCTCCCATACACCGGTGCCCTGACGTGGTATTCACATCCCGCAGAGCTCTTGTGTTATTTTCCTGAACGTGTCCTCTTGTGTATTGACCCCTGGCATTGGCAAACGAACCCTCCTGTGTACCGACCCCTGGCATTGGCAAACGAACCCTCCTGTGTACCGACCCCTGGCATTGGCAAACGAACCCTCCTGTGTACCGACCCCTGGCATTGGCAAACGAACCCTCCTGTGTACCGACCCCTGGCATTGGCAAACGAACCCTCCTGTGTATCGACCCCTGGCATTGGCAAACGAACCTCCTTGTGTATGACTCCTGGCATTGGCAAACGTACCCCTCTGTGTATGACTCCGGGCGTTTGCATATACTCTGTTCTAGGTTCTGCCCTTAACGTTGGTACCCGAGGTAGTCAGTCTGTGGGCATCCTAAGCAACATCAGCCTACCTCTGCTATTACTAAAGTCCTAGGGAGGACTTGTGATCTGGTCTGTACCCCTGTCTGGTATTTCCCTTTCTTTGTCTGTTACCTGTTTCGTTGCCTTTATAGCTTTACCGACCATTCAAGGATCGGAAGAGTAGAAAGGGAGTTGCATAAAGAGATTTATCTTAGCAGTCAGAAAGATTCGTGACAATACCCTATCCATACCTCTGTCTGGTGTTACCCCTTATTCATATACTGTCTGGTTATTTGTCTGTTTAGTATCACCGACCATTCAAGGATCGGAAGGGTAGAGAGCGGTCCTGCGTAAAGGGACCACACTGTTGATTATCAGAGGGATCCGTGACATTACGTCAGGGCCAATGGATCCCGCAGACCTCTCTAACCAGCTGGCACGTATCGCAGCCAGACAAGAGGAACAGGACCATAGGATGGACCAGATTGCTCTTGCTCTGCAAACCCTGTTAAATCGGTCCAATACAGGTACCTCTAGCCCTCCAGATCCAGTGTTACCCAGGGTCAGTCCGGTCCCCCTGAAGGACATAGGCTGAGTATGAAAGCACCCCTACGCTACGATGGTACACCAAGCCTATGTCGGGGGTTTTTGACTCAACTCGAGATTCTGTTTGAGAACAATCCAGGTTCTTGTATGTCTGATAAAGCCAAAGTAGGATATCTGATTAATCATTTAACAGAAAAAGCTTTATTGTGGGCTACGCCGTTGTGGGAAAATAAGAAACCCATCATTTATGACTATGAGGGTTTCACCTCTGAGTTAAAACGTACCTTTGATCCCTCTAGAAGGGCTACCAATGCGGGTAGGTCCTTGTTTCATATCAAACAAGGAAATAAGAAGGGTTGCCGATTATGCCATAGAGTTTAAGACATTGGTTTCTGAAGTACTTTGGCCGAACGACGTTTTAACCTTAGCCTTTACCGAAGGCTTGAACGAGGCTTTCATGTTTGAACTGGCTCCCTTAAAATTACCAGAAAGTCTGGACCACCTGATAGACTTCTGTATAGCCATGGACGATCAAATCAGGGAAAAGGAGACACCCCAGAGATAGACCCAGAAGGGTCTTGCCTCCTTTACCCTCGTTACCCAGACACCCCAGTACATCAGGTGGTTCGGAGAATGTAAAAACAGAATTACCAGTTGTTGAACCCATGCAAATAGGGAGGACTGGTATTTCAGAAGCAGAAAAGAAAAGGGGCTCTGCTTTTATTGTGCAGGGGCAGATCACTTCCGCCTTCAATGTCCTCAGAGACCCAGGGTTGGCAGGGTTGAACATAGCAGAATGGGATTCAGAACAGGAGACACCCAGGTTGTCGGTTCTCTGTGTGCCTCCTTTGTGGATAATGAAAAAAAAAAATCCAGGATTCTGTTACCGGTCTCCCTATCCTGCAGGGGGGTTCACCTCAAGACTGAGGCCTTTTTGGACTCTGGGCCTCAGGCAATTTTATGGATAAGAAGTTTGCTGCCAAAAGCCTCATACCACTAGTTCTCAGAGAAAGGCCTCTAAGGGTGGAGGCCATAGATGGTAACCCCTGGCATGTCCTCATATCACTCACGATACAGTCGATGTATGTATGAAAATAGGAGTTTTGCACCAAGAGACAATAAGATTTCAAATCATTGAATCACCCTCATGTCCTATCGTCCTTGGGTTTCCATGGCTAATAGAGCACAACCCAGTAGTCGATTGGGTCCAGAGAGACATAAAATGTTGGGGTCAGAGTTGTCAGTTCAAGTGCCTAGGCACAGTTAATGTGATTGGTAGCCTCAATATTGCCACAGCCCCTCCTTTGTCCACAGAGGTCCCTGAATGTTACCGGGCATTGAAGGAGGTATTCTCTAAAGCCAGGACTGAGGTTCTACCACCACATCGTCCATATGACTGTGCTATTGACTTGCTCCCCGGTACGATGCCTCCTAGGGGTCACGTATACCCTTTGTCACAAAGGGAGAACGACATTATGGAGGAATATATAAGGGAGAATCTGGAACGAGGATTCATTAGACGGTCCTCCTCTCCAGCAGGAGCAGGTTTCTTCTTTGTATCCAAGAAAGAGGGAGATCTGCGACCTTGCATCGACTATAGGGGTTTAAATAGGATCACTATAAGAAATGCATATCCCATACCTCTCATAACAGAATTGTTTGACCGATTGAAAGGGGCTCGTGTCTATACTAAGCTTGATTTACGCGGAGCGTACAACCTGGTCAGGGTTAAAAAGGGAGACGAATGGAAAACGGCTTTTAATACACGTAGCGGGCATTACGAATACCTGGTGATGCCTTTTGGGTTGTGTAATGCGCCAGCCGTCTTTCAGGACCTGATAAATGACACTCTAAGGGAATTTCTGCAAGAATTCGTCATAGTATATCTGGATGATATCCTGATATACTCTCCTGATGTGGACACTCATCATGTCCACGTAAAACAAGTCTTGACTAAACTATTGAAGGCTGGATTGTACTGTAAGCTAGAAAAATGTCTATTCGACATAGTAACCGTGCAATTCCTTGGTTATATTATAACCCCTGGAGGGTTTCAAATGGACCCTAAGAAGCTCTCAGCTATTCTCGACTGGCCTTTACCCCAAGGACTTAAAGCCATTCAGAGGTTTCTGGGGTTTACGAACTATTACAGAAGGTTCATTAAAGATTTTTCGGCCTTGGTGGCCCCTCTCACGGCTATGACAAAGAAAGGGGTGGGAAATCAGAAATGGACACCTCAAGCCACTCAAGCCTTTGAGACACTAAAGCAAGCCTTTACTACTGCCCCTGTTCTCCGGCATCCAGATCCGGCTCTGCCTTTCCAAGTAGAAGTTGACGCCTCCGAACTAGGCCTTGGTGCAGTCTTGTCCCAAAGGGAGGCTCCTGACAAACCCTTGCATCCATGCGGCTTCTATTCTCGGAAGTTGTCTCCAGCAGAGAAGAACTATGACATTGGAAATAGAGAGTTATTAGCAGTCATCGCGGCCTTGGCAGAATGGAGATACTTATTAGAAGGGTCTAAGGACCCCATTGTTATCATAACCGACCATAAGAATCTCACGTACATTGGAGATGCCAAACGTTTAAACTCCAGACAAGCGAGATGGTCATTGTTTCTTTCAAGTTTTAATTACGTGCTTACCTATAGACCTGGGTCCAGAAACATTAAAGCAGACGCATTGTCGAGACAATATGAGTCTTATGAACATAATATCCAAGATCAGCATCCCATTGTTCCCCAGGAGAGGATTATAGCCGCTACCACGATTAGTGTTTCGTCTCCTCTAATGAAAAGGTTGCAGACCGTCCAGGGTGCAGCTCCTGGGGGAAAACCTCCCGCGAGACTCTTTGTACCTGAGAACGAAAGAGAAGAGGTACTCAGCATCTATCATGACAATAAAACTTCCGGGCATATGGGTATCACCAAGACTGTGTCTAGCATCAGTAAACTCCTCTGGTGGCCCACGTTGCGCCGAGACGTCAAAGATTACATTGCCGTGTGCGAAGTGTGCACAAGGCAGAAAAGTCCCAAAACAGCACCCATTGGCTTACTCCAGCCTTTGCCGATCCCCGAACGACCCTGGTCACATATAGCCATGGATTTTATAGTAGAGCTACCTGAGTCAAGAGGGAATACAGTGATACTTACGATCATAGATCGATTTTCCAAGATGGGTCACTATGTTCCTCTTCAGAAACTACCTTCGGCAGCTGAACTGGTGCCCATATTCATTGCCAATGTGGTCCGCATTCACGGTGTCCCTCAGGAGATAGTCTCTGATAGGGGGACCCAATTCATCTCCGGATTCTGGAGGGGATTTTGTAAGAACGTGGGATAGACCTCTCTTTCTCTTCGGCTTATCACCCGCAGACCAATGGAGCAGCAGAACGAGCAAACCAAAACGTAGAGAAATATCTCAGGTGCTTCATCTCAGAACAGCAAGATAACTGGTCAGATCTGCTACCGGTGGCAGAATATGCTATTAACAGCGCAGTGAGTGAATCCTCAGGTCATTCTCCTTTCTTTACTGTTTATGGCTTTGATCCTCCCGTGCTCCCCGCCATGTTTCCTGATTCCACGATTCCTGCTTTAGATAAACAACTGGCATCATTGAAGGAGACTTGGGGAAGAGTGAGACGGGCACTGGAGGAGAGTAGTACCATTCAGAAAACTAAGGCCGACAGACACAGGAGGCAGGCACCCGTGTATCAAGTTGGGGACAGGGTTTGGCTGTCTTCACGTAACATTAAGCTCTTAGTGCCTTCCATGAAGTTGGCTCCTAGGTATATCGGCCCCTATAAGATTCTACGGCGACTCAACCCTGTCTCCTATGCTTTGGCGTTACCCCCCCATTTTAAAATACACAATGTGTTCCATGTAAACCTTTTGAAGCCACTGTTATGTAACCGGTACACCAAAGTCCATGCTCCACCGCCTCCTGTCTCTGTGGAGGGCGAGGAGGAATTCGAAGTTAAGGCCATTCTGGGTGCCAGGCTGTCTAGGGGGTCCTTGCAGTATTTGGTTGATTGGTGGGGTACGGCCCAGAGGATCGTTCTTGGTACCGGCTGCGGAAGTCCATGCTCCTAGGCTGGTGAGGGCCTTCTATTCCGCACACCCCCGTGCTCCTGGGGGTCGTCCAGTGGCCGCCCCTGGAGGGGGGGTTCTGTCACGGGGATCCAGGGGATGGGGCGCCTGGCAGCAGCTTCCTCGCTGCTCGCTGGCCAGGCGCCGAATGTAAGCGCTTCCGGGCCCGCTCACGTGGGACGCCGAGGGGCGGGGCCTGGCGCTGTGACGCGGACCCGCCGGGTTTAAATCCCAGTCTCTCCCATACACCGGTGCCCTGACGTGGTATTCACATCCCGCAGAGCTCTTGTGTTATTTTCCTGAACGTGTCCTCTTGTGTATTGACCCCTGGCATTGGCAAACGAACCCTCCTGTGTACCGACCCCTGCATTGGCAAACGAACCCTCCTGTGTACCGACCCCTGGCATTGGCAAACGAACCCTCCTGTGTACCGACCCCTGGCATTGGCAAACGAACCCTCCTGTGTACCGACCCCTGGCATTGGCAACCGAACCCTCCTGTGTATCGACCCCTGGCATGGCAAACGAACCTCCTTGTGTATGACTCCTGGCATTGGCAAACGTACCCCTCTGTGTATGACTCCGGGCGTTTGCATATACTCTGTTCTAGGTTCTGCCCTTAACGTTGGTACCGAGGTCAGTCTGTGTGGCATCCTAAGCACACATCAGCCTACCTCTGCTATTACTAAAGTCCTAGGGAGGACTTGTGATCTGGTCTGTACCCCTGTCTGGTATTTCCCTTTCTTTGTCTGTTACCTGTTTCGTTGCCTTTAATAGCTTTACCGACCATTCAAGGATCGGAAGAGTAGAAAGGGAGTTGCATAAAGAGATTTATATCTTAGCAGTCAGAAAGATTCGTGACAATACCCTTTTCCATACCTCTGTCTGGTGTTACCCCTTATTCATATACTGTCTGGTTATTTGTCTGTTTAGTATCACCGACCATTCAAGGATCGGAAGGGTAGAGAGCGGTCTGCGTAAAGGGACCACACTGTTGATTATCAGGGGGATCCGTGACAAAAGGATTGTTGAACATCTAAAAACACATAGATTACAGGATCAGAAACAACATGGGTTTACCTCAGGGAGATCATGCCAAACTAATCTTATTGATTTTTTTGATTGGGTAACAAAAATAATAGACACAGGTGGTGCAGTAGACATTGCTTATTTAGATTTCAGTAAGGCTTTTGATACTGTTCCGCATAGAAGGCTTATCAATAAATTGCAATCTTTGAGTTTAGATTCCAATATTGTTGACTGGATTAGGCAGTGGCTGAGTGACAGACAACAGAGGGTTGTGGCAAATGGAGTTTATTCAGCACAAGGTCTTGTTACCAGTGGGGTACCTCAGGGGTCAGTACTTGGACCCATTCTCTTAATATTTATATTAGTGATATTGCAGAAGGTATTAATGGAAAAGTATGTCTTTTTGCTGATGACACAAAGATTTGCAATAGGGTTGACGTTCCTGGAGGGATCAGCCAAATGACAAATGATTTAGGTAAACTAAAAAAATGGTCGGAGTTGTGGCAATTGAGTTTTATTGTGGATAAGTGCAAGATAATGCACCTGGGACGTAAAAACCCAAGGGCTGAATATAGAATATTTGATACAGTCCTAACCTCAACATCTGAGGAAAGGATTTAGGGGTCATTATTTCAGAGGATCTAAGGGTAAGTAGTCAATGTAATAGAGCAGCAGGAAATGCTAGCAGAATGCTTGGTTGTGTAGGGAGAGGTATTAGCAGTAGGAAAAGGGAAGTGCTCATGCCACTGTACAGAGCACTGGTGAGACCTCACTTGGAGTACTGTGTGCAGTACTGGAGACCGTATCTCCAGAAGGATATAGACATCTTAGAGAGAGTTCAGAGAAGGGCTACTAAAATGGTGTACGGCTTGAAGGAGAAAAGTTACCAGGAAAGGCTTAATGATCTTAACATGTACAGCTTGGAAAAAAGACGAGACAGAGGAGATATGATAGAAACATTTAAATACGTAAAGGGAATCCACAAGGTAGAGGAAGGGAGTATATTTAAAAGGAAACAAAATAGCAAAACAAGAGGACATAGTCTTAGATTAGAGGGGCAAAGGTTTAAAAGTAACATCAGGAAGCATTATTTTACTGAGAGGGTGGTGGATACATGGAACAGTCTTCCAGTAGAAGTGGTAGAGGCCAAAACAGTAATTGAATTTAAGCAAGCATGGGATAGGCATAAGGCTATCCTAAACAAAAGATAAATCCAGGTTAAGTATCCATGTAATTGGGCAGACTAGATGGGCCGAAAGGTTCTTATCTGCCGACATTTTTCTATGTTTCTATGTTTCTATGTTTCATTCACTTGCCAGTTGAACACAGTACCCGGGTACCCGAGACAACACACATATATATATGTTTTTTTGAGCTATTATTCACGGGACTTACACTACAGAACTGAGGGGGTTAACCGTTTCTTTTACCGCTGCGTGTTTTTCCCGCGTTACGAATTCTTGTCATTCAAATACCGTATATGCGTAATATATGCTGTTTTATTGGGATCAGTAAAGAATATAATATAAAAATCCACAACAGTGCTGGTGTATAGTTATTTTCTAGTGCGGTGAGACTAACCCGAGGTTTATTCAGCGGCTCCTCCGGGACTGATCGCTACACTTGGAACAATTGCTACTGCGGCATTATAATATTAATGATGTCTAATATACACTACATACTGTGTTTTCCTGTGCATAGATACACTTTAACTTGTTTTCAATATGTGAGTATACAATGCAAAATAATATTGAGTTGGGTCCTGTCTTTATTCTTAGGAATCCAGAGGTACGTTGCAGGAGTGTGAATGCTAGTGTTAAGGTGATCACAAAACATTCAGGGTTATTCAGAGACGTGAAACTCTCAGGAGAATGACTGGAGAAGTGAAAATTCTAGGTCAAAATAGCCAAACCAGAAAAATTCTCCCATTTATTTCACTTTCTATATCGGCTATTTGGTCTAGATTGTTCTCTTCTGCCAATTCTCCTGGTTTTCTTCTCTCTCTGAATAACCCTGATAGGCTGGAAGATGGCCGCCATTATATGCCAGGCGACCATCTTGCTCAGAATATTGGTTCACTTGTATATAACTAGGCAGGTTTTTAGCTGAAACTAGAATGAGGTATACGTAGAAACTTAGGAATGTGTTTAGATTAGCAGAAAAAGCAATTAAAGCCCTATGAAAGATCTCTGCTGTTCCTGGCACGGAGGAGAAAAGCGAAGTAGATACTCCAAGGTCGTTGGGGCCCGCAGAAAGACAAAGGAGTATAGAGATCAGGCCAGGTGCCATCTGTAACAAGTGATTGTAGGCGCAAGGGAGGAGGGCGCAGCCCGGAACAGTAAGAGCAACCAATTATGATTCACTGAAACTAACAAAGTTTGCCAATTTACAGCCAATTAATGGAATCTCTTTGTATTAGCCAAAGGGAGGTATTAACCCACGTGGGGTGGTAGAGTGTCATCGGGAGGTGGGCTAATTGGGATGTACCTAATTATGTATTTGGGGTATAAGATTGGATGTCACGAGGGACTCGGGGCTCATTCTTTGCGATTGAATCCTGTTTGAGCATCTGTTGTGATATCACAATAAAGTTTGCCTTTCCTGAAGAGACTCGTGTTCAGACAATCCTTGCTCGTGTCCGGTCCGGCCTCATCTTGAATGAACCTGCAGATTCCGGTTACATTGTACCTACATACGATCTCCAGTCCAAAGCCTAAAATAGGCCCATGACAGGCTGTGAGATTCCCTGCAACCCCAACTGAAAAATTCTATTATTCATTATAATTACCATAAACCTTTTCCAAGTTTCTTCTTATATATCAAAACCAAAATAAGAGCTGCGCTACGCCATGGCGGAGACCCCCAAAAAGAATCAATCACAAAACTGTATTGGTCTTTCTCAGAAGTCTAGCTTTCCTCGTTAAGCCAGATCTATTTATTAAAATACACAGAATTTATAGCCAATCAGTGTACAGATACATTACAACATCAAAGTTTAGCCACTCAGTTAAAGTACTACCATATATGGTTCACGAGACCCTTTTCCCATCTTCCCGCTTCTGCGCACATTTTCCTGCACTGAACATAACAGGAAATCGGCCACAGCTCATATCCTATAGAAGGAAGAACGGTCTATTCAGTATTGACACTAACAGAAATGGAGGGGGGAATTTCACAGCCCATTTATAAGAACCGGCTTTTTAAGACTAAATATTTATTATATTTACAGGAAATTAAAATCTAACAATTCTTTCCTTTGATCACATATCACCTGTGATCATCTAAAAGATAAACCAAACTTAGACAATTAAACCTGGGCTACAGTGTCCTTGCCTAAGACCTTTAGATCATTCTAGATGCTCAGATGGGAAGAAAAAAATTCTGATATTTACTCCTAAAATACCTCAATACCTTTTATAATGTACAAAAGGGATTCCCCAAGGAGGCCCTTTATGAGCATAAAATACACTTATCTATCTAGATTCACTCTTCCAGCGAACCACTTGGAGCGTAGGCAAAAATACCTAATCTAGACCTTAAATAACTATTTATTCCCATTTCCCAAAATATAATTCACCGAACAAGAAAAGTATAATAACTTGAATGTAAAAGTTCATTTATCTAATAAATCAACATGAGTCAGATCTATATCTGTGTGTTTTCCTATGTTCAGCTTCACTCCACAAAACGCATTTACACCTGCATTCATACACACATTCAAGAAATACATTCTCATTTTCACAAATTAAATCCTTTCTCACACTTATCTAGGGGATTAAATCAAAAAAATAATATTCCATAATCTAATACCATAGTCCACAGTGCGAGATCAGGGTGTGGTCTTTTTTTTTCAACATCCCAGCTTGAGACGCATAATCATTAAATGTCATCAGAGCTCCCACCATAGGGACTCCTGAACAAGCTGTCTCTTTGCGCTGGTTGCTTATTACCTGTGACCTTTGACCTTGACACAAAATGTCCATGATTCGTTCCATATGCAGTCATTGTGACTGTCAGGTTTCTTGATGATGTGATATGGTTTTAGCAACAATAAAGAAAATAAAAAATAAAAGAAAATATGGTATACCCCGCTAATCATATACATCCATTCATTCATTGTCACTCTCAAATGCACGAAAACAATAAAAATGTTAATTTACACAAGAAGAGACACAGATAATAAATGTCAAAATGTCCCCGCGAAGCCTGTCGGCCTCACGCAATAAAAAAATTATACTACTTCTGACTCATTGTTAGAGAAAAATATATATACGCAACTTTGGCTCAAAAGGGAAATAGCCGAAGTGCATATTCCACCCTTTTATTAAATATAATAATTTTTTTTATTTTTATTTTTTTAATTACTATCCTATTCAGTCTTGTTCGGTGTTGTGAAACAAACCTGGCGTTTATAAAACACACCAATCCTCAAATGAAATAAAAACAGCATTAATTTTATCGAATTAAAACTTTCCATTTACCACTATATATGTCATGAAACTTATTTATGCAAATGCATTAAATTATATGTTCCTAAATACATTAATGAACTCTAATTTTAATTGGATGTGATCTTCAATAATCCTAAATGTGTCAGGGAATTTTGAACAATATTGATTGTAACTAAACAACAAAAATAACAAAATTATAAAATAATAAAAGACACAAAATAATTATTACTTAGGCTAGGGTCAGACTGAGGCAGTGCGAACGCGCGTTCTGGCGCACTTAATCACGGCCGCACTAGCAGCAGATGCCGGGCAATGACGGCCAATATACGAAGTACGGTCGCACAAAAGTCCGGCTGCGCAACGCAAGTGGAAAATGAACGCATTTTTTCGAGAACGTTAAACCACTAGTACTGACGTACAGAGTGCGCTGCGCCCGCTAGCGGCGTGTGTGCGTGAATTGGAGACATCAGACGCTGCTAATGTCCGGCTAACATAACGTCCAGATGCAAGAAGTGTTTTATTGATGATCCGTACAAAATCACGGATGAAACTGCGCATAGTATGACCGCTATTGCGTATTCCGTGAAAAAATACGTCCATTCTTCGAACGCACATTTTCACGGACAACGTGAAAAATGCGTTAGTCTGACCCTAGCCTTAGACGACATCAGAATATAAAAATACATTATCTTCTTTCTTTGTCTTCTGTCTTATTGGTTGAAAATAACAGTTTTGTAAAACTGACATGTCTTAAGTTGTATTTCCAAATCAATGATCTTCTACAAATAGCATGATTTATTGATGAGTTGTCGATAAGTAGATTGTTTTATTGCCTGGTGTCTGATAATTCCTTATTATCCGGTTGATGTAACATTGCAATGTGAAATGATAATGTGTTTGGGTAAATTTCCTTCAATTCCAACATCTTTATCAATATTGGTATCGCATAATCTTCCATCTAGCTTGAGCAAAGTTGGCATGCATGGGTAATTTTCACCTAAAGTAAAAACTTGGGAAAAAATGTATTATTAACCTGTCAAAAACTTTAAAATTCATATGGTTAAAATACTTCTAAAATGGAGAAAAAAATGCAACACATTTTGGACACAAAGAAAAGGTGGTCATGAGTGAGACAAAATGGAGGAGACTAGGAAAAGAATGTGAACTTCAATTCAAATAAAAAAAAAAAACACAAACAAAAATATCATGAACTGGGAAAGAAAGTATAGAAGGGCATGTTTAAAACTTGACGCGTTAATTAGCACAAAGTTCTCAGAGGAACTCAGAGAAAAAGATTCTTAATAAACATCAATAATCTTTATTAAGGATATTGGTTAAAAACAAAACATTCAAACGTGAGGTGTTTTGTGCAGCTATTTTACAACCTGTTTTATTCCCTCCAAGAATATTCAATGGAGGCAAAGTTATACGCTATTGCACTTCACACCCAAAAGACAAAAACATCAGACAGCAAAAAAAATAATACTAGACATCTGACTACCACTGCAGAAAAAGAAACAAAATCAAACAATACTCAGATACCAAACTACAACCTTCCATCTCCCTTAGTCAACTAAAATAAAACCAAAAAAACCACCTTCTTTTATTTGAAATCTGCCTAAATTCCTTTGTACAGCGCTACTAAAACCTGTAGGCGCTTTCCTTTAAACTTTCACTCAAATCCTTCAGCTTTATATCACTTCATCCTCTTAGATTCCAAACAACTAAACATGAACCTACATATATATTCCATTATACAAGTTACAAAAACTGTAAATGATCTCAGTCAGCCATTTTGGCAAAACGTATAACCTATATTAAGGTGCGGTCAATCCCTTAGTGCTGGACTCAAACAAAGACCAGAGGAAAATAACCGACCACGCCTCTCTTGGGAAAATGTACAACTTTGAGCCCATTACCTAGATACACTACTTTTTTATATATATATCATACATCAATTTATAATCCATTTACAGTAAATCCAGCTCCCATAATTACTTTCTTCTGTTCCACTACTGTACGCACGCCGAAGCACTCAAACCGCGCCCAATTCCACAACAGTTACAGTTTTATAAAGCACTAACAGCTCCAGAATTCAACTGCTACTACAGTCTTTCAAGGCATTAGACACATTCATTTTATATACTGTTCAATTATCCCAAATAGATACTCACAGAACAACAAAATAACTACATATTCCATTATCCAACTTGCACTGCTAAAAGACTACTAGCATTCAAAGAAAAAAAATCCTTATACAAACACATAATAACATTATATATTACAAATAAAGAGTTTTTTTTAAATTAAATAAAAAAGAACAAAGAGAGAAAAATGAATGTATGAGAAAGAGAAAAAAAAGTTAGCAGGCGCTTTTGAAAGTCACTGTAAAAGTAAAGCCCTTTTGTCTCCATTTCCTGTGCCTTTTTTTTTTTTTTTTTTTACACGAGGCAAGGCAGTAATGACACAGAAACAAAGAAACCTGGTTTACGAAAAGCAGTCCCTATACATAAATTACATATAAAAAACATAATATCAAAACTACGAAATACAAAACATCAAAGATAAACACATACATTAATAGTTAGTAAAGACAAACATTTAAATAAACAGATGCAATCAATGGCCAGAAACAAAATATAAAATAAAACAAAACAAACATGCAATCTGAAAGAAAAAACAGTTAGCAAATCCTTTAGAATCAGCGCGCAAACACATGCAGCAAAAAAATAAAGAAAAAAAATGGCAGCAGCGCGCAAGAAAATAAAAATAAAAAATTAAGAGGAAAAAAACTGTCTCTCAATGGGAGATTAAATCAGTTGCTATATAAGAAAAAAATCTAATCAGTTAAAATAAAATTCTCACAATTACAAGATATGGACGACCCAGAAACACCAGAATTGAAGTACAAGAATAGACACAGAACGGAGACAAAACAACTAGAAACATCTCGTTTCTTTTTTTATGAGTTCAATTTCCAGCAAATACAAATACTCAGCACACCGGGCGAGTTCAAACACACGTGAGGTCCTCAAACGATTTTCCTTTACTACAATACATAAAATGACAAAAACAAATCAAGACAAAGAGTCCAACCTTGCACCAAAAAAAAAAAAAAAATTTTTTAAAAAAAATCAACAAGCTCTGAACCATAGCTTTAACTTCAAGGAAACCAAGCCTGGAGGCAAGTTCGCAAAATCTGAACAAGCAAATGTAAGAATACATTCAAATGTAAAGATACACTTAAATATAAAATTACATCTGAATGGCAAATCCCACTTCAGACAACAACTGAAAAATTCTATTATTCATTATAATTACCATAAACCTTTTCCAAGTTTCTTCTTATATATCAAAACCAAATAAGAGCTGCGCTACGCCATGGCGGAGACCCCAAAAAGAATCAATCACAAAACTGTATTGGTCTTTCTCAGAAGTCTAGCTTTCCTCGTTAAGCCAGATCTATTTATTAAAATACACAGAATTTATAGCCAATCAGTGTACAGATACATTACAACAAAGTTTAGCCACTCAGTTAAAGTACTACCATATATGGTTCACGAGACCCTTTTCCCATCTTCCCGCTTCTGCGCACATTTTCCTGCACTGAACATAACAGGAAATTGGCCACAGCTCATATCCTATAGAAGGAAGAACGGTCTATTCAGTATTGACACTAACAGAAATGGAGGGGGGGAATTTCACAGCCCATTTATAAGAACCGGCTTTTTAACCCCTTCCCGACCGCTGACGTACCCTGTACGTCCTGTGTTCGGGTCTCCCTTAGACCCGATGACGTACAGGGTACGTCAGCGGCGCCAAATCCCCCTCCCGCCCGATACTCACCTCCCTCGTCGGATCCCACGGCGATCTGACAGGGAGGAAGCCTGCCCATGTGATTTACATGGGCAGGCGAGGCTGATGATGTCGCCACGCTGCGTGGTGACGTCATCAGAAGGTGCCCCCATGTGTTTCAATGGAGGGGAGGGGGGGGCTCCTTCGGAGCCCTCTATCTCCCCAACCATTGAAGCTAGGGAGATGCCGTTTGCACCGCTGGAGAGGGGAGAGCCTCCCCTTTCCAGCGGTGTATGGCATTAACCATTTCGCCGCCGGATCACGTTGCGGCGCCAATTGGCGCCAAAACGTGATTCAAACCTGGAGGGGGGCTGACATCTTGGATGTCAGCCAAGCCTCCAGGTCCCCCCACCCACTGACAACCTCACCATATGTGTGAGGATGTCAGTGGGCCAGTTAACCCTCTAGCTGCCATGTAGAGATAAGGGGATCCTAAGGATCCATTTATCTCCCGATCCATGGCAGCTAGATGGTCATATTTGCCATCATTTGAAAGGCCTGATTATGGCCTTTCAAATGATACCAAACATGACCAGGTTTGGTTTTAAAAAAAATGTAAAAAAAAATTAAAATAAAAAAAAATAATAAAAAACTTAATAAAATAAAAAAATGTTTTTTTTTTAAAGTTTTTTTTTGTCTGGGGGAGTTTAATTAAATAGGACCTAGGCTGTCATCTAAAAATAATTAGCACAAAATGGTCAGAATGAGCGCAGCGCACATAGGTGAACTGGCTCAGCAGTGAAAGGGTTAAAAGGTAAAAACATGTAAAAATTGGGTATTTCTATTCTCGGGATAAAATTTGGAAACTATTTAGCCGGGGTCTTTATTGGTGGTTATAGCTTTAGGGGATTAAATTACGAAAAAGTGTGTTTTTACCATTTTTTTCATCATATTTCATATTTTTTTATATTAAATTATTGATATGATGGAAATAATGGTATTTCTAGAAAGTCCATTTAATGGCGGGAAAAAGGGTGTATAATATGTGTGGGTTGAATAAACGAGTAAGAGGAAAATTTGATCTAAACACGAGCAGCGCAGAAACGTAAAAACAGCAGCGGTCACTAAAGGACGGATTTGTGTAAAACCGCCCGGTCACTAAGGGGTTAAGACTAACAGGGTTATCCAAAGAGATTCGAAAAGTCACCGCACGTTCGGTGACTTTTCGTTCTCTTCAATTCGGTTCCTTTTGCCGATTGCATTTCGGTGACCCTGCGGTGTATTCAGCAAACCGCACAGGGTCCCCGAATTGCAGAGAAAAGCTGCCGCAAACCTGACGAAAACTAACCGAATGCACGCTGAAAACAAGCAAAAACATCTGGATTAACCTTCGAAAAACCCGAACAGGAGCCACAGGAGCCGAATCACACAGAGCCGAAGCAGCTGTGACGTAGAGGAGGCAGTGAATAAATTAGAAAAACCATTTGTATGAATCTGGGAAAATGAAACGCTGTTTGCAAAGAAACTACTGAGCGAAAATGTCTGAAATTTTCACAGGAGGTCCAGGGAATGATAATAAAGAGGGCTGTTACAAAAAAAATAAGTAAACTGAAAAAAAATAAAAAAAAAAAATCGGACTTTTAATTTTTTTTTAAAAGATTCTGAAAAATGCTTAAAGTATCCTAAAAAATCTATAAATAAAGAGACTTTTTGCTGCAGAATTTTATAATGAACGGTTTATTAGATATTGAATTAAAACGGGAATATTTTTAACATTGAAGCCTATGGGATTCTCCTGAATAAATTTGCCGAATTAAACCACCGAATGGCAGGACATTAGGGGAACCTTTCACTGCTGGTTTGTGTTCTCTGAATAGCCGAAGCATTGCTTTTTCATGGGGATTTCACTGCCCTCGAACAGGCACCGAACCGGCACCGTATGTGCAGGCAATTCGCCAGTATTTGGCGAATTGCCTGCTCTCTGGAACGCCGAATGGCCAGGAAAGGTAACCGAACACTGATTTTCAGCGTTCGGTTACCTTTCTCAAGCAATTCGGATCTCTTTGGATAACCCTGTAAATATTTATTATATTTACAGGAAATTAAAATCTAACACCAACAGATCTTATGAAAAAGTTACAAGACTGCAGACCGATTAAACTCTTAACAGCAAATTTATTTTCTGTGACTTATATGTCTATGTGTAACCACATAAATTCAGTCCAGCATTCTACTACCACTACTCCTCAACCCATGGGCTGCATACCACAAGCAGGGGGTACTCCTAGGCTTCCCTCTGCCTGGTTTTGTGATGAGCCTAGCTCCAGACATACATCACTTGGAGTACCTGTTACTGCATTTTTCCAAGGAAATATTCAATCTCTTCCTATGGTTTCCAATATCATCTCTATGCTGATGACACCCAAATCTACCTTTAATCTCCCGATCTTTCTCCTCCTGTTCTGGACCGTGTTACTACCTGTCTATCAGCTGTCTCAGACTGGATGACTTCCTGTTTCCTTTTCAAATTAATATTTATTAAAGGTTTTAAAACATTTTCTGTTACTGTTCACAAAAATAAATATTCACAACAAAAGCAGTCAACTAATTAGGGATACAGAAAAAAAAAAAAAAAAGTGGGAAAGTGAGGGAGGGGGAAGAATTCCATCCATCTCATAAAATGTTTACAATATAATATTCAAGCAGTACAACAATAAGTGCTAATAAGTATACAGTGACATTAAACATAGTTATTTACAGAAGTGCACACATAAACCGAAAAGGTCAAATCAAACTCGTAAAGCGCGGTCATTAACATTACCTACAGTATTATTGTTATGATGTTATATTCTGGCGTTGGTCAGTCCCCTGTTCTTTCTCACAACCGGCTGTGTTTACTATTTTCTTAGATAACATAAAACTACAAATTGAGAATCGCAGATATCCGGAGAGAGGAATAACCACAGACACCAAACATAGGTTCTAAGTCTTTTAGTTACTGCCCTCTGAAGAACCACACACATGGTCTCCTTAAGTACAGAAAATGACGTCACAGTAACACAATAAAACACATCCTGTAATATCCAAGCTTTTGTCGCGTTTTCCAAACCATTTCAAACAAAAGAGCTGGGATACAATATGTTATTCAAATTAACCCTAAACAGTGAAAAACTTTACAACATCCTTTTACACCTAATCCATGATCAATTCCTTACATCAAAGGGAGTTTAGGCCGGTAACTTTAAAGTCTTTGTCTCAGGCCACAAGGATGTTGACTTAATGAATCCTTCCTCAATAAATGCTGGAAGCCATAATTGATGATCCTTCAAGGATTGAGGCAGGTGTTCAACATCTGTTTCCTACTCTCACCCAACAGACTCCTCAGATACAAAGTTTATCTGAGGATCAATTTGATATAAGAATACGCATTCATAGAAACATTAAAATATTCCTCAACATTCCCCTCTTTTATTGTAATCAAACAACAATAACTAATTTTAATTTTGTAACCCCCAACACGTCCTTTCAGCAGTAGAGAAAAAACCTTCCCTTTAAATTGACAAGGGCTGGGAAATCTCCAAGGGCACCAGGCATGAAGGACTATCCTGCCCTCCAGGTGTCAAAGGCTTACAAAACAATTAATACATGTTTTTTTTAGGCATATTAACGCTAGATCTCAGATCTGAATGATATACACTAGAAGTGGCTACACATTTGCGTGATATTAACTGAAATAAACATTTAAAAATAACATATAGAAACAGTAAGGCTCCAGTTTGAACTGAGCGAGCTAAATGCAACTTTATCTTCTTTGCTTCTGTTTGCTTCTGTACATCAGTAAAATCAACAACAGGGTCTTGTTTAGAGCGGATCATTAAACTAATTGATTCAGCGGTCCATGGGGATCCTAAAAAGGGATAACCATAGTTATGGGAATGTGGAGCATAACCGCAGATCCAGCATGAATCTCTGCGGTTCAGGGCTGTGTAAAGATTTCTTGCAATTTTTATAAAATGATTATCAAGTTCCCAAGAAGAATGAGATTGTGAGCCACGATACATCTTATTAGCAACATGATTTGGGGAATTCTTTGGAGACATTGTTCCTGAAAATATAGCATATATGACGAAGATCACAAAGATCATAGCTATTAAACGGGAGCAGCAGTAGTAGATGGTACATCAGTCAGCGAAGAAATCTGTGGTGCTTTGGTTAGGGATGGCATCTTCTTCAAGCGGCTTGCGTGTATCCATGCTTGATTATCTTCTGTTAGGACGGCGGTCCGGGTGACTGCGATCACTGTAGTTGGAGGACCATAGGGTGGATCAAAAACTCTCGCCTTGAAGAGGGACTTCACAAGGACCTGATCTCCTGGTTGGAAAGGATGAGTTGGTTTTCCTGCGGGAACAGGAAGAGACAGAGATACATCACCATAGATGCCATTCAATTTGTCCACAAGATTCAAAACATATTCATCAATTACGACATTAAGGTCCCCGCTTACCATCAGGGCACCTTTAGTTCTACATCATGGAGTGGGGATTGGTCTACCCATTAGAATTTGAAAAGGCGAATAACCCGTAGTCGAGCTAGGAGTCATTCTGATTTCAGCCAATACTGCTGGTAAATGGTCAGGCCAATTTTGACTTTTATCAAGACTTCCTTTCTAATCTATGGATTATATATCTTTCCTTCATCATTGCCAACACCCCTCTTCGGCCGACATGTCCATAGCCATGGAATTGTCGGACGAGAAGCAGTGAAGAAACCTGAATAAGATCTAGATCCGGCACTAAATGAGCCAAATGCAAAATCAAATCATTAACTGCTTGCAAATCCTGAGTAAATCTATTCAGTTTTACCAGGTTTCTGAATTGGATTAATTGGACTATTGAATGGTGAAACAATTGGCTGAATTATAGATTTAGACAAAAATTCAGCAATGACTGGTGCAATTCCTAATTCTTTATCTCTTGACAGAGGATACTGTTTTATGTAAACAGGAAAAGAATCGGGTTTCAAAGTAGCTTTGTATGGGGTGCAATTTAAAAAACCTGGGACTGTGCTGCTGGCCGCCCACACAGCTGGAGACACAACTTTCAATTCATCTGGGATCTGAACAGTGATAATGCCATGGAAAGCATTAGTTACGCTGGACGACAAAGCAGGAGAAAACAGCACAAATTTTAGAGATTTCACATAGCCAAAACCTTGTTTCCACAAATACACATTTCCAAGCGTATGCACACAAATCCGTGTCGGCCCCACAGACATTCCTGTAATCTCCGTGTTAGTACCCTAAGAAAATTGTAAAGCTGGGAGTGGAGAATGTGTGAGTTGAGTTTGTGCAGAAGAGCTAGCACTCAGAAAAAGAACTCTTTCAAGGACAGAAACAGTGCCAGATGTTAGATACAAACAATTAGTATTCCTAGCAAAATCTGGTATATCAACAAATGTAGAATTGTTTAAGCCAAAACAATCATATTCCAGACATGGAAATTCAGAACTGAAACCTGAAAAAAAACAGCGTGCATCAGAACACCACCTTTTAGAGGTAATTTCAAGAATCATTCCCATCTTAGCCATTAAATCACGACCAAGCAAATTGACAGGACAATTAGAAATGATTAGAAAAGAGTGATATAACCACAATTTGCGATTCGTAAGGCTGCATATGGAAAGAAAGCGTGTTCATACATTCAAATGGAACGCCTTCCACGCCAACATACATCAAGCTTTCACTACGCAGAGGTCCCTGATAAAATTTGTCAGACAAACTGGAACGAGTCGCTCCGTTATCCACTAAAAAATCATAAATGTGACCATCCACAGATAGAGAAATAATAGGAAGTTGATCCCATTTATCTGAGATTTGAGTAGCTACAAATGCAAGTGTTCCTTGCTGCAGGCAATCCTAGCGTTGACTATTGTTCCATTGAATAGGGAATTGAACAGAAGGAGGGGCTGGGGGGGGCAGCTGCCAGATATTGAGAAGGTGAAAAGACAGAGCTGTTAGGATTAAAGGCATCACGACTAGCATCCTGGGGAACCTGAGCACAATCTCTATACCAATGTTCAGAAGACCCACACTGCCAACAAGCACCATCTCGATTTCCCAGAGGAAGAAATCCCCTGCCCCTGGGAAATCCACGACCTGTGCCACGTCCTCTAAAACGCCCAAACTGACCATTCCTCTGCTGATAGAATGGCATGGCCACATTATCACCTGTGAGAGATTTCGTATCACTTCTCAAAGGAAACACTCCAGCAGCGTCTTTATTACGCAGAATACGCATCAGAGCCTCGGGTTCTTGATCAAATAAATTAT
Source organism: Leptobrachium leishanense (assembly GCA_009667805.1). NCBI lineage: Eukaryota > Metazoa > Chordata > Amphibia > Anura > Megophryidae > Leptobrachium > Leptobrachium leishanense. The sequence continues at coordinate 262,058,404 of CM019064.1, forward strand.
CAATTAACATACGAGTTGTCTGAGCATATTCTGGAAGCATATTATGTAATAGATGCTGAATAAACAGACTGCCACCCAACTTGTCCAAAGTCATGCGGCAATCCTCTAGCCAACATCTTTTTAGTCTAAAACAAAATTCACTGACAGTTTCACCTGATTTTTGTTTCATTGTCGCAGCTTTAGAAACCTCTCTATGAGCAGCCTGTTTGCTGGTGAAATGTTGTAACAAGTTATTCCAAAAACTATCAACTCAGTCAGGTTTATTCCAAACATAGTTATGACCTACAGGATGATCAAATTTTGCATCTAATTCCTTAGCCAAATCCGTTGGATTAACATCTGCATATTTCAAAACTACTGACAACAAAAATCGATAATCAGGAGCACCAAATTGCTGGTCTTTTGTAACTCGCTTAAGATAATTAATTGCACCCTCTGGGAATTTATAAGGATCTGGACATTTATTGCCTAAAAAAATTAGATGTTCAGCAGGAGGTTTAACCATGACGGTATCAATTACAACATATGGCATGGCAGAAGTAGGTTGTACAGTAATAATTCCATTTTCTTCATCACCACTGTCTCCATCTAACTTTCCTTTACTTCGTAAAGCATAATCAGAATGTTCAACCACTGAACTAACAGCTAAAATCGGTACAACAACAGAATTCACAGTACCAGGGGAATCCAGATTACCTACTCTAGGCTGTCCATCAGACACATACTTATGACGTCGCTTTCCATGAAGCACACTTACAGAAGCTATTTCTTCATCTATACCATCATGTATATTTTCTCTCAAAGAAGCCAAATTAGGATATAACTGAACTGGATTAGCAAGTGGTACACAAGGATCACTATATGGTGGAGGAGACATTACTGCTGGCTCAGGGTTGTGGGAGTTAGTGACAGAAGAAGACCACAACAAAGCACATTGCAACCAACCCTGGGCAGCATTTTCCATATAATTCTTATTCTATAATGTATCCGGTCCAGGACCAAATAGAACTGCATTAGGTAAACACATACCTTTCAACATTTCTAAATGATAACTAGAAAAAGAACCAATACGTGGCCATGGATTATCAATTACATCACCAAAAACGCACACACCAGTTCTGAAGATTATCACAAAAAGGTTCAGTATAAAATTCACAAATCAAATCTCGTACAAATGCCTTGGGAGTCTGATCAGGTTTGGGGTTAGCAGACTTAACTGCAGGAGTTCTATTTCTCGCATTTTTCGGTACTTGTTTATAGCTTTTAAAAGGAATAGGTAAAGAATATGCATTAGACTTACTGTGGGATGATCCCATTATAACACTACTCTAACTCAAACTTATATGTATTCCTGTGGAAGACAGCAAAATCACTGAGAAAAAATTCCACACAAACACAGTTACTAACTCAGATACTATCTGCAAAACTACACTTTAAAAGGATAATCTTGAGACTAGTCTGCAGCTTATAAAATATCTGCAGCTCATAATGGATAATTAAAATTCAGTGAGACTATATCCTGGGACCACGAATGGAAAATATAGAAAGAAGCAGCAGAAAAAAATGAAGAAGGATCCCAGGCTTATTGTGGTATTATAGGCAGACCAGACCCCACAAAGGAAATATATAACAAGGCAAAATATTAATACATCAATCAATACAGCATAGCGCATAAGACAAAACAAGACAAACAATGACAAAAAACAAAAAGTTTGATTCCAATTTGTAGTTTCATACGTGGACTCAATCCACAAATCTATTAAGCAGGACTCTATACCCACTAACCATATGCAGGACTCTATACCCACTACCATACGCAGGACTCTATACCTACATAAAATACAGAGGCAACTAGACTTCCGACCAATACCACAATACATCCACAAACAAAAAACACCATGTGGGTTCTTAAATATCAGAGAAATTAAAAAGGTAAGAAGACAGCACTAAACATGACGTGTTCTTACCTTTAACTTCAAGATATTCGTCCACTTCTGCGACACCAAATTGTTGTGATGTTATATTCTGGCGTTGGTCAGTCCCCTGTTCTTTCTCACAACCGGCTGTGTTTACTATTTTCTTAGATAACATAAAACTACAAATTGAGAATCGCAGATATCCGGAGAGAGGAATAACCACAGACACCAAACATAGGTTCTAAGTCTTTTAGTTACTGCCCTCTGAAGAACCACACACATGGTCTCCTTAAGTACAGAAAATGACGTCACAGTAACACAATAAAACACATCCTGTAATATCCAAGCTTTTGTCGCGTTTTCCAAACCATTTCAAACAAAAGAGCTGGGATACAATATGTTATTCAAATTAACCCTAAACAGTGAAAAACTTTACAACATCCTTTTACACCTAATCCATGATCAATTCCTTACATCAAAGGGAGTTTAGGCCGGTAACTTTAAAGTCTTTGTCTCAGGCCACAAGGATGTTGACTTAATGAATCCTTCCTCAATAAATGCTGGAAGCCATAATTGATGATCCTTCAAGGATTGAGGCAGGTGTTCAACATCTGTTTCCTACTCTCACCCAACAGACTCCTCAGATACAAAGTTTATCTGAGGATCAATTTGATATAAGAATACGCATTCATAGAAACATTAAAATATTCCTCAACAATTATCTTCCCATATGTTCCAATATTTCAACTTCATGTAAACGGAATGGCTGTCTTAATGCCAATCATATCCTTATTTTCAAGGATCATTTGATGACTTCATCCAGTGGCGTAGCGTGGGGGGGGGCTGGGGGGCGTGGCCGCGGGCGCAGTTTGTGTTAGGGGCGCATTTGCGCCCCTAAAACTGGCCCGGGGGTTGAGGGACCCAGATGCCGGCAGCGCGAGAGCGCCTGCCCGGTCTTGAACAGTCCGTCCTGTGAAGTGGATGCGGCTGTGTGCGTGCGCAGCTGGTCGCGTGGTCCGGCTAATCAGGTGGTACTGAGTCTCTGTACCACCTGACTGGCCGGACCGAGTGACCGGCTGCGCACGCACACAGCCGCATCCACTTCACAGGACGGACTGTTCAAGACCGGGCAGGCGCTCCCGCGCTGCCCGGCATCTGGGTCCCTCAACCCCCTGCCGGAGCTGGGGCAACGATCCAGGTGAGAGCTGGGGCAAATCCATGACCTGGGGGCAAATCCATGTGTGACCTGGGGCAAATCCATGTGTGACCTGGGGGCAAATCCAGGAGCTGGTGGCAGTATCCATGAGCTGGGGGGCAAATCCATGAGCTGGGGGGCAAATCCATGAGCTGGAGGGGGCAAATCCATGAGCTGGGGGGCAAATCCATGAGCTGGGGGCAAATCCATGAGCTGGGGGCAAATCCATGAGTGAGCTGGGGGCAAATCCATGAGTGAGCTGGGGCAAATCCATGAGCTGGGGGCAAATCCATGAGTGAGCTGGGGCAAATCCATGAGCTGGGGCAAATCCATGAGCTGGGGCAAATCCATGAGCTGGGGGCAAATCCATGAGTGAGCTGGGGCAAATCCATGAGCTGGGGCAAATCCATGAGTGAGCTGGGGCAAATCCATGAGCTGGGGCAAATCCATGAGTGAGCTGGGGGGCAAATCCATGAGCTGGGGGCAAATCCATGAGTGAGCTGGGGGCAAATCCATGAGCTGGGGGCAAATCCATGAGTGAGCTGGGGCAAATCCATGAGTGAGCTGGGGGCAAATCCATGAGTGAGCTGGGGGCAAATTCATGAGTGAGCTGGGGGCAAATCCATGAGCTGGGGCAAATCCATGAGTGAGCTGGGGGGCAAATCCATGTGTGAGCTGGGGCAAATCCATGAGCTGGGGGCAAATCCATGAGCTGGGGCAATATCCATGTGAGAGCTGGGGCAATATCGATAACGTGTCCACAGGTTGGGGGGGGGCGCACAATTCTTGGCTGGCCCCGGGCGCTGACAACCCACGCTACGCCACTGACTTCATCACATGTAGGGATTGTGGTAGTTTTCCAATGTCTTGGAATGATAGCAGCTGCTGCAATCAGTATATGTCCTATTATTATTTTGTCCACTTCAAGAGTCATCCGGAAATTGTTTGACAAGTAGAAGTTGGTGAGAAAGGACCAATATGAGATGTGACACCAAGGACGAGTTTATATACCTCTTTCCAGTATCCACAAAGTTTTGAACAATGCCACCAATGGTGCCTTCACCTCCACATTCTCTCCAACACCTGTTTGAAGCGGGGGTGAAGTACCACCTGTAAATTATTTTATGGTGCATTTCTGATTCGAACATTGTGTGATGCCCTTTAGAGCCCTTGTAATGGGAAACCTTTCTTCCAGGCTGAACTGCAAGTTTAACTCCTTCTCCCACGTCAACCTGAAATTAACTTTGTATTTTAAGGAGCAATAACAAAAGGAAATCATATTACGCTGCTGTGGATTATGTAAGCAAATGTTTTCTAGGCCCGACAATTGCATAGTTGTCATTTTGCGATCTAACTCCGGGACGCAAAACCATTGCTTCAAAATAGCTATGATCTTAGTGTGTTGGTCTTCCAGATCTTCACACAAATGATATTTCTCCTTCATTATGTTAAATGACTGTCAGGGTAGGTACCTTTTTATAGGTACTGACCTTACAGGTGATGAGGCCGATATGCAGGTCTCGGGGATGCACACACTTCTTCGGAGAGGAGAACAACACAGGAGGGCTGTGGGACAGGGCGCAATGGAACTCACAGGTTGGCTGAGGGTAATGAGGAAAGCAATCCTTGAGTCCAGATGCGAGGGTAGTTGCTCCTGGGAGAGCACGGTGGGAAGGGTAGTTGCTCCTGGGAGAGCAGGTGGGTATTGGGGGGTCTTGGAGCGGGGAAACACGATGGGTAGTTAGGGAAAACAGGTTTTTCGGGAGCTTGGTATTTGCAGGTCTTATTCCTGGGAATAAGTAACAACTATGAAGCCCTGTGGGAAGGCAGGAGGGAACTTTTATTGATTAGCCACAGAGGTGTGTCACGTGACCTGAGGTGTGTGTGTTAGGTGCATTAACTGTTTCTATACACCGGTGCTGAGAAGGGCAGCACCTTTCATGCAGCTGCCACTTGCATGGAATCACACAGGAACGGACAGGCACGGTCCTGACAATGACATCAGTGAGTTCCCTGAGAAAAACGCATCTAGTTTGAATAATTGGTTGGAATGCCATATATTTGGGTCTATTTGTATATCGTATTTCTTTAGAATTGACAGGGGCATCGCTCGGGAGAATGTCTTATCTGGGTGTATCACTGCGAGTAAAGTGTCCCATGCTTTTAGGTAAAGTTTAGTTGAACGTGACATGGTTTTATTGTAAGGTCTTTTCTTTTTTGGTAGCCAAATTAGATCTAATAGGGTGTGCGGATGTATTTTAGAATTTTCTATATCTAGCCATTTGGAAGCATGTATGGGGGAGTTGAATTGTACCACCATGGCCGCATTAGTTGCATAATAGTATTGTGCGAAGTCTGGGAGATCAAGACCACCACAACATTTTGTATTTTGTAGTGTTGTCAATTTAACCCTGCAAGATTTATGCCTTCAGATGAAGCCCAGTAATTCAGAATGTACTTTTTTAAAGAACGACATGGGTATCATAAGAGGAATAGTCCTCAAATAATATAGGAATCTTGGTAATATATTCATCGTAATCGTTGCTAGTCTGCCTAATAAACAAAGCTCAAATTCTCCCCATTTTTGTAAGTCTGATTTCATCTGCGTCCATGCTCTAGCCAGATTATTACAGTGCATTCTTGACAGGTTCTTAGTGAGATGAATGCCTAGGAAAGTGTCAGATATAATCTCTGCACATGACTACAACACGTCATATATTGGACTTCTCAGCAGCTAGCCTCCAATATGGCAGGGATTATTATCCAATAAGAAATTTATACGAGACACAAATATCAATCGTTTATATTTCCTAGAAATTCTCCTAAATTCTTTTAATTGTCTGTGTTTTTGCTTTGAAGAATACACTAATCAATAATCGGATAAAAACATATATATATATTTATTACGTATACAAATGTTTCAAATCTCATATCATAATCAAATACTTATAAACCACAATCCATCAGCACATAAAAACTAGCTTCACTGTTAGTAACTGCATATATGATTAGTATCATTTATCTTATCAGTTAGTTACTAATACACAAATGGTTAATAAACATTTCTGCTTAATGAAACATGTATTTCCCAGCAACCTATGTTTAACAAGCTAGATCTTATAGAGATATATATATCTCTTTATACTACGTGGATCAACAAAAGATGAGCTAATTTAGTATGATAAGTAATAAAAACTTATTTAGTGCATCCTCCCCTAATCTTCGAGAATTAAACTTCTAATCTTTTGCTTTTTATTTTGTAGTTATATAATTCCTTGCTTATTGATTTCAATCACAGTAATTTCCAATTCTATATATATATATCAGTATATCAATCTCACAACAGTTTCTTTCAGGATAAATCCTTATGTCCACTTCTTCATATCTCTATCTGCAGAATAGAAATATATACAGGGTTATTCAGAGAGTGGTGAAAAGCAGGAGAATGAAAAATTCTAGGTCAAAATAGCCGATTTGGAAAGTGAGATGAAAGGGAGAATTTTTCTGGTTTGGCTATTTTGACCTAGAATTTTTCATTCTCCAGTCATTCTCCTGCTTTTCACGCTCTCTGAATAACCCTGTTAGATTCTGGAGCGAACAAAGTCTGAGAAATCTCAGTCTATCTGTTGCAAGAAATACTACAAATATATATAATTACATTAATTCCTTAATTTAAATAGCTCTCATACATTACCTCTCCAATCTGGATTTTGATGAGTTACTGCCTTGGAATATTCTTTATGTAATATTGTTTTTGGAATATGTGAAAATTATCAATATCAGATAATCAATGCATGTGAGTCAGAGATTTGGTGTGGGTTAGAGATTTGGTGAGAGTCTTGAGTGCATTGTCCTGGGATGGTCTGCTAGCGATGTGTGTAAGTCTCTGAATGCCTCATGTCCTGGCTTCTGCGGGAATGCCCTGGACTCTGCTTACTTAGCGATGGTCTGCGTGAATGCCTGACTGCCTAGTCGTATCTCCAATTATAGTCAATTTGACGTCACTGGCAATAATTTTATTATATTAAATATAATATTTACTATCCTCTAGAGGGCAGTGTTGCACTTCTTAATTAATTCCACCAATTAATTTTTATAATTCTTATCTCATGTCAGAGGTCAATCTACACACAAAGACCTTCTCTCTCATTGTAGACATTATGTCTCTCATGCCAGAATCAAATTTATGTCCCTACTCCGCTCAACTAAATACATTCCTTTCTAGTTATCTCACAGAATCTCTTCTTCAATAATTATACTATTTACCAATTATACTCTTCTACAATATTTATTGGAGCATATATTTTCTACTGTAAATATAATAAAATATACCTTGATTATAAAAATATATTTCGTGAATATAAACCTACATTACAGAATTTAAACTTTTATTCTCCTATACCCAAAAACAAAATATCTTTTTGTTTTAAAAACTTAAGACAGACCAATAAATGTAATTATAACACGTCTAACACTTAACTTGGGCATTATATCAAATAAAGACATTTTAAGGTTCCCTCATGTCTGGTATTTCTAAAAAAAATAAGATTTCACCTAGCCATGAACCAATGTTCTCGAACCCAGGACATACTTGAAAATGAGAGAAATCTCAATGTATCCTTCCTGGTAAAATCCTTTTATAAATAAAAAATTAAAAAAAAAAATCTCTGTTCATTTCTAAAACTAGGGAAAATTGAAAAGAAAAGACTTTCTTTAAAAACAAAATGGCTACAGGCATCCATTTTAATTTTTCCCTTCCAATATACCTGACAAAAGAGAGATACAGTGGGGCAAAAAAGTATTTAGTCACCAATTGTGCAGGTTCTCCCACTTAAAAAGATGAGAGAGGCCTGTAATTGTCATCATAGGTACACTTCAACTATGAGAGACAAAATGATAAAAAAAAATCCAGAAAATCACATTGTCTGATTTTTAAAGAATTTATTTGCAAATTATGGTGGAAAATAAGTATTTGGTCACCTACAGTACAGTACAAACAGGCAAGATTTCTGGCTTTCACAGACCTGTAACATCTTCTTTAAGAGGCTCCTCTGTCCTCCACTCGTTACCTGTATGAATGGCACCTGTTTGAACTTGTTATCAGTATAAAAGACACCTGTCCACAACCTCAAACAGACACACTCCAAACTCCACTATGGTCAAGACCAAAGAGCTGTCGAAGGACACCAGAAACAAAATTGTAGACCTGCACCAGGCTGGGAAGACTGAATCTGCAATAGGCAAGCAGCTTGGTGTGAAGAAATCAACTGTAGGAGCAATCATTAGAAAATGGAAGACATACAAGACCACTGATAATCTCCCTCGATCTGGGGCTCCACGCAAGATCTCAACCCGTGGGGTCAAAATGATCACAAGAACAGTGAGCAAAAATCCCAGAAACACACGGAGGGACCTAGTGAATGACCTGCAGAGAGCTGGGACCAAAGTAACAAAGGCTACCATCAGTAACACTCTACGCTGCCAGGGACTCAAATCCTGCAGTGCCAGACGTGTCCCTCTGCTTAAGCCAGTACATGTCTGGACCCGTCTGAAGTTTGCTAGAGAGCATTTGGATGATCCAGAAGAGGATTGGGAGAATGTCATATGGTCAGATGAAACCAAAGTAGAACTTTTTGGTAAAAACTCAAATCGTCGTGTTTGGAGGAGGGAGAATGCATCCAAAGAACACCATACCTACTGTGAAGCATGGTGGCGGAAACATCATGCTTTGTGGCTGTTTTTCTGCAAAGGGACCAGGACGACTGATCTGTGCAAAGGGAAGAATGAATGGGGCCATGTAGCGTGAGATTTTGAGTAGCTAGGCCACTCCAGGACTTTGATATGCTTCTTATGAAGCCACTCCTTTGTTGCCCGGGGCAGTGTGTTTGGGATCATTGTCCTGCTGAAAGACCCAGCCACGTTTCATCTTCAATGCCCTTGCTGATGGAAGGAGGTTTTCACTCAAAATCTCACGATATATGGCCCCATTCATTCTTCCCTTTACACGGATCAGTCGTCCTGGTCCCTTTGCAGAAAAACTGCCCCAAAGCATGATGTTTCCGCCACCATGCTTCACAGTAGGTATGGTGTTCTTTGGATGCAACTCAGCATTCTCTCTCCTTCAAACACGACGATTTGAGGTTTTTACCAAAAAGTTCTACTTTGGTTTCATCTGACCATATGACATTCTCCCAATCCTCTTCTGGATCATCCAAATGCTCTCTAGCAAACTTCAGACGGGCCCGGACATGTACTGGCTTAAGCAGAGGGACACGTCTGGCACTGCAGGATTTGAGTCCCTGGCTCCGTAGTGTGTTACTGATGGTAGCCTTTGTTACTTTGGTCCCAGCTCTCTGCAGGTCATTCACTAGGTCCCCCCATGTGTTTCTGGGATTTTTGCTCACCGTTCTTGTGATCATTTTGACCCCCACGGGGTGAGATCTTGCGTGGAGCCCCAGATCAATGGAGATTATCAGTGGTCTTGTAGGTCTTTCATTTTCTAATGATTGCTCCCACAGTTGATTTCTTCACACTAAGCTGCTTGCCTATTGGAGATTCAGTCTTCCCAGCCTGGTGCAGGTCTACAATTTTGTTTCTGGTGTCCCTCGACAGTGCTTTGGTCTTGACCATAATGGAGTTTGGAGTGTGTCTGTTTGAGGTTGTGGACAGGTGTCTTTTATACTGATAACAAGTTCAAACAGGTGCCATTCATACAGGTAATGAGTGGAGGACAGAGGAGCCTCTTAAAGAAGACGTTACAGGCCTGTGAGAGCCAGAAATCTTGCTTGTTTGTACTGTACTGTAGGTGACCAAATACCTATTTTCCACCATAATTTGCAAATAAATTCTTTAAAAATCAGACAATGTGATTTTCTGGATTTTTTTTCTCATTTTGTCTCTCATAGTTGAAGTGTACCTATGATGACAATTACAGGCCTCTCTTATATTTTTAAGTGGGAGAACCTGCACAATTGGTGGCTGACTAAATACTTTTTTGCCCCACTGTAGGTCTCCCTCCAGTCCAAGAGAAATCTCTGCCTCAACGCAGTCAGCACAGAACGTGGAATGTAGAAAGGCATGGCCTGGGTTTTTAAACTATTAACTTTATAATAGGACACTTGTCCAAATAATTTTAATATATCAAATACTGCTCAGATTGACGATTTAGGATTAGATAATGACAAGATAATATCATCAGTGTAAAGCCCTATTTATGTGTAGTGTTACCAATTTTAATACCCTCAATTTCAGGAGATGATCTAATGGCCAGGGGTTCAATAGCTAAAATAAATAACAAAGGTGATAGAGGGCATCCCTGTCTGGTGCTATTCGTCAGGGTGAAGGGTTCGGACTCAAATCCCGAGGCAAAGACAGTGGCCAAGGGGCTACAATACAGTGCGAACACAGCGGTGATGATCTGATTAGGTAGGTTCATTCTGACCAGTACTTCCCTCAGAAAGCCCCAATGAATTCTGTCGAATGCCTTTTCTGCGTCCGAAGATAGGAGCGTCGAAGGCACCTTAGCAGAATGTATATGTTGAATTATATCAATAAATCTGCGGGTACTATCTGAGGCCTGTCTCCCCAACACAAATCCCACCTGATCATTATCAATTAGAGTTGGTATTATTCTAGATAATCGGTTTGCTAAAATTTTAGCATCAGCTTGGTGTCATTGTTGATCAAGGATATCGGCCTAAAATTTGGACATGAAGTGGGCGGTTTTCCATCTTTTGGAAGTGTAAGGATTTTTGCCCTCAGGTTGTCATTCGGTAGAATTCCCTCTTGCAAGTATTAAGTCGTGTAAAATGTGGCAGCAAAAGGCCTGAAAACTTCTAATATTGTATCTGTCTGGTCCTGGGGCTTTCCCAGAAGGTGTTTGTTGGATTACTTGTAATACTTCATCTGAGATGGAAGCTTCCCAAGAATCCCTTTCTGTATGTGGCATTATGGGTAATTTGTCTAGGAAGGAACAGATCTGTGTCGGTGGGATAATGTTCATATTCTTTTTAAATTGTATAGTTCAGAATAATATGTTGCAAACAAGTTACTTCTCTTGGTCGGGTTAGTTATTTTATGGTTTTGTCTATTTTTGATGTATTCTTTAAATGTCTCAGTTTAGAGACCAGAAGGGAAGAGGCTTTATTCCCTTTAGCATAAAAACACTGTTTAAGTCTTTTCAATGCAAGGGCTGTGTGTTGCAGTTGGATATCATCTATTTTTCTCCTGGTATTTGTTATAGAAACTGCCAGGGAAGGAGAAGGGTTGGTTTTGTTAATTTTATTAAGGTCATAAAGCTCTTTCTCCAATGACATCAAGTTGTGTGATCTTTGTTTTTTTAAATATGAGGCTCTTTGAATATATTGAAACCTCGCAGGCCCGCTTTATGTGTGTTCCGCACCGTACTTCAACTTACCTCAACCGTGTCATTTACCTCAAAGTATTCCTCAAATTGTTTACTGGTTAGTGATAGATTCTCTTCACCTTCAAGTAAGTAGTCACACAATTTTCAGGACCTGTGCTGAGACACTGAAACAGAGTCAGAAAGATGCAGTGATATTGGTGCATGGTCTGACCAGGAGATATCATGAATGAAGCATTTTTCTACCGAGGGAATAGTGGACTTACTCACCAGAAACCTATCAATCCTCGAATACATATTGTGTGAGGCAGAATAGTAAGAATAGTCTTTTTCATTCTCATGCATCATCTGCCAGACATCGTACAAGCCCTGAGAATGAATAAATTGAGAACAAGTCTCAGCAAGTTTTTTAGGGTCGGATGGCCGGCGAATGTTTGTTTTTTCCCTAGCGGTATCTAAATCATAGTTTAAAGTGAAATTCGTATCGCCACAGGGTATACATCCAGTGTTGGGGAACTTTGTCAGGAGACGTGTCATCCTTTTCAAGAATCTCAATTGATGGGAGTTTGGGAAGTATGGATTAATAATCGTATAAGGTACATTGTTAACCTTACCCGTCCACAATACATATCTCCCTTCAGGGTCCTCAATCACCTTATCGGTTGACACAGCTACATGTTTACTAAAAAAAAGGGAAACCCCTCTTACCTTTCTATTATAACATGAATGAAATTGAATAGGATATTGTTTAGCTACGGTTTCGGAACCTGGCCACATTTTTAGTGTGTTTCTAGCACACATAGGACATCCGCTTTAAGAGATTTAGCCTCTTTATAAAGCATTTTCCTTCTGTGCCAAATATTCAGCCCTCTGGCATTAAATGATACCACTCTCAGATCCATAATGAAGCTATGTATTGGGCTAAAATTTTGACCACAAATGGGTCTGAGAGTGAATGTTGTAGTGGAATAATTTTGTCAGGGACTGTTAGAGCCACAGAAGAGAAATTTATAATTGGCTTGTCAACAATAAGAGGATTTAACAAATTTTGGTACTTAATAAAAAACCTGGCAACAATGTCTAGTAGTATACTACTTGTTGTACGATGCATGCTGAAGGATGGTAGGGAGGAAAAAACAAGGAAAGGAAAATAAAAAATAAAGAACAAAAATAAAGTATTTATAAAAGAATATGGGCTAGAAGGAGGAGAGTAAAAAATTCCCCTCCTGCAAAAAAATGTAAGGCCCATAGTTGGGGGATGTAGGAGAGTCTAGCGGGAACAGCAGGATTTCATGAACTCATTAACCTTATCTTATAGGCTAATAACCTTTAGTACATTATATATATACACACATACATACATACTGTATGTACCGAGGAAAGTCTGATTCCTTTTTTCCCCCCTTTTTACAAGCCTCTGTGTTGCAGAACGTCAAGAGACACATATGCATATACATATACACACACGCTAGACATATTAATATCTATGCAAAAATAATTAAGGTGGTTTTTTTTTCCTTCCTACGTCATTAAACCTTTCTGTGTTCATCAGTGAACATATAGAACTGGAACAATTGCATAATATACCATGTGAACTTGCTAAAGCCCTGGAAAGATAGAGTATCGTTATCTGCTGGGTCCATCCCAGTAGCCCACCAGCTGGATACTGAACCCCCTCAGGTCCCTGAAGTAAAAATTGCTGAGTCGCTGTCTAAGGCTAGGGTCAGACGACGCGCATTTTCGGGCGTGATTTTGTACGGATCGTCAATAAAACTCTTTTTGCGTCTGAACGTTATGTTGGCTGGACATTAGCAGCGTCTGACATCTCCTAATCACGCAAACACGCTGCAGCTGCGCACTCAGTACGTCAGTACTAGCGGTTCAGCGTTCTCAAAAAAATGCGTTCAAATTCCACTTGCGTTGCACGGCCGGACTTTTGTGCGACCGTACATCGTATATTGGCCGTCATTGCCTGTCATCTGCTGCTAGTGCGGCCGTAATTATGTGCGCCAGAACGCACGTTAAAAGTGCGCTGGTCTGACCCCAGCCTTAATCCCAAAAGCAGGAAGTCAGAGAGTTTTTAATAAAAAACCGAGAGAAATTTTCAGAGCTGCCTGGTCAGATGTCGGTAACACAACATGACATTGTTACTGAACCAGGGGCCCGGGTTAAACTTAAGCCTTACCGTATTCCTGAGGCCAGGAGGAAAGACATCAGTGGGGAGGTGAAGAAAATGCTTGAGCTAGACATCATTGAAGAGTCCAGTAGTGACTGGTCCAGTCCCATTGTCCTAGTCCCAAAGCCAGATGGGAGTTGGAGGTTTTGCAATGATTTTAGGAAGCTCAATTCAGTGACCAAGTTTGACACTTATCCTATGCCCAGGGTAGACGAACTTATAGACCGACTGGGCACAGCTCGATATCTGACAACTTTGGACTTGACCAAAGGATATTGGCAGATTCCACTGACAGAAGGTGCCAAGGAGAAGACCGCCTTTGTAACCCCTGAGGGTTCGATTCAATATAAAAACATGCCTTTTGGGTTACAAAATGCACCTGCTACATTTCAGAGCGCTATGGACAAACTTTTGAGACCCCACCAACAGTATGCTGCAGCATACTTGGATGACATAGTAGTACATAGCACTGACTGGGAATCTCATTTGCCTCGAGTCCAAGCTGTCTTGGAAACTCTCCATTATCACCGCTAATCCAAAAAAATGTGCCCTGGGGTTAGAGGAAGCCAAATATTTAGGTTACACGATTGGGCGTGGAGTCATAAAACCCCAGCTAAACAAAGTAGAAGCCATTCAGGAGTGGCCACGTCCCACCAGCAAAAAACAAGTCAGAGCTTTCCTTGGGATAACGGGATACTACAGGAGGTTTATCCCAAACTTTGCAACTCTTGCAGCCCCGTTGACAGACCTTACCAAAGGGAAGAATTTAATGGTCAAATAGTCCCCAGAAGCAGAGGAATCTTTCCAGGTCCTGAAGAGGGCTCTTTGTGCACAGCCGATCCTCTACTCCCCTGATTTTCCCAAAGACTTTGTAGTCCAAACTGATGCATCTGATGTTGGTCTAGAGGCAGTTTTGTCACAGGTACATAATGGTGAGGAACACCCTGTGGTGTACTTAAGCAGAAAACTAAACGATCACGAACAGAAATATACAGTGATGGAGAAGGAGGGTTTGGCTATTAAATGGGCATTGGACGCATTAAGATATTATTTATTAGGGCGCCATTTTGATCTGGTGACTGACCATGCTCCCCTCAAATGGATGGCACTAAAAAAGGAGACAAATAGACGTGTGAACCGTTGGTTTCTGGCCTTGCAGGACTACAGCTTCACTGTGAAGCATCGCTCGGGTATAAAAATGGCCAATGTAGATGCTCTATCCGGAGACTACGCTTGTGTAGCTGTCAGTGTTCCACCCAGGGGGTTGAAACAAGGGGGGAGGGTATGTAACAGGGCATCATGTATAGAGTAAGGGAAGGTCCTGTCCGGGGTTTATGTGTCACCCAGATTCCTCTCTTACACCTTCCGGAACCTCTAGTAAGCCCCTGGTTTTGCACTTGGCCTGAGTGGCAATTTAGTGCAGGTGAGGGCCGGGCAAACAGACATTGCTCTGGAGCCTGGGGAGCAGACAGTCTCTATCTGCTGGAGCACAAGGTTGGTTTACTGAAGCCTGACAAACACTAGGTTTGTAAAGGTTGATAGTCAGGACTATTGTATGTTTAGTTAGCGCCGGGCAGTGGCGTAGCGTGGGGGGGGCTGGGGGGGCCGTGGCCCCGGGCGCAGTTTTGTTAGGGGCGCACTTGCGCCCCTAAAACTGGCCCGGGGGTTGAGGGACCCAGATGCCGGGCAGCGCGAGAGCGCCTGCCCGGTCTTGAACAGTCCGTCCTGTGAAGTGGATGCGGCTGTGTGCGTGCGCAGCCGGTCACGTGGTCCGGCTAATCAGGTGGTACTGAGTCTCTGTACCACCTGACTGGCCGGACCAACGTGACCGGCTGCGCACGCACACAGCCGCATCCACTTCACAGGACGGACTGTTCAAGACGGGCAGGCGCTCCCGCGCTGCCCGGCATCTGGGTCCCTCACCCCCTGCCGGAGCTGGGGCAACAATCCAGGTGAGAGCTGGGGGCAAATCCATGACCTGGGGGCAAATCCATGTGTGACCTGGGGGCAAATGATGCTGGGGCAAATCCATGAGCTGGGGGCAAATCCATGAGCTGGGGCAATCCATGAGCTGGGGGCAAATCCATGAGCTGGGGCAAATCCATGAGCTGGGGCAAATCCATGAGTGAGCTGGGGCAAATCCATGTGAGCTGGGGCAAATCCATGAGCTGGGGGCAAATCCATGAGCTGGGGCAAATCCATGAGCTGGGGGCAAATCCATGAGCTGGGGCAAATCCATGACTGGGGCAAATCCATGAGTGGCTGGGGCAATCCATGAGTGAGCTGGGGCAAATCCATGAGCTGGGGGCAAATCCATGAGTGAGCTGGGGCAAATCCATGAGCTGGGGGCAAATCCATGAGCTGGGGCAAATCCATGAGCTGGGGGCTTGAGTGCTGGTGCAATCCATGAGCTGGGGCAAATCCATGAGTGAGCCTGGGGGCAAATCATGTGTGAGCTGGGGGCAAATCCATGAGCTGGGGCAAATCCATGAGCTGGGGGCAACCATGAGTGAGCTGGGGCAAATCCATGAGCTGGGGGCAAATCCATGAGTGAGCTGGGGCAAATCCATGAGCTGGGGGCAAATCCATGAGCTGGGGCAAATCCATGAGCTGGGGGCAAATCCATGAGTGAGCTGGGGCAAATCCATGAGCTGGGGCAAATCCATGAGTGAGCTGGGGGGCAAATCCATGAGCTGGGGCAAATCCATGAGCTGGGGCAAATCCATGAGTGAGCTGGGGGGCAAATCCATGTGTGAGCTGGGGCAAATCCATGAGCTGGGGCAAATCCATGAGTGAGCTGGGGCAAATCCATGAGTGAGCTGGGAAATCCATGAGCTGGGGCAAATCCATGAGTGAGCTGGGGCAAATCCATGAGCTGGGGGCAAATCCATGAGCTGGGGCAAATCCATGAGCTGGGGGCAAATCCATGAGTGAGCTGGGGCAAATCCATGAGCTGGGGCAAATCCATGAGAGAGCTGGGGGCAAATCCATGAGTGAGCTGGGGCAAATCCATGAGCGAGCTGGGGGCAAATCCATGAGTGAGCTGGGGCAAATCCATGAGCTGGGGCAAATCCATGAGTGAGCTGGGGGGCAAATCCATGTGTGAGCTGGGGCAAATCCATGAGCTGGGGGCAAATCCATGAGCTGGGGCAATATCCATGTGAGAGCTGGGGCAATATCGATAACGTGTCCACAGGTTGGGGGGGGCGCACAATTCTTGGCTGGCCCCGGGTGCTGACAACCCACGCTACGCCACTGGCGCCGGGACACGGCTAGGAATTTTCTTTGTTTTTTTAAGTGTTTATTTTTGAACACTGTACAGCGTGGTGTATAACCTGTGTGTTGCTGCAATAAATATACCACCATTTGAAGGCAAAACACTGGTCTGGTCTCTGAACCTTTCAAGAGTGCTCACCCCTGGGAGCAATTGCACCCGCTACCTGTTTCCCAGCTCACACCTTATTGATGCTTGCTGCTGCCTGAGAGGACTGTGAGGCCTGCTTGCTGGATTGATGCCTATCCTCAATTTGCTTAGTCTGTGGTGATCTGCTTCTGTCAGTTTTCTTCACAGAACCTGAAATTTTCCCTGCCATTTTCGAATACATTATGCCTTGAGTCGTATAGTGTCAATTGCGCTATGTGTGGTATTGTTCAAATATCAATTTCAGCCTTTTTTTATACTTATATTACCTGCTGTTCCCAGAGCTCTCCTAGCATGCTGCCATCCTGGATGATGGCCCGACTTCCTGTTTCCTAAAGCTCAACCTCTCTAGAAGTGAACTTATCTTCCCTCCCTCTAAAGCCAACATTCCTGCGCCCATTTCCCTTCAGGTGAATGGTGCCACTGTTACTTCTACCTCAAAGGCTCGTTGCCTCCGTGTCCGCTAAGACTCTGATCTCTCCTTCACTCCTCCACATTCAGTTGCTAACCAAATCCTGCTACTACCACCTAAAAACAAATTGCACCCTTTCTTAACCTCCCTGGTGGTATTCTGAGTATGGCTTGGGGTTAAATTTCAATGCTGAAAGCGGTAACCCCGAGCCACACTCAGGCTGGATACATACCAGTCCCTGCGCTCCCTCGCTGACCTCCCGCAGTCACCTCCGGCCAAACTCGGCGTCCTGCTTCCGGGTTCTCGTTGCAAGAAAGGTATGTATCCTGCCTGACTGTGGCTCAGGGTTACCGCTTTTAGCATTGAATTTTAACCCTGAGCCACACTCAGGATACCACTAGGAGGCTGAATAAATGCATCGAGTTTGACATTTAAAATCTGTCAAAATCGGACTGGCAGGGAGGTTAATAAAGACTCTGCTAATTTGCTCATCCAAGTTCTCATTATCCCCCCCCCCTTGACTATTGTAACCGCCTTCTCTCTGGCCTTAATAGATCCCAGATTCTCCCTCTGCAGTCTGTTATGAATGCCTCGGCCAAGCTCATCCACCTCACATCCCGCACCTCGCCCCTTTTGTCAGTCTCTATACTGGCTCTGTTTCCTTTAGAATCCATTTCAAAATACTGGTTCTCACATACAAAGCTCTCCATAGCTGCGCCCCTGCCAACATCTCCTCCCTTATTTATTTATTTTTATTTATTTATAAAGGATTTTACCAGGAAGGATACATTGAGATTTCTCTCGTTTTCAAGTATGTCCTGGGTTTAAGAACATTGAAGTGTTACAGTTGTTACAGAAATACAAAATAATAAAATGCAAGATATTAAAAACACAAATATACAGATTGACAGAAAATAAATATGTAGGAAATAGTCATTATGTTACATGTTTACAGGTGCATTCTGTATTGAGGTATGTTAGTAAGGAGCTCTTGAGTGACTTAAGACTGGGGGAAGATTTGATGGTGTCTGGGAGGTTATTCCATAACTGCGGTGCTCTGTAGGAAAATGAGGACCGAGCCACTGTCTTTTTGTATTGTGGTATTGCAAGTAAGGTGCTGGTCCTGGATCGGAGGTTATAGGATGAGGGAGCTGCTGGGGGAAGCAGCCTATTCAGATAGGGTGGCAGCTTCCCAGAAAAGCTCTTAAACACCAGGCTGGATAGGTGAAGGGTGCGTTTAGACTCCAGCGATGGCCAGTTTAGCTCTTTTAACATGTCACAATGGTGGGTCATCTAGTTACATTGTAATGCAAAGCGACAGAATGAGTTATACAATGTAGTAAGTTTCTGAAGGTGTGTTTGCGGGGCGGCTGCATACACTACATCTCTGTATTCAACAGCCTGCATAAGCATTATTAACAGGTACATCACGTCCCAACCACTTTGCTTTGCCAATGATCTGATGCTACTGTCTCCATGTGCCCGCACCCCTAACTCTAGCCTTCAGGACTTCTCCCGAGCTGCCCCTTTTCTATGGAACTCCCTCCCCGCAACATTACTCTCCCCCTCTCTCCAGTCCTTCCAAAAGTCTCTGTAAACAGGCTCACCTACTGCACTGTGTATTGAACCTTTTATGTATATTTGTTGACCTGCCTCCCACTGTACAGCACTAGGAACTTGATAGCACTTTCATAAAAACTTGTAACTGTACTCTGAGCATGGGGGCCTAATGAAACCTGAGTACAATAGCCAGTCACAGGGGGTGCAGCTGCTGCCACCACACAGACCCTGCTTGATGGCACAAAGGCCAGCCTCAATCCCATGTTACAGGTTTATACTAGTATCATATCTTATGCTCTAGGGGGTTTGTCCCTCTCTAGTTAAATAAATGTATTTAGCCATTTAGTAACCATGGGCACATCTCGGCATATTATTAGCCAGTAGCCAGTCTCACATTAAATAATGGACGCCGCAGAGAGGGCGTGGCTAGAACACTGTGGACAAGGTTTTGAGAAAAGGAGATGCAAACGTCATTTGACGCGCCGGGCGCATTGACGCATTAGGCCACGCCTTCTGTGTCTCCCTCTGCTCTGGCGTCGCTCGTCTCTCAGTAACGAGCCTCGGTTAAAAATGGCGGCACGAAGGTTTTCAGTCTAAACGGCTTCTTCGCCGGGCTCCGGCCTGACACCGCCGCCCATATCCCCCCTCTTTATCACACTGCAAGTGGCCTCCCGTCATTTCGACGCTGCGTCTCCCCCACCGCCTCACAGGCTGCTGTATGTCTGCAGCTGAAAGGGGGCGTTTTACTGATCATTTCCTCACCTGTCTGTGCAGCACCGTGAAATACCTGACCTATTTCAGGTCCAGGAAGAAATCTCTGCATTACAGCAAGATCAAGGACCCCAACCTGGAGGAGATGGACGAGCAAAGCGTGGAGGTGAGGGACTCTGTCTGTGACAGGTGTACTGACATGGCCCTCGGCTCCCACCCTGAGGCCACCCTGGCACTGCAGCCCCTTCCATGCACACCAGCCCCATACCAGCTGGGCGTTGGGGCATTGCACCTTAAGCCCTATACGACCAAGGTACTGCACCTCTGCTTCATGCCACCAGGGCTTTGGAGGTGCTTTCCTGTGACATATCCCATTGGGCAATTCTGTAATCTGTGCAATAAGACTGGATGCAGGGGAATACGGTTATGTAATAACCTCAGGACCATTCAAATCACAGCAAGTTGGAGACCCTCTGTCTGACGAGGCTGAAGTTGTTGGTTCCTTATTCAGCCAGTTACTTATTTGTGGAAGTTTAGTTTCTGATTCATATATACATCATATAAGTAACTGGTTTTAAAGGGTTAAATGTTGTCGGGCCACTGATTTTCAACATGGATTTACATAGAGTTGGATGGCCTCTATTAAAACAGTTGTTGTTAGCCTGGTCCAATAGTCGGTTTGGCACAGAAACTGAGATCCGCTGGGCCAGGCTAAAGAGAACTGCACTGAATAGAGGGCATCCAGCTCTATGTAAATCCATGTTGAAATCAGTGGCCCAGTGACCTTAAAAACAAGTTACTTATATGAACCATTTAAGAATCCAACTTCCACCAATAAGAACCAACTTCAGCCTTGTCGACCTGACTAACACTGAGGGGTAACTACTAAAATAATAGAGTGGTCCGGTACAAGGGTGCTTCGAAAACTAAAAGATAGATTTATATATATATATCTATTTCTCGTAACTTATTACCAAACTAACACGAAGATGGCCTTGAGCCAAACAAAGTGGCCGCAATATCCTTAAAATCCTTATACTTGCATTGAAAAGCAAAATTCTGACCCACCAACCAGAAAGTTGAGGCCGTAGCTAATAGTACTCAATGCTAGCTGCGCTCACCTACACATAAATATTTGATCCTCTCCAAAAAAAAAGAGTGGTGCTGTATAGTGTATATATCTGCTGAATAATGTCATCGGCTCTGCGTGCTCCAAACACTCCAGGGAAAAGGGCAGAATGGGGATACACTTCTAGGAGAAAGTAATGGTAAGGAGTAGGATATCTACATCTTAGGCCGGGGTCACACGAGCACGGAGTCAATGTACGTGAAAATGGGCATTTTCTCCACTCGGTGCCGTGTGACCTACCGTGCGCTCAGCCCTACAAAGCGCCAGCCTCCTATGGTGTATCGCGCTTTGTAGACCCATCGCAGTATTTTGACGGGGATGGTTTCATCACGTCGGGTATAACCTGTGACACTACTATGCACATTACACCGTGTGGCCCTCCCTGTCATGCTGTCAGCAAGCTGCTACAGACACAGTAGGGGTCACTACAGACGCACTCAATGTGCTTGTGTGCCCCGGCCGAAGTCTCAATTTCTCAATTGTGTAATGAGAAATGGAACAGGCAATAAACCACTGATTATTTTTTATATATATATATATATATATTTGTAAGGGTTAATGATGACTTGACTCAGGATGGATGTTTCCCATCTGGGCCTCCCACAAAGGGATGCACCAAGGCCTGCATGGGTGTGTTCGGGGTTTGGTTATTGTTCAGATGGACAGGTACCAGAGCATGGTTTTACACAATTACG
This sequence comes from Leptobrachium leishanense, assembly GCA_009667805.1. Classification (NCBI taxonomy): domain Eukaryota; kingdom Metazoa; phylum Chordata; class Amphibia; order Anura; family Megophryidae; genus Leptobrachium; species Leptobrachium leishanense. Next base: position 262,079,981 of record CM019064.1, read on the forward strand.
TGTTAGGGGAGGTGATCAGATACTTTACGATGGGGATAGAGGGTGTGCTGTACTGTTGGTGCCACATATAGACTGGAGGTGATTCCCAGTGTCCCGTACCATTTTTCAATAGTAGGCATTCGTGGGCTACAGTGTTGTCGCACATGTGCATGGGAGCCGGGGGTGTAACCACATGACGTGATAGTTTTGGGCATGGGGCCCGAGTGGTTCCAATACGGTCCAGCCGTCAGCGAGTTACTGTGCAGGCACTTGGTTGTCAGGGGGCATATCTACATGACGGAAGAAACCAGTGCATGCATTGAGCGACCAATGGAACAAAGCAGTGAAGCCACCACCCGCACAAACCTTCAGAGGAGGCAAGGACATGTGTGACTGGGCCTCCCTGGCCTTTTGTGAGAAGTGGGGAATAAAAAGGCATCCCATTACAGCACCTAAAGAGGCTGTATATAGTGTTACCTCTTGCCAAATATCTTCGGATCAAGGACATTATGTGCAGGCTGCATTAGCCCTGCATTATTGTGTAATAAATCACAAATGTATTAAACAGAATGTGAAAATTGCTTGACTTTATAACGCCCTACTGCGCAGGCTGGATTGACCGGTAAGCGGCCAAGATGTAAATGTGTGAAAAAAGAAAATGTACAGCTATTCCCAAAGGATGAATAACACTCAAAATATATTTGTAAAACAAAAGATTGTTAAAAGTATCATTAGATGGGGACCTTTTACCCCACATAAGATGCCCGATCACTAATGTTCAAGGTGTCCTAATGGCATTTAAGTAGATACCCCCCCCCCCATGCTACCCATTATGGGTCAAGGGTACTATGACCCTGGTTATAAGAGGTAAAAGTAAAGCCTTCAAACCCGAAAATCCTCTCGCTGCTGCGGTTGTTTATCTAGGTCGTCCCCTCATTTTCTGGTCATAGAACAGGTCACCCACGGTGAATCAATTCTGTACTGTTGATTTTTATTTATTTTGTGGGGTCCTACCTTCCCTTCTGCTTCGCGTTACTGATTCTTCCTGCTTGCAGGTCTTCCATATCCACTGCGATGGAAATTTTGTTCCCCATCCAACGATTTGCCAAATCCCTCCTGTTGCGGAATCTTTATCAAGTCATTCCTAAAGGCCTTGCCGGGCTGTGACTCACCTGCCTTCTCACTCCTTTTGACACGTTCTGTTTCTCTGCTCTTCCCCTGGCCCATAGTGTATCGACTCTCTATCGTTTACTGTGGGAACGGCTCTTAGTCCAGATTTCATCAGGAATTGGTGCATCTAAGACGCTGACACTTGCACAATATGGCTCCTGCGTCACCAAATTACACGAAGGCTCCTATAAACTGACAGTTTTCTGGTATCGGACTCCTGCGCTCTTATCCCGGTATTGTGTCCTTTCTTCCCCTCTGTGCTGGCGATGCACCTTCCCTGAGATCGGTTTCTACGTTCATGTTTGGGAATGTGATTGTGAACCTATTGTTGGGTACTGGAGGGCTGTTCTTTGTGTGATCAGAAGAATTACTGATATTGACCTTGATTTCACACCTCAGGTCTTGTGCCTAAAGTAATAAAACTTGCTAATTATTAGGGCTGAAACAACTAATCATTTTTTTTTTTTTTTTCTTATCGTCTGTGTAAATCACACATTGTTTAGCGTTACTGGAAAAGCTGCGTCGCTGCTTTAATCTGTATGATTTTAGTTTTAGGGTTTTGTTGTACCTTTCCAGTTTATTTAGTTTACAACAGAGGTCTAGTCTTGTGGGAACTCCATTCCTGCACTTTTTTTTTTTTTTTTTTTTTTTTTTGAGAGCGAACTACGATGCCTTTGGTCCCATACACTATAAAGCTTGTAATCATAATTTTTTTCCTGTTTCGTCACAATAAATCTAGGAGTTACCTTATATTTTCTTTTTAAAATCCACATATATGCCCAAATATATCATACTAGTTGTAAAGCCTGCCCAGAGGGCAGTCTATTGTGGATATACTGCCCCTGCTCATGGATATACTGCCCCAGCACGTGGATACTGCCCCAGCACGTGGATACTGCCCCAGCACGTGGATACTGCCCCAGCCTGCCCAGAGGACAGTCTATTGTGGGTATACTGCCCCAGCTCGTGGCTACTGCCCCAGCACGTGGATATTGCCCCAGCATGTGGATACTGCCCCAGCACATGGATATTTGCCCCCAGCACATGGATATTTGCCCCGCTCATGGATTTGCCCCCAGCTCATGGATTTGCCCCCAGCTCATGGATTTGCCCCCAGCTCATGGATTTGCCCCCAGCTCATGGATTTGCCCCCAGCTCATGGATTTGCCCCCAGCTCATGGATTTGCCCCCAGCTCATGGATTTGCCCCAGCTCATGGATTTGCCCCCAGCTCATGGATTTGCCCCCAGCTCATGGATTTGCCCCCAGCTCATGGATTTGCCCCCAGCTCATGGATTTGCCCCCAGCTCATGGATTTGCCCCCAGCTCATGGATTTGCCCCAGCTCATGGATTTGCCCCCAGCTCTGGATTTGCCCCGCTCATGGATTTGCCCCCAGCTCATGGATTTGCCCCCAGCTCATGGATTTGCCCCCAGCTCATGGATTTGCCCCAGCTCATGGATTTGCCCCCAGCTCATGGATTTGCCCCAGCTCATGGATTTGCCCCAGCTCGTGGATTTGCCCCCAGCTCGTGGATATTGACCCCCCCCCCCCACCAGCGCTCATACTTACCTGTCGAGCGGCGCCAGGGAAGTGAAGATTTCCCCGTTTCCGGTCTTTGAAGGACCCAAGCCGCGGTCACGTGACCGGGGCTTGGGTCCTTCAAAGCGGAAGCGAGGATACTTTCCCTCCGCCGCTCGGGGGGTAGGATGCGCGCGGCAGCCGGGTAGAGGCTGCGCCTCTACCCGGCTGCCGCGCGCATCCTACCCCTGAGCGGCGGAGGGAACTTTCCCTTCGCCGCTCGGGGACCCGTTAGAATGCACACAGCAGCCGGGTAGAGGCTGCGCTCGCAGCCTCTACCCGGCTGCCGCGCGCATCCAACCCCCGAGCGGCGGAGGAAACTTTCCCTCCGCCGCTCTGGGGTTGGATGCGCGCGGCAGCCGGGTAGAGGCTGCGAGCGCAGCCTCTACCCGGCTGCTGTGTGCATGTGTAACCGCCGCGGCGAGCCGGCAGCCGGCTCGTGCCGCGGCGGTTGCATGCGCGCGCAACCAACCGCCGCTGGTTGCGCGCGCATGCGCAGTAAGGCTTTGGCGACGGACAGCCAAAGCCTTACTCTTTTATTATATAGATTTTTAGGGTGTGTGTGTTACATGCGCGATAAGTGGGGGACGGAATCTTGGAGAATTCCTGCACTACTTTTTTTTGTTTTTTTTTTGTTTAGGACATGACCCCTCGTTTACAGTAGAACTATCACAGACTGTGGGATATTACTACTGGGTGGTTGGAGCTGTATCGCTGGAGTTTTATACCACCACCCCATCCTCCCTCCCTCCGGTCCGTGCCCTTCCTCGCAAACTCTCGGCCAAACTCAGGTCCAGTCTCTTGCCCAAACTCACTCCCTCTTATCTCCAGCCCCCACCTACTCAGTTTGTTCATGAAATTATTTTTAAAAGGGACACACTACACACCCTGACCACTTTAAGCTTATTAACATGGTCAGGCTCCATGGAGTGCTCCCACCTTCTCACCTCACTTTGCGTGTTTGTGTCCGACCCCGTCCTGGATGCGCGCACAGCCGGACCCTTCCAATTGGCTGCGCGAAACTCCGCACTAAATAATGCTAATTTATTCATTGCTCTGAAGGAGGAGCTGCAGTTCCTCCCCTTGCTGCTAGGAGTTCCATGCTGAATGGGATTCCCAGTGGAGAGCCAAGGAACTGCAGCTCCTTCAGAGCAGTTAATAAATTAGCATTATTTAAGATTGGGGACAAATGGTCATGCATAATCTCTCTAACACTAGCAGGGTTATCCAAAGAGATCTGAATGGCTTGAGAAAGGTAACGTACACTGAAAATCATCGTTCGGTTGCCTTTCCTGGCCATTCGGCTATCCAGAGAGCAGGAAATTCGCCAAATCCTGGCGAATTGCCTGCACATACGGTGCCTGTTCGAGGGCAGTGAAATCCCCATAAAAAAGCACTGCTTCGTCTATTCAGAGAACACAAACCAGCAGTGAAAGGTTCCCCTAATGCCCTGCCATTCGGTGGTTTAATTCGGCAAATTTATTCAAGAGAATCCCATAGACTTAAATGTTAAAAATATTCCCTTTTTTTTTAATATATCTAATAAACCATTCATTTATAAAATTCTGCAGCAAAAAAGTCTATAGATTTTTTTTTTTTTTTTTTTATAGGATACTTTAACCACTTCAATGCTAAGGACGCGCTCAGCGCGTCCTCAGCATTACCGCTGGTGTGCTGAGGACGCGCTGAGCGCGTCCTCAGTTTGGGGTCAGCGTTCGGCCGGGTTCCGGCGATCGCTGGCCCCTCCGGTGCGGGCTGACATCCTGGATGTCAGCCCGGCATCCGGACACCAGCCGCCATTATTAGGTGTCATCGCGGGGGCGCGATGACACCTAATTCAGGCGCCCCCCGCATGTGCGGAGGAGGCGCCTGAAAGGGAGGGGGGGGGAGGTCCTTCGGACCTCTCTCCCTCCCGATCGGTGGCACACAGGGGCTTAACCCAGGCATCATTTGGAAGGGCACAGCCTGCCCTTCCAAATGATGCCTGGCATTAACCCCTGGGGAGCTGGATCGCAAATCGGCGCTGAAAAGCGCCGATTCGCGATCCTTCCCGGGAGCTGGCCGACATCTTGGATGTCGGCCAAGCTTCCGGGAACTCCCCCAGAGGACTGGCGTCATCGTGCGCAGCACGATGACGCCAGTCCTAGCGTTAACCCCTAACTGCCACCAAGTGTGGAGATAGGGAGTTCCAATGAACTCCCTATCTCCCGATCCGTGGCAGCTAGGGGTTAAATTTTGATATCGTTGGATCGGCCAGAGCATGGCCGTTCCAACGATACCAAACATGAAAGTTAAATTTGTAAAAAAAAAAAATAATAATTAAAAATAAAAAAATTAAAAAAAAATAATAAAAAAAAAACACATTTTTTTTATTTTTTTTTGGTTTGTTAGTGTAGCAATATTGTTCCCATTTCAATTATAATGTGAACAATGATGCTGCACTAACGATTTTTGTATGCGGTGCGTTTGTTAAAAATAGTGTAATTTTCCCCAAAAAAAAATGTAACGAGACCCATCTCTAATTATTTTAACAAGCGCACCCATACAAAATATAACCGCAATTGCTCGCATGTTAAAATGTGGAAAAAACACTTTACACATTGTAAATTATTAAAAATTCATATTTTATTGCATTTTTTGTTATAATATACAGACATGACATAACGTATACATATAATAATGACATATTATGAATCTACCGAGTCTGACGGAAAGAACGATATATAATATGTCTGGGTCATATACTAAAATAAGCCTTAAAAACACGTTTAAACATGATGCGCAAAACAGGTAAAAAATGACCTCAGCACAGGGGCTGGAAAAGCCTCAGCAGCGAAAGGGTTAAGCATTTTTCTGAATTTTTTTTTTTTTTTTTTTTTTTTAAGTTTACTTATTTTTTCTGTAACAGCCCTCTTTTATTATTCCCTGGACCTCCTGTGTAAATTTCAGACCTTTTCGCTTAGTAGTTTCTTTGCAAACAGCTTTTCATTTTCACAGATTCATACAAACGGTTTTGCTAATTTATTCACTGCCTCCTCTGCGTCTCAGCTGCTTCGGCTCAGTGTGATTCGGCTCCTGCTCGGGTTTTTCGAAGGTCAAGCCAGATGTTTTTGCTTGTTTTCGGCGTGCATTCGGTGGGTTTTGCGGTTCGTTTTCGTCAGGTTTGCGGCAGCTTTTCCCTGCAATTCGGTGGCCCTGTGGTGCTTGCTGAATACGCCGCAGGGTCACCGAAATGGGATCGGCAAAAGGAACCGAATTGAAGAGAACGAAAAGTCACCGAACGTGCTGTGACTTTTTGAATCTCTTTGGATAACCCTGTGGGGCAAACTTTCCTGGCGTGCACCTGAGCAGCCAGATCCTCTAAACCCATAGACTGCCCTCCGGGCAGGGTTATTCAGAGGTGAAAACCAGGAGAATGACTGGAGAAATGAGAATTCTAAGTCAAAATAGCCAAACCAGAAAAATTCTCCTGTTCATCTCACTTTCCAAATTTGCTATTTGGTCTAGATTGTTCTCTTCTCCTGCCAGTTCTCTTGGTTTTCATCTTTCTCTGAATAACCCTGATCGTGTCTATATACGACCGTTTGTAGAAGCGTTCGTTTGGCAAGAAAGCAGACATGAGCTTGAGTTTTGCACAACGCATCAATCCATCACTCTGACCAGGCGCTCGCATACCTTGTGTGTGTGAAAAGTACCCAAGTTACACGAGCTATATAACGTATATGTATGCACAAGTTGCATACACTACGCAAATCACAAAACAAAAAATATTGTAATTTTTTTTATTCGCTGAATCTGTTAATTGATTTATGAAAATAATTGTTGGTTGCAGCCCTACTAATTATTTCTATTACTTCACCTCTATTCCTGGCATTGCATTCCCTGTTTATATCAGAGTACTTGCGCTTCCCCTGGTTTTGTTGGCAGACATCTTCTGTTTGATCTGACTCCTCTTGCCCTATTGGGTTATCTACCCTGATTTCCCCTTTTCTAATTTTTGTTTTCCCTTCCCCTATATTTCTCTTTAGTTGACTTCCCATTTACTTATGCCTTGTCCTTCTGTCTGGATTTGTCCCCCCCCCCCACACACCTCATTTTACCTGCGGATTTCATGGCCTGACTCCTTCCTCTACTCAATACTGTGCATCCATCGTGACTTTCCCACCTTTTTGACCTTGGGCTGTGGGAACTATAAACTTCCTGTTTTTTGTTTGCAGTGTCCTGCACCTCAGACCCCTTTTCTTTCCTCCCCTCTGTATAATATGCCACATTACCTGACTACTGTTATGCTAGAATGGCATTCTTGTTTGATCAAACCTCCTCACTTTCTTTTCTTTATGTACTTCATTATTTTCGAAATAAAAATTGAATACAAAAAAAATAATGCTGTCTTTTTTTTTGTGGTGGTTTTTAAATGGTATATAGGGGTATCTTTAACTCACTAAACGGACATGTTCTAAATTGTGCACCGTCATTTGTCTTCTAGTTTTGCCTACCTATGGTAGGTTATGGCCTACTGTTTCAAGCATGCTCTGGTACCTGTCCATCTAAACCTTAACCACACCTCAAACACACCCTTGCAGGTCCTGGTGCATCCCATTGTGGGAGGCCCAGATTTGCAACACCCGCCCCCTGGAAGGTCTGCTTCTGACTTTTAAGATCCGTCTAGCAATAGCCTCTTAGCACAGTACTTGCACAGCTTATTAGCTGGTTGGCAGCACATTGTTCCATCCTGTTTTGAGGTGGGGCATTATACAGTTGCAAGATAAAGTATGTGAACCCTTTGGGATTACGTGGAGTTTTGCATGAATTGGTCATAAAATGTGCTCTGATCTTCATCTAAGTCACAACAATTTGAAAAACAGTCTGCTTAAAATAATACAACACAAACATATGTTTTCATGTTTTTATTGAACAGAACATGTAAACATTCACAGTGCAGGGTGGAAAAAGTATGTGAACCTTTGGACTTAATAACTGGTTGACCCTCCTTTGGCAGCCATAACCTCAACCAACGTTTCCTGTAGCTGCAGATCAGACCTGCACAACGATCTGGAGTAATTTGTGCCACTCCTTCACAAAACTGTTTCAGTGTAGCAATATTCTTGGGATGTCTGGTGTGAATCGCTCTCTTAAGGTCATGCCACAGCATTTCAATCGGGTTGAGGTCAGGACTCTGACTGGGCCACTCCAGAAGGCGTATTTTGTTTTGTTGAAGCCATTCTTTTGTTGAATTACTTGTATGCTTTGGGTCATTGTCCTGTTGCATCACCCATCCTCTGCAGAGCTTCAGTTGGCGGACAGATGGTCTTACATTTTCCTGCAAAATGTCTTGGAAAAATGAATTCCAGAGTTTATCATCAATGACAACAATCCGTCCAGGCCCTGAGGCAGCAAAGCAGCCCCAAACCATGGTGCTCCCTCCGCCATGTTTTACAGTGGGGATGAGGTCTTGATGTTGGTGTGCTGTGCCTTTTTTTTTTTTTTTTTTTCTCCACACAGTGTTGTGTGTTTTCCAAACCACTCAATTTTGGTTTCATCTGTCCACAGAATATTTTGCCAGTAGTGCTGTGGAACATCCAGGTGCTCTTTTGCAAACTTCAAACGTGCTGCAATATTCTTTTTGGACAGCAATGGCTTCCTCCGTGGTGTCCTCCCATGTACTCCATTCTTGTTTAATGTTTTCCTTATTGTAGATGTGGCAACAAAAATGTTAGCATGTGCCAGAGATTTCTGTAAGTCTTTAGCTGACACTGTAGGATTCTTCTTTACCTCATTAAGCATTCTGCGCTGTGCTCTTGCAGTCATCTTTACAGGACGACCACGCCTAGGGAGAGTAGCAACAGTGCTGAACTTTCTCCATTTGTAGACCGTCTGTCTTACCGTGGACACAGGAACATCAAGGCTTTTGGAGATACTTTTGTAACCCTTTCCAACTTCATGCAAGTCAATAATTCTTGATCGTAGGTCTTCTGAGAGCTCTTTTCTGCGAGGCATGGTTCACATCAGGCAGTGCTTCTTGAAACCAGTAAACCCAAAACTGGTGTGTGTTTTTAAAGGGCAGGACAGCTTTCAGCAACACATCTAATAATATCACACTGATTGGACTCAAGGTTGGCTCACTCCTGGCTCCAATTAGCTCTTGGAGAAGTCATTAGGCTAGGGGTTCACATACTTTTTCCACCCTGCACTGTGAATGAATGTTTACATCATGTTCTGTTCAATAAACACATAGTTTGTGTTGTATTATTTTAAGCAGACTGTTTTTCAAAATTTTTGTGACTTAGATGATCAGAGCACATTTTATGACCAAAGGGTTCACATACTTTTTCTTGCAACTGTGTATGTATGTATGCCGCCTCAACTTACTGCTTTGTTGGCACCAGAATTTTGCTTTTCAGTGCCAGTGTAAGTCTTAATCACATCGTAGCCGCAGCAACATTTTGTTTGGCTCTAGACCATCTTGGTGTTGGGTTGGTAATAAAAGTTATGTTTTGTACCTGTCCGCTCTTTAGCGTTTATGTAATGTTCCCTGGCTGACCATCCCATTCTTCTAAGGTGTGTAAAGGCATTGCATTAAATTGGCCCAATATATGGACTGATCACTTTTAGGTTCAGATTATTTTTCCTTGATCAGATTTATTCTGCCACAGTTTGTCAGCGTTATGATCCACTGAAAACTGCCATTTCATATACAGATGTGTTCAAAATTATTCAACCCCCAATGCTGTAAAGGGTTTTAGGGAATTTAGTGTACATTTGTAATTGTATTCAGAATGAAATCCTACAAGGACTTTTTAAAGAACCATATGCAACTAAAATGACATCAATTGGTTTTGTAATACAGTAGTAAATGTTTCTTTTGTGAATTCTTCATTGACACAATTATTCAACCCCTTAAAGACTACCACTCTGAAGAACAGAGGTTCATTCAAGTGTTTTCAATCAGGTATTGAAAACACCTGTGGATGTCACGGAGCAGCAATAAAGCATAATAAGCACCAATTAGGCAGCTTTAAAATGACTGTGATACTCAGCTCCTTCTAGACATTTACTGGTGTGGTTACAAACATGGTGAAGTCAAGAGAATGGTCCAGGAAGACCAGAGAAGAGGTGATTACTCTTCACAGGAAGGGCAATGGCTATAAGAAGATTGCAAAGATGTTAAACATACCAAGAGAGACCATAGGAAGCATCATTCGCAAATTCAAGGCAAAGGGCACTGTTGAAACGCTACCTGGTCGTGGCAGAAGATGCTGACTTCGACTGCTGTGCGCTACCTGAAGCGTAGAGTGGAGAAAAGTCCCCGTGTGACTGCTGAGGAACTGAGAAAAGATTTGTCAGATGTGGGTACTGAAGTTTCAGCTCAGACAATACGGCGCACACTGCGTAATGAAGGCCTCCATGCCAGAACTCCCAGGCGCACCCCCTTGCTGTCTCCAAAGAATAAGAGTCGACTGCAGTATGCCAAAAGTCATGTGGACAAACCACAGACGTTTTGGGATAGTGTTCTGTGGACTGATGAAACAAAATTAGAACTGTTTGGGCGCATGGATCAACGCTATATGAAGAAAACACCTTTCCTACTGTGAAGCATGGCGGGGGTTCAATCATGCTTTGGGGCTGTTTTGCTTCTGCAGGTACAGGGAAGCTTCAGCGTGTGCAAGGTACCATGAATTCTCTTCAGTACCAGGAGATATTGGATGACAATGTGATGCAGTCCGTCACAAACCTGAGGCTTGGGAGACGTTGGACCTTTCAACAGGACAATGATCCCAAGCATACCTCCAAGTTCACTAGAGCATGGTTGCAGATTAAAGGCTGGAACATTTTGGAGTGGCCATCTCAGTCACCTGACTTAAATCCGATTGAGAACCTCTGGTGGGACTTAAAGAAAGCAGTTGCAGTGCGCAAGCCTAAGAATGTGACTGAACTGGAGGCTTTTGCCCATGACGAATGGGCGAAGATACCCGTAGATCGCTGCAAGACACTTGTGTCAAGCTATGCTTCACGTTTAAAAGCTGTTATAACTGTAAAAGGATGTTGTACTAAGTACTAAGATTGAATGTCACTTGGGGGTTGAATAAAACTGATAATGATGTGAGCACAGAAAAGACATTTGTGGTTATTTCATTATAAATGTTATGTTATATTTGTCTGACCTACACGTGCCTCTTTGATTTAATTGTAAGCAAGATGACTGAATGATCAAAATCAATGTCAAACTGGCCAAAACACTCAATTTCAGTGGGGGTTGAATAATTTTGAACACAACTGTATATGTGACCAGCAATTTGTTGGGTAAATGCTGAACAGAAATCCTGCTCGGTGCTGAGAAGTGCTTAGTTTCCTGTATCTTACAGCAACACACAATACAGGAGTTGTCGGTTTTGTAGCCAAATCTTTAGGCTGGGCCTTCACTGGCACTGTATTTGTGCGATGGTGCTATCGTCTGTCTGATCCAACAACATGCAGGTGACTGGACCCTCGTCCACTGCGTCCGTCTGGCTTCCGGCGACTGGTAAAGACTGCATCAGATGGGTGATCCCTCCTATTTCACTCGTTTGCGTCGTATTTCAGCAGATCAGAGAAGATGGATGTGGAGAAACCGATCAGGGGAGTTATAAAATCATTTAAAAATTATTTATATGTACTGTGAGGCGTGTAGAACAGCCTATCATTTTGCTCCCTAATTCCCCCCCCCCTCTTCATTTTCTGCTGCATCTGCCCACATGCACTTTGCTATTTTGATATTCTGTTAACCCTTACCTAGTGTCGCCCCTCTCCTTAGATTGTAAGCTCTTGAGCAGGGTCCTCTCACCTACTGCACTGTGTTGAACCTGTATGTTTATTTGTTCGGCCTCCCACTGTACACCGCTATGGAACTTGTTAGCGCTTTATAAAAACTTAACTGTAACTGTGTGACTAGCCCTGTTTTGTGTAGGGGAGAGGGGTAGGGCAGGGAAGGCTCCATGTTCAGTTGTAAGCTCTTGGGTCCTCTCTCCTACAGTTCTGTGTGTACTTGTATGTATATTTGTATTCTGTCTCGCCCATTGTCCCACAAAGGACTGCAGTGTTTGCAAAAGCAGAATGAACTATGTAAAACCAGTTCATTCTGGTTTTGGCAGTCTCTGCACTCCACCTCTGAAATCTCTCCTCTGTAGTCGTTCCAACAGATCGCTTGCAGTGGACGACCCTCGTCGGATGTCCGATGTCGTCCATAGTCTGACAAATGCGTTGGTCATCTGGCTACGGTGCCAGTGAACGCTCAGCCTTATTTGTGCAGTCCTCCATTATTTTCAGTGACATTCTTGACCAGTGCACAAAAATTAACCCCTTAACCTCCCTGGCATTCCGATTCTGACGTGTTTTATAACGGGGGGGGGGGGGTTTAAGGACCAAAGGTCTTTCAAAGTCGTTGAATTAATGACGGAACAGTTACATTGTTGGTCCTTAACGGGTTAATAAAGCAATCGTCCCTCCCAACTGGCAGCACATTTTCCTAAATTGTGCAGCTTTCCAGTTAAGTAAAAAGAGTGACATTGTATCTCAGTGTACAGTAATTTTAAGCAGAGAAAGACCCAAGATAGAGATCAGTATAGCATAATAGGCTCAGTGGCCTTGATAGAGGGTAACCGAGAGAATATGGCAAAGTTCTAGGACACAGGTCTCTGGAAATTTGTGAGAAGTTAAAACATAACTTTTAGATGGTTCCTAGGAGGTATAGAAGGAAAGGGGGCCTTCAAGGGTCTGTGTCCTATAGCCGCTGACCCTTGAAGGCCCATTTATCTGCTTAGACAAACCTACCCCAATAGGTATTCACTCAGCTTGGCTGGATATACACAGAACATCTTTGTGTGTATATACAGTATTTGTTCATGTTTGTTACCTCCTCTAGTGTGGTGCTATTTTTTTTTTTATTTTTTTATTTATTTACGCTCTTGCTACTTAGTAAAAGTTACGTTTTAACTTCTCACAAATTTTCATAGACCCCAGTACCCTAGAACTTTTTTTTGCCAGCTTTCCAGTTAGCAGAGTGGCTTATGTCTGAACATTGCATTTGACATGAGACTGTATGATACTCCTATTGCCGGTCTCCTGCTTACCCTGAAAAGCTCCAGAACACAGCAGCAGGCCGGCAATGAAGCCAGTGTTCAAACCTGTGTATGTTTTTATTAAAGCAGAATTTATTTTAATAGAATGATAAATGGGAAATTCCATTAACCCAGGTTACTTGAAAATGTGAATGAAGCGATTTCTGTGCTTGCACGCAAGTTATGAGATACATGCTGTGTGCACGCCCCAGGTCCTTGGGCTTGCTAGCACTTGCACAGACTGGATCAGTGCTGCTTGCAGAGCACCAACCAATGGCTGCAAGCGTTTGAAAGACATACTGATGCTGGCACATAAAACACGTAGTTTCCCTTTTAAAATATGTAATATTTTAGTATTTTTAATTTTAGATTGTGGTTCTGAAGAGGCATGAATGAGATTTGTGTGAAGTGACAACAGATGGTTTGCAATGACCTTGCTCTGTCCAATACAAGGTTCTATACACGCTTACACTTCAGATCTGTTCTTGGAGCGCTCTGCCCAATAAACAGCTGACTTGCCATGCAAAAATATTCAGATTCTAGGTAGAAAATAGAAAAGCTGCACTTTGTATATAAACTCCTGGTTTCCCATCAGGACACACGTACACACAATCTTTGCCACACAGTTATATATTACACAGAATTTAGGGGTTATTCAGAGTACTCTAATTTCACTGCTCTTTCGTTCGGCAAGTCGCCGAACCTGTGGTTAGTTCAATATTCATCGCAGGTTCTCCGTAGTGCGACAAATGGACCCGCCGTCGAAAAAATTCAACCAGTCGCTGAACAAGGGTAAAAAAAATAAACTTAAGATGTTTTAACCAAAAATAATGCATGAAAATAATATAGAAGGCCTTATTAATAACAATAAGGGCTGTTCCAAAATAAAAAAATTACTTTTTGCTGCAAATGAGAAGCATAAACGGTTGAATAACCCCCCCCCCCCCCATTGAACCTAATGGGATTTGCTGGTTTAACGAAAGCACCGGAAATCTGGGCATTTCGCCAACTTTTCGGTGGCGTTCTGACTAGAGTAACAATAACGTCTCTGTGGGAAGTTTCACTGCCACAATGTTTTGCTTGCAATTTGCCGAATTGCCACAAAATTGCACCGTACGGTGAATTTCACCATTTGGTGGCAAACTCGTGTTTTTTTTATTACGCACACCCTCGCATTCGCACACACTACAATTTCAGCAATAGTCAAGTTTGTCATGTACATTTTCACTGCATTTGAGTGCTTGCATGACGTACATACCGACGGAAGATTACTGTAGACACCACCCGGTCTTTTTTCCTGCATCTGTAAAGAAAAAAAAAAAAAAAATGTGGGGGGCATGGCTGGCCGAGCAGGGGAGCAGTCATGCTTTGAGTGAGCTCCGCTAGATCCTACAGAGAATGGGGATTTTTGACAGGATTTTCCCGTGGATTTCTGCTTCTGAGTACCCCTGTGAGGCTGGCATCGGGTGGCAGGCACTGGAGCTCGTTTTGGCCCCCCTCTGGTGCGAAGCCGAGGAAGAGGCCTCCGTTCCTTACCTGGCGTTTCCTGTGTTGGCCATTTTGAGGCCTAGTTTCCGAGAAGCTTCCTTACTTGGGCGATCAGATTCTGTGTGCCACGGAGATGGAGGGCCCCATCTCTCGGCTGCTGCGGATGTCCCTAAAGCGGGGAAGTAGTTGGGGGGCAAGGACTGGTGGCAGCCGGCTTGCCTGCCCTTCCCCCAGGAACCTGGGGGCCGTGCTGGACTGTCTTGAGGCATGTCTGGAGCAGATGCCTGGAGATGAAACGCCGCACACACGTGGTGCCTGGCGCCGACTGATGGAAGTGCTGGGGGTTGACTGGCAGACGCAGGCCCTAGCTGAAGCTGAGTCGTGGGATGCTTCCCCCTGCTGGCCGCATGGATGACCTTTCTGCGAAGGAGGAAGAATCGCGAGATGTTGACGAGAGAACCCTGGAGACAGGTATGCTTGGTGCTGTCTTTTCGCTGTGCCTAGCTGGGACTTACGAGCTTGCAGTCGCTGATGTGGGCACCGCTGAGGCCTATGTGGATGCAACCGCTGATGGGAGAGGTGAGATGGTCGGTGACTTGGATGAGCGAAGATCCTGGAGTCTATTCCCCCTGGAGGCCAATTTAACCCTGGGAGCTGGAGCACTTTCGACGCCCTGTGGCCTCCGAAGGATGTCTGCGATCGTTGGACTGGCGGGAATTATTATTATTCTTTATTTATAAAGCGCCAGCATATTCCGCAGCGCTGTACAATAAGCACAGTATAGACAGGGTTACAATACATTGAACAACATTTGACAAACCGTACAGGAGGGGATGAGGGCCCTATTCCCGTAGGAACTCACACTCTAGGAGGGTTGGGGTTGGAAACAGGAGGAGAGGACTGTAAGGTGAGAGTGATTGATGGTTGCGTCGGTGAGTTGGGTGGTAGGCTTCCCTAAATAGGAACGTTTTAAGGGAGCGTTTGAAGGAAGTGAAGTTAGGGGAAAGTCTGACAGTACGAGGGAGAGCGTTCCAGAGAGTGGGGGCTGCGCGTGGGAATGACACCCCTCTGGAGGTTTACAGAGGCGGGGGTGCCTGAGTCCGTAGCTGTGACCTCCGGCGCTGGGCTGTGGCTGCTGACTATCTGTGGCGGTTGATGCGGGCGGCTACGTGCTCAGCAGACGGGTCGTGCTGGGTGCCTTCTGCGGTCGGTCTGAGGCCGGTGGGGCGCTTGTAACTGCTCTATGGCAAGATACGGGCTGAAGGGGTCTGGACTCACCGGCTGATTTCTGCCTGCCTGGCCCAGTACTCGACCTCTCTGGACTGTCCCTTACCCCAGGTTCACACTGTCCCCTTTTACACTGCGCCCTCGATACTTTTTGTTTTGTCCTTTTCCTCCGCCTCCGTGCCCTCAGTAATCAATCTTTTGAGCTGATATATCTCACCGCGGACTGTTTTTGCATTAAGTCCCTGGCTGAGAAAAGCTGAGCGTCAAAGTGATGGACATCACAAATACGCTGCGTCTGACGTCACGTCATGCGCACAGGCTGCTACGTGGAAGTTTTTTTAACTTCCAGTTTACACTTGGGTTACAAAGTTTGTGGTCTGTCAATTAGCAAGTGATTTTAGAGTAAAATACTTGGTATACTTTTTCTCAAGGATCCTGTCTGATTTTTCTTGGCTGTTAGTGTGGCATTCTAGTTCTATCAAAATAATCTTTAACCCCTTAGCGCCGCAGGACGTACATTTACGTCCTGCATTAGGCGGGCTTTGACGCCGCAGGACGTAAATGTACGTCCTCGGCGTTTATAGCCCCCCTCGCTAAATACTCACCTCCTCCGGTCGCTCCCACGCTGCTCTGACTCCCGCGGAGTCAGATCAGTGTGATTCCCTCCTCCGGCGTTGTAGCGCGATGACGTCAGTTTCAGGCGTTCCCCCCCCCCCCGTCCCCCCGCCGGAGCAGGGGAAGTGCCTGGAGGGGAGGGATCCTTTGGATCCCTCTATCTCCCGATCGCCTGGTCCCCGGCGGCTGTGGCCAGCATCGCTGGAAGGGTCACAGCCTGACCTTTCCAGCGATTTGTATGGGGGTTAACCCCTTAGTTGCCAGGTCGCGACCGGCACTAATTTGTGCCCGATCGCGGCCTATTTCCGGTGGGGGCCGCCATCTTGGATGGCAGCCCCCACCTCTGGGTCACCCCCCCGGTCAACTGACTCATCGCGCCATGCGCGATGTCAGTTAACCGGGAACCCCCTAGCTGCAAAGGGATTTCCTATGGCAATCCCTTGCAGGAGATAGGGGGGTTCAAAGAACCCCCCCCCCCCCATCATCTCCTGATCGGTGGCAGCTAGGGGGTCATGGCTGATATTGCTGGAAAGGCCAGAGCATGGCCTTTCCAATGATATCAAACATGACCATGGTAAAAGTAAAAATAAAAATAATAAATTAAATAATAAAAAAATAATAAATATAATAATTTTTTTTTTTTTTTTTTAATGCAGCACTATTGTTCACATTTCAATTATAATGTGAACAATGATGCTTCACTAAGGATTTTTTTTTTTTTTTGGGGGGGTTTAGCTAAAATCACGCAGTTTCTCCCCAAAAAAAAAATGGGTTCCCCGTTCTAATTTTTTTAACAAATCTACCCAATAGAATATGACCGCAGAGCCTCGGATAATAAAATTTAAAAAAACAAAACACTTTACACACTGTGGAAGATTGAAATTTTATTGAAAATTCATTTTTTTTTTACATTTTTTGTTATAGCATTTTGGCAGGGCATGACATATACATATAATAATGATATATTATTAATCTGCCGAGTCTGCCGGAAAGAACGATATATAATATGTCTGAGTCGTATAATAATACGTGACTTAAAAATGGTCAAAATGAGCTCAGCAAACTTCTACTTCCGAAACAGCGCCGAAGTTGTAAAATTACTCCCGTCCTTAAGGGGTTAAGAGATAGCAGTTGCACTTTAAATACATTTTTCATGTTTTGTTGTAGCTTAATCCGGAAAACCTTTTTTATATTCCAGCTTCCAATGGAGATTTGTGAATTTTTGTAGCTTCTGATCGGTCTGCTCTTAGGAAGCAAAAAACATTGCTGCCTGCATAAGTTGTGTGATTTGAAAGCTCGGGGGGAAAAAGACGAGCCAGTTGAGATATGATAGAAACCTTTTAAATACGTAAAGGGAATCCACAAGGTAGAGGAATGGAGTATATTTAAGGCTAGGGTGGAAAGCATTTTTCCCCGCGAACGTGAAAAAGTGCGTCCGAACGCATTGACGTATTTTTTCACAGAATGCGCAAAAACGGTCAGACGACACGCATTTTCGGGTGTGATTTTTGTACGGATCGTCAATAACACTTTTTGCGTCTGGACGTTATGTAGGCTGGACATTAGCAGCGTCTGACATCTCCTAATTGCGCAAACATGCCGCTATGCCGCAGCTGCGCACTCAGTACGTCAGTACTAGCGGTTCAGCGTTCTCAAAAATGCGTTCAAATTCCATTGCGTTGCACGGCCGGACTTTTGTGCGGCCGTACATCGTATATTGGCCGTCATTGCCTGTCATCTGCTAGTGCGGCCGGACTTTTGTGCGGCCGTACATCGTATATTGGCCGTCATTGCCTGTCATCTGCTAGTGCGGCCGTAATTATGTGCGCCAGAACGCACATTGGAAGTGCGCTGGTCTGACCCCCAGCCTAAAAGGAAACAAAGTAGCAAAACAAGAGGACATAGTCTTAGATTAGAGGGGCAAAGGTTTAAAAGTAACATCAGGAAGCATTATTTTACTGAGAGGGTGGTGGATACATGGAACAGCCTTCCAGTAGAAGTGGTAGAGGCCAAAACAGTGATTGAATTTAAGCAGGCATGGGATAGGCATAAGGCTATCCTAAATAAAAGATAATCCAGGTAAAAGATCCATGTAATTGGGCAGACTGGTTCTTAACTGCCGACATTTTCTATGGATTGGGGTACAGATATCAAGGATGCGTTTAATAAATCATTATGAAAAGTTGTAAAGGTCCACAGTCCCACTCCACTTGTGAGCTCCGGTGTAAACCTACAAACACGCATTTATAGGTATATTTATAGAACCCCCCCCCCAACACAAAAACTTTTCTTTAGCTGACATTTGCATAGGGAGTCTCGGCAATGTAGGGAAAGGTTAAGTCTGGCCGTCCACTGACACCATAGTCAGGCAACCGACTTGGCCACCCGAGTACAAGACCTTGCCATCTTCCGATCGGTGTCGTCCACTGGATGACCCAGATCAGCCGATGGACAGGCTGCCAGGTGAAAGAGAAACTCCGCTGCCAGGCTGCTGCAAGGGGGGGAGACGACTGTCTTTTTTGATGCTGAAACTCCGTTTCAGCATCAAGGACTGACCCCGTCCAGCATGGCTGGCTCGTAGTGTCGGATATAATCTCTGCACGTGAATA
The DNA here is from genome assembly GCA_009667805.1 of Leptobrachium leishanense. Lineage (NCBI taxonomy): Eukaryota > Metazoa > Chordata > Amphibia > Anura > Megophryidae > Leptobrachium > Leptobrachium leishanense. The sequence continues at coordinate 262,098,743 of CM019064.1, forward strand.
CAACACGTTTGTATATATTGGATTTATCAGCCAAGCCTCCAATATGTCTATATTGGACTTACTGGACCTACCTCGGCAGTCGTCTCCAATATATCAGGGATTATTATTTCATAAGAAACTTATACGAGACACAAATCAATCGTCTATATCTCTTAGAAATTATCCTGAATTCTTTTAATTGTCTGTGTTTTGCTTTAAAAAATACAATAATCAATAATCGGAAAAATATATATATATTTATTACGTATACAAAAGAATTTCAAATCTCATATCATGAACAACAATTTATAAACCACACTCCATCAGCATATAAAAACTAGCTTCACAATATATGTATCTCCGGTTAGTAACTGCATATATGATTAATATCATTTACCTTATCAGTTAGTAACTAATACACAAATGGTTAATAAACATTTCTGCTTAATACAACATGCATTTCCCAGCAAACAATGTTTAACCAGCCAGCTCTTATAGATATATATATATATATCTCTGCTACATGGATCAACAAAAGATGAGCTAATTTAATAATAAGTAATAAAACTTATTTAGTGAATCCTCCCCTAATCTCGAGAATTAAATTTCTAATCTTTTGCTTTTTATTTTGTAGTTATATAATTCCTTGCTCATTAATTTTAATCACAGTAATTTCCAAATTCAATATATATATTGGTATCAATCTTGCAACATGTCTTTAGGAATAAATCCTTATATCCACTTCTTCATATTTCTATCTGCAGAATAGAAAATACTTAGAATTTGGATTTTAACCGTATCCGAGAAGTCTCAGTCTGCGTTGCAAAATCTCTACAAATATATTTTTACATTAATTCCTTATTTCATACATTACCTGTCCAATTTGGATGTTGATGAGTCTGCCTTGGAATTTTCTATGTGATGCTTTGTTTTGGAATATGTGAAAATTATCGATATTAGATAATCAATGCATGCGAGTTAGAGATTTGGTGAGAATATTAATTGCCTCATGTCTTGGGATCTGAGTGCATCATGGTGTGAGTCTGCTCGGTTGCTCAGAGTGTCATATGTAATGGATGTCTGAGTGCATTGCGATGCGTCCCGATGGCTGGCAATCTCCGACTCCTCAGAGTGTCATGTATAATGAATGTCTGAGTGCATGGCGATGTGAGTCTGTCTGCTGACATCTCTGACTGACTTACCAAAAACTTTTTCCCGCTTATTATAGCCACACAGTTAATATTAATGATAATATAAATCATTATTTTTACTATCCTGTAGAGGGCAGTGTTGCACTTCTAATTTAATTCCATTAATTCTTATCTTAGGGTCAAAAGGTCAGACTAACTTAACAAAGAACCTTGTCTTCTAACTAGACTCTAGACTCTAGACTGTCTCTTGAGATTTATAGCTCTCCTCCCTTTTGGTTGCTAAGAGCCTTATCAGCTAAATTCTTTTCTGGTTACAGAATATTCTTCAGTGATTTCTTTTATTTATCAATTATACTTTCTACAATATTTATTGGAGTATATATTTCATACTGTAATTGTAATAAAATATACCTGATTATAAACATATATTTTGTGAATATAATTCTATATTACAAAACATTTAACTCTTATTCCTATACCCAAAAAAAAAATCTCTTTTGTTTTAAAACTTAGAATAGACCAATAAATTTACTTATGACACGTCTTAACATTATCTCACATTCATTCTAGGTTCCTTCATGTCTGGGACTTCTTACCCAGGAATGAACTTTGTAAAAAAAAATCTTGTTCATTTCTAAACCTAGAGAATACTTTGAAAGAAAAACTGTCTTTAAAACAAAATGGCTACAAGCATCCATTTTAAATTTGCCTTTTCTGTGTAATATACCCGACAGTAGTGGGGTAAAAATGATTATTCCCCCCCCCCCTCCTGTTTCAGCACCAGGGAGAGCATCGCTGAAGCCGGCTTCCAGAGATAAAATGCCTTTTTGGTTCCAAAAAATAGGTTTGCCTAAAATATCAACAAATAGGCTTTTTTGCTGCGGATTTTTAAAACAAACTGTTGAATAAAAAATTCAAACTTTATTTGTTCCATTGAATCCTTTGGGCTTCGAACAGTGGTTTTCCTATACAATCTATCTTTTTCACATTATGTTTATCTTGGTGCATTATGTGATTGTGCCCAAAGGGAAAAAATTCCTTCTCGGTTCCACTGCTGTTAAACCAAGAGAAAAGCAAAAAAAAAACCTCCTGGTGCATTATCCAAATGTGCCCAAAAGAGGGGAAAAAAATCTCTTTGTTCTACAGTGGCAACTGAATTTTTCCCTAGATCAATCTATGCCAAGTCGTACAGGCGATCTGCAAATTCCTGAATGTAGGTGTGGCATCGGCCACCCAAGTGATTTCCTTTAATATTCCACCAGTAATCACACACGCTCGGCTACCTTTCTGATGCTGCTCTCCTACGTGTCTAAAGCCATGTGTCCGCGTTGCTGGAGAGCCAGATGACTCTCAGCAGATCGTGTGTTTTGCAGGTCTCGGCTGTTGGATATGGTCGCATACGCCATCTCACTGGGGTTGCTTGAGAGCGTTGGGTACAATTGCCCTGTCTGCTCAGGCTTCTCTCGTTTGGCTGTGGTTTTCATGATGGAGTCAGATCGTCCTTCTCCCAGCCCAGTTGTAGGATTTCTTTCTCTTTTCCTCTCCCATATCATGGTATGGGCATATTCGACCACTCCACTTGCAAACCACTCCACTCGTCGTGAGTGGTCGAGTCAGATTCGTACCGTTGGGTAGTGACCGCAGATAGGTTTAACTTCCTGCAGATCAAACCCTATGTCCGACGTTGGGACCTGTCGGAATTGGCCATCTTTCAGCACGTGCATGGCCAATAGGCCTGGGTGGGTGGTAAAACGATTCGTAGTGTTGGCCTGATGCCCCCTCAAAGCCGGATTGTGAGATAACGGGAGGAGGGGAGCTGGGAAGGTAGACAGGGAATGGCGAACCCTGAGTCTGTGCCAGATACTGATGGTACAAATCAGTGTTGGGATCAATCGGTAGTAGAGTGGTATATGATCCGGGAACAACCATGGCAATACCCATAACGGGCTCGATGCAAGACTAGCTTCTAGGTCAAGCCATTTCTTAGTCGGAGATACGACCATCCAAACTAGTATTCTGGTAAGATGGGTGGCATGGTAGTACAACCGAACATCCGGTAAGGCAAGTCCACCTTGCGCAGTAGGTCTGCACAAAGTAGAAAATTTGAGACGGGTGCCGTGCGCCCGCCCATACGAAGGAGAGAAAACATTGGCGGAGTGCTTGAAAAATTTTGTTTGAGATGGAGTGGGATTGTTTGCATAAGGTAAAGTATGCGGGTTAAGATATTCATCTTTAACACCCCTATTCTACCCTGCCAAGAAATGTTTGTTGGACCATGTCGAGATGTTATGTCTAATGTCAGTCAGGAGGGGTTCAAAATTTAAATTGGAGATACGCGGTACGTCTGCCGACAGCCATATCCCCAGATATTTTAATTTGTCTACACACCATTTTAAACCGGAAGTGTGTTTGAAGCTGCTGAGCCGCTTCCTTTTGCACGGAGATTCCTAAGATCTCAGATTTTGCCACATTGGCCAAACCCGCCACCGTGCCGTAATGCTGTAATTCTCGAACTACCTCCGGCAAGGAGGTGAGCGGGTCTGTCAGTAGAAACATGAGGTCATCCGCATATGCTGCGACTTTATGCCTATGTCTCCTCCCTTGAAGTCCAGGAATGGCTGGGTTCGCCCTAATGGATGCCAGTAAGGGCTCCAGAGATGAGGCAAAAAGCAGTGGAGACAATGGGCAGCCTTGTCGCGTTCCGTTCAAAATGGGGAAACTGGCCGTCAGTGCTCCGTTTACTCGGACTCTAGCCAAAGGAGATGTATATAGAGTGGAAACCCATCTCAAGAACCCTTCCCCAGTCCAAACTGTTGAAGTACTTGCATGAGATAGGGTGTTATGGCCCTATCAAATGCTTTCTCAGCATCGGTAGAGAGTAATAAGAACGGGAGTTTTTCATGCTTGGCAAGTAGAATAGCGTTAATAACCCTTGATGTTGCGTCTTTTGCTTCCCTACCTGGTATAAACCCTACTTGGTCCGAATTAACCACGCGGGGTAGGTACTGTTGCAGTCGAGATGCTAAGATACGCGCCAAGAATTTGTATGTGTTGAGGAGAGAGATGGGGCGGTAGCTGGACGGCAGAAGCGGGTCCTTACCCGGTTTTGGGATCAAAGTGATGGTCACCGCTAGAGCCGAAGAGTGCAGTATCCCCTCTGATAAGAGCGAGTTGAAAGTGGCTAAGTGTGGGAGTAGCTCTGGTTGTAGAAGTTTTAGGTATTCCACAGGGAGACCATCAGGTCCGGGGCATTTATGGGGCTTGACATGTTTAAGAGCCGACACTAGTTCTTCGACACTGATCTGTGATCCTAAGTCTGTGGCCTCCTCAGGCAACAGTTGTTTAAGGTTCTTGTTTGCAAGATGGCCACTAATGTCTGCGACAGTAAGCTCAGGAAATTGCGAGGTCTGTAATAAAGGGGTTGGAAATACGTGTAAAATTCCTCGGCCACAAGGTCAGGGTGTGTTGTAATTTCCATGGAGGGGAGACTAATGCGAGGGATGTATGCTTTCGCATTCTTCGATTTAAGTATCTGGGCCAGCAGCCGACCTGGCTTGTTTTCGTGGAGAGCAAAAAAGTTTGTTTTGGTGGCCAGGAATTTAAGGTGAGACGTGACGTAAGAGATGTCCTGGCCTGTGTGAGCTGTTGGTAGGTCGAGGTGTCTCCTGAAGCAGCATGTAAAGTTTCTAAACGGGACACCTCAGCAAAGAGGTCAGCCTTTTGTTCTATACAGAGCTTCTTAGCTGCCGTACCCTTGCTTATGAGAAAGCCCCGTAGGACTGCCTTATGGGCTTCCCAGACCGTGGTAATCGGGACTTCTGGAGTGAGGTTCTCCACAAAATAATCAGATAACAGTTGGCGGGTTTCTGCCAATATCACCGGGTCCTCTAGGAGGGAGAGGTTTAAACAAGCCGAGATCGGGGAATATTCCGACCACGTTTTTGTATGTCTGAGGTACGTACTAAGTCAAATGTATGCTGTTGTATAAAAAAATAGTCTATCCTCGAGTACACTGCATGCACTGAAGAGTAATAGTCTTTCTCGCCACCGTGCAGTGCCCTCCACCAGTTGATGTCTATCTAAGAGTCGTCGCATAAGGCGCAAAATGTTTCGTGGGATCAAGGACACCCCAGTTGAAGTATCCATCTGGGGGTCCATAGCGACATTGAAGTCCCCGGCTAGAACCAATGTGCCCTCTTGGAAGTCTTGAGAGAGTAAGATAGAGGCCAGGCTGCGGTGTTGGGCCTTATTAGACAAGTATACCAACGCCAGTGTAAAAAGCGTGCCCGCTAGACAGCCCTTCACAAAAATAAATCTACCTTCCGGGTCGCGCCGGACCTCTACCTCTTCGAACGGGAGCCCTCTCGCAAACAAAATGGCTACCCCACGTGATTTACTCAACCCGTAATTGCTAAAGTATCCAGTAGGAAAATTTCTGTCGTGGAATATCGGTGCCGTCTCACCACGAAGGTGTTTCTTGTAGGAAAGCCACCGACGCCTTCTGCGCCCAGAGCTCTCGCAATATTTTAGATCTCTTTTCCGGGGTATTCAACCCGCGGTCGTTGTAGGATATCAATTGGAGCGTCCCCGGGGAGAACAAGGTCGCCGTCTGATAAGATACGAAACAAACACTCGCAAAAAAAAAAAAAAAAAGGGGGTTGGGTGACTAGCAGGATACGAACAGGGAAGAGACAGAGAGAGAAGTGCGCCAGTAAGAGAAAAAGATTGGCCAATGAGGCAGGAGGTGTGACTGGAGGATCAGAGGCAGGAGTAGAGCCTCCCCTGCAAAGTCCCCAGAGGGTAGTACACCAAGCCTCTCGAGGGTGAGTAGCCTGATTCACAGTTCAGTTGAAGAAAGATCGTATGAGGATAAAGATTGAAGCAGCAAAATAAACAGTTGTGGCTGAAAAGTAACAAATTCAAACCACGAGTGAACCCGTTCGAGTCCATTGTAAAGAGAACTTCCTGAAAAAGGGAGGCATAGAGCAAGCTGAGAACATAAAAACTTGCGCAGTCGTAACCAACATAGTATACTTGAAAATATATGAGGTGAGTGTCCCCTTGTAGCGGAGGCATATGTATCTTCCCCACTGTCACCTAGTGCAGTCCTAACCAACATATGATATGTGAAGATATATGAGAAAGAGTGCCCTCCCGTAGTAAGTTATACGTAGCCGCATTCTGGAGAGGTAAACACTATCACCCTCTCCACTGCCACCTAGCGCAGACTGAACCAACGTATTACACTTGAAAACATGGGGGAAAGTTTCCTCCCGCAGTTAGTTATACTTAACAACATTCTGGAGAGGTAAACGACATCTCCCTCCTCACTGCCACCTAGTGCAGTCTTAATCAACATATTATACTCGAAAATATATGAGGGAGGGATACTGTCTGTAGTAAGTTGTCAACAATATTCTGGTTAGGTAAACAACATCACCCTCCTCACAGCCACCTAATACGGTCCTGACTGATGTGTGAAATGTGCAGCACCGCGTCGCAAACCCCCCCCCCCCATCGTCCGTTATAATTTTAAGTAATTCCCCCCCCCTCCCTCCCTCCCTCCTCTTCTAAGGCTAAGGTCAGACAACGCAGTATTAACGTGCGTTTATCCGCACTAAATCACGCTGTGCTAGCAGCAAATGACATCCAATGCTAGGCAGCATACGAAGAACGGCCGCACGAAAGTCTGGCTGCGCAACGCTGGTGGCAAACTAACACATTTTTTCGAGAACGTCAAACCGCTAGTACTGACGTACAGAGTGCGCTGCGTCCGCTAGCTGTGTGTGTGTGTGTGTGTGTGTGTGTTTAGGAGACGTCAGACGCTGCTAATGTCCGGCCAACAAAACGTCCAGACGCAAAAAGTGTTTTATTGATGATCCGTACAAAATCACGGACGAAAATGCGCATCGTATGACCGCTATCGCGTATTCCATGACAAAATACGTCGCTTCGTTCGAACGCACTTTTTCACGGACAACGCGAAAAATGCGTTAGTCTGACCCTAGCCTAAATCAAACTTTTTTTTTTCCCTTCCGTCCCCCCTCCCCCCCCTTTTCTGTCCCCCCTCCCCCCCTTTTCTGTCCCCATCTCCCCCCTTTTCTGTCCCCCCTCCCCCCCTTTTCTGTCCCCCCTCCCCCCTTTTCTGTCCCCGCCTCCCCCTTTTCTGTCCCCCCCCCCTTTTCCGTCCCCCCCTCCCCCCCTTTTCCGTCCCCCCTCCCCCCCTTTTCCGTCCCCCCTCCCTCCCCCCCTTTTCCGTCCCCCTCCCCCCCCCTTTTCCGTCCCCCTCCTCCCCTTTTCCGTCCCCCCTCCCTCTTCTAAATCAAACTTATTTTTCTCATCTTATTTATTCGGTTCTCCTGATTTCCTTTGCCAGTGCTTTACTTAATTCCCCCCTTATTCCCTCACCCTATAGGAGTTGCAACACACATAGTACTCTTTCCTAATCCTTTTCCTCCTCTTCTGTTTTTAATCATTTTCCCATGTCCGTTTTTTGTTTATTTCCCTCCCCCAACTATCAGTTTATGCACATTCCTCCCTCCCCCGCTACCAAAAAACGTGTGGTGCTACGAACCATAGCGCAAATAACCATGTGGTAAACTAACATGTGAAAAGTTAGCGAAACGTGACTTAAAGGGCATAGTATCCGGAGAGGCCAGCATTGGAGTGGTGCCCAGGGTGACTGTGAAAAGATAAAAAATTGACCGGTGTCTCCTATTCGTGCTGCCATTGTGTGTCAGAGTAGTCGTTTGTGAGGTTACACACAATGTCTCTCGGTGGTGCTTTGGGCGAGGTAGGAGGGGGACGCAGTGCGCGATGGGCCCGCGCCAGGTCCTCCGGGTTAACGACTTTGGCCCCCAGGATGTAGTTAAAAAGTCCTGTTAAGTATCTGCGCAGTGCCGTCTCACGCTCTGGGACCCCCCGAAGCCGCAAGTTTTGACACCTGGAGCGGTTGTCCAGGTCATCTAGGCGTCTCCAGATCGCAGACATTGCTGCGTCCCCAACAGAGGAGTGCGCCCCTACCTCCGCGGCTCGCTCAGCCGCGTGCTCGATCGCAGACTCTGGCCTCCACGTGCCGTACCTCTGTCCGGAGCTCCGATGTTGTGCTGCAGGGATTCCCTCACTTCTGCCACCATTTCCCTGATGTCCGATCTCTTAGGCATTTCAGCAAGGGAGCGTTTGCTGCGCTGTGATGCCGCCCCCAGCTCGGGCAGGGAGAAGTCAGCGCCGGCGGGAGAAGCCGCCATGACAGTTGGCTGAGCGCTGGTAGGAGTCTCGGAGACTGGGGTAAAATACCGCTCCAGGCGTGCGGGAGCCGGTGTGGCTGGTGCTCCAGGGGTTGTGCAGGTTGCTGTGCGCTACTTACCCTTCACCATATCGGTAGTGATGCATATAGGGCTGAAACTCTTGGGGTTCACTCGGAGCTCACCTAACGTGTGTCCATCTTAGGCAGTCGTCCGCGACCAAGTAAGACAGCGTGAGTTTTTTGCCCAGGAGGCTAACAGGTTCTTAAGTTGAGTCAGAGGAGGGATGTTAACCTCATATAGTCTTGTGATATCTGTCGGTATTAGCACACCTAAATATTTAAAAGCCCCCGTTTGGCACCAGCGGAAAGGACTGCATTGCCTGATTAATCTTTCGCAATCTGGACCCAATGGTATCGCTAAAGTTTTTTATCATAATTAATCTTAAACCCCAATGCTAGGTGAAATTCTTCCAAATAAGTCAAAAGAGTAGGGAGCGCCTTGTCAGGGCGGGACAGGAAGAGAAGCAAATCATCTGCAAAAGCAACGATTCAGACCTCCTGGGAGCCTATTTGTATCCCACTAAAATCTGGGCATGTTTGAAAAATTCTTAAGTGTGGTTCTAATGCTAAAGAGAGGGGGGGGGGAGGGCAGCCCTGACGTGTGCCCCGTTCCAGTATGAAAGGGGTAGAATTAAAGCCATTAGTCGTGATGGTAGCGGAAGGAGCATCATATAAAGCATTGAATAAATTAAGTATTGGGACACCGAAGGAATGATCTTTCAAGAATCGTCTTAGGACCACGAGATGCGGTCAAAAGCCTTATTGGCATCGCAGATGAGTAAATCCGATGATTGAGTGCGGCTATTTGACGACCAGATTGCAGCCAGGCCTTTTCTGACGTTTTGCGTGGAGTGACGGCCCGTCAAAAACCCTGTTTGAGCGGGTGTGATAAACTGAGTTAGCGGAGCCTGCAGACGTCGAGCCATTTATAGCCAACAATTTCAAATCCGTATTTAACAGGGAAATTGGACGATAGGACGTTATTAGTAAAGGGTCTTTGTCTGGTTTAGGAATCATTATCATCCGGGACGCATTAAAGGAAGGTGGTGGGGCCTTTCCCTGCAGTATATTGTTGAATAAGGTAGTGAGATGGGGAACAAGATGGCCCTGTACCTGTATTTTGATTCCCATGCTTCCCTTTTTTTTTCCCTTTTCTTCATCTGTTGGAAAAAAAAAAGTGTGGTCTACAGTATCTTCGGTCAGTACGTCTGTTACGCACGCAGAGTGCGCTCAGACTGCGTTCGTCTGACATTAGTCTTCATAGATTCAAACGCCTTTTTGTTTTTTAAATTTTTTTTTTTTTTACCCTATGTATTCCTCAAGCATTTGTGAAACACTATTCGATTTTATTAATACGTAATTTTATGTGTGGCACATGGGTTCCTATAAATTGGCACTAGACTGGTCCTCTAATTCCTGAAGCAGTCCACATGCACCGTGACACTAGAGGCTGATCAGGATATTAAGCATAGAAAGTTTAAGGGCTCTATTAAATACTTTGCGCAAACGTTAATGCGTTTTTGTGCACGTGTTAACGCGAGGGGGAAAAACCCTTTGCGCAGAACGTCGTATTACAATGTCCGTGCAAAAAATGCACGTTAACCTCTACCGCTGGTTAGGGCTGTGCAATATTGACAAAATAATCATATTGCGATTTCTTGAATGAATATTGCGATTTTATTTGCGATTTAGCCAATTGTTTTTGCTTTTTCAAACATGCTACATACATTGTATTCAGTATTCAGCACATGGATACTGCCTCAGCACATGGATATACTGCCCCAGCACATGGATATACTGCCCCAGCACATGGATATACTGCCCCAGCACATGGATATACTGCCCCAGCACATGGATATACTGCCCCAGCACATGGATATACTGCCCCAGCACATGGATATACTGCCCCAGCACATGGATATACTGCCCCAGCACATGGATATACTGCCCCAGCACATGGATATACTGCCCCAGCACATGGATATACTGCCCCAGCACATGGATATACTGCCCCAGCACATGGATATACTGCCCCAGCACATGGATATACTGCCCCAGCACATGGATATACTGCCCCAGCACATGGATATACTGCCCCAGCACATGGATATACTGCCCCAGCACATGGATATACTGCCCCAGCACATGGATATACTGCCCCAGCACATGGATATACTGCCCCAGCACATGGATATACTGCCCCAGCACATGGATATACTGCCCCAGCACATGGATATACTGCCCCAGCACATGGATATACTGCCCCAGCACATGGATATACTGCCCCAGCACATGGATATACTGCCCCAGCACATGGATATACTGCCCCAGCACATGGATATACTGCCCCAGCACATGGATATACTGCCCCAGCACATGGATATACTGCCCCAGCACATGGATATACTGCCCCAGCACATGGATATACTGCCCCAGCACATGGATATACTGCCCCAGCACATGGATATACTGCCCCAGCACATGGATATACTGCCCCAGCTCATGGATATACTGCCCCAGCTCATGGATATACTGCCCCAGCTCATGGATATACTGCCCCAGCTCATGGATATACTGCCCCAGCTCATGGATATACTGCCCCAGCTCATGGATATACTGCCCCAGCTCATGGATATACTGCCCCAGCTCATGGATATACTGCCCCAGCTCATGGATATACTGCCCCAGCTCATGGATATACTGCCCCAGCTCATGGATATACTGCCCCAGCTCATGGATATACTGCCCCAGCTCATGGATATACTGCCCCAGCTCATGGATATACTGCCCCAGCTCATGGATATACTGCCCCAGCTCATGGATATACTGCCCCAGCTCATGGATATACTGCCCCAGCTCATGGATATACTGCCCCAGCTCATGGATATACTGCCCCAGCTCATGGATATACTGCCCCAGCTCATGGATATACTGCCCCAGCTCACCTCTGTGCGCCACGTGTTCGGCTCCCTGTTAACTTCTGGCGGCATGGAGCTTGGGCGCTCGCCTGGGGGAACCATGTGACGAGCCGCGAGAACGTGGCTCGTCACGTGGTTCCCCCTGCGAGCGCCCAAAGCACCATGCCGCCGGAAGTTAACAGGGAGCCGAAAATTGCAGCCTTATGCGATTTAGAAATTGCATGGTCGGAAATCGCGATTCGATTGCAATTAATTGCTGGTGAACCTGCGCAAACCCTTTGCGAGCGTAATGTACGTTGCGCATCCTATACTTAACATTGTGAGCGCAAATGGGTTTGTGCCCTGGTACGCAGATGGTATTACAATCTATGCGCAAATTTTAACAGACAACGTTTGCCGCATAATTGTAACGTCTTTGAAAAGCTGGTGTTAATGGCAAATCTGAACGTCCTGGCCGAAACCAAATACACCGGCCCGAGGAGGAAGGAAAAAAAAAATACAGCAAAGTAGAGATGCACCGATACTAGTACTTGGTACTCGTGCAAATGGCCCGATAACTCCCCCTGATACTGGAAGCCGGCGCTGGACCGGCTTGCCGGTATCCGCGGGGCTGGGGAAGCTGGCCGCGTGCATGAAAAGCACTCAGCCAGCGTTCCCCTCCGGCGGCCGCAATACTTGCCTAGCGGAGGGTAAGGTCACATGGCTGTGACGCTGCCTCCAGCCGAGATCTCGCTGGAGCCTCCCACGAGATCTTGGCTGGAGGCAGTCAAGGCCTACACAGCCCGAAGGCTGCGTTACAGCCATGCGACTGAAATCCATGGAGATTGTGTGTATTTTTATGAGGTCTGTTCTTATTGAAAAGTGTTCACGTGACATAAAATAAAAGTATCGGTACTCTTACTCGGTCTTTAACCCTTTTGCTGCTGAGGCATTTCCCGCCTCTGTGCTGAGGTCCTTTTTACCGATTTTGCTCATCATGTTTAAACGTGTTTTGAAGGCTTATTTTAGTATATGACCCAGACATATTATATATCGTTCTTTCCGGCAGACTTGGCAGATTCATAATGTCATTATTATATAACAAAAAATGCAACAAAATATGAATTTTCAATAATTTGCAACGTGTAAAGTGTTTTTCACATTTTAACATGCAAGCAATTGCGGTTCTATTTTGTATGGGGTGCACTTGTTAAAAAAATTAGAGATGGGGTCTCGTTACATTTCTTTTGGAAAATTACGCGATTTTTAACAAACGCACCGCATACAAAAATCGTTAGTGCAGCATCATTGTTCACATTATAATTGAAATGGGAACAATATTGCTGCATTAACGAACCAAAAAAAAGAAAAAAAAACTTGTTAAAAAAAAATGTTAAAATAAAACAAGTTTTTTTTTTTTTTTTTGGTGCTCTGGCCGATCCAATATCAAACATTAACCCCTAACTGCCACGGATCGGGAGATAGGGGGATTCCAACGAACCCCCTATCTCCGCCATTGGTGGCTGGCAGTTAGGGGTTAACTACAGGACTGGCGTCATCGTGCTATGCACGATGACGCCAGGCCTCAGTGGGCATTCCCGGAAGCTTGGCCGACATCCAAGATGTCGGCCAGCTCTGGGAAAGGATCACGAACCGGCGCTTTTCGGCGCCGATTCGTGATCCAGCCCCCATGGGGTTAATTCCAGGTACCGTTTGGAAGGGCAGGCTGTGGCCTTCCAAACGATGCCTGGATTAACCCCCGCAACGCCGGCGATCGGGAGGGAGAGAGGTCTGAAGGACGCGCCTCCTCCGCACATGCGGGGGGGGGGGGGGCGCCTGAATTAGGTGTCATCGCGGTGGCGGTTCCGGGTGCTGGGCTGACATCGGGGAACCTGGCCGAACGCTGGCCCCAAAGGGAGGACGCGCTCAGCGCGTCCACCGCAAGGAACGTTACCTGCAGGTGGACGCGCTGAGTGCGTCCTCCGCAGCGAAAGGGTTAAAGTGGTATCGGTGCATCCCTACTGCAAAGTAGTTACACATTCTACACCTACCCAAACAATAAAATTAAGAGTTTGCATGTTTTTATTATTGCTGCAGCATATACAGTGGCAAGAACAAATATGTGATCCCTTTGGGATTACGTGGAGTTTTGCATGAATTGGTCATAAAATGTGCTCTGATCTTCATCTAAGTCAAAACAATTTGAAAAACAGTCTGCTTAAAATAATACAACACAAACCTATGTTTTCATGTTTTTATTGAACAGAACATGTAAACATTCACAGTGCAGGGTGGAAAAAGTATGTGAACCTTTGGCCTGAATAACTGTTTGACCCTCCTTTGGCAGCCATAACCTCAACCAAACGTTTCCTGTAGTTGCAGATCAGACCTGCACAACGATCTGGAGTAATTTGTGCCACTCCTCTTCACAAAACTGTTTCAGTGTAGCAATATTCTTGGGATGTCTGGTGTGAATCGCTCTCTTAAGGTCATGCCACAGCATTTCAATCGGGTTGAGGTCAGGACTCTGACTGGGCTATCCAGAAGGCGTATTTTGTTTTGTTGAAGCCATTCTTTTGTTGAATTACTTGTATGCTTTGGGTCATTGTCCTGTTGCATCACCCATCCTCTGCGGAGCTTCAGTTGGTGGACAGATAGTCTTACGTTTTCCTTGCAAAATGTCTTGATAAACTCTGGAATTCATTTTTCCATCAATGACAACAATCAGTGCAGGCCCTCCCATGTTTTACAGTGGGGGTGAGGTTTATGAGGTTTTGATGTTGGTGTGCTGTGCCTTTTTTCTCCACACATAGTGTTGTGTGTTTTCCAAACCACTCAATTTTGGTTTCATCTGTCCACAGAATATTTTGCCAGTAGTGCTGTGGAACATCCAGGTGCTCTTTTGCAAACTTCAAACGTGCTGCAATATTCTTTTTGGACAGCAATGGCTTCCTCCGTGGTGTCCTCCCATGTACTCCATTCTTGTTTAATGTTTTCCTTATTGTAGATGTGACAACAAAAATGTTAGCATGTGCCAGAGATTTCTGTATGTCTTTAGCTGACACTCTAGGATTCTTCTTTACCTCATTAAGCATTCTGCGCTGTGCTCTTGCAGTCATCTTTACAGGACGACCACACCTAGGGAGAGTAGCAACAGTGCTGAACTTTCTCCATTTGTAGACCGTCTGTCTTACCGTGGACACATGAACATCAAGGCTTTTGGAGATACTTTTGTAACCCTTTCCAGCTTCATGCAAGTCAATAATTCTTGAACGTAGGTCTTCTGAGAGCTCTTTTCTGCAAGGCATGGTTCACATCAGGCAGTGCTTCTTGAAACCAGTAAACCCAAAACTGGTGTGTTTTTAAAGGGCAGGACAGCTTTCAGCAACACCTCTAATAATATCACACTGATTGGGCTCAAGGTTGGCTCACTCCTGGCTCCAATTGGCTCTTGGAGAAGTCATTAGGCTTGCGGTTCACATACTTTTTCCACCCTGCACTGTGAATGTTTACATGTTCTGTTCAATAAACACATGAAAACATACAATGTTTGTGTTGTATTCTTTTAAGCAGACTGTTTTTCAAATTGTTGTGACTTAGATGAAGATCAGAGCACATTTTATGACCAATTCATGCAAAACTCCACGTAATCCCAAAAGGTTCACATACTTTTTCTTGCAACTGTATACTCCGATTGCTTGTGACAGGCGCAAAAATTGAACAGGAGGCAATTGTGGTTCTTAATTCAGATTGGCTGAATCGCGTGAAAAAAAAGGTCCGCCCACCGATTTAATGTGCGCGTTTTTGCGCGTCTATTTTACGTGTTATTTTTTGACGGATGAAAAAATGCGCTCAGATTGTGATGCCAGCGTTAATTTACACGCGTTAACGTTAACTGCTTTTGCGCCCAGCAGTTAATAGAGCCCGAAGTATTTTCATCTCATGGGGTAAGTATTCAAAGCATTTAATTTTATTCTAATATTGGTTATCCACTGAAAACTAGTCTTTTCATTAAGATTGGGAGGGGGGTCCAGATTATCAGCCATGTCTGCCCTGAAAATAACCTTGTAGGTCATCGGCAAGGGTTACATTTGCTTTTGCCTTCGGTTACTCCATGTTCTTTTTAAATTATTCTTTTCCCTATTAAAAATTCAGAGGCAACAGGTGCAGCTTAACATGTCCCTCCTTTTGTTTTATTTAAAGCAGATGGCTTCTCTAGAGTTCATCGGATACTATTAAACCTGCTATTCTTCAGTGATCAAGCTGCTGGAATGTAGATCACTTGGGTTAGAGTCCAAGAATTGTGTATACGTACACTCTAACAGGGCTGTCAAACATGCCGTCCACGAGGTGGTTCTGGCCCTTGAAGACTTGAAATCTAGCCTCTAGTCCTTTTTTTTTTTTTTTTTTTTTATATACATTGGTTTCCCCCAGTCCTCAGAAAAACTCAAGATGCCCCCCCCCTCCCGGTCAGTGCCCGCCTCCTCCTGCCTTCTGCAAACCTTGTCTTCTCTTATTGTAAAGTACCTTTTAGGTTTAGGGATACCACAAAAAAATCAAGTGTTTTAAAGGGAAGGTGGTAAAGCAGCGACACATTATTTGCATGCATGACTGTGTACATTAACCTGTTAACGGCTGCACCGCCTTGCAGCACAGTGTTATTTCAAGACGGTGCGGTAGTGAATGGGTTAATGCACATGCCCATGCGATTACATAACACTTCGCTGGATTACCACCTGGCCTTTTAAACACACAGGGTGTGTTTCCAGCCATGTGGTGACGTATGTGCGCTCCTCACTGTTCGCCGAATTTTCCCCACTGCCTCAACACTGACTAACGTGTGTTTTAGGGCATGTGGTGACGTCAGTATGCATGACGTGTGTGTGTGTGTGTGGCGGTTCGCTTATTTTTCCACTGCGGATCATGCCAACAGCTGATCCATGTCACTTCCGGGGCCGTGGGTTCGTTCGTTTAGCAAGTTCACTAGCTGGGCAGAACACTGGAACAGGAGCATTGTGGAAAAGTTGGTATGCTTTGACTGTGAGGGTTGTCCACTAAGGCTAGCGTCAGACTAACGTAGTCATCACGTCCATGTCTTAGCTTTGATTTGTGATCAATAGAGACCAACAAACGAAGTACATGCGCACTGAAGTGCGCACTCACCACGCAGGAGGCAACGGAAGCCATTTAGGCCTTGATGTAAAAGCGCTACGATGGACGCCCAGAGTGCTCCGCATCCGCGTAGCGGCCTTTGTGCGTGATGTCGTGACGTCAGACGCAGCGTATTTGCGACGCCCCTCATGTTGCGCTCAGTGTTTTTTTTGTTTGGTCTGGCTGATTGTACCTGTCATTTAATCTTTGTTTCCCATATTTCCTTTTTTTTTCTTTCTACATCCGTCAAAAAAAAAAACACGGACCATGTGGTGTCTACAGTATCTTACGTCAGTATGTACGTAGGTTGTGCACGCAAGCAGAGTGCGCTCAGACTGCGTTCGTCTGACAGCGGAAAATCAGTGTTTTCCAAACCTGTCCACGGACCCCCCCCCCCAACAGGCCAGATTTTAAGGATTACCTTGAGGAAAAGCAGACTGAATCCTGCAATCACTGAGCAGGAAATCATATCACCTGTGCTGTGCTTCACATATCTGGAAAACCTGGCCTGTCAGCGGGTCCTAAGGACAGGTTTGGGAAACCCTGCATTAATGGTGGTGTTTAGCATTGCTGTAATCCCAAGAGGGAAATTCATTTTAAGAGGTGAGATTTCACCACAAGTTTCCACCCACTAATGTTCCTTGTCCCCCCCCCCCCCCTCCCATATGTTCTGGGTTGCTGAAGTTTATCGCAGTTGCAAGAGTGGTGATCTTCATCCGTGTTCACAAGCACTAAACTGCTTTGGTGAGCACTGTATGTCCTGTGGCATTAATACAACCTGCTGGGATGGCCCAATGGCATGACTGTGTGATCTAAGAGCCTCCATGCTTCCAATGGAACTTCTACCAAAGATCTACAGTCAGGTCCAGAAATACTGGGACATCAGCAAAAATCTAACATCTTTGGCTCTATACACCACCACAATGGAGTTGGAATGAAACCAACACAATGTGCTTTAACTGCAGACTGTCAGCTTTAATTTAAGGGTATGTACATCCAACTCAGGTGAACGGTGTAGGACTTACAGCAGTTTGCAGATGTGCCTCCCACTTGTTAAGGGACCAAAGGTAATGGGACAGAATAATTATCATAAATCAAACTTTCTATTCTTAATACTTGGTTGCAAATCCTTTGCAGTCAATCACAGCCTGAAGTCTGGAACGCATAGACATCACGAGACGCTGGGTTTCATCCCTGGTGATGCTCTGCCAGGCCTCTACTGCAACGGTCTTCAGTTCCTGCTTGTTCTTGGCATTTTCCCTTCAGTTTTGTCTTCAAGTGAAATGCATGCTTAATGGGATTCAGGTCAGGTGATTGACTTGGCCATTGCATAACATTCCACTTCTGTCCCTTCAAAAACTCTTTGGTTGCTTTTGCAGTATGCTTTGGGTCATTGTCCATCTGCACTATGAAGCGCTGTCCAATGAGTTCTGCCACATTTGGCTGAATGTGAGCAGATATATTGCCCGAAACACTTCAGAATTCATCCTGCTGCTTTTGTCAGCAGTCACATCATCAATAAATACAAGAGAACCAGTTCCATTGGCAGCCATACATGCCCACGCCATGACACTACCACCACCATGCTTCACTGATGAGGTGGTATGCTTAGGATCATGAGCAGTTCCTTTCCTTCTCCATACTCTTCTCTTTACATCACTCTGGTACAAGTTGATCTTGGTCTCATCTGCCCATAGGATCTTGTTCCAGAACTGTGAAGGATTTGTTAGGTGTTGTTTGGAAAACTCTAATCTGGCCTTCCTGTTTTTGAGGCTCACCAATGGTTTACATCTTGTGGTGAACACTCTGTATTCACTCTGAAGTCTTCTCTTGATTGTTGACTTTGACACACATACACCTACCTCCTGGAGAGTGTTCTTGATCTGGCCACCTGTTGTGAAGGGTGTTTTCTTCACCAGGGAAAGAATTCTTCGGTCATCCACCAGTTTTCCGTGGTCTCCCGGGTCTTTTGGTGTTGCTGAGCTCACCGGTGCGTTCCTTCTTTTTGAGAATGTTTCAAACAGTTGTTTTGGCCACGCTTAATGTTCTTGCTATCTCTCTTATGGGTTTGTTTTGTTATTCTTCAGCCTAATGATGGCTTGCTTCACTGATAGTGACAGCTCTTTGGATCTCATCTTGAGAGTTGACAGCAACAGATTCCAAATACAAATAGCACACTTGAAATGAACTCTGGGCCTTTTATCTGCACATTGTAATTGGGGTAATGAGGGAATATCACACCTGGCCATGGAACAGCTGAGAAGCCAATTGTCCCATTTACCTTTTGGTCCCTTAACAAGTGGGAGGCACATCTTCAAACTGCTGTAAGTCCTACACCGTTCACCTGAGTTGGCTGTACATACCCTCAAATTAAAGCTGACAGTCTGCAGTTTAAGCACATTGTGTTTGTTTCATTCCAACTCCATTGTGGTGGTGTATAGAGCCAAAGATGTTAGAATTTATGTCGCTGTCCCAGTATTTCTGGACCTGACTATCTCTCAGAGTGAGCTTAAAAGCCTCCACATAGCAAATAAAGTTTATAATGTGTAAAATAGAGATCTCGCTGCCTTTTTTTTTTAAAAAAAAAATATATATTTAAGAATAATAAGTGACCAAGTTGATGTTTAAAGGCACACTCTAGGCTAAAAATCCCCCCCCCTTTTTTTTTTTTTCATAAAAATATACCTATTCACTACCTAGTTATTGTGTGTGTGTGTGTGATATATATATATTTTTAAATGTAATACTTGCCCTAAAAACCACTGGTTTCCAACAACGTCTTTTTTATTTTTTATACTCCCTTCCCTCTTCCGTTCACGTCCTGAAAATGTTGAACTTGGCTAATGGTTTGTGAGAAGTGTGTCTCTCACGTAAGCCAGCCAATCAGCAGGCTTTATCTTCTTCTTGGACTAGTGTTAGGCGCAAGAGGATGCAACACTAATCCCAGCCGCAGGCTATGCTGGCCGCTCTCTGCCGCCAGCTACTGCGGCGAGTTGGAGACGTCATCGCGCTGAAAGCGCTATGACGTCTCCTACTCGGCAATAGTCTGCAGAAGCGGGAAATATCAATCCCGCTCTGCTGACTGACGGCTGGGAGGGCGGAGTAAACTCCTCTGCGTCTCTTCAGCTGTTTTCAGCTGTTTCAGCCGATCGGCTGAGCGGAGGGAGGTGGGGGGGGGGAGACAAGGGCATACTCAGGGCATCATGACCACCTAAAAAAAAAGCTTAGGTGGTCATGTTGCCTAGAGTATCCCTTTTAAGCTCCTGCAAGGAGTTTTCGTCAGGACAACTTGGTCAATTTTAATTATGTTTAAACTAATTTTGTTATAGTGCAGGCTCTAAATTGCCTTATCTTTCAAGTTAAGCACCGGGCACTTTAAATTGTGGGAGTGCAGGCAATTGATTCAATTTTATATAGAATCTACAAAAAATGGGACTTGGCAAAAAACTATCAACGTTTCAGAAATTCCACAATTCTTTCATCAGGACACGTTCATTAGACAATTACTAAACCTATATAGGTGTGACTTTTTTTTTTTTGTAATTGTCTAAAGAACATGTCCTGGTGGAAGAAATATGGAATTTCTGAAACCTTGATAGACTGTAGCACATGTTCTTTAATTTTTTTTTGCCAAGTCCCAGGAGTGCTGGTTTTGTAGATCTGCTGGATAGTTCTGACCCGGGCAATAATGAAGTCCTCAGGTGCAAGAAAAACTTTGCTTATGTGTAATAAATTGGATATGTCTCGCCTCCTAAAAATTGTCAAAGGGTGTTTGTTAACATTCAAGTAATAAATAATAAAACAATCTGACATTTTCTAGATAGAATTGGTAGTGTAATAGACTGTAGGGTCCACCTCCGCTTGGCAATCTAGCTTCAACCTTTTTTTATCATTCTTGCATTCTGGGATGGTTTGTTACAGGTTTGTGTGCTTTATCAAAATCTATCAATTCTTTTATGTTTCTTTTTTTCTCTCTATGAAGAGCATAGCAGAGGTCTTCAGATGTTTCATATGCATGGAGAAGTTGCGAGATGCCCGTCTCTGCCCACATTGCTCCAAACTCTGCTGTTTCAGCTGTATAAGAGTAAGTACCTTGTGTCCGGTTTCTGTTGCATGAGGATTTTTTCTGTACCATGTAAACTAAATGCAAAGTTTATTAACCATAAACAGAGCTGTTCTGTCGCTTTTGCCAAGCTGTACCTGATCTGAATCGACAGAGGTTCTTGAATTATGGCAAAAATGATTTTTACCCCCCCCCCATATTTAAAGAGGTGACAGTTGGCTAAATCGACGCACTGGACTTGATTTTTTTTTTTATTTTTTTTTTTAGAGATGGCTGACAGAACAAAGAGCCCAGTGCCCTCATTGCAGGTAAGATTGTTTTTCTTTATTGCATAACAATTTTCACTTGTTTAAAATGATTAAAAATATGTCCAGCAAAGTTGTGGGGATTTTAAGGGTCTATTCACAAAGCACTGAAATGTCGTGCATAGATTTTTAGCTGTACTTCAGTTATTCCATTTCACTAACTGCAAAATTGGCATCGATGAATTCTGCTGACGTGGTGGTGGGGGGGGGGGTACAACTCTCCTATCCTCCTGATAGGTGTTTAACCCCCTAACCGCTGAGCCATTTGTGCTGAACTCCTTTTGTTCTGAGCTCATTTTGTGCTCAAGTCATGTTTTCTATAGATGTCGGACATATAATATATCCTTTTCAGCAAAATATGTCTTTTCCTGTCAGAATGCTAGAACAAAGTTTTGTTTTTTAGATTATCATCCAAACCTTTGGTCATAGATTCTGTAGAATACTCTTAAGGGGGGAAAAAAAAAATTATTAGAAATGGGAACTTGTTACTGTATTTTTCTGAGAAAATATGCAGTTTCATAAAACACAATCTTCTAAAATATACAAGCGAAAAATTTCCTATGTCTAAAACACTGACCATGCTCCCGGCGTGGGTAATGAGGTTCGTTAATGGCAGTGGTATTACTCCTTTTCTACGAGACAAATGGATAATGACATTGCTTTGCAACAAAATATATATAAAAAAATCTTAAAATAAAAAATTTAAAAAATAAATTTACGTTTTGCATGGTCATGTTGCATATATTTAGAAAGGCCAGACTTAGACGTGTCCAATGACGCCTAACAACATGACTGGAGTGTAAATAATGAAAATACAAAGGACCCCTGCTGTCCTCGCAGCAGTGGGGCTGCTTGTGTATTAGATGAACATTTGGTCCTGGCGTGGGAAATGAGAAGATGAGTTATAGAAGCAAACAATGCAACTTAACTAAGTTAAAGCACTCAATGCCGCCCCCCCCACCCCATATATCTCCCGGGGAGGGTCTTGGAGTATTCAGCACTAAGTGCAGCGGCTTAGCTTCTTCTTGAAACTCCGATCCAAAAGGGTTGACTCGAGCTTCAGGCTCTGAGAACAGGAAGAGGGAACCAATTTGGATTGGCTGGACTCTCCATGGTGCATCCAACTTTCTCGTGACAAGCCCCAGCCCATGAAAGCCAACAGCATGTCATATCTGGAGGATTCAAGACCTGTGCTGGGGACAAGGTAGTTTTAAGCATAACTAAAACTGGATGAGGGGACAGAGGGGATAATGCTTAGCTGTCATGTTCCCCCTTTTCAATTATTTTCGTTTAATAATAGACCAGGTGCAAACAAGTATATCAAAATGCAGCAGAATGATAAAGTCCTTTTAAAACAGACCATAGTAACAGTACATAGGAACAGTACATGTTATCAACTGTACAGGCAAGGACGGGGCCTCAGAACCTAAGCACATACTAAGGCCA
This sequence comes from Leptobrachium leishanense, assembly GCA_009667805.1. Lineage (NCBI taxonomy): Eukaryota > Metazoa > Chordata > Amphibia > Anura > Megophryidae > Leptobrachium > Leptobrachium leishanense. Next base: position 262,121,041 of record CM019064.1, read on the forward strand.
CATGTAGGGAAAGATGCAACCTACTTAAACTAAATTGACATTAGATCAATGAAATGTCATCCATAAAAAAAATGCAAAGACCCAAAGCTATAAAACCTAGTGGCAGGAAGCTAGAAACTGAGGTCTTTGTCAGAGTATACCAATGGGATTGGAGGATGGCCTCGAAAAACGTTAGTAAAGTATGCAAGATTAATATCAAAAAATCTCCTTTGAGGATCGACTATCAGCCAGTAACATAAGGGGGGGACCAATGCAGAAATAACGCCTTAGTTTTATCCTTCTGATGTAAGGATGCCTCCATCCAATAATATAGAATAAATTCTTTCTTAAACCATTTGAGAGGCGTGGGGGAAAATCCAGTGTGAAAAATGCCCCCCTTTTCAGCCAGCAAGCTAAGGCAAAACGTTTTTTATTTTACTTAGTGGTAGGTTGAGTTGGAATCGCAGGGTAATTGTTAAAAATGGCTCCTTCAGGAATAGAGGGAATTTTGTGTAATACAGAGGAACCGAACTGTCAAATGGAGTTCCAAAACAGTTGAACAGACAAGACCATAGGCAATGCCATAAATCCGCAGAGGGGTGGTGGCACTTAAACCGTCTTTCTAGTGGGTGCCATATACGCCCGATGGAGTTTGTAAAACCTTTTCCAACAACTAGCAGACGGAATGAGTTCAAGAAGTGATCTTGGACTTGATCAAGTTCTGAGGGTTGAGCGTCAAGGAAAACAGCAATTTCGTGATCCCTTTCCGTGTAATGATTTGTAGGTGACGGACGCAGCCTTTAAAAGGGCATACATACAAGCGGTAGAGAGTGACACCTGCAATGCAAGTTTTGGTAGTTTGAAGTAGTTGATTATTCTGGCTATGGGGCAGCTGAGTGTTGGTGAAAAAGCACTATCAGAGATCTTGAGGATATCATGGCTTGTTCAAAAGTGTGATCTACATAATACCCATGTAGCCAATCCGTAACGTATCCATATGGGGCTGCCAGACTATATTGAATAGGTTGGGGAAATGAATGCACCCCTCCCTCCACATAAGCGACTGCTGAAGGCTAAGGAGCGAGATAAGAGTTTGGCCAGCTAAATAAAGATGGCAAATAGCTGTTTTAGTACTTTCAGCTCAGGTTTTCCAAAGCAGGATGGGCAAATTCTGTAAAGGATAAAGTAGTTTATGGAGCAGTCATTTTTAAAGAGAAATGCTCAACTGATGTAGGAAAGTGGACGTTAGAGCCAAGCGGTCAAAAATGCTTTAATCTATACAGCTGTTATATCCGCAGATAAAATAATCCCCAAATTATTCAAATAGGGGGCCTGTGTCCATTGAAACGGGAACAGTCACCACAAGGTTTGGGCCCCAATGAGAGGGCCATACTCTTGTCATAATTTTGAATCCAGACCCAACATGAAAAGATTCTAATAGGGAAAGCAAGTGGGGTACATCTGAAGCCAGGTTGGTAAAAATAAAAGATTATAGGCAAAGGCTACCACTTTTTAGCGTGACTGTTGGACTCCGATGCATGCTAGCTATGTCTCCTTTGGAATCTTGTACAGCGAAGCAGTTAAAGGGCTAGATTAAATAAAAGCTGGGACAATGGGTAGCCTTGCGGAGTGCCCCGCTCCAGTATGGAGCAGAATTTAATCCGTTCACTGTAACCACTGATGGGCAGTTCTAAAACGGCAAAACAGTGCAGTGCGAGAAACTCCCAAAATAGTGAATTTTAATAAATGGGAAATTCTAAAGTCCTTATCGGCATCACCGTTTAGAAGTATGTTCGTGGAAGGGAGGACAACAAAATGGCTGCCAGGGCCTTACAGCTATATTTAATAGAATGGCACCCATGCAGGAAAGCGGTTTGGGATGGACCTATCATACTTGCCAGCTGGGTTTGTAGACCTCTGGCCATAATTGTAGAGAAAAGGGCTGCAGCCCTATACGATGTGAGTAGGGGTCTTACCAGGTTCGGGGAGGACTACCAGACTGGCTTCATTAACTACTGGAACGTGAAGAATGTGCATGGAGCGTTCTCCCGTTTCACTCCCTTGCGTGGAGGAGGCTTCACGCACCTCTTCATTGTCTTTACCATGTCTAGATTTTGTTGCCTATAGGTAAACTGTAACTTTACTGCTTGACATGGAGCAGTGGAAATTAAGTCTAAGGTATCTACATGTTGAACCCCCCCCCCCCAAAATTAGCAAATATTAATGCAGTGCATTGTGCTCTGGGGAAAATGGATTTTATACTTTGATCTTCTGCTAATAAGCCGTCCTTTGGTCTGAAGAATCGCCTGTTTAGAATTAATTGATGTGGATTAACCTTATTACTGTATATCTAAACATGGGGATGCAAATTTGTCCTGGTGTGTGGTTACTATTGTTTCTATGGAATGCTTTTAGTTGCATGTCTTCGTAGACTGCCTAATTTGTGCAAAAATTTTAGTTTTTTGTTTTTAGAACATTGACTCATTCTAGGTATATTTCAAGCAGACTCCGTTGGCCAACTGGTTGTAAATTTTTTTATTTTTTAGAATAGTCTGATCGTGACTAGATCATTGTTGGTGAGCTGAGCAATGGTGACTTTAGTCAAAGTTGATAGGAACATGCACAAACCATAAGAATTGTTGCAAGCGTATGGTGTCCTAGCCTTTTCTTGTAATGTTGCTCAGTCACTTTTATGGACTGGTGTGAAGCTCACGGTCATTTGTTTTTTCTCGCAGAGCGCCTCTACAGCTACGGGAACTGGTTAACTGCAGATGGGCAGAAGAGGTTACGCAGCAGCTTGACACACTACAGCTGTGCAGTCTTAACAAGCATGAGGAAAATGAGAAGGACAAGTAAGCAGAAAATTAGAGCTATCTCTCTATATCCATACATACAATGTCATTAAGTACATGAACGGCAGAACTGACACCGTTGAAATAGGAACAAAAGAAAATTTGTAGGTGGTGAGATCTGACCAAGCCACAACGGGAGTGCGCTGTAGGCCTAGAGTTGTCACCTTTTCTTCAAGCCACACCGAACACTCTAGCACTGCATGGCAAAATATTTTTGCTGCTCACATATATACGCTCAGTCATGCACCTAATTTATACATGCATGCCTTTCCCCTTCACATCCCATTGCAGCCCCATTCGCCCCTAACCTCAAATTAGTGTTTTTAACCCCAATCTTCCTCATACTGTACATACAGGTGAAAAAGGGGTAGGGGGGGGGGTGTGAGAGTGAGGATTGTGACAGTGAGCCCTGCTTGTTTATATCCCTGGCAGGACCTGGGTGACACAGGCACACTGTAGCTGCTGGCTCCACAGTCTGTCCCCTTGGTACGCTGCATGCTGAAGGAGCTGGGCCGCGTCTCTTGGATTCAGGAGACGGACTATGCAGGGCCGGGTGCCTGTCCCCTTCTGCAACCCTGCTTGACTGGTTAATGTAGCTAGCCCCGACATCCCAAACCTGTACAGAGGTTTTAAAACCCGTACAGTCCAGGTAGTAATACGGTTGTGCTGTTCCTACATGAAAACCTGATATATTTTGTAGTTTTAATTAAAATATGTAGGGCATCAGTCTTTAGTAATCTTTTCCCAGCTGTAGTAAGCACACATAAAATATTTACTTCAGTGTTTTGTGCATGTATAAAATGTACTATATAAACAAAAAAGATCTAACTTTATATACTTTATCGAATCTGTCAGATTTTATTTTTCTTCCCCCACCATATAATTTTTTGAGGGAGAACTCTTGTCTTCTGCAGGTGTGAAAATCATCATGAAAAGCTCAGTGTATTTTGTTGGACGTGTAAGATTTGCATCTGCCACCAGTGTGCACTTTGGGGAGGGATGGTACGTATCTTGCCATTTCTGCTTGCTGGCATTTTCTTCTGGATTTGGCAAAGTTTTATAAAAGTATGCAATAGCAGAATATGATCTCGATTGTGTGTGGCGGTGTGTATGTCTGTGTGTATAATTTTAACATTTGTTTTGACTGTATTAGAATGTCTGTCATTGATGTATTGCATTTATTACAGAATTTTTACAATAAGTCGTTTTTTCTTCTCTAGCACGGGGGTCACACCTTCAAACCTTTGGCTGAAATTTATGAACAGCATGTTACGAAAGTGAACGAAGAAGTGGCAAAACTCCGCCGCAGGCTAATGGAACTAATTAGTCTTGTCCAAGAAGTGGTATGTAAATTACAAGCTGTACGAAGATTGTTAAAATGAACCCTTAACCTCCATTCCTCCTAGCTGCAGGAAGAATGAAGCGTAGGTTAGTGTTTGGCATAGCATGTCATTTTCTTTTCCTGCTGATGTTCATACTGGCTATCAGTCGTGGGTCACACAGGGTTATTCAAAGAGAATCAAAGTCACTGCATGTTCGGTGACTTTTCGTTCTCTTCAATTCGACGTGATTTGGCGAACCCATTTCGGCGACTCTGCGGTGTATTCCGCCAGCACCACAGGGCCGTCGTAATGCAGGGAAAAGCCAACAAAAACCTGACTAACACTCACTGCAAAACCCGGCGAAGGCACACCAAAACCTGCAAAAACATCTGGATTAACCCCGCCGAACACGCCAGAAAAACTCAGAGCAGAAGCCAATCGCAGAGCAGCCACCGGAAAAACCCGACACCGCAGACGAATGGAGGGAGGAAAAAAAGGTACGCTTGAATGTTTGAAAAGTGAAACGCTGTTTGCAAAGAAACTACAGAACGAAAATGTCTGAAATTTACATCTAAGATCCAATGAATGATAATAAAAAGGTCTGTTACAGAAAGATTTAAAAAAAGTTTGCAAAAAATGCCTAAAAAAAATCTAAAGACATTTTACTGCAGAATATTCCAATCAACAGTTTATTAGATATTAAAACGAGAATATTTTTAACATTGAAGCTTATGGGATTCACCTGAATAAACCTGTCGCATGAAACCACCGAATGGCAGGGCATTTCGTCAACTTTTCACTGCTGGTTTGTGTTATCTGAATAGACGAAGCATTGCTTCTCTATGGGGAATTCACTGCCCTCGAACAGGCACCGTATGTGCAGGCAATTCGCCAACATTTGGTGAACTGCCTGCTCTCTGGATAGCCAAATGGCCAGGAAAGGTAACCGTATGCTGAATGTTCGGTTACCTTTTGGCCCCAATTCGGATTTCTTTGAATAACCCTGATAGACGTAAATAGTGTTGTTTAAGTGAATAGTTAAATGTATGAAATTTTATTTATTTGCAAAGTGTTTTACCAGGAAGGATACATTGAGATTTCCCTCGTTTTCAAGTATGTCCGTTTTCAGTTGAGAAAGGTTTCCTTCCGACTTGACAGCATTACTCGCATGTGTGGTTTCCATCCTGTATGCCCTAGGCAGGTTGAGGTTTCACAGGTGGAACCCAAGGAAGTTCATACACTTCCTTATCCACAAACCCATAACTTTGAAATGGCCAATCTATGCGTTTGATGTACTGAAAGTACAGTAGCGATCAAATTTATTTTTACCCCCCCCCCCCCCCCCCCTCTCCTTCCTGGAGAATACACAAGTATGCCTGTATAGGGATTTTCTGTTCGAATGCAGCCACAGTTTGCGATTGAAGACTGGGACATGCGTGGTGGTATCCGTTTTGATGTAAAGTTTAAAAGCACACGGTCTTCTTACAAGTGACTTGTCATATTCTGCAAAAAATTTTTAAACAAGTTGAAGAGCGAAAGCGATATGAAAAGCGCATCTTGAATTTCCAGTTTCTGTACAGAATTTTACTCTTGGTGATCTAAAACTGCCGTTCCTTTACATATATCAGGTCTTCAAGACCTTATGGACAAGAAAACACATTTGAAAACCTTTTTAGACTCTTGCTCAAGTCGAGTCTAATATGGCTAGTTACTGTACTTTGTCCTCCTGGAGCCCAGAACATCTGGTTGGAATCCCTGGAGAGAGCATTGTCCTGGGAAATCATTGAGAATCCAGTTAAAATTTTCACCATTTTGATATTTAGATTTTTTTTTTTTTTTTTATGGGATTCATCGCAATCTCAACTTAGTCTAGAATGATCCATGTCTTCAGTGGCAAGATGAGCGTTCTGGCTCAATTCTTGGGAGGCTAGATGTCCTTGAAGATCTGTTTGTGTAATTTACTGTTTGAATTAAGGATGTACCGATACCACTTTAAGACCGAGTACCGATACCTTTTTAAAAAGTACTCACCGATACCGAGACTTTTATTTTATGTCATGTGACCACTTTCCAATAAGAGCAGACCTCATATAAAAATGCCGCAGCTCACATGTATATACCCCCCTGTGTGTGTGTGTGTGTATATATCTATATCCCCCAGCTCGAACGCTGGGGAAGCTGGCTGCGTGCATGAAAAGCACGCGGCCAGTGTTCCCCTTCCGAAGGTCCGGTCGTGCTGCTGTGATGCGTTCACGTGTCCGCCGGGGGCATCTGTGACACTGCCTCTCGGCTGGAGGCAGCGTCACCGAAGCGCTGGCGACCACGTGATAGTGCCACAGCAGCGCGGCCGGACCTTCGGAAGGGTTGAGTATTGCAGCTGCTGGATTGGAACGCTGGCCGTGTGCTTTTCATGCACGCGGCCAGCTTCCCCCAGCCCGTGGATACCGGCAAGCCGGCCCAGCGCTGGCTTCTGATATGGGGGGGGGGGGGGGGGGGGTGTGTGTGTGTGTGTGTGGCCATTTGCATGAGTATGAAGTACTCGTGCAAACGGCCGTATCGGCACCAATACTAGTATCTGTATCGTGCATCCCCCTACTTTGAATCTCAAACCTTTTGGAGCAGCGTTTTATGTATTAAACGCATGACTGAAGGTAAAAAGTTTTACCCCAGAAAAGATTGGAAATGGTACTATATAGATATATATATATATATTATCTATCTGGTTTGCTACTGCTGGGGATTTCGGGGCTTTGCATTTTTATGGATGATTAATGATAATGAATAATGCAGATTCTTTTCTGTAACGGATAGCATGGATGCAATAATTTAGGTAGTTTAGAAGTTTATCCATAATTGTCTGTGATCTCTCCACCATATTGGCTGGCAAACCCTTTAGTAAATATGGTGCTTAGATCTGTGCCTTTCATATCTTTCCTGCTACTAAAAATACTCAGGAGAATTGGCAGAAGTGAAAATTCTAGGTCAAAATAGCCAAACCATAAAAGTTCTCTTTTTTTTATCTCCCTTCCAAATCGGCTATTTGGTCTAGATTGTTCTCTTGTCCTGACAGTTCTCCTTTCACCCTTGATGAACAGACCTGCAAGTCCTTGTGTGCGGTGTGGTGTGTCCATTTTCTTTTTTACTATTCTGTACATATTTCCATTTATGCACAAATATAATAATGCTGAAATATTAAGGTTTTGCTGACATTCATTCATTACTGATGTAGCTCTCCTTTACATTTGGGAGGCAGCAGAATGTACCATTGCTACTGCCTGATCAAATTTTGTATGTTAAAAGATTTATTTTTTTCCTCCAAAAATGGAAAATAAAGTCATTGTAAACTTGAATTAACACCAACATTGTTCACAGGAAAGAAATGTTGAAGCTGTGCGGGTTGCGAAGGATGAGCGTGTACGGGAGATTCGTAATACTGTTGAAATGATGATTGCAAGGCTTGACACTCAACTTAAAAACAAGCTTATTACACTCATGGGTGAGTTATGTCTTAATTTAGAATGTTTTTAGTATGGTAAACTTTGTCTTACGTTGACAATTTTACTGTATTGCCGAGTATTAATGTACATGGATCCAATGTAAACGACATATTTTTATAGGACCAATTGGAATTCTGCATGATGTTTACATGTGGTAGATGGGTAATATTCATATTTCCGAGTTAGTCTTGATCATTATTTTATTAGCCTTTATATAACACCACAAATTCTGCATCGCTTTACAAGATCAGTTGCTATCAAAATGAAGGGTTTTCTTTTTTTTTTCTGGGACCATGTCTATATTTCCATTTATAAAATGAGCAATACCACTGCCATTATAAACATTCTAATTTCCCACGCCAGGAGCTAGTTCTTGGGTTTTATACATATACAGTAAAACCTTGGTTTGAGAGCGTTTTGCAAGAAGAGTAACACTATTTTTTTATAAATTTTAACTTTTATAAACGAGTGAGGTCTTGTAATACGAGCAGTATGTACGCTTTGGCTGCCGCTTGTCATGTCACAACTGAGGCTGTGGTCACAAGTGCACCGAGTTCATTCGTGTGACATTTTCCTCACTGCGTCAGTCGCAGGATTCTGGTAGCTTGACGGGGAGGGCCACACGGTGTAACGTTTAATAGTATCGCAGTGGTTCCCCTGTGCGGAGGACGCGCTGAGCGCGTCCTTGCACAGGGGGTAGCAATTAGGCGGTAGTCCAGCCGATCACTGCGACCCCCCCCCCCCCAGTGCGGGCTGACATCTTAATTGGTTTATTTTTTATTTTTCAACAAGCGCTCCACATAGAACATATAACCACAAACGCTCACATGATAAAATGAGAAAAAAAAACAACTTTACAGGCTGTAAATTATTGACAATTCAAATTTTATTGCATTTTTCGTTATAATATAAAGTCAGGACATGATGTATACATATAATAAGGATCTATTATGACTCTGCCGGAAAGAACGATATATAATTTGTCTGGGTGGTATAATAAAATGTGGCTTCAAAACTCGTTTAAACCTGATTAGCTCAGCACACAGGCGTGAAATGGCTCAGAAGTGAAAGGGTTAACCATGATGACCAAAAATGGTATGGTGAAAATGAACTCTGCACATGTGTGAAATGGCTCAGCAGCAAAGGGGTTAATCTTGTTGTGATGTTGGCTTTCACTTCAAATGAGCACAGAATTGTAAAAATACAAAGATAATTTTGACGATTAGTATACAATATAATGGCAACTACTCCTAATATAGGCTGGCGTGTATTGATTCAAGAGATTGAAAGGATCGAATACATAAAGGAACAACTATGTTACTGCTCATGCGACTGACAGAAGTGTTTATTGATGGAATGTCATGTTTTGTCCATGTAGACTTGAAAATATATAGATTTATGAGTGGATGGTTAATGTCAGTTTATTGTTGACTGGTAGTTTTTGTATTTTTTTTAAAACCTAGAAATAAAGGTGAGTTTTGAGTTCTGTTTAATTTTTCAGGCCAGAAGACCTCTCTAACTCAGGAAACGGAGCTGCTAGAGTCCCTCCTGCAAGAAGTGGAGCATCAGGTGAGCAAGCCATTCTTAGGTTGTGTAATTAATGTAACTGCAGTGCTCCACTATTGCTGAATGTCAGGTTTTGTTCTTGAGATCCACCGCCATCAGGGCATTACGCCCCATGCTGCCGTAAGGGGCCCGGGCCCCCATCGGCAGCGGCGTCACCCTTTTGCAGCTCCGGTATCGGACTCGGAATCCGGAGCTGTGTCTCTGCTGCAGGAGCCGGAGGAGACACTGTGTCTCCTCCGGCTCCTGGCAGCTTCGCTGGCTTGGCAGGGCCAAGCAGCGTGTGGGGGCCTCCCAAGCACGTTGCTTTGGCTCCGCCTCTCCACTCCGTCTGAGGCGCGACGCTTCACTGAGGGCCCGGGCTGAAGACGACAAGAAGAAAAGAGTGAAGAAAAGGAGAAGATTGAAGTAAAGGAAAAGAAGAGCTGAAGGAAGGAAGACAGCGGAGTGGTGAGCCAGGGCCTGGCCCTGGCCCAGACCCCGACCAAGGCCCAGCCGGGGGGCCCCCATCGTGCGGTTTAGTAAGGGCCCCATTTCTGATGGCTGCCCTGTCCACCACTTCTGGTTGTACCAGCTGTTTCCCTTCATTCTTGTTTCACTGACAGTGAACACATTAGAAGCATGGGGCTGGCCCAAATTGACACGGACTACTTTGCTTCATTGACACAGCATTACAAATCTGTTCATTAACTAGTTTCTTGCAATGGTCTGGTATGACCGTGTAGTTGGTCAGACATCTGCGATGAAAGGAACACTACTACGAACATAAGCTGTAACTAGATTACTTGTGCATTGCAAAAAAAAAACCATTATAAAACACATGCTGTTTTTTTCTTTCTTTGAATTAATTGCAAATAAAAAGATAAAAACACATAACTTTATTATTTATCGCCTGCTTTCAATTTTTTTTGTGAATTTTTCCCAGGACGCAATATTTACCAAAATCTCAGTTGCAACGTGAAACCTCTGCCGTAATAGACGGTAGTAAAGTGGCAATGGAGTGCAAAAGGGAATGTTTAGTCAAAGCTGCTCCATTGTGTTGTCTATCATACCCATGATAAGAGATGTTCAGCTGGATGAGATATGATGGTGGACTATGAAGACGTTACTTTACCCCCCCCCCCCCCCCGTGATGTCCTAGGCATACATCCCACTGTGTGTGTACTCAATTCTATGACAAATTCCACACAGTGGGAAGCAAGAGCTGTAAAGATACTGTGAGGACTGTTTACAACACAAAATGGATGCATACGGTGAAACAAAGTAAAATATTATCTAAACCTACCAGAGAAAAACAACGTAAATGTGCGATATCAACATAAAATAAACGCAATAACTTTTTTTTTTTTTTGTTACTGTCCCTTGAGGATTTCATTGAAATGTTGCCACCCTGCAATGTCCATCTGATCGGGCCATGATTAGTATAATGGGTTCACCATACTGGTGACCTGCAACTGGGAAATTCATAAATCCCAGCTGCTGGATGGGGTGGAGGAATCTGTTCCTCTTCTTCCAATGGTTTCACCAGTTCGGTGGAGCTGGGAGGGGTGGTGGAAGGCATTTCTCACATTCTGAACACTTAAAGTTACTTTTAATATATTACCCCTTCATTGATAAAACTATGTATTGTACTTGGTATTGGAATACAATGAAAAACAAATTGGCATACGTTTTTATTAAAGCAAGATGGGTATGCCTCATTGATCAAAATGAAATGAGATCTCTTGCAGCTTCTTTATAGCATTAGAAAGGAGAAAAGTCACTAACTAAAAGCTCAACCAAGTTTACAGTTGCAATAGAACAGCCAGGGAGAAGGCCGAATACAGGGAGAGCTCTAGGGTCACGCAATACTGTACAGCAGGGATTCACAGGTGTTTTTTGTTTTTTTTTTGTTCAGGAGCCACAGTGGCAAGAGATCAGTCAAGAGGAGGCAACGTAAAACTGCCCATGTGAGAAGCAGTCTTACCTTAGGTCGATTCCCTGCTATCTTCAAAGTCAGCCCCTGAGACTTATTGATGGTCCTTGCAAAACAAACCTTTAGGGTGAACTAAAGTCCTTTGAATTGAAATGGCTATTCTGAAGGTATTCGTGGTATGAACAGACTCCCGCTACCTGAACCGGTTGGCACCATAGTCTTAAGCACATTTCTGTTGAGTGCTTTTACTTGCAGTCTGGTGCCATTACAGAGCTTAGGTGGGTTGCGGTTCCGTGATATCCGGTTCTCCCACGCTTGAGCTTTTGAGGGTGTGTGTGTGAGGCCTGTCTGTAAGAATGAAGCAGATATGTTGGATCAGTGAGGGAGTGTGCGAGCCCTGGCTGAGGGGGGGGGGAAAGACATGCTAGAGCAGTGAGGGAGTGTGAGTCCTGGCTGTGAGAGGAGCTGTGTAGACTCTATTCTGTGTGAAGTAGGATCCAAATCTGCTGATTCAGTGTTATCAACTGGATTTTTGGAAAATGGTAAAACACGTATTTTTCAAGATTTGTAAATACCAATTTTCACATCTGTAACCTCTTCGGTTTGTGAGATATAGGTATCCTGTTTAAAATATTCACCCCCTTAGGGCGGTATTTCCAAAAATCCTTCCTTAGCGGGTGCCTATGTCATAAAAACCATGCACCTTCAAATTTTCTCATTCCTAGGCTGAACAGTTTGAGCTGTGCGTTGATGAGTCAGGACGTTTCCTTATAGATTAGTGCTAGGGTAGCGAGCTTTTTTTTTTTTTTTTTTTTTGTGGTACCAGAAGGGATGGAGCTTGCCAACTAGTCATGTGGTACAATAGCTTCACAAGTTGACTAGTCTTCGAGTATTGACCAATTCGCAAAATGGGTGACACAAACTACAAGAGGTGGGGGGGGGCACCCCATGAACAGCAAACCATTATTTTAGAGCACACGTGATCTCCGACAGCCAATCTGAACGGTGTCTAACGCTTTCTGAAAATAAGAATAACCTTTCTTTAATTGCACCATTAATCTGACAGAACTGTAAAATTGTATTTCTGTTTTTTGTTTTTCCCCAGAAAGCAGAATGTACAATTCACATCAAAGTCCTCAGTCATTTAAAAAAACTGTTTATAGTGTGTGGGTTCAGAAAATGAGAAAGCTGGAAATTACAGCTGAATATACACTCAACAAAATTGCTTGGGTTATGAATTGTCAAACAAGGAAAATGAGGTTGTGTCACGAAGATTAAAAAGATCCCACACTTAACTGAACATATTCAGTGTCCCGATGCTACCAACAGCCAAGCATCAGGGATGCACTGAAATTTCAGCCACCGATAGATTCTGCCGATAAATAACATTTTTACACATGAATGTATTCATTAGATGCATAATAACTCCTCCAAAATAGGACAAAAATATCTTAAACATTTTAATGTGGATTAATTTAAATTCATGATATTAATTTAATGAAGTCTAGTATTAATACAGTTATACAAAAAATATCTTAAAATAAATTGTAGGGGAAAAAAGTAATTTCCGGTTTCGTTCCAAAATTTTCATTTCTGAGCATTATATATTTATATTATTATTTACTACATTACACACAGTATGTATATAGAAAGGATTTTCGGCCAAGCTCATCGTGCATTTTCGGCATCGGTTTTGGTCCCAAATTTTCGGTCCATCTCTACCAAGCATACAATCAGAGGGGCTTTGCAAAAGCAGGGATTTCGTATGCATTTTAAACTTGAGATTTTATCTTTAGTCCAGCATTTTTGTCTAAACAGGCTTTTTCATATTGAAAATTACATTCTTGCATACTTCTGTAGTACCTGGTTGTTCTATTGTAAATTTACTTTTTCATCTTGTCCCTTTTTCACAGCTCCGTTCATGCACAAAGAGTGAACTAATTTCAAAAAGTCCAGAAATTTTAATGATGTTCCAGCAAGTTCATCGGAAACCAATGGCTTCTTTTGTCACCACCCCAGTCCCACCAGATTTCACTAGGTAAGTTGCCCATCTATTAGGAGTATAATAAAGACTGCTTGTCTGCAATGTATAGGGATCAGTCTATCTGTAGTCACATAGGCAACAGTGTATCCTTAATACATTACGAACATTGTCTGATATCATTTTTGTTATGTTTCATATGTATTGTGCTAACGTATATTTTTGTAATTTACAATTTTATTTTGAATAAAAAGTCCCAAAAAAGCAAATGAAAAAGTGGCCCTGCAGGGCCACCTCGAAAGGTCTCATAGGTAAACTGCAAAATTCTATAGACGAGAGTCACTGTGGAAAAGGATATCTAAATAACAAAAGCGAAAAGACAACACCTCTCAAAGTACATAAAAGTCATCAAATATAAAGGGGTGCACCGGGGGGATAGAAAAACCCAACTGGGGACCGTAAAAGGAAATGCGTAGGCATTGGAGTCACAAAAGCTAAGGAAAGAATTGAAGGTAGAGGGGGGGGTCCCTTCAACCAGCATCCAGGAATGGCATCCTATGTAAAATGGGCAAGGCGCGCCGGGCAGGCCAGGACATTCAGCCACCTTTAGGCCCATCGTTGAGTGGGGCACACAGCCCAAGTAAGTCCCAAACCACACCGCTAAGAACTCTGGGCAGAATCGCAGGTGGCATCAGAACAATAGGATGGCACGGAAGACCCAAACTGCATCATTCTCGTGGTTGGCATGGGGAGGGGGCACTGACCAGTATTAGCAGGTGTCTCCAGCACACCAGCCAGCCCCATTCAGGCAGGCAACTCTCAGCCATCAGGCATGCGTGGGTCACACGGCAGTGAAATCTCCAGTGGCGAGACGACCAGCAGGAGCTCCTGGGTCCCTGCATTCCTCCTGCAGCTCTCCACCCTCCTGGACCGCGCAGCCATATGCACCCAGCCCCTACCAAATTCCTCCTAAGATACCTCCGCTTGGAGCACCCATTCCCCGGGCCAATCCACAGCACAGCCATGATGCGTCGCAGATCGTCGCGTCAGTGGACACCCATCATCCTCCAGCAGCATCATTGGGTAAGTCTCTAGGATTGACTACATGGCCTACGATTAGTTTCCAGGAGGGGGAGCATCCAACTGCCACGCGCAAACACCAGTCACCTCCGCTACCCGGGCAGCCGCATAGGCCTGTAGATCTGGCCCCTCAATCTCCACAGCCCTTTGCCCCATAGGAGGGAGTGTACACTGGGAACAATGGAAGCGCTGAGGCGTGGAGCAAGGCCCCAAGATGGCCACCAGTCAAAAGCACCGCCTGGCAAATGAGCAAACTCCCAGCTCAAATTTGGGAGTAGCCCTTGGGAAATCCACCCAGAATGCTGGGGGACTCTGACTCCACAGCACTGAGGTGAGAGGGAATAACACAATTCGCTTTAAAGCATCGAGTCCGGATCAGGATGGAGCTCAGGCAGTCTGCGCCCTCTCACCTTGATGTCTGGCCACACCCTCCTTGTGCCGACATATTAAGCAGCATGTTACAGGATTACAATAACCATGTGATACCCTAACTTATTCTGGCAAGAGATAGAGGGCAGTAGTCCTTGAGCTTACATTCTAATAGGCCTTGAGTCCTCCTATGTATCATGTATCCCCTTCACGCTATTTTTCCACGGAAGGCCAGTTTGAGAAGGAGCCATCATAAGTGTGCTTGGGTAGACTGGTGTGGGGAAAATGTTTTTAATGCTCTGTAGCCCAAAACACCAGTGCAGGATGATCACCCTATCCCAACAGATTGTACTTGTACGTTTACAGGTTAATGCTTGTTAAGGACAAGCTATGCACCAATGTTTCCTGCTGTGGGACCAGTTGCAAGATCTTGGTGCTACGGCGCTTGCCAGTCAGTCTGCAACAAAAGTGTGGTTTGGCATTCTGATGTCCAAGAACCCTTTGACAGCCAATCACCGCGTTCTTGGACTTAACCAGATGAACACTGGTAAACGCTGATCCTGACAGATTGTTGTTGGGCCCCCCCCTCACTGAAGGGTTAATTTCTCTGCCCTCCCTTTTAATGCACTGACGTCTCATATTGTAAAAAACAAAAACAAGACTACACCCGCCCCCCCCCACCTCCCCCCCACCTCAGACGTTCTCGCAGTATAACAGGAATTGAGACACTGGAGGGAAACAGTTGCATACATTCTTCTCACATAGGCCTTTTAAAAACCTATACATCGATGGTGTTAACTGGAAAATGAAGCTGGGCACAAGCAGGTGACCCATGGTTAAAGAAATAACATGGTTTGGAGAATTAGATGAGAGTATTCGTAAAAATAACATTGTAAAAAGTAAAACGCGTTGGTCTTGCCCTGTTAGGGTTGAGAATCTGTCTTCTTGCTGAGTTGGGAACTGGAGTAGGATTTAGTTGCATTTAAACTTTTTTGCTGAATACGGATTTGTGTAAATTTTAAAATTTGTGCCTGGGGAATTATAGACCTGTGGCTGGGAAGGTATTTGAGGGGTTACCAAGGGATAATATTCAGGAATTTATTGGGTGGTATAATGTAATTGGCAAAAATCAGCATGGTTTTATGAAACACAGATCATGTCAGACTAACCTAATTACGTTCTATGAGGAAGTAGAAGTATAGATCAGGGGGTCGCACTGGAGGTGATTTACTTGGATTTTGCCAAAGCTTTCGACACCGTTCCACACGAGTTTACTATTTAAATTAAGAAAAATTAGGTCTAGATGAAAATACTTGTTCTTGGATAGAAAACTGGATAAAAGATGGGGTACAGAGAGTGATCATAAATGGTACGTTATCAAGATGGACATCAGTGGTAAGTGGTGTTCCTCGGGTCTGTTTATAAGACCAATTAAATTCTATTTATTTGTAAATGACCTTGAGATAGGCATTGAAAGTCATGTGTCAGTGTTTGCAGATAACACAACTACGAAAAGTAATACAATGTGAGCAGGATGTTACTTCGCTGCAGAGGTATTTAGATAGATTGGGGGACTGGGCAGGTTAAATGGAAGATGAAATTTTAATGTAGATAAATGCAAAGTTATGCACTTTGAAGAACACACAAGCAACGTATACCCTATGTCAGGGGTGGGCAATTATGGCCCTCCAGATGTTTTGAAACTACATTTCCCGTGATGCTCGGCTGCTCATTAGGTTTGTAGAGCCTCAAGGGAAATGTAGTTTCAAAACATCTGGAGGGCTGTAATTGCCCACCCCTGCCCTATATGGTGCGGAGTTAGGGAAATCAAAGCAGGAGAAGGATTTGGGAATAATCAATGTCAAACAGCAGCTGCCAAGGCCAGCAAGGTATTGGCATGCATTAAAAGGGGAATTCACTCTCTGGATGAAAACCTAATTTTGCCTGTGTATAAATCAACGGTAAGCCTGCACCTTGAATATGCCGTGCAATTTTGGGCACCTGTCTTAAGAAAGGATATTCTAGTACTAGAAAAAGTGCAGAAACGGGCGACTAAGGGGAATGAATGAATGGATGGTTTAAGTTACAAGGAAAGACTAACAAGCTTAAACCTGTTTTAGTTTAGCGACACTGTGCCTTAGAGGGGATCTGATAACTTTATATAAATATATGCAGGGCCATTATAAACCATTGTCCTATTAATGAGTAGGTTTCCAGACTATACACAGGACACCCGGTCACCCATTTAGACTGGACGAAAGGAAATTCAGCCTAAAGCTGTGGAATTCTCTGCCTGTTGAGGTGGTTGGGTCAGGGACTGTACAGACTTTTAAAAAACGACTGGATGACTTCCTGCAGACACAAAATATTAAAGGTTATAATACTTAATATTTGGGTAAGCTTCTCGATCAAAGGAGAAATCTGACTGCCATTCTGGAGTCGAAGGAATTTTTTCCCAGTATGTTGCATATTGGCGAGCGCTGCAGACTGGGTTTTTTTTTTCCCGTTTGGATTAACCGCAGTAGGTGATGTATGAGAAGCTGAACCCGATGGACGCATGTCTTTTTTCAGCCTATGTAACTGTGTATATTTCAGCGTACTGCAAGAAAGCCATGTTTTTACTTTTAAAAACCAAAATCTGTATAGCATGATTGGGGACATCTAAAGAAAAAAGTTGAGATTAAAGAAGTTTAATAGCAGAGGTTAATTTAGAAGATTTTATGTCGGTGGTGGTAAGCATATTTAATCCACATCTTTATTTTTAGTTTTTAAATCTTTAAAAACACTGTAAAGGCAAGACTAAAACTAGTAGGCTGACTTTGTGAACTAAATAATTGCATATACAATAATATTGTTGCTGTTGTCTTCACAGTGAATTGGTCCCTTCTTATGACTCCACTACATTTGTCCTCGAAAACTTCAGGTAAGATGTTTCCCAGAAAGAAGTGTTTTTATGTTTATGCAGTTGCATATCTATTTTCTTGGTGGTTCTCATAAAATAATAAAGATCACAATTTAAGATGGTTCTTTTTCTTCCATGGACTCTTACTGATCATTCTTCCACGACCGTCATTTTGTTTTACTGTCCTAAATTCTCAATCTTCTATAAAGGTCTTTCTAAGTGGTCCCTTGGCACTAATCAAGTAATTGTAGAATAATATTGACTCCACTGAAATTTATTGGCAATAAATATTACTTAAAATTTATTGGCAAGTTCTTTTTTTTTATGAGGAACATGCAATAACAAGTATTTTGACTTCAGGTTAGAAGTACTGTAGAATAGCTTTGTGTCATGCAAATTTACAAGTTCAACTATTGCCTCTATAGGCTGTAAATATTCTTGGATATTTTACAGTTGGCTTGACTTGTATTTATGATCCGGTGTAAAGTTCCACTGGTGAAGTTGGCTTGTGTTGCAACTAGACATGTGCACAGCACAAAATTTCGTTTTGAACTAAAAGATTAGTACTAAAATGCAATTTATTTAGTTGCTAAAGAAATTCGTTTTCAGTTCTTTAGTATGAAAACTAATTTCATTCATCCGAAAACCAGCGGATACAATTACTATTGTAGTGGCTCCTCAGAGGGCTGAGATTGCTGCTTGTTACAGTATCTCTCACTCTCAGCACAATGTGGGCCATATTACATAGTTGGTGCTAACTTAACCAGAGCTGTTGTAAACTTCCCAGAGCCTTTATAGCCTATGTAGGTTTTCAGTTTACAACAGCTCTGGTTAAATTAGCACCAACATTGTAATACTGCCCCGTGTCAGGCAAAGCTGTTACAGTAACTGACTGCTGCTCATCACAGTGCTCAGAGTTTCAGTAAAACGAGTAAATAATATTTTTATATATAAGAGGTTAGAACAATATTATTTCCTTGTTTTACTGAAACTCTGAGTGCTGTTACAGTCAGTTACTGTAACAACTGAGCCTGATACATTCACGGTTATTCAGAGAGCGTGAAAAGCAGGAGAATGACTGGAGAATGAAAAATTCTAGGTCAAAATAGCCGATTTGGAAAGTGAGATGAAAGGGAGAATTTTTCTGGTTTGGCTATCTTGACCTAGAATTTTTCATTCTCCAGTCATTCTCCTGCTTTTCACGCTCTCTGAATAACCCTGATTGCACTGAGAGATAATTTAACAAGCAGCCGATCTCAGCGCTCACAGCCACTGGATTTAAAGGGCTAAAAAATAAAAAGGCTCCTCTGTATAATGTTTAGAACATCCTCCTGCATTAATTAATACCCCTCTCTGTATAATACATAGAACATTCTCCTGAATTAATTAATGTCCCTCTCTGTATAGAACATCCTCCTGCATTAATTAATGCCCCTCTCTGTATAGAACATCCTACTGCATTGGCATGTGGAGGGTGCAGAACTTCGGATGTTGCGATGTTGCGCTCTTCATTGCTGGTCTCCTTCACTCATCAATGTAATATCACAAAAAGGACTGAAACTAAAATGTAGTGCATTTTATTTTAGTTTCTTTCGTTTTTTGTACTGAGCAGTTTCGTTTATCTTGAGTCATACGAAAACTAAATTATCCCAAAATTCGGACTAAATCGTTTTAGTACTAAAACAAATGCACATGTCTAGTTGCAACTTTGAATGATCTTCATTCATTAATGCAAACAGCAGATCCATTGATTATCATAGGGTTAAAGGGACATTCTAAGGTTCTATTTTTACTAAACCTTAAATTCAATTTTTTTTTTCTACCTACAGGCAGTGCTTTTCTTTTTTTTCTAAGGGGGGGGGGGTACTCCATAAAGCGTCAGGCAGCAAGCAGCCAATGAATAGCTGGCGTATGCTTGCTGAACTAATAGAGGCTGCACGCTGTTAGAGTACGTGCCTCGCCTGGGTCGAAAGTTGAAATGCTGCTGCCTCCCTCACTATTGCCACCAATACACACCCATGCTTATTACAGAGCTCCACAGCAATAAAACTCCCAGCAATGTGAATTGTGAGTGTAATGAGCAATAAGTCACAGTAATGTGTGGCGTGTATGAGCATATCAGAGCTCCTCAGTGATAAAACTCACATTAATTAAACCTCTTGCATTTTAAGATCTTGAGCATGGTCCTCTCTCCTATTCTGTGTGTTGAACCTGTATGTATATTTGTTGTTGTGCCTCTCCCATTGTACAGTGCCACAGAACTTGTTGGCGCTTTATAAAAACTTGTAACTGTAATTTGAGGTTTTATGAGCCTATTTCAGAGATCCTCAGCAATAAAACTCACGCTCGTACACATTACTGGATCACAGAACTCCTTAGTGCAGCATCATTGTTCACTTTTTAATTGAAAAGTGAACAATAGTACTGCATTAGGGAAAAACAAAATTTATGTATGTGTATATGTATGCCTGGTCATATTTGGTATCAATGGAAAGCTCCTGCTCTGGCCTTTCCAATGACACCTTGCATGACCCTCTAGTGCAGTGGTCCCCAACCCAGGCCCTCAGGGCCCACTAACAGGCCAGATTTTGCAGATCACCTTGGGGAAATGCAGACTGAATCCTGCAATCACTGAGCAGCAAATCATAACACCTGTGCTGTGCTTCAGATATCTGGCAAACCTGGCCTGTTAGTGGGCCCTGAGGGCCTGGGTTGGGGACCACTGCTCTAGTGCACCAGTAGAAAAAAATCCCTGCCTACGGGATCTAATCCTATTTCTTCACTGCCTTCTGGATACTGGGTACCTCATTGGTAATCCTCATCTTTGTTGTTCACATCGGGTTGAATTTCTGCCTAAATTTTCAGTGCAGAGAATAAAGTCGCACTGTTCAACGCTTCCCTAAATGTATGCCATTTATGCTGGGGTCAGACAAGCGTTTTGAAGACCGTAAGGAACGTCCGTGAGAGTGGACGTTCCTTCCACCTGATGCCCGTCTGGCCACCTCGCTGAGCGCAGTTAGTGCACTCAGCGCTGCAAGGCTAGATCCTCCTATGGATCAGAGTTTCAATAAAAAAACATTAAGGCACTATGGTAAAGAAAACAAAAAGGAGAAACGAAAAGATTAGAAAAAGAGGGGGGTGACGACACTAGAAAGGCATGAATAGGAGAAAAATCCTGTATATCGCATGGCACTGATCGGAGACCTCTCAGTTGCACAAATATATAGATCCCAGATATACCAATAATCGCAGCATGTGGAGGGAACACCAGCTACTGAGGCAGCAATAGCATCTAGGGACCTAACTTCCCCCAATTTCCATCTTGTATCCACAATAGTTGGAAGGGAAAGGGAACACCAGTGAGACTCACCATGAGCTAGCGGTTTACATTGGCCCACTGAAATCCCTTTTTGGAAACGGTTGAAGTACGTCTGGGTCAGGAGTCAGTGCCATGCCCAGCACCTGGTTGCTGAAGTCTACAATCTCACCCCACAATAACAAATTGAGGACAGGACCACCATACATGAATAAAAGCGCCCTGGGACTGAGAGCATCTCCAACAGAGGATCGGGAGGCCGTGAAGTGACTATGTCTATCCAGTGTCCAGTACCAGTGGTACAGGAATTTTTTCCTGTCTTCGTGTAAGTTAGCGCTTCTTCTAAATTTCCCTTTGTCCCCCTCAAAGCAGTCTGCCCATTGACTAGAAGAAAATGACGAGTCAAAGACTTTTTCCCAAGACAATGGGAACTTGTATTTCTGGGTGGGGGTCGGGATAGATAAAAGTTTGTAACAGAGGGAGAGCAGTTTGGTAGTCGACGGTTTGACACAATGGAGTTAAAAGGGGATAGCGCAGGCTTAGTGTGCCAGGGGTCGTCATATCATGTGTCGTCAACAATGTTTTTATCTGCAAATGGGAAAATTGGAGTGCGTGAGCTATGCCATACAGTAAAACCTTGGTTTGAGAGCGTTTTGCAAGAAGAGCAAATTTTTTTTAAATAAATTTTGACTTGATATACAAGCGACGTCAAAGTACGTACGCTTTGTCTGCTGAGCGTCACGTCACAACTGCGGCCATGGTCACCTTCCCTCCCTGTGTCTGTCACAGCATTCTGGCAGCTTGACTGGGAGGGCCACATGATGTAACATGTGTAATAGTATCGCACATTACACTGGACATGCTGAAACCCTCCAACAGATAGTGATCCCGTTAGTGATAAACATCCTGCACAATAACCCTCCTCCTCTCTCTCCCTCCCACCAACCACAATTCTTCTGAAAGGCAATGTGCAGGTTACTTTGTTTTATATTACTGTAATCCTTTTCATATGAATGGTTGTGGAACCAATCGTCAGTTTCCATTATTTCTTATGGGGAAATTTGCTTTGATATGAGAGTGATTTGAATTACAAGCGCGCTTCCAGAACGAATTATGCTCGCAATCCAAGGTATTACTGTATTTAGCAATCATTAGGTCATAGGATAGAAACCCCTGAGAGGAGTAAAAGTCAGCAACACGAGCGACTCCGACAGCCAGTGGTGTGAACAGGTGGAGGGGATGGTAATGGCGTAAGTGTTTAACGTCATTCTGGTAACGCAAGAGCAATTTTGCCAAAGGTAGAAGGTCAGGCAGACGAGGGCACATGGTTTCGGGAGCCAGATTAGGTCTGTCAGTCTAAAGGGGAAAAAGATGAGAAAATGGAAAGTCCATTGCGGAGCGGTCGCTAAAGATAAGGTGGAAGCAAGCAAAGCCGTAAGGGTTGCCTATAGTATAACAATAGATTGAGAAGCGCTAGACCACACTGAAGAACCGAGGCCGAGCGTACTCGAAAGCTAACATGGGGTCTCTTACCTCTCAAAACAAAATTCTTAGCAATCGACTGTAGGGCTTCAAAAAAAGGATGGCCATGGGGAAAGCTCGGAACACGTACAGGAGTTTGGGAAGAATGAACATTTTAGCATATGCTATCCATCCCAACCAAGAAAATTCAAAGCGCTGTGATTACGCCTAGAAGTCACGTAACACAGACAACCTAGATTGATAATTCAACTGGTAAAGGGTAGTGCGTGAAAGGCAAATTTTTATCTCCAATCATAATGGTAAATGGGTTTTAGGGAAAGGAATTAAGTGTAAGTTTAAAAAAAAATAATTATTAGAGAACAGCGTCAAGATGGATACAGTAAAAGGATACAAAAGGTCGGGCATCAAATCCCCATTGACACCTCAGTGTTTTTACAGCGCGTTAGTGTGCGCTGTAAAACTGAAACACGGAAATCCCATGATTTCCTATGGGACCCGTTCACACCTGGGTGTTTTACAGCGCGTAGGAACACGCTGTAAAACGTCCTACACCCAAAGAAGTACAGAAGCTTCTTTGGGGTGTATTGCAGCGCGTTCACGCTGCAATGCGCATTCGCGTTTTTTACGTTTGCGCGATACGCGTGTCAAAAGCTTAGGTGTGAACCCAGCCTAAAGAACATTGCATGTAGTACATTTCACAAAACCTGGCCGCCAAATAAGTGGAAATAATGGAGCATGCCTCCACCCTGCGTGAGTACCAGTACGTCTGCGATAGAGGACAGTCGGTTTTAAAAATAAGAAACAGCAGCAGGATGGAGAGCGTAGAGAAAAAACCCGAGAAGAAAGATTGTAGGGGGGGGGGGGGGAAGAGAGAGAGACTTATGAAAGGTTAACACAGGGAAGGAGCAAAATCGCTATTCAATCCCTCTATTCTGCTCAAGCTATACATCTTAATATTTTTCAAAACTGCTCGGTTTCTAAAACCAATGGTTTTAAAGGTGCAGTGTTGATCAATGCTTGTTAATGGCTGCTGTATAAGCTGAGAGGTTGCGTTTGTCTAAACGTTCCTACTTTGCTGCAAGGAAGTACTTGGGGGGGGGGGGGGTGCCCTTCTATGCTATGTTACTGCTGTGTGGGGTTGCCTGCCCTGGGGATTGCAGATCACACTTTCATTTGTATGGTGTGCTGCATGCTGCCACTGTCCTGTGTCTATGATGAAAATAAATTATGATTTATTTTTTTTATAGTAAATTGTCTAACAACTGAAAATTTCAATGTTCTTGAACAAAGGACATACTTGAAAGCGAGAGAAATCTCAATGTATGGTAAAATACTTTGCAAATCTATAATATTATGCAGAAGAAGAATCCATAAAGCTCATCCAACAGTGCAGTAAAAAGTGAAATTGGCAAATGAGGGCTGTAAATTTGCCGAGTGCCAATAATAAAGTAGTGACAGAATCAATGTATCGGATAATAATACACGGTGTTAAGAATAAAACCATGGTCCTCCTAGAGGCAATTTAAGAACCTCAAACACATAAAAAGTGGCAGTGTCAAACAATGGCTATAAGACAGCCTGTGTCAGAAATAGTCAATAAGGTGACCGTGGGGGGAAAAAAAGTGGTAGCGTTGTTTGGGAATACTCATAAGTTGGGGGATCCTCCTGAGGGCGGAATGTGCTTGCGGTTACGTCCCTCGACGTCTCTCAAAGAGAACAGAAACAAAAATAGACCAATAGTGCAGAATAGTAAACAATTCAGTTTCCCTCCTCCTGGGTAAAGGCAGGAACGTTTCTAATTCTCATTCTGCAGATTTGCACACTATTTTATGGACATTTAAGACTGACTGATGAAGGCCTTGGTGACCGAAACGCGTCTCAGCGATTTTTATATATGTCCAACCTTTTATTAATAAATTCACATTTTAACACTTTACTGGCCGGCTGTGCTTCCACTCCCTACACATTGCACTTTGCAGCTACCCAGGAACTGAGTATTGGCGATCCAAGAGGTCAGAATATTCACTACAGAAGCACCTGATACCCTTAAAGATACAGAGCTACCTATAATTGGCGAATGTTGCTCCTACTGTCTCCACCCTGTGATATAAGGTGTTATACTATGGGACCGCCATCTCCGTGTTCCTTTTTATCTCTAAGTGACATACACCGAAAAAGAAGGCCAACGCCACCCTCTATTTGGCCAGAGGCCCATAATCCTAGAGCCAGGACCAAGTGTGGCTCTATTAAATGTGAGTTTCTGTCTTTACCCAGGAGGAAGGAAACTGAATTGTTTATTCTGCACTATTGGTCTATTTTTGTTTGTTCTCTTTGAGAAACATCAAGGGACGTAATCGCAAGCACATTCCACCCTCAGGAGGATCCCCCAATTTATGAGTATTCCCAGAGGGCGGAATGTGCTTGCGGTTACGTCCCTCGACATTGATTCTGTCACTACTTTTTTATTGACACACAGCAAATTTACAGCTCTCATTTGCTAATTTCAGATTACTGCACTGTTGGATGCGCCTTATGGATTCTTCCTCTGCATAATCCCTGTATGGCACATATTTTGGTTGTTTGTGCTTTTACCTTTGTTATATCCATTTTAGGCAGCATCACATCTCATTTATTTATATTCTGCATGTTTGAATTGCTGTTTGATTATACCACTTAATTTAATAGGAATTTACCATATTGCACCGGCACTATTGCACCCCCTTTTTATAAATAAATAATATTGTTTAACCCCTTCCCGACCACTGTTGTAGAAATTAATCTACTTTTAATTTCTGTGTAGTTTGATCCTCTGCACTTACAAGCAGCTCGCTGCTCTCCCTGCCATACTTGCCTGAACGCGCACAGTAAAGAGACCCAGACACACACGCTGCTTCTAGCTGTAGTTCATCTGACCAAGGGAGCAAGAGAGCCCCGGTCCGCTTAATTTATTAGACAATAGGACAACGCCCAGTGGCTGGCGTTACAGCAGAAACCAGTTACATATCAAAAGGACAGGGGAGTGGACTAGAAGGGCTGACCAGCCCATTGTACACAATTTATCCCTGTCAGCATGGATGAGTCATGTCCATTGTCTCCATCAGCCATGTCTGTCCGACCATCCCCCATCACTGTCAGTATGGACCCCATCCAATACTGATCAGATTTGATCAGTATTTAGTGAAGATCAGTCTACTTGTTCTTATACATTTGAGACATCTCTGCGGAGACATTCCAGCTATTGTCAGTACACGGTACGAGTGTACAGACAAGGCTTAAATGTCTTAAAAGCAGGTATGTCGTCTCTAAGGCCGGCTGCACACTAGACGTTTTTTTTTACGCACTAACGCGCGTTAAAAAAAAAATCCTCGTACTCGACACTCGTCTACCCCCCTTGCGTTATCTTCCATAGGAGGATAGCGGAGCACCCGTCGACGCGAATCCTAGCGCATCGCCATTCTAGAACGCTAGGATTCACGTCGACGGGTGCTCCGCTATCCTCCTATGGAAGATAACGCAAGGGGGCGTGGACGAGCGTCGGGTACGATGTTTTTTTTTTTTTTAACGCGCGTTAGTGCGTTACAAAAAACGTCTATCTAGTCTAGTGTGCACCCGGCCTAAACCCAAAAGGTTTTCACACTGACAGTTTTGCCGCTGGTTCTGATTAAACCCAAATACCCTCTGCTAGAGCGATTGTCAGTTTAATCCAACACAGGGAGACGGATGACAACTTATAAAACACACACATCGTAGAATATAATGTCCACATAATAAAATTTCCACAACACCGCTGACCTACCATGTACGTCCTGCCCGCGGGTCTCCCTTAGACCCGCGGACGTACATAGTACGTCAGCGGGCTCCTAACCTCCCTCCCGCCGAAACGCACCTCCCTCACCGGCTCCCACGACGTCTATGGCAAGCTTGAAGCCTGCCTTGCTGTTTCCTGGGGGCCGGCCGATCCGATGACTTCATCACGCTGCATGATGACATCATCGGCCGGCGCCAGTGGGCAGAATTCAGGAAGGGGTGGGGGTCTCCTTTTTGGAGCCCTCTATCTCCCAATCCGTTTAAGCTACAGCGATGCAAGTTGCACCGCTGGAAAGGGGAGAGTCTCTCTTTTCAGCGGTGTACAGCATTAACTATTTCGCTGCTGGATCGCGATTCGGTGCAAATTTGCGCCAAATCGCGATTCAAACCTGGAGGGGGCTGACTTCTTGGATGTCAACCAAGCCTCCAGGTCACCCCCCCCCCACCCACTGACATTCTCACCATATGTGTGAGTCAGTGGGCCAGTTAACCCCCTAGCTGCCATGTGGAGATGGGGGGGGGGATCCTTTGGATCCCCTGATCTCCCGATCCTAGAGGGTCATATTTGACATCATTGGAAAGGCCTGATTATGGCCTTTCCAATGATATCAAACCTGACCAGGTTTGGTGTAAAAATAACATCTTAAAAAACAAAAAATTATCATTTTTTTTCTTCGTCTGGGGGCGTTTAGTTAAATAGGACCTAGGCTGTCATCTAAAAATAAGCATAAAACTGTCAGAATGAGCTCAGCGCACATAGGTGAACTGGCTCAGCAGTGAAGGGGTTAAAAAGCAAAAACATGTAAAAATTGGGTATTTCTATTCTCGGGACAAAATTGTGAGACTATTTAGCCGGGTTTTTTTTTTTTTTTTTTTGTGGTTGTAGATTTTGGGGACTATATTTACGAAAGTGTGTCCTTTACCTTTTTTTTTTTTTTTAATAGTAAATTATTCGATGTGATGGAAATAATGGTATTTTTAGAAAGTCCATTTAATGGTGGGAAAAACGGTGTATAATATGTGTGGGTTGAATAAACGAGTAAGAGGAAAATTTGACCTAAACACTAACAGCGCAGAAATGTAAAAACAGCAGCGGGCACTAAAAGACAGATTTGTGTAAAACCGCCCGATCACTAAGCGGTTAATGTTTTCAACAAACCTGGTTCTGGCTGGTAAAGTTTGCATTTTCTCACTCTCAAAAACTAGCCTTTATAAAACCTTATGAATATTTAAACTTGTTGAACGGCTTTTATGACTAGGACTGTACAGCACAGAAGTCTTTCATGGTGTTCCGAAAAATGACATGCATGTGCGCATTTTTCTTCCTGAGCAAATGGCCTTTACCATGGCAAGGGTACATGTCATCCTAGGAGTTGATCTGCAGAAAGCTGACTATGCGGACTATACCATGTAGGAATAACGTTCTGAGCGGCTCCATCGATCAGAAGGATTTATTGTTTCCAGCTTCATATAATTGAACAAAGCTGCTTTGACCTTCAGGAATTTTTCTTTCTCTCGCTTTCTTTTTTTCTTTTTTTATGTTGGGCTTAATAGGGGATATTGGTATTGATTTGTGCTTTAGTTCACGTTTTTTAACCATCCTCACCTTGATAGATATCAATTGTTGTGGTGTACATGGTTTCACACATGTGACTGTTCCTCTGGATTTTGGAGGTATATGTATATATTTTTTTTATGTCTAGCCAGTTTGAGTGCAGGTTGATTGTAGGCATCCTTGTGTGGTGGAGCATCTCTGGAGTGAAGGAGAGGAGTGTTCATACTAGCACATCATACATACCACTATCCAGTACAGTCTGTTCATGGGGTGGAATCTCTAGATGTGCAACAGTGTATCTATCAATTAAAGGGACACTACCACTTGCAGAAGCTGTAACTAGATTATTTGTGGATTACAAATAAAACCACATTATAAAACACATGTTTTTTTTTTTTTTCTCGCTCTGTATAAAGTAAATGGTAAAAAATAAAATTAAGGTCTTGATCTCTTGTTGCATCATGGGAAAATTACACAAAATGGAAAGATTTAGAACAGCTTTGCTTTGTGGCTCTTGTTGGTTCTACATTATTGGACAGTTAATGAGGTGGAGGAGGAAATTTTAGATTAGGCTACAGGAGGCTATTGTTCTCAAGGCTAATAGATTAGAAGTCGTAAGACTCCTCATTCAGCTGCCAGCTCATCTACCTCTCGCTGATGTCCTTTGAATACATCTCACACAATACAATGAATCGAGTAGGTTTCTAGCGAAGATTGTAACTTTGTGCACTGCTTCTCAATCTTGTTGATCCAGTTGAAAGGTGATAAATAGTACCCTTTGCCATGCACCTACATAAGAGGTAATTTGATAGGAGTAAGGATGCACTATAGACTGGAATTAGGCCCATCATTACATGTCAAATACTTTATTGTGTTCACATAACCAATAAAGAGGGGAACAAAATCTCCCAATTGAAGGTGCAAAACGAATGGAAAAAAAAAAAAAAACAGTTTTGCCTTTATATTTCCTTGGATGAATAATTTTAATATTTATATCAGCTGGTGTAAAACTATATACCATTTAGAGCCATGAAGAAGGAAGCCTACTGCATTAGTAAAATGTCCTTTCCAAAATGTATGTTTTGCAGCACTTTACGCCAGCGTGCTGATCCTGTGTACAGCCCACCTCTTCAAGTATCTGGCCTGTGTTGGAGACTCAAGGTTTACCCAGTGAGTTAAAATATTAAATCATAACTTAATAATCTGCCAGTCTTACCGTATGCATATGTTATTGTGCATTAGTCTGTAGGTGTATGCAATGGGTTTGGCTTGTTGACCAATGCTAAACTAGCAAGTCAGCTCAGCTGAGTGTTTTACAAATGACTTGTTAGACATGCATATTCATTCAGTTGTGCATTGCATAGTACATGTTCAAGTGTCATTATTTTATGGAAACTTCAAATTACGGTTTGTGTCAAAATGTTAAGTACTGAAAGGTGTGTGTGAATATAAAGTGCATAGCTTTACTAATAACAATAAAATCCTTTTTTTTTTTATTTTTGATCCATAAAATGACAGTTGAAAAAGTCCTTTTGGCTTAAAATCTGACCTTTTTGTTAGGAGTGAACGGACTATTGTGAGAGAAACAATCAAATGTAGAAGGGAGAGGAGACTAATCTCCTTTTCTTTTTTGAAGTAATGTGACACAAATGGTTCATAATGAACTAATGAGTGGAAGAATGACAGGTGACGTCATA
Source organism: Leptobrachium leishanense (assembly GCA_009667805.1). NCBI lineage: Eukaryota > Metazoa > Chordata > Amphibia > Anura > Megophryidae > Leptobrachium > Leptobrachium leishanense. Next base: position 262,150,358 of record CM019064.1, read on the forward strand.
ACTTGCTGGATGTGATTTTTGATTACCCAATTAAAGCACTGTGTAGTGAAGGATGGAATGTCAGAGTTTCTGTACTCTTGAGTTCCTGACATATATGGTCCATAGCTGACTTGCATAGCTTTTTGTGCTGCTCTCACCACTTGGTATAATAAAGGCAACCCATGTTTGCTCCAGGTCCTGCGAGTAGACTAAACGTTATATTTTTGTCAGAATAAACAAACTGGGTAACTCTTGTTTTAATGCAGTCAAACACTCATTGTATTCCATTATTGAAATCCATTCGGTAGTTTTGAGAGTACTAGATCCTAAAAGCCTGATTCCAATTTTTGTTTTCATGCTGTAATTTATTAGATATTCGTATATAAGTTAGATACTGACTTATTAAAAATTAATAACTCAGAATATGAGATCTATCATTTCCATACGATTTTACTATACGAATACTATTTTGTTTTCAAGGATGGCAACGGCGTTGTGAGAGGCTACTACTTGTCTGTTTTTCTTGAACTGTCTGCAGGTCTTCCTGAAACTTCCAAGTAAGTATTCTTAATGTAATTTCAATGTCATTATGGCACAACCACACTAGCCCATGCCACAGTTTAACTTTCAAAAAAAGTGTGTGTATAATATATCTCTCTCATTTGTTCTTTCTGCAGGTATGAATATCGTGTTGAGATGGTACACCAGTCCTCCAATGACCCAACAAAGAATATTATTCGAGAGTTTGCATCGGATTTTGAAGTTGGAGAGTGCTGGGGCTATAACCGCTTCTTTCGGCTGGATTTGCTTGCAAATGAAGGATACTTGAATAGATCAAATGACACTGTAGTTTTAAGGTATGTGTGAATATCATTAAAGAGACACTATCCCCTACATAAGCTGGAACTAGATTACTTGTGCATTACAAAAAAAAAGATGTTCTAAAACACATGCTGCTGTTTTTCTTTGTTAGAAGTAATTGCATGTAAAAAGGCAAAACCAAATTATTTTATGTCCCTACAATTTTTTTTTTCTCTTCCCATCAGGCAACATTTACCAAAAGTTTTTCTTTTCTTATATGGTTTAACTGTTTAATGAGATGAAGGAGATATTGTTTAGAAACTGTTGCAGGGGGCTATTGTTAATCAGGCTGCTCAAGATTGGCGATGGCAGCTGAATTAGATAAAACGGGGTGTTTAGAAGTCCTTTAATCTACCCCCTGGTGATGTCCTTTGAATACATCCCACACAATACAATGAGATTTGAAATGGTGATCCATCCATAACAATAAAAGGTGCCGCGGCCAAGCGGATGGGAGACCACATGCTGGAATCCCGCCAGATCACCACCAACACAGGGATGCTGGAATCCACAAAAATTGCAAGAAAAATAAAAGGGCAGAATCATCAAGCGAAGCAACAATGCCAGAGGTAGTTTATTTAGGGGAAACAGACCCTACCAAATGTGATGTTTTGGCCTAAGCGGCCTTAATCCTACATAATCATTCAAAGTACCACCTACCATTTATATACATGAATCAATCCAATCAAAACAGGACAACGTTTCGACCTGCAACCAGGTCTTTGTCAAGTCTACTAAACATGTCTCCACACCTTCTTAAATACATCATAGGTAATTAACGTCGTTAAAAACAGCAGTGTTGTACAGATTCATCATTGTAACACCTGTTTGCAATGGTTGTCCACAGCACAAACATTGCCATTAAAACCAATGTTGCTACCATGTCTTCAATGGTGTCAATTGTAGATTTATTAATACACTTTATCAATGAAATTTATTAACTGCAAAATCTGCTTAATTGTTCACATAACAGTTAAATTAACCCATTCCCACCATTGGAGACCTAAATAGCTACGACCAAGCAGGATTTCATAATCCCCAATTTTTGTGACCTGCATTATAGAAAGGGTGCATAATCCACCTCTCTATTTAACCCTTGGGGGGAGATCGCGTTTAAATGGTAAATCCAATAAAGCTCTTTCCTTTTCAGGATTTTCTCTCTATCCCCCCCGCTGGTTAACTTAGTGATACCTTCCACTACCTGAAATCTCAGCTGTGAAACGTCATGACCGAATTCCACAAAGTGGCATGGTACTCGAAGCTCCGCCTTTTTGGTCCTGATATCAGATATATGTTTTAAAATACGATTCTTTATTTTTTGTTCGGTCTCTCCTACATATAATTAACCCACAGGGGCATTTTAGTAGGTATACTAAATGTGTTGAATTGCACGTGTAGTACCCTCTTACTTTAGGTTTATGTCCTGAGCGGGGATGGACAAAGGAGTCTCCACGGATAATGGCACTGCAACAGGAACAATTGAGACGTGGGAAGGTACCCCATTTGGGGGTGCCAAAGAATCTTTTACTCTGGTCTCCCTTAAATTCTGCCTTAACTAATTTTATCCTTAAGAGACTGCTAAAACCTAACAGCAGCAACACGGGGCTCTGAATACATTCGGAGTGCACCACAAATTATGAATTCTTATAAATGAAATTATTCCCGTTTTTTATTTAGTTTCGTTCTGTTTCTGATGGAACGGATTCGTTTTTTGTGCTTCAGAAATGCAAATCGGTAAATTTAATCTGATATTGATTCAAAACCCACATCTCTACTAAAAATGGGCCTGTAATTCGAATGACCTGGCTGGAGATGCATCAAAATATACATACAGAAAAAACTGCGTCACGCCTAATCAATACGATTCACATGATGTTGTAGGGATAAGCGGAGATGACCCTTTCTTCTGTTTTATACATGTTACGGAGCTCGATTACATCTGGAAGTTACAGCTATCTTGGTAGGGATCGGGAGCGACTGTTTTTTTCTGTATGTATATTTTGATGCATCTCCAGCCAGGTCATCCTTGCAGCTGTCCCATTCTATGTTTTTTGTTTTAATCCCAAAGTGGAATTTTTCTGGGGAGGGTATAAATGAAAACCCACCAGTCTTCATGATAGAGTAGCAGCATGAACGTATGACTTGGTTAGCTGATTTTGGTTTAATTAGGTAGGATTCACCTTACCAGAGGTACCCTGATGCGGCAGGTAAGCTTACACTTCAATGGCCATTCAAGTAAACCAAAACCTCTTAATTGTTTTTTGTTTCACATGGTGTTTATAGGAATATAGGCGCAGATGACACTTTGTTCCCTCCCTTCGTCGTCCGTCCCCCTCGCATTCTTATGTCTGGGCTATGGATAGAGTGGCAAGACTGAAGCCTTTTCTTACGAAGAAAAACATCGAAGCCTGGCTAAATTTTACAAAAACACATCTGAAGTCTCCCACATGTATGTGGGAAAATGTGTTATGGTCTCTTGAACTTTTTGGCTATACTTTCAAAAGATAGGTTTGGTGCAAAAACGCTGCACATCACCAAATGAACAACATATTGACAGTGAAGCATGGTGGTGGCAGCATCTTTGGGGCTCTTTTTTTCTTTTATGGGAATTCTGAACAGTTCCAAATACTAGTCCGTACTGACACAAACCCTCAGCTTTCTGCTAGAAAGCTAAACATGAAGAGCTAGTTCTACAGTGCCAACAGATTCTGTAGCGCTTTCCAATGGGGTAAGCACAAACCTGAGACATAATAAAGATACATTAGGTGAGGCCACCTTAGGAACATGGTGCACATTGACGCGCACCACGGATATTGCTCCCTTCCCGTCACCACTCATGCCATTGCAATGGTTACCAGCTTTCTCTAGAACCCTGTCCCCGATGACCCCTAATGGCCAAATTGCACCTCCACGACCTAAGCACTTCCTAACGGAGACAGGCCCTGTCCCCTGTGACGTTTGCCTGTACAAAACGCAGGATTGTTCCTTATTATGATGAAAAGAAAAGAGAAAGTGGTGGCTATTTTTTCATGCCTATTGGCTAATATACTAATGCCACTTGTTGCTGGTAAATAAATGGTTTATATAGATAATGAATAGAATAGACAACTGTACGTAAGAACTAACAATAACCTTTATTAAACATATACAAATAAAACTAAATGTGTGTAAACAGTGGTTCACAGCTGTTTTGGAATTGTACTGGTGGAACCATATGGCAGACTAGCCAATACTCCCATATGTCGGAGGTAGTTAGAACACTTAATTGTTCCTAAAATCATCAACCCTATAAAAAATGTGTTTGCAAGTTAGTATGTATGTTATTAGTCCTGGATCGCGGTTTGCAACGAATCTCCTTTTGTGGAGATTCTCCAAACTTTGCAAGTCATCAACAACACCAATAGCATATATGTACTCCCTACAAGGACAGCATAGTAATCTATAGAAATAGACGCACGTCATATATTGAACCTTAATTAAGACTTAATGTAGACCATATTACTTGTTGGACACATTCTATTATGGATGCTAGCCTCATTTGGTATGCTAGTATACACAACTAATTTTGCTCTCTGGATTGCTAAACAAATTTGGGTGCAGCTTTGCCTAGAATTTAACAATCACTCTGGCCATAATATCCTTCACTACCGTTATGACCAATAGTGGTGACGTGTTTAAGATCCGCACTCTTGAATTGACTAAAAGGTTTTAATTATTCAAGTATAACATATGTTATGACGGACTCCAATGATATATTTCAATTCTGTTGTCTTGAACTTAACCTTTAAACGAGATCCTTTCTATCTATAGTTCCAATATCTGGTATTAATATTTAATTACTCATTATTCAATTATATGCAAATTATTCATTGTCTTGACACGTAGTATATTAGCTACCGCTATAGGGGATATTATTACAATTATGCAAGAGGTATGGTCATTGTAACCAGCTGGGAGTCTATTTATTGTTGAGCGATCTAATTTGCCATTTTTTTGCATCGGAGAATTCAAACCATGGAACATCAAATTAAATGAGTAACCCTAATTGCTATCTAGGTGGAGGGGGCACTATTTAATTGGTTGCAATCAGCGATCCAGGACTAATAACATACATACTAACTTGCAAACACATTTTTTATAGGGTTGATGATTTTAGGAACAATTAAGTGTTCTAACTACCTCCGACATATGGGAGTATTGGCTAGTCTGCCATATGGTTCCACCAGTACAATTCCAAAACAGCTGTGAACCACTGTTTACACACATTTAGTTTTATTTGTATATGTTTAATAAAGGTTATTGTTAGTTCTTACGTACAGTTGTCTATTCTATTCATTATCTATATAAACCATTTATTTACCAGCAACAAGTGGCATTAGTATATTAGCCAATAGGCATGAAAAAATAGCCACCACTTTCTTTTTTTCTTTAAATCATAATGTTTAACTAAGGTTTAATCCTTTTCACGCTGGTATTTAAGCTTCGCTTCTGTTTCTTGGATCCGATTCGATATTGGGTCCTAACAAACTTTCTTGTTCCTTATGAGATTCCACCATCACAGTCTCATGCAGTCTCTACGATCCCTGGCCCCACTACCAGACTACATTAGACCGCCCACACAACCTGGAGCTACTGGTAGACAGGGGCAGATACCCTTCGCACTGCCTCTCCTTCATGTACGACCTGCTCCAGGCCATGTCCCCTTTGACCAGCACTTCTCGCACTAGCTGGGAACCTGAACTGAACCTTTTCGAGGACCACCAATGGCACGCAATATGTTCATTTGCACACTCCAGCTCCGCTGTGGTGAGGGTTCAAGAGTCTAATTATAAAGTGCTTACGAGATGGCATAAAACACCCCAAGTTCTGAGCCACTACGCTGACAGGGAAGCAAGCAAGTGCTGGAGATGTGACGCACCAGATTCCTCCTCGCTACATATCTGGTGGGACTGCCCTGCTCTTTCTGAGTTCTGGCGCTCTGTACATAACTGCCTCGGAGAAGTCACAGAACCCCCTCCTCCGTTTACCCCAGCATATTGCCTACTTAATCACTCAGAGGACCCACCCGAGTTGTTTCGGAAGTCGATAGCCATCAGGCTTCTACACGCTGCATGCCTGGTTATCCCTCAGTTCTGGCGCAAACAAGGTTCAAAGAAATCTTACATTTTAATCTGTATTGTTGCATGAGATGACCAGTGTACTTGCCTCGGCTCAAATGATGAGCCCCATCTTTTAGTTTCCTGGGCTCTGGCAGATGGCTCTGCTACCTTTCAGTGCCTTTCTACATCTGACTTGTTCTGTAACTTTTCTCTGTAGTGAGGGTAAGCAAAAGAAACCCCAGTAGTAGTGTTCAACTAATTTTCCCATTTCCTATATTTCCAGCGTACATTGCTGCTCAAATGGTATAGACTATTCTATGCCAACGGGTGAGTTGTATATGCTGGTACATGTTTATGCTTGTGCTCCAATTCAAAAGCGCTAAAATGACATCAAACGTGATGGATTTAATTTTGTATCAAATTTATGTGTGTCCTGCATCCTCTCCCGTTCTTTAGGTTTCAGGTTCGTTCTCCAACTTTTTTCCAAAAGTGCCGGGACCAACACTGGTACATTACACAACTAGAAGCTGCTCAAACAAGTTATCTTCAACAAATAAATAACTTGAAGGAGGTAAGGATAACACATTTTAACCTAATGCTGTCCTTCATGCTTTCATTTCAAAGTGTATCCAAAATGTATTTCCCCTTGCTGATCAACTGACAATGTCTATAATTTAATAGCATATGTGTTGTTTCTGGATGTTTGTGTATTGGCCCACTCCAAAGGGTTTTTGTAGATTGATCCTACAATAAAGACTGGAGAGGAAAAAAATGTAAATGTTAATAAATTGTCAAGTTGATCTTACATGTTGAGTATCACTTATCCAAAATGCTTGGGACCAGAAATATTTTAGATTGTCTACTTTTGAATATTCGTATATCATAATGAGACCTCTTTGGGATGGGGCCCAATTTTAACCAATAACTTCCTATACACATGGCCCGAAGGTAATTTTGTACATTAACCCCTTCACTCCTGAGCCATTTCATCGTTGTATGCTGAGCTCATTTGTACAGTTTTGTGCTCCTCTTTAAAATGTGATTTGAAGTAATGTTTTTACCTGACCCAGATAAATTATATGCTTATTTTCAGCAGACTTGGCAGATTCATATATCATTTATATGTAATGTTTTCCTCCTAAGTTTACATACCCTGGCAGAATTTATGATTTCTTGGCAATTCAGAGAATATGAATGATAACACAAACATTTCACTCCTGGTTAGTGTTTGGCTGAAGCCATTTATTAAGTGTGTTTACTCTTTTTTTAAATCCTAATGACAACAAAAACTACCCAAATGACCCTGATCTAAAGTTTATATACCCTGGTGATTTTGGCCTCATAACATGCACACAAGTTGACACAAACTGGTTTGAATAGCTATTAAAGGTGTGTGTGTGTGTACACACTCCTGACAGACCCTTGCATCTTTCATCCAGTGCTGCATTGACATTTTCGGAGTCATGGGGAAAGCAAAAGAAATGTAAGAGGATCTGCGGGAAAAGGTAGTTGAACTGTATAAAATAGTAAAGGGATATAAAGATATCCAAGGAATTGAGAATGCCAAACTCTAAGTGGAAAGTTAGGGGTTCTGTCGAAACCAAACCACGGTCAGGTAGACAAACTAAAATTTCAGCCAAAACTGCCAGGAAAAATTGTTCGGGATGCAAAGAAAAACCCACAAATTACTTCAGGTGAAATACAAAACTCTCTGAAAACATGTGGTGTGGCTATTTCAAGATGCACAATAGGGAGGCACTTGAAAGATGGGCTGCATGATCGAGTCGCCAGAAGAAATCCATTACTATGCAAATGTCACAAATTATCCTGCTTACAAAACGCCAAACAGCACAGAAAAGCTTCAAACCTTCTGGCACAGTCATTTGGAGTGATGAGAGTAAAATTGAACTTTTTGGTCACAACCATAAACGCTACTTAATAGTCCTTGTTGACTCCTCTCCAAATGTATTTTACCAGGAAGGATACGTTGAGATTTCTCTTGTTTTCAAGTATGTCCTACTATGAAACACTGAGGTGGATCACTGATGTTTTGAGGATGTGTGAACTACAAAGGCACAGGAAATTCGGTCAAAATTGATGGCAGGATGAATGCAGTATGTTATCCAAAAAATACTAAAGGAAAATTTTGCATTCATCAGCCCGGAAGCTGCTCATGGGACGTACTTGGACATTACAACATGTCAATGATCCAAAACACAAGGCCAAGTCGACCTGTCATTTGCTACAGCAGCATATAGTGAAGGTTTTAGAGTGGCCATCTCCGTCTCCTGACCTCTATCATTGAGCTACTCTGGGGAGATCTCAAACGTGCAATTCATGCAAGACGGCCCAAGAATTTACAGGAACTGGAGGCTTTTTGCCAAGAAGAATGGGCAGCTTTACCATCTGAGAAGAAAAAGGGCCTCATCCACGAATACCACAAAAGACTTCAAGCTGTCATTGATGTTAAGGGGTTAATACCGTGTATTGCCCCCTTTAAGGACCGCTGATGTACCCTGTACGTCCTGTCCACGGGTCTCCCTTAGACCCGCGGACGTACAGGGTACGTCAGCGGCGCCTAATCCCCCTCCAGCCCGATACTTGCCTCCCTTGCTGGATCCCTCGGCGATCTGGCAGGGAGGAAGCCTGCCCATGTGATTTACATGGGCAGGTGAGGTTGACATCGCCACGCTGCGTGGTGACATCATCAGCAGGCGTCCCCATGCAAATCAATGGAGGGGAGGGGGGGGCTCCTTCGGAGCCCTCTATCTACTCAACCATTGAAGCTAGGGAGATGCTTTTTGCACCGCTGAAAAGGAGAGTCTCTCCTTTTCAGCGGTGTGTAGCATTAACGGTTTCGCCGCCGAATCGCGTTTCGGCGCTAATTGGCGCCAAAATGTGATTTGAACCTGGAGGGGGGCTGACATCTTGGATGTCAGCCAAGCCTCCAGGTCCCCCCCACCCCCACCCACTGACAACCTCACCAGATGTGTGAGGATGTCAGTGGGCCAGTTAACCCTCTAGCTGCCATGTAGAGATAGGGGGATCCTAAGGATCCCCATCTCCCTGATCATGGCCTTTCCAATGATACCAAACATGACCAGGTTTGGTTTAAAAAAAATAATAATAAAAAAATTAAATAAAAAAAATGAGGTTTTTTTTGTCTGGGGGGGGGGGGGTTAATTAAATAGGACCTAGGCTGTCATCTCAAAATAATTAGCACAAAATGGTCAGAATGAGCGCAGCGCACATAAGTGAACTGGCTCAGCAGTGAAGGGGTTAAAAAGCAAACACATGTAAAAATTGGGTATTTCTAGTCTCAGGACAAAATTTTGCACCTATTTAGCCGGGGTCTTTTTTGGTGGTTGTAGATTTTGGGGATTAAATTACAAAAAAGTGTTTTTTACCTTTTTTTTTTTTTTTTTTTCATCATATTTTTTTATCGTAAATTATTCGATATGATGGAAATAATGGTATTTCTAGAAAGTCCATTTAATGGCGGGAAAAACGGTGTATAATATGTGTGGGTTGAATAGACGAGTAAGAGGAAACACTAACAGCGCAGAAACGTAAAAACAGCAGCTGTCACTAAAGGACGGATTTGTGTAAAACCGCCCGGTCACTAAGGGGTTAAGAACTGGGGTATGTAAACTTTTTTGACCAGGGTCATTTGGATAGTGTTTGTTGTCATTATGATTTAAAAAGAGTAAAAACACTTGATTTAATAAATGGCTTCAGCCAAACACTAACCATGAGTGAAAGAAATGGTTTTTATCATTCATATTATCTAAATAGAAACATAGAAACATAGAAAAATGTCGGCAGATAAGAACCTTTCGGCCCATCTAGTCTGCCCAATTAAATTCAATTACTGTTTTGGCCTCTACCACTTCTACTGGAAGACTGTTCCATGTATCCACCACCCTCTCAGTAAAATAATGCTTCCTGATGTTACTTTTAAACCTTTCCCCTCTAATCTAAGACTATGTCCTCTTGTTTTGCTACTTTGTTTCCTTTTAAATATACTCCCTTCCTCTACCTTGTGGATTCCCTTTATGTATTTAAATGTTTCTATCATATCTCCTCTGTCTCGTCTTTTTTCCAAGCTGTACATGTTAAGTTCATTAAGCCTTTCCTGGTAACTTTTCTCCTTCAAGCCGTACACCATTTTAGTAGCCCTTCTCTGAACTCTCTCTAAGATGTCTATATCCTTTTGGAGATACGGTCTCCAGTACTGCACACAGTACTCCAAGTGAGGTCTCACCAGTGCTCTGTACAGTGGCATGAGCACTTCCCTTTTCCTACTGCTAATACCTCTCCCTACACAACCAAGCATTGTGCTAGCATTTCCTGCTGCTCTATTACATTGACTACTTACCCTTAGATCCTCTGAAATAATGACCCCTAAATCCCTTTCCTCAGATGTTGAGGTTAGGACTGTATCAAATATTCTATATTCAATAGACATGTGCATTCGTTTTAGTACTAAAGCGATTTAGTCCGAATTTTGGGATAATTTAGTTTTAGTAGTATGACTCAAGAGAAACGAAACTGCTCAGTACAAAAAACGAAAGAAACTAAAATAAAATGCACTACATTTTAGTTTCAGTCCTCTTTGTGATATTACATTGAGTGAAGGAGACCAGCAATGAAGAGCGCAACATCGCAACATCCGAAGTTCTGCACCCTCCACATGCCAATGCAGGAAGATGTTCTATACAGAGAGTAACATTAATTCAGGAGGATGTTCTATATATTATACAGAGAGGGGTATTAATTAATGCAGGTGGATGTTGTATACATTATACAGAGAGGGGTATTAATTAATGCAGGAGGATGTTCTAAACATTATACAGAGAGGAGCCTTTTTTTTTTTTTTTTAGCCCTTTAAATCCAGTGGCTGTGAGCGCGGAGATCGGCTGCTTGTTACATTATCTCTCAGTACAATGTATCAGGCTCAGCTGTTACAGTAACTGCTGCTCATCACAGCGCTCAGAGTTTCAGTAAAACAAGAAAATAATATTGTTCTAACGTCTTATATATAAAAATATTATTTACTAGTTTTACTGAAACTCTGAGCGCTGTGATGAGCAGCAGTCAGTTACTGTAACAGCTTTGCCTGACACGGGGCAGTATTGCAATGTTGGTGCTAACTTAACCAGAGCTGTTGTAACTGAAAACCTCCATAGGCTATAATAGCTCTGGGAAGTTTACAACAGCTCTGGTTAGGTTAGCACCAGCTATATAATATGGCCCACATTGTGCTGAGAGTGAGAGATACTGTAACAAGCAGCGATCTCAGCCCTCTGAGGAGCCACTACAATAGTAATTGTATCCACTGGTTTTCGGATGAATGAAATTAGTTTTCATACTAAAGAACTGAAAACGAATTTCTTTAACAACTAAATAAATTGCATTTTAGTACTACTAATGCATTAGTTCAAAACGAAATTTTGTGCTGTGCACATGTCTAATATTCAACCCTTGGGTTTTTACGTCCCAGGTGCATTATCTTGCACTTATCCACATTAAAACTCAATTGCCACAACTCCGACCATTTTTTTAGTTTACCTAAATCATTTGTCATTTGGCTGATCCCTCCAGGAACGTCAACCCTGTTGCAAATCTTTGTGTCATCAGCAAAAAGACATACTTTTCCATTAATACCTTCTGCAATATCACTAATAAAAATATTAAATAGAATGGGTCCAAGTACTGACCCCTGAGGTACCGCACTGGTAACAAGACCTTGCGCCGAGTAAACTCCATTTACCACAACCCTCTGTTGTCTGTCACTCAGCCACTGCCTAATCCATTCAACAATATTGGAATCCAAGCTCAAAGATTGCAATTTATTGATAAGCCTTCTATGCGGAACAGTATCAAAAGCCTTACTGAAATCTAAATAAGCAATGTCTACTGCACCACCTGTGTCTATTATTTTTGTTACCCAATCAAAAAAATCAATAAGATTAGTTTGGCATGATCTCCCTGAGGTAAACCCATGTTGTTTCTGATCCTGTAATCTATGTGTTTTTAGATGTTCAACAATCCTTTCCTTTAACATGGTTTCCATTAATTTCCCCACTACTGACGTAAGACTAACTGGCCTATAGTTCCCCGATTCCTCCCTACTACCCTTCTTGTAAATGGGCACAACATTTGCTAATTTCCAGTCTTCTGGGACGACTCCCGTTAACAAGGATTGGTTAAATCTGTTAATGGTTTTGCTATTACATCACTGAGCTCTTTTAATAATTTAGGGTGGATCCCATCAGGCCCCATTGACTTATTTGTCTTTACTTTAGACAGCTGCTGTAGAACCTCCTCCTCTGTAAACTGATATGTAAATGTCTCTTTAGTGTTCTCTCCTAACTGAGGTCCCTTTCCTTCCTTTTCTTCAAAGACTGAACAAAAATATTCATTGAGGCAGTCAGCGAGACTTTTATCCTCTTCTACATACCTTCCTTCCTTTGTTTTTAATCTAACTAATCCTTGTTTTACTTTTCTTTTGTTTATGTATCTAAAAAATGTTTTGTCCCCCTTTTTTACTGACTGAGCTATTTTCTCTTCTGCGTGTGCTTTTGAAGCTCTTATAAATTGCTTTGCCTCTTTCTGCCTAATTTTATAGGTTTGCCTATCTTCTTCACTCTGAGTTGTTTTATAATTATTGAATGCTATCTTTTTGTTCTTCACTATTTTGGCCACTTCTGCAGAGTACCACAGTCGTTTCTTCCCTTTTTTGTTTTTGCTAACAAGCCGAATGCAATTGCCTGTGGCCTTCAATAATGCTTCCTTTAATCCCATTTCTCCTGGACTCCCTTTAAACTCCTCCAGTCTGATAATGACTCCTTCACACAAAATCCCATTTTAGAAAAATCTGTTTTTTTAAAGTCTAAAACTTTCGTTCTTGTGTGGTGCGGCTCCATCCCTGTTGTTCTATTAAACCATACTGACTGGTGATCACTAGATCCCAAATTTTCACCTACAACAACGTCCGATACCAAACCTCCATTTGTGAGTATTAAATCCAATATGGCCTCTTTATGGGTCGGCTCCTCAACTACTTGTGTTAGAGATAATCCCAGTAGGGAGTTTAGAATATTTGTACTCCTGGTGCACCCAGCTGTTTTGGTTTTCCAGTTCACATCAGGAAGATTAAAGTCCCTCATGATAATAACCTCCCCCTTCATTGCCATTTTGGCTATTTCTTCAACCAGCAGATTATCTAGTTCTTCTGCTTGTCCAGGGGGTCTATAGATCACACCTACACGAGCTACTGTATGATTGCCAAATGTTAGCGTAACCCAAACTGACTCTATGTTCACCTCGCTCACTTTTATTTGGTTCGTTTTTATGTTGTTTTTCACATACAGGGCCACTCCTCCTCCTTTCCTACCTTCTCTGTCTTTTCTATATAAAGAGTACCCCGGTATTGTTATGTCCCAGTTATTTTTCTCACTGAACCATGTCTCAGTAACCGCCACTAAATCTACTTTTTCAGCTGCCATCATTGCCTCCAGTTCATTGATTTTATTGACTAAACTGCGAGCATTTGTAGACACTACTCTGAGCTTGTCATTTTTTACCTCGCATGTTGCTTGCACCCTCCGATTTAGTTTTGGGGGACAATCGGGCAGATTGTTTTTTACCCTTTTGTCCCCCCTCCTAGTTTAAATATTTCTTTGCGAAACCTTTGAACTTCTCACTGAGAACATATGTTCCCCTATGAGTAAGATGCAAACCATCTTTTTTATACAGTTCCTTTCTGCTCCAATTAGAGCTATCATGGGACACAAAGCCAAATCCTTGCTCCCGACACCATTCCCGAAGCCACAAATTGAATTCCCTATTGCGCATCTGCCTATCTTGAATGTTATGCACAGGCAAAACTTTAGAGAATGACACAGTGGACGCAATCTGCTGGATTTCACCTCCAAGAACACAAAAATCTTCCTTAATCTCAGAAACCTCATTGCTAGCCAAGTCATTTGTCCCTAGATGGACTAGAACGTCCACTTCCCCTTGTTGCTTTGCTTGTTTGACAATATTGAGAATACGTCTCTTGTCTCTATGAGCAGTAGCCCCAGGAAGACATCTCACCAAACCACTACTCTCCAGCTCAACACCTCTTATGATAGAATCACCCAGCAACAATTGCCTTTTATCAAGTCCCACCTTTTCATTTTTGTCCTTGGTTGCAGTGCTGCATACCTTAGGCATAGTGGATGGTGGTTCAACTATGGTGTCTGAGCCTACATCCATCTTACCACTACACTCTGAAAGTGCCTCAAAAGAATTAAGAAGAGCCACAGATTGTGGGACATGCCTTCTATCCACAACGCTAAGTCTACCAGATCCTACAGTAGTCCATCTGCCGCTCCTAGGAGGCCTCTGTGGCAGTGGCTTAGTAACAGTCATAGCCTGAGTTTCTCTAACAGATAATTTACAAATCTCAGACTTCAAACAGGCAATTTCCTGCTGCAATAAAGAGAGCTGCCTACATATCAGGCACACTCCAAACCTCCAAAAATTGGATCTAAAAACAAATGCATGACAGCTCTTACACTGGACCAAGCCTGCCATTTATAAAAGAATGGATTTAAAACCAGCAAATCTTACCTTTTTTTGTAGGTTTTCTAAATAACGGCCAAGAAATCCTAAATTCTGCCAGGGTATGTAAATTTACTTGGGATAGACCGATTTTATCGGTTGCCGATATTCAGAAAATTATCGGTATCAGCATTTTAGTTGCCAATAATTGGACAAGTTGGCTCACTGCAGCCGCGACATGTGAAGTCCCACAGAACTGTGCAAATCCAGGGGTTCTCACACATCAGGCTGTAAATCTTCACTGTATGACTTCCCCTGCTCACTGACAGTATTGCGAATGAGCGTGATGACAACAGAAATGGGTCTTTCATCCCATCTGGCAGGGATTCCCTATGCAGGGGTCAGCAACCTGGGCCCTCCAGATGTTTTGAAACGGTTTCCAATGAGGTTCCAAGAACCTATTGAGTAACTGGGCATCATGGCAGATGTAATTCCAAAACATGTGGGGGTAATATTCCAAAGTCAGTGCTAACTTAACCAGAGCTGTTGCAAACTTAACACTATTGACCAGGGTTTCCCAAACCTTTCTTCGGGTCCCCCTAACAGGCCAGGTTTGCCAGATATCTGAAGCATATCACGGGTGATAGAATTTGCTGCTCAATGATTGCAGGATTCAGTCTGCTTTTCTCTAAGGTGATATGCATAATCTGGCCTGGTGGAGGGTCCCGAGGATAGGTTTGGGAAACACTGCTCTAGACTATAATGGCTCTGATAAGTTTACAACAGCTCTGGTTAATTTAGCACCAACTTTGTAATATAACCCTTGGAGGGCCAAGGTAAGCTGAACCCCTTACATACATGGTCATATGAGGGATCTTTCAAAAGTCAAAGACCTGGTCTTACTGTTTGTAAAAATAAAAAAATTGTATGTATGTATATATGTGTATGCAATGTTTAAATGTTATTAAAAACAGCACAAATCTGGAGGCGTGGCTGGCCGCGGACGGGAGAGGTCGCAGCTAGAAGGAGCTCCGCTGCGATCTTGTCTCATGGTTTTTTGAAAACTTTTTTTTTGAGATTTTATACGCAAGGCGTCTGAGTGGCCAGCCATCGGGTGTGCACCGACCGGAGCCTGATTGACCCCACCCCCTCCGTTCCAGAGAGACGTGACTGCTTGCTGACCCTCCAGCTGGAGTGTACGGCCAGCGGCCATTTTGTGGCCTACCTCTAGGCTCTTGTCGCTCCACAGCCTACCTGTCTCGACCCTGATGGGAACCATGCTGAGGGCCGTGGAGAATGAGAGCCCACATCTCCAGGCCGTGTTAGACGCTTTGCTGCGGTTCCTGGAGGACGATTGGCGCCCGCTGACGCGTGGTGACATGCGCATGATGGCGATGATGCAGCCTGACATCGGAGTGGAGGCCTCGGACAGAGGTGCTTCCGGGGGCGATCGGCCTGAAGAGGATCAGTGTGGGTGGCAGTTTGATGGCTGAGGAGGCGGAGACCGGGGTGCTGCGAGCTGAGGATAGGGAGCTGGACCCTCCAATTGATGTCAGGCCTGGAGACCTCCGGCAGGAGACTGCTGAGCATGGCAGTGCGGCCCTGGCGGAGCCAGTCGATCTGCGGGAGGCAAGTGGGGACCCGGAGCCACAGAGGCTGCCGTTTCCCAACCTGATGGCTGTAATGTCTCGGTGACCAAGGGGAGCCCGTTGCGCACGAATCGCTGGATCGCGCACAGTTTGCAGCGATGCTGTGGCCTGGTGAGATGAAGCGGGGCTCGGGCGCAGGCAAGGGCCCTCCCTTGTCAGCCACGATGAAGAAGCGGACTAGGCCTTGCGCCCCGGCTTCCATTCTGCAGATGTCCGAGGCTCTACTTCGTTTGGCCGGTGAAGTGGCTTGCTGGGCGGTGTGGGGGTCTCCCTGCGCCACAGGCCTTGCACCATGCCGATGTGGACAGTGTTTTCAGGCCTCCCATACAACGCCCTACCGGCCTTGAGAATGGCCCCCTTCTGGGATAAGGGCTAAGGGGACCCCACGATTATTATTTTACTAAGGCGCTCTTCGTCTTTAAGGTTCTTCTCTGAATTCTTTATTAGTGCTCCCCGGCTGGGGATATTTCAGCTGAGATTTTTTTTTTTCTTTTTATGTGGGGGATTTCCCCATTCTTTGAGACATCTTTCAGAGGACGTTATTGTGTGCTGTTCTTATTTGCGACCTTTTTTTTCGAGGACGTTTTTGCATCTTTGCTGTCCTGCTTTTTGATCTTGTATATTTTCTTTTCTTTAAGCTGTGCCACTATAAATGAATATGTGCGGCCCTGTGAGGCCCTCAATTTCTGCATAATTGTATGGTGACATTTTTACAAAATTAAAAATTGTAAATTAAAAAAAAAGCACAAATCTGACATTTATGCCATAAACTCAATGTGTTTTTCACAACTTTAAATTTACAGAACATCGCCTCCAGATATCGGCCAGAAAAGCTGCCAATAATCTGTATCGGCCCAGAAAAGATTCTCAGTCTATCCCTAATGTATACGTCATGCCCTGCCAGAAGGCTATAACAAAAAATGTGCATTTCCATTCAAATTTCAATCCTCTACATGTATTAAATACATAGCCTATACAGAGGTTTCTGGTGTGTGTGTGTGTGTGTGTGTGTGTGTGTGATCCCTTTTCATGAAGAATATTTTGGCACCTGTAACATTTGTTAAATAGAAAGCTATCATTCGATCGATACTTCTATTTTTTTTTTATTTTTTTTAATAAACCTTTTAACTGGTTGTTAAATATCAAAAATCTCCTTTGCATAAGGAAACGAATGATTTTGAACATCATCCATTTTTATCAACCCTGGTGGAGACTATGCAGAGCAATTCAAGCAGAGACACGGAAACGAAAACAAATATTCTGTGTTTAAAGTCATTCTTTATTTAATTTGAAAGAAGGATCATGTTTTATTTAACATCCATCAGGTTCAACCTTCCACGTATCTCTATGGATGCGGTGATCCAGAAGAAGGCAAAAAAAAAAAACGTTTTGGTGCATTATGAACCTTCTCGGTTCCACTGCTGTAAAACCGAAAGGAAAGCAAAAAAACCCCTCTTGGTGCATTATCCAAATGTGCCCAAAAGAGGGGGGAAAAAAATCTTTGACAGCTGCAACCGGATTTTTCCCTGGATCAATCTATGCCAACTTGTACAGGCGATCTGCAAATTGCCGAATGTAGGTGTGGCAGCGTCCACCCAAGTGATGGATTTCCTTGACAATATTCCACCAGTAATCAGACACCCGTAGGAGAACAGCATCTGTTCGCGTTGCTGGAGAGCCAGATGACGCTCAGCAGATCGTGTGTTTTGCAGGTCTCGGCTGTTGGACATGGTCGCATACGCCATCTCACCAGGGTTGCTTGAGGGCGTTGGGTACAATTGCCCTGTCTGCTCGGGCTTCTCTCGTTTGGCTGTGGTTTTCATGATGGAGTCAGATCGTCCTTCTCCCAGCCCAGTTGTAGGATTTCTTTCTCTTCTCCTCTCCCATATCATGGTGTGGGCATATTCGACCACTCCACTCGCAAACCATGTGATAAAGTCCTGGCCTCTTTCTCCCAGGACAGAACTCTTTCACTGCCAGATTCCAGTAAGCCGGAACAGGGTCAACTGCTTCTCTCATCACCTGATCTGACACGATATGGTCAGGACCATAGTAGGAGGCACTGAAGAATGCTGCCATCAGTGTGAAAATCAGGACCCCAGCAGACCATGCCCAGGTTGAGTTGGATGTTGTTGATGGAGCACGGCGTCTCCTCTGCAGATGTTCAGCTGGCAGGCTGATTGTTTGAACGTCTGCCAGTCTGGTCGAGTCCCATGTTCTCACATCAAAATTTGTCATTGATCCGCTGTTTGTTGGGCCAGTGATAGTTGGAGTAGGTTTTTGCTGTATCAAACTGACCTTCTCTCTCACTTCTTGCATTCTTTGCAGGAACGGAAGTGGTTCAGACACGCTCCTCAATCTCCTGGCCATTTCCAGCATATTCATCTGCTCGTTGTAGACAGGTGTTCTTTTCCCCAATTCACCATTATAGTCTCGTGACAGGGAAGCCATCCTAAATTCCTGGTAGGAGACCATTAGGTCTCTGGTCCAAGATATGATGGAGGTTGGCAAAGTAGGTTGATATCTGGTATTTTAGCGCAGACAATTCTTGAAGAGCTTTATCCCTGTTGGCTTTTAAGGTGTTGATGACGGGGAGATTATCTGGTCTGGTCTCCAGCTCCTGAATGAGCTGCTCAAGCAAAATCTTCTCTTTTATCTGAAGCATTAAGCAAGGAGAAGACGTGTCTTTTGTGCTCCTTGCTGGTAGCGCAGACCCCACAGATCCGTTTGCGATCTGTTGAACAATACATGTTCAGGGGCTGCCCGGCGTGCACCTCGCATGTGATCTTGCCGCCATCATTAGTTTATATTTTTCCACGATGCGCTTCAGGATGTCGTTTTTCGGGCTGTTCAGTCCCTTCTTGAAGGTCTCCATACAGCAGACGGGACATTTTATAGTAGATCGTTTCACCGTCACGTTTGCTATGGTCACAGCACTGTTTTGAATTACCCCGTCCAGGCAGGTCTTGCAAAAGCTGTGAGCACAGCGCAGGACTTGGGGTTCTTCATACAGGCTGAAGGAAATGGGGCACAACAGATCCTGTTCGAACATCTCTATGGATGATTCAGGACCATCCATAGATGTGAATGAGTGGAGGCCGCCATGCGATGAGCCAGCCCCTGAGGGACCAGCGCTCATTGTCTCGGCTTGGTCGGTCCACTCAGTCAGTGATTTGTGATGTGGCAAAATCTTATGTGTAGAAGTAAAAGTCTTCAGGGATGAAAGGTTCTAAACTCTACAGCTATGGCCAAACGTTTTGAGAATCCCACAAATGTTAATTTTCAGTCTGCTGCCTCAGTTTTTATAATGACAATTTGCATATACTCCAGAAAGATCAGATGTTTTGCAATTAATTGCAAAGTCCCCTCTTTGCCGTGAAAATAAACTTGATCCCAAAAAACATTTCCACTGCATTTCAGCCCTGCCACAAAAGGACCAGCTGACACCTTGTCAGTTATTGTCTCGTTAACACAGGTTAGAGTTTTGACGAGGACAACGTTTGAGATTACTCTGTTGCTCCTCAAGGGGGGGGGTGGGGTGGAGGAATACTGATGTCTCTATGACAGTGTTTCCCAAACTTGTCCTCAGGACCCTCAACCAGGCCAGATTTTGCAGATCACCTTGGGGAAATACAGCGTGAATTCTGCAATCATTGAGCCGCAAATCATATCACTTGTGCTGTGCTTCAGATGTCCTGCAAACCTGAGGCGAAGGGTCCTGAGGACAGGTTTGAGGAACACTGCTCTATGCTAGAACAGTATTACTTTAATATACTACAAGGTGTAAAATAATTTTTTTCCACATTTTGTTCATCTAGGCCATAGCGGTTATACATCTTATGGGGTACACGTGTTAAAAAAAGTTAGTAATAGGAACCTGTTCCTGTAATTTTTGCGAAAATGCGATTTTTATCTAAAACCGAACTTACACAATTTTTCGTCCGCAGCAAAAGGGTTAATAATTCTGTCCCATCATGTGACAGCAGGTGTGGCGTTTTTCACGTTTACCATGTTTACCCCCAGGACCTGGTGTTAAATGATTTTTCAAAAGCGGAAAGACTGAACAAATGAACTCCTGCACAATCCCACTTGTGGGAGCTTACAGCAAGGTCACACTTGGTTCCAAGGAATCCTGTGTGTTTCAGGAGCGGATACCAGCAGCAACGATGCTCGTATATGTCTGTTTGCTGTTCCCCATTGTTGGCTTCAAATGCTACGATATGTGTAATGGTTACAGGGTCGTTTTAATAAGCATGTTGTAGGGGTTTTTTTTTTTTTTTTTGTTTCCCACCCACTGGGGTCATTGACAACACGTGGACTTCTTGCTCTTTGCCTAAAGAGGTATTAACTATACACTTGGGGGCGTGGTCTGCTGCTCAACCAAGATGGCTGCGTAGTGTCTGAGCTCCTCACAATCCCACAAATAATTCGCATTTTCTAGCAGGGTAAACCCCGGTATGGGTCGTGGCAAACTGCCTCAACCTGTTGAGTCTCGCTTGGGGACTCCGCACAGATCGGCCGCGGGAAGATTCTCTCCGCAGCACTCTGAGGTCTGGCGCCGCATCGATGACCTGGATAACAGGTCCCGAAGGCAAAATCTCCGTATCCGTGGAGTACCGGAGGTGGTTTCGGATGCGCACATCTACTTACCGGGCCTCTTTAATCACCTCCTGGGCTCTGAACGGGTGACAGCAGCGGATCTACCTCGCGCTCACTGCGCGCTGCGGCCCCCTCCTACATCATCCACAATGCCACCGAGGGACCTGATCTGCTTCTTCGCCGATTTTCTCCCTGAAGGAAGCAATCTATTTGAAAGCTCGCGCCCGCCGCACATGGTCCTACGATGGAGGTACTATTGAGATTTTTAATGAGATCTCCCCCACTACGCTACAAGCCAGGCACGCATTGCGGCCCGTGACCCAAGCCCTATCCGAAGCACAGATCCCATATAGATGGGGTTATCCGTTCTCGTTGTCGGCCCGTTTGGATAACGTTACCCAACTGACACGCACGCCCTCTGATGTCCCGCGTTTCACCGCAGCTCTGGGCCTTCCGGACGTAATGGTACCTGATTTGGGAGCTGTTTTCCCTCCCTGGCCAGGGTAGGGAGATGGCGCCTAGGCCGTGGAGATCTCGGAGCAGACGTCGACATTTTGTTGCGCCTGTCCTGCACGAGGACGGGGTACTGTAAACCCCAAGGAAAGGTGACCCTTCCTGGCCGTTGATTATTGTTACCCACGAGGGCGAGCTGCGGGAGGCCTGTGGCGAGGCCTGAGCTCAAACGACATCTTGTTCCCGGGACACAGACTTTGGGCATGGACATTTTCTTCTGTTTTTGTTCACTTTTTCTTTTTTTTCTTTTTTGCAGTTATTCGTCTGTCTTAACTTTATTCCTACTTGCTTTACCCAGTTTCGTCCCTGTGACCCGCTATACCAGACTTGTTTTACTCGGAATGCACGCTGGACAGTATGCAAATTTAGTTGCGGAAGCATGTGTTTTTGCCATGCGGGGTTGGTTTTCGCGCCCTCAGCTTTTCAAATAACCTTAACTTTTTTTTCTTCTGCACACAACTCCTGCCCACATATCCCTGAGATGATGCGTAATGCTTAGGTTATATGCTGGACAATGGTTTTCTGTATATTAGTTTGGGGAGGCTGTTTTTTCTGGTGAACCAATTGTAAATTTGGATGAGGGGGTTGTCAATTCAAGGGGGGGGAAGGAAGGAAGGGGGAACAGATTACACGGTTTTAAGCTAGGGGGAAAGGGGGAGGGAAATGATTGAAATGGAAAGTGAGGAAAAGCAAGAAAAAGATTAGGTGGAGAAAGGACGGATACAAAAAGGAAGGGGGTAAAGGGTCAGAAGGGGAAGACAGGGAAAAGGTTGTTGGAGAGGGAAATGGAAGGGGAAAAAAAAAAAAGGGGACAGAAGAACGAATATAAATAGAGGAAAATGGAGAGAGGAGGGACGAAAAGAAAAAAAAAAGAGGTAGAGGCAGAAAAAGAAGGAAAACAAACAACTGAGAATTGGGCAAACAGGAGGGGTGGGATTGGATGGGAGGGGGGGGGACACGGGAGGAAAGACCGGGGAAGGGAAAGAAACGAAAAGGGAAAAAACTTTGAAAATAAGACGCAAAAACGGGGTAGGGGGCAACTAATATTGATGCTCATTATTCTCTATCTGTGGCAGATTGGGGGGGACCTCGGCGGGAGGTTAAGGTTTACTGATCAGTAGATATACGGGGACTGTATTTGAGAATTCACGGTAGCGGGAGCATTTAATGAGCTCACCCATCAGAAGTATATGCTGGATCTTTATACATCACGGTGTCTTTCTGCAGACGGCTCTGTTTAATTGAGTTTGTGTCACTGGCGATAGGGCGACATTTTTTTTTTTTTTTCCATGCTCTTTGATTTGTGGGTTGGGATAACTTGCTATGTTTGCATTGCTACCTTGTTACCTTGTTAGGTTATCTTTTGCTTGACCTGGGTTGGGATTGTTCTAGGATTGATTCACATAGTCTGCGGCTGCAGACTGGTTGGTTGATCCGCCCCCGCGAGGATTGGTGTATTACTCCCTAGAGGACCGTTTGGGGTAGTGTTTTTCACGACCCTAACCTTTATTCTCTAGGTTCACCACTTCCCTCAGCTTTTTGTGTTTTTTGTGTGGTGTTTTTTTTTTATTTTATTACATCCCCCTCCCTTTGTATTGTATCGTTGGTGTTTGTTACTGTTCGTCTTGTGGAGTCTTATATTTTGTCCATTTTTTTTTTTTTTCTCTTCTCTCTCCTTTCTTTTCTATCTTTTTCTTTCTCTTCCTTTCTTCGTCTCCCTCTTTTCCTCCTTTCCCCTTTTCTTATTCCCGCTTTGTCTTTCTCCGCCTCTAACTGCCCTTCACAATGGCTGCATACAGGGATACGCCGCTCAGTTTGCTTTCTTATAACGTGCGGGGCTTTAATACCCCTGAGAAGCGACGTCAGATTTTGTGAGAATTGAGAGCCCTTCGAGCTTCGGTGATTTTCATTCAGGAGACGCATTTACGCGGGGACTCCACCCTTACCCTAGCTGATCGTAATTTTCCTTTGGGATTTTATAGTAATTACGCTGGTGGAAAGTCTAGGGGCTCTGCTATCATCTTTGCTGCAGATGTTCCCTTTGTGGAGATTGAGACGTGCCGAGATGAAGAGGGGCGGTTCCTTTTTACTAAGGGCACGATAGCTGGGGAGCCCTACACGTTCGCTTCCGTGTACTTGCCAAATAAATCGCAGTGTCGTTGCCTTTCGGGCATTCTTCGTAAACTTGCCTTTCAAGATGGTCTTCTGGTTCTAGCAGGGGACTTTAACGTCACTTTGGACCCGCGCCTAGATACCTCGAGTGGGGTATCATCTATTCCGGATAGCGTGCATCGCCGGATGCGCCGCTTATTGGATTCATATCAGCTGGTAGATGTTTGGAGGGCGTTCCATGGCCGGGAACGGGACTTCTCATTTTATTCGGCAGCCCACTCTTCTTACTCCGGTTGGACTATTTTTTTCATGTCTCAACATGAGCTCTCTTTGGTCAGAGACTCTGGGATAGCGGTTCGCACCTGGTCGGATCATGCTGCGGTTTCTGTCTCTATCTCCTCACCATTGTGTGTGCCCAAAGAACGTAATTGGCGGCTCAATGTCTCTCTTCTATCTGACCCGCAGGTTCTCTCGGATGCGCAAATGCTCCTATCTAACTTTTTTCAAGACAACGTTACGATTGATGTCCCCCTCCCCACAATCTGGGAAGCCCATAAGGCTTGCATCCGTGGGTTCTTCATTAGTCGTGGTACGGCACTTAAGAGACGAAATAAAGCACATCTCCAAAACTTGCTCACTGATATTCAGCGGCTTCAAGACGAACATATCGCCTCGGGGGCAGACGAGGCTTTTCAACGCCTCTTACGAGCGCGCCAATCTTTGGCAGACCACCTGAACGCTGATCTTAAACTGCAGGCCATTAAATCCAGGGCCTTCTTTGCGCTCCATGAGAACAAACCCGGCCGCCTCCTAGCACAACTACTTAGGGTTCGTCGCCAGAGGGCGTATATCCCACGTGTCCGTATCTCGGCCTCTGAGATTACTTCACACCCAGCCCGTATTGCAACAGAATTTTGCAAATTTTTTCAGGCCTTGTACAACATCCGATCAGATGACATGTCGGCACAGGAGACACCATTGATCCGCCAATACTTAGACCACACTGTCTCACGTACCCTGTCCAGAGAGGAATCTGAGGCCCTGAGCCACCCCATTACAATGGAGGAGCTTCAGGAGGCTATAAAGGTTGCCAAGAACAATAAAAGCCCTGGGCCGGATGGATTTCCTTCGGAATATTATAAAAGCTTTAGAGATACCCTGGCTCCACATTGGCTCTCCACTTTCAATGCAGTGACTGATGGCGCTCGTCTCCATCAGGCCACTTTGGCGGCCTCTATCTCACTATTGCCCAAGCCGGAGAAGGACCCGTTACTTTGTGCCATTTACCGCCCGATATCTCTGTTGAATTGTGACCTGAAGCTCCTGACGCGTATTTTGGCCACTCGCTTGCGTGATTGTTTGCCTCTTCTGATAGACCCGGATCAGGTAGGATTTATACCTGGTAGGGAGGCCAGGGATGCTACCACCCGGGTAATTGATGCTATTAGCCTGGCTCATCGTGGGTCGAGCCCAGTCCTCCTGTTGTCAACTGATGCTGAAAAGGCTTTTGACAGAGTGCTGTGGCCATTCATGAGGCTGACATTAGCTAAGTTCGGACTGGATGCCACCTTTCTCTCCTGGATTGATGCTATTTACAATAACCCAACAGCGAGGGTTCGGGTAAACAGTGCTCTTACTGATAGTTTCCAAGTCCGGAATGGAACCCGGCAGGGTTGCCCGCTCTCGCCTCTGCGCTTTGCACTCACATTGGAGCCCTTGTTGTCTTCTATTCGCCTCAATCCACTGATCACTGGCATCTGTGGCCACTCCCTCCATCACAAGGTCTCTGCTTATGCGGATGACCTACTTTTTATGCTCACAGACCCAGTGGTCTCCCTTCCGGAGGTGGTATCGGAGCTGGATACTTATGGGGCACTGTCGGGACTTAAAATTAACATGAATAAGTCAGAGATCTTGAATATTTCCCTACAAGGTGCTGACAGGGCGGCACTTAAGCACCGGTTTCTATTCAGGTGGTGTGCAGAGAAACTACGCTACTTAGGCATATGGCTTCATGCAGATGTCAGTAAGATCCCTTCCCTTAATTTCCTGCCTATATGATCGGTTATTCGCCAGGACGTGAGAGACTGGTCTTCTAAATATATCTCATGGCTGGGTAGGGTATGGGGTTCTAAAGATGAACGTCTTGCCCCGTCTTCTCTACCTTGTCCAGACCATTCCTCTGCAGGTTCCTAGAGGTTGGCTTGCTGTGGTGCGGAAATTGTTCTTGAATTTTGTTTGGGCTGGTAAACGGCCCCGCCTTAGGCTTACACATGGTCGTAAATTTATTTCCTCAGGAGGCTTAGCGTTACCTGATCTCGGATCATATCTGTATGCCAACCACCTCACTAGACTTCTGGATTGGATGGATCAGGGTTCTACTCGTAGATGGATGGATCTGGAGTGGGCGCTTGCTGATTGCCCCCTTTGGGCGTTACCGTGGCTCCTCCAGCGACATGTGCCCTTGTCTTCCAGATGGGCCCCTGCAGTGGGATGTACACTCAGATATTGGCTTCGGGCCCGCCCCCTTTTTGCACTTTCGCCTTCTACTTCGCCTCTTCTTCCCTTGTCACACAACCCAGCGCTCCCGAGTGGAGTTTGTGCCTCAGTTCTTCTTCGCTTCACTACCTCTTCGTGTCTCAGGGCGCATCATCTATTCGCAGATGGGCAGTGGATTCCGCTGGGCGGGGGAAAGAGACACCAGCGCCTACGTTTGCGGAGTCTTTCAATTACGCACAATTGCGCTCATTTTTTATGTTCTCTACCTGATAAATCAGGTCTTTTGAGACAGCTCACTCAGTTTGAAAAATATTGTGTGTTGGGGATCACTCTGACACGCAGCCTCTCCACCTTATACTCCATGCTACAAACTTTTTCAGCCGATCTGCCCTCATTTGTGGGAAGGTGGGATGACATGTTAGGGGACAATTTACCCGAGACACACTGGGCAAAGACGTTCTATTTTGTTGCGTCGGGCTCCCCGGTTTCCAGATTTCGAGAGTCCTCTTATAAATTGATTTCGCTGTGGTATACTTCCCCAGTGCAGACTGCGCGTTTCTGTATCTCTGCCACTGATATCTGCTGGAGGTGTAACTTGGTTAGAGGCACATACCTCCATATGTGGTGGTCTTGCTCGCGCATTCGTCCTTTCTGGGAAGCTATATGGAAGCTGGCGTGTCACTTGACGAGCCTGGATTTAGCCTTGGAACCTAGGTTGTTTTTGCTTGGCCAGATAGATCTGCCATATAAGTCTTTTAAACCAGTGATCCCCAACCCTGGTCCTCAGGGCCCACTAACAGGCCAGATTTTGCAGATCACCATGGGGAAAAGCAGACTGAATCCTGCAATCACTGAGCAGCAAATCATAACACCTGTGCTGTGCTTCAGATATCTGGCAAACCTGGCCTGTTAGTGGGCCCTGAGGACCAGGGTTGGGGACCACTGTTTTAAACTATCTATTTTGCCGCGCCTGTTACTGGCGGCACAGTCGGTGCCACCTCTATTCTGGAAATCCGATCTCGCTCCCGCTTTGCCCAAAGTGCTATTAAGGATGGAGCTCATACGGTCGGCAGAACAGTTGCTGTATCCCACAGACAGGTGGGATGAGATCTTCACCGTACCTGGTATCATTGGTCAGAGTTCGTGGCTTCAGGAGGCCCACGACCCTGGGTAGGTCACTTCTACGTACAGATGGATGGGCTTCTCAGTTGGGTATTCTTGACTTCCCTTGTTGGAGTGGGAAGTCTTTCGGCCTATCCCTAATAGTAGACTGGGCTCTGGTAAACGCACCGCTGTCCTTTGTCCACCTCTCTTCCGGTCTTTCTCTCCTCTCTCTGTTTTTCTTCTTTCTGATTTTCACTTCGTTTCTCTGCCTCTCTGTGTCTTTTGTTACTTTTTCTCAGTGCCTCCCCATTTACTTTTATCCCCTATGGGTCTTTTCCCGGTTACTTCTTTCATTTATTGTTTGTTCCCGTTTCATGTTATTTGGAGTTAGTCATTGTTAGTCGTTCGATTTGTGTGCTCCCCTAATTATGCGTTTACCTCACCTCTACCCACATGTTTTCATAGGGAACCTACCCCTCCTTATACGGGTGCATCACTTGATTCTCCGTATGGTCCTTATGGGTCTGGGAGTGATACCCCAATACTATAGGGCACCGGGGACGTATTTGATACGGCTTCCCCCCCCCTCCCGGGGGTGGGGTAGGAAACTGTCATTGGCTACATGGGAGTTAATTTTTTATTGCAATTACAAGCATTCTACATGGCACTTAGAGAAATGCATACTAATGTACGGTTACATAAGTTGTGACTATTCCTCGTTTTTTTGTTTGTTTTTTGTCATGCTCTCCCTCTTTTGTGTTCTGTATACTATTTTTTGTTCCTTTTTTGAAAATAAAATTTTTCATGCAAAAAAAAAAAAAACTATACACCCCCAACACCAACTAGGCCTGAAACCAAAGACTTTCTTGGCATATCACACCTGTCCAACATTGGCGGATAGCAGTCTGATTTGACCTGATATAGCCAGTCTGGTAAAATATGCTTTTTTGGCAATTGAAATTTCTGCCTACGCACAATTAATCCTGTGTATTTATCATTCTAAATCCGACTTAAGGAGCACTTTAGCTCCTTTATCTGCTAGCCTGTCGACAAAGCTGTGAGAATCACCAGTCTTTTAAGCGGTTCTGGCTCCCCTCCCCATTAATGAGAATCAGGAGTGTTCATTTGCTACCACCATCTGCAAGAGTACCACACTGTGGCAAGCGTGTCTAAAATGAATTTGCAATATAATCTAGTTTACTTAACAGTAGGGAATATTGTAAAATTTACTTTTTTGGATTGTTAACTTGTTTTATTCCCCACTCAGAGACTTGCCATTGAACTTTCTCGAAACAAGAAGTCACGTGGCGGGTCCCCACCAGACACACATCTCAGTCCCCAGAATGATGGTCCCGAATCCAGATCAAAAAAATCTGAAATTCACTTGGAGAACATTCCCACTCCCAGGGAGGCTGAGGAAGATGAGGATAAAATCCTTCATGATGTCTTTAACGTAAGTTGATGGATGAGGTTGTGTTGCGTTGGTTTTGCAATGCATTCTTTTGCAGCTTTTTGGCTTTGTTAAATTCATTTTAATTTGCATTGTGAACTCCCTTGGTTTTAGAAAACGAGAGAGCTGTTTTCGGTCTAGTGACATAGTAAAACTGTCCATACATGCTTTGTTTTTTACATTTATTCTCTACACACTTCTCATATACTAAAAGATCTGCAGAGGCAGTTGCACAAGACTACTACAATATATGTAGATTTCTACATATCTTTTTATAATATGATGCGCTCTAAAAATGTGGTTTTGTATTACTCTTGTATTACTCTTGTATGCCATGTTATGAAGCTATGCCTTTTTAAAATTAAACGTGGAATATTATAATGGCCTAGTCGACTACTATACCTCAATATACTTTGATTTTAGATGTTTATGTTTAGCAGACTATGCTTTCTCCGTATAGTCTGTTCAACTTTTGTCCATTACAGAATGTGTCACTTTTGTATTTATCTTACAGTAGGGTAGAGCCACGTGTGTTTAAAGTATAAATACTTTTTGGTGGTCAGATTTTGATTATTCTCCTGACATGGCAGAAGCTAATAATCCAAATAGAATGTATTTACTGTACCGGAAACTGCCTTAAGCATTTGACTCGCGTCGAATCCTTATTTGAGATGAATCTCCAATAAATTTTCCTTACTCTAAATGTATGAGTGCCCATGCCTTCTTTGTGACAAACAGACTTAAAAGTTGACAGGTTTTATGTAAATACATTTAATAAGACCATTTGAAAGTGAATTTCTCACTGCAACTTTCAGATTTTCTTCCTTGATTGCTCACAGCAGGATCTTTCTGATGGAGACCTGGATGTTGATCTTGTTGGGGATGAAGATGGAAATCACATAGAGGGCAGTAGTTCTTCTGCCAGTTCGACTGCCACCAGTAACACTGAAGAGAATGACATTGATGAAGAAACAATGTAAGTGTCCATTCCTCCAGCCAGCATTATTTTACCGCAATATATGTCTATTTGCGCCCCAAAACATAAGTTGGCCTTCTAAATAAATCTCCCTTTTTGTACACTTGCGTTTCTGCTTGTGCGAATGAGGCTGTAACCCAAATAGACTTGATGTGTTTTCAGGTACAGCTGTTTGTGGCTATGATTGCGTCCATAATGCTACATGAATCTGGAGCATTGGCTGAAGACTATCTGGTAGTTATCTCACTGAGCAGTGCCTCATAGTTTAGTACAAATGTACCCCTGTTGAAGACAAGGGGAGAATAGAGATTCACCCTACTTAATGGGGTCATTTGATTGCTTTTTTCATTTTGTCTTTTTTTTCTTTTCTCACATTGGCTGTCTTCTGGACCCCTGTATCTTTGCAACCATAAGCTAGAGGGTCCTGCATGGTATCGTTGGAAAGGCCACGGCATGGTCTTTCCATTGATGCCATACATGACCAGGTTATTTTTTAACAATCTTTAAAATAAAAATGTAATTTTTTTTCTTATGTAGCACTGTTTACTTTTCAATTACAAAGTGAACAATGATGCTGCACTAACTTGCCTTCTCATGTCCCGTGATGCAGGCAAGTGTGAAGGTGGCTGCACAATGCGCTATCACGTATCTTTTCATCGAAGACCTAAACTGACGCCCTGCAGTGAGAGGGGCACAGGAGGCCCTTTGCAACCTGGCGTCTGATTTTTTTTTTTTTATTTATTTTTTTTACACAGCACAAGGTCAAGTGATGTGTTATTGTTATGACCATGTAATTTGTAAAAATAGAAAAAGAAAAAAAGTAACTTTTGCAATAATTTAAGTCAATGGTATTGTGTGCCTTTTACTTGGCAGCAGCCATTGTATGCTTTATAACTCACCTTCTCGTTTCCCACGCTGGGACCAAATGAGCTGATGGCACAAAGCATTGGTCCATCTAAATCACAAGCCGTCTCACCTCTGCGAGGAGAGCGTTGGTCTTTTGGACCTCTGTATTTCCATTCTTCACATCCCAGAATTTCATGTTAGGTGTCTTTGGACAGGACAAAAAAATGGCCTTTCTAATGATGCCAAACAGGACCATGTAAAATGTCATGTAAAAAAAACCTCAGATTGTTTTAGTTTTGTTCCAAAGCACATTGTCCTTTTGTCACATATAAAATGAGCAATACCACTGCTGTTACTCGCCTTCTAATTTTCAAGGTCATTGTGTGAATCCTAACTGGTTCCCATTTCTAATTTTTTAACAAAAGTGCCCCAGAGACTATATAGCCACAAAGGTTTGGATGATAAAATATGGAAAAAAATTATTTTACACCATGTAAATGAATACAATGTGACTAGAAATCTACGTTTTTAGTTTACATTTTTTTTTGTTCTAGCATTCTCATGAGACACGGCGTATACATATGATTTGAATCGGAGTCTGCTGACAATAAGGCTCCGCATACAGGGGTGAAATGGTTCAGCAGTGAAGGGGTTAAATGAATTTTATCAAGCCCCTTTTTAAATTCCTTTATCCTTGCATTTGCAGAATGAATGGAGTGCTCTGTTAGATGGCAGCTATTAGTTCTCGCAGTCATTTCTCACAATTCTGTTAAGCTTTAAATGCTTTAACTTGGACTTGCCATTTATATTTAACTTCGATGCGTTGATCTTGATTTGTGGTTGCATTACAGGCTGAGATTGAAGTTCTTTTTCTCAGTAATAAAACTAGTCCTGTTGAAAGCTGACCTGCCACTGTGATGCTTTGTGATGCCCTGGAATACACACTTACAATATCACTTAATGTGCTGTTCCCTTCTTGATCTTTTATGTGTACTGCTGCGAAATCAGGTCAGGCGAAAACGATGTTGAATATGGAAGCAATATGGATTTGGAAGAAGGGGAATTGGAGGATGCAGCTGCCACCACAGGAGCCTCAGGTAAGATTTAAAGCGAGTGTTGGGTTACCAAGGGCTTTTGCGAAAGGCAATCCTTCTGCCAACGCATGTTACAGACTGTTCTAATTGCAGCTTTTCAAAGGTTTCAGCAGGTGCCTTTTCAATACCGTAAGTAATGTACTGATCAATTGGCTGCAAGCAGAGTTGGCGCTTCTGTACACTTGCTCACGCAGTCCTTTGTATTTGTCACATTGTTTAGTTCAGTGACTTTAAATATGGCATTGGGACACGTCTGCCCCTTTCCTTTTGTATTGTTTGCCAAACAAAAACATGACTCCCTAGGATGCCACTTCTTGACTTCCTTTTGGGTTTAGAAAATTGACTTTTTTTCTCTGTCGCGTATTCCTAAATGCCCATGTGCTGGAGTATAGATATATACCTCAGAGTGGACACAATGCGACGAGCAAATAATTTTTATGTCTGCGTGAGTAAATGCTTGCCATTTGACAGCAAATGTATTTAACATACACAATCTGCATATAGAATAAAAGGATTTTGTGGTTTTTGACTACCCTAACCACATTTTGCAGCTGTATATTGTATTACATGGTTGTGATCCTGTTCATGCAGGATTTGAAGAAACTGCCTGTTAATATCCTGCGCTGTCTTCCTAATGGCAACATAGACTGCATAACCTTTCATCTCACACATATAACTTTTTATTCTATTCTGGTGGATATGGGCAGCTTTTGTTTTCTTTAACACCATTATAATTTTCCATGTATGACGCTTACCGCTAGCTTTATGTATTCTGCCACTGAGCCTTTTCAGAGCTCATCCTGCACACTACAGAGCAGATTTTTTTTTTTTCTGTATGATTTATTGTAATATTGCCATAATCTATTTAGTGCAGTGCTTCCCAAACCTCTCCTCGGGACCCTCAACCAGGTGAGCTTTTGCAGATCTCCTTCAGGAAATGCAGACTGAATCCTGCTATCACTGAACAGCAAATCATATCCCCTGTGCTGTGCTTCACATATCTGTCAAACCTGGCCTGCCAGCAGGTCCGGAGGACAGGTTTGGGAAACACAGATTTAGTGCAAGCAATTTCCACAGAGCCTTAAGAGAAAGAATGTTTGCAAACTTGTTTAAATTCCCAAACTTGGACATCAAATCTTTTAAATGTAGAGGGCTCTGCACAAAGGAGTTTACAACCCAAAGGATATGATTGCTCCTAACGTTTTTTCCACCATGAGCTCCTGATATGTTTGAGGGTTTTACACGTATTCTAAAGGCTTTCACAGTTGATTATACATATAGAACCTACCTGGTTTTAGGTAAGAAACCCAAAAGTAGATCTTGGGCCCATTTTTTATAAACCCCTTTTTTACTCTAGGGGTTATTCACAGCACTAAATTTCTGGCGCACTTCAATTCCATTTCTCAAACTATGGTGAATTCACTATACACTTTAGTACGGCGAAGATGGAGTCGCTGAAGCCTAATGAAATAGTTGGCGAATATTGACGAAGAGCGGCGACCTGGAATTGGTGAAATCTGCCGAACTGCAGGAAAAAGGAATTCTCCTAATAGGTGGTTTAAGCCAATAAAAATGCATTCAAATGTGTCTAAATAATAAAAAGGTCCTTTTTAAAAAAACTTGCCAATTTTTTTTTATTCCAAAATTTTTTGAAATGAAAATGTTCTAAAAAAATTTGAAAAATTATATTGTTTTTATACATTGAATCCTGTGGGATTCGCCTGTTTTTAAACCTGTCAAACTGAAACACTAAAATTCAGGGCATTTCGCTGACACTTCAGTGCAGTTCGTTCTGTGAATAGACTAACCATTACTTTGGAACAATTTTGCTGCTGATGATGATCGCTGAACTGCACTGTATTTCTCCAATATTTGGACAATTGACAGGTTTGAATAGACAAACTGCCTCGAAATAGCACCAGTTCTTTGTGACTAACTTATTTTCTGTCTTTCAGCAAGTGGTCATGGTTATGCCAGTGGAAGGCACTCAAGACGTTCAGGAAGCAATGCAAATAATTCCAGCAACAGTTTATTGGGGCTAGACCCATTAATTCTCATTCACTTACTGGATCTGAAGGACAAAAACAGTGTAGAGAATCTCTGGAGTCTACAGCCTAGGCCACCCGCATCACTCTTGCAAACATCAGGTACCTGTCATATCACAATTCTGCATCTAGTTTACAGGTCAGATTTGGTTGGTGTTTATAAACCTGTAAAGGTCATTCAGTTCTTTATGCACAGTTAAAGAAATGGTGATAAATATCAGGTGCTTGTAAGTTCATGATTTTCTGTGTGCTTTTGCAGCCGCTGACTGGCATTGGGTACTGTAACTGAATTTAATGTATTTTTAACCCCCTCATTACCATGACTGCGTTAATTGCTGCTGGAGCAATACATATTCTGTTTACTGTAAACATAATTTGTTAGCACAATCTGGAGCCGAAATACAGTTTAGCACATCTGACATTACTGTCGAATAGCATAGAATTTGAATAGCATGGACATGTGTAAGCCTCCCATAAAACACAGCAGTCCCAGCTGTACTGAAGCGGCAGTATTGCTATTTGGCCAGCAGATGGTGGCTTCTGCCTGCCAAATAATTCATGGAGTATGGAACTTTCTACTTTATGGCTATTGTAAACTGGTTTTCCATAAAACCACAGGAACCAGTGGTATCGGAAGACACACAGTAAGGAAGGGGTTAAAGATGTCTCGCAGTATGATTCAAATATTTAAAAATGGGTGTGTATGTTGATCTGCAGTTTGTTCGGATGAAATTCTTTACTTTTATGGAGATGTCCATTCTGGGAATTTGTGGCAGATAATCTATCCTTTAACCACTCACAGCACGTTTCGAAGCAATCCTTACTAATGTTTTCCACGTGCATCTTACATTTATGGTCCCATCACTGTAATAATCTGAATTGATACTATAGACAGACTTCAAGACTCCTAACAAAACATTATCAGGGTATTTAAATTTCAAGTTACATTGTAACAACTGGGTCGTAAACTTTGAAGTCTGTCAGATTCCTGGAATGTAGACAGAAAACCATGGGTATGGTTTGTTTGGCCAATAATGTGGTACCACTAAGAATGTGAGTGTAAATTTTCAGAAAGTAATATAATGCTAATTTTTGTTGGTTCCAGACCTTACGTTTTGTACTCTCAACATATCCAGGTCTAAATGGCCAATTTAATACTACATTCCATAAGTAGTTAAAAAAGAACCTTATTTTTAACTTAATGTCGTGCCTGGATCCACCATTTTTATTTTAAACAACTGTACATTTATGGCGACAGTGCGTGGTAAAATCTTGATAATCTAAAAAGATTGTCCCAGAAACAGCACATTGTCTTTCTAAAGCGCACCATACTGAAATACACGTGTACTTGTCAAGAAAAAATATATATACAAAACCAGTAACCTGAGCTAATGGTTCTGTAGTTTTTTTGGGTTTTTTTTTTGGGGGGGGGGGGTCTGGGAAAGCTGATTAAGCACTTGGTCACAATGCCTTCTGGTAGCGAGAAACTAGACTGGCTGGGGCATCCAGCACCTCCTGAGCTTGTAGCGGTGAATTCAAAGGAGCTTTAAAAGGAAGCTAAAGGGTTAAAATAATATGTTTAAGGCCGGGGCTTTCCTCCCCCTCTTCTTTTTGAAGCCTATAACATCTCTGTAAGATCTATCCAGGTTTTGTTCTACATATCCCATGATTCAGTTTACGAAGAAGCAATCTCGTTTTCGTAAACCAAAACGTATGCTGTGCACAGGAGTTAAAATTTAAGAACGGTAATATGAAAAGGGCAGGAGGGTCAATCAAATTTGTCGTCATGTAAACTATTTTGTATTCTCTGAAGGGTTGTATACCTTGGATGTCTCCAGCCAAATGAATAAGAGCTCCAAAGCTAGGGGTTTCAGATAATCACGTTACCATCCCTATGCTAAAACCATTATCTACTATATTTAGATCTTAAGAATGCTGCATTGGGAAGTTAGCAGAGCTCTGACTTCCTGGAAGATCTCTTTAAAATATTGGGCTGTATGCCACGCTTTAATTTCATGAGATTGATTTAGGGACAAGGTGAATTTGCACAAAGTCATGTCGGATAAATCCGAAATTGTGAATAAGGAAATTACAATTTACGAAAAACTTCCAACAAATTTTTTTTTTCTTCTTCTCAGGGAAAGGCATATGACCCATTTGTAGCTGAAATAACGTAACACCACCATTATAACGTTTGCTAGGTTACAGAGTGGTGATACAAAAGACTGAAACTTTGCTGCTTCTCCATTGCAGAAAAAGACATTCTTTCAGTAGAACTGGCAGAGATTTCGGTGTTTTTTGAATGGCTAAAAGTCTATTCGCCTCCACCATTTAGAAAGTTGGGTCTTTACACTTTGAGCAATCTTTCTTTTGGAATGCTTTCTGGTGTGACCAGCTTTGCTGGGCTACGATAAAAGACATCACATGGGTGCTAGCGGCAACTCATGGCTAAAGAGTTCTCAAGCTTTTCTTACTAGTGATCCATCTCCTTTAAATTTTTGGCCATATTGTTTTATAGGAAACACATATCCTGCATTAATATAGGATTTGACCAGTTCAAGGGCCAGGAACTTTAACTTTGACACCTAATTGTTTTTAGATTCGTTTTCCACAAATTTGTATATGAAATTTTTACTTGGATCCTAGGCTTGATGCAGGTTTCTCAATCCACCCCATAAAGGATATGAAAAATACATAGGACCTAAACCTCCCAAACGCATAAGGAGTAGTTTGAATTTTCTTCAAATCTTTCATGGCTTGGGTACTAGAAGCGGGAAATGATTATTTCCTATTCTTAAAGCCCTTTTTACATTAATAGGGTTGGAGGAATCGATGGTCAAGAAGTGTACTTTTGGGATCTCCTATAATGTGGCCTATGTTTTGTTCCTTTTGGTTTGCTTCCAGGTTATTTGCCCATTTGTGGAATGCACTTAATTGAAAAATCAAAAATGAGAAGTAAAAGAAAAAATATTGGTAATTTATTATTTTTCAAACCGTCCGCTTATAATTTTTTGTTTTTCTAGGTATATCTTGTTATTTATCTGCTCAATTTGTAACTATTCTTTGATATTTTGTGTTTGGAATAATTTCTAGCCCAGGGCTTGACATCTGAAGATCTAATTTCAGAATCTGTAAGACAGTCTGTATATAGTTAGAATTTAACCCCACCACCTAACGTTCTGGATTATTATACTCCGAAGAGACAATGGCTACCTGGCACTTGTATTTGTGAAGCCTAGAGTGGAGTTTGGAGCTGCCCATATTCAAGCTCTTAAAGGGGAATTCTAATGTTTTTTTAAATTAATACTTTTAGAAATATGGCTTCTAGCAATTTATACAATTCACTTCCCTTCTGCATACACAAAGTTCATCCTGTTTATGATGGTGCCTTTGGGTGACAGCTCTGTGACCCTCCTCGTTCCTACTTACAATAGTGAGTTTCTGCACTTTGCTCTGTTTATGGGAGGTTTACATTGGCTTACAGAGACCGGAGGATGGAAACGAGCAGAAATTGCAGAATATTAAAATAAAAATGTAATTTGTCTTGCATGTTTCTTGAAACTTTGAGAACAGGGTCTCTGTTCAGTTACTGATCGTATATCGAATATATTTAGGGTACATATTGCACATATGCTGAAAGTATGGTCAGTAATTCCAATGTGCGAAGGGAGCGGGCTTGGGTGAAACCAGAAGTGCTTTTATTTAACGTTTTCTGCAACACAAAGCATGGTTTTAGTTCTGGTAGGAAGTGTACTCTGATATTGGCTTCCTTATACATTAATACACATTTAAATATATAGTAACATTCACCTATGCAGTAATAACGTCCTTATAGAAAATAATAAACCATGTACATATATATATATAATTACTCAATCTGTATTATAGTAGGCTAATGGTGCAATACAATCAATACAGTAGAACATGAGATCCTATAGCAATCACATTCCCTGTATGCTGGTGAGCTATGACACCTCAGCACAACACACTGACATCTGTATACGGTCTTATCTAATTATTCAGCAGCCATTTCTAATCACAGGGATGTGAATTAAAACACTTTTTTACCCGGTTTATAACCTTGGATATGTTCCCTCTTACCTTCAACACCTACAAAGCATGGCTTTAGCTCTGGTAGGAAGTGCACTCTGATATTGGCTTCCTCTAGAGCAGAAGCCCTACTTCTTTTGTTCCTTCCTGTTGAGGGAAGCCTTTTATGATGAACACGTGCTCATCATTCAGGCTTTTCACACTGCTGCCATCTACTGGTGGTTTAATAGAAATGCCATTAGTTTACTTTATCATGATTTTGACATACCTTACATAAATCTTACCTCTTACAGAATGTCCCCTTTCAAAATGGATATAGTTCTGTAATGTTCCATTGCAAATTTTGAATTCCCCCCCCCCTCCCCCTAGAGCTTAAATGAAACTTTGGAAGTAAAAGACTTCTGAGTATTCACACCTAATATGTGATTATCTTGGGCCCACAAAGAGATTACAATGTCGTAGTGCAAAATTCAGTCCCATTCTGAAGGTTTGTATTTTTGTCTATTGTGCGAGATAATGTGTTTTTAGAAGTATATTTGAAGAAATTTTGTCTCTTCCATCATTTATAGAAAATATTTCTGCACAAATTTGGTAAGGAAAGTGTGTACAAGTCCCTTGTTTCTTAACTCCCTTTTATGAATGTATGTATTCACCTGAAAAGGTTTAGAATCGCATTCGGTTTTGTTTTACCTGCAATAATAAATGGACACTCTGACCACACAGTATAATTAGTCCTGCCCTGATGCTGATCTCTGCTTCCTTTTGGAATGGGGCAATTTCTAGCCAATGGCTCTCAACGCCTTACAATGCAGTTGCATTAGTACTATGAGCAGTGAATCCGTCCCTTTCGGTAACATGAGGTCATTCCTTAATGTCTCGCTTTCTTCTAGCCCTGATCAGAAATAATAGGATGTCTGAATTTATATTTTTTTGTGCATCCTCTAAGGCTGGGGTCTGACCAGCGCACTTTTAATGTGCGTTCTGGCGCACATAATTACGGCCGCACTAGCAGCAGATGACGGCCAATATACGATGTCCGGCCGTGCAACGCAAGTGGAATTTGAACGCATTTTTCTGAGAACACTGAACCGCTAGTACTGACGTACGGAGTGCGCAGCTGTGGCATAGCGGCGTGTGTGCGTGATTAGGAGATGTCAGACGCTGCTAATGTCCAGCCAACATAACGTCCAGACGCAGAAAGAGTTTTACTGACGATCCGTACAAAATCACGCCCGAAAATGCGCATCTTTTTTTGCGCATTCCGTGAAAAAAAATACGTCAATGCGTTCGGACGCACTTTTTCACGTTCGCAGGGAAAAATGCTTTCGTCTGACCATAGCCTAAATGTTTATGTGATGTGTAGAAATCAGTATTTCTAGAACTCTGACTTTGCTGGTTCATGGAGGGACGGAAGTGGCATATGTTGTTCGGTCAAGGCTTTGGTAGAATTATTTTATAACTTTTATCATTTTACAGAATAACATATGCCTTTGCATATGATGGTTTTAATTACTAAATTTTCCTATTTCATAACGGAAAGTTTGAATTTTATTAAGGACACGGAGGCGAATATTTGCAGTCTCTTTCTTACTTTAATCAACAGTAGCAAGAAAAGTAGACAGAAAAGTATAGAAAACTAGACAAAAAAACTAGTACAACATGGTACATCCTGCAGCACCCCTTCCCATAGCGCAGTATGGAATGTTCCAGAGTCTATATAGGTATCCCGCCAATGTCCATTAAGCCTCTTTCTTGAAAACAGCGAAGACGCCAAGAACTGATGAAATATAACGGGAACTCAAAACGGATGGAGGATGAAGATGGAACATCCAGTAGTAGAGGATCCAGCAAATCCAGTAATTATTGAAATGCACCTGAGGCTGAAAAAGAGCACAAAACACGAAAATGTGCGTTAGCATTTGAATCGTAACTGCGTGCAATACAAAGAACGCGCTGGACTAGCGCTGAAATAATTTCAGTACACGAAAAATCGAATAACTTTATTGTATCACACAGTGAAATACATATGAACATAAATATGTACTTGGTCATAGAAAAAACGACACAGTCAGAATTTTATTGTAGTAAATTAGAATCATACAAATAATGAAAGGGAGGGAAAATGGGGGGGAAATATTCGCCTCCGTGTCCTTAATAAAATTCAAACTTTCCGTTATGAAATAGGAAAATTTAGTAATTTTAAGGCAGGACACGGAGGCTCATATTTGCAAGTTCAAAGCTATCTGAAAACATATATATTAATCAAACGTCTAAAACACCGGAGGACCAGTGCGATATAGGCTTAAAATAAAATTCTCTAAAGGTGGACTCTCGTGACCAATCGGCAGATCGTAACAAATCTTCCAAACGACAACCGGATGAGACGGCTTTAGAAGCAACTGCACTTCTCACAGAATGTGCGCCATATTGAGAAACATCAATTCCTGCCAATTCTAGAATCCAGCGAACCCATCTCGCCAGGGTGGGAGAGCTCACTGGAAGGAAGGGAGGTTTA
Organism: Leptobrachium leishanense; assembly: GCA_009667805.1. Lineage (NCBI taxonomy): Eukaryota > Metazoa > Chordata > Amphibia > Anura > Megophryidae > Leptobrachium > Leptobrachium leishanense. Next base: position 262,190,302 of record CM019064.1, read on the forward strand.
AATGAAATAAATAGGGGAGTTACTTTCGAGGCATGTCGAAGAGGAAGAGTACGTTCCTCATACTCTTGTAAGCAACGAACTGGGCATAACCCGGGTTGCAACTGGAAACTCGGAAAAAATGCTTGAGAAATGGAAGTTTTGGTGCGTCTAGAAATGTCAAAACGGACGCCCTCAGGAAGGAAGGAGCGAACTCCAAAATCTAGTGCCCTCACATCTCCCACACGTTTACAGGATACTAAACAAAAGAGCATCAACAGTTTGGCTGATAACTTACGTAGGGATAAACCATGATTATCGGGCCAGGCGAGTAAAAACCGCAAAACGATATTAACGTCCCATGTCGTAACATATCGTGGTTGTGGGGGACGAGCAAAACGGGCACCTCTTAGGAGTCGACACACTAGGGGGTGACGGCCCAGTGAAACACCCTCAAAACCTACATGCCCTGCCGACATGGCGGATCGTAACACATTGAGAGAACGATAAGCTATACCCGAGTCGAACATTGCTGATAAAAAATCTAATACAAAATTCAGAGAAGTAGAAAAGGGATCTTGATCCCGTTCGATACACCAGCTAGACCATTTTGACCAGTATGAATGGTATACACTTCTAGTTCCTGGGGCCCAGGATTGTTCGAGCAGTGCGGCAGTAGAGCTCGATATGTTTCCTGAAGTTCTACTGATCCGGACAGCAACCACCCCATGAGTTTCAGATGACCTGAGGACATCAGTGGATGAAGTCGTCCTTCTGGGTCCTGGAGCATATATGGTATGGTTGGGAGCAGGCGAGGTGTCTCGATGACCAGGTCCAGCAACGATGGGAACCATGCTTGAGATGGCCAGAATGGGGTCACTAATACTAGGGTGACGTGATGAGTCCTGATGACGTTCAATACTCTTTGGATCAGGGCGAATGGTGGAAAAGCATAGGGACGTCCCTGCGACCACGTCTGGAGAAACGCGTCCGTTGCTGTCGCGTCTGGATCCGGACGCCAACTGAAGAATCTTGGTAGCTTTGCATTCAGCCGGGATGCAAATAAGTCCGTATGGAATGGACCCCACAGCAGAGAGAGCGCTGAGAAAATTGAAGAGTGTAGAGACCAGTCGCCTGCGTCGTAGAAATGTCTCGAATTCCAGTCTGCTACTACATTCGAGAGACCTGGGATGAATTGTGCTGTTACGTGAAGACGATTCTGGAAACAGAAATCCCACAGGTAATGTGCCATCACCGTCAATTGGATCGAACGGGGACCACCAAGGCCGTTGATATACCGAACAGCCGGAAAATTGTCCAGTCGTAAAAGAATGGATTGATGGGTCGTCTCTTTCGTGAAACATTTGAGAGCGAAGGATGCTGCTAACAACTCCAGAGCGTTGATATGGTATGATGTCTCGTCTAAGGACCAACGACCTCCCGTTTCCCGATCTCCGCACCGAGCACCCCATCCTAGGCGACTGGCATCTGACTCGATCACGAGGGTAGGAGCCGGGAAGTGAAGGGGACTTCCGTTCCATAGGTGTAGATCCGAAATCCACCATCGGAGTCGTTGATCACATCTGTTGTGATCTCCACTATCGTGTTGTATGAAAACCCCGACTGGAGAAAACGGGCCTTCAATCTCTGGAGGGCTCGGAAATGTAGAGGAGCCGGAAACACTGCGTGTCGTGTAGCTGACATGAGACCTATGATGCGTGCGATCTGTCGCAATGTTGTAGACCGCTGGCGTAGCAGGGTTCGAACTTCTTTCTTGATAGAAAGGACCTTGGAGTTCGGGAGGCTCAGAGTTTGAGATGTTGCATCTAGAATGAAGCCCAGGAACTCCAGTCGATGTGATGGTATGAGTACTGATTTTTCTACATTGACTAGAAATCCTAGTCCCTGAAGTAATTGAATGGTCAATATTAAGTGTTGTTGTAGAGTCGTGCGTGACTGTGACATAATTAGAATGTCGTCGAGGTATATAACCAGACGAATCCCTATTGATCTGAGGTGAGCCACTACCGGTTTCATCACCTTGGTGAAACACCATGGTGCTGATGACAGGCCGAACGGAAGACATGTGAACTTCCACATTTTTCCGTTCCAGGGGAAGACAAGAAATTCTCGAAAGTCTTCTCGAATGGGAATGGTCAAATAGGCATCTTTGAGATCCAGTTTTACCAGCCAATCCCCTGGTATTAACAATTGTTTCATTGTGTGAATCCCTCCATCTTGAAATGGCGGTACGTAACCCATCCATTCAAGTCCTTTAAGTTTATGACTGGGCGATATCCACCCCCTTTTTTGGCAACTACAAAGAGGTTGCTGACAAAAATATGGTTGTGCGACGGTTCTATTGCTCTTTTTTCCAGAAGGCTCAGAACTTCGGTGTGTATCAGTATGTGTAAATGTGATGCTAGAGTCAACGGGTGTGGTGACGACGACTGGATTGGAATGTCGGTGAATTCTATGGCGTATCCCTGAATCGTGTTTAGAACCCATGAATCTGACGTTAGTAATGTCCAATTGTGTTGAAAGAGTCGCAAGCGCCCCCGACCGGTACAGATGTATGAGGTATAACTTGTGAAATTACCTGATGGGCGGCGGAGATAACCTCTGCCTCTAGTGCCTCTGAATCCACGTCCCTGCCAGGGACGGGCTCTCGTGGGGAAGAAGGATCCTGTGAAACCAGTGCCTCTTGGTTTTGTGGTAGACAGGGAGGGCATATTTCCAGAACGGGAAATGGTATTGGGAGTGTTTGCACGGCCGGCAGGGCGCCCTCTGATTCTGCCGGCCCTTCCAAAAACACGCGAGGTGTTAAAAACTTTTTTAATTGCAATGTCTGCTTTATCGATATTCGCAAAGGAATTCGCATATGTTCCCATCTCCTTTACAAATTTATCCCCAAACAAGAGGCCCTGGGCCTCACTACCCAGATCATTAGGGGCCAGTGTAGTGAATTGGGGATCTACTTTTAACAGAATTGCCTTACGGCGTTCTGCCGCGACAGCGGCGTTGGCATTTCCAAACAGGCACATAGTGCGTTGAAGCCATCCTCCTACTTCTTCAAGGTCAAGAGGAACCCCTGAAAGTTTAGTTTCTTCTATCAATTCAAATAAACGGGCTAGGGGACCCGACATGTCTAAGACTTTGTCTTGAATCATACGTAGGGCATGATCGATTCCCTTTTTTACATTCCACCCTCTGGTACCTAGAATTTTTTCGAAATGTTCGTCCACTATTGGGGTGAGGCAAGTCTTGCCTACCGTAATTGGGCGAGGACATTCAGCCTTAAGAGTTGCCCTGGAGGGACGGTCCAAAGGGGCCCTGAAATTGGCATCTATCCATTTTGCAACATGAGGTAGAGGGTACCAGTCGGTTGAACGTGGGTGTGAAATACTTTTAGGGTGAAATAACGGGTTACCCTGTGGGTCATAAATCACCTCTCTAGGTGCTGTGCCCGGGAAGGTAGTGGGAATGTCTCCTTCCAACTGATCATCATATTCAGGGGCATGAATCTCAAATGGTTCCTCATCTGCATGACCCCTATCCCCCTCATATTCTTCCTCCGAGTCAGGGTAAGCGGTTAGGAGAGAGGTATTATGTTTTGATTTTTTAGGGAGGCAGACCGTTGTGCACGCCTCACGGTCAGAGGCTCTTTTAATCAAAGGAGGGTTATTTGGGTCAGGCAGTTGAACGGGGATGCCAGCCCCTCTAGCGCGCTGATGGTCAGGCGCGGTCTCAGACAGGTTATGCAAACCTGAGGGTCTGTGGAGAGCATGAGAGCTCAGATTAAAAAGTGGAGTATGGGAACTCATAGCACGTAATGGGGTATGGGCACTTGAGGACACAGTCGGGCAGGGGTTAACTGAGATTGGAGGCATGAAAAATTGCGGGGCAAAAGGTGTAGGAGGGATTGGAGCAGATACATTACGTTCTGACCAGGCACGTGTAAGAGAATCTGACATGCAGGATACAGCGGATTGGATTCGCGAAATGGAGGCTTCCATGGCCGCCATACGTCTCTCTGGGTCATTCAACGGTTGGAGAAGTAAATTCCCATGTTGTTCTACGAGGGCACCTTGGTGGAGCGGGCTGCCGCCGGAATCAGAGTCCCGACGATCGGAGCGAGTATGCTTGCTGAACGACATCTTTTTAAATGGAAAAGTTTTACTTTTAAAATGGCCGCCGCGCCAGACTGCCGCGCAAAATCTGCTGCGTGAGGAGGGCGGGGTCTAAGCGTGAGGAGAATTACAATTAACAGAGCGCAGGCCGCGGGAGGTAAATATCGGGGCTGTAACCACGCGGTCACATGACCCAAAACCCGGCGGCCAGACACTCGCACAGAATTTAAGATATACACAATAAATAATATGATAAAATAGCGCCCCAGACTCTCTTTTGCGCAGAGAGTCTGGGGAGAAATGAATTATACTTAACTGTCCACTGAGCTGAGTAGCAAGAAAGAGGCTTAATGGACATTGGGGGGATACCTATATAGACTCTGGACATTCCATACTGCGCTATGGGAGGGGTGCTGCAGGATGTACCATGTTGGTACTAGTTTTTTTGTCTAGTTTTCTATACTTTTCTGTCTACTTTTCTTGCTACTGTTGATTAAAGTAAGAAAGAGACTGCAAATATGAGCCTCCGTGTCCTGCCTTAAAATTAACGTGAAAACTTTACTTCTAATGTGTGATTGTTTTTATTAGTGGTGAATCTATGCACAATGATGGTTTAAATGTCTAGATTTCTCAATACTTTGTCGTCACACTTTTATTTCAAGTTCCTCTATTTTGAAGTACAGCTAGTTTCCATTTTCCAGTATTGGTGTGATCATGGCTTTTCCCTGCAAGGTAATGCCTTATTTTTTTTTTTTTTGCCATCCACGTGAACTACATGCATCCAACATGAGCATGCATACTACCAACCTGCTACTTCGTCACTCAACTGATCTATAATGTAGTGGGAAGAAGGGATTGAAGTATAAATGTTATAGGTTAAAAATGTGTTTTTTTTTTTTTTTTTTTGTAGTGCATTTTAAAATTCTATGGATTACTTAATTTACTTTTAATTTAAAATTTAAATATTAGAAAACGTTTAAGTTAACTGTCATTTCCTCTTGGTTCCACTGCAGGCGTTTGGCTACAGGGAGTAGCTTGATGCACTTCTGTACACACAGAGCCAATCAAATGTTTCTCAATGGGAAGCAATACATGTGGCGGGTTAAACAACTTAAAGTCCATTGTGGTCAAAGACTAGGGCGGGGGTTAATTTTTCTTTAAAAAAAGTTTCCTTCATGTTTTGTGTTCAATACAGTTGTGATAGTTCATTTATATTTTATGTTTTTTGTTTTTGTGATTGTTAGCATCATGCTCCCGAAAGGAAAGGGATCCACGCAGGCAGCAAACATCGTGGCGTGTTTCTCCGGACTTAAAAATGCTGAAACGTTATAAATCCCAGGTGCTAGAGGTGCGTAGCAAGCTGTCTGCAGTGAAGAGCCAACTGTGCGAGGTTAGAAGTGGCAGTGCTGTGGTCATGGAAGGTCAGAGTAGCAGTGTCGGAGATGTGGACACACTGGCTGCAAGCAATAACGAGGGATGCAGTAAGTTACAAGAACTGGGAATGGAGCTACTCCGCAAGTCCTCTCTTGCAAGCTGTTATGTAAGAACATGTGAGTATGAAATCTCTTTACATGTTGAGTAGGTTTTTTTTTTTCTTCAAAGAAATGTTAACCAAAGTACAAGCATAAAAAGCATTAAAGATAAGAAAAGGTCCTCGCGCAGTATGAACGAAATATGTTCTTGTTCTCCCTTGGTAATCCCTCTGAATTCCTAGAAGACATAGAGGTATACACACATTGCGCAGTATGTCTGGAAAATGGGAATCAAGGTCGAGAAAAGGTGATTATTAAACTCTTTCAGGAGCCATGTAATAGCCGGCTCTAGGCAAGAAGGCATGGAATATGAACAATGTTGAAGCGATATTCTCACCAACCCCCCCCCCCCCAGCAACTTGCTTATCGAATGGTCCGCTCCACCGATGTCGCATCCAAAATTGTGAAGGATAGTATAGAAACAGCAATCGGTGGGCAGGACAATCCTTCTGCGGGTTGAATGCCCCAAAAAACTTTAAGCACGTAGATTGAATCAAATCCAAAAAGGAATTTTATTGGATAAAATATGGTACCATATTTTATCCAATAAAATTCCTTTTTGGATTTCATTCAAAGTTTTTTGGGGCATTCAACCCGCAGAAGGATTGTCCTGCCAACCGATTGCTGTTTCTATACTATCCTTCACAATTTTGGATGCGACATCGGTGGAGCGGACCATTCGATAAGCAAGTTGCTGGGGTTGGTGAGAATATCGCTTCAACATTGTTCATATTCCATGCCTTCTTGCCTAGAGCCGGCTATTACATGGCTCCTGAAATAGTGAGTTTAATAATCACCTTTTCTCGCCCTTGATTCCCATTTTCCAGACATACTGCGCAATGTGTGTATACCTCTATGTCTTCTAGGAATTCAGAGGGATTACCAAGGGAGAACAAAAACATATTTCGTTCATACTGCGCGAGGACCTTTTCTTATCTTTAATTGTTATCTATCGTTATGTGGACATAGGAGGTGGATCCACATGGGACCTTGCAGCACTTATTGTTTTTCATTGTTTTTTATTTTTTATATTTTTGTGTTTTTTATATTGTTTATTTCACGATCTGCACCCATTCACTTTTTTCTTTATAAAATGCATTAAAGTTGGGAAAAATAGTCCTCAAATGTGCAGTAGATATTTTTATCTACAACTTAGAAACTTGGGTCACAAAACCATTGTTCTGACCAATAAATCAAGGTGTGATGTGTATGTAGATAAGTATATGGGAAGAATTATTTTAGAGTGAGTTGAGTTGGAAAGAAGCACAGAATGATAGTTGTCTGTAGGATTGGAGTGAAAAAGCAAGGGAACGATAAAGATTTGCTGTGTGGGGTGGGTTACTTCACAGCCCAATAGTTCTATACTTTTAAAATACATCAGAAAATTGTAGAAAGCACAGCAGTATACGTGGCTGCCGATAATTGGAATAAGATGACAACAGAAACCTAGAAATCAACACCATTCATTTGCAGGTAAGACTGTACATCCAGATGCCAAATTTTGCAAAGTGGGAGGGATGGATAAATGGGCACTAAAATAGATGGATATAGACAGTTTGACATCGGGATACATAGGCGTTTATAATTGTAATCTCTCCTCCCTAGATGAGATGCCACAGTTAGTACTCGTTCCATCGCTGCCATCTTTAGCAGTGCTGGCATGCAGAGATGCAAAATTGACCCTCCGTGTTGACACCAGCATGCTGACAGTCAAGGAGACCTTATTCTGTTAATAGCAAACTATAGGGCCGTGTGGCAATTGAACATGTAGATGTAAACTATATTCGCTGGTGTAGGGGTGAGTTTGTCATCTACAGATTTCAATATCTACAGGTCCAGGCTTGACATAGCCCCATAGCTGGTTTATCCACAAGTATGAGTTCGTGTGATTTTGAGGCATAGAATTACCTTGCCCCCTACAATACCTCTCCTCAAGTTACCTGTTGTTAGTTCACTCCATTGGATCTCCCATGTACAAAGTGCATTTAGGATGTAAGGGTTGATAGTTTGTGCGGTCCCATATATATTTTTATACATTTTTACTTTCTATAATGAAGTTTCTATATTTTACGTAATTGTTCGTATCGGTCTAGTCACTCTCTAGTGGACTCGAAGCCTTTTGGAGACTCGCTTTGGGGTCTACACCTATAGTTGTTTCTCACATACTTGGTGGGTTTACCGCCTGTTACGGTTTTGGTGATATTGTATCCCTTATGCATCAGTAGTAACTGCGTTCCGGTGCATTACACGAACTGAAAACTACTGAACTGTGGTGTCTAGTCACTAAAGCACATGGACACCCCCCCCCCCCTCAGTCTATGACCGTTCTCTGGTCAGAGCTCTCCCTTCTCCCATGCCATAGTCTTGTTACCAGTGGGGTACCTCATGGGTCAGTAGTTGGACCCATTCTCTTTAATATTTTTATTAGTGATCTTGCAGAAGGTATTAATGGAAAGTATGTCTTTTTGCTGATGACACAAAGATTTGCAACAGGGTTGACGTTCCTGGAGGGATCAGCCAAATGACAAATGATTCAGGTAAACTAAAAAAATGGTGGGAGCTGTGGCAATTGAGTTTTAATGTGGATAAGTGCAAGATAATGCACCTGGGACGTAAAAACCCAAGGGCTGAATATAGAATATTTGATACAGTCCTAACCTCAACATCTGAGGAAAGGGATTTAGGGGTCATTATTTCAGAGGATCTAAGGGTAAGTAGTCAATGTAATAGAGCAGCAGGAAATGCTAGCAGAATGCTTGGTTGTGTAGGGAGAGGTATTAGCATTAGGAAAAGGGAAGTTCTCATGCCACTGTACAGAGCACTGGTGAGACCTCACTTGGAGTACTGTGTGCAGTACTGGAGACCGTATCTCCAGAAGGATATAGACATCTTAGAGAGAGTTCAGAGAAGGGCTACTAAAATGGTGTACGGCTTGAAGGAGAAAAGTTACCAGGAAAGGCTTAATGATCTTAACATGTACAGCTTGGAAAAAAGACGAGACAGAGGAGATATGATAGAAACATTTAAATACGTAAAGGGAATCCACAAGGTAGAGGAAGGGAGTATATTTAAAAGGAAACAAAGTAGCAAAACAAGAGGACATAGTCTTAGATTAGAGGGGCAAAGGTTTAAAAGTAACATCAGGAAGCTTTATTTTACGGAGAGGGTGGTGGATACATGGAACAGCCTTCCAGTTGAAGTGGTAGAGGCCAAAACCGTAATTGAATTTAAGCAGGCATGGGATACTCATAAGGCTATCCTAAACAAAAGAGAAATCCAGGTAAAGTATCCATGTAATTGGGCAGACTAGATGGGCCGAAAGATCTGCCGACATTTTTCTATGTTTCTATAGTCACATAAAGGACAGCCAAATATAGACAGAGAACGCTCTTATCAATTGTGAAATCAAAACCATGTCAATGCGCTTAATGGGAATGATTTGCTCTCAAATGTACTAAATGTGTTTTTGTGCATGAGCGTTTCTTTAAAGAACATAACACTTCAAGTCAACAAATAAAAGGTCGCATTGGAAATTTTGGTTTCAAATGCATGAAAGGTTTGTGGGAAATCACTGTAGGGATTCACAGCATCTTTAGTGCATAAACTTTGGTTATTTGGTTAACTGCAACAAAGGGCAATTTCTAGTCCTAATTGGCTGCACATGAAATTTCTGTATTCTTTAAATTCTGTAATTTTGGCCTACGATTTGAAATTCCCGTTGAATTTATCGCTTTGCACAGCCCAATGCAGGAATGTTATTTTAAGTAAATTGAAGAACTCAGACACAATATACAATGTTTTATGTATGAAGGTTGCAGTAGTGTCTCAAAGAATAGCAGCAGACATGGCTCTCCAAGATCTCTGACCAGTGGAAGTCCCGAGATGCCGTCAAGTTCGAAAGCTGATGTAATGGTTTCATTGATCCCTGTACTGTATTTGCAGCTACTAGTAAGAAAGCAAACTCTCCGAAGCATTCTCGATCTAGTGAAAGGACTGGTAGTCTCTCACTACGCCGGGCTGTTGACTGTGGTGACGGTAGCCATTGTGGTAAAGGAGAATGTCAAGTGTCTTCAGAAGGTACGGTTTTGCTGCACTTTCAGTCATGGTTTAGTTCTTTTCATGTGCAAGATCATTCCAAAATATAAACAGCCACGATTCTAAATGAACTACATATTGACTTTTGCTGCATGCAATACATCAGAAGAAAGTACCGTATAATAAATAATGGCACTTTTACACACATTCACTTGCCGTTTAGAGCATAAAAAGTGGATAGCTTTCACGAGGAGGATAATCGGGTTAAATCTTTCCGATTCCATATGTCTAGTTATTTCAACCAGTGTAATGCATTCACAAACTGTGAGACCCACTATTGCAAGGTTTTACACAAAAACAAAAGGAACGTCTTTCTTAAACTTAGACTGATCATGCTCAGAGGTTGAATGTATTTGTATCTTGCTTTGCATAGTTTCTCCTGTCTAGGCAGTTGATACAATGCTGACTCATGCAGATGCTCCCAAGGCAACTGATTCTTTTGAATAGAACCAAAGTGATTCATTGTATCTGGATTTGTTTGGGTATTTAAGAGTAGTATGGATTTTTTTTTTTTTTTTGCTATTTTCGTTTAATAAAAAGGGGGTTGGGTTCACCCTCTCCTACTAATTGAGAATGGTTTTCAACTTGTAGGCATTGGTTCTTCATAAAATATCTTGCTCTCCATAGTTAAGTTTTTTTTTTTATGCATGTCCAGGTAATATTTTAACCATAGAATGAAGTCTTTAAGCCTTGAGATTCGCCTGGCAAGCTTTTTAAACTCCTTTCTTTATTTCCCATGTTTGCCATCAGTCTGATACGGCTTGACTCGAGACAATTTGGGATTATTTTCTCAACAGTTGTTTTACAGACGGGAATAGATATGATAGTGGGAAAGATTTCTATAAAGATGGAAATCTAAATAATGTAAACAATGAATATTCACAAAATTTCTTAATCTTACTAAATGATTTTTTTTTTTCTGTCATTATAATGAACTCTTGACTTTAAGTAAATTGAAGAACTCAGACACAATATACAATGTTTTATGTATGAAGGTTGCAGTAGTGTCTCAAAGAATAGCAGCAGACATGGCTCTCCAAGATCTCTGACCAGTGGAAGTCCCGAGATGCCGTCAAGTTCGAAAGCTGATGAGAGACCATCTGACCTGCTCAGTTCTAAAATACAAGCGATGTGTATGGATAAAAGCAGGAAAGTGGACAATGCGGGGTATGTTTGAATTATTTAGATTTCAATTGGCTTCCATTAACTTTAATACAAACTTTTATAGTGGTGTTTTTGACCCACTTAAAGCAGAAGTTAAACTGCTTCCTACTGTCCTTGTATGTCTTTACTCCAGTGGACAGGGATGCCTGGTTCTGTATTCAAGCAATTCTTAATACACCATGGATATGGTAACTTACTACCAAAATCTAAGGCAATATCCTCATAAGACATTCAGGTTTCCATGAAGGAGGGGGGGGGGGTTACAACTGCTCCTGGGTACTGTAGTGAATGTTACTGAGAGGTAGTGTCTCTCTTGATCAGGGAATTTGACACATGGTCAGATGGCCAGTGGAACATAAAGGAGTGGACAATTGGGTTGCTTTGGTAAGAATGGTGCAACCAGAGAGCAAGGCAAAAGGACAAACTCTCATGGCTTTATACTAGAGAGGTACCGATACTAGAATCGGTGCTAACGGCATTTGCACGAGTCAATGGTACTCGTGCAAATGCCCCAATACCTCTGATACCCAGAAGCTGGTGCTGGGCCAGCTTGCCGGTATCCGAGGGGCTGGGGTCTGCTAGCAGAATGTATTAACAGAATTCTGTTAGCATTCCCCTCCAGCTGGCCACTTGTTCCTCTGAATGCCGACTGGCTGCGTGGGTCTTCGGCCGTCGCTGGCCTGTAAAGGCTGTGCTGCAGCCTCCAGCCCTGATCTTGCGGGGGTCGCATCACAACCTTCACAATCCAGCCAGCGTTCGTAGGAACAAGCAGCCAGCTAGCCGGCGGGGAATGCTGGCGATGCTTTTGGCCAGCAACAGTATCTGAACAAGGTCTGTGTGGGGTATAAATTTGTCTGAGGATATATGGATGTTGGTGTGTGCAGGCCTATGCAGCGGGTAAATGGTGTCTGGCCATACATTTCAGTATGAACATAAACTGGACAGGCTTTCAGCAAGAATTTAAGATTTTGTTAAGTCATGACATAAAGTCATGATTTTATTAAAGACACGGAGGCGAGTATTTAATGCCAAATCGCTTTATTACTACTTCACAGCAGCAAGAGTTAAACAAAAAACTATAATGGTATGTGCGGATCTCCCCATAGCACATAGTATAGTCCATGCCCATATTAGGACAGCGCTGCCTCATCTCTTCTCTCTTTCTTGAATCGAACTGAATCTGGAACAATCTAAACCAACAATGCGGAACCCGGAACTGGTCAACCAACAGGATAGAAGAAAACACGAACAGGATTCATGCAGCAGATGGAATCCACCCGTTAGAACGCTGAAAGAGAAGACAGAATGTGAAGAACGTCAGATCGATCAAGTAGCCCCAGAAACAATGGAATAAATGCAGATCATCACATCAGCAATAATAACATACTACATTACCCGTGTGGGTGGGTCAATGAAACGGGCGGGAAATACTCGCCTCCGTGTCTTTAATAAAATCATGACTTTATGTCATGACTTAACAAAATCTTAAATTTTATTACAAGACACGGAGGCTCATATTTAATGCCAGTTCAAATCGGCGCAATAGTTTTGGTGGACCAGTGATCCATCGGTCTAAAATAGAATTGTTTGAATGTGGATTCTCTAGACCAGTCCGCCGCCCTCATGATGTCCTCTAAACGACATCCTGCGGGAAAGGCCTTAGAAGCCATCGCGCCCCTTGCTGAATGCGCGCCAAACATAGAAGTATCAATACCAGCTTGAGACATAACCCATCGCATCCACCTTGCTAAAGTCATCGATGAGACCGGCCTCAAAGGATGGCGATGTGAAATAAATAACGGTCCAACAGGTTGAGTGCGTAAGGGAGCTGTACGACGTTCATACTCCCTCAAACAACCAACCGGGCAAAAATCAGGAAGATCTGGAAATACCGGATAAAATATCGAGGTAGAGGTTGTTTTAGTTCTACGAGATATAGAGAATTTGACACCCTCTGGGTAAAAAGTTTTTGCGTGAACATCTAGGGCCCTCACATCCGAAACTCTGCGACAAGATATCAGACAGAGTAGCATTACTAATTTACCAGATAATTTCTGTAGCGAAAGATCTTGGTTAGGGCCCCACTCAGAACAGAGTGAAAACTGTCGAGACATCCCAAGTTGAAGAATACTTCGGTTGAGGAGGTTGCGATAATCGTGCTCCCCGCAACAACTTACAGACCAAAGGATGTTTACCTGCCGAAATGCCTTGAAAACCTACATGTTGTGCTGAAATAGCGGAACAATATAGGTTAAGTGTTCGATAAGCTTTTCCTTTGTCAAATTCGTCTGATTAAAAACTGAAGCACATTCTCTACAGAGGTTGAAATGGGATCCACGTCTCGTCCCAAGCACCAGCTAGCCCAGACTGACCAGGCACTCTTGTAAGCACGGAAAGTACTGGGAGCCTTTGAGGCATCGAGGAGGCTCGTAACTCCCTGCGAAAAGCTTGGGACGGGGCGGGGTCCCCTGAGAGCAACCACGCCATCAGTTGAAGATGGCCCGTCTGCACTAGGGGATGAAATTCTCCGTCTGAATTCGTTAGAAACGGAGGAGTCAGTAGAAGACGAGGATAATCCGTCGTCATCGCTAATAGAAAGGGGTACCATGGCTGAGCTGGCCACCATGGGGTTATTAGCACTACTGATGCTTTGTCCCGCCGAGTGTGTAGCAATGTCCGACCTAGCAGAGCAAAGGGCGGAAATGCGTAGAGTCTCCCCCCTTTCCATACCTGTAGCATGGCGTCCGTTGCCAGAGCTTCTGGATCTGGACGCCAGCTGTAAAACCTGGGTAGGTGTGTGTCGAGCCGAGTGGCAAATAAATCTACGGAAAAAGGTCCCCAAAGATCCTGAAGTTTTGAGAAAATCTGCGTATCTAAACGCCAATCGCTGCCATCCCTCAGGAATCGAGAATGCCAATTGGCTACCACATTGTGTAGACCCGGAAGGTATTCTGCCTGTACTTGTATATTTCGTTCTAGACAGAAATCCCAAAAGGTTTTGGCTAGCACGGCTAGAGGCCGAGATCGAGCACCCCCTAGTTTGTTGACGTACTGGACGGCGGATATGTTGTCCATCCGTAGCAGAATGCAACAATTGGAATTGGTCTTGGAGAAACTGCGGATCGCGAACGATCCAGCTAGAAGCTCTAGAGAATTTATGTGTAGACGACGTTCCTGCGGTGACCATAGGCCGCCTGCCGAAACGTCCCCACATCGAGCTCCCCAACCATGCTGACTGGCATCTGCTTCTATCACTATATCTGGAGCCGAGCCAAATATGGCGCGCCCGTTCCAGGCCTCCATATTGTCCAGCCACCATTGGATTTCTTGACGACACTCGTCGTCTAGTTCCGTGATGGCGTCGTAGGACTGTGACCGACGTAGGGCCGCCGCCTTTAGGCGTTGTAGCACCCGATAGTGTAAGGGGCCTGGGAATATTGCTTGTATGGAGGCTGACAGAAGCCCTATGAGGCGTGCAAGATGCCGAACTGAGTGTGGGTGTTTGTAAAGCTCTTCGTAACTCCCGACGAACGTCGCGGAGTTTGGAACGAGGTAGGCTCATCGTTTCTGTGGTGGAATCTACTGTGAAACCCAGAAAATCTAGTGTCTGCGTGGGATGTAAAATAGATTTTTTGTGATTGATCAAGAAACCCAATTTGGTCAGGAGTTGTAACGACCCGTGTAGGTGTTGTGTAAGCATGTGTTCCGTGGGAGCCATCAGGAGGATATCGTCTAGATACACTATCAGACGTACACCCCGTGCTCTTAGGAACGTAGCTACTGGTTTGAGGAGTTTCGAGAAACACCAGGGGGCTGAGGATAGGCCAAAAGGAAGGCATGTGAATTGGAATTTCTGTTTTTCCCAAATGAATTGCAGAAGATGGTATTGATCGGAATGAATTGGGACCGTTAGGTAAGCATCTGTCGGGTCTATTTTTGCTAACCAATCCCCGGGGTAAAGCAGGTCTCTGAGGCAATGTATACCCTCCATTTTGAAATGTTGGTATTGTATGAATTGGTTTAGTGTGCGTAAGTGTATCACTGGGCGATAGTACCAAAAAAAGACGGCAGCTAACAGGTTGCTTAAAAAACCTGGAGTTGTGAGGGGTACGTTTTGAATTGCACTTTTCTCGAAGGGAGGCAATTTCTTTTTGAATTAATACTGTTGCTTGTAAGGAAAAAGTTAATGGAACTGGAGGGCATTCCTGGATAGGAGTCTGAACGAAATCTATCCAGAAACCCTCTACCGTGTTGAGTATCCAAGGGTCTAGCGTTATTTGTCTCCACATCTGGAGAAAATGAGCTATTCTGCCCCCTACAAGCGTATCTGGTATTGAACAAGGGTAAGAAGTCACACTTACCCTGTGGTCTGGACCTATAAGATCCCGTCCACGTCCTCTGTTGGTGAAGGATCGTTGCGGTTGATAAAATGGGGTTTGTTGGGTGTTCCTTTGATTAAAGGAAGGGGCAGGAGAACCTCTTTGGGAATTGTAGGAGCCTCGGCCGGACAGTCTGCCCCTACGACTGCCGGCCCTGCCAAAAACCCTAGTGGGTGGTGAAAAAACTTTTTTCATGGTTGCTTGTACATTAGTCATGGTGTTAAATGTTTTCGCATATTTGCCCATGCGAATAGTAAAATTTTCCCCAAAAAGACCCCCTTTGGCTTCTGGGCCCAAATCTTTAGTAGCCAGTGAAGTAAGATTAGGGTCAATACGGAGTAGGATAGATTTTCTACGCTCTGCAGAGAGGGCCGTATTGGCATTGCCCAGTAGACAAAGTGTCCTTTGGGCCCAACCTCTGAGTTGGGGAATATCAGGAGATACTCCCGTGACACGAGAGTGTTCAAGCATTTCGAGCATTTGGGACAAAGGACCCAATGCATCCAATAATTTATCTTGACATAGACGGAATGAGAAATCCAACCCTTTACGGGGGTTCGAACCGGTATTAGCCAAGAATTGGATCATGTCCTGTTCAACATCCGGTGTTTGACAGATTAAACTTTTTGTAGAAGGTCTAGGGCACTCAGTGCGCATATTAGACCTGTCTTTTCGGGTTAAAGCCGTTCTGACATACTTATCAAGATATTTCTCAACCTTTTTTGTCAAAGCCCAGTCTGATGACCTTGGATGTTTTAATTTAGTCGGATTAAAAGAATCTTCATCCGATGAATCACCGGTCACAGATTTACGTGGAACTAAAGCACCCGTGGAACCAGGAGATTCGGACGGGGCTTGCACTTCGTTAGGGTCCGCGGTTGTACCGTCAGAAACCCCTGAAGCTTCGGAATCTGATTCCGATGGGCCTGCATTCCTGGCTTTTTTCCAGGATCTCGCTTTTGATGCCCTGCGAGTGTGGGCTCTTTTGCGGGACCGTCCCTCGCGTTCATTTGTGGGAGAATCACCACCATCATCGTGAGATGCTGACCGACCCCTAGGGGTACAGTGTCTCGTTTTATTTTTGGCTTTACCCGATTTTTGAGGGTTTTTGTCAGTATTGTCAGTACTGGGAGTCACCTCAGTAATCTTATTGCCCTCCTGTGGCATTGGAGAAATTGGTCCTGCATGTGAAGCCATAAAATTAGCAAAGGATTGTGCCATAGCCATAACCCAGGGTTCAGTTTGTAAATTAGGCTCTCCTGGTCTGGAGGTACTATGGGTAGGAGTTATAGAATTAGGCAAGGGCAGCACAGGATCTAACCTGGGAGGAGGCATCTCTCTGGAATCGGAGGTTTCTGAACGTGCAGGGGAATGGGAGCGTGACATGTCTTCTCCGGTTTGCGAACGACGCATTGTCGATATGAAGAGATTCGCGCTCTTTTTTCACTGCCCAGTGCGCGCAGCTACTGAAGTGGCTGTTGCTGGGCAGAATGGGCGGGAACTAACAAGCGCGTTTAGCACTGTAAAACAGGCAGTGGAGAAACAAGCCTTTCCTGTGAGAAAAAACTTAGCGGTTTTATGCACTATTAAAGGAAAAGGTTCTGGTTATATGTAAAAAAAAATCCCTAAACAATTAAATGTGTTAAATTCCGTTGGAAAAAAGGGATTACTTTACTAAACCCCCCCCCCCCACCCCAGTACCAGCCGAGGCACACTAACGAAATATATACATCTTAATTCGTTATGGGAGAGGGGAAACCACTATATTAATTGGAACTCAATTTATTTTAACTTGGCAGAGAGAGAATTCTGTATACTGATCTCTCCAGTGAAGCAGCAAGAAAGAGAGAAGAGATGAGGCAGCGCTGTCCGAATATGGGCATGGACTATACTATGTGCTATGGGGAGATCCGCACATACCATTATAGTTTTTTGTTTATTACTACTTCACAGCAGCAAGAGTTGAAGAGATTTGGCATTAAATATGAGCCTCCGTGTCTTGTAATAAAATCCTAAATTATTTATTGGAAAGCATCACATGACATTAAAGTATCGGTACTCTGTATCGGTGAGTACCTGGGGATAAAAAGTAGCTGTACACAATCTTAAATTGCTATCTGTGCATCCCTTCTATATACAATAATATAGTGGAAGAGGCGCAGTGAATGTTGCAGAGCTTATTTGTTCCCATGGAGAGGAGTTTGAATGCTGTAGACTAGACATGTGCATTAGTTTTAGTACTAAAACGATTTAGTCCGAATTTTGGGAAAATTTAGTTTTCGTATGATTCAAGAGATATGAAACTGCTCAGTACAGAAAACGAAAGAAACTAAAATAAAATGCACTACATTTTAGTTTCAATCCTTTTTATGATATTACATTGAGTGAAGGAGACCAGAAATGAAGAGCGCAACATCGCAAAGCTACAGAAAAGGTTTGTATGTGTAATCCTTCCTGACCCCTACCCGAAAATCTGACAGTGATAAAGCTCCAGAATAATCACTCGCAGCACAGACAGCCAGCACAGGAGAGGACACCTTTACTTAAGCCTTGTATGTCTATGAGGCAGACAAGATGATAAAAGCAGCTGGAGATGGAAAACATTCAAATAAATCACACTGAAAGCTAATGACAGAGGAGGGCTGGATAGTAAAAAACCCTTTATAACAAGCAGCGCTGGAAGAAGAGAGGGACTTTATAAAATGTGTGTTATATCCCCTCCCGCTCTGCATAATAGGGGCTTAGGTCTGATACATTTTATATTATCCAGGAGCACTATCCCCCTTTCCTCATCTATAATACACATTTTATATAAAGTCCCTCTCCTCTCCCAGTGCTGCTTTGTTATAAAGTTTTTTTTTACATCTGATACATTTAGTATCCAGCTCTTACAGTTACTCTGTCATTATGAACCTTCAGTGTGATTTATTTGAATGCTTTCCCTGCTTTATTTTATTATAAAAATAAATTTGCACCAGTCATCTCTTCTCTGAGCTTTCAGACCGATTTACGTTAATATTTTCCCTCTCCCCGGCTTTTATAATCCTGTGTCTCCCCCACAGAGATAGAAAGTTTAAGAAAAAGTTCCCTCTCCTGTGCTGGATAAGCATTGCATTCCGAAGTTCTGCACCCTCCACATGCCAAAGCAGTAGGATGTTCTATACAGAGAGGGCATTAATTAATGCAGGAGGATGTTCTATACATTATACAGAGAGGGGTATTAATGCAGGAGGATGTTATATATATTATACAGAGAAAGGTATAAATTGAGGAGGATGTTCTATACAGAGAGGGGCATTAATTAATTCAGGAGGATGTTCTATACATTATACAGAGACGGGTATTAAATAATGCAGGTGGATTTTGTATACAGTATACAGAGAGGGGTATTAATTAATGCAGGAGGATGTTCTATACATTATACAGAGAGGAGCCTCTTTTTTATAGCCCTTTAAATCCAGTGGCTGTGAGCGATCTGCTGCTTGTTATATTATCTCTCAGACAATGCATCAGGCTCAGCTGTTACAGTAACTGACTAACAGCGCTCAGAGTTTCAGTAAAACAAGGAAATAATATTGTTCTAACCTCTTATCTATAAAAATATTATTTACTAGTTTTACTGAAACTCTGAGCGCTGTGATGAGCAGCAGTCAGTTACTGTAACAGCTTTGACTGACACATTGTGCTGAGAGTGAGAGATACTGTAACAAGCAGCGATCTCAGCCCTCTGAGGAGCCACTACAATAGTAATTGTATCCACTGTTTTTTGGATGAATGAAATTAGTTTTCATACTAAACACGAAAACTACTGAAAACGAAAAATACTGAAAACGAAAATACTGAAAACGAAATTCTTTAGCAACTAAATAAATTGCATTTTAGGACTAATTCATTAGTTCAAAACGAAATTTTGTGCTGTGCACATGTCTACTGTAGACTCTCAGACAAATCAAAACCTGCCAAATGCTTGTTTCATGCAAAAGGGGTTTAACTATTAGATGCCCATATTAAAAATGAAATCTTACAGAACATTTTATTTTTTTAAATGTTCCCTTGACTTCAATTAAACCCAACATGATTGTTCTCCCACAGTCAGGCGCAAAGTTCTGAATTGTTTTTATTGACTTTGTAAGGAAAAGATTAGATTTTTTTTCTTCTAGTTTACATTCCTGCTGTATGACTATAGTCTCATTGAGGGCTAAAAGTTTACATATGTAGTTACTTCGTGTTCTCTACCATCCTGCTAAATTTCATGGAAATATGAGGTGGTCTACTAGGGGGCTGTGATGATTTGTCATGACCCTGTAAGTGGTGTGTAATATCAGAAAATCGTTAAAGTACTTTTTTTTTTTTTTTTTTTTTTGATGTAGACTTTACTAAATAGAGAAGGCTGATTCATTTTTGAATGTTTTAATAAAGTGAGTGTGACGTTCAGTTACGTCTGCTAATTCCCAAGGTCGAACCCTAAGGTGTGGAATGGGAATGAAATGGCACAGATGGGAAGTTTGGACAGCGATCCCGAAGCCGGAGAAATCAACCCGGTCTTGACAGATGGCAATAGTGATGAAGGTATTTAAATTTTTTTCTTTACTTTCCTCTTTCCTCAATATTTTTGATGTGACAGGTCGTGCA
This sequence comes from Leptobrachium leishanense, assembly GCA_009667805.1. Classification (NCBI taxonomy): domain Eukaryota; kingdom Metazoa; phylum Chordata; class Amphibia; order Anura; family Megophryidae; genus Leptobrachium; species Leptobrachium leishanense. Next base: position 262,210,210 of record CM019064.1, read on the forward strand.
CTTGCTGAACTGGGAAAAGGCCAAGCTAGTCGGCCGTTAGAATTGATACACAATTGTAGTAAGCTTGTGACTATCACTAAACACCATTTACACAAACTGCTATTTTTCACATCGCTTAAATCACATTATGCAGTGCTGACCAGTAGAGGGCATCACTATTTATTGCAGTATGGTCAATGCATATGGAAAATGAAAACTGATGAAGGATTTAGGAAGGTTCAATTTCCGTTGGAGAACTTTGACCCATTAGAGGGTCAACAATGTTGGTAAAATATTTGAGCACATAGCACAGGGTGAGCTAAAGTATTGATAATTGGCTTCTGAATGACTTTATCACTGTCCAATGTGTGCATACATTTGCATTTTACACTGAACATGCAAATAATAGTTTTATGGTGATCGGTTCTGAACAGGCCTACAAAACAGTGTACATGGTGTTGGGTACTTTCTAGGAAATAAATGCATTATCTAATTATAATCTGAAAGTACCAGTCACATTTTTTGTAAGGAATGTGTAACCTAGACTTCCATTTATTTCTTAATCTCTGCAATTTTTCCACCCCTGCATTCATTTAAATTTCAATGACCGAGGATAGAACAAAATGTGTATTTGGATGCCAGCATCCTTCCTAAACGGCAGTGTCAAATGGCGTGTAGGTGTTGGCATCTACAGAAGATTTTCTTTGGTGGCACAGTACGCAAAGTAACTGGCGCATGATGCACCATTGTGCTTTGTAGAATCATTAAACAAAGCCGTGAATCTCCTAAACCTATGCATTGCTCAAGTGAATGAGCAGCTATTTACAACAAATAGCTTTCACAATTGTTTTTAGAACTGTTTTAAAAGGTTTGTTTTGTGAGCGTTTTTTCTCTCATGAATGCTTACATTTTTGCATGTATTTCAAACAGTTGCATTGTGCTCGAAACATATTCTTCACATTCTGCCTGGAATGAGCAGTGACAGTGACATAGAGTGCGATACGGAAAATGAAGAGCAAGATGAAAGCATTTCCTGCAGTGACTTCAATGACAGTTATATAGGGCAACCCACAGGTGAAGGTAAGACCCTTTCAACCCCTTCACTGTTAAGCCATTTCACCCCTGTGTTCCGAGTTCATTTTGATTGTTTTGTGCTCATGTTTTACTGTATGACTTGGACAAATTATTTATTTCAGCAGACTCTGTAGATTCAAAACTTATTGTATGTCACGTCCTGTCAGAATGTTAAAACAAATAATGTAAATTTCCATTCAGATTTCAATAATATGGAACTTTTAAAAAAAGTCACCTTTTTATATAAGCTTTTGTAGTTTATATACAGTCATGGCCGAAATTGTTGGCACCCCAGACATTTTTCCAGAAAATCAAGTAACACATGTTTTGCTATACACAGGTTTATTCCCTTTGTGTGTATTCGAACAAAACAAAAAAAGGGAGGAAAAAAGGCAAATTGGACATAATGTCACACAAAACTCCAAAAACGGGCTGGACAAAATTCTTGGCACCCTTAACTTAATATTTGGTTGCACACCCTTTGGAAAAAATAACTGAAATCAGTCGCTTCCTATAACCATCAATAAGCTGCTTACACCTCTCACCCGGAATTTTGGACCACTCTTCCTTTGCAAACTGCTCCAGGTCTCTTATTGGAAGGGCGCCTTTTCCGACCAGCAATTTTAAGATCTCTCCACAGGTGTTCAATGGGATTTAGGCTGGGGTCAGACGAACGCAGTGCAGGCGCACTTTATCACGGGCGTAGTAGCAGCAAATGACGGGCATTATACGAAGTACGGCCGCACGAAAGTTTGGCCGGGCAACGCAAGTGGCAAACAAATGCATTTTTTTCAAGATGGTGAAACCGCTAGTACTGACGTACAGAGTGCGCTGCGTCCGCTAGCAGCGTGTGTGTGATTAGGAGACGTCAGATGCTGCTAATGTCCGGCCTACATAACATCCAGACGCAAAAAGTGTTTTATTGATGATCCGTACAAAATCATGGATGGAAATGCGCATCGTATGACCGCTAACGCGTATTCCGTGAAAAAATACGTCCATTTGTTCGAATGCATTTTTTCACGGACAACGCGAAAAATGCGTTCTTCTGACCCTAGCCTTAGGTCTGGACTCATTGCTGGCCACTTCAGAACTCTCCAGCGCTTTGTTGCCGTCCATTTCTGGGTGCTTTTTGACATAGGTTTGGGGTCATTGTCCAGCTGGAAGACCCAAGATCTCGGACGCAAACACAGCTTTCTGACACTGGGATCTACAGTGCGACCCAAAATCCTTTTGGTAATCCTCAGATTTCATGATGCCTTGCACACACTCAAGGCACCCAGTGCCAGAGGCAGCAAAACAATCCCAAAACATCATTGAACCTTCATATTTCAAGGTAGGTACTGTGTTCTTTTCTTTGTAGGCCTCCTTCCGTTTTCGGTAAACAGTAGAATGATGTGCTTTACCAAAAAGCTCTATCTTGGTCTCCTCTGTCCACAAGATGTTTTCCCAGAAGGATTTTGGCTTACTCAAGTACATTTTGGCAAACTGTAGTCTTGCTTTTTTATGTCTCTGTCAGCAGTGGGGTTCTCCTTGGTCTCCTGCCATAGCGTTTCATTTTAAATGTTGACGGATAGTTCGCGCTGACACTGATGCTCCCTGAGCCTGCAGGACAGCTTGAATTTCTTTGGAACTTGTTTGGGGCTGCTTATCCACCATCCGGACTAGGGTTGCACCGATACCGATACTAGTATCTATCGGTGCCGATACCGGGTACTGCAGGAGTACTTGGTACTCGTGCAGTACCCCTGATATTTTTTTCCGCTACCGGAAGCCGGCATTGAGCAGGCTTGCCGGCATCCGAAGGGCTGGGGCGGCTGTCCGAATGCTCTATCGGCATTCGGACAGGCCCTGCAGCTGCTCTCCTCACTTTGTTTATACTTGCCTTCCTTAGCGACGCCGGGAAAGTTCCCGCGCGTGCGCTCGTTGGAAGGACCCCAGCCGCGATCACATGGTCCCACGTGGTCGCGGCTGGGGACCTTCCAAGGAGCGCGCGCATGAAGACTTTCCCGGCGGCGCCCAGGAAGGTAAGTCTTCGTGCGCGCGCTCCTTGGAAGGTCCCCAGCCGCGACCACGTGGGACCATGTGATCGCGGCTGGGGTCCTTCCAACGAGCGCACGCGCGGGAACTTTCCCGGCGTCGCTAAGGAAGGTAAGTATAAACAAAGTGAGGAGAGCAGCTGCAGGGCCTGTCCGAATGCCGAGAGAGCATTCGGACAGGCCCTGCAGCTGGTCTCCGCTCATACTTACCTTCCTGAGCGACGCCGGGAAAGTTTCCGCTCGTGCGCTCATTGGAAGGACCCCAGCCGCGATCACATGGTCGCGGCTGGGGACCTTCCAAGGAGCGAGCTAGCGCGAAGACTTTCCCGGCATCGCTAAAGGAAGGTAAGTATGAGCGGAGGGGGGGCATTATCCACGAGCTGGGGGGCATTATCCACGAGCTGGGGGGCAAATATCCATGGAGCTGGGGGGGGGTAAATATCCATGGAGCTGGGGGCGGGTAAATATCCATGGTGCTGGGGGGGGGTAAATATCCATGGAGCATGGGGGGGGGGTAAATATCCATGGTGCTGGGGGGGGGTAAATATCCATGGAGCATGGGGGGGGTAAATATCCATGGAGCATGGGGGGGGTAAATATCCATGGAGCATGGGGGGGGCAAATATCCATGGAGCATGGGGGGGGCAAATATCCATGGAGCATGGGGGGGGCAAATATCCATGGAGCAGGGGGGGGCAAATATCCATGGAGCATGGGGGGGGGCAAATATCCATGGAGCATGGGGGGGGCAAATATCCATGGAGCATGGGGGGGGGCAAATATCCATGGAGCATGGGGGGGGGCAAATATCCATGGAGCATGGGGGGGGCAAATATCCATGGAGCATGGGGGGGGGCAAATATCCATGGAGCTGGGGGGGGTAAATATCCATGGAGCTGGGGGGGGTAAATATCCATGGAGCTGGGGGGGGTAAATATCCATGGAGCTGGGGGGGGGCAAATATCCATGGAGCTGGGGGGCAATATCCATGGAGCTGGGGGGGGGCAAATATCCATGGAACTGGGGGGCAGTATCCATGGAGCTGGGGGGCAGTATCCATGGAGCTGGGGGGGCAAATATCCATGGAGCTGGGGGGCAAATGTCCATGGAGCTGGGGGGCAAATGTCCATGGAGCTGGGGGGCAAATATCCATGGAACTGGGGGGCAAATATCCATGGAGCTGGGGGGGCAAATATCCATGGAGCTGGGGGGCAAATATCCTTGGAGCTGGGGGGGCAAATATCCATGGAGCTGGGGGGCAATGGGGCAATATCCATGGAGCTGGGGAGCAGTATCCATGGAGCTGGGGGGGCAAATATCCATGGAGCATGGGGGGGGCAAATATCCATGGAGCATGGGGGGGGCAAATATCCATGGAGCATGGGGGGGGCAAATATCCATGGAGCATGGGGGGGGGCAAATATCCATGGAGCATGGGGGGGGGCAAATATCCATGGAGCATGGGGGAGGGGCAAATATCCATGGAGCATGGGGGGGCAAATATCCATGGAGCATGGGGGGGGGCAAATATCCATGGAGCATGGGGGGGGGCAAATATCCATGGAGCTGGGGGGGGGCAAATATCCATGGAGCTGGGGGGGGGCAAATATCCATGGAGCTGGGGGGGGTAAATATCCATGGAGCTGGGGGGGGTAAATATCCATGGAGCTGGGGGGCAATATCCATGGAGCTGGGGGGGGGTAAATATCCATGGAGCATGGGGGGGGTAAATATCCATGGAGCATGGGGGGGGCAAATATCCATGGAGCATGGGGGGGCAAATATCCATGGAGCATGGGGGGGCAAATATCCATGGAGCATGGGGGGGGCAAATATCCATGGAGCATGGGGGGGGCAAATATCCATGGAGCATGGGGGGGCAAATATCCATGGAACTGGGGGGGCAATATCCATGGAGCTGGGGGGGGGCAAATATCCATGGAGCTGGGGGGGGCAAATATCCATGGAGCTGGGGGGGCAAATATCCATGGAGCTGGGGGGGCAAATATCCATGGAGCTGGGGGGGTAAATATCCATGGAGCTGGGGGGGGTAAATATCCATGGAGCTGAGGGGGGTAAATATCCATGGAGCTGGGGGGGGGTAAATATCCATGGAGCTGAGGGGGGTAAATATCCATGGAGCTGGGGGGGCAAATATCCATGGAGCATGGGGGGGGCAAATATCCATGGAGCTGGGGGGGCAAATATCCATGGAGCTGGGGGGGGGCAAATATCCATGGAGCTGGGGGGCAAATATCCATGGAGCTGGGGGGCAAATATCCATGGAGCTGGGGGGCAAATATCCATGGAGCTGGGGGGGTAAATATCCATGGAGCTGAGGGGGGTAAATATCCATGGAGCTGGGGGGGGGGTAAATATCCATGGAGCATGGGGGGGGCAAATATCCATGGAGCATGGGGGGGGGGCAAATATCCATGGAGCATGGGGGGGGCAAATATCCATGGAGCATGGGGGGGGGCAAATATCCATGGAGCATGGGGGGGGCAAATATCCATGGAGCATGGGGGGGCAAATATCCATGGAGCATGGGGGGGCAAATATCCATGGAGCATGGGGGGGGCAAATATCCATGGAGCATGGGGGGGGCAAATATCCATGGAGCATGGGGGGGGGCAAATATCCATGGAGCATGGGGGGGGCAAATATCCATGGAGCTGGGGGGGGCAAATATCCATGGAGCGGGGGGGGGCAAATATCCATGGAGCTGGGGGGCAAATATCCATGGAGCATGGGGGGGGCAAATATCCATGGAGCATGGGGGGGCAAATATCCATGGAGCTGGGGGGGGGTAAATATCCATGGAGCTGGGGGGGGGTAAATATCCATGGAGCTGGGGGGGGGGGTAAATATCCATGGAGCTGGGGGGGGGGGTAAATATCCATGGAGCTGGGGGGGGGGGTAAATATCCATGGAGCTGGGGGGGGTAAATATCCATGGAGCTGGGGGGGGGGGTAAATATCCATGGAGCTGGGGGGGGGCAATATCCATGGAGCTGGGGGGGGGCAATATCCATGGAGCTGGGGGGGCAAATATCCATGGAACTGGGGGCAGTATCCATGGAGCTGGGGGGGGCAAATATCCATGGAGCTGGGGGGGGCAAATATCCATGGAGCTGGGGGGGGCAAATATCCATGGAGCTGGGGGGGCAAATGTCCATGGAGCTGGGGGGCAAATATCCATGGAACTGGGGGGCAAATATCCATGGAGCTGGGGGGGCAAATATCCATGGAGCTGGGGGGGCAAATATCCATGGAGCTGGGGGGGGCAAATATCCTTGGAGCTGGGGGGGCAAATATCCATGGAGCTGGGGGGGCAATGGGGCAATATCCATGGAGCTGGGGAGCAGTATCCATGGAGCTGGGGGGGCAAATATCCATGGAGCTGGGGGGCAAATATCCATGGAGCTGGGGGGGCAAATATCCATGGAGCTGGGGGGCAATGGGGCAATATCCATGGAGCTGGGGGGTAAATATCCATGGAGCTGGGGGGGGGTAAATATCCATGGAGCTGGGGGGTAAATATCCATGGAGCTGGGGGGGGGTAAATATCCATGGAGCTGGGGGGGGGTAAATATCCATGGAGCTGGGGGGGGTAAATATCCATGGAGCTGGGGGGGGGTAAATATCCATGGAGCTGGGGGGGTAAATATCCATGGAGCTGGGGGGGGGGTAAATATCCATGGAGCTGAGGGGGGGGTAAATATCCATGGAGCTGGGGGGGTAAATATCCATGGAGCTGGGGGGGGTAAATATCCATGGAGCTGGGGGGGGGGCAAATATCCATGGAACTGGGGGGCAGTATCCATGGAGCTGGGGGGGGCAAATATCCATGGAGCTGGGGGGCAATATCCATGGAGCTGGGGGGCAATATCCATGGAGCTGGGGGGGGCAAATATCCATGGAACTGGGGGGCAGTATCCATGGAGCTGGGGGGTAAATATCCATGGAGCATGGGGGGGGGGGGTAAATATCCATGGAGCATGGGGGGGGCAAATATCCATGGAGCATGGGGGGGCAAATATCCATGGAGCATGGGGGGGCAAATATCCATGGAGCTGGGGGGGGGCAAATATCCATGGAGCTGGGGGGCAATATCCATGGAGCTGGGGGGTAAATATCCATGGAGCTGGGGGGGGTAATATCCATGGAGCTGGGGGGGTAAATATCCATGGAGCTGGGGGGGGTAAATATCCATGGAGCTGGGGGGGTAAATATCCATGGAGCTGGGGGGGGTAAATATCCATGGAGCTGGGGGGGGTAAATATCCATGGAGCTGGGGGGGGTAAATATCCATGGAGCTGGGGGGGGTAAATATCCATGGAGCTGGGGGGGGTAAATATCCATGGAGCTGGGGGGTAAATATCCATGGAGCTGGGGGGGTAAATATCCATGGAGCTGGGGGGTAAATATCCATGGAGCTGGGGGGGGCAAATATCCATGGAGCTGGGGGGCAATATCCATGGAGCTGGGGGGGCAAATATCCATGGAACTGGGGGGAAAATATCCATGGAGCTGGGGGGGCAGTATCCATGGAGCTGGGGGGGCAAATATCCATGGAGCTGGGGGGGCAATATCCATGGAGCTGGGGGGCAATATCCATGGAGCTGGGGGGGGCAAATATCCATGGAACTGGGGGGCAGTATCCATGGAACTGGGGGGCAGTATCCATGGAGCTGGGGGGTAAATATCCATGGAGCATGGGGGGGGGGGTAATATCCATGGAGCATGGGGGGGGCAAATATCCATGGAGCATGGGGGGGGGCAAATATCCATGGAGCATGGGGGGGGGCAAATATCCATGGAGCTGGGGGGGGCAAATATCCATGGAGCTGGGGGGCAATATCCATGGAGCTGGGGGGTAAATATCCATGGAGCTGGGGGGGGTAAATATCCATGGAGCTGGGGGGGGTAAATATCCATGGAGCTGGGGGGGTAAATATCCATGGAGCTGGGGGGGGTAAATATCCATGGAGCTGGGGGGGTAAATATCCATGGAGCTGGGGGGGGTAAATATCCATGGAGCTGGGGGGTAAATATCCATGGAGCTGGGGGGGTAAATATCCATGGAGCTGGGGGGGGGTAAATATCCATGGAGCTGGGGGGGGTAAATATCCATGGAGCTGGGGGGGGGTAAATCCCATGGAGCTGGGGGGGTAAATATCCATGGAGCTGGGGGGGTAAATATCCATGGAGCTGGGGGGCAAATATCCATGGAGCTGGGGGCAATATCCATGGAGCTGGGGGGGCAAATATCCATGGAACTGGGGGGAAAATATCCATGGAGCTGGGGGGCAGTATCCATGGAGCTGGGGGGGGCAAATATCCATGGAGCTGGGGGGCAATATCCATGGAGCTGGGGGGCAATATCCATGGAGCTGGGGGGGGCAAATATCCATGGAACTGGGGGCAGTATCCATGGAGCTGGGGGGGTAAATATCCATGGAGCTGGGGGCGGTAAATATCCATGGAGCATGGGGGGGGGGGGTAAATATCCATGGAGCATGGGGGGGCAAATATCCATGGAGCTGGGGGGGCAAATATCCATGGAGCTGGGGGGCAATATCCATGGAGCTGGGGGGGCAAATATCCATGGAACTGGGGGGCAGTATCCATGGAGCTGGGGGGTAAATATCCATGGAGCATGAGGGGGGGCAAATATCCATGGAGCATGGGGGGGGGCAAATATCCATGGAGCTGGGGGGGCAAATATCCATGGAGCTGGGGGGGGCAAATATCCATGGAGCTGGGGGGCAATATCCATGGAGCTGGGGGGGTAAATATCCATGGAGCTGGGGGGGGTAAATATCCATGGAGCTGGGGGGGGTAAATATCCATGGAGCTGGGGGGTAAATATCCATGGAGCTGGGGGGGGTAAATATCCATGGAGCTGGGGGGGTAAATATCCATGGAGCTGGGGGGGGAAAATATCCATGGAGCTGGGGGGGGAAAATATCCATGGAGCTGGGGGGGGTAAATATCCATGGAGCGGGGGGGGTAAATATCCATGGAGCTGGGGGGGGCAATATCCATGGAGCTGGGGGCAGTATCCATGGAGCTGGGGGGTAAATATCCATGGAGCTGGGGGGTAAATATCCATGGAGCTGGGGGGGGCAAATATCCATGGAGCTGGGGGGGGCAAATATCCATGGAACTGGGGGGAAAATATCCATGGAGCTGGGGGCAGTATCCATGGAGCGGGGGGGCAATATCCATGAGCTGGGGGGCAATATCCATGGAGCTGGGGGGCAATATCCATGGAGCTGGGGGGGCAAATATCCATGGAACTGGGGGGCAGTATCCATGGAGCTGGGGGGGTAAATATCCATGGAGCTGGGGGGGGTAAATATCCATGGAGCATGGGGGGGGTAAATATCCATGGAGCATGGGGGGGGCAAATATCCATGGAGCTGGGGGGGCAAATATCCATGGAGCTGGGGGGCAATATCCATGGAGCTGGGGGGGGCAAATATCCATGGAACTGGGGGCAGTATCCATGGAGCTGGGGGGGTAATATCCATGGAGCATGGGGGGGGCAAATATCCATGGAGCATGGGGGGGGCAAATATCCATGGAGCTGGGGGGGCAAATATCCATGGAGCTGGGGGGGCAAATATCCATGGAGCTGGGGGGCAATATCCATGGAGCTGGGGGGTAAATATCCATGGAGCTGGGGGGGTAAATATCCATGGAGCTGGGGGGGGTAAATATCCATGGAGCTGGGGGGGGGTAAATATCCATGGAGCTGGGGGGGTAAATATCCATGGAGCTGGGGGGGGTAAATATCCATGGAGCTGGGGGGGGGTAAATATCCATGGAGCTGGGGGGGGTAAATATCCATGGAGCTGGGGGGGGTAAATATCCATGGAGCTGGGGGGGGTAAATATCCATGGAGCTGGGGGGTAAATATCCATGGAGCTGGGGGGGCAAATATCCATGGAGCTGGGGGCAGTATCCATGGAGCTGGGGGGGTAAATATCCATGGAGCTGGGGGGGAATATCCATGGAGCTGGGGGGGGCAAATATCCATGGAACTGGGGGGAAAATATCCATGGAGCTGGGGGGGCGTATCTATGAGCTGGGGGTTTTATATGAGGTCTGTTCTTATTGGAAAGCGTCACGTGACATAAAATAAAAGTGTCGGTACTTGGTATCGGTGAGTACTTGAACAAAAGTATCGGTACTCGTACTCGGTCTTAAAAAAGTGGCATCGGTGCATCCCTAATCCGGACTATCCCGCGTTGCAACCTTTCATCAATTTTTCTCTTCCGTCCACCCACAGGGAGATTAGCTACAGTGCCATGTGTTGGAAACTTCTTGATGATGTTGCACACTGTAGATAAAGGCAAATCTAGATCTCTGGAGATGGACTTGTAACCTTGAGATTGTTGAGAACCAAAATTGTGGAAAAATATCAAGTCCTCAGACCGTTCTCTTCTCTTTCTGTTGTCCATGCTTAGTGTGGCACACACACCATGCAAAGACTAAGTGAACTTCTCTCCTTTTATCTGCTTTCAGGTGTGATTTGTTTATATTGCCCACACCTGTTACTTGCCCCATGTGAGTTTACACCTCATGCTTGAAACAATCTTATTTATCCACAATTTTGAAAGGGTGCCAAGAATTTTGTCCAGCCCATTTTTGGAGTTTTGTGTGAAATTATGTCCAATTTGATTTTTTTCCCTCCTTTTTTTGTTTTGTTCCAATACACACAAAGGGAATAAACCTGTGTATAGCAAAACATGTGTTCCTGCAATTCTTTTCTGTGAGAAATACTTGCTTTTCTGGAAAAATGTCTGGGGTGCCAACTATTTTGGCCATGACTGTATACTATGGGATACTCTTGTTAAAAGAAAGTTCAAAATTGAAACCTGTTGCATATTTTCTCAGAAAACTACAGTAATTTTAACTACAACTGAAAAAAATCCAATTTTGCCGCATTGTGTTTTATGAATAATATGACTGTATAAACACTGACCTTGCTCACAGCGTGAGAAGGTGAGTGACGGTAGTGGTGTTGCTCATTTTATACATGACAAATGACCAATGCAATTGCTTTGGAACAAAATAAAGCTTTTCTTTAACCCCTTAGTGACCGGGTGGTTTTACGCAAATCCGTCCTTTAGTGCCCACTGCTGTTCTAACGTTTCTGCACTGTTAGTGTTTAGGTCAAATTTTCCTCTTGTTTATTCAACCCACACATATTATGTACGTTTTTTCCCGCCATTAAATTGACTTTCTAAAATACCATTATTTCCATCATAACGTATAATTTGCTAGATAAAAAAAATGGTAAAAACACACTTTCTCGTAATTTAATCCCCAAAATCTACAACCGCCAAAAAAGACCCCGGCTAAATAGTTTAAAAATTTTGTCCCGAGAATAGAAATACCCAATTTTTACATGTTCTTCCTTTTTAACCCCTCCACTGCTGAGCCAGTTCAACTATGTGCTCTGAGCTCATTCTGACAGTTTTATGCTAATTGTTTTTAGATGACAGCCTAGGTACTATTTAACTAAACCCCCCCACCCCCCCCCAGACAAAAATAAGTAGAAAAAAATGTGGGTTTTTTTGTACGTGATCAGGCCTTTCCAATGATGTCAAATATGAACCTCTAGCTGCCACAGATCGGGAGATAGGGGGGATCCTTTGGATTCCCCTATCTCCGCATGGCAGCTGGGGGGGGGTTTAACTGGCCCACTGACATACTCACACATATGGTGAGGGGCGATCTGGAGGCTTGGCTGACATACACAATGTCAGCCCCCTCCAGGTTTGAATCGCGATTCGGCGCCGAATCACGATCCGGCAGCGAAACAGTTAATGCTGTACACCACTGAAAAGGGGAGACTCTCCCCTTTCCAGCGGTACAACGTGCATCACTCTAACTTAAATGGTTGGAGTTAGAGGGCTCCAAAGGAGCAGCGTGATGACCTCATCGGATCTGCCGGCCCCCAGGAATTATTATTATTATTTATAAAGCGCCAGCATATTCCGCAGCGCTGTACAATAAGCACAGTAGACAGGGTTACAATACATTGAACAACATTTAACAAACAGTACAGGAGGAGATGAGGGCCCTATTCCCGTAGGAACTCACAATCTAGGAGGGTTGGGGTTGGAAACAGGAGGAGAGGACTGTAAGTTGAGAGTGATTGATGGTTGTGTCAGTGAGTAGGGTGGTAGGCTTCCCTAAATATGAATGTTTTAAGGGAGTGTTTGAAGGAAGAGAAGTTAGGGGAAAGTCTGACAGTACGAGGGAGAGTGTTCCAGAGAGTGGGGGCTGCGCGTGAGAAATCCTGCAGTCTATCATGGGAAGAGGTGATGCGGGGAGAAGCTAGGCGCAGGTCACTGTTTGACCTTAGGGAGCGGGCTGAGGTGTATTTGGTGATTAGTGAGGACAGGTAGTGAGGGTTTTGTAGGTAAGGATAAGGATTTTGAACTTAATTCTGCAGTGGATCGGGAGCCAGTGAAGGGACTCGCAGAGGGGAGCGGCAGAGACAGAGCGGCGGGTGAGGTGAATTAGCCTGGCGGAGGCGTTCAGGATGGATTGTAGGGGGGAGAGGCGGGACAGAGGGAGGCCAGATAAGAGATTATTGCAATAGTCGAGTCGGGAGATTACCAGGGCGTGTATGAGTTGTTGTTTTGTGGTGACAGCGGTAAGAAATGGCCGAATTCTGGAAATATTACGCAGTTGGTATCGGCAGGAGGAGGAAAGAGACTGGATGTGGGGGATGAAGGAAAGAGCAGAGTCAAGTGTAACTCCAAGACAGCGAACTTGGTTTGATGGGGAGATGGTGATACCCTCCACCGTGATAGAGAAGTCAGGAGGTGGGGAGGCATTGGAGGGAGGAATAAGTAGGAGCTCAGTCTTTGACATGTTGATCTTTAGGTGGTGGGAGGCCATCCAGGAGGAGATGCCAGATAAACAGTCACTGACTTTTGAAAGGACAGGGGGAGAGAGATCAGGGGTAGAGAGGTAGATCTGAGTGTCATCAGCGTAGAGGTGGTAATTAAAGCCAAAGCTGTTGATGATTTTGCCCAGGGAGGAGGTGTAGATGGAAAAGAGCAGAGGACCAAGGACAGAGCCTTGAGGTACCAACAGATAGAGGCAATGAAGAGGAGTTACCAGCAAAGGACACACAGAAGGACCTGTTGGATAAATAGGAGTCCACCCAAGCAAGTGCAGTGTCACCGAGACCCAGAGAGTTGAGGGTCTGTAGAAGGAGGGGGTGGTCAACAGTGTCAAAAGCAGCCGAGAGGTCAAGTAGGATGAGAATAGAATAGTGGCCGTGTTTTTTAGCAGTTAGGAGGTCGTTGGTGACTTTGAGGGCAGTTTCAGTTAAGTGTAGGGGACGGAAGCCAGATTGCAGGGGGTCAAGTAGGGAATTGGAGGACAGGAAGAGGGAGAGGCGGTTGAAGACTAGTTTTTCTAAGAGCTTTGATGTGAAGGGAAGCAGGGATACAGGGCGGTAGTTGGATGGAGAGTTGGGGTCTAGGGATGGTTTCTTTAGTAAAGGGGTAACTAGCGCGTGTTTGAAGGCGGATGGAAAGGAGCCAGTGGAGAGAGGTTGAAGATGTGTGTGAGAGCAGGGGTGAGAGAGGAGAGGAATTAGATGTGAGGGAATGGGGTCGAGCGGGCACGTGGTGAGATGTGAGGAGGACAATAAGGAATTGACTTCCTCCTCAGTGGCTGGGAGGAAGCGGCAGAGGGTGGCAGAGGGCTACACGTCAAGAGACATACTATGTATGTCCATGGGTCTAAGGGAGACCCGTGGGCAGGACGTACATAGTATGTCAGCGGTCGGGAAGGGGTTACTTTTTTTTTTTTTTTAAATATAACCTGGTCATGCTCTGGCCTTTCCAAGGATACCTTGCATGCCCCTCTACAGAAGACCCCTGTATCTCCACCATAGGGAATACCCTGGAGGGCATCTTTTTCATCCGCAGCCAAGCGGTCAAAAAACATTTCATTTTAAAATCAACAGGGATCTTCTAGATCTGTGTGTCTCAAGTGCCCCCAACCAGGCCAGATTTTAAGGATTACCTTGGAAATGCAGACTGAATCCTGCAATCACTGAGCAACAAATCATATAACCTGTGCTTCACATATCTGGCAAACCTGGCCTGTTAGGGGGACCTTGAGGACAGGAGCCCTATTCCAAGGTTTGTGTTAACTTAATCAGAGCTGTTGTAAACTTACCAGAGCCGTGATAGTCTATGGAGGTGTTAACTTTACAACAGTTCTGGTTACTTTTACACCAACCTTGAAATGGGGCCCAGGGAAACACTGTTTTTGATAATGCCACTCCTAATGAGCGTTTTTAATGACATTCCACACAACTTGAAAGAGATCCCAGCCTCTGTTTTCACAAAAGCTTTTTTTTAATAACTTAAAGTTATTAACGTGTGGCCACACTTTTCGGGTCTGTATTATCCCTATCTTCAACTCTGTCCATTTTGTTAATTTTTATCCCAGACTTTTCGAATACAAATCATTCCCTCTATGGGCTTGCTCTGACCGTAACCACCTCATCTGTCAGTCTGTCTTCCTACTTACCTCCACTCTCTCCCTTGGTTTAAAAACATCCCTTTAAAGTCCCCTTACCTCACAAACGTCTTTCATTTTATTTATATAGAACCAACATATTCCGCAGTGCTGTACGTGTAAAATATAGACACAATACATTGAGGCAGTGATGGAAACCCGCTCCTTCCACCTGTCCTGCTCTCCAGACACCCCCTCGTTGCGGTCAGCCCAGCTACTGGGAACGCGGTCCTCAGCGTGTCGAGCAGCTTGACCCGCTTGCTTCTGCCTGCTGGGAGACCTGGGCTGGCTGGCAGGGATCTGTGCCAGTGCTGGGCCGAAGTTTGCAGCGGCTTCTGGGGACCTGCAGGCTGTTCGCTCTGTGCCGATTCAATCTCTTGACGTGTAGCCCTGATATTAGGTCAGTCTTTCAGATGGTCGCTCGGTGCCTTCTGATGGTGAATGGAGGGGAATAGTGCAGAGGAATAAAACACCAGACAAGCTGAATGTATCAACCAAGAACTCTTATCTGCTTTACTGAGAAAACCATATTTATATGGTCCAACAGGGATCATTTACATACCAAAACAATAACATTGACTTAATAAAACTCTAATTACATTAGGTCAGTTAGACATTTACAGTAATCACACATGAATTACATAATCTATTGTTCCAATAGATCAGATTGCCTTTTCAAACACTGCCCCAGACTCATGACTCCCCAAACAGCAGTTAGACAAAGAGAAAAGTCCTCTTGCATAATCACACATTACTCAAACCTATTTACATTCTACACAATATAATAAAAGTACATTTTAAACTAAAGCCAAGCAATTTACAATACATTTAAAACCACACCACGCAATATATATGAACATAAAGTCTTTCCCAAGTCTGTGTCTATTGCAGTTTTTGCCAGGAAAATAAAAGTCTTGGTTTGAAGTGGGGGAGCGCTATGTCAGTTCCATGACAGAGACCGAACATTTGGCAAACCAACACAGGAGGAAACGAGGGCCCTATTCCTGTGGGAATGAACAATCTAGAAGGGTTGGAGGGCGAGTAACAGGACTGCAAGGTGGTGGGAGTGATGGATTGATTGCGGCAGTGAGGTGTTATTAGTGAGTCGGGTGTTAGGCTTGCTTGAATAGGAATATATTAAGGGAGTGTTTGAACTAAGGGAAATAAGGGGCAAGTCTGACAGTACGAGGACTGTCTTCCTGAGGATGGGGGGGGCTGTGTGTTTGAGGATGGGGGGGGCTGTGTGTTTCTGAGGATGGGGGGCTGTGCGTTTCTGAGGATGGGGGGCTGTGCGTTTCTGAGGATGGGGGGCCGTGCGTTTCTGAAGATGGGGGGCCGTGCGTTTCTGAGGATGGGGGGGCCGTGCGTTTCTGAGGATGGGGGGGCCGTGCGTTTCGGAGGATGGGGGGCCGTGCGTTTCTGAGGATGGGGGGCCGTGCGTTTCTGAGGATGGGGGGCCGTGCGTTTCTGAGGATGGGGGGCCGTGCGTTTCTGAGGATGGGGGGCCGTGCGTTTCTGAGGATGGGGGGGCCGTGCGTTTCTGAGGATGGGGGGGCCGTGCGTTTCTGAGGATGGGGGGCCGTGCGTTTCTGAGGATGGGGGGGCCGTGCGTTTCTGAAGATGGGGGGCCGTGCGTTTCTGAAGATGGGGGGCGTGCGTTTCTGAAGATGGGGGGGCTGTGCGTTTCTGAAGATGGGGGGGCTGTGCGTTTCTGAAGATGGGGGGGCTGTGCGTTTCTGAAGATGGGGGGCTGTGCGTTTCTGAAGATGGGGGGCTGTGCGTTTCTGAAGATGGGGGGCTGTGCGTTTCTGAAGATGGGGGGGCTGTGTTTCTGAAGATGGGGGGGCTGTGTGTTTCTGAAGATGGGGGGGCTGTGCGTTTCTGAAGATGGGGGGCTGTGCGTTTCTGAAGATGGGGGGCTGTGCTTTTTTTGAAGATGGGGGGCTGTGCGTTTCTGAAGATGGGGGGGCTGTGCGTTTCTGAAGATGGGGGGCTGTGTGTTTCTGAAGATGGGGGGCTGTGTGTTTCTGAAGATGGGGGGCTGTGCGTTTCTGAAGATGGGGGGGCTGTGCGTTTCTGAAGATGGGGGGCTGTGCGTTTCTGAAGATGGGGGGCTGTGCTTTTTTTGAAGATGGGGGGGCTGTGCGTTTCTGAAGATGAGGGGGGGCGTGCGTTTCTGAAGATGGGGGGCGTGCGTTTCTGAAGATGGGGGGCGTGCGTTTCTGAAGATGGGGGGGCTGTGTGTTTCTGAAGATGGGGGGCTGTGCGTTTCTGAAGATGGGGGCTGTGCGTTTCTGAAGATGGGGGCTGTGCTTTTTTTGAAGATGGGGGGCTGTGCGTTTCTGAAGATGGGGGGCTGTGCGTTTCTGAAGATGGGGGGCTGTGCGTTTCTGATGGGAGGGCTGTGCGTTTCTGAAGATGGGGGGCTGTGCGTTTCTGAAGATGGGGGGGCTGTGCGTTTCTGAGATTGGGGGGCTGTGCGTTTCTGAAGATGGGGGGGCTGCGTTTCTGAAGATGGGGGGGCTGTGCGTTTCTGAAGATGGGGGGGCATGAGAAATGGGAAATCCTGCAGTCTATAATGGGAAGAGGTGATTCGGGGAGATGCTAGGCGCAGGTCACTGTTTGACCTTAGGTAGAGAGCTGGAGTGTATTTGGTAATTAGTGAGGACAGATGGTGGGGAGCTGAGTTAGGCTAGGGACAGATGAGCGCATTTTCTGCGGCCACCGTCAAAATGTACGTCGATGCGTGCGCACGCATTTTTTCACGGAATACGCTTAAGTGGTCAGACGACCACAGTCGCACAGTCGCAGGTACTCACCAACGCAATTCTAGGGAAATCCGGCTGTTTGAACGTTATGTAGGCCGCACACTAGCAGCGTCTGACGTCTCCTAATCACGCACACACGCTGCCATGCGGCCGCAGCGCACTCTGTACGTCTGTAGCAGCGGTTTCACGTTCTGAGAAAAATGCGTTCATTTGCCGGTTGCGTGGTGTCGGCGCACTTTTGTACGCACGTACTGCGTATATTGGCCGTCATTGGCCGTTATGTGCTGCTACTGCCGCCGTGATTTAGTGCGCCTGCACGCGCGTTCCGACTGCCCCACTCTGACCCTAGCCTTAGTGGGAGCTTTGTAGGTCAGTGAGAATTTAAAATTTTAATTCTGAAGTGGATGGGGAGCCAATGAAAGGACTTGCAGAGACTGGGGGGGTGAGGTGAAATAAGCTTGGCAGAACCATTTAGGATGGGCTGTGGGGGAGGGGCAGGAGAGAGGGAGGCCAGTTAGAAGATTATTACAGTAGTAGAGTCAGATTATAAGAGCGTGTATGAGTTGTTTGGTGTCAGCGACAAGAAATGGCCAAATTTTGGAAATATTGCGTAATTTGTTGCGGCAGGAGGAAGAGACTGGAGGTGGGGAATGAAGGACAGAGCAGAGTCAGGAGTAACTCAGAGTCTGAAACTGGCTTGATGGAGATAGTGAAGCCATCAACCATGATGGAGAAGACAGGAGATTGGGAGGAATTAGAGGGAGAAATTGGTAGGAGTTTAGTCTTGGACATGTTAATCTTTAGGTGGTGAGAGGCTATCCAGGAGATGCCAGATAAACAGTCTGACTTTTGGAAAGGACAGGAGGAGAGAGATCAGGGGTAGAGAGGTAGATCTGAGTATCATCAGCATAGAGGTGGTAATTAAAGCCAAAGCTGTTAAAGATTTTGCCCAGGGAGGAAGTGTAGATGGAAAAGAGCAGAGGACCTAGCACAGAGCCTTGAGGTACACCAACTGATAAAGGCATTGAAGAGAAGGTACAAGCAAATGACACAGAAGGACCTGTTGAACGCAGAGTCTGTAGAAAGAGGGGGTGGTTGACCATGTCAAAAGCAGTTGAGAGGTCAAGCAAGATGAGAATAGAAAAGTGGCATTGGTTTTTAGCAGTTAAACATTGGTGACTTTGAGGACAGTTTCCGTAGAGTGTAGGGGACGCAAGTCTGATTGCAAGAAGGGGTCAAGTAGAGACCCCTACTCGACCCCTTGCAAGCTCATTATCTGACTTTGCCCTGACCTCCTGAAATATAAGATGCCTCCCTCCTATGGAAACCTGTACTCACCAGAAGCATTCTGATTTGAAGATTAATTTCCTTCCTGCCTAGGTGTACATCTTTTCGTTCTTTGTCTGAACACTCTCAAGGTATTCCTTGCTTCAGCAATCCTCAGTCTACCCACAAGCTAACTATAAATTAATCTTCTACTTTACAAAGCCTATAGTTTTGTTTCCTGTTAACCCCTTAAGGACCGCTGACGTACCCTGTACATCCAGTCCACGGGTCTCCCTTAGACCCGCGGACGTACAGGGTACGTCACCGGCGCCTAACCCCCCCCTCCTGCCCGATACTTACCTCCCTCGCTGGATCCCTCGGCGATCTGGCAGGGAGGAAGCCTGCCCATGTGATTTACATGGGCAGGCGAGGTTGATGACGTCGCCACAATGCGTGGTGACGTCATCAGCAGGCGACCCCATGCAAATCAATGGAGGGGAGGGGGGGCTCCTTCGGAGCCCTCTATCTCCCCAACCATTAAACCACCTAGGGAGATGCGGTGTATAGCATTAACGGTTTCGCCGCCGAATCGCGTTTCGGTGCCAAAACGTGATTCGAACCTGGAGGGGGGCTGACATCTTGGATGTCAGCCAAGCCTCCAGGTCCCCCCCCCACCCACTGACAACCTCACCATATGTGTGAGGTTGTCAGTGGGCCAGTTAACCATCTAGCTGCCATGTAGAGATAAGGGGATCCTTAGGATGGTCATATTTGACATCATTTGAAAGGCCCGATCATGGCCTTTCCAATGATACCAAACATGACCGGGTTTGGTTTAAAAAAAAAAAAAAAATTAAAATAAATTTTTTTTTTTGTCTGGCGGGGGTTTAATTAAATAGGACCTAGGTTGTCATCTCAAAATAATTAGCACAAAATGGTCAGAATGAGCGCAGCGCACATAGGTGAACTGGCTTAGCAGTGAAGGGGTTAAAAAGCAAAAACATGTAAAAATTGGGTATTTCTAGTCTCGGGACAACATTTTGAACCTATTTAGCCTGGGGTCTTTTTTGGTGGTTGTAGATTTTGGCGATTTAAATTACGAAAAAGTGTGTTTTTACCATTTTTTTCATATTTTTTTTTTTTATGGTAAATTATTCAATATGATGGAAATAATGGAATTTCTAGAAAGTCCATTTAATGGCAGGAAAAATGGTGTATAATATGTGTGGGTTGAATAAACAAGAGGAAAATTTGACCTAAACCCTAACAGCGCAGAAACGTAAAAACAGCAGCGGTCACTAAAGGACTGATTTGTGTAAAACCGCCCGGTCACTAAGGGGTTAATCAATGCAGTTTATGATCTATATTTTCCGGACCTGAACCTATATAGTCTAATTTGGAATTTTTAAACCATTGTACATTCATCCTGACCTGAATATGGTAATTTTCTACAATACTATACAAATGCTCTTGACTCTGCTTTGGTTTCCTTCTGTCTTCAGAGCAAAGCTGCTCTTTCCAAGATGATGGTAACATTAGCTCTGAAGATCTTCGTTTTGGCACTGGAGAGGACACTGGAAGGTATTTGGAGGGCTGGGGGTTATTTGGAGGGTTAATGGTCTCTCTTCCATTATATTATTGGAGGTCAAATAATCATAGTTCTTAACAGCCTGGTGCAAAGATCTGTATTTAAAGCGCACAGAAGAAACTCTAGTATGTAGTTCACCCCAGATTACTTGGATTCTATGTTAAGGGGAGGGGCTGGTGGGCATTTGACGTGAGGCAGCTGATGTATTTTTAGAGTGTAAAATCCAGGTATTCAATCCAAAACAGACCCTGCTGGTACTGCAGAGTAGTCTTACATCTGAAGTGACCCTTGTGGAAAGGGAATGCAAATACTTTTTCCCCCCACGCGTCAAGCGGCAGGACATCATATGGGATTTGATCTCCTTGAAACCTCAGGACAGGAAGTAACTTGGTTTATAAAAAAAACCTAAGATTTAGAGGGGTGGAGGGGGTGTATCCTTTAATTCCCCTATAAGAGACTGCATTCCTACTAGGCTCCATTCTCTTCATGTCCTCGATGCAGCATGTACCTTTTTTGAGGCGAGTGGCAGACTGCGGGAAAATGTTGCCCATAAAACTGTTGGGCAGTGACAGTGAGTATAGGGAGGGCGGGGGTGGGGTTAAAGGACGTACATAGTACGACCTTGGTTCTTAAGAGGAAATTTCCCCAGGACGTACTATGTACGTTTGTGGTCCTTAAGGGGTTAAAGCATTGTTTTTTTGGGGGGGATTATAACTATGGAACTTCCTGTCCTGAGGTTTCAAGGAGATGAAAACCCATAAGAATGTACTGCTGCTTGACTACGGAAAATTTACGGTTAGAAATCTAGTTTTATTGAGCTTATTAAATAATTTTTCTCTGTTCATTTTCAGGTAACTTGACAGAACGTGAAAAATCTGTTCATTCTAATAAAAGGTTCTTAAACACTAGATGACTTGTGTCCTATGTCAGGGTCACTTTCACTGTAACGTATTTCATCTGCATGGCTGAAACAGACTTTACAGTATTGTTATAGTAGAAGTTTCTTTATTGTGACTGCCCAGCTTGATCAGTATCCTAGAAGAATTTACTGTACATACCATGGCAAGTTAGGTGCTAGTTGACTGGCATTTACCAGCAATAAATCTACAGAGTGGGTATTGTGGAAACAATCTTCCAGGATTGAAAAGCTGTGATTGCGAAGATCTTTTACTACAAAAAAAAATCTCCATTTCCCACAACTGGTCAACATTTCACATCATATGCAAACATGGTGCCTTTACCTGGATGCAAATAAAATATATAATGGAGGGTGCGGAGAATAAAACTTGCAGTGTCATTTTCCAGTATAGAGGAGATTGCAGAAAGCCAGATCTAACGTTTCATGATCATGGGGCTCATGTCCTTGTGTGGTTACTGTCAAATCATGGGTGGAATTTACTAAATGGCACTCTGCGGGAACTGCATGCTCCTGTATAGGGTTTCTTTTATGCACATTTCCTAGTACCCAAGGTACTGATTATTTTGACTTTGGCACCTAACAGCAAGCTAAATCTGATCCAATTTAATGCGTCGAGTCAAACCTTCACAGTCTAGAGCATTAAAAAAAAAGGTTTCATGACCTCTGATTTTCCAATTCTTCTCGTGCTGGTTTTCTTTTGGTAGATACAAATATGTATTGCATGTCTGGACAATTATGGCTATCCTTTTATGTTCCACCCCTGTCGTACTATATTTCTTATGATGCTCACGTGGTGATTTGGCTTACTGAGCAGAAGATCCATGGTGATCATTGGGCTTGACAAACACAACAGGGAAGCAATGTGTACAATGAATGAATGGTGATCTTATTTTTACTAGCCTATATGCAATCTTCTAACGGCAGATTTCCTAATGTAGCCATTAACCGTGCAGTGCATATTAACACATGGCACTATTCCTTTTGGTCAGGTATTTATTTCCCACTTCCTATGGGTAAGCAAAGCTGTTTCTTACAAACACTAACAAGTGATGTGCTTACAATTTCAAAAGCAAAACCCTGTTGTGTACACATATTGGACCCCTCATTTACTTTAACATAACATTAAATGTCCATGTGAGACATCTAGTGATTCAGTGCAGCGTGGAGATGGAAAATGGGTATATTTTTTCATGTAGATCCGATGTTGCTAGGGAGTCATTGATCTGCCACCTGTTGAATTTGCCAAATGTTTAGCAGCCGCTTTGTGCGTGCGATTGTTACCTGAAAGTGTACAACGTAAGTCTGAATGTCTTTAAGATATTTACCTCGTCTGTTTTGTCATTTTACTTGTGGATTCTCCATTTTATATGTATTCTTTAGTTTTTGTACATTCATTCTTGTAGTTTACATTGCACTTTTTGTTAATAAAAATTTACATGACAACTTCTTTGAACTCTTTATCCTCTTTTGTGGGTTTCATTAATGTGTCCTAGCAGAGATGAGTAACAATCTATATTCGGGAGATTGTGACCTACCGTTCTGTCCCCACTTCCAGACGGTGACCAACTCCCAGGACATACTTGAAAACGAGAGAAATCTCAATGCGTCCTTCCTGTTAAAATACTTTATAAATAAATAACTCAGGGCAGACACGGGCAATGTTCCTATCTGTCGAAAGATACCGCAAAGGTGCTGGTTCATGCACTTGTCATCTCACGGCTTGATTACTGCAACTTGCTCCTTATTGGCCTCCCCAATGCCCACACTGCCCCGTTGCAATTTGTAATGAATGCAGGGGGCCAGGCTTATTTTTCTCACCAAACTCTCTTTGCCTATCTATCTCTACTCCCCCCTCCCGATCTGCCGGTCCCTCCATTGGCTTCCTGTACTTGCCAGGATACAGTTTAAAATGATGACTCTTTAAAATTGCTCAATAACTCAACCCCTTCCACTCTTGCATGTCTTCGTTACCAAGCAAGCACATCCCATCTAGACCACTCCGGTCGGTGGGCAACCTCCGCCTGTCTTCTGTCTGCATCCGCGCTGCCAACTCTCGCCTCAAAGACTTGTCTTGCCCCACTATTCTCGAATCACTACACTAATCATCCTGACGTCCAGGGTGGTGGGATGGGGGAGGCGGCGGGAGAACAGATCATCATCTCTGCCGATTTAAAATTGAAACCTCTGATGGGACAGTATACAGATTAGAAACTAATCCCATCCGGGGATGCTGGTATAAACCCGCAAGCTGTAACCCGGGCTGACAAAAATTTTACCAAACCCTGTGTAGTGTACCAACATAACCTTGGTAAACTTCAGCTTCTGTTACGGGCAGTGCCTGGCCCAGTCACGGAAGATGGTCCCGGACCCATACAGTACACATATATCCCATTCACAACTACCAATTTGTTTAATTGGAAAATTTAGACCCCACCATTTTCGGAAAAGCCCGCAGTTATGACAAGCCTAATAGAATCTATTATGGCAACACACAATCCCACTTGAGCTGATTGTCAGCAACTAGTGTTGACAATGTTCTCCACAGAAGAAAGGGATAATAATAATGCCCAATAATGCCCAAAAACGTTTGCTAGCCCAAGCCGTAGACAATAGCCAACCGAATCCGGAAGCATGGGCAGAGGAACACTATCCCAAAACTGATCCCCAGTGGCCGTACACGGAGGTGGGTATGTTCCATCTCCAGAGTTACTGAGCGGCAGTGTTAATGGGAATAAAAGCGGGTGGAAAGAAACCTGTAAATATGGGAAAAATAGCCATATATTATATTTTTAGAAAAACAATTTAGGATACCTCTTATAGCGACTTGATTTATTCTTGTGATTTATATAGGTCCCTCTAAAGCTTTTTTAATTTCCAGTTGACCAACACGCTAGACATTGGCCACAATTGTAGAAGCCCTCATTTAATCCAAAGTGTCCCTCCTTAGCATTTTTTAGTTTAGTCTTGCTATGGACTAAATTTGTCTTTAGATTCTTTGCCCCTCTAAAGATGATTCTTCTTCAAATAGCCTGTAGCAGTGGCGGACCTACCTGGGTCGCAGCGGTCGCAATTGCGACTGGACCCTGGCAATTCTGCCACTTGAGGGGGCCCACTGGCTTGGAGACCGGTGGCAAATTTCGCCCAGCGCAGCAACGAGCGCTGCACTTTTTTTCAACAGCCACGATCGGCATCCGATGATCCTTCCCTCTCCCTGCTCGCTCACCTCCAGCTGCTGCGGCCGCACGTGTGTCCTCATGTGTGTGGGTGTGGCCAAGGAGACAGTGAGAGAGCGGGCCGGGATTAATGCGTGGCTGGGCGGCCGGATACTCTTCCTCTCCGGCTCCAGTCCCACTGAGTCAGTCTGGCACCACCGCACCGCTGCAGGCAGTCACTCGTGAGCGTGACAGTCACTGTCTCTGAGGTCACACAAACGGTCACATCATTCAGCACGGCACTGGATCAGGTAATTATGTTCCTGGGGGCAATATAGACCCATGTGAGCTGGGGGCAATATAGACCCATGTGAGCTGGGGGCAATATAGACCCATGTGAGCTGGGGGCAATACTATCTTTTTTTTATATTGCAGGAAAAAATAAGTAAAAATATTGGGGGGGCCTTCATGGATTCTTGCACCGGGGCCCTCAGGTTTCTAGTTACGCCACTGGCCTGTAGGATAGAATCTTCCCTTGCGCCCAGCCGAAGCTGGGCGCAAGGAAAGATTCTATTCTACAGGCGCTAAATTGATGACGTATTTTTTGTTTGGAGAGGGGTATTATTATTATTCTTTATTTATAAAGCGCCAGCATATTCCGCAGCGCTGAAGAAGAAGAACTGATATCCTTTCTAACGGACTTCAATAACCCAGAATAAAACTAGATAGGAAATTGAGCACGGAGAGTATTACATTTTTGGACCTCCAATATATAGAGAGAAGATGACTGTATAAAATCTAAAGTTTTCTTCAAAGACGTCGATGCAAACACATATTTATAGATAAAACCAGCTGCCACAATCCGATCTGGTTAAAAGGTGTACCCAAGGGGCAGTTTATCCGATTGAGGAGAAATTGCACAGACGTTCAAACTTTCATAGTCCAGGCAGATCCACTTAAAGACTTCCTAGAAAAGGGTTATGAGGAAAAGGATTTAGATTCCATTATTAACAACTTAGTTCACGAGGACCGTGACAAATTACTCAAATATAAATCCAAGAGAAAGATAGAAGGTGAAGAAGTGATTCATCTGTGATTATAGCAACAAAGCCGCACATATCAAAAAACATTGGCATGTCCTACGTAATGATAAAGATTTGAAAGAGTATGTGGGAAAAACACCAAGAATCCTCTTTAGAGGGGCAAATAATCTAAAAACAAATTTAGTCCATAGCAAGACTAAACTAAAAATTGCTAAGGAGGGGACACTTTAGATTAAAAGAGGGTTTCAACAATTGTGGCCAATGTCTAGCGTGTTGGTCAACTGGAAATAAAATAAAGCTTTAGAGGGTCCTATATAAATCACAAGAATAATCAAGAAGTCGCCATAAGAGGTATCCTAAATTGTTATTCTAAAAATATATGTTGGAATACCCCTGTGGCTCACAATACATAGGCCGCACGAAAAGAGCACTTTAATGTAAGAATATCGGAGCATGTAAGAAACATCAAAAAGGGTTTCGACAAACACCTTACAGTCCTCACCTTACAGTCCTCTCCTGTTTCCAACCCCAACCCTCCCAGATTGTGAGTTCCTACGGGAATAGGGCCCTCATCTCCTCCTGTACTGTTTGTCAAATGTTGTTCAATGTATTGTAACCCTGTCTATACTGTGCTTATTGTACAGTGCTGTGGAATATGCTGGCGCTTTATAAATAAAGAATAATAATAATAATAATACACAGTTTCCCTCCATTTTAAATCTGCGCACAATAGTCATCCCATTGGCCTGAAATTTACAGCCATTAAACAGGTTAAAAGGGTAGATATAGGAGAGGAATTTATTAAAAGATTAGGACAGGAAGAGATGCGTACCATATTTGAAATGGGCACCATGTCACCAGGGGGACTCAATGCCGAATTTGAAGTCACCCATTTTTTGTGATACTGTGGGAGTAGGTTTTCCTCCTACCATAGACCATGATCTACCCAATCCAACAGATTGGGTTGGGAGTTCTCATACTAATTCTTTAGAATAGTCCTCACGCACATATACAGTTGTGTTCAAAATTATTCAACCCCCACTGAAATTGAGTGTTTTGGCCAGTTTGACATTGATTTTGATCATTCAGTCATCTTGCTTACAATTAAATCAAAGAGGCACGTGTAGGTCAGACAAATATAACATTTATAATGAAATAACCACAAATGTCTTTTCTGTGCTCACATCATTATCAGTTTTATTCAACCCCCGAGTGACATTCAATCTTAGTACTTGGTACAACATCCTTTTACAGTTATAACAGCTTTTAAACGTGAAGCTTGACACAAGTGTCTTGCAGCGATCTACGGGTATCTTCGCCCATTCGTCATGGGCAAAAGCCTCCAGTTCAGTCACATTCTTAGGCTTGCGCACTGCAACTGCTTTAAGTCCCACCAGAGGTTCTCAATCGGATTTAAGTCAGGTGACTGCGATGGCCACTCCAAAATGTTCCAGCCTTTAATCTGCAACCATGCTCTAGTGGACTTGGAGGTATGCTTGGGATCATTGTCCTGTTGAAAGGTCCAACGTCTCCCAAGCCTCAGGTTTGTGACGGACTGCATCACATTGTCATCCAATATCTCCTGGTACTGAAGAGAATTCATGGTACCTTGCACACGCTGAAGCTTCCCTGTACCTGCAGAAGCAAAACAGCCCCAAAGCATGATTGACCCCCCGCCATGCTTCACAGTAGGCAAGGTGTTCTTTTCTTCATAGGCCTTGTTCTTCCTCCTCCAAACATAGCGTTGATCCATGGGCCCAAACAGTTCTAATTTTGTTTCATCAGTCCACAGAACACTATCCCAAAACGTCTGTGGTTTGTCCACATGACTTTTGGCATACTGCAGTCGACTCTTCTTATTCTTTGGAGACAGCAAGGGGGTGCACCTGGGAGTTCTGGCATGGAGGCCTTCATTACACAGTGTGCGCCGTGTTGTCTGAGCTTAAACTTCAGTACCCATATCTGACAAATCTTTTCTCAGTTCCTCAGCAGTCACACGGGGACTTTTCTCCACTCTACGCTTCAGGTAGCGCACAGCAGTCGAAGTCAGCATCTTCTTTCTGCCACGACCAGGTAGCGTTTAAACAGTGCCCTTTGCCTTGAATTTGCGAATGATGCTTCCTATGGTCTCTCTTGGTATGTTTAACATCTTTGCAATCTTCTTATAGCCATTGCCCTTCCTGTGAAGAGTAATCACCTCTTGTCTTCCTGGACCATTCTCTTGACTTCACCATGTTTGTAACCACACCAGTAAATGTCTAGAAGGAGCTGAGTATCAGTCATTTTAAAGCTGCCTAATTGGTGCTTATTATGCTTTATTGCTGCTCCGTGACATCCACAGGTGTTTTCAATACCTGATTGGAAACACTTGAATGAACCTCTGTTCTTCAGAGTGGTAGTCTTTAAGGGGTTGAATAATTGTGTCAATGAAGAATTCACAAAAGAAACATTTACTACTGTATTACAAAACCAATTGATGTCATTTTAGTTGCATATGGTTCTTTAAAAAGTCCTTGTAGGATTTCATTCTGAATACAATTACAAATGTACACTAAATTCCCTAAAACCCTTTACAGCATTGGGGGTTGAATAATTTTGAACACAACTGTATATCTTGAAATACGTGTCTACAGAGGATCCCTGAAGAGATGGCTCCTCACAGCTTCCTCCACAAAATACAGACACAATAAAATATACAGGGATCACGCTAAACAGAAAACATACAGGGTTATTCAGAGAGGAGGTGAAAACAAGGAGAATGACTGGAGAAGTGAAAATTCTTGGTCAAAATAGCCAAACCAGAAAAATTCTCCCATTTATCTCACTTTCCAAATCGGCTATTTGATCTAGATTGTTCTCTTCTCCTGTCAATTCTCCTGGTTTTCTACTTTCTCTTCTCCCTATCAATTCTCCAATCTACTTCACCACCTCCCTCACACCTCATCCTTCACCTGCCCTGATGCTGCCGCTAATCAATAACACCACACTTATCTCTGCCCTAGACACGCTTGCTCCTCTTCGACTCTGTAAGGCCCCACGCCGCCAGCGTCAGCCCTGGCACACCCTCCAGACACACTACCTGCAAAGATGCTCCCGCACTGCAGAGCATGCCTGGAGGAAATCCCGCTCTGAAGCTTACTTTGTTCACTTCAAGTTTATTCTCTGGTCATACACCTCTGCCCTCCACTTAGCCAAACAATCCTTCTTCTCATCTCTTATATCTACTCTGTCCTCCAACCCTAAACAGCTCTGGTCCACCTTCAACACCCTCCTCTACCCACCCGCATCTCCCCCCTCAGCTGCCTTCAGCGCTCAAGACCTGGCAGATTTCTTCCTCAATAAAACTCTATCAGGAACAACATCCCAACACAAGATAGTTATCTGCCACCTCCACTCCCAGAAGCCCCCTCTGCCGCTTCCTCCCAGCCACTGAGGAGGAAGTCAATTCCTTATTGTCCTCCTCACATCTCACCACGTGCCCGCTCGACCCCATTCCCTCACATCTAATTCCTCCCCTCTCCTCCTCCCTCACCCCTGCTCTCACACACATCTTCAACCTACCTCCCCACTTCCTGACTTCTCTATCACGGTGGAGTGAATCACCATCTCCCCATCAAACCAAGTTCGCTGTCTTGGAGTTACACTTGACTCTGCTCTTTCCTTCATCCCCCACATCCGTCTCTTTCCTCCTCCTGCCGCTACCAACTGCGTAATATTTCCAGAATTCGGCCATTTCTTACCACTGCCACCACAAAACAACTCCTACACGCTCTGGTAATCTCCCGATTTGACTATTGCAATAATCTCTTATCTGGCCTCCCTCTGTCCCGCCTCTCCCCCCTACAATCCATCCTGAACACCTCCGCCAGGCTAATCCACCTCACCCGCTGCTGTCTCTGCCGCTCCCCTCTGCGAGTCACTTCACTGGCTCCCCATCCACTGCAGAATTAAGTTCAAAATCCTTATCCTTACCTACAAAACCCTCACTAACTCAGCTCCCCACTACCTGTCCACACTAATCACCAAATACACCCAGCCCGCTCCCTAAGGTCAAACAGTGACCTGCGCCTAGTGTCTCCCTGCATCACCTCTTCCCATGATAGACTGCAGTACTTCTCACGCACAGCCCCCATTCTCTGGAACACTCTCCCTCGTACGGTCAGACTTTCCCCTAATTTCTCTTCCTTCAAACGCTCCCTTAAAACATTCCTATTTAGGGAAGCCTACCACCCAACTCACTGATGCAACCACTCCATCACTCTCACCTTGCAGTCCTCTCCTCCTGTTTCCAACCCTTCTAGATTGTGAGTTCCTACGGGAATAGGGCCCTCATCCCCTCCTGTACTGTTTGTCAAATGTTGTACAATGTATTGTAACCCTGTCTATACTGTGCCTATTGTACAGCGCTGCGGAATATGCTGGCGCTTTATAAATAAAGAATAATAATAATAAATAATTTTCTGAATAACCCTGAAAGAGCAGAATTTGTCACTGAGGTGGCTATATCAAATGGAGCTTCTTAAAACTTAACCTTTATTGGTATCATTGAATAAGATGACGAAACAATTTACAGAAACAAAAAAATCTGATACAATATAATAACTGGCTATCTCCTTGGAAATCTAGTTAGGTCCAGTTGATCAGAATGTGTAAAATTATCATGTTAATTAGCTTAAATAGCTTGGTTGAATAACTTCCTCTTAAACAGACCCTTATAGTATTTAAACTGAAGAGGTTTTGGGACTCAATATAATTGGGGTGTTATATTCACAAATTCCAAATTTTAACCATTTTAATTGATGGTTGTTAGTGATATGCTGCTGCAAGTAGAATTAATGTATCTTGCTAGATTAAATAATTGTAAGGTATGGTTTGTATGATTTCTGCTTATTCAAAGAGGGGCAGGAAATTTGCTATTTCTTGCTAATCATGTGTTAATTAGTAATTGGAATTCCATGTCCATGCATTTTCCATGTATTGCTAATATCGGCATATACTTAAATTGCTGTTGAAATGCGACTATTTGTGGTAGATTATCAAATTACCGGTCTTGTGGTAAAGCAATTTACAAACGCATTAGTTTAAACTTGCATTTGGGATTTAATTGTCCGCTGGATAACCACAATGATCGTACTTAATTGACATGTGCTAAGTTTTCCACAAAGTTGTAGACTGATATCAAGCATAGGTTTTCAAACGGTATAAAGCATGGATTTGGAGCGCTATATTTTGCCTCCGATGTATTTTTTCAAAGTAGCATTCTCATTGCCGTGATTTGTTAAGACAGTCCAATATTTTCAAGAGTTAATCAAAGACTGGTCTCTCAATTATAGCCAGCAATATATTGGAATGCTAGGGAGTACCAATACCTGCAAGTATTACCATGCGTCCCGTCGGAACAGGTTTACAAGTGATGCAGTATCTAACCTGTAGCGTATTGGATTCAAAGGGCATTTAACATTTTCAAAAACACTCCTAAGGACATTGGTATTCATCTGCATTCCCAAAAACAGTCATTAACGTTTACAAATTTTTCAAAAAGCGCTCTTGCACCCTCAAATTTATATTCGATTTGCAAAGCTCAATAACAATATTTTAGCAATCACTGTCTTGCATCCCCTCAGGACAGGTTTTCTAATCACACTGTGTCAATCCTATAACACGTTAATTTGAGAGGCTTCAGCGTTTAGTATACTTTCATTAAGACACTCATAACAGCATTAACCTTCGTATATATTTGTTGAGATGCCCACTAGCATATGCTGTAGTTTACAGACACTCTTGCAGTAGCGTATTTAGACACTAACAATTGCCAGCATTAGCAAATATTGGCCCGCGTCCCCACGGGACAATAATTATTGAGTCTAAGGGTCTGCTGGGACCGGGTAAGCATTCGACACGCGTTTCGCCTAGCTGGCTCCTCAGGAATGCTCTGAAAGAGCAGTATTGTACAAACATTGGTTTGTGAAAACTCCTGCTTTGAAAATGCTCACAAGATATCTGCTTGTATTCATGCACATCAATATAATTATACTCGACTTCCTCCATGATGCTGCAATATTGGGAACCGATCTTGATGGGGGGTTTGAACCATGTGGCTGCCGTGGTATGAAGAATCAATCAGTAACTGGGATCAGTTAAAAAAGATTTAATTTATTCAGCATAATAAAAGGACCATTCCGACGCGTTTCGTCACCCACAGGAAAATGTCTGAGGAGAGGATGAAGATTATCTGATTGAAAGCTTTCTAGCAAGCCACATAAGCTGCTTCTCAGTCATGAGGAAGACTGATGGGCTTTCATTTATGCCCTCCCACAAACAGTTCTGCCATTGGATAAAACCACGGAACGGAATATCTGCAAAGATGACCTGGCTGTAAATACAACAAAATATGCATAATACAGCAAAAATGGCTCACCAGTCTTCCTCATGACTGAGAAGCAGCATGAACATATGTGACTTACTGGAAAGCAGCCTTTGGTTTCATTAGGCAGGACTCCCCTTTACTAAAGGTACTTTGACATGGCAGGTGAGCTTAAAACGTTAATGGCCGTTCAAGTAAACTAAAACCTCTAATTGTGTTTTTTGTTTCACATGGTGTTATAGGGATAAGCGCAGATGACACTTTTTTTGTTTTATACATGTTACTGGGCTGGACACATCTGGTGGGGCTCAGGCATAACATTGTTTTTTCTGTACTTTGCATATTTATGAATTTGCCAGTTAGGCATTTGGGGTTAAATCTCTCTACGTTGTGTACTTCTTGTTTGGGTACATTCCAGATGTATTATGGGGGGGGGGTGTTAGAGAAACACTTCTTGCATAGCTGAATTTTATAATCATAGAAATGATGATCTAGTCATGTTAACCGTACATATCTGCTACTCTCCTTATGTTCGTAAAGACTGGAGGAAATGGTTTAAAAGAAAGAAATACAAGAAAATGTTAAACACAAAGGACAATGTTAACATGGGCTTCTTCAGCTTTCCATATTTAATGACTCTGCAGACTTCTCTGTGCATGCACTTGATTTACCGGCTCAATTCCTGTACCAAATCCTGCCATACAATGATTTGCAACTTGCATATCATCAGTAATGGCTGTAAATTTGGTAATGTATGTTTTAACATGCTACAGACAATAAGCAACTAAAATATACATTTAAGGAGACTGAAAAAACATTGCACACTTTCTAGCCAGAATTGCAATCTGAGCAACATTGATAAAGCAAATGTCATAGCAGAGGAGAATATATAAGAACAATGAAAGCAACTCCAAAGTCAATTTCATAAGGCTCATTTATAATGTACCGAGGCATGAGTCATTGTGTTGTTCAGATAACATCTGATGTATTATTACGTTACTTGTTTTTTATTTTCAAGAATAACGCTAGATTGATTATAATTGGATTTCCTTCACTACGCAGTGTTAGAAAACTAAGGTGCAATGTGTGAATTTTGAAACTGGAAAACTATAAACTTCAAATGATAATGAAAAGTCGACCAAGAAGATATCAGTTGGAGCCAACTGCTGATGTGAGAGGTCGCATGCTGCCGGGCTCTGCTGCTAATGAACTGAATCCATTGATTTATCTTATTTACCTGGCAAGCAGCGACCCTCTGTGCAACCCCCCCCCCCCCCCCGTTTGCTGTTTAGACCTGTGGTGGCTCCTGCAGAGGTTTTTCCTCACTTTTGGGTGGAATCGAGGACCCGCTCGTCCCCCGGCCTGTTGCTGCGGCCTAGCAGGGTCGGCCATTTTAGATCCCCGGTGTCTCCTGATTTTGCCGTAGGCTTTCGTCTCGCCTCCTACTTTCACTCCACTGGCAGCGATGGGAAAGAAGTCTCACCGGCAGCCAGACGCAGTGGACGGGCACCGCCAGCGGGACATCAGGGAATCGCTGGGTGGGGGGACTGCATTGCGGATGGCGGCCCCTCCTCACCCTCCCTCCTGTCAGGATATGGGTCTTCGGAAGATGGTGAATGCTACTGGCCACATGGAGGTACAGAGGGCTTGCTTATACTTACCACGCAACGATCCACAACAGGTCAAGGGAAGCATGATGATGATGCATGGCACATTTCCGTGGGTCACCTCCATGGAACCTGCCGGTCCCCACCTATACCGAATCCCTTTGGAGTGGAGGAAGCATGGCAGCTAAGAAAAGAGCCCAGGCGAAACGCCGTGCGCTGGCGGGGGCGCTGCTGGAGGCCTGTCCTGGCACGATGATAGCCCAAGAAGCTTCGCAGGAGAGCTCGGATGCCGACCGGCCACCTCTGACGATGGACACCCCCTTGCAGGCTTGTACAGATCTGGTGACATCGGGGGCCCCAGCCTCGATTACTCACCGGCGGGCCGTGGAATCCTCGCGAGTGACTGTGCAGCCCAACCTGCCGGCCTGTGACCCTGACGCCATTGACGGGGATGATGCGCTACCCTCAACGAATGGTGACCTGCGAAGGTTTATGGATGAGATGAGGTTGGTGTGGTGGGCAGAGGTGTCGGGACTGCGGGCCGAGGTGACGATGGTGCGCACTCAGATATTGGAGGTGCAGACACGAGCTGACACGGTGGAGACTGCACAGAATCACCTCTCGGATGAGGTCACGGAGCTCCGGTCCCAGGTTGCCCTTCTCTCTCGCTCTGTGGAGGTCCTCGATGCGAGACACCATCGCCGGGTATGTGCCGGGGGCGGCACCGATTATGGCCTTTGCCATTCTTTCTTCCCCCCCCCCCCCCATTTTTGTTTCCCTCCCACATTCTTTTTTTTTTTTTTTTTTCCGTGTTGCCTAGTTGATGTCACCTTTTGGCCCTACAAGGCCATTTTTATTTTATTTTTTCCTATTCATACTTTTGGATGAGACCCCCCCCCCCAATTGGGGATGATTTTGATGATATCTGGCGGCTCTCAGATGTTCCTAATTTTTACTTAGGCATTGAATACACATTCTCAGTTATTTGGCCCTGCGAGGCATGCTTTGCCAGTTTGTATCTGATATTTTCGCTTGCATAATAAAAAAAACTTTAAACAAAAAAAAAGAGATATCAGTTGTAAATTATCAGAGGCGATTGGTTTGAAGAGAGATGGCCTGTCTCAAACAGAAACAAAACTGCATTTTACACTAAACTGTGTAAAGTTACAAATGTTTATCTGCTAGATAATGGACATTGTCAACAGATTACTGGGTTTAAGAAACAATGTTTACTAAAGCAAACGTTTTATACCTCGATGTGCCTAAGATTTATCAGTGCTAGAGATGAAGAAAAACATCTGTTCATGGAATTTTGAAATCTGATGCTCTAAGTAATGTTGTACAATAAACTGTTCAAACATCATATTTAATGAGTAGTAGAAGTAAGGGTTACTCGTTATGCGACTTGTGGATCACACTGGCAAAAAGCTGTACAGGGTCCTGGGGGGGAAAAGGAGATTAGCACTGTCGAATGCTGTGAGTGTGCGATGTTGGTTCCATCAGATGTGAGCACCATCTTGGCCTGTTCCAGTGATATTGATAGTGCTAACTAGACAGAAGGCAAGACCAGTGAAGTGAAACGCTGAGAGGAAGAATACGACATGGGTGGAAAGCTGAAACAACAGAAGTTCCGAATCTGCAGGTATAATATGAACAGATGTGATCTAGAAAAAGACATACATGAGATGGTTAAACAAAAAGAACCTGCTTTAGTGGCGGCGAGATGGAAAAAAATGCCAAATAAGGATGATGAGATGGAAAGAGACATGCTTGAGGGGTGAGAAAAATGCAAACACATGCTTGAAAGTAAGTAACACTCCTCTGTAGTGATTGGTCTCGGCAGATAACGGATCTATTCTGTTAATGTGCGCAGCTCCGCTCCATTGTTCTATGCAGGCGCTACGGAACATGCATACATAAAGTGAGCAAGTCCTGTTGCGGTGTGCAATTTGCTGTTCCTCCGAAAGTTGTATAAGACCACAAATTGCGTTACAAAGCTTCAGGAACTTCCAGTTCGGAATCTCTGAGCCAAAGAGAAGTGGCACGGGTGAGAAACAAAAAGGTGAGTAAATTCACCCAAAAATAAAAAAGGAATGTAATTGGGCAGAAGCTGTTAACAGCCTCTGCCCAGTTACAAGCATTTATAAAGCGTCAACAGGTTCTGTAGCGCTGTACAATGGGAGAGACAGAACAAATAAACATACACATTACACACACCAAACAGTAGGAGAGAAGACCCTGCTCAAGAGCTTACAATCTAAGAGGAGAGGGGTGACACGCTAGGTGAGAGAAACTATTCCTTAATATTCCTTTTTTAAAGATGAGAATGAAAAAGAACCACATGGTGGTGAGGAAATGGTAAAGAGCTAGAACCTCAGACAGCCACTGACCGTGAAACCATCGTTGCGAACTTGCTATTCGTGGTGCAGTATATGAAGAGCTATGGTAAGCAGACCATAAGAAGGTAAGAAGGCCTGATGAATTCAAATCTAGAGACCAGGTAAAGGCGGGATTTGAGTCATTAATCCCCATAACCATCAATAAAAATGTTGATTGGATTAACTACATCTATTACACTCAGCAGAGGTTTGTAAACTATACCCGAGATGCCCTCCAGGGTTTGGCAGACCAGCTAGGCCCGACCTCTGCAATGACCTTCCAGAATCGCATGGTCCTGGATATGATACTGGCAGAGAGGGGTGTGTCTGTAAGATGCTAAAAGGTACAGGTGCCTCCTGTTGTACCTTTATCCCGGATAACACAGGCCCCACTGGTAAGGTCACTAAAGCCATTAACCTCCCTGGCGGTATTCCCGAGTGTGACTCGGGGTTAAATTTCACTACCGCAAACGGTAACCCCGAGCCACACACAAGAAAATACCAGCAAGCACATATGGCAAGATACGTACCATCCCTCCCCAAAGTGCACACTGATTGCAGATGCAAATCTTACACGTCCAAAAAAATACACTGAGCTTTTCATGATGATTTTCACACCTGCAGAAGACCAGAGGTCTCCCTCAAAAAATTAAATAAGTGGGGGAAGAAAAATAAAAAATTCGACAGATTCGATAAAGTATATAAAGTTAGATCTTTTTTGTTTATATAGTACATTTTTATACATGCACTAAACACTGAAGTAAATATTTCATGCGTCCTTACTACAGCTCAGAAGAGATTACTAAAGACTGATGCCCTACATATTTTAACCTCCCTGGCGGTATTCCTGAGTGTAACTCGGGGTTAAATTTCGCTACAGCGAATGGTAACCCTGAGCCACACTCGGGCTGGATGCATACTCACCTCCTCCTGGCTCCCTCGCTGTCCCCCGCAGTGTGATCGCGGCGAGCTGCTTCCTGGAAGGCTCCCTGCGAGTCACACGATGCAGGGGGGTGGGACCAGCATAAAAGAAATACTTTTACAGTTTACACTTGGATTATACAGTGTAATGTTTATGAACGGCCACTACGTGACAGTACAGGATAAGAAATAGACCATACATCGTCTCACCCTTGTTTGCAGACAGATTTCAGTGTTTTTTGTTGTATTTTATTGAATATCATTTATTTGCATTATTTTGGATAATTATTTTTGGGATAAATTATTATGTCGTGTTTCAAACTTTATCGGACTCAGTGTATTTACTATTTATTTTTTATTTATTTATTTATAAAGGATTTTACCAGTAAGGACTCTTGATTGCACGGCTTTCAGTGAGTGATTCCTAATTATTACAGGCTAACTATGTACAAAAACACGTTTCCTTTAAGAAAAAATTGAGACGCTTTTAGACACGAAATTTTGAAAAAATTAGACCGCCGGGGAGGTTAAACAACTGGAAGACCTGTCTGAGGAACTGAAGAGAAACTCTGGAATTACTGATCCATGGGATCAGTATTTTAGTTGGATGAGTGACTGGCAGAAGATCCTTGCACAAATAGGGATAGTTATCCTGGTAGTAATGGTTCTGTTGGTGGTGATTGGATGTTGTGTTTTACCCTGCATTAAAAAAGTTGTAGAAAGAACTGTGGAGTCCACTATCCCTGTTATGCTTAGTCACTTATGTGGGGAAACTGGGGAGGACATTGGGAACTCTTATGCTAATCTACAGGTTTGTGACCCATTGCAAGACGAATTGTAGGCCCGAATCTTGACCCACCAGTCTCGACCAAGCCCAAGTCTGACTACAAAGGGGATTAGTGACAATAGGGTCTATTCATCTCAACTCATCTCAACCTCGGTGAAGAAAAGAGATGGCTGGCGAGACTCTAGGGGTACGGATAGGGCACAGCTCGTCTACAAGGGGACACTTGAGAAATGTACATTTTTAGGGGGGACTGTTATGGACAAGAATATATACCTGCTTTAATAATGACAAATAGAAAAATGCGCATTTGAGTATATGATAGCACGGCTTTAAGAACTGAAATTAATTAATGTCTTTTAAAATGTCTTTTACAGAGAGAATTAAATTGTATTTTGCTTACTTCACTATTCCGGCAAATTGCCGTATGTGCGCAATTTTTCTGCTGATGTTGATTAAAATATTAGTTAACTCCCCTGCTTCCACTTACTCACCAACTGGCATAAAAGTATGTATCTTTCAATAAAGAAAAGAGAGAAGTTACTTGGCTTTGACCGAGAAAGACTGCATAGACCTATTCTCGTTGTCTGTGTCATTTCTTTCAGTGCGCACTTGAATCGGTTGATTTCTCCACCATTTGAACAGAGACGGGCATCCGAAAGACTGATAAAGTCATCACAATGCATCAAAGATGGGGACGACGACTTATTGGAGTGTCGATAAGATCCCAGAAACCTAAATGGGGCGAGAATGCAAAACTGACAAGCTTATGGGTGTGAAGGGGGGGCAAATGAGGTTGATGAAATGGAAAAGAGACATGGGTGACGTCTCCTGCATTTTACACCAGACTTAAAAAATTGGATATTTTTAATATGATGTGCCATTTACTTGAGGTTATTCGCGAACTTCCAAAATGCACAGTGAAGGACAGTGAAAACATGGACAGTGAATTCCACCGTTCAGTGCAATTTCGGGCCAATTCATTATGCCCGAAGCTGTAATTTTGCCAAATACTGGCAAAATACTGTGCAATTTGGCAGCACCAAAATTGTCTCGTAAAAGTCTATGGTGTCTTCTATTCACTGAATGCTGACTTGCATAGAAATTCTGGTGAAATGCCCTGGTTTTCATTGTTTAAATTTGAAAGGTTTAAACTTTCTTTTTACACCAAAATAACCTTTTATTTAGAAGGTTATTTTTTTTGTATTTCAAAATTTTCATTTTGCAAAAAACAAAGGGTCACAGAGAACGATGGAGTTCACTGATGGGGCACCGGGGAAACAAACAAAACAAAACAAAAAAGTAATAAAAAGGGGGAAAAAGGGTAGTGAGGGACTGCCAAACATATCGTGGCATTCCTGGCTCACCCTAGCAACCTAAAAGGAACCGAGGGCCATGGAAGGGGCTGCGTGGCCGGGAGACCTGGGGCCAAAAGTGTGGACAGAGCCTAGGTAGCCACCCTAGTGACTCGCCCAGGCTACTTCCCAAAGGCTACTTGGAGAAGTGTCAATTTTGTTTAGCTTCAGACACGTATCTGGGACATCTCGTCTCTGCTCTAGGCA
Source organism: Leptobrachium leishanense (assembly GCA_009667805.1). Taxonomy (NCBI): domain Eukaryota; kingdom Metazoa; phylum Chordata; class Amphibia; order Anura; family Megophryidae; genus Leptobrachium; species Leptobrachium leishanense. The sequence continues at coordinate 262,249,221 of CM019064.1, forward strand.
TCTAGACGGATCCTCGGAAGTCGGAAGCTGTGGCTTCCTGGCCTAGACCCCGAAATGTTACTGAACTTCGATCATTCCTGGGATTCTGCTCATACTATAGGAGATTCGTGGGTGGATTCGCCAAGATAGCTCAGCCTTTGAATAAACTCTTACGAACGGAAGAAGTTGGGGAAGAATCGAGGGCCCCTAATCGGAGTTCGTCTACTCAAGGGCCTAGGAAGGCTCGTGAATCGATCCAAGAAGAGTGGACTGATCGTGTGAATGAGCCTTCATGAAACTGAAAGAGTCTAACTCGGGCCCCTGTCCTGGCCTATGCTGATCCTCATAAGCCATACGAATTACATGTGGATGACAGCAGAGAAGGATTAGGGGGGAATACTGTATCAAGAATATGATGTCTCCTGAGACCTGTGGCGTATGTAAGTCGAAGCCTTACTTCTTCGGAGAAGAACTATCCTACCCACAAGTTGGAATTCCTAGCCTTGAAGTGGGCAGTAGTAGACAAGTTAAAAGATTATCTGTATGGGGCGGAATTTGTGATAAAGACCAACAATCCTCTTATGTACATCCTTACTACTGCAAAACTGGAGGCAACAGGACACCCGTGGTTGGCCGCTTTGTCAGGATTTCGGTTTTGCCTTAAGTATCGACCTGGAGTTAATAATCGAGATGTAGATGCTTTGTCAAGAAGGCCTATAACGCAGAGTAGACTCAGTTGACTCCTGACGGAGTGCAAGCCTTATGTCAAGGGGCAGAGCGCCGGGTCAAGGGAGTGATTGGGGCGGAGGCTATAGGAGTCATGGCTGCGGGCGTTGCAGAAATTTATTGTAATCCCACACAGTTGAGGAGTGAAAGCCTACCTACTCTCTTGAAACAGGACCTGAGAGCAGACCAAGCTGAAGATCCTCTGATTGGATTAACAATTAAAGCTATGAATGCGGATCAAAGGGGATTTCTGCTGACTAATTCTCCCAAAAAAGCTTTACAAAGAATGGGAACGATTGAAGTTGTTAGATGGGGTGGTCTACCGAAGGGGCCCCTCGAATAATGCCAAAGAGATGCAACAATTGTTCCTCCCAGAAAAGCACAGAGAAAACGTGTTGAGAGCATTGCATGACGATCATGGACACTTGGGGGTGGAGAGAACTTTTAAACTGGTGCGAGACAGATTTTATTGGCCCTGCATGAGATCTGAAGTTGAAAGCTACTGCCATTCATGTTTGAGGTGTATTCAGAGGAAGACACTGCCAACTCGAACTGCTCCAATGAGCCACCTGCAAAGTCAAGGACCCATGGACATGGTGGCAAAAGTCCTAGTGGAAACGTTTTTCGTTCATTATGGCCTATCACAGAGAATCCACTCAGATCAAGGCAGAGACTTTGTAAGCCAACTTGTTGGGCAGTTGTTAGATCTACTGGGAATACAGAAGACTCAAACTTCTTATCACCCCCAAGGTGATGCTCAACCGGAGAGGTTTAATCGTACTCTGCTTAATATGTTGGGGACATTGTCAACCAAAGAGAAGCAAAACTGGAGTCGTCACATATCTTCGCTAGTGCATGTGTATAACAGTATCGAGAGTGATGCTACTGGATACTCTCCTTACTGTCTCATGTTTGGAAGAGAAGCTTGGCTTCCAGTAGATCAGACTCCGGAGAAATTTAGCTTCTGCATTTGAACAGGCCCATTTGACTTCAGAGGGTAGAGAGCAGAGGAACAAGCGGAACTACAATTTGAGGGTTCGGGTACAGGACTTACAACCCGGTGATAGGGTTTTGTTGAAAAATTTGGGTGTTTCTGCAAGGCACAAACTGGCGGATAGATTATAGTTCTCAAATCTACATTGTCTGCAAGCAATTGCCTGGTCTGCCAGTATACCAAATTCGTGTGGATGGAAAGGCCGGGACTCTAAAGAACTGGCACAGAAATCATCTGTTACCTTTGAGAGAGGCTGTACGGATAGCAGTTGGAAACAAACTTTCTTTGCCTGATCGGCCTATTTCCTCATTCGGCTCCGGTTACTCGGTCTCAGCAGTTGCATTCTGTTGGAGAAAGTGAGGAGAACAGTGAAGAAGGAAGTTTTTGTCTGGACTGGGTGTGTCCACCTGAGCCTGAAAATGTTAATCCGGCCTCTGATCAGTGTGAAAGTAATCTGAGACCTAATGCTCCCGAATTCAGACCTGACATACCTGAGATATATCTGAAATTCCTGAAGTTCTAGAATATGTATCTGTAGAAGGTTCATACTCTGAAGAGGTGTCTGCTCCGATTGTGGACGAGAGAATTGAGCTTGTAAATTCGACTCTCCCACCCAAAGAGGATATTACAGAGTCTGAGTCAAAACGTTCAATACGGGTGGGGGGCGGAACTGACTGCTGACCGGAATGGACGCTGCTTGCTGAGCTCTCTAGCTGACAATCAAAATACCTTGGATTTCAGCGTCCACCTGTCACTTTTGTAACCCCCATCTAGACGATCTGGTGCCGTGGAGGTGGGGACCAAGACACCCTACGTGATTCGGGTGCTTTAGATCACGGAGCTGGGCTCCGGCCCTGCAGATGCGGCCTAACCTCTGGCAGCCATTTTTGCAGCCTGTCGCGCCTCCTAGGGTTTTGGCCACGATCCCTGTGCCCTGCGCCATGGCTTCTGGACCCCTGCCAACTTTACTGCCAGGCACGGACATCTCCGGGAGGAGAGATTCCCATGACCAGGTGGGGGCACCGGATGGAGACTCTGGATGCCACCCACAGCCGTTTGACCGCCGGCCTGGTGATGATCGTCCCATTACTAGGGAAGACCTGCGGCTCCTCATTGAAGAACTACAGGAGATCTGGAGAGCTGAGATTTGGATGTTACACTCTTGTCTGGATATGCCTGCTGTTGACGCTGCCGGAGGGCATCTTTTGAGTGAGCGATCGCCTGCAGAGCCACATGAGCTTTCAATTGCGATGCAGCAGACAGATCTTGGGACATTATCGGGGATTACGGAGGAGTGGGGGCCGCCGATGCTGCCTGAGGTACAGATGACGACACTTCCCTGGAAGCCGGAGCCCCGTGACACTCACTGACTGGTTGCGGGGAGCGATGGTCAGCCCACAAGGGATATGGTTCCGCAGCGAATCTTGTCTTATGATGTTGATCTCTCTCCCGTGGGGACGATCTCCTTACCTGACCTGATTTTCCTCTTGACTGATGGGTTGCTTCCTCCTCCGGGGCCCTATGGCGCTGTACGACTGCCTCGGGCCGCTGAGGTTGACAGAGGCGGTGCTCTGAAAGACCTCATGTTCCTGGACTCTGTCGGTGACTTGTGTGTTCCTCTGTGTTTGGACACTGGCTGAGACATGTTCTCCCCCCTGCTGCCTTCTCCTATTCCTGATTTTGGACCTGTGACCTGCACACCCCCCACTGCTGACACCCCCCATCATTTTCTGGCTGAGAATCCCCTCCCCCCTTTGATGATTTACTCCTGAGCTACACTTATTTCTCCTTTTATGTATTTTACGGTTCTACCTGACAATTTTTGGGCTTAATGTTGTTCGTCCGATGGAGCACCGGGACTTCCCACCTTCTCCCTTTTTTTTTTTTTCTTTCTTTTTTGTTTTGTGGTGTGGGACATTGGGAAGTAACCTGGGCAAGCCGCTAGCATGGCTACCTAGGCTCTGCCTGTCCTCTTGACCCAGGTCTCCCGGCCTTGTGGCCCCTTCCATGGCCCCCAGTTCCCTCTGGGTTACCGGGGTGAGCCAGGAATGCCACTACATATTTGGCAGTCCCTCACCGCTCTTTTTTTAATCAGTTGCCCTGGTACCCTCTCGGCGACCTCCATCACTCTTTTGATATTTCTGGATTAGCCCTTCTGCATCCCCCCTTGTTACAGTACCCCCCCACATTTTTTGACATTTTGCAGCTTCCTATGTGACCCCCTCCCCTTATGTTTTATGTGCTTTTATGTGTGTCTTATCTGGCCCTGCGAGGCCACCTTGCTGGTCGGTCTGACATTTTGTTTATTGCAAAATAAAAATCTTGAAACATAAAAAAAAAACATTCAATACGGCCCCCTCAGAGACTCGCGTATGATTCACCAGGACATAGCACAGAAGAAGCGGTTACAACTGTGCGAAGGTTGCCCGAAGTGTCTGCTCTACTTGTAGAAGTGTCTAGGGATTTAAGTCAAATTGAGGATGTCTATTTAACTCATTTGTTACCGGCTGTCAAGCATGAATATATTGGTTAATGTGGAAATTGTTCTGCTATGTATGTACATGTTGCACGCCTTTGCCCCCTAAACTCTTGGGTCCCTCCAGAGTGTAGCACTGTGTTTAAGTTTGTCCTTCTAAATTGAAATGATATTGCCACTAGAGGGAGACAGAGCATATATGCGTGAAGGACTGTGCTGGACTAAAATGACTATGTACCAGAAACCCTTGGGGAGAAAAAGGGAAGTGAGCATGCTGGCGCCAGGAAAGAGAATCGGAGCAGCATGGGGAGAACGAACTGAGCAGTGTGTGGAGTAAGACTTATGAGAGACGCTGTCTGGGATCAAAACCAGGTTGGAGCGTGTATGATCGGCGTTATCCAGTGCTGGAGATTGGGGAAAGAGTGTGCATCATCTTATACTACATTCCGCTGAACAGTTTGGTGACAAGCGTGTTCCAGGAGGACCTCGAGTAAGGAGGCCGCAGACGGAATGGAGTACAGGCGGCAGATCGATTCCTGGCTGCGGAGATTCAGCATCGGGAGAGTGGATTTCGTTGGCACCGGGTTCCAGTTGGCAGAGAGAGGGATCTTCTGGTCGAGTCATCAGTTCGGGACAAGTTGTTTGCCGGATGGGTGAGAGGCCTCAAGGCCTACAACTTCCTTAACAGTGCGCACTTATCTGATTGCTTCAAATTACAGGGCCCCCAACATTGACTAATCGAAGATATTTTTGTTCATTCACTGGTCAGTGAGTCTAGTATCCGGGTATGCTAGGACATCAATTAATGAGCCTTTCTGAGCGGGACTTAAACCCACGAACTGAGGGCTATTAACCGTTTCTTTTTCCACCACGTGTATCCACGTTTCGTATCACGCCATTCATTTTGCCTGATTGACTTTATGCTTAAAAGTATAAGTGTATTTCTTTGCCATTTATTGTTTCAATAAAATATATCTTCGAAAATCCACAACGGTGTGCTGGTGTACAGTAAATTGTTAGTGCAGTGAGACTATCCTGGGTTTATTCTGCGGCTCCTCCGGGGGTGAGCGCTACACATACATACCAATTAAAAAGCAACACCTCAATATATACACTCCTTGTTTAATTGATTACAGATGTATTCAATCAATGAAATGATGTAACAAAAATCTGCATAGTATATAGAGTGCAATCATAGAGGATAAGTGAAAACACAAACGTATATCAAGTGGTAATACACATATAATTAAAAACGAACTAGTACATATCTATAACTATAAAGGACTACAGAGTAGATTTCCAAACTCCTATAAATTTAATGCCATTTTAAATTTATCTCCTCTGTAGTCCTTTATAGTTATAGATATGTACTAGTTCGTTAGCTGTTAATAGGCTTGAAAAATAGTGTCAATATACACGTACTCCATAAAATTATGGATTATTGATTAAGCATCTATTACTATACCTTCTATTGTTTTTAATCATATGTGTATTACCACTTGATATATGTTTGTGTTTTCACTCAGCCTCTATGATTGCACTCTATATACTATGCAGATTTTTGTTACATCATTTCATTGTTTAATTGATTAGATGTATTCAATCAAGGAGTGTATATATTGAGGTGTTGCTTTTTAATTGGGATGTATGATTAAGACCTGTTAGTCGAAACGTCACATCACTGTTCATGGGGTCTGCTGTCCCTGAATAAAATTGCTGGCACTTACTCTACTGGAGGTCCTGTTCATTTCTATTTCCTAGTCCCATACTAGTGTCATTTTACTGTTGCTGTTGTTGGTTTTAAGGTTAGGGTTAACCCTAAACAACAGATTCTGCTTTATTTTTCCTTTCATTTCTAGGCACCAGGTTCAGTACCTTGTTTTGATGTTTTAACCTTAAAAGTAATCCTAACCATACAGTAAATCATAACCCTAATACTAAAACAAGCACAAAAGTAATAACCCGAAACCCAGTGTCACATTTTCCACTTTACTGGCTTCAATAAAAAACTAGTATGGTGAATGTCTGAAAAAGCTGCAGAAGTGTATCCTTTTTTTTTTTTTTCACAACAAATTTTGACTTTTACCTAATGTCTCAATGTCCTGAAACCTTTTGCAAAGCACAGTAATAACGCATCATGTCCGGCAGTGGTCTTGAGGTTACCATAAATGTGATAGGTAGATGTTCTAGGAATGTTCTGATTTGGCAATGTGTTCCAAATATTGACACTTTTATTATTATCTTTTTAGTTGAAGAAGACAGCAGCTGCCTTGTTTTTCTTACTTATCCCTTTCTCTAACCCCCGTTAACCTCATCTTAATTATCATCATTTTATTATTATTATTAATCTTTATTTATATAGCGCTGGCATATTCTGCAGCGCTGTAAAATGGGCACAGTATAGACAGGGTTACAATACATTGAACAACATTTGACAGACCGGTACAGGAGGAGACGAGGGCTCTATTCCCGTGGGAACTCACAATCTAGAAGGGTTGGGTTGGAAACCGGAGGAGAGGACTGCTAGGTGAGAGTGATGGACTGCTAGGTGAGAGTGATGGACTGCAAGGTGAGAGTGATGGACTGCAAGGTGAGAGTGATGGACTGCAAGGTGAGAGTGATGGACTGCAAGGTGAGAGTGATGGACTGCAAGTTGAGAGTGATGGACTGCAAGGTGAGAGTGATGACTGCAAGGTGAGAGTGATGGACTGCTAGGTGAGAGTGATGGACTGCAAGGTGAGAGTGATGGACTGCAAGGTGAGAGTGATGGACTGCAAGGTGAGAGTGATGACTGCAAGGTGAGAGTGATGGACTGCTAGGTGAGAGTGATGGACTGCAAGGTGAGAGTGATGGACTGCAAGGTGAGAGTGATGGACTGCAAGGTGAGAGTGATGGACTGCTAGGTGAGAGTGATGGACTGCTAGGTGAGAGTGATGGACTGCTAGGTGAGAGTGATGGACTGCTAGGTGAGAGTGATGGACTGCTAGGTGAGAGTGATGGACTGCAAGGTGAGAGTGATGGACTGCTAGGTGAGAGTGATGGACTGCAAGGTGAGAGTGATGGACTGCAAGGTGAGAGTGATGGACTGCAAGTTGAGAGTGATGACTGCAAGGTGAGAGTGATGGACTGCTAGGTGAGAGTGATGGACTGCTAGGTGAGAGTGATGGACTGCTAGGTGAGAGTGATGGACTGCAAGGTGAGAGTGATGGACTGCAAGGTGAGAGTGATGGACTGCAAGGTGAGAGTGATGGACTGCAAGGTGAGAGTGATGGACTGCAAGGTGAGAGTGATGACTGCAAGGCGAGAGTGATGGACTGCAAGGCGAGAGTGATGGACTGCAAGGCGAGAGTGATGGACTGCTAGGCGAGAGTGATGGACTGCAAGGTGAGAGTGATGGACTGCAAGGCGAGAGTGATGGACTGCTAGGCGAGAGTGATGGACTGCAAGGTGAGAGTGATGGACTGCAAGGTGAGAGTGATGGACTGCAAGGTGAGAGTGATGGACTGCTAGGTGAGAGTGATGGACTGCAAGGCGAGAGTGATGGACTGCTAGGCGAGAGTGATGGACTGCAAGGCGAGAGTGATGGACTGCTAGGCGAGAGTGATGGACTGCTAGGCGAGAGTGATGGACTGCAAGGCGAGAGTGATGGACTGCAAGGCGAGAGTGATGGACTGCAAGGCGAGAGTGATGGACTGGTTGTGTCAGTGAGTCTTGTGGTAGGCTTCCCTAAATAGGAATGTCTTAAGGGAGCGTTTGAAGGAAGGGAAACTAGGGGAAAGTCTGACTGTACAAGGGAGAGCGTTCCAGAGGATGGGGGCTGCGCATGAGAAATCCTGCAGTCTATTTTAATGAACATCTCCATCCTTCTCTCTACACACCAGATACAAACTCAATCCCCTTGTTGTGAATCAGGAAGATAAAGATCAGAGTAGAGTCAGGGCTTGTTCTTTGCGCAATGAAAGTTGGTAAACCAAAAGTCAGAATGTTAGTAACATTATTAGCAATCTTTAAATTCTTATGTTGAAAACCACTAGAATAGCTCTTTAAAGTGTTGTCTGAACCTCTCACACATTCAGGCACACTACACTTAGGTTTATTATGCAAGTAGACAGTTTCCACACCTTTTAGATATTAAGGTTGGAGCATTGACAGCACAAGGGAGAAATGCCCATGTACATAGCAGTACTTAATCTGCTTACTAACAAAAGTCCTTAATCTTCTTGCAGGCATTAGCGAAAATTGACAGATACCTTCTGGTCCTCAGGAAATCATATTTACTTTATTTAGCTTTGACAGGTGACTTCTCCAACATCACATGTTGTACGTGGAACAGCCTTAGTACCTATAGCATGTTTTTTGTTTGGTCTTTTTGGGTATTTGTTATTGTCATTAATTTATTTCTGTTCATCTACCATTTATATGGGTGTATAGCAAATAATGCTTTAGAAAAAAAAAGACAGTAGAAAGTAGATGTTACACTCTATTTTATTATTACTATACTGGTCAAATCCCAACAAAGTACATTTTGTTATCTGGTAGAACATCTTGCATTTTAGTTAAATACAGAGGAGAAGCCTGCTCTTTATTCTTATGTTTTTTTAATTCTATACAAGACTTTCTTTCCCCATCGGGCACACGGTGCATAGTCTTGTTTGTGAAAAGCCTTGAACCCAATCACGTCCTCAAAATAAAGATGTAGAAAGTCTCCATGACAAGAAAATACTGTTTAAGCAGCACCCATAGACAGACAATTGGTTTAAGTTTTTAAATTACGGTGAATATTGAAAATACAACACCATGGTATGAATACAGCTTGGTTTATGGCTAAATACAATAATTTAGAATGATGTGAATGCATTTGATTATTTGTTTTTCCCCCTCAAAACTACAAGTGTAAAATTACCAAAAAGTGTAGAATGCACAGAGCAGAGATGTATTCAGGGAGGGCAGAATGAAAAAAAAAAACCCAGTATTATGAGTACGTTCTCATTTGTTTTTTGTTTGAATAACAAAAAAATATATTGTTTGTGCTTCTTTTCTTGTAAATATAATCTATGCTGAAAACACAACTGCTAAAAATAGTTTTATTTCTAATATGAAAGTCACTGCTACCTTTAATTAAAGTGTTTTGAGGCGCAGAATTGATGCAGTAGACAAAGGTGGCCTTCTCAGAGTGTGGCAAACAATGGTATGTTCGTTGCGTATGTGTAAGTTTTTCTTAGTGACTGGTTCCACAATCGGATGAGTGAATGTGATGCTATAAATGTGCACATGGAAACCTGCCATGTTAAATAATGATAATACATCAAAAGCAAATGAAGCTTCTGTTTAAGAGAAACAAAAACTTGTAAGCCACACAGATTTATTTTAAACTTCAAATAGTACGACTCTTTAACTTGAAACTATCCTATGTTCTATTCGCGAAGACGAACGGTGGCTTTATGACATAAAATAACAATTTATTTACATATGTATAATGTTTCCGAACTAGCAGCTAGTGCAAAACTCGAGTGAAGGGGGTGGAAAGCGGGATCAAAGACAGAGGGGAGTGTGGCAGATCAGCCTTGATATGGTAACGCGTTAAGGTGGAGACAAGCAAAGCAACAGGGCAGAGGTCTATATCCAACTCACAGTGAATAGCTGAACAGTGTTAGGTTGATGGCTTGAAAATTCTTTCTGGAAACCGATGCTTTAACTTTACACTTTCTGTTTTTAGCAATTCTATCACCAAGCGAGGGTTACTCCAGCTCTTTATATAAATATACAGTATATGTGCGTTTATGCAAAAACATACATTATATTTTGTATGTATATATTGCATACATATACATGGTTACTTTTTAATTTTACTATATATTGCACACAATACCAGCACTATCAGGAACACACTAGAATTACAGAACATAGAATCAAAGTTGTAAACTTTTACTGTAACAGTTAAATACATTGTGATATACAACTTGTCATTATTGGTCTATTATGTTTTTTTTTTTTTTTTTACATGTTCACTAAGTTTTACCATGATCTATAACAAGATACAGAGATGTCCAATATCAGTGATTCTAGGGAGTACTTATTGCTTACAAAGGCAAGCAGCAGATAAGGGCACAGATTTCTGAGAGTAAACGTGGGATTTCACAAAGCACTCCTGTCGCTACACTGTGGCTCAGTATATATACAGTGTGTGTATATATATATGCAACCAATCAACCACTACCTCCATGGTGATGTACACAGCGAAAGCATTCATGAATAGATGTTGTATTTTATGTATTTTCCTTAACATGATTGTATATGATATGGCAGCGGTTTTAATACAGATTTTAGAGCAGTGTTACTGCTTAGGTTTATTTGAAAGTAAATACACTTTATTTTAATATAAATATTCACTACAGTTTTGTCCTATTTCCGTATATATATATATATATATATATATATAATGTCCCTGTTAGTAAGGTGATCGTTAAATCAAGTGTTGTTAACCAACGCAGGAAGAGGCTGAGTAATACACGTGGTCTAATGGTTAACACATTTTATACCACTTTTGACAATAGAATGGGTAGAATATGCCCATATGGTTGACTTGGCTGTGTAAAGCACAAAAGGTCAAACATTATACCTAAAAGTATAAGGATTAACGTGTTTGCAGTATGTCAGAAGCCATTTAACAAGTATCTGGATATGACTGGTGGAGTTGGACGGCTTGTTGCTTATCTCTAACTCACCAGCAAGAATTTTACATCAGACAAAAATACAATGTTTGTTCATACAGGACAGAAAAAAAAGACATTTCAGCCACTACTATGAAGCTTGTCAATGCAACACAACTATAACTGGCAGATTACTATTGTGTAATGGCAATGGTGGTGTTTTGCCTATAGATACACAGGGTTATTCAGAGAGAATCTGAAAGTCACCGCACGTTCGGTGACCTTTCGTTTTCCACACTTCGGAGCGATTCTAGTTTGCCGACCCTGCGGTGTATTCAGCAAGCACTGCAGGGCCCCCCTGTAGTGCAGGGAAAACCCGCCGAACATTCAGCGAACACTCACCGAAAGCCCGCAGAAACCGCCGCTAAGGCTGGAGTCAGACCAGCGTACTTTTAACGTGCGTTCTGGCGCACATAATTACGGCCGCACTAGCAGCAGATGACGGGCAATGACGGCCAATATACGATGTACGGCCGCACAAAAGTCCGGCCGTGCAACGCAAGTGGAATTTGAACGCATTTTTCTGAGAACGCTGAACCACTAGTACTGACATACTGAGTGCGCAGCTGCGGCATAGCTGCGTGTTTGCGTGATTAGGAGATGTCAGACGCTGCTAATGTCCAGCCAACATAACGTCCAGACGCAAAAAGAGTTTCATTGACGATCCGTACAAAATCACGCCTGAAAATGCGCGTCGTCTGGCCGTTTTTGCGCATTCCGTGAAAAAATACATCAATGCATTCGGACGCACTTTTTCACGTTCGCGGGGAAAAATGCTTTCGTCTGACCCTAGCCTAAAACCCTGCCGAACACGCCAGAAAAACTAGACGAGCCGCTGATCACAGCGCAAAGTAGCTACCAGAAAAACCCAACAAGCAGACAAACGTGGTAAAAAAAACCCAAAAAAACAGTTTGCTTGAAATTTTCAAATTTTAAACCCTGTTTGCAAAAAAACTACTGAACGAAAATGTCTGGAATTCACATATAAGATCCAATGAATGATAGTAAAAAGGTCTGTTACAGAAAAAGGAAAATACAATATATTAAAAAAAGGGAAGATTTTGTTTGCCGAAAAATGCCTAAAAGATCCTGAAAAATCAATAAATAAAGAGACCTTTTACAGCAGAATAAAACTAATAAATGGTTTATTAGATATTGGGTTAAAAAGGGAATATTTTTAACATTGAAGCCTATGGGATTCGCCTGAATAAACCTGTCGAATGAGACCACCAAATGGTAGGACAGTTTGGCAACTTTTCCCTGCTGTTTTGTGTTCTCTGAATAGACAAACCATTCCTTCTCTATGGGGATTTCACTGCCCTCGAACAGGCAACGTATGTGCAGGCAATTCGCCAACATTTGGCGATTTGTCTGCTCTCTGAATAGCTGAATGGCCCCGGTTACATTTCGGCGACATTTCGACCACATTTCAGATCTCTCTGAATAATCTCCACAGTGTTTGAAACAACCAGCGTTACAATATCTAAAATATACTTACTAAATGAACTGAAATGTCAGATGCAATCTGTGGACTCCATGAATTATAATGGGGGGGGGGGCATTTCCTTAAAATCCAATGAAATGATAAATTATTTCACACTCTGGCCACTTATTTATGTAAAATTATTGTTTGATATATTTTCCTCAGTTACAGAGGACACCCATCTTCGTGCCAACTAGGGAATAGAGCCATATCATTAGCTTCTCGATATGTAAGCATTACCGCCAGGTTAAGTGTGTTTAGCACATGCCACTCATATTACATTCCTGACGCTGCCTCTGTTAGCGCATGTTTTTTTGCGCTAGCTCCCATGACCTTTAAGGTCTTCTGCACATCCAATACTTAACATGGGGAGCGCAAACATACATTAACATTTCGATAAGTAGGGTATTACAAGGTGCTACAGCTAATTACCGCAGGGATGCGGACAGCTAAAAGTTAGCACCTTCTAAAAGCTGGCGCTGCATGATTCTGCATTTGCAAAATAATGTAGCACCCCTAAAAAAAAAAAAAAAATCAGTAAATCCGATACGCACCTCTCATCCTACAGCAAGAACGATGGCCCGATCTGTGGCTTCTTGTCGCCAGGGGCAGAGTGAGACTGGAACAAGTAGTTCCCAGTCTTTCTCCTCAATCACTCTGCTGAGCTGTGCGATCATGCACAAGCCTCCATGGTGTCCTATGGACTCCTGGGTGTGATACTCGTGGCGTGGAAGCGCTACCGCGATTATCCCCACGGTAAGGGCTGCATTCTGCGGTGAAGTGCTGAGGTAGCACCTGCCCCGGAATATCGCGGTAACATGGGGATGCTATGGAGAAACCTGCAGGTGCAGAGGTGCAGATTTTCCCCATTAGCATTTTGCATAAGTTCCTTTTCAAAACTTGTCTTTTTTGCTCTGTCCTGGTTTCTCCAAACTAAGAACCAACCAGGAAAACTATATTAATAAAATTCTGTAGTTTTCCCACTACCATGTCGACTATTTCATGACCAGATCGGATAATACACCGCCCACATGTTTAGGGATACCACTTGGCTGCCGTTGGTGAGTCGTTTTCAATCAAAGCAATTTTCACTAATGAGTGAGCCGTTAAGTAAAGCAGCCAGCTCATTAATGATAATGGCTTCTGTCCTATTCCAGCCGAACCGCAAACTTCTTTTGCAAAATGATATGACCGCGCTAACCTGAGCGTGCATTTTTTAATTTTATATAAAAGGTGTTACTGGAACATTTTTACAACATGCAAAGTGATTTTTTTTAAAACACCTGACTTCGGCAAACCGACTGTCATGGTGTGTTTCACTGTATATATAGAGCTGTGCAGACCAGCATACAGGGGATAAAAGGGGTGCGCCAGTAGAGGGAGCTCTCTGCATGTGACAGCTACTGAATCCCAGCTTCATCACTCCTACACTCAGGTACTTTGCATTACAGTTTGGATATGTGTGTGTTGTTTTGTGACGTCTTAGATATTAGTGTATGAGGTAATTTAAGGGATGTTAATGAAAATTCCAAAATCATGGTTCCTCAATTATTTTCTTGGCGAAACCCTTCATAATGAAAGTGTTACTTCAACAAAAGCCAATATTTTGTTGTGTACTTAGATGAAACTAAAAGCAGACTGGTTCATGATATATACATGTTTGTTCAGGAGTTCCTTGAGAATTATTGACTACACTTGTCACCTCTGGGACCTAACCAGTAAATTGAGCTACCACCTGCGCTAGAAAAACATAACAAACTCTGCATATAAATGAAAAAAATGTCACTGATCTTTCTGATTTTCTTTTGTAATAGTTTTATAGTGCATATAATATTAGATGGTTAGGGAGGAAAAGGCCCACAAGCTATTGCTAAATTACGATGTCATGTTGACTCCATTAATGTTATAGAGGGTCTAGCTCAGAAGCAGTTTATAGGCTGCACTTGGTCTAGATTGGGGTTATGGTATATAACCCCTTTGCTAACACCTGCCAGGACCCAGTTGCTTTATGGTAAACAACTTTACATTGCTTACATTGTAAAAATGAATGCACCCTTCATAAAATCTATTTTAGATTAATTTTAGAGGCAGAACTTATTTGACAGGTAGAGATCATCCCATGCTGGCCAAAACGTATAACAGCTGGAGCTCAGTCGGGAACTCCAAGCAATTCAAACTGTTTTACCACATGGCAGATACATCCAAGGCTCTAAAAATTTGGGGGCACATTTTGTAGCTCGTTTGCAAAAAATGTAGTTTGCAGTACATTTAATTCCTTTGCATTGCTCTGGAATACGAGCAGATAAAGTTTACTCGATGTTGGGATCCCACAGGAGCTTTTGGACATCGAGTATACTTGATCATCGCATTGAAGGGGTTAGATATTTGAAAAATTAATTAAACACTCATTTCCTCTCACATTTAACTGCAAGAAATACACACTTTTTTTACCTTTCAGAATGCTAGTTTGTGTTCTAGTTTCTACAAACCCATTCTGCTCGTTCCTTAAGTTCCAAGACTATAGGGGTTATTCAAAGCGAGCCAAACTGGTGAATTTCCCCATACGGTGCAATTTTGCAGCTATTTGGCTATTTAAAAGCTGGCAATTCGCCAATTTGTGAATTCCCAGCGAAATACGATCATCTTCGGCAGCAGTGAAATCCCCATAGAGAAGCAATGGTTAGTCTATTCAAAGAATACTGAAATTCAGTGAAATGCCCTGATATTCGGTGGTTTCATTCGACCGGTTTAATCAGACAAATCCCAAAGGCTTCAATGTTAAAAATATTCCTGTTTTTATTGAATATTTATTAAACCGTTTAGTCTGCAGTAAAAAGTTTATTTTTTTATTATTTTTTTTAGGCATTTTTCGGGATTTTTCTCAGCTAAATTTTTTCCTGATTTTATTTAAATAGTGTTTTTTTCTGTAACAGACCTTTTTATTATTATTCATAGGGCCTTACTGTATATGTAATTTTCAGGCATTTTCGTGCATTAGTGTTCTCTGTTTTTTTTGCAACCAGCTTTTCAAAGTCTATTTATTATTTTTTAATTCCCTCACCCCTGTTCGTCAGCTTTTTCCGGCGGCTTCTCAGTGCTGTGTTCGGCGGCTTTTTTTCGGATGCATTTGCAGGGTTTGCGGCGTCTTATCAGATTCGATGTTTTGCAGCGGTTTTTCCTTTCGACTTCGTGCACTTCAGGGACCCTGCTGTGAATGCTGAATTCACCGCAGGGTCGGGGAATTTGATTCCCCAAAGTGCGGGAAACGATAGCACCAGAATTTTGGTGCTCTTTGAATAACCTTGTATGGGCGGTACACCTGTCAAACCGTAACGCAGGTGTCCTAAAACGAGCTCAGGGAGGACAGAAACCTCCTGCGGAGCAGAAGGGCAACCCTGTATGAGGGGTATTCAAACAGCATCGAAATTTCCCTGATATTTCGGTGCTTTTTCGTTCGCAGCACTTCGGTGCACTTCAGAAATTTTAGTTTGCCAACCATGCGGTCAATTCACTATTCACCACCACAGGCTCCTTGAAGTGCGCTTAACAAGGAGTTGACAAAGACTGCCAAACGCTGTTCTCTGATCAACCCACCAAACGCCGCCGAAGCCAGCCAATAAGTCTGCTGAACTGCAAGAAAAGAAAAAAAGAATCGGAACTCTGCTATTTTTAAAAAGGCGTATAAAACAATTAAAGTGCATAAAAATGTGTGGAAATAATATAAAGGTCTATTACAAAATCCAGAAAAATGCCTAAAATAAAAAAAAAAGGACAAATAAATAAAAAGGCTATATGCTAAACTGAAAAGAATAAACGATTGAATAAAGTATAAACCGTACGATTTTTTTAACATTGAATCCAACGGGATTCGCCTTTTTAAATCTGTCGAACTGAACCACAGAAAATATGGGCATTTCTGTGCAGTTTGGCGTTCTCTGAATAGATTATCCATTACTCCGCTACGGTACAATTTCGCTGCCGACGTAGATCGCCGAATTACGGTGATCTGCAGCAAACTGCACTGTATTCTGCTGTCAATTCGCCAGTGTTTGGCGAGATAACAGCTCTCTGAATAGATGGACTGCCACCAAATTGCACGCACAGTGAAATTCACCGTACGGTGCAATTCTGGGGCAAGTTCGGCGCTTATTGAATTACCCTTTACGTTTATGGGTATGTACGTGCCATTACAAAGCAAAAAGAAAAAAAAAATGAAAAAGTTCTACAATTCTGTAACCTGCTGCCCCAAAAAGTGATAGTTTTATAACTATTTCTTAGAACATTATATGATGGTTTATGTAAATCGAACATACTGGCTGATCTATTTCTCTCACTGATCCTGCAGTGAGATTTTCATTGTGAGGAGAGATGCAGAAAACCTAAAAGGTTCTCTTTTAGATTTATTTTTTTAAGTGAGGGGTTATCACTATGATGAACACGGATGTCATCTTTGTTAAACGTCGCTGGAATTACTGGAGTTTTCAATTTTTCAAATGACCAAACTATAACTAAGCAAGATCAACTCAACTATGGTTTGATGATTTGATCTTCAGTGAGAACATGATCAAGATTAAATAGTCGGCATCTTAATCCTTTCGCTAGCAAGTGATATTCTGTAAACCCACTGCGCGGAACAAATTTTAATTTTACAGTAAATCATTGTGAATATTTACATTGTATTTCTTACTGTAGTATCCCTGTTTGACGGCCACCTACAGGCAAAAATGTGCTATTGCAGCTGGGGATCTGTGCTGAATCAACAGGTGAACCATGTTTAGACACAGAGCCATAGCTGTTCAAACTGTTTTAGCACCACTGCTGTCATGTCCGTGGTGCTACCATGTCAGAAGCACATTCTGGAGCCCATTTGCAATAAAAAGAATTCCTTTATGTGGTGTAAATCTAGTGCAATGTAGAGTATGCTCAATACTGGTCAGTTTTGGTAGTGAACGTGTTAACAAGTATGCAGGATTCTTTACTGATACATGGATTCTTTCCATTGAAAATCATATGGTTATTCAATGAAAAACAAATATATTTATCAGTAGGTCCATAGTGTAAAATCCTGTAATGATGGAAGAATGGTGTCATTCTTTAATACTTAACTACATAGCAGGAGTAGTTTAATCTTTCCAGTAGTATTTTAGCTTGGTACGTAGTGTACATTTAATCAGCTATTGTACATGAATCATGGGAAAGTTTTGATTTGTTACTTTGGATCGATAGACAGTATGAAATTTATACAACACACAGATCAAATCACACACACAAAAAAGTCCCATCATGTGGTACATGAGGGTGTCTAGAACCTCTGGTTAAGGGTGATGTTGGATCACTCTCTCCTAACTGTGCATTCATGTGTTCCCTAAAAATTCTCTATGTTCTGGTTCTAGTTGACTCGGGTTATCCTGTCGAGGCAGGGCCAGATAAATAGAAACACATCCTGATTTAGATTTTTCAATAAAAGCTGGAGAAACACATTGTACTGAAAAAGTGATGCTTCAAAATAAGGCAAATTTTGCAGAAAGGTCAACAATTTCACATGGAACCAACTATGCTTCTGTTGCACAAACTAGTCAAGGGGCTGCCCAACTGATATCCTTCATCTAGAGTTTCCATATTCCTTCTGGAATATTGGCCATCACTGGGGAAGATATATATTGTCATCTGAAAGCTGCTGATGGGAAATTGGACAGCAACCCTACCACTGTAAAAACTCTCTAAGATGTACGTCTATGTGGGTTTGGAAACTTTGATTTCAGCATTCCATGGCACTTATGTTTATTCTGTCTTGATAGTTTTTTTTAACTATATTTTGTTAGTAAAAATGGGGTCAAATGAGGTCACACTGCAACTTATGGCAACTTAATGAAAATCTGATCCATTGGAATTAATGCATGGTCACGCAGCAACTGATTTGATGCCTTCATACCTGAGAATCCTTGCACTGCAAAAGTTGGTTTATCAGATGTCATGCTTATAATTGGATATGGAATTTTATTGTACTCTAGCAGTGCCTTATTGCCATAATAAAGTGTGACATCAAACACTATAAAAAATAACCAATATTAATAATATAGACTTTCATCTCCAAAGTACACTTCAGTGGTTAATAATTCAGGAAAGAGAAATACAGCACGTTTTAATAACCTTCGCTCTGGGGCCATGAACCAGGTAGGCTTTTTCAGAGTAAAAACGAGCTTTCTGTGTGCATGTCTGGTGCAATCACTTGTAAGCCACAGAAATGTCTATTACTAGAATGTGGCTATTGGCCCTTGGTGAATTTGGAAACTAATGCAATCCTCAATGAAGGGCATAAACATGACACTGCTGAATACGGACCACAATGCCACTATGATTGCCATTCATAAAGCAGGTCCGATATATGGGGGAGGGCAATGTGGGGTGAGTTAGGAGGTGTTTGTCTATTTGGCATTAGTATGCTCATGCTTTTCCATTTTATTCCTCCCTGACTTCTGCAAGTCACAGGGCTGTGGTCACTGGTGTCTTATAACAAAGGGCAGTGATTGGAATTAGTTGGTGTAAATCAAACATGTCTTAGTAGTGGCTCCCATTGTCGATGTGACACCAATGTCTCGTATCTGTGGAGATGTCCATCTATATGTAGATAGCGTACCATACAGTGCACTGCTTGGGGAGAGATCAATACACTAGGATAGGAAGAGGATTCCATTAACATCTGGGTCTATCTAACCTAACTCACTGGGGCACTACAGTAATAGAACACACAAGGAAAGTTAATGTTGTTTACAGGCTTTAACTTCTATTTAGGTCTGCCTTTGCTATACAGTTGCTCTCTTTTAACAATGCCCTATTTGCCAAGCTACCTTTATGACTACGTTTCCTAGAATTTAGTATGTGATGAAGTGATACCCTATGGTTACCAACACTTGCACTGGCACTGATAAAATGGACCTCTCTTTGTGAGAAGGCTTTTTTAAAGAGAGAAACTTTGGTTTGGACCTAGTTGCGCCCCACCTCTTTCGGAACTGGAAAGGAAATAAACGAGCAGGTGCATTCACCTCGATTTCCAAACAGTGATCACTTAACTCCCAAGAAGGACACAGTAAGCTCTTCTTTCTGGGCATCACAATATTGACATATCCTAAGCCTTGCCTTCTAGGGACCCTTTTATTCCAAACATTCTTTTCATAAGCTGAAGGACTTTTAGATTCCTTCCTTGCAAATGCCTTGTTTCCATCGGCTCTCTTTGGTGAGCTAGCACTGGACACTTGGGGGCATGGCAGGAATTTGGCACTACGTGGCTTACCACCATCTTCTTGTAACAGATCTAGATAGTTTTGTTTATTCAAAACTTGTAATTCGGGGCCAAGGTTCAAGCTAGTTCTATCTGTGAAGGAATCTTGGCCATCATAACCTCCTAGATCAGCAGGTGCTGAGCACTGGTGAAGTGGCCATGATCCTTTGCAATCTCCTTGATTCTCTTTATCATCTCCATTGTCCTCTTGGCCATCATCAACAGAGTTTTCTGCTTGGCTGTCCTGGTGTTCTGTGGCATCTGGATTTAAGTCCCTGAGAAACACTACAATGACTGTGATGTTATCACTGGAACCAGCATCACGAGCAGATGCCACCAATTTATGCGCAACCATACTGCTATCACCGTTGTTCTCCTTCAGATGGTCAGACACCACTTTCACTGCCTCATCTGGGTTTACTGTATCATAGAAGCCATCGCAAGCTAAAATTAGGTAATCCTCCGAGCCATCAAGAACAGTATTGTAGGAATCTGCATCACCACAAATATATGGCTTGTGCTCAGCATCCCCTACAAATCAAAGAAAGGAGATAAAAAGAATTAACACGGAAATACATATGCTTTATTGTGATGTTCACCGATACATCATTCTTGAACAAATCCCATAACAATATGTTATAAACAGCAAACTAATTTATTTGGACATATACTTTCAATGATAGTCAATCACATGCCTGTCCTCCCTGCCTAGCAAGCATTATTTGGTAGCTCTCGTGAAGAGTAAACAGCCGAAGTGATAATCTATTAGGACAGAGATCCTTTCTGAAAGTGTCAAACTCAAATCAGACTTTGTCAATTCAGTCATATACTTTTTGTACACCGTAAAATAAGACATTATTCTTCTACGACCCACAGTGCTAGATAAGATAACAGAAGACTATACTATACAGAACACGAAAAGAAACAAACCCATCTAAGTGGATGGTTGTATCCAAGCCAATGGTGAATTCAAAAAAAGTATACGTCAAGGTCAAGTTATAAAACATGGGAAACCTGAACACCTCTTTCTCACGGTTTGGGCATCAATATCTGTGACACAATCCAACGGCTGTCCCTTTCACAATAAAAGTACTCCTCACAGTAGTAATGCATGACACTACCTAGAACTGTACATATACATAACTTTAGCTCATGCATAGCAGGAAAAAAACACAGGTTTTGGAGTGATTCCCAATGAGTTATAACAGAGAACCCTGGTTTTATGGAACTATAATTCCATATTGTCATCACTACATTCCTTTGCAGTGCACATCTTCCCTTATTCACCATTACATATACTGTAAAAGTATACCTTTTACACCCAGGGTCACGTCCTAAAAAACGTGTATAAACTTACTTGTCACCTCTTTGTTGGTCCATCAGCCCACATTCAAATGTAATTGTTGCACATAAATTGTCTGGGCTTTAGGGAATCACGAATATGGGCGTAATAATAATTATGAAAGAATATCCCTTTAGGCGCGTGGAGAGTGTGTTTCATAAATGGTGCAAAAAACTTATATACAAATGTATTGTTAAAAATTCTTTGCAGATGTGTACCAAACTCACAGTTGGAAATAATAGACGTATTGTTTATGTATATATTCAATATGAAATATTGCATCGAGGCTTCTGATTTCTTTGAACTTAATAATGAGTATTGCCTCTGCTCTTTAAGAATGGTCACAATAGATTAAAAGGTTTCAAATTGGTAAATATCTTCTTATCGCTCCCGAAACCTTATGTGGGTTAAACCTTTCACGCAGTGGCGGAAGTACCAGGGTCGCAGCGGTCGCAGTTGCGACCGGGCCCTGGCATTCCGCCACTGGAGGGGGGCCCAGCGCCGCCGCCAGATTCCGGCAAAAAGTGCCGGAATCTGTGACCGCGCGCTGGCCGTCCCTCTCCCTACGCGAGCGGCCGCTGACATGCAGCTTGGCCGCTCACGTGGGAGAGAAACCACCTGACCAGCGCACGAGACCTCGCGGTGATCAGGTGGTTTCCGGCGAGCGGCCAAGCTGGATGTTTCCAGCGGCCGCTTGCCAAGGAAGGAGGAGAAGACGCCGGCGGAGCCTGCCCTGGGCCTGGGGCCCCCCAGAGCAGGTAAGAGCTGGGCTGGGGGCAGTATATCCATGAGCTGGGGGGCAGAGCTGGGGGCAATATATCCATGAGGAGCTGGGGGGCAGTGCTGGGGCAGTATATCCATGAGCTGGGGGGCAGAGCTGGGGGCAATATATCCATGAGCTGGGGGGCAGAGCTGGGGCAGTATATCCATGAGCTGGGGGGCAGAGCTGGGGCAGTATATCCATGAGCTGGGGGGCAGAGCTGGGGCAGTATATCCATGAGCTGGGGGGCAGAGCTGGGGCAGTATATCCATGAGCTGGGGGCAGAGCTGGGGCAGTATATCCATGAGCTGGGGCAGAGCTGGGGCAGTATATCCATGTGCTGGGGCAGTATATCCATGAGCTGGGGCAGTATATCCATGTGCTGGGGCAGTATATCCATGTGCTGGGGCAGTATATCCATGAGCTGGGGCAGTATATCCATGTGCTGGGGCAGTATTTCCATGTGCTGGGGCAGTATATCCATGTGCTGGGGCAGTATATCCATGTGCTGGGGCAGTATTTCCATGTGTTGGGGCAGTATTTCCATGAGCTGGGGGCAAAAATATCCATGTGTGAGCTGGGGCAATATATCCATGTGTGGTCTTGGGGCAATATATGTCCATGTGAGCTGGGGGCAATATATGTCCATGTGAGCTGGGGGCAATACTATCTTTTTTATATTGCAGAAAAAAAAAAGTAAAAATATGTATCTTTTTTGGGGGGGGTTGGAGGGGCCCTTCATGGATTCTTGCACCGGGGCCCTCAGGTTTCTAGTTACGCCACTGCTTTCACGGAGAACAGACCCGATGGAACTCCTGGGCGTCAAGATTCAGAGTAGGGATGTGCGTTTTGGGTTTCGGAATTTCGGATTTTTCACGAAATTTCCCGATTCGTGTTTTCGGATGCGGCCGAATTTCCGAAAATTTTTAGATCCGAAAATGTCCGAACCGAAAAGTTTTCCGAGCCGAAACGAAATATTTTCGGAAATTTCGAATGGACTTGAAATGTGTCAAATCGAAATTTATTTTTGCTCTATTCATGATTTCGGTTCCATTCGTGATTTCGGTTCCATTTCGGTAATTCTGGACATCGTATATTTAACTATTATCGGTTATATCGCTGATTCTGTATATTTTGTATTTGTAAATGCTTATCACTTGTTTTTTTTGTTTCCATTAATCCGATCGTTACGAAAATTCGTAATCGGGTCGGATCCGATTCGTCCGCGGGTCGCGCATGCGCGCGCGGATGTCGTAACTTTATTGAGCCAGTTTTTTGACAACTTTTTTTTGGACAAAATATTGTTATTATTATTCACCATGGCTGCAAGAGACGAGTGCCATTATGACACCTCCTCATCGTCTCTCAATGAACCACCACCACCCAGAAAGAAGCGGGCCAGCAATATGTCGTTTGAGGAGATGCTCGAGCTGGTCCGGATCTTTGATCTGAAGGATTACGATTGCTATAAGGGCCCTTACGGCAGGAAGAAGAACGCTAGAAAGAATCGTATCCTCGATAAGCTACGCACCACCATTTTGGAGTTGTTCGGGAAGGACCGGACGAAGGACCAGCTCCGGAAACGCTGGTCTGATCTGAAGGTACGCGAGGAGGAGCAGCTGAGACACATCCGTCGCGTCATAGCGAAACGTAAGTGTCATGTTATATTGTAAAGCGCTGCGCAAACTGTTGGCGCTATATAAATCCTGTATAATAATAATAATGTGCTTGCATGTGCTAATCTAGTCCTTTTTTCATGCAATGTGATTGTGTATAGCTTTGCGTTTTCACGACTCGTCATACATGCATTTTTGCCATAGCTCTTCCTTTTTGTGATTTTACGTATTTGTGAAAATTGTGACATTTGATGTATGTAGATAAAGTTACAATGCTGGATTTCTTTTGGCACTGTGTGTACTGTAGTGTGCTGGGGGGGGGGGTTGTTGTGATTGAGTGATGCATACGAGATGACCCGCAGCTTGCCCTATATTGGCTCCCACCTGCGCATCAACAAAAATCTCTGCGTCTCTGCTAAGTGGTAGGATGGGACATGTAGTTCTTTTGAAAGTGCATCCAAACAGAGCCGAGTTCAATACGTCCTCAGCAGCTGCTGAATTGTTGCAGCGCAGCAATTCAGTTTGCTGCAGCAGTGTCATTATTGAACGCTTTAGATGCAAATTTCAAAACAAAATGTCCGATTTCTGTTGTTTCTGCAATATCCACAGTTTTATTCGCAGAAAGAAACTGAAAGTGAAACTGAGGCTGAGGCCTTCTATAAAATAACTAAAAGCAGTCGCACAATGCGTTTTGTACGCACATAACACAAATAATAGTTTTTATTGAATAAACGTAATGTTTACTTCTGAAAAAAATATATAATTGAACGGTAATATATGTCTGTGCAGAGGAAATAAATAAATATTTTGTGACTTTAGAACTATGAGATGGGAGTAGTGGTGGGTCAAGCTGAGGCCTGTTCAATACCTCAGCCGCTGCAAGTGCTAAGTTAGCAACTTGCCGTTCAACCGCTCAGCGCTCAGCAGTGCTAACCTAGCACTTGCAGCGACCCGAGGAGATGCTGAGTGTGACGTTTTAAAGATGGCCGCCGCCATGAAGCAGTAACAATGCTGTACAGCAAGATGGCCGCCGCCTCGAAGTAGGTAATAATTCCATACAGCAATGTTAATTTTGCGGTTTCTGTTCACCAAAGCACAAAATATTTATTTATTATTTCCCCCTGCACATAGACATATATTACAGTTCAATTTATATATTGTTTCAGAAGTAAACATAACGTTTATTCATTAAAAACTATCATTTGTGGTGTGTGCGTACAAAACGGAATTGTGCTGACTGCTTCTCTTTAATATATTTTGTCCGAGTGATCCGAAAAACAATCTGAATTTTTCATTAAGAAATCATCGGCCATTTTGGATTCAAAATTCGCATCCAAAGGGTTCAACGACACTGCTGCAGCAAACTGAATTGCTGCGCTGCAGCAATTCAGCAGCTGCTGAGGTATTGAACAGGCCTCTGGTAGTGGGGTAGTGGAGGGGGTGTCGCAATACTTTCGGCAATATAGTGTATAGATATACCATTTTTTCCAGTCTGCATTATTTACGTGTTATTTTTTGGATTTGGCAGAAGACAGGAAGAAGGCAGCAGCATCTGCCCCGGTGGGCACCAGTGCCCCAGTGGAGGAGGAGGAGGAGCCACGGGCATCCACCAGCGCTGGTATATACTGTTTTATTTTGCAACGACTTTTGGTCAAAAACAGAAACATTTTTTGTTTACTGTATTTTAATTAAATTTTTTTATGTATAGCACAAGAGGAGCAGGAGGAGGAAGAGGAGGAGCAGGAGGAGGGCGAAGTTGGAGAGAGGGAGCTGGAGCAGCAGGAGGCCGCCAGTCCAGGTTTTTTTTTTTTACTGTTGTATTTTGCATCGACTTTTGTTCAAAAATAAATCAGTTTTGTTGTTTACTGTATTTTTTATTTCTTTAATTTCTTAGATATAGCACCGGATATGCTGACGGTAGTGGTGGGGGAGGAGTCGGAGGAGGAGTCGGAGCCTCAGGAGGCCACCAGCACTGGTATATACTACTGTTATATTTTTTCAAGACTTTCAGTCAAAAATAGAAACCTGCTTTACTTACTGTATTTTCCTTCTTTCATTTATTGGATATATAGAAGGAGAAGCCAGACCTAGCAATCGGGAGGCGATCGGCGAGCTACGCCTGGCAGTTGCAACGATCGATACCATCCAGGAACTGCTGCAGGAATTGCGGGAGCACCTAAACAATACCGCGGACATCCTGGAGCGGCAGTGAGACAGACCAGTGGCAGCCTCCTCCCGAAATCTGCAGGTTCACTGAAGACGAGGCCGGACCGGACACGAGCAAGGATTGTCTGAACACGAGTTTCTTCAGGAAAGGCAAACTTTATTGTGATATCACGGATGTGCCTCAGCTGCTCCTGCTCGCGTGCTTTGAGGTCAGACCAGCGTTTTCAGATCTGGTCCTTCGTCCAGTCTTTCCCAAACAGCTCCAGGATGGTGGTGCGTAGCTTGTCAACGATACGATCCTTTCTAGAATTATTCTTCCTGCCGTAAGGGCCCTTACGGCAGTCATAATCTTTGTAATCAAAGATGCGGACCAGCTCCAACATCTCCTCAAATGCCAGTAATTCTCAAGTGAACCAATATCCTGAACAAGATGTTCGCCTGGCTTACAATGGCGGCCATCTTCCAGTCTATGTTTGTTTGTGTTGTTTGTGCCCCTGTTGGGCAGTTTGCCATCCTTGGCATGTTCCCTTGCCTTCCCCATGTTGTAAATAAATTTTCTATTTTTTTCTATATTTTCCTGTTTGTGTGCGTTGCTTTTCCTTACTTAATAAGTTAATATGTATTGCTTGGTTTCCACACTGTTAAAATTATATGTACATAAATTTATTGACATTTCTATGGACCCTTTGTCATAAATTTGTCAACATATTTGTGGCCATGAATGTGACTGTCCACATTCTACACTTCCTGCCTGGCCAAAAAATGTCACACACTAACACAACCTTGTTGTACTGCCTTGAGATTTGATTACCGACGTGGCCTGGTTTTGTTAAGCTTAGGCGATGTCACAACAACCCTCCACCGCGTTTTTCGCTCCCTGCGAGCGTCCGAAGCATGCAGCTACGGCGCTCGCCTGGAGGAAACACGTCACCAGCCAATCGCGGCTGGTCACGTGGCTCCCCCTGGCGAGCGCCAAGCTGCGCGCCGCCGGACGCTCTGAGGGAGCGAAAAAGGCGGCGGAGGTGAGCTGGGGCCATTATCATGAGGTGCTGGGGCATTCCATGTGCTGGGGCAAATCCATGAGGAGCTGGGGCATATCCATGAGGAGCTGGGGCAAATCCATGTGTGAGCTGGGGCATATCCATGTGTGAGCTGGGGCATATCCATGTGTGAGCTGGGGCATATCCATGAGGAGCTGGGGCATTCCATGTGCTGGGGCATATCCATGAGGAGCTGGGGCATATCCATGAGGAGCTGGGGCATATATTATCCATGAGGAGCTGGGGCATATCCACGAGGAGCTGGGGCATATCCACGAGGTGCTGGGGCATTATCCACGAGGTGCTGGGGCATTATCCACGAGGAGCTGGGGCATATCCACGAGGAGCTGGGGCATATCCATGAGAGGAGCTGGGGCATATCCACGAGGAGCTGGGGCATATCCACGAGGAGCTGGGGCATATCCACGAGGAGCTGGGGCATATCCACGATGAGCTGGGGCATATCCACGATGAGCTGGGGCATATCCATGAGAGGAGCTGGGGCATATCCACGAGGAGCTGGGGCATATCCACGAGGTGCTGGGGCATATCCACGATGAGCTGGGGCATATCCACGAGGAGCTGGGGCATATCCATGAGAGGAGCTGGGGCATATCCACGAGGAGCTGGGGCAAATCCATGTGTGAGCTGGGGCATATCCATGAGGAGCTGGGGCATATCCATGAGGAGCTGGGGCATATCCATGTGTGAGCTGGGGCCATAGGCGACTCTACAGGGGGGAAATTGCCCCCCTAGGTTATTCCTTGCCCCCCCATGTGCCCCCCCAGCAAAAATCAGCATCCAGCTTCCCACACTTCTTCGGACCGCTGTATCTCCGTCCCTGTGCATCGTATATGGAAGATCTTGGTGTCATTGTAAAGGGCTGATTCTGGCCTTTCCAATGATATCCAACATGACCATATTCAGTGTGAAGTAAAAGTCATAAAACATTAAATAATAACGGCCACTTAAACTTAAACATTTTCACAGGGTTGAAATGGCTCAGCAGTGAAGTGGTTAATGTTCAGAGTGCTATACATTACATTGTGTATTACGTTAGTTTTTGCCTTGTTTAGTCGTATATTAAGGGTTAATACAGAATGAATTAACCATCTCAGCGTCTCCCCCAACAAATCCCCCCCGCCCGCTCAAGTTAATCAGCCGCCCTGTCTCAGCACTTCTCCCCGCATCACTGACTCCGGGGAGGGATTGCTCTATTCTCCCCAAAGGACCCCTGGGTCTCCTGCAATGGAAGGTTCCCCCGGGGAGAATAGAGCAATCCCTCCCCGGAGTCAGTGATGCTCGGTGCGGGGAGAAGTGCTGAGACAGGGCGGCTGATTAACTTGAGCGGGCGGGGGGGGGTTTGTTGGGAGAGACGCTGAGATGGTTAATTCGTTCTGTCTGTGTTCCAGCGTGTATGATAGGGGGAGGAGAGGTGCTGGCACGGGGCGTTTCTAAAGGGACGGGGCGTTTCTAGAGTTGTACCTCCGGATGCTGAACACAGCTGTTTTTGATCATTTTTAGTGACGTAGGTGCACCGGAAGTGATGCGGTTCGCCATTATGGCAAGTTCGCCATTATGGCAGAACACCGGCACTCTGCACTAGAAAAAAAAAACAGTTCTATCCTGTACACAACCGCATTAGCGCTGGGTCTCAGCCCGGGTCTTAGAGTTTTCCTAGCATGCGCCAAACGACCTTGTTCATGGACTACTGCAGACAAGGTGATCTGTAAGGCTAGGGTCAGACGAAAGCAGTTTTAACGTGCGTTTAGACGCACGAAATCACGGCCGTGCTAGCAGCAAATGACGTCCAATGCCGGGGAACACACGAAGTACGGCCGCACGAACGTTCGTCCGCGCAACGCAAGTGGCAAACGAACGCATTTTTTCTAGAACGTCAAACCGCTAGTACGGACGTACAGAGTGCGCTGCGTCCGCTAGACGCTAGAGTATGACCGCTATCGCGTATTCCATGAAAAAATACGTCCATTCGCTCGAACGCACTTTTTCACGGACGATGCGAAAAATGCGTTAGTCTGACCCTAGCCTTAGTAGTTCGTCAGGCACTACGTTTTAGTGACTCGCGCTAAATTTTTCATTTAGCGATGGTGTTTTAGCTCACACCACGTGATAGGGCAATTAGTTTTATTCAGTGATATGATTTAGTGGTGAAAATTATTAGTGCCCCCCCCCAGTTTTGACTGCGGTATCTTCTGTGCCCCCCTAAATATTGTTCCTAGAGTCGCCACTGGCTGGGGCATATCCATGAGGAGCTGGGGCATATCCATGTGTGAGCTGGGGCATATTATCCATGAGGAGCTGGGGCATTCCATGTGCTGGGGCATATCCACGAGGAGCTGGGGCATATCCACGAGGAGCTGGGGCATGTCCACGAGGAGCTGGGGCATGTCCACGAGGAGCTGGGGCATGTCCACGAGGAGATGGGGCATGTCCATGAGGAGCTGGGGCATATCTATGAGGTGCTGGGGCATGTCCATGAGGAGCTGGGGCATATCCATGAGGATGTCGGATGTCGGCCAAGCTTCCGGGAACTGCCCCTGACGATGACGCCAGTCCTGGAGTTAACCCCTAGCTGCCACCAATGGTGGAGATAGGGGGTTCATTGGAACCCCCTATCTCCCGATCCGTGGCAGCTAGGGGTTAAAGTTTGGTATTGTTGGATCGGCCAGAGCATGGCCGTTCCAACGATACCAAACACGAATGTGAAAAACGTTTGTAAGAAAATTTTAAAAAAAATATTTAAAAAAATTAAAAAAAAAAAAAGTTTTTTTTCTTTATTTTGGTTTGTTAATGCAGCAATATTGTTCCCATTTCAATTATAATGTGAACAATGATGCTGAACTAACGATTTTTGTATGCGGTGCGTTTGTTAAAAATCGTGTAATTTTCCCCAAACAAAAATGTAACGAGACCCCATCTCTAATTTTTTTAACATGCGCACCCCATACAAAATATAACCGCAATTGCTCGCATGTTAAAATGTGAAAAAAAAACACTTTACACATTGTAAATTATTGAAAAATCATATTTTATTGCATTTTTTGTTATAATATACAGACAGGTCATGACGTATACATATAATAATGACATATTATGAATCTGCCGAGTCTGACGGAACGAACGATATATAATATGTCTGGGTCATATACTAAAATAAGCCTTCAAAACGCGTTTAAACATGATGAGCAAAACCGGTAAAAAATAAAAATGACCTCAGCACAGGGGCGGGAAAAGCCTCAGCAGCGAAAGGGTTAATTAAAAAAAAAACACGATAGAATTGCCAGAATTATCGTATCGACAGAATGAATTATCGGATCCGAAAAACAAAGCAAAAATTTATTATAAAAAAATATATAAAGTATAAAAAAGTAAACCATAGTAGTTTACATCAAAACGAATAGAGTTAGACAGCTTTGAAACGAGAACAGACGTTCCGAAAAAACGAAAATTTCCGAAATCGCGAAAAGTCGATACAAAAAACGAGCAAAGTGACACGAAAATACGAAAACCGGTCGATATTCCGAAAACATGTACAATCCCGAAAAATGAAAAGCCGATACAAAAAACGAGCAAAGTGACACAAAAATACGAAAAAGGGCCGATATTCCGAAAAATAAATGTACCCGAAAAACGAGTCGAGCCGAACCGAAACAGAAATCGGTCGAAACGAGCCGAAAATTTTTAAAATCCGAAAAATCGAACCGAAAAAAAAAATCAGTGCACAAGCCTAATTCAGAGCCCCTGTCCTGGCTCTGAGGGGGTCTCGCTTGCAGGGTATTTATGGCAACCCTCAGCCCTCTTAGAACCGCTCCGCCAGCCCGGATCAGATCATCGGTGGAAAAAGGAAAATGAAATAAAAGCCACCCTCTGATGGGTTAAAGGCGATATTTATTCTTAAAAAATATATATGTAAAATGAAATAAAAGCACTACGTGTGCCGCTGAGACGCGTTTCGCCGAGCATACAGCTTCGTCAGTCACTGACTGATGAAGCCGTATGCTCCGCGAAACGCGTCTGTTCTCGGGTCTGTTCTCCGTGGAAGGTTTAACCCACATAAAGTTTCGAGAGCGATAAGATATTTACCAACTTGAAACCTTTTTTGTGTTCACAAGTGTTTATTTCAAAAATGCATCAGCAATAAATCACACAATATGAAATGA
This sequence comes from Leptobrachium leishanense, assembly GCA_009667805.1. Classification (NCBI taxonomy): domain Eukaryota; kingdom Metazoa; phylum Chordata; class Amphibia; order Anura; family Megophryidae; genus Leptobrachium; species Leptobrachium leishanense. The sequence continues at coordinate 262,279,973 of CM019064.1, forward strand.
CGCTGCGCAGGGCCAAAGAATAAATACCGCAGTAAGGTATCTCAGAGGGAGTCAGCACATAAGGTAACAATATGAATACTACAAATATGAAAAGGGCAGATAGAACCAAACGGTGAAAACGTTGTAAATTAAAAGAAGCAACATGAATTTTAAATATGGATCTGAAAGTTATGGACAGTATACATGCGAGAAGGTGGCAAAAAAAATAAAACATTTGGGGGGGTGAGGAAAGTCACAAGCCAGTATTGTGACTTTCCTGGCTCACTCCCAAGTCCAGAAGACGAAAGGAGGCCATGGAAAACAAACGTCACGAGGCCCGGGTACCCAAGGGCCAAGTGTGGCAGACAGAGCCATGGTGTCCGCCACAGTGGCACACCTTGTCGCAACCCGGAAAGTGCCAAAAAAAAAAGGGGGGGTGGGGGTGAGAGCCACCAACCTCACTGTAACACGTGCCCAAAGTAGTCAGCATGTTGCCATAAGAAAGACATCTTAATAACCAACAGACAAATAAAATATGTCACAATCAAAGTTAAGCAGAGAGAGTCAAATGTCCTTAGGGAACCTCATGGGGGTGGGGGATAGGCGAAAACGGGTGAGGGAGACAAAGGATAGGTGTGACGGAACCGTTCTCTTCCGTCTGTCCTGACTCTCCAGACACCTTCGTTGCGGTCAGCCCGGCTACTGGGAGCGCTGTCCTCAGCGCCTCAAGCAGCTTGACCCGTCTGCTTCTGTTCCTCTGCCCTGGAGCCGTTAGGAATTTCCAGAAGGCCGCTCTGTGCCTTCTGAGGTTGAGTGTATAGTGTAGTGTTGCTGAAATAAAACACCAGACGTGGCTGTATGCTTTAAAACAGGATTCTCTCTCTGTCTCAGTCTCTGAGAGTTCTGACTTTTAATGATCAAAAACGCCACCATTTATGCTGAAAGCCAACAGCCATAATTTGCATAAATGACGCAGATAGTCCTACTAAAATGCTAATTACATTAGGTCAGGTATTTACAATAAACATTCTTTACGAGGGTGTGTCTGGACCGCTGACCAAGATGGCCGCACACTGAATGCTCTCCCTAATCCCCTCCGACACATCACCTTTATACTCAGTTTAGACACTACTATGGTCCGAGGCAGGAAGCCCAACAGCGACCCGAAAACTCCTGCGAGTGCATCGAGGGTAAACACTCGCTCGCTCGAAGACTACCTGGTCCAAACGCCGTGTCTGGAACTCCCTGCGGTCGCTTCCAAGATGGCGTCCGCTCCCGCTTCAAACCCCAGCGCGGACCCGACCGCCGCAATCACCAGACTGGAGCTTCGCCTGGAATCTCTCTTGGCGGGGATGCCCACAAAGACAGACCTTGCTGACATGCTGACGGAATTGCACAGCTCCGTCCGACGCGATGTCGATAGGGTAAGGTGGAAGTCTTGGCGCTCTCTGACCGCGTGTCTCACATCGAGCAGGCAGCCGCTCACCAGGCCCCAGCAGCTCACTCTCCGGCCTACGGAGACTGGTAGACGACTTGGACAATCGCGGCAGGCGGTGTAATCTCCGCATACGCGGTCTCCAGGAGATGGATCCCCCCGAGCACCTAGAAGTGAACCTCCGCCGTTTCTTTAATGGTCTGCTGGGCCGAGACCCCCAGGCGGCCATTGAATTTCCCCGAGCTCACCGCGCACTACGGCCTCGTCCTACGGAAGGAGACCCACCTAGGGACGTGGTATGCTGCTTTGCTTTGTACCGGGTGAAGGACCAGATTATGCAGCGAGCCCGCACATCCAGGTCGTGGGACTTTGAAGGCCAAACGCTCGAACTCTATCATGACCTGACGCCATTTACCCTTGCGGCCCGCCGCCACCTCCGCCCCGTCACCCAGACCCTTAAGCGGAACAACATCCCATATCGCTGGGGATTCCCACTTTCACTCACCGTACACTTGGAGGGTACTACCCACACCATCACCTGCCCAGCTGATGTTGCTCCGTTCCTCGATGCCTTAAACCTGCCCTCGACCGAAGTCCAGGATTGGGAGAAGAGCGAGGTGTGGCGTCTAGGTGAGTCGGGCCGACCTCCGAGACGACGCCGGATGAGGGATGCCCCGGCCCCTGACGCGCTGGTTCCCCCAGACGAGAAGGTCTGAGTGGGGGCTATGCCAGCGACCCACAACATGGCCTGGCCTTCCCCTTGGTCCCTCACCCAGAGCTCTCAGGCCTTGGTTCCCACCACACCTCACCGATGCCAGCTTCGATGAGCCGCCCCCTCGGACACTAGAGGGAGATGTGGCACACAGTCTCAGCCCCACGCACCGTCTCACCCGGCTGGGGGAGAGAGATCCCTTCCCCACAGCGATGACCACACAGCATGCAAGTCCGATGTGCCCAGCCATCGCGCCTCTTAGCGAGACACCCTGGAGGCCGCAGTTGACTCTTTGACCCCAATTCTCCCACACCGCGGGTCCCCTGGCACGTGCCGTAACCCGTCTTTCTCAGTTGACGCACCTGCCCGCCGAGCCACCCCCCTTTTTTTTTTCTCCTCCTCCCTCTTTCCTCGTCTTCCCCCACTCTCGGCTGCTCCCTGGGCTCCTGAGCTACCATCGCCTACCACGATGACACGATCGTCCCGGTGGGTGGGGAATGGCTACCTTCCCGGCGACGGTGTACGTATACATACCACACGCCCCCGGTCCCTGTGTTCCCAGCCTCACCCGTGGATACGCTACCCCTCCCCTACACGTTTTGAGGTACTCCGATCCCCCACTACTTATAGCAATCGTCCAGCCGATACCCGCTGATTTCTGAACGACCACATACTCCAGACAGAATGTTACCTACGCACAGGGGACACTCTGCAGACTCGGCCGCTACTACGACGCTGCGTGCCCGCTAGACTGTTTTATCGCCTGATGGGGGGGTTGGTGGGGGGAATTGGGGAATGCTTACGACCCTACGCCCCTTTGTACTGCATTTCCCTATATGTCAGATACAACTGTTTTGGTTCCATATGCATCCCTTTGCGCCTATAACCTTTAACACCCCTGTCGGAGGGGACTGAGTTACACGAGCTACCTTTAAATTTTTGTATTTCTTCTATTTTTTCGTTTATTCTGTGTCTTCGTTCGGACTCACTAGTTGTAGTCCTTTACCGCCAACAGCGGTTCACTTCGGCTCCAGAAGGGGCCCCACACGCCCCCCCTGGGATAGGTACCCTTGTCACTCGGGTTAGTGCACGGCTGCCCCCAACCTCAATCTCAGAGGCGGTGGGTCACCTCCCTCTCCCGACCGGTACCTACATATCCCAAACACCGGGCCTATATTTTTGACCACGCACCCAAAACTTCTCTCCTACACTCCTCCTGAGAGAATCTCCTCCCCCCCTTCACCCCCTCCTCACTTTCTTAGAACCCCCCCTTTTTTTTCCCCTCTCTCCTCTCTCTCTCCCCTTTTACCTCCCTTCCTCTTTCTTTCTTCTTGCTCTACTTATCCCTCTTCCCACCCATCACTCCGCTCCCTCTACGCTCCTTATCTTTCCCTCGCCCCTAACCCCTTCCACTTCTTTCCGCCCTACCCCGCCCCCCACACACCGCATGGCAGGTCCCCGCCCCACTGGGGGCTCTTCTAACGTGATTCCGATTGACCTCAGGATAGTCAGTTACAATGTCCGAGGCCTTAACCAACCGGAAAAAAAAGAAGGTGCCTCCTTCGTGACCTTGCCTCCCTAAAGGCATTGATTGCCTTCCTTCAGGAAACTCACTTTCTCACCGCCTCCGCCCCTCTTTGAGAGATAAACGATACCCCACCGGATACGTCGATCACAACCCAGAGTCTAAGTCTAAGGGTACGGCAATTGTGTTCACTGCCTCCGTCCCCTTTGAGCACTCAGAGACCTACACCGCTGGAGACAGGAGATGCGTGTTTGTGAAGGGCACAATTGGTGGGGCACCATACACTTTTGCCAATGTCTACCTACCTAACACCAAACAGCACCTATACCTAGCCAAGACACTACGCTTACTTGAGGATTTCACAGTGGGTGTCTTGGTGCTCGGAGGAGATTTCAACATCCCCATGGTTCCTAAAGAAGATTCCTCTTCCTTACAGCACCGGACACCAGGGCGCATCTTGACCCGGATCCACCACTCCCTACAAGCACTACGCCTGATCGACGCCTGGAGGGCTCTTAACCCTTCCACCCGAGACTACACGTATTTTTCGTCAGTCCACAGAGCTTACTCAAGACTAGACTACTTTTTTGTCCCTCAGTACGACCTTCCCCTGATTCGGGACGCAAAGATACAGGCGACGACGTGGTCGGACCACGCCCCTGTCGTGTTAACCGTGTCGTCTCCTCTACTCCGGCCTTGGGATCGGACTTGGCAACTGAATGTCTCGCTGCTTTCAGACGCAGAGCTGGTGACGGCGGTGGAGGATACACTGACCTCATTTTTTGAGATTCATAAGTCCTCTGAAGTCCCGCTCCCGACCGTGTGGGAGTCTCACTACGCGGTCAGTTGATCTCCTTAGCCTCCCGAAAAAGGAAAACCCAGAGAGAAGAAATAGCCTCCCTATATTCTGCCATCAGAACCTTGGAACACGAGCACCATGCATCGGGCGACGACACAGACACCTATGCAAGACTTTTGCATACCCGTACCCAATTGGCTAATGCCCTTAATCCGAGCATCCAACACGCGATTCTTCACACAAAATGCTATTTCGCTTTGCATGAGGACAAACCGGACCGCCTCTTAGCTTGCCTATTGAAAAAACGCCGCCGACAGAACTACATCCCGAAGATTCACACTTCCCCCGATACGGAGTCCTCTGACCCGAATCACATAGCCCGCGCTTTTTGAGACTTCTATTCCTCCTTATACCACTCCGCGGAGGAACCTGGACCCCTCACCACCTCCCGAATCACGGAGTACTTAGAGACCCGGATTCCCCACCGATTAACATCGGAGCAACAAGAACCTCTACGTTCCACCATCAACACAGAGGAGATCGTCACGGCCCTGAAGCGACAGAAGCCTGGTAAAGCTCCTGGCCCGGATGGCTTCCCTCCCATTTATTATAAACGCTTCGTCACAACTGATACCACACCTAGCCGGAGTTTTCAACGCCCTACTTACTGGGAAAGCCTTCCACCCACACTCCCTCTCTGCCACGATTGTAGTGATCCCGAAGGAGGGTAAAGACCCACTCTCATGTGCCAGTTACAGACCGATCTCGCTTCTCAACAGCGATCTTAAAATCTTTGCCACAATCCTTGCTCAACGTCTTAACAATGTGGTTCCATTACTAGTGAAGAGGGACCAGGTGGGTTTCATCCCAAATCGGGAAGTGAGAGATGGCACAATTCGAACGCTGAATGTGATACACGCAGTGTTGGCGTCAGAAACGCCCACGCTTCTTTTGTCAACCGACGCCGAAAAGGCGTTCGATAGAGTCTCCTGGTCTTTTCTATTCGCCACATTGAAAGCCATGCATATACCACCTGAAATTCTACAGTGGACAGCCGCCCTATATCAGGCGCCGAATGCGCGGGTACGGGTTAACGGTGTTCTATCCGACACGTTCCAAATCAGGAACGGGACAAGACAGGGGTGCCCCCTCTCACCACTCCTGTTTGCTCTCTATCTTGAGCCTCTCCTGGAGTCGGTCCGCCTAAACGCATCTATCACGGGCTTGAAAGGGAGATCCGAAGTCCACAAAGTCTCGGCTTACGCCGATGACCTCCTCTTTTACGTCACCAATCCACTCGCTTCCCTCCCTGAAATAGTAGGAGAGTTCCAGACGTATGGAGCACTATCGAACCTGAAACTGAACATGGACAAATCGGAGATACTAAATATCAATGTTCGGGGTGTGGCGGAACGCGTTCTCCGACGGATGCACCCTTTTGTATGGTGCACCTCCAAAATGAAATATCTGGGATTATGGCTCACGAATTCCCCTCTGACCCTGTTTCGGGAGAACTTAGTGCCGTTATGGGCGGAAATTGCCCGCAACCTCACGGAATGGAACCCCTTACGCGTCTCCTGGATTGGGAAAATTAGCATTTTGAAAATGAACGTGCTACCCAGGCTCCTTTACCTCTTCCAGACACTGCCCATACGTATCCCCCTCTCCTTTTTCCGGAAGGCCCAGTCCGACTGCTCTCGATTCATCTGGAACGCATCTAGAGCCCGGATAAGATCATCCACATTGTCCCGACCTAAGACCGCCGGCGGTTTGGCTGTCCCGGACCTTCGCCAATATTATCAATCCACTCACCACTTGAGAATAGTGGAATGGACTACGGGAGGGAGACATGCACTCTGGCAGGATCTGGAGATGGAAGCCACGCCGCACCCGACCGGGGTCATAGCCTGGATAGCCCCCGACAGCAGATCGCCTATGGCGAGTCGCCACCCCTTTGTAGGTGCCACCCTGCAGGTGTGGCGGTATACGGTGCGACAACACACCCTTTCCTCCTACCCCTCGCCCATGCTGCCGCTCGTGCACAACCCAGATTTTGCTCCTGGGGTAACCCCCCGCGTCAAACGCCGACTGGCGGGACTTGTTACACCACGAGCCCTGCACTTCATCTCAGGAGGGGAACTACACGCACCCTGGGATGGCACAGAACAGACTGCCTTCCCTACTCCCCTGGACCGCTTTAATTTCTCCCAAATCTCCCACTACCTCCTAGCATTGCCTGCCCATCACCGCTTGCTTCGAGCTCCCACTTATTTTGAATCCCTCTGTACCTCCAAACACCCACATAAGCACGGGATATCTACCCTCTATCGCCTCATGCAGACGTCACGAGGACTACCCCCACCATCCTTTGAAACTCAATGGGACCATCTTCTTGAATCGCCGGTGACCGAGGACCAATGGCGGGATACTTACGAGCTAACCCACCGCGGTTCCCCTCAAGCTCGCCTACAAATCAACCTCATACAAAGTCCTTTCAATGTGGTACAGCACACCTTCCCTACTTTTCCGGATCGGACTCCGCCACACCCCGGACTGTTGGAGATGCGGAGGTGGGACGGGCACCTACCTACACATGTGGTGGGATTGTCCGACTCTTGCACCCTTCTGGAGTCTGATAAGGGACACAATTGCCGAGGTCACAGATCTGACCCTACCGCTCTCACCTGGACCATTTCTTCTTACCCACACCACATGCTCAACGAGTACCCTTAGGAAATCGGTGACTCTACCGATGCTCATGACGGCAAGACTGTTGGTCGCTCGGGCTTGGGGTTCGCCGTCTGCCCCCTCATACAGAGACTGGCTCTCGAGGATGGAGGAGGTGCGAAACATGGAGGACCTTGGGGCCAGAGTACGAAATAATATGGAGACACATACACATAAATGGTTCTATTGGAATACATTCCTGGCCTCGGCATCCTGCCGCTCGCGTGTAGTATGAGGTGCCTGAGAGACACGCACTCTGGGCCTTCCTGTTCTGGATGGCCCACAAGCCTCGCTTTTCCTATGAGACTTCGGAAGCCTCGGGGCGGGTACCTGTCAGCATACCTGAAATCCCACAGCCTCACCTCCTCACCCCCCCGCCTCGTACATCAAATTTTCCCCCTCCTCACCTGCCTCCCCCCTTTTTTTCTGCTCTTCTCCTCTCCCTTTCCTTCCTCTACTTCTCTTCTTCTCTTCTTTTCCTTCTCCTCATCTTCCTTCCCAAACCTACCCCCCTGACATTGAGAACCCCACCCAGCTATACCGCATGGACTCGGCATGCTGGGGTCCCTTACAGCCTCCCACTCCGCTTGGTGGTAACCTTCTCCCCTTTACCTCATGAGTAAGGTTGTTTTTTAGACCTGTCATGAATCTCTTTGTGTTAAGATTTTTATACCCTCTCTGCCCTATAAAGAACCCATTATTCCACTACTGTATGCAAAATCTGTGATATGCTGTAACATGGTACGCCTGCATTATGCCCACTGTTCATGCGGAAGATGCTTCGATTTACTTTTTACATTTCTATATTACTGTTCCTCTGCCTTGAATAAAAAAAATAAATAAAAAAAAACATTCTTTACATTCTTTAGCCTTTAGCTCACACAATATTTGCATAATCTATTGTAAAGGAGATCAGTTAGGTTTTGGCTGAGACAATGGTGACTTTCAACCTCTGAGACATGTAAACAGATAACAGATGAACAAAGAGAAAAACCCTTTTGCCTAATCACAAATCCTGATCGTCCAAGTCCCCAGGTGCAACACAGGTCGGCTCTGCTCCGCAAAGTTCCCCCACCTCGTAGGCCTCAATGTCCGCTCGGAGGCTCCGAAAAAGTTTGCTCGCGGGAGGTAGCAACAGCCGCGAATCCCCGATTTAGGGTGCCCTGTACCCTCCGGGACACAGATGCGGCAAAGAGAGAGCCATAAAAGCCCCTAGTGGGGCAAGAAAGTCCGCTATCGGGGACCCGGTTTTGGAGCTCCCCAACTTGAAACCTTTTAATCTATTGTGACTATTCTTAAAGAGCAGAGATAATACGCATTATTAAGTTCAAAGAAATCAGAAGCCTCGATGCAATATTTCATATTGAATATATACACAAACAATACGTCTATTATGTATAAAGGACAATTTATAACGTTATTTCCAACTGTGAGTTTGGTACACATATACAAATGTATTGTTAAAAATTCTTTGCAGATAAGTTTTTTGCACCATTTATGAAACACACTCTCCACGCGCCTAAAGGGATATTCTTTCATTATATTTCTTGTGTTTTTGGGTGTCAAACATATCCCTTGGGGCTGTGTGGAGCATTGTTAAATTTATTCACGGTCCATAGCGCCATTAGTCCCTACACCTCTCTGTAATAATAATTATGCATATTATTGTTCTGAAAAATCAAAGCTTTTCCATGTGTGTTCGGAATGGGAACACCAATACTCTTACGAAAATAGTTACGGAACTGCATCCCCACTGAACTTGCTTTATTCGCTTTGGGCCCTATTCTGTGGTCAGCGCAATAGCGGAGATGGTAAGTGACAAGTAGATTTTCATTAACATCTCTCTTTTACTGCACCTATTCTGGAGTAGGTGCTTTATTAGCTCCTGACACTAGAAGGAAGTTCAGGTGCAGAGTGATACCTGCAGCTGTGATGTGCTCCGTCGTACCGGTTCCTAGAGCATTTGCAAGATCACTTAACACCACGTTTTAGTAGCTTGTATTTCATTGAGAAATACCGGTTCATCGATGGAAGAACAAGGTACCTTGGAATAGCTTGTTCTTCTAGTGCCAGGCACAAATGAACGCTTTATACAAGGTATAGGAGATGTTAAATTACGGAAGGGAAGCACTATGCTTGAGTCGCAAGGACAGCTTGCGGAAAGAGATGAATATCAGTTCTCAGTGTTAGGATAACTTCTGTTAAACATAACGTCTTCAGTACTCGTATTAACGTCAGTTGTTGAATATGGCCCTTTGTGGGGTCGTGTCAAGTTACATATAGAAATCCAACAAACCTTTATTTAACATACTATATTTGTTGCATTTATGCTAGTCATGGGGTTCAGACTGGCATTGCTAGGGTTTTTACCTTTACAGCGCTGTAGAGCCACAAGGATATAAGAAAAGAGGGGTTATTCACAAAGCACCAAATTTTTAAATCGCAATTTTGGTGCTTTTCACTTCGGTGCACTTGGCGAATTCACTATTCACCGTAGAGTCACTGTAGTGCGCCGAAGATGGAGTCGCTGAAGCCTCATGAAAAAGCTGGCGACCGTCACCAAAGAGCTGTGAACTGGCCTTGGCAAAATCCACTGAGCTGCAAAAAGCCTAACCCTGAATTCTCCTAATAGGTGTCTAAAGCAATAAAAAAAAATGCTAAAATGTGTCTAAATAATAACAAAGGTCCTTTAAAAATAATAAAAAGGTCTGTTACAGAACTAAAAACAGCTTTTAAAAAAAAATATTGGGAAACAAACATTTCGTCTAAAAAAATACAAAAAAAAATGCAAAAAGAAGTGTTCTTAAAAAGTAAAAACACTTTTTTGATGAAAATGAAATGAATAAACGTTTTTTAAAAAATAAATGATATTACGTTGTAACATTGAAATCTTTGGGATTTGCCTGTTTAAACATGTCAAACTGAATCACTGAAAATCAGGACATTTCGCGACATTTCGGCACAGTTCAGCATTCTTTGAAGAGACGGACCATTACTTCTCTATGGAGCATTTTCGCTACCACCGAAATGCGTCGAACTGCACTGTATTTTGTCATCAATTCACCAGTATCGGAGAATTGACAGCTTTGTGAATAGACTAACTGCACCGAAATTGCAATGTATGGTGAAATTCACCATTCATTGCACATCGGTGACAAGTTCGAGGGCTTATTAAATAACCTCTAGAGTGTGATAGAATGGCACTGTATGAATAAGATAGCGCGGCACAACAAACCATGTGTGTGTCACACAAACCAGAATGCCAAATCGAAACAGGCAAATCAGAACTGCTGCTTTATTCCATTTATTTTGCGTTGAGTCCAAGTGAAGGATAACTCTTACCAGTGAGCTAGCACATGTTATCCATATTTGTTTGTATATGCCTGTATAGTTTGAGCCTGCTATACGTGACTCAAATACAAGTGAGTGTATCTCCAGCTTTTTCTTTTGCTGCGTATAAGAGATGCTGCATATTGTGCTATTGGTTCTTTCTTTATAATCCAAAACAGATCTTATGCCATCCAGTGTTAGTTTCAAGTATTTACATTGTAATCAATCTATTTAAAAGGGAAGTACACAGTGCTTGCTGCTTTCCATCTTTTATCGGTTTTCGTATATCCTTTATACTGCAGAGACACTGGCAGGCATACATAATAAGCCTATGGCAAAAACACAAGAGTTTACAAGACTGACATTGTCTATGATTTGAACATTAATATTATTATTTATGCTTTTACAACTTTTTCCTAATACTTTCTCCCCCTACCTACGGCAGATGTTGGCGCAAATACGGTCAATATCCTCGCTCCTCCTAGCGGCTCGGTAGAAATCCAACCAGATCCCCCCCACTCTCAGCAATATCCGACCGACTGACCGACTGACCAACTTCCAACTATTGGACAGCATGACACGTAGGGCGATAGGAGCGGCACCCATCCCAGGGAACATTTGGTATATTTGGGATACGTACTTAGTCTCTTGGCTGCTTTCGTAGGACACTGTGCAGCGCGGGACTGGGTCAGCAACTCAGGTCTCTTTAGGGGGCCTCCTCTCAGGCTCATACTTGAATACATTTTTACTATAAGGTGCTCTTGAATTCGGAACTACTTCCCTTTCTTTGCTTATTACTCTTTTCCTCCCATTTCTTTTTCTTTCTCTCTATCTCTGTTCCTTATTTTATTGTCTAAGGATGATGTGTACTGCAATGCGTATATTCTGTCGTGGCCATTCCTGATGTTGCTTTACCAATTGTGTATGTTTTTCTGTGTTACAGTATGTTTTGAAAACCAATAAATACTTTAAATTTAATAAAAATCATTATTATTTATAAATAACAACATGAACATATGTATTGTTACATCCTCAGCCCCCGCTGTGCCCCTGGGGGGTCTGGGCAAGAAGGGGGGACCACTGGCTGGCCGGGTGCCAGCACTTTCTGCTGGCAGATCAGCATCTGAGGGGGCGGGGTCAGGTATGGTTACCAGGAGCCGCCGGCTTTAAAACAGGGCTCGAGGAGTTGCCTCGTCGCCCTGTTGTGGAGTTTGTTTCACGCACCGCTACTTCCTGTATCTGATTGAATTCACTGTTGACGACGATGCTTTGTATGAGATTCCTGCTCCTGTTATTTGTCCCGGCTTGGCTTTGCCCACTTTCTCTCTCTATCGTGTGTATTACGCTGTTTGCGTGGTTTAGTGATTTAATCCCATGCTGGTTGCTGGGTTGATCACTCGCTGTTAGGTTTCTGCGTCCCTGACTGCCCTGCACCTTGAATACTTCACAGACTGTTGTCCTACGTATTATGTTTCTGAGCGTGTCCTAGGCTTTCTGTCGGTCTCGAAACCCTCGGAGCCTAGAGGCAATTCAGCTAGTCCTTTGAGTCCCTTGGCTCTTGAGTTACAACCTGTATTTTGTGCAATTTCTGTGTTAATCAAGAAAGTATTGTTGCCCTTAAGGATCTCAACTCCGCTACTCTTGGGGAAGCGATATAGCTTCCGTTACATGTATTCAGCAAGTAACTGGAGAATAATCAGGATGTAACGGACAAAGGAAGAAAGCAGCAACACCTTCCAATATAAAATAGGATGGGGGCTGAGATTATAAACCTAAAACAAAATTGATCCCACACTAACCTCTTTACAAACTATATCTAAATAGATTAGAGTACACAGTAGAAAGGTGATAAAAGGAGATACTGCACATATATTTATGCAGATTAATGTATAAAGCTCCTTATTAATGGTTCAAGAATATCCTTTTTCTTCCTGATCTTCCATTTTATAATTTCCTTAGAAACGTATTCTCTTTAATTTCGTTTTGTGTCTTGCAATGCAGGCTTATGTATTTGTCTTGGCAATAAATACAATTATGATTCCATCTGATTGCATTTGGTCTCCATATGCTTTGCTGTTTATTTTAATATATATAAAAAGATCGCATCTACCTAAACCGCAGGATTGCTATTAGGAACAGCTACGTACAAGCTCAGATTATTATTGACGTGTTATTTCTCTGTTTATATTGGATGCTTTCTGCTGCTGTGAAAACAATGTTAGACTAGAGTCTAATTGGCTTTCTAATGAATGTAGAGTTTCTAGGTTTAATTGTATCATCGGTGGAAAGTCTCATGATTTCCCTTTGTAATTTGCTGTCTGTTTCAGGTACCTTGAACTTTCAGAGCCTCTGAGTGCCTGAGATCAGACATTTAATTAAAATAAAGGCTACACAGAGACAAAGATAAAATTAATTAAACTGCTCCTTACCAATAGCTCTGGAGACAGACAGGCTTCCATTAACTCTCCATGCTCCAAACCAGACCACACAGCCTCCCAGGGCTTCAATGCGATGTTTCTCATCCTAGACACAGGCAAAAGTCATTTAAAACACAGCCTTTGCAACTCACAAGCTCTGTACTCGGGTGACTTGCTGGTAGCCTTGGGAAGGACATCATTAGCAGAATACATGCTATATTGCTGTATGCTCATAGTTACACAGGTTAAAGTGCATGACACATCTAGTCACAGCGCCGCATGTAATTTGTGAATACGCTAGGTTGTGGGAATCTATAAGAAACATTCTTTATGAAAAAGACACATTGCTATTGCAAATAGGATGCTGGAGTAAATTTGCTTTAATTGTGCTCCAGGGATAGCAAATATTGTTTCAGACTTTATTTTATTTATTTATAAAGTATTTTACCAGGAAGGATACATTGAGATTTCTCTCGTTTTCAAGTATGTCCTGGGTTCAAGAACATTGAAGTGTTACAGTTACAGAAATACAAAGTAATAAAATACAAGATATTAAAAACACAAATCAGTCATGCATTTGGATAAAGTAAATATTGGCAAATAATTCAATATCGTTAGTAGAGATTACCTAAAAATGATGAAATTTGCTCATTATACATATTTGTAAGGAACCTGAAGACATTTCTAGAACTGTACTCTAGATTCCAACCTCACCTTTTCCTCTGGTGGCCAGAATGTGTCCTTGAAGTTGGACATTCAGGTAGTTGTGCAGTGGGTTTACGATCAATATACCACCACCTTGTGGTTGGGAAAGGAAATGACACAGCAATTTCACTGTTTAAAAATATGTCCTAATATTAGAACCTTAGGGGAAAAAAAGGTGGATTTGACTCCAAAAACTATAATTCGCTTGCGCCATGTATTCAGTCAAACTTGGCACCATATTAGCATCACTTTGCTGATACCACTAAAGGTGCAAAATTGACTCTGTTAGTTTTAGGGTTAGGGTCATGGTTACCCCTAATCCTACAACTAACCCTAAAACAAGCACAAATAGTAACCCTAGTATTTTTTTCCAGTAAACGTACAAGAAATTTTTCTAAACAGCAACCTTTTCGATGTGTCATGTCCTGTGGCGAGTGAGCCACAGGATACCCTGTGGGGACAAGCATTAATGTAAGCATCTTTTAGTAACTTAAAGTGAAAGCTGTGTTAAGAGACCCTTAGCAATGTGTTCTGCCTGTTTAAATGTACATTTTTTGTTCTAAGTACAATTGCTTACCTCTCTGTCTGGTTTATGTGGTTTCATAAGTTCAACAGCCTGGCCCCTTCTTACAAGCATAACTTGGGAGTCCCCCAGCCAGGCCACGTGTAACATGTTACCACGGAGGAAGGCCACCACCCCAGTAGTGCCACAGCGAAGTTTCTGCAACAAAGATATGAGGAATGGTAAACACCATATCATCAAGTTTCTGTAATTCATTTTGACACACACATGAAAAGTTATTTTGCCCGGTAACATAGAAATGAAAACTGAGGCAAGCTGTACTTTTCTTCCTAAAAGGCTTTACCAAGGTATACCTGTACCCAGGCCTCAAAATTTCAAGAGTTACTCGCCACACCTAACCCCTATACAGCATTGGCTCTGCATTCCCACTCGCCCTCATATAATTTCCACTCGCCAAATGCGAGCAGAAATTTTGAGGCCTGCCTGTACCCATTATATATATAGGACTGCCATGTAGACTTGTAGATATTCGGAAACAAATCTTCCTTCTTTCTGTACTTTCTTTTAATGTTTATTGAATTTTTTTTATTTCATACATTGAGAGTTCTTTCAAGTAAAACAAAAGGTTAACAATGATCACCTAGTGGCAACACGTGCTTTGCCTGCCAATAGGGTGCAAAGAAGGACAGATGTTTTGTCAGCGTCGATGGACATGTCAAAGTGGAGTAGTAGGAACTCTCCCAGTGTGAGTGGCCTTTCTATGTCCATAATATGAACTCTCAGGTCGCACACATTGGACCACAATACACATTCCCACCAGACATGCAGGTAGGGGCTTACATCTGATTCACTATGTCAACAAGAGCGATCTGACTTGATCTGGAATTTAGGGAGGAGTAAGGCAAAGTGGAACCAGAAAGAGGTAGGTTTGAAGGATGTTTCCTGAAGATTATCAAACTGGGTTACGTGGTGGTTCAGTTTGAAGGATTTATCCCAGTTGGCCTCAGGTATAGGAGAACAGATTTTGCTTTCCCTTCTGTACATATAATCAGTGGCTATGGTGTCTAATGAAAGAGGAAATGCTCCTCTCCAGAAGAAGACCAATCATGCAGGATCTTTCAAATGAGGTGATCAAGTCAAGTTAGAGCCTCTCCACAAGGAAAATGGGAAGCTCCGCAATTAGTTGTAGTTGAATACTTGTGCAGGAGATGGCCGAATCTCCCAAAACAGAGAGAGAGTAGGGAGATGGAGGAAACTTTTAGAAGGTACTGACCTTCTAAAAAAATGTTGGTTCCTTTTTTTTGTCTATTATCCATTAGGCGTTTGCCTCCACTTTGTGACATCACTGGTATAGTGTAATTTGAAGATTTTAAATAAAATAATCATTCATTGTGTGTGACACAAACACAAATATATACCAGGTGTCTATAGTTAAAGTTCACCTATTCCAGGTCACTCTCAGCAAAAACAACTTATCGGAATGTCACCAAATTTGCTATACGTCTTTTACTGATGCCATGGGAAGTACATTCAAGCAAAAAAAATATATATTTCAAAATTTCTCCACCGGGGGGGCTTGTAGGTTGTTATGATAGTGAAATTTTTATCCCAAAACATGAATTCCGCTCCATAAGTTCTGCGGGGGTTTCATTCATTGAAAGGTCTGCAAAGTGGTCCAATCACTGTGAATGGGTTATGGAAAATTATCCTGAAATTTGAAATAATAGGGTCGTTAAATGTGAAAGGCGGAAGAGGACGAAAGGCTGTTGCCACACAGGTGGTTGAAGAGGACGGGATGTCAAATGTCAGGGGCAGCATTAGTGTTGCACAATCGATGGGCCAGCCTATTGCCACAATCCACATAATTGTTCGGAACGTTCTGCAGTACTATCCCTACAAAATTTCTACAGTTCAACAATGGCTGCCACCTGATCCGCTTCTACTTACATTCCCAGAAAGTGACAGTTTGGTGTGACAATGTAGCAACCTTGGCAGATCTGAAAGCAAGCCTATCACATCACATTCTGAACATTTCCAGGGACGCCTTGCCTTCAACAGTGGAACATGCTGTGCTGCGAGTTCAGATGTTAGCAGGTAATGGTGGTCAACATATTGAACATGTCGTAACGTGACTGTACCCATATCAGAACTGTAATCCATTTTAATGTTCAAAATTAACGCCCCTGTGAAACGCCCCCTTTGGTTTTTTGCATGAATGTCCTTCCCATGGCATCATTAAGACATACTGCAAATTTGGTGATATTCCGATAAGTTGTTTTTCCTGCACGGTGCTTGGAATAGGTTAACATTAATTATAGACACCTGGTATTTGTCACAGACTCTTATTTAACATAATGGAAACAGCAATAAAATCGTGATATCTGCTTCCAGGTTGGATAGCAGGTCAATTTAAGTCTTGTTGCATATTAATCCTTTAATGACATTAATGTTCACAACATCTGAGCAAAAGGTAATGGAATTTATTAAACTAATAATAACAGGATGATTGTGTATGACTGAAGAAAGTCAGATGTCTCCTATGCTGAGCAGGCCATTAATGCGAGGTACTTCAAATATCCTCTGCATCTTTTCTAAATAATTTGGACTCTTTGATTCATCCACAAGATAATTTAGGATTATGTTCCTGCTTTCAAGTCCTATGCCTTAGAAATAAGTGCTCTATTTACACCACATCACCTGTAATTTCCCTTTGTTGTGTTGAAGTGCATTTACCCAGTAAAATATACTTGCTGGAAAGCAATAAAAATACTATACGCTTTTTTGAATAGCTTGCATTTGGTATCTATCAAAAATTAGGAGAGAATAATTGCATGGAATAAAAGAAACCACCTCTTTAGAACGAGGAGAGCAGAAACAAACACTATGAAAGATTGTGCGGAGGGAGATTATAGTGAGGCTTTATTCTTCATAATCTCACTAAAAAAATACACCGTACATACTTTGCCTCAACTGATCTCTTAGAAAATGAATTGAGGGTTAAGCTGCGCAGTGCTTTATGAATTTATGTTGATTTCTTAATTATCAGATATTCTCTTTATGAGCTACACAAACACAAATCAAGTGAACATTTTAATATTAATCAATAGGTGATTTGTTTTATGCACTGACTTTGGCACAGTCACTCACTAAGCAACCTCTGAATACCTTGGCGACATTGGCAAAGGCTGTTGGCAACTCCGTAAGTATTACTGAACAGTAAACACATTTGAATAACAAATTGAGATGCTTTATTGATGCCTTTGAATAATGGATTTCGATACTTGGCCTACGTTGCTAGTTAGCAGATATAAATGCTTTGGTCGTGAATTATGAGGACAGATGTAGACACATTGGTTGGGAGCTGTAAAATGGCGAGCATATCTTTGCACTGTAATAATACACAGGTTAACCCCTGTGTCTGCGGGATCAGTATCCATGTTTTAATAAAATAGTGCATATCATACTGCCTGACATAAGGGAATTGTTGCACGATAGGGGTTTGTGGAGACGTGATTCGAAGTGCCCGGGGAGTTGGATCTACTCTTTCTCCTGTGTGGGTACAGTAGATTAAACCTGGAGGTGTAAGGAGTCAGGCTGGGTACACAGGTTCTATGTAAATGGAAGGCTCTAGGAGGTGCAGCCAATGGAATTTCATGTTGCAGTGGATCAGAGTGTGCCTTTTTATGTCATTTCAAACCTTAACATTACAATCGAATAGCTGATTCTTTGATGGATTTACACCCATTTGTTATTCGTCTGTTTCTCAAAATAGGTTTAGAGATGAATGTACAGCTTGTCCTTCACGTCGATTTAAGGGGAAAATGCGTGAACAGCAAATGATTATGTAATTAACATGAACTCAAGAACACATGAAATCCAGCCTGCTTACACCATGTATGAAGGAGATTTCCAGGATGGCATTAATGCAGAGTTTTAATAATTTTTTCAAAAATTGACACTTTTTTCCCACAAAATAATTCCTCTGGATGCAGTTGGACAGGTAGGAGGCACATCATCTCCGAGCACAGTGACAGCTTGTTGCTGTTTTCTTATTTTTCCAATGTCACCTTGAGCTTTGTGTCACTGTGATAGATATTGCCATGTCCCTTACACATCTGCTTCAATGTGAACGAATACAGCTCGTGCGCAGAATAAATTCCCCATGCGTCCTGTTTGCTGTAGTGCTTCATGCAAACATTTCCATACATAGAAACAAGAAATGATCATGTGATTTAACTCCATATGGGCAAACAAAGTGCTCTGGGTGTAAATGATACATAGGTTTGTATTTGCAGACCTCTCCATTAGAAAAAGAATTTCCCATTTGCTTCTTACAGGTATACAAGCGCAAGCAAGGATTATAACAGGTAGGCATTCAACAGAGTCAGGGCTGCCTGTTGATTAACCCTTTGATTTAAAGAGACACTACCATTTTCATAAACTGTAACTAGATTACTTGTGGGCTTACAAACAAAACCCCCTTATGAAACACATGCTGCTGTTTTTTTCTTAAAAGCTGATGCTCCGACGGACACCGCACCGACCAGTCACCAGAAAAAGCAGGCAAGCCAACGAACTGGGTAAAAAAAACAAAAACACTGCCAGGGTTATCCAAAGAGATCCGAATTGCTTGAGAAAGGTAACCGAATGCTGAAAATCAGCGTTCGGTTACCTTTCCTGGCCATTCGGCTATCCAGAGAGCAGGCAATTCGCCAAATCCTGGCGAATTGCCTGAACATACGGTGCCTGTTCGGTTCCTGTTCGAGGGCAGTGAAATCCCCATGAAAATGCACTGCTTCGGCTATTCAGAGAACACAAACCAGCAGTGAAAGGTTCCCGAAATGTCCTGCCATTCGGTGGTTTAATTCGGCAAATTTATTCAGGAGAATCCCATAGACTTCAATGTTAAAAATATTCCCGTTTTAATTCAATATCTAATAAACCGTTCATTATAAAATCTGCAGCAAAAAGTCTCTTTATTTATAGATTTTTTAGGATACTTTAAGCATTTTTCAGATTTTTTTTTTTTTTTTTAAAAAGTCCGATTTTTTTTTTTTTTTTTTCCAATTTACTTATTTTTTTTGTAACAGCCCTCTTTATTATCATTCCCTGGACCTCCTGTGAAAATTTCAGACATTTTCGCTCAGTAGTTTCTTTGCAAACAGCGTTTCTTTTTCCCAGATTCATACAAATGTTTTTCTAATTTATTCACTGCCTCCTCTACGTCACAGCTGCTTCGGCTCTGTGTGATTCGGCTCCTTTTCGGCTCCTGTTCGGCTCATGTTCGGTTTTTTCGAAGGTTAATCCAGATGTTTTTGCTTGTTTTCAGCGTGCATTCAGTTAGTTTTCGTCAGGTTTTCGGCAGCTTTTCCCTGCAATTCGGGGACCCTGTGCTCTTTGCTGAATACACCGCAGGGTCACCGAAATGCAATCGGCAAAAGGAACCGAATTGAAGAGAACGAAAAGTCACCGAACGTGCGGTGACTTTTCGAATCTCTTTGGATAACCCTGTGCGACTTTGAAAACTTGTTTGCAAAAAACTACTGCAGAAAATGCCTGGAAAATATAAAGTTCAATGAATAATAATAAAAAGGTTTGTTACAGACAAAAATGCTATAATAAAAAAGACCGAAAAAAAAATGGCAAAAAAAAGCCTGAAAAAGGACTCATTTTTTTTTAAAAAAAAGAGAGACTTTTTGGTGCAAATTAAAAGAATAAACCGTTTGATATTTAATAAAAACGGGAATATTTTTAACATTGAAACCTATGGGATTTGCCCGATTAAACCTGCCGAATGAAACCACCGAACATCAGGGCGTTTCACTGACATTTCTCTGCTGTTCAGTGTTCTCTGAATCGATTAACCATTACTACTCTATGGGGATTCACTGCCGTCGAACAGGCACAGTATTGCGCAGGCAATTTGCCAATATTTGGTGAATTGGCAGCTTTTTAATAGCCGAGTGGCCCCGAAATTGCACCGTACGGGGAAATTCACTGCTCGGGGCAATTATGGGGCCAGTTCGGCCCTCTTTGAATAACCCCTTAAGTGCATGCTAAAATGGGAACACTAACAGGAAAAACCTGTGCCAGGTTTCCCCATAGCGTCCCCGTTTCAGCATGAGATTCTGGAACAAGCGCTATTGGCAGCCTATTCTAAAACTGTAAAATTTACGTTGCAGCATCGGTGCAGTAATTAGCGCTAGCAGGGTTATCCAAAGAGATTCGAAAAGTCACCGCACGTTCGGTGACTTTTCGTTCTCTTCAATTCGGTTCCTTTTGCCGATTGCATTTCGGTGACCCTGCGGTGTATTCAGCAAGCATCACAGGGTCCCCGAATTGCAGGGAAAACTGCCGAAAACCTGACGAAAACTAACCGAATGCACGCTGAAAACAAGCAAAAACATCTGGATTAACCTTTGAAAAAGACGAACAGGAGCCGAACAGGAGCCGAAAAGGAGCCGAATCACACAGAGCCGAAGCAGCTGTGACGTAAGAGGAGGCAGTGAATAAATTAGAAAAACCATTTGTATGAATCTGGGAAAAAGAAACGCTGTTTGCAAAGAAACTACTGAGCGAAAATGGCTGAAATTTTCACAGGAGGTCCAGGGATGATAATAAAGAGGCTGTTACAAAAAAAATAAGCAAACTGAAAAAAAAAAAAAAAAAAATCGGACTTTTAATTTTTTTTAAAAAAATTCAGAAAAATGCTTAAAGTATCCTAAAAAATCTATAAATAAAGAGACTTTTTGCTGCAGAATTTTATAATGAACGGTTTATTATTATTGAATTAAAACGGGAATATTTTAACATTGAAGTCTATGGGATTCTCCTGAATAAATTGCCGAATTAAACCCCCGAATGGCAGGACATTAGGGGAACCTTTCACTGCTGGTTTGTGTTCTCTGAATAGCCGAAGCAGTGCTTTTTGATGGGGATTTCACTGCCCTCGAACAGGGACCGACAGCCCGTATGTTCAGGCAATTCGACAGGATTTGGCGAATTGCCTGCTCTCTGGATAGCCGAATGGTCAGGAAAGGTAACCGACCCTGATTTTCAGCGTTCGGTTACCTTTCTCAAGCAATTCGAATCTCTTTGGATAACCCTGTATGACTTTGTAATACCTTACTTATCCTAATGCTAATTACTGATTGTGCCCCATGTTTAGTATAGGGAGTGTAAAGAACAGTAAGCTTGCGCAATCACCAATGCACTGTTTTTTTTTTTACCTTTTAGCATTAGTAAGGTAATTAGCTGGGCATGCGTTAACGTCACTTATCCTGACGTTAACACTTACATATCCAAATGCTAACGTTAGCGTTTGGTATGTAATCTAGCCCATCAAATTTACGCCCTGGTGATGTCCTTTGAATACATCCCACACAATACAATGGGAGTCAGTAACTGACCCATTCACTCCATTCTATGGCCATTGCCACACAATGCGAAGCGCGTGATTGGATGATACTGCGGGGGTGGGGCGTTTACGGTCTGAGTTCAGCTTTGCAGAGTTTATTAACAGAACATACTAAGCTCTTACAGTCATTGCGCATGTGACTCATCAATAAGCAATTCCTGCTAAAATGCGTTATACCATATACTTCCTCAGGAACAAACACTCTTTTTTTTTTTCTATTCCACATATATTGCTACAAAGTGCTCCATTAGTTGCCGTATCTAGGGAGCTGTATAATTAATAGAGCAAGCAGCAATCATGGAATCCGTTAAACAAATTACTCGGGGATCTTACATTGAAATAGCACATCTTCCAACTCGAGGAAATATGCTTTTTATCAATGTACACAGTCTGTGTAGACATGTGCATTAGAAAGGCACCTGAAAGCACACGTCTCTGTAAAACAGAATATTGATTAAAAAAAGTTTACTGCAGCCATCCCATCTATTATGAATCTCAATGTACCTCACTGACACAATATTAGAACATTACCTCGCTCGGTTAAGTAAGAACTAATGAGAAAGGGATACATATATATATATGATATATCAAGGACGCCTACAATGCAGTGGGAGGTAGATCAAAGGAAAAATAGATTGTTACAGCCATTCAAATGGGCTTCCTCAGTGGACAAATCAGCATCACAGAGGTTAATTAGAGACTTTATGACAATATACTCTGCATGGTATAAGACTAATCCGCTGTAGTGTTTAATTAGATTGTCAACACCGATGCCATATTGAGCAATGCTGGAGTGTAGCATTGATCAATATCCCTCAATGAAGATGATACACTTTAAGATTCCCGATGGGAAATCATATTATGTTGTCGCTGAAGTGAATCTGTGTCTGCATTCTTTTAGAAATGACTTAAAACGCACAATGAAGAATGAAACCAGAGCAGAAGGCAGTTAAACGCCACAACAGCATACCGCCTAGAGTCTAAACTCCTACGGACTACTGTATCATAATTATGGAGAATATCTAAACGATAGATGCTGTGTGTATATTCTATCCAACTCAGGTCACAAATAACAACATTTATTTACCACTGCTTATGTCAAATGCATATCATGTTTCATTATGCTTCACCGTGTTTCTACTACTATTATTATCTTACTTATATTTGGCTTAACCCCTTCGCTTCTGAGATCGAGATAACTCAGGCGCCATCTGCCTGCCAAATATGTTATTTACAGGGAATTTACGAATATTCCCAAATATTTCTTACTGTATATATAATTAAAAATGATTTTACAAAAAAAACATTGATTTCTGACAATGTCTTTTGGAAAATCACTTGGTAGTGCAGGGGTTAAAAAACTAAGATGTCAGGATGAGCTCTGTTGGATTTAAACAGAGTCTAAGGGCTCCATTCGACTTCTAATCTAGGAGTTGACATAAAGGGGGCTATTCTAAGAGCACCGAAATGTTGCCAATATTTTGGTGCTCTCTCGTTGCCCCCACTTCGGTGTATCAAAGTTCCACACCCTGCGGTGAATTCATCATTCACTGCAGGGTCCCAGGAGTGCAGGGAAAACCCGCCGGAACCACCACAAATAACACGTCGGAAAAAGCCGATGAGCTGCCGATCACAGCGCAGAGCAGCTGCCGGAAAAAGCCGTCAAGCTGATGAATGGGGTAAAAAAAAAAAATAATACAATTGAAAGCTCCAAAATTGAAACACTGTTTGCAGAAAAACTACTCAATGAAAATGCCTGGAATTAACATATAAGATCCTATGAATGATAATAAACAGGTCTGTTACAGAAAAAAGAAAAACGCTTAAAAAACAATTTGCCGGAAAAATGCCAAAAAATCCCCAAAAAAAAAAATCTATAAAGAGACTTTTCAATGCAGACTAAAATAATAAACGGTTTATTAGATACTGGCTAAAACAGGAAAATTGTTAACATTGAAGCCTATGGGATTCGCCTGAATAAACCTGACAAATGAAACCACTGAACAGCAGGGCATTTCGGCAACTTTTCTCTGCTGTTCGATGTTCTGTGAATAGATTAACCATTGCTTCTCTATAGGGGATTTCACTGCCGTCGAACAGCGACGTACTTGCTGGCAATTCACCAAAATTTGGCAAACTGCCTGCTCTCCGAATAGCCGAATGGCCAGGAAATGACATCGTACAGGGAAATTCACTGTTGGGTGCAATTTCGGGGCCAGATCAATTCTCTCTGAATAGCCCCTTAAGACTTGGCATCCCTGATGCTTCCTTTCTAGGGAAAGACTGTGGGGAAAAAGCAGGGGACAAGCAAACAATACAAAATTTATGCTGGAGCTAGGAGGATGGAGAAATTTACTTAAATGCCAGTGGAGATTAGTGAATAATTGCTATAGTTGGGTAAGAAAGAAAAAGATGATGAGTGGTAGAGGGAGACATTTGAAAACAATGGATATTTCTTACTATTAACATTTATATAGAATCAACAGTTTCTGAAGCGCTTTACAAAAAAGAATTGGAAATTAAACTAACAAAGGGCTTGATTTAATTTAGCCTCATTACTAAAATTTACTGCACTTTTGGCTGTAATTTGACCATTTTTCAGTTCTGGAGATTGAAATAATGGAATAATAGCACTTTGATTCCTGATAAAAATTCAGCTCCATTGTTGCCACTTGCCTTTCTTGGAAGATGAAAAAAAGAAAATGTCATATTATAAGTATTATTTACTTGAGGGGGGGGGTTGTGGCTAGGGAATCGGGGGCCCATAGCCACAGGGGGGTCACATTGAGATAGGATGGGCAATGTTTTGCCTACGTCCAGGACTTAGATAGCCACCCACCCAATATCCATGGCCCTGATAAACCCACCTGTCACACATGGGTGGCCTTGGTGGCATGGGCGTCCGCAGAAATTTTTCCAGGGGGGGGGATTTGAATGGCATCCATATTCTGCCCTTTTGACAATGTCATGAAGGGGACAGTCATAAAATAAAGCGTAGTAATAAAGAGGCTGCGAAACATGATGCAAGTCTAACAGAAGAATAAAGGTGTAAGTGTCTGATCTGAGTGTTGCATTTTCTAGTCTGTAACGCTATTCAATGCACCACACAAGTCACACACCCAGGATTAAGGCACTAAAGGAAGTGTTTTTTTAAGGCCATCGCTGTATACACAGAGCCAGCTCTGTATACACAAACTATGACCCCCCCCCACAGATACTGGCACACACACCAGGCTCCCCACTCCAAATATATAATATATACACACTCACCTTCCCTGCATACACATACACACACAAACATATCTCTTCTCCTCAACCCTCTCCTCTTAGATTGTAAACTCTGGAACAGGGTCCCCCCTCCTCTTAGATAGTAAACTTTGGAGCAGGGTCCCTTCTCTGCTTAGATTGTAAGCTCTTGAGCAGGGTCCTCATCCCCACTGCCCAGACAAGACCCTGCCTAGAGTGCCTGTATACTGCCAATATTGCCCTGTTCTGTACCTCATGCAAGCTCTGTGAGCTTAACACAGGCCCCCACCAGACTACTATTAATCATTTTGTGTCCCCTCCTCCCCAGACAGATAAACTAGACCTTAGACCAGGGGAATCTCATTAATAAAGACACTGGCATCAAGCTTAATAAAAATGTATTTATTTGACAATCATTACCTTTTGTCCAGCATCCCAGCCTGTGGCCCATAGGAGCAGCTGCACCTCAGCCCTGCCTCTTCCAGTGTGCAAAGTGAGTGGGAGCATGTGGTGGATTGGAGGTGGAGTGGGGAATGTGACGCTCGTACAGCCTAGTGGAGAGCCCAGGAACTGCAGCCGTACAATGAATAAATTATCATAATTTAAGCCTGCTGATCCAGGGGGGGCAAGTGCCCCCCTGGCCCCATGCTGTGGACGCCCATGCTTGGGGGGGGGACACACAGGGCAGTATTACAATGTTGGCACTAAAACGGGGACGCTAAAGGTAAAAAACCTGTTCCTGCAGGTTTCCCCTTAGTGTCCCTGTTGTAAGGGAATATATACCCCACCACTTTGAGTTCGGAAGCAGTTCCATAGGTGGAAGGTGTGGACATGTTGGTGAGGTAGCTTAGGTTTAGTGCTGTAAGGATCCCCAGACGCTCCTGAGTGAAGGAGAGCAACGTCTGCCAGTTTGAACGGAGATAACGGCTTGTGAGGCAAGTGGCAGTTGGAACAGATTTTTTTTCAGGTGGGGGAGGGGGGGGGGAGTATAACTCCTTAGCATCAGAGCGTGTTAATAACTAATGCTCTGATGGTCATTTCGAAAAATCCTTTCTTAGTGAGCACAGGGAATCGCAACACTCGAACCGCAAGTTTGTAGTGATTCCAGGCGATCAGATAACTACAGGAGACATTATATGTAACGTCTCCTGTAGTTACCTTATTGACAACAATGGATTAGCGCACGTGGATGACCAAGGTTGCTGATCCGTGCCCTTAACAATGAGCAGCCATCAGCCACTATCCAGTACAATCATAGCATTGC
Source organism: Leptobrachium leishanense (assembly GCA_009667805.1). Taxonomy (NCBI): domain Eukaryota; kingdom Metazoa; phylum Chordata; class Amphibia; order Anura; family Megophryidae; genus Leptobrachium; species Leptobrachium leishanense. Next base: position 262,306,052 of record CM019064.1, read on the forward strand.
TGTGGTTAACCAATATTAGCAACTGTTCCCTCTCCCTTCCCCTTATGGTATTATTTATTTAAACTTCTTACAGTGGCGCATGGATAGCAAAAGCTGTTAAGCCACCACTAAATTAATCATTGCGGTGCTAGGCTTAATGTCAAAAAAGTTTGTCCAAAATTATTGCATGATTAGATTTTCTTGTGAACTAATTTGTGGCTTGAATGATGTGTACGAACAGAATAGTTTTTCATTTTTGGAAGAATTGATTCAGAATAAAAATGATTTTTAGACTGAGCATAAGTCTAGTATTTTTATTGTAAGAAGAATCACGGGACAAGTTACTAGCGTTGTGGGTAAATTCACCCGTTTGCATTCGAGCTCAGGGAATCGTAGCTACACATTTTCTGTTCCCCATAAAATTTCTCAAAATTTTATAATTGCACTTCGGCACTCGACACAAAATTCTAAAAATCTAAAATAAGAATAAACACGCATTGTTAATTTTATATTTGTACTATTCCTATTTTCCATAGCGTTTAATATTTTTTAATCTATGGCTAGATCATTATATATTACAGTGTGCGTTTTAGGAGTATATATTGTACTCACCTTTTATTTTGATTGTACCTTTAATTTAAAAAATTGTATATCTTACTTTATTTATTCATTGAATTTAGAATTTTTTTTAGTTATTATGGTAGGTTGAAAGGGAGAGCTAAGTATATGTGAGAGATGTGTGTCACATAACTAAGGGTAATAGGAACATACATGAAACAATAATATTCTATGTCATTCCTTTTCCTATACACACTGCAAGGACATGACTGTATAAAGTTAGTCAGCCGGGGGGAAAAAAACAGGACATTTTGGAAACTAAGATAAATCTGAATAAAGACCAACCAAATTAAACATGAAGAAAATCTCATGGTGGGATCCAGAAGTGGTATTTTCTTTAGTAGGAAGGGAGTGTGTCAACTGCTAGTTTATAGACATGTATCCCTGGTTGATTAATTCATGTCAACCCAGTACAGCTCTGGATTCCCACGTCTCAGCATTCCACTGATTATTAGAGCATGCTGTCAGCCTGCCGTAACGGATTTCCGCACTCATGCTGATAAGGTAAATTCTAGGAGATTGTGAAAAACTGTTGTGTGATCTGAAGGGCTTCTGGCCTGCTGTAAAGACTGTGTGAGCAGCATCCCTGTATGTTAAATAACAAACATCATATGGAAAATCAGAGCTCCTAACAACCTTTGAGTGCCACTTTATCGATGCAAGACTCGTATTTGAATAAACACTCAATCCCTCTCTTTGTTGGAAAACAGGTTAGATTTGCTACATGCTACATAGGGCTTGGATTTAAAGGTCCACAGACAATAAGTGATACTGTTGCTTGGTTGTGTCACCTACTAGATGTGTAACAAATCCAAGACTACTAGGAGAGTCTAGAAGTGTCAGTCTCAAGCTTGAAGATGACAGGGTCTCTCTTCTACAAAATGGCAACACACAGAATTTATTATTTACATGTACTAAAATGATCACATCAAACCAGGCCTGACTCTTGGCAGGCGCAGGAGGTGCCCTGCAACCGGTCCTGCTCAACCACTGACCCATAGTTTGATAGGGGACGGCGCTATAATCAAACAGAATAGAAGCTGCCCAGCCATGTCAAATGCAGTCTCTTCTGAGAGAGGGCAGAAAGAACAATCAATTATTTTAAATGCATCATAGGAAAGCTTATTTAACATCTTTTTATTAATTATTATTATAGTAATTATTATTAAATGTTTTGTATAGAAAGAACGTGAAGTGTTTAGAACAATAAACTTGTAGTGACATGTTGATAATTATGAGGCTGCATCTTGATGTCTCAGCATACAAAGTACATTTTGCATTCTACAAGCATTCCAAAGAGAATTCACTCTCATTAAGTATGCAACAGCTATAAAATAAGAGGTGCATTCACTGATTAATTCCAATAAAGCAAAGTACATCTGTCCATTAAAAAACATATCAATCAGAAGTTGGACCCTTTTGACATTAAAGGGAGAGCCTGTCTTAAGCATCTTTTATAAGTGCGGACTTTAGAGAGACAGTAACGAGTGCAAAAGCAATGGAGAAAAAAAATACGATCTTTCAAAATCGTTTGAGAAAATTGAATTCTGTGACTATTAATCAATCTTGACATCTGAGCTATAATTAACTGCTAAGCAGAAGAATGAAAGAAGAACCAAATGGCTCCATGAGGAAAATGATAGATGAAAGAATTAGGACCCGTCTGAATTTATATTCTTCCTATGATTATTTGTGGACTCATAACGGAGACAGGCTATTAATATCTACAGTCATTTGTCACGACAAAAAAAAAATTAATAATTGAGTGAAACTCAGTCACACCTATGCTTTTAAAACTGCAGGTACATAAATTAACACCTAGATACGAAATATTGAATACAACTCTTTATGAATGCTGATAAGGGATATGGATGTAATTATCCAACCAACCCTATCCTGAAAACCAATAATAGAAGTCAAAATTAGCAATCTCTGCGCTCATTGGGTCACTGATCAAGAAAACATTTTCTTCAGGAAGAAAGTAAATTAATATTTTATTCATGCAGTTGAAAATAGACTTTATTCAGTTCTTAGTAAATAGCCTCAGCTTTTGTAAGTTCTGTTAATGAAGAGGTTACAGTCAAGGAATACTCCCCAGCATGCAGAACCATGCAGAACCATGTAGAAACTTGCAGAACTCAAAAGTGAAACCAGAGACGAACATAAACAAAGGCCAAGATGAGTCAAACAAAATGGATATACACAATCAAGTTACTACAGCCAGGGACACAAAAAAGAAAGGCCAATAAGAAACCGGGTCACACCCAGAGAACAAAAAAAATAGAGAGGGAAAATGCTGTTAGGTTTGCACGGAAAAAACCTCTTCAGGGCAATGAGTAAGATTGATCTGTTGGATTCTATAGCCTGGGAGTATAGCATCATTCCTGTGCATCAGTCCCTGCATCATGAAGAAGTGTCTTGGTTCAGGCATCTTCCGACTGGCAAAATTAATATAAATGACGGTAGCAGAATGTCTATCTGCAAAGTGGGATTGATGAAGTCAGAGGCAAGGAAGACTGACAAAGGCAAAGTCCAAAGCAGCAGAACCTCCTTTAATACATAATCAAAATCTACGACCCGCAGTATGAATGTGAGCCCCTGCAAATTGGTACAGAGGCACAGAAGAAGATCTGCATCATCCTGAGTGCAGGATGGATGAGGAGGAACACCTACAGTTACAAGAAATGGTTTGTATTGGCCATATTTGTGTCCTGTGTGTGTGGGAGATTAAAAGATGTGCTTGGGATCATATGACTGAATGTGATAGAACGCAAAGGACACAAATATTGTATAAAACATCAAATAACTTGTACAACAGAATTTAGGGTGTATTAAATTTCTAGCCCATGTGGACAAGAGTGATACAACACGCAGAGAAGGGATCAGGGGCCATCGGTCGTCCACTAGATTGGCATACAGGGATGGATCAAGTGATAAGCCAGTTGAAAGACATTTACTGGAAGCAGTAGCCAGAATCAGTGGAGCGCCACACCAGAAAATCCCCTCACTAATGACGATGTTGGTCGCCAAGTACCCCAATGGCAGTTTCCCCACAAAACCAAATTTGACAAAGTCAAAAAACTCTCTACATTGGAAGCAGGCCACCAACTTCCTATGTCGAAATTTGGGGCCATAGACCATGTGCCTCCATTATGGAGAAGAGGCGGCCATAACAACATACTATTGAAGAAACAATAGTTTTGGAATATGGAATTGAATACAGTATTCCCTAAGGGACTCAATGAGAGACTGTTTTATAAATCATTTGTATAGGATTAGTTGTACTTTAATAATTCTGTTTGACATCCTTTTGTACTTAGGAATCCTTTGACATCCTTTGCGCTTAGCATAGGGAATTTCTTTGGAATTTAATATAATGTAATAATCAATAGTTGGACTTGAAGCCTAGCATCCACAGTTTGGATCGCCAAGTCAATAAAATGAATCTCATTGTATCCTTCCTGGTAAAATACTTTGCAAATAAATAAATTTGGATATTCTTTATAATTCATATTGCATTATACCTGGTTCCTTATGAAAGCATTTTGTGTAGAAAGTGTAGCGCTGCTTTAAAAACTGTATTCTGGTGGATTGAATTATTATGGCCACTAGGGGGAACCAGTGTATAACAGATGGAAAGGGCCATGCTGGAATACAGAGACATTGTGGAATATGCTGGACAGAATGAACTCCATGTCCCATCACCCTTTGCGTGAGGAAAGGAAGTGGGTGGTACAGGAAGAGGAAAAAGATCAGCAGCCTTGTGCAAGGCATGGGCAGAGTGAGCGGAGCAGTGAAAGGTGGAGGACGCACGTTGGAGCGGTCAGGGATCGCAACCAGGCCGGAGTACAGATGCCGTCATACTGGTGCTGGAGATCGGGACAGTAATCGTGTTGGGACCTACCTGCACAGCGCTGGGAGGTCTGGAGGAAAAGCTGGTTCCGCAGGACCCCGCGTTAGGAGGCCACGCCGATCGATTGGGAGTGCAGGCGGTGGACCGTTTGTTCCAGTTGCAGAGATTTGGCAAGCAGGGAGCAGATTCAGTGGCACGGAATCCCAGTACAAAGCAGAGAAGATCTTTTGGTCGAGGCATCGAGTGCTGGACAGTTTCGTTCATCGGATGGGTGAGAGGCATCCCAGGCCACAGTTCCAAAACAGAAATGCACACTGCAATATTGTTTAAATTTACAGGGCCCCAATGGTGACTAGTCGAAGATTGCTCTTTTCATTCACTGGCCAGTCGAACACAGTACCCGGGTACCCTAAACTTTGTACATATATATATATATATATTGAGCTATTTTGCGGGACTTACACTTCAGAACTGAGGGGGTTAACTGTTCTTTATCCGCGTGTTTTTACCGCGTGTTTTTCCCGCATGACGCATCCTGTAATTTCATTCAACGCGCATTTATCTTTTAGTAAAGCATATAAAACTAGAAAAGCCACAAAACAGTGCTGGTGTGTAATAATTCCTAGTGCGGTGAGACTATCCCGAGGTTTATTCAGCGGCTTCTTCGGGGGTGAGCGCTACAAAAGCTTTCCAGGGTTATTCAAAGAGCACCAAAATGTCACCGACAATTCAGTATTCTCTGATTCGCTGCACTTCGGCGAGTTCAGCATTCGTTGCAGGGTCCCCAAACGCCACCGCAAACCCGCCACAAACTCGCTGGCCACCGCCGCCAACCCGCTGACCAGCCGCAGAAAAAGAACCTGACAAGCCGCCGGACAGGTAAAAAGAAAAAAATATACAAAACCATAGAAAGTGCCAAATTTGAAACGCTGTTTGCAAAAAAGCTATTGGATGAAAATGTCTGGAATTAACATATAAGGTCCTATCAATAATGATAAAAAGGTCTGTTACATTTAAAAAAAATGCCTAAAAACATCCTAAAAATAGACTTTTTACTGCAGAATATTATAATAAACGGTTTATTAGATATTGCATAAAAACGGAAATATTTTTAACATTGAAGCCTATGGGATTCACCTGAATAAACCTGCCGAATGAAACCACTGAACAGCAGCGCATTTCAACAACATTTCTCTGCTGTTCCGTGTTTTCTGAATAGATTAACCATTACTTCTGTATGGGGGATTTCACTATCGTCGAACAAGCACCGTATTTCCTGCTTTCTAAATAGCCGACTGGCCTCAAAAGTACACCGTACAGGGAAATTCTTAAGGTGCAATTTTGGGGCCAGATCGGCTGTCTCTGAGTAACCCCTTTAATATCTAAAGTTTAAATATTAGGAGATCCATTGTTTTCCCAAGTTTTCCCCCTTTTTTTAAAATTAGTAATCGTTATCTGGGAATGAGGTACTTAAGGAGGGCTTAGCTATCTGGATGGTAGTCGATAACTCACTAACCTCATTAGGGGCCCTATTACATTCTTCGCGCATACGTTTGCACCCGTGCAAAAACGCATTTATGCGAGGGGCAAAACCCTTTGCGCAGAACGTCGTATTACATAGTCAGCGCAACAAACTCGCGTATACGTCTACCGTGGGTGAACCTGCGCGAACATTGGGCGAGCTTACTGTACTTCGCGAGTCCTATACTTAACATTGTGAGCGCAAATGCGTTTGTAATACCATGCGCGTACCAGTGCACAATCTATGCGCAGTTTGTAACGCACAGCCTTTGCGCGCATAATTTTAGCAACTCCTAAAAGCTGGTGTTAATGGTAAATTCTATCAACCTGGCCGAAACCAAATACACCAGCCCAAAAAAAAAAATACGCAGCAAAGTATAGTTACACATTCTACTCATACCAAACCAATAAAATGGAGAAGTTGTGCGTGTTTTTTGATTGATGCAGCATATATGCACAGATTGACTTTGACAGACACAAAAACTTAACGTGAGACAATTGTGGTTCTTAATTCTGATTGGCTGAATCGCGAGAAAAAAACAGTCCGCACACTGATTTATGCACACAACGTTGCTGCGCGCGTGTTTTTGCGAGTCAGTTTTACGCACGTTATTTTTTGACGGATGAAAAAATGTGCGAGGATTGAAATACCAGCGTTTACGCGCGTTAACGTTTAATGCAAAAATTCACGCGTTCTGCGTGCGGTTTTGCGTGAAGAATGTAATAGGGCCCTAGGTTTTTACGTAGCAGCGTTTTGTAACTATGGTGATGACGCGATAACAGGAGTTTGATGGCACTTTGAAGTCACTCATAGGAGATGACATCTGATCGGCTTGAATGAACTGTGGGGTGGCACCTGATGTGGTAAGTGAATTTTTAATTACATAAGTGTTCATAGGTGATTAATGTATATTCTGATAAAAGTCTGCGGAGAGCAGACGGATACGTTGATTATCTAATAAAGTTGGTAGTTTTATACAAGTCCCAAGAGTGCCCCCAGTACATATCTGTACATATATGAAGAAAAGCTTCCGCGAGCTTACTATACATTGTGCATCCTATACATAACATGGGGAGAGCAATCATTAATTAGCGTGTCGATAAGTAAGGTATTACAAAGTCCTAGCAAGAATTACCGCAGGGACGCGAAAGACAAAATCTTAGCTACTCTTAAAAGCTGGTGCTAAATGATTCTGCATTTGCAAATCATTTAGCATCCCCTAAACCCCCCCCCCATTAAATCCAATACTCACCTCTCATCCCGCGGTGAGAAGGGTGGCCCGATCCGCTGCTTGTCACCGGGAGCAGAGTAAGACTGGGAACAAATAGTTCCCAGTCTCCCTCCTCGATCACTCCGCAACGTTGTGCAATCTCACAAGAGTCTTGGCCTCCAGGAGGTGATACTTGCCACGGTGCGAAAGTGCTACTGCAAGATTCCCAGTGGTTAGCGCTGCGTAACAGGGCATGGTGCCGAGACAGCGCCTGTCCCAGAATGTCGCACTAAAATGGGGAAGCCATGGTAACACCTGCAGATTTTCCCCATTAACATCTTAATTTTTTGCGCACACTAGGGAATAGGACCCTATGTCTGCACCAGTTGGACACAGGAGGACCATCCCACACCTGAAGCTCCTTCCCTATCACCATTCCTTATAAATACCAAGCACTCCCTCTCGTCAGTGTTTGATTATTCAGATACTCTGGTACCTGTGACCTGCTGTTCCTGGTGCATGTTTTTTCCTCCATTTCCTGGCCTCCTCTACATCAGATTCCCTGGCTTCCTGACTTCCACTCTGCTCCCGATCAGTTACCTACCTGCGTTCTGCACCGGATTGCCCTTTTTCCTGGACTGAACATCTGGCTACCAACTCCGGCTGTGTCTCTGACTACATATCTGAATAAGAATTGGGAGAGGTCTCCTAGAAACCTGCCATTGGGTTCCTTTTCCCCAAAATACCATGTCCCCCCTAACCGGACGCAACACATATATATGTAGATTAGGTAGGCAGTGTTAGTCCAGATGCCAAAATCATGAGTATAGCAGTCTGTAGTGATACCTTTTTTTATTGGATTAACGTTAGCTTGTATTTTAAATGTAACGTTAGTCCAATAAAAAAAAGGTATCACTACAGACTGCTATACTCGTTATTGTCACGGTTCCCAGATCCCACCACGCAGTACTTAACACCCCACACTCCACAGAACCCAGAAGCTACCAACAGAGTAGCCGTGAAAGATCTAACTGTCTGGTCCTTAGAATTGGCCAGGTAAACTAGCTAGACAGATAGCCGAGCCAGAATCAGGAATACAGAGTTCAGAATGGTCAAATGGAATAGCCGGGTCGATATCAGAGCAGTAGCGTAGTACAAGAAAATGGTCTAGGGCAACAGAAGGCAGAATAGTCAGAAACAAGCAGAGGTCAATAACGGGTTAATTCAATATAGCAGTCAGGTACAAGGAGCTCAGGTATGGATAACCACGATCTGGCAACTGCTGAGAATACACTGAGGGTTTTTAAAGACCTTCACCAGGCCACGCCCCCCACTCAAGCCGCGCCTCTTGCAACCACCTCCCTGCCTGTCTCCATTTAAACCGGGCTTTGGTCAGCGAGCAGCATCAGACATGCTGCCCTCAAGCACACAGGTAGGGCTGGAAGCTCCCAACGTTACAGTTATATACACACACATGCCTAGCTCCTAGCTGATGAGGGTCCAACAAACCCGAAACAGTGCTGTCCTAGGAGTGGCTTTGACCAGTTGCATAAACCTTATCTCTGCTACAAAGCCACGGTGGGGCATAGCATTGAATTTAGGAATCTGTGTTATAACAGACACCGGATGCATAAAAGTGAGACAGATGTCATTTGCATATCCTACCCAGAATTCCTTGCTGCATATGGGGAATGTGGCACAGGAGGTCTGGGATGCAATTCTTTGAATTGCTGTGATGTGCAAGTGGCTTCTGCAATAATAAACAACTATATATAGTTGCAGATCAAGGTTTAAACAGAACCTGCGGGTGGAGCACCTGTGACAGGGAGGGCTCTCCTCTCGTTGTGTTTTATATTATGTTGTCTCGAGATGCACCCGCACTGAAAGCGTAGTTAAGGTTGAGTGCTGCCCCTCTCGTGTATTTTGTATAATATAGGGCTGACACCCCTTTTGGGCAAGCACCCCTCCCCTGTCACAGGTGCTCCACCCGCAGGTTATATTTAAACCTTGATCTGCAGGGAGCTTCAGAAAGGACTGGGTCCACAGTAAGTTTATCCCCTAAAAGCAGTCATTAGGTTAGTATGATAGGACCTGCCAGGGGTGGAATACATTGTCGCTGTTGGCAGGCTTACGCAATCCATGGCCGTCTATTGCAAACTAAACTTCCACCATTGTTCAACAGAGCTTAGTATTGAATTTATGTAAGGGTTAAGAACTGCAATGTTTGAAGGGGTTTAAGAAATGTTTCTAAGCACTGAAAGGGTTAAATCTGGAAAAAATCTGTTTAAACGTATTTAGCTGCTGTTGTGCTTTCTTTTGTATTGTCTGGTGTGCTCTCCTCTCGTTGTGTTATATATATATATATATATATATATATATATATATTATATTTTGTGTACTCCATTCTCAATATTTGTTCCTTTATCATTTTCAAGAAAACCGATGTCAACATTGTTGCAATATTAACCCCTTAACGCCGCAGGACGTACAGTTACGTCCTGCATTAGACAGGCTTTAACGCCGCAGGTCGTAACTGTACGTCCCCGGCGTCTGCAGCCCCCCGGCGGACGATACTCACCTCCTCCGGCGGCTCCCTCACTGCTCTGACTCCCACGGAGTCAGATCGGCACTTTTGGCGCCTCCCGGTGCACTGACGTCATCGCGCCGGACGCGATGACGTCAGTTTCAGGCGTCCCCTCCCCAGCCGAAGCAGAGGAAGCGACTGGAGGGGAGGGGGGATCCTTTGGATCCCTCTATCTCCCCATCGCCGGGGGCTAGCAGCTAATGCCAGGCATCCCTGGAAAGGGCACAGCCTGGCCTTTCCAGGGATGTATGGCATTAACCCCTTGGTGGCAAAGCTGTGACCCAGCACCAATCGGTGCCATGTCATAGTCTTTTTCCGGTGGGGGCCGCCATTTTGAATGGCAGCCCCACCTCCGGAACTCCCCACGTCCACTGACGTCATCGGGCGTGGCCCGATGACGTCAGTTAACCAGGGAACCCCTAGCTGCCAAGGGATTTCCTAAGGAAATCCCGTGGTGGAGATAAAGGAGTTCAAAGAACCCCCCTATCTCATGATCGGTGACAGCTAGGGGGTCATGTGGGGTATCGTTTGAAAGGCCTGATCATGGCCTTTCGATTGATATCAAACGTGGCCATATTACTAGTAAAAGTAAAGTGTAAACATAATTTTAAAAAAAATAACATGCTTTTTTTATTTTTTTTAATGCAGCACTATTGTTCACATTTCAATTATAATGTGAACAATGATGTTTCACTAATGATTTTTTTTTTGGGGGGGGGGGGTTAGCTAAAATCACGTAATTTCTCCCCAAAAGAAAAAAAAAGGAAAAAAAAATGGGTTCCCTGTTCAAATTTTTTTAACAAGTCTACCCTATAGAATATATCCGCAAAGGCTCGGGTAATAAAATGCAAAAAAAAAAAAAAACACTTTACACACTGTGGATGATTGAAATTTTATTGAAAATTCACATTTTTTTTTTACAGTTTTGTTATAGCATTTTCGCAGGGCATGACGTATACATATAATATAATGATATATTATTAATCTGCCAAGTCTGCCGGAAAGAACGCTATATAATTTGTCTGGGTGGTACAATAATACGTGACTTAAAACCGCGTTTAAAACCGTCAAAATGAGCTCAGCAAACTTCTACTTCGAAACAGCGCCGAACTTGTAAAATTACTCCCGTCCTTAAGGGGTTAAACTGCCTGGCACACACAGAAAATATTGCGACCAATATATGTTCTAAATTGTGCAGATAAGAAATTAGATATTAAGAATAAACCAGGAGAATCACCCAAAACACACAACTGATGTGTTTTTAACAGGATCATTAGGGGTACATTGTCTTGAGAGGTCAAGGGGATCAAAGACTTTCAAATGGAATGTGTTTCCATGTGAAAGGTGCAGTTTTATCCTGAAACAACCAGGGAAATCTTAATGTATATAAATAGTTATCTTCAGCTTACTGGTTTTACTATAACACAGGCCTTACAGAGTAGCATCAGGAAAGATACCCACTTGGAGAAATCTAAGGGTCACAGAAACCAGACGTTGAGTGGAAAGGATTTGTAGCTAACTACTAAGGCTAGGGTCAAACGAACGCATTATTCGCAGCGACCGTCAAAAAGTGTGTCCGAACGCATTGACGTATTTTTTCACGGAATGCGCGAAAATGGTCATACGATGCGCATTTTCGTGCGTGATTTGTTATGGATCCAAACCAGGAAACTTTGGGTGTCTGGACGTTATGATGGCCGGACATGAGCAGCGTCTGACGTCTCCTAATCACGCACACACGTCGCTGTGCCGACGCTGCGCACTCTGTACGTCAGTACTAGCAGTTTTGCGTTCTCGAAAAAATGCGTTCGTTTGCCGCTTGCGTTGCGCGGCCGCACTTCGTATATTAGCCGTCATTGGCTGCCACTGCGGCCGTGATTAAGTGTGCCTAAACGCACGTTAAAAATGCATTAGTCTGACCCCAGCCTTAATATAACAAATTTGTGATGATAATTTTCCAATTACTGCAACTCTCCTAAAGTCATTATGAATGATGCATGGTAATTACTTCATGGTTTGCAGTGCATGTACAAACACCTGAAAATGAAAGGCCACAGGCTGCATTTCACCTTTTCCATTATTTTTTAAATTAATATTCAATTTGCTCAGGTTGCACACAAGAAATCGAAGTTCCAACACGAGGACACATTTTTCCATAATGGAAGACACTGTCATGCAAAATTATATCAACATCATTAAAAAAATTATATAAAATCACGATCAACGTTATGTTGCTTAATGCTTTTACTGCAAACTTTTGTTGAGAAACCAAAAACCAGACATCTCCCGCTTTGGAATCTTCACTTTTATTCAAAACCACTTTATCCAACGTATTTGCATTTAAGCAATCTTCTGTAATCTATCACACAATCTGTCAAGGTAGCACCAGGCGTGGGCCATGGTGGGACCCAATTGCAGGGGTTATTGAGCCCAGTAAGCAGGGTAACCCACAGTACAGTACCTTGATGGAAGTGGATACTGGGTTATGCCAGAGCGCAGTACAAATGGAGTAGGCAGAAGAGTGGTCAATAGGAGGTCCGAGGTCAGAGGATATCACAAGACGGTGGTCGGTGGGCAAAGCAGAGGGGTCTGGTACACGGTGGATAGAGGGCATATAGAATGTCTGAACAGATCAAGATATAAACCAATACTGAGGTGTTTTCACAGAGGAAGGAAAGGTCCTTTATGGACAAACAGGGGGGTGTGGTTGTGTAAGTGTTTGGTGCTTGACATAATTAAGCCCTATCAATGCTGGAGGTTTACTGCAGACATGAGGGCAGCACCTTTCCTGTAGCTGCTCCAGCAGCGGACATAATTTCTGATGAGCAGGCATGGTTCCTGACAGTACCCTCCCCATCACGGGTACACTCTGGGTGACCGAGAACTGGCAGCAGCTGGCATCAGTGGACAGGTTGCAGCGTCCATTCTCCTGATACAGGATCCAGGGTAGGTATAATAATAGTTCCTTGCACAGTATAACAGCCTGGTTCTTCAGGTGGGGGTTCTGGATGTGTACAGGGGTTATGACCTCATAGGCTCCTGGAAACAGAGGGACACTGGTAGGAGGCAGGGTCACTAGGGAACTTCGTGCCAACATAGGCAGATGGCATCAGGACAGATGTAGCCCGTGGGAGGTCCTGGGTCACTCCAACGGGGAAGTCTGTAACACCGGCCTGGAGACGGTTCTTCCTCTGTTGTCTCCGCGCCCTTGATTTAGATTTCTTCTTACAGGTCTCATCAGGTAAAAAACAACTGCGGGGAAGAATAAAGTCCACATCAGCCGTGCTAGAGATCTTGGGGGTAACAGTGTCTCTTAGGGAAGCGGCTGGATTGGCACATGGCACAGCACTGGTTGTGCCAAGGTAAGCCCTTCCTAGGCCAGGCGGTCCTTGGCTGCGCCGTGCAGTTTGTGGCAGGCTTTTAGCTTCAGAGTCATCTGTCTCCCAGTCATCGTCTGAATTTCCATGGACTGCAGGTTTCAAAGTCGCAGCGGTTGTTGGTCTGCTGGGCATGTCATACCTTGTATCGGTAGGCACACAGGTAGGCATGTAGTCCTCTTCAGCGGTGCCCCACTCATGATCAGACACCTCACCGGGTGTATCGAGGTTACTCCAAGCGCTCATATGGGGTGAGGTGGTGGCAGCCTCCACCCCTTCCTCCTTGGTAGGAAAACTGTCCCAGGTGGTACCCCTTGGTAGCGGCTCTGGATCTAAATAATAAGATAGACGGCCAAATGGCAAGAAATCACAGAACCAGTATCTTCAACTCTATGGATGGCTGGATCGTGCTGGCTAAGAGTGGTGGGAGTTGTGGTTGCACCTGGACTCTGTATACACATAACCTCCATAGGGAGTGGAGGTTCTGGTTCCACAGGTATATTTTCAAAGTCCATAGGAGGAACTGGATCAAGCTCGGGCTCCCTGGACAAGGGTATGGAGTCCTCCATATCCATGGAGCTGTCAGACTCCTCTTCAGAGCTGGACTTCGGCGACGCCGTAGTTTGGGGTACAGCTCTCCTAGGAGTGGGTCTGGGTACCAGAGGTTTTCTGGGTGCAGGTTTAGGTGGGGGTGCAGGTCTTGGAGACCTCTTGGGCACAGGAGGTTCTCTGGGTGTACCCTCTCGTGCAGCAGACCCCCTGGGGGCCGGTTTGGGAAAGGGTACGGCTTAGGTGCTGCAGGTCTCCTCGAAGCGGGCTTCACATCAGGGACTTGCTTGGAGACAGCAGTAGGCCTGGGAGCCTGCGGTCTCTTGATTGCAGGCATGGGTTCAGGTGCAGGAGCTGGCCCTTTTGGGGGTCTCACGGGACAGTCTACGAGCCAGTGCGAGGCCGCCCCACAGTACATACAGAGACCCTCCGTCAGTCTCCGGGTACGTTCCTCTGGAGTCAGTGGGCCTTTAATCCTCCTCACCGGGGGAACGTGCACCTTGCTGGGGGGGGTTTCTCAGAGTATCAGTAACAGTCCTTAAATCCTCCAGTCCTACACATAACCGGTAAAAGATGCCATCCAGGACTGATAGTAACCCCGCGGGCTCAGTTGTTGACCTCATTATTCTGTCAAGGTAGCACCAGGCGTGGGCCATGGTGGGACCCAATTGCAGGGGTTATTGAGCCCAGTAAGCAGGGTAACCCACAGTACAGTACCTTGGTGGAAGTGGATACTGGGTTATGCCAGAGCGCAGCACAAATGGAGGAGGCAGAAGAGTGGTCAATAGGAGGTCAGAGGATATCACAAGACGGTGGTCGGTGGGCAAAGCAGAGGGGTCTGGTACACGGTGGATAGAGGGCATATAGAATGTCTGAACAGATCAAGATATAAACCAATACTGAGGTGTTTTCACAGAGGAAGGAAAGGTCCTTTATGGACAAACGGGGGGGGGGGTGTTTGTGTAAGTGTTAGGGCTTAATTATGTCAAGCACCAATCAATGCTGGAGGTTTACTGCAGACATGAGGGCAGCACCTTTCCTGTGGCTGCTCCAGCAGCGGACATAATTTCTGATGAGCAGGCATGGTTCCTGACACAATCATCACAAAATAGATAAATACAAAGACAACTTTAGGGGTTATTCAAAGAGCATAGAAATGTCGCCGACATTTCAGTGCTCTCCCATTCACCACACTTCAGCGAGTTAAATTCGCCGAACCTGCAGCGAATTCAGCATTCACTGCAGGGTCCCTGAAGTGCAGCGAATCGACCTGCCGAACGCATCCTCAAACCGCTGCAAAACCACCAGAAAACTGCCGAACAAATCTAAAACCACCGAATCGATAAAAAAAAAGGAAAATCACCAAAGAACTGACGAATCCATCCGAAAAACCGCCGTGTCCAGATCCCTACGCTCTGACCCCTGGCAGCCCCTTTAAGCCCTGCACAATGTTATTCTTCTTGGGATTACGTTATACAGGTCCCTGAACTCCCTGCCTGAATGTCTGCACACATTCTGGGACCTCTGGTGAACTTCACCCTGCATAATGAGGCCTCCTTAAGAGGAAGCTACGCCCTCTACTCCAGGCTTCCTCATTGAAGTCCTGACTGTGTAGCAAAGCAGACCTGCCTCCTGAATACTCCCTGTATCGGACAATCCTCACCAAGAAACCCTAACTGGACATTTACAGCCTCAACCCACCGGTACCTTCCTCTGCTCCCTGTGCCCCACTACCTTGGATTTCTCGTGTACCAGACCACCATGCTTGGACTTAGACCACTCTATTTGCCTGCCGCCTACCAATACCCCTACTCCGGATTATTGACTATGGGGGTTATTCAGAGAGATCCGAAATGTGGACGAAATGTAACCGGACACTGAATTTCAGCGAACGGTGACCTTTCGGGGCCATTCGGCTATTCAGAGAACAGGCAATTCGCCAAATTTTGGCGAATTGCCTGCACATATGGTGCCTGTTCGGAGGCAGAGAAATCTGCCCATAGAGAATCTCCATAGAGAAGCAATGGTTCGTCTATTCAGAGACACCAAACAGCTGAGGAATGTCAGTGAAGTGCCCTTCGGTGGTTTTATTCGTCAGGTTTATTCAGGCGAATCCCATAGGCTTCAATGTTAAAAATAATCCAGTTTTAATTCAACATCTAATAAACCGTTTATTATAATATTCTGCAGTAAAAAGTCTCTTTACTTTTAGATTTTTTTAGGATCTTTTAGGCATTTTTTTGGGATTTTTTTGGCTAAATTTTTCTAAATTGTTTTTCATTTTTTTGTAACAGACCTTTTTATTATCATTCATTGGGTCTTATATGTAAATTCCAGACATTTTCGTTCAGTAGTTTTTTTGCAAGCTGCGTTTCAAATTTCAAACTTTCAAGCAAACTGGGTTTTTTTGGGGGTTTTTTCATCCCGTTCATCTGCGTGTCGGATTTTTCCGGTGGCTGCTCCACGATGTGATCAGCGGCTGCTCGGATTTTTTTGGCATGCTCGGCTTTTTTTTGCGGCGGTTTCTGCGGATTTTCGGTGAGTGTTCAGTGAGTATTCGGTGAGTGTTAGGCAAGTGTTCTGCAGGTTTGCGGTGAGTATTTCCTGCACTACGGAAGCCCTGCGGTGCTTGCTGAATACACCGCAGGGTCGGCGAACTAGGTATCGCCGAATCGCCCCCAAAGTGCGGGGAACGAAAAGTCACCGAACGTGCGGTGACTTTTCGGATCTCTCTGAATAACCCTGTAGGTGTACCCCTGTTCCTTGCTTAATACCTCAGCCAGGTATATATTTTTGAGTTTCCCCTAGTTATTGTTTCTACTGTGTCATCTCTTTTTATGCACTGTTAATTTCCCCATGTCTTCTTGTTTCTCTTAATATTCTCCCAACCTCCATCTATTGCCTTAGCCCTTTTCCTGTATCTCCTCTCTGCTTTAGTATATTCCCTAGCTCGCCCAGCCTCCTCCATTGTTTTGGTTCATGTCGGTTTGTTTCTACTTTTGCTTTGTTTAATAAATCCGGTTGTGCCCTGTAGCCTGTCTGATTGTCTGTTCACTGCATCCTGGGCTTACATCCTGCTTCCTGACACGCCAAACGCAACCTCAAACCGCAGCAAAACCGCCAAATCGATCATAATGCCCAACAAAAAGTCGCCAAATGCAACCGCCAATCCACCGATCAGACTGCCGAATCGATCTGGAAAAGCCGACCAGCTGCTGAACAGTAGTAAAAAAAAATAATCAGAAAATATTTTTTTTAAGAAAAGCAGGGAATATTTTTTACATTGCAACCTATGGGAATTGTCTGTTTAATCATATCGAATGAAACTACCGAACATCAGGTCATTTCACTGACATTTTGGCGCTGGTTGGCGTTCTCTGTATAGATTAACCATTACTTCTCTATGGGATATTACACTGCCGTCGAAGATCACTGTATTTCGCTGGCAATTCCTCAATATTTGGGGAATTGACGGCCTTTCGGCTACTCAAAAAGCTATGAAATTGCACCGTACGGGGAAATTTAGTTTGGTGCAATTTCACGGCCGATTCGGTGTTCTCTAATTTTATTTAAGCTATTCTACAGACAGAGACAAAGCTCTTATGTATATGATTATAGAACGGATGGACCTATCACTAATCTCCTGAAAAAGAGAGATACATGACACATCCCCAGTAAACATTAGTAAGCAGAGGCGGAATGTTTCCTTGGAAATATATTCTTCTTTGGAGATCAGCATTTCCTATGCACACCTGGCAGTAAATTATGGTATACTAGCAGTGATGCATCATGTTATGCCTGCACTGTGAGTTCCTAGCAGTTCCTTACAAAAAACTGCCTCTATTAAAACTAATTTATCATGCTGTACTGGCTGGATGGAGTAGAGGTAACATCACTGCAGGGGCGTACCTAGAACATTCGGCACCCGGGGCGGATCCTATATTTGGCACCCCCCCCCCCAACTTTAAAATGTAAAAATAAAAAAAATCAGACACCCTTTTTGTGTTGTTTTCAAAAATATTTTTAGTTATAGCATTCTGGCAGGACATTATGTATACATATAATAATGATATATTATGAATCTGCTGTTGGTGGATCATGTGTCCTCTGTGCTGTGCAATAAGAGTGTAGATTTTTCTTAATAATTGCTATTTTTAAGTGATTTTGCAAACTCACAACATATCAATCCTCATGCTATGAACAAAAGTACACATGTGGCTTGTTTTGTTGATGTGAGTTGTGTGTGTGTTGGGGTGGCTTGTTTTGTGTGATAGGAGTTGTGTATTGGTGGCTGGGTTGTGTGTTGTGGCTGGTGTGTGATGGGGTTGTGGGTTGGTTGGTTTTGTGTGATGGAGCTGTATGGGTGGCTGGTTTTGTGTGATGGGAGTTGTGTGTGGGTGGCTGGTTTTGTGTGATGGCAGTTTTGTGTGTGGGTGGCTGGTTTTGTGTAATGGGAGTTTTGTTTGTGGGTGGCTGGTTTTGTGTGATGGGAGTTGTGTGTATGTGCTGGGTGGCTGGTTTTGTGGATTGGAGTTGCGTGCATGTGCTAGGTGGCTGGTTTTGTGGATTGGAGTTGCTGAGCAGAGAATGGGTGTGTGTTTTGCAGGTATAAGATGCTACTATGGTATTTTTTCTTTACTTTTCCAGTTTTTTAAGACTCCCTCTTCCCTGTCCCTTTTTACCCTGGGCTGCCTATTCTCTTGTGATGCAGTGAATGCAGCCTGGCCCCCTCTATGCAGGACCTCACCAGGAGCCAGGCAGCTCAGTGACAAATTTCTGATCACTACACTGCTGGTTAAGGAAAGATCCACTTTAAACAGCAGTAAGCAGACAGGGCTTCATATTCTGATGATACCACCCCCTTTACCTGCTGTTTACTGTCATCTTCTCTCTCTCCACACAAATCACATCCCCCTCCCCTCTCCTAGAGCTGTTGCTGGGCTGGGGAGGAGCTATGGAGGGAGGAGAGGGGGATTTTTATTCTATTCTATTTTATTCCTAATGCAAATGCCCTGCTCTGCTACTCATTGTTCGAGAACACAGCTCAAAGCTGATACACAGTGACAGTGGCAGCTCCTAGTACCCCCTAATGACACCCCAATAATCACTGGTACCTGGGGTGACCCGCCCCCGCCACTCCCCTAAGTACACGACTGCTCTGTGAGATGCTCACACACAGATTTTGGTGAACTGCCAGAAAGTACAGTGCCTGTTCGAAGGCAGTGCAAATCCCCATAGAAAAGTAATGGTTAATCTATTCAAAAAAAAACAAACAGCAGAGAAATGTCAGTGAAATGCCCTGATGTTCGGAGGTTTCAATCAGCAGGTTTATTCAGGCAAACCCCATAGGTTTCAATGTTAAAAATATTCCCGTTTTTATACAATATCTAATAAACGATTTATTATTTTAATCTGCAGTAAAAAGTCTTTATTTATTGATTTTCTTTTAGTACCTTTTAGTCATTTTTCAGAATGTTTTGGGCAAAAATGTTCCCCCTTTTTTTTAATAGCGTTTTTTCTTTCTTCTGTAACAGAACTTTTTATTATCAATCATAGGACCTTATATGTAAATTCCAGACATTTTCGTTCAGTAGTTTTTTGGAAAACAGCAGGCCACCGGTTTGCGGCGGCATTCAGCGGCCGACTCCCTGCACTTTTGGGACCCTGCGGTGAATGGTGCATTCACTGCAGGGTGGGGAAATTTTATTCCCCGAAGTGCAGGGAACAACAGAACACCAAAATGTTGGCGTCATTTTGGTGCTCTGTGAATAACCCCTTTAGTGGTGAGGTTTTTTGCTGCCCCCTAGAAAGTGCCAGCCTAGGCCTTGCCTACCCAGGACATGCTTGAAAATTTGTGAAATCTCAATGCATCCTTCCTGGTAAAATACTTTGCAAAAGTTAATAAAAAAATAAAAAAAATTGTGTCACCCTAGGGGGTGGTGCCACCCGGTGCGGGCCGCCCCCCTAGGTACGCCCCTGCATCACTGCTCAATAACCGTGGAGACCCAGGCTCGAATCCCGGCCAGAGCACCTCTCCAGTAAGTGTCCTTGGGCAAGACACCTAACAGTACATACTTGCCTAACAAACAATATTGGCTGTGGAGTCCAGTCTCTACTCTTCGACCGTGGAGAAGCATGTCAAAATACCATTCAGCACATCCCTCCAATACAACTGTGGAGAAGCAAGTCTCGAGGTTACGAGAAGGGGGCTCAACCTAACCACCAGGTCACTGCTCTACAATCATGGAAAGATGACTCGATCCCACTCAGGGGAGGCCACCAGTGTGTGTGCTTGGGCAAGGCATGATATGGATGTGCCTACCTCACAAAATACTTGTACTTCTCAGATTGTAAATTCCCTCGGGAACAGGGCCCCCTGAATCAGGTCATATCATTCATGTGAGGTATTCTAATATATCAACTCATTGTACACTGATCTTGTAAAGTGCTGCGGAATTTGTGGCGATATATAAATAAAGAATAATAATAATGCCATACATTAAATACATGTAGACACAACTACCAACATAAGAATATTCTATGAACAACAAAAATGAACCCTAAGGCTGGGGTCAGATGAGCGCAGTAATTATGTTCGTGTTGCTGCACATTAGTACGTCCGTTGTAGCAGAGAATCATGACCGATGAAGCCCCACACACGAAGTACGTCCGCACGAAAGCACAACGGACGCGGCAAACAGACGCAAGTTAGCAAGACGTAAAACCGCTAGAACGGAGGTGCGGAGTACGCAGCGTCCGCAACGTCTGCATAGCTTTGTGTGTGAGTGATGGAACGTGGTCAGACGGACTGCATTTATACGTCCAGCATCTTTGACGGACAGAATGTTTTTTCATTTTAATTTATTTTCCCTGCTACATCAGTCAAAAATAACAGTGACAAAAACGGACTGTGTGGCCAGTACTGCGTCTTCCGTCAAAAAGTGCGTTCGTACTGCACGGGCGCACAGTCCGTAGAAAACGCGCTCGTCGGACCTTAGCCTTAGCAAAAAAAACAAAACATCTGATTCGATTACATTTATTTTAGGAAGTGTAATAATTAACAGGTAGCAAATTCACTATCATGTTACATCTGAACCTGTATGAGGCAAACCCTTTATAAAGTTAATTACATAAAATATATTACAGAAATAAACAAGCTTTAAACTTAAAACAAAAGAAACACAACTGACCTCACGTGCTGCTTTCTTAACAAAACACTCATCAGTGGTGCGAAATGCTCTGCACAGAGCCTCAGCGGGATCCTGGGGGAATATCTCTTGCCGAACCAAGTTCACGTGCAGATGGATTGCAGCATATATGGCAGCATCAACTCCTCCATGCCCATCAAATACAGCAAAGTATGCTTGCTCCTCCTGATCCTGTAAATTGAGAAGACCAACATAATAAGGATAAGATAACTTCATTAGGCCTCATTGCTAGGAGCCATATAATAAACCGAGCAGTAAGTATTACATTATTAAATATGTAAATGGCTAACATACATAGCAACAATAAATGCTATATATAGATTTAGGAGTTTTTTTTCAAACTCTTAAAGTGGCAGCAAGGATTCCTGTGATTTTAGTCATTAGTTGCACCAATAAAATTATTTTGGGGTACCACAATAAAACACTTGATTAGCATCATACAATGATTGAAAAAAATTGGGCATCAAACATGTCTATGCCAGACTTTTTTTTATAATCTGCTTTTATCAGAGCCATACAGGAAGCTATGTATGCAAGGTTAATGAAATGGATGAGTATATAGCATTCATTTCTGTTAGCATTGAACACTCAGTGAAAGACATTAGAAGTAAATACACATGATTGGTGAGAACAATGGGTAGGGTCTGTAGGGAACAAACAGGAGGGAGGAGGGAGGAGTCTTAGGAGTGGGGGAGGGAATAATAATAGTAAAAAATGTTTCTCGGCGCTTCAGATATTTGGCAAACCTGTCCTGTTAGTGGGACTTGAGGGCATGTACCAACGACATCCTTCTGCGACATGCGACATGCGACATCGCGCGGCAAGATGTGAACAGCTCCATTGAAATGCATTGGAGAAGCTACACAGCGCGACGTCGCGGCAAAATCCGCACGATAAATTGCACAGTGTGAACGGGGCCTTAAGGACACAAGCACCGTATCAGCTTTGCAGCTCAGAGAATTTTAATTTGGTGTGACAAATACGTACATTTTAATTTATTATAAAAAAAAAAACAAGAAAACAAATGAAGACATTTTTCAGTTCTGGCAGGAAACGTGTTCAAACTTAATTCAAAAGAAGTTTGTCTTTAGAATTTCAATTTATTTTTGGTAGTTACATTCAAGAGGGAGAAAGAAACCGTTACACAGCACAATGATTGCTTTGATTGCCAGCATAGCGTTCACTGTTTCAGGACATCACAATATGATGGTGTGACTGAGATGCCAATGTGCCCAGCAGCTCATTAACCCAGCTGATCTCTGTGCTTTAAGTTAGGGGGACTTAACCCTGTCCTCAAGTCCCCCTAACAGGCCAGATTTTGCAGATCACCTTGGGGAAACGCAGACTGAATCCTGCAATCAGCGAGCAGCAAATCATATCACCTGTGCTGTGCTTCAGATATCTGGCAAACCTGTCCTGTTAGTGGGACTTGAGGGCAGGGTTGAAAACGACTGGTTTATTTATTTATTTATAAACTATTTTACCAAGAAGGATACATTGAGATTTCTCTCATTTTCAAGAATGTCCTGGGTTTAAGAACATTGAATTTTTACAGTTGTTACAGAAATTCCAAGTAATAAATGCAAGATATTAAAAAAAATATACAGATTAACACAGAAAATAAATATATAGGAAATTATCAGGGTTATTCAAAGAGAATCGAAAAGTCACCGCACATTCGGTGACTTTTCGTTCTCTTCAATTCGGTGCGATTTGGCGATCCCATTTCAACGACCCTGCGGTGTATTCAGCAAGCACCACAGGGCCGTCGTAGTGATAGGAAAAGACGCCGTAAACCCGACGAACACTCAACGCAAAACCCGGCGAATGCACACCGAAACCCGCATAAACATCTGGATTAACCCCGCCGAATAAAATTGCTTTAAATAATTAGTTAAGAACATGTTGTCTCAAAAAATTCTAGTTTAAAATCAGTTTGAGTTAAACCATTTGCTTTCCCATCTGTCCCGCTTCCACTATACAGTGAATTTGGTAATACACTAGTTGCACAGGCCCGTGCCATATCCATTTGTTGTTGCTGAATGTGCTCAAATGCTTCTTTTTACATGCAAACGACAACCATTTATGAACAACAGTTGACCAGGTAGCTAAGGTCATGTCTATGTATAGGCAAATTAGAAAATATATGTCAAGGAGATTGGATACCCTGAAGAACTGTAATATGAGAAAGATTTATGGCTGTTATTATCGCCAGGTGGTCAGACAACCTCTTACTGTATCTAGGGATAGAGAACCATTGACCCATTATCATCCCTGAACAAGCCTGCCTGGTTTGATATAAATCAGCTTGTGATTTGCCTGTCTATTTTGCCATTTCTTACTTTCTATCAAACACCTTACTTCGGGCTATATTACATACTCTGGGCAATTGCACTCGCGAAGCGCAGTTTTTTTTCCGCGCATTGTCCAGCGTTATCGCGCGAAAATTAACGTGATATTCGGATCCGAACTCATTTTCTCATCCGTCAAAAAATAACGTTAGTAAAAAAAACACGCAAAACGAAGTGTAATACGCGCGCAGTAACGTTGCGCATGTAAATCAGTGCGCGGACTGGTTTTTTCACGGGATTCAGCCAATCAGAATTATGAACCTTAATTGACATCAATTCACCTTAATTGACTCACTAACGTTTTTGCGCCTGTCAAAATAAATCTGAGTATACATGCTGCAGCAATAAAAAAAATATGTACGAATTCACAATTTTTTTGTTTGGGTATGTGTAGAATGTGAAACTATACTGTGCTGTATTTTTTTTTTTTTTGTGCTGGTGTATTTTGTTTCGGCCAGAACGTTCAGATTTGCAGTTAACACCAGGTTTTCAAAGACGTTAAAATTATGCGCACAAACGTCGTTCATAGGAAGTTGCGCATCTATTGAAATACCCTCCGCTTAACGCATTTGCACTCACAATGTTAAGTATAGGACGCGCACAGTTCATCACGTTCGTGCAAGTCCATCCGCGTTAAACTATAACGCGCATCGCTTGTGTGAACGTTGAAATACGACGTTCTGCGCAAATGGTTTTGTCCTCGTGCAAATGCGCATTTGCGCGCGCGCAAAACCGATGCGCGAGGAATGTAGTAGGGGCCTTCATTTTTTAAATGTTTAATTGCACACTATGAAGGATGAATTATACAAAGGCAGAATTACCTGTGCTTCAAAACACTTACTGCATTTCTTGGTTGACCTATATGAAGTCAGATATTAACCACTCATTGCATTGTTAACATCTACTGCTCTGGGTTCATTTTAAATTATATCAGAAATGGGAATTATATAACCTTGAAGATCAAACTGGCTCTTTAGTCAGTATAAGAGCTTTTTTATACCCTTCATTATTTATCATCAGATAAAATAAACACCTGAGAAGAAAAATTGTTACCTATACGTTCCTCAGAAACATTGCACATAAGAATTGCTTTTATCCTTTTATGCTTTCTATTGCTATTAGACTATATTTTGAATACACATAGAAGGAGATAATTATTTCCGAGGCCTATCGCTTGTCACATCTCCTCCCAAACTGTCTGATTTAATACGTTGATTATATCTCTGTTGAAACGTGCGTGACTGATGCAGGATACTGTCAGGGTTGAAAATCACTCTGAAAAGTATAATCAGAGGCATGATTATAGGCAGAATCTGGAAAAAATGTCAAGCAAAGCAAATAAAATCCAATATAAAAGCAACCAGGCAACCAATTTCATACCAATGTATTTCTCTTTCGGTATTTAACCATTGAGTGCTTTGAAGCTTAACATTTCTGTAGCAATTTCTATTCTGGAAACAACTCAAAGGGAAGAAGTCAGTAACAAACATGTATAATCCTACTTAGAGAAGTATTCCAGATCGAAAGTAACGGGACGTTTCTAAAGTGTTACATAGATAACAGCAAATATATGCACATCAGCTCCACCGCACTCTGCGCAGACCAGGAAGTGGCTCAGCCAATTAGGAGATTGGATCATACCTTGACAAGCACAAGCTCCATCACACATGCACAATGGATGGATCAATGGGTGGTGGAAGCAAGGGGCCAGGATAACATTTGTAAGATTGAAATCTATACGAATTGCGTAAGAAGCTCCAGGACATCCGCATTTCAGAAGCCCAGAGTAGAAAAGGAGGAGCAGCTGGGCACCGAGGGAGAAAAAGACGAGTAAATCTAAAATTAAAAAAATGGCAGTAGCTGTCAAAGCATGTTGTTATAGTATAGGTGTGGATGTTAGAGTCTCTGTGTGGCTAGAAGAGTCAGGTTTTTGGGGTGTGAAAAGTGTCAGGCTGTTTGTGCGTGGAAGGGACTGATGGGGTCTGTGTGTGAGTGTAGTGTATTGGTCTCTGTGGGTGTGGGAGCGGTGTCAGGGTATGTGACACAGGGGAGTCAAGGTTTGTGTGGGTGAGGCAGAGTGCCAAGGTCTGTGTGTGTGGGGTGGAATGCCAGGTTATGTGTATGGGGGGGGGGGTCAGGGTCTTTCTATGGGTCTCTGTCAGGGTCTTCAACATTGGCTGTGCTTTTTTCTAGTGTATCTGTCTGTTAATGTTTGTGTCAGTGTCTTTGGCAGTGCCTGCATGTTGGTTTGTCATTATTTGTGCCTGTATGTGTGCTTTGCCACTGTCTGTGTTGGTGTCATTGTCAGACTCTCCGTATCTGGTTGTATACAATACTGTGCAAATGTTTTAGGCAGGTGAGAAAAAATACTGTAAAGTAAGAATGCTTTCAAGAAGATAATTATTTTTTATTCGTTAACAAAATGGAAAGTAAATGAACAGAAGAGAACACCAAATCAAATTAATATTTGGTGTGACCACCTTTGCCTGCAAATCAGCATCAATTCTTCTAGGTACACTTGCACACAGATTTTGAAGGAACTCAGCAGGTAGGTTGTTCCAAACATCTTGGAGAACTTACCACAGGTTTCCTTTGGATGTAGGCTGCCTCAAATCCTTCTGTCTCTCAAAGTAATCCCAGACAGACTCTATGATGACGCCATGAATCCTAATCAAATCTCCAACTCCATTTGCAGAAATGCAGCTCCAAAATTGCAAGGAACCTCCACCATGCTTCACTGTTGCCTACAGACACTCATTATTGTACCGCTCCACAGCCCCAAGCACTATACCAGCTTGAGACTTTGTTGCCCCTTCACTGGGGTAGGGCTCGGGGTGGTTACTGAGAGGGTTACTGAGAGCACTGACTTTCTGTTGGGTTCCCGCTGCCGCGGCTATGCATCATTTCCCGTACATTGTAATCGCTGTTGCTCTGGCCTCTGCCTACGAATCAGGGCACCTTTTGGACTGTATCATTTGAGGGTTCAGAGCTATCGAACGGTCCCACAGGCAACAGGCGTCATGCCCTAGGGATCACCCTGAAAAGAACGATATTTGAGGGTATAGGAGGCTCTCTGTAAACAACTGTTTATACTGCTTTTCTCCCTTAAATCACGGACCTATGTAAGAGTGCGCACTGTGATTTAGTAGTGAAGAGAGGAACCTATGTCCTGGGCCCACAGCCTCTTGGAGTTTGACATCCCTGTCTTAAATGAGCTTTCATTCTTTTTGAATTCAGTGTCTATACTATAATGAAGATCCCCAGAGGGCTGCTACTTCTGCGTCTGCACATCATGCTATTAAACAGCAAACGCGCACAGTGGAGCAATATACAGCAGAGTTTTGCCGTTGGGCAGGAGAGACTGGCTGGAATGAGGTGGCCCTGAAGTTCCAATACAGTCACCAGGGACTGTGCAATCAAGATAAAGATAGTCTTGCTAGAGACAGAGTACCTGATAAACTGGAAGATCTCATCTGCTTGTACATCCATATTGACAGACAGATACTTGAACACCAAAAGAGATCAATGCTCCACAGAATCTACCTGTCCCACGTTCCAACACACCGTGTATGCTACAACAATTGACCGCTCCTACTTCAAGCGATGCAGAACGTAATTCAAGCGATTCAAGCCCCTGCAAATTGGGACATTAAAGACCGTCCTGACCTCAGATGAGAAAGACATGAGGGGAACACTTGGATTGTGCTTCTATTGGCCGGTTTTGAAAGGTGACTCAGAATTACAACAAATATTAGGAAAAAAAACAAGGATAATCTTTAGAGGGGCAGGCAAGACTAGAAAACGATTGGTTAAGAGCTGCCTGAAGAAAACAACGATCCACATAATTATTGAAAGACCTAATCTACCTTATCATATACCCTTGTGGAAAATATTAAGTAGGTTATTACGTAGGTAGGACGACAAGAAATTTCAATATTAGGAACACACAGAACATCTCAACAACATCAGAAAAGGTATGGCTAACCACACGGTCCCATAACACTATAAAGAAGCTGACCAATAAAACCTGAAAGGAAAGCGATTTCTAGCCATCCAAAAGATAAGAAAGGATTGGAGAGGAGGAAACTTTATAAAGAAAATTAACCAAGAACAGATGAAATGGATATTTCAGCGTAAATCAATTACACCAAGGGGGATGAACCAGGACTTTGAGATATGTCATCTCTTGTAGAGATTTTTTAATGTGTTA
Source organism: Leptobrachium leishanense (assembly GCA_009667805.1). Classification (NCBI taxonomy): domain Eukaryota; kingdom Metazoa; phylum Chordata; class Amphibia; order Anura; family Megophryidae; genus Leptobrachium; species Leptobrachium leishanense. The sequence continues at coordinate 262,333,513 of CM019064.1, forward strand.
TTTGCTCATTCTCCGCACTTCAGAGAATCAAATTCCCCGACCCTGCGGTGAAATCAGCATTCACCACAGGGTCCCTGAAGTGCAGGGAAAAGGCGCTGAACAGATAAGAAAAATTACCGAAAATCCGCCGATAACCCGCCGACACAATCCGAAGAAAATTGGATTTATTTGAAACGACGAAGATGACCCGCTGAACGTACAGCATAAAAGCCGATGATCCGCCGAACACAGTGCCGACCAGCCGCTGAAAAAATCCAGCAAGCCGACGAATGGGGTAGAAAAAACCAAACAAACAAAAAAAAATTTAAACTTTCAAAATTTGAAACGCTGTTTTCAAAAAACTACTGGACGAAAAGGTCTGGAATTAACATATAAGGTCCTATGAATAATAAAAAAAGGTCTGTTACAGAAAGAAAGAAAAAAAACGTATTTAAAAACAAATCTGAAAAAGATTTTGCCCAAAAAATCCCTAATATATCCTTAAATAAATAAACAAAGAGACTTTCTGCTGCAAATTTTAAAAGAATAAACAGTTTAATAGATAATGAATAAAAACAGGAATATTTTTAACATTGAAAGCTATGGGATTCACCTGAACAAACCTGCGAAATGAAACCACAGAACATCAGGGCATTTCTCTGCTGTTCGGTGTTCTCTGAATAGATTAACCATTGTTTCGCTATGGGGATTTCACTGCCGTCGAACATGCACCGTATTTTGCAGGCAATTTGCCAATATTTGGTGAATTGGCAGGTTTTGAATAGCCGAATGGCACCAAAATGTAACCGTATGGGGAAATCCACCGTTCGATGCAATTTCGTAGCCAGTTCGCCTCTCTCTGAATAACCCCTTTAGACATGTGATATTTTATGCTTTATTCTTTATTTATGGTAATGGGAATACACAGGGTTATTCAAAGAGAATCGAAAGATCACCGTACGCCGTCATAGTGCAGGGAAAAGCTACCGCATACCCGACGAACACTCACCGAAACCCGCAAAAACATCTGGATTAACCCCCGCCATACACGCCAGAGAAATCCGACTAGCCGCCAATCACAGCGCAGAGCAGCCACTGGAAAAACCCGACACGCAGACAAAGGAGGTGAAAAAAACCCCACAAAAAAACAGTACGTTTGAAAGTTGGAAAATTGAAACGCTGTTTGCAAAAAAACTACTGAGCAAAAATGTCTGGAATTTACATCTAAGATCCAATGAATGATAATAAAAAGGGCTGTTACAGAAAAAAGAAAAGACGATTAAAAAAGAAGGGAAAGAAAATTTGCCAAAAAAATACCAAAAAACAGATCCTAAAAAAATCTATAAATACAGAGGGCCATATTACATTCTCTGCCCAAATGCGCTCGCACAGCGCAATTTTTTTGCGTGCAGTGTCCAGCGTTATCGCACGAAAATTAACATGATATTCGGATCCGAACGCATTTTCTCATCCGTCAAAAAATAACGTTAGTAAAAAAAATGCGCAAAACGAAGTGTAATACGCACGCAGTAACGTTGCTCATGTAAATCAGTGCGCGGACTGTTTTTTTACCGGGACTCAGCCAATCAGAATTAAGAACCTTAATTGACATCGATTCACCTTAATTGACTCACTAATGTTTTTGCGCCTGTCAGAGTAAATCTACGTATACATGCTGCAGCAATAAAAAAAATATGCACGAATTCACAATTTTTGGTTTGGGTATGTGTAGAATGTGTAACTATACTGTGCTGTATTTTTTTTTTTCGTGCTGGTGTATTTGGTTTCGGCCAGAATGTTCAGATTTGCAGTTAACGTCTTTGAAAACTTGGTGTTAAAATTATGCGCGCAAACGTCGTTCGTAGGAAGTAGTGCATCTATTGAAATACCATCCGCTTAACGCATTTGCGCTCACAATGTTAAGTATAGGACGTGCACAGTTCATCACGCTCGCGCAAGTCCATCCGCGTCAAATGATAACGTGCATCGTTTGTGCAAACGTTGAAATACGACATTCTGCGCAAATGGTTTTGTCCTTGCGCAAATGCAAATTTGCTGCGCGCAAAACCGATGCGCGAGGAATGCAATATGGCCCAGAGACTTTTTACTGCAGAATATAATATTAAACAGTTTATAAGATATTGAATTAAAACGGGAATATTTTTAACATTGAAGCCTATGGGATTCTCCTGAATAAATCTGTTGAATGAAACCACTGAACAGCAGAGCATTTCAGCAACTTTTCCCTGCTGTTTTGTGTTCTCTGAATAGACGAAGCATTGCTTCTCTATGGGGATTTCACTGCCCTTGAACAGGCACCGAACAGGCACCGTATGTGCAGGCAATTCGCCAAGATTTGGTGAACTGCCTGCTCTCGGAATAGCCGAATGGCCAGGAAAGGTAACCGTATGCTGAATTTCACTGTTCGGTTACTTTTCGGCCACAATTCGGATCTCTTTGAATAACCCTGTATATGTTCAAGCTACACATTTTGTTACAGGGTAGATCACTTTATGTTATGTAATAAATAGGGATAACCCTTCTCCCCTTCCCATGCCGGAAGCAAGTTCAGTGTTTTATACCTAGTCATATTATTCATAAAACACAATCATTCGAAACAAAAAAAAGTGAAAAATTTCATTTTTTCCATTTTTGGTTAAAAATGCAGTAACAGGTTCCCATTTAAATTTTTTCAACAATAACACCCTATAGACTATATAAACACAAAGGTTTGGATGATAAAATGTAAAAAAATTACTTTACCCGCTCTAAAGCAGGGGTCGGCACCCGGCGGTTCTGGAGCCGCATGTGGCTCTTTCACGCCCTGCTGTGGCTCCCAGGCCGGCGCTCCCACTAGGGAGCTTGCTCCTTCCTCTGGGCACAGCGTGATGGAAGATATCAGCTCGCGGTGGCTGTCCAATAGAGAGTGAAGGGAGCGGGGATAACCCCACCCCCTCAGCATGATGGACAGCCACCGCACACCAGAACAGGATGAGGATGATGGAAATGAGGTGTGTGGGGGGACCTGGGGATTATTCATTTATATATGTGGGAATGGGGAATATTATAAACAGGGGACCTGAGGATTATTCATTTATATAAGTGGGAATAAGGAATATTATGTATGGGGGACATGGGGATTATTCATTTATATATGTGGGGACCTGGGGAATATTATATATGAGGGGACCTGGGGAATAATATCTTATATATGTGGGAATGGAGGATATTATATATGGGGGACCTGGGGATTTTTTTTAAATACGTGGGAATGGGGAATATTATATATGAGGGACCTGGGGATTATTCATTCATATAAATGGGGACTTGGGGATTATTCATATATACATAGGGGACCTGGGGGTTATTAATTTACATATGTGCGGATCTGGGGATTATTATATATGAGGGGACCTGAACATTATGAATTTATACATGTGAGGACCTGGGGGTTATTAATTTATATATGTGGGAATGGGGAATATTATATACAGGGGACCTGGGGATTATTCATTTATATATGTGGGAATGGGGAATATTATATATGGGGTATCTGGGGATTATTCATTTATATATGCGGGAATGAGCAATATTATATATGAGGTATCTGGGGAGTATTCATTTATATATGCGGGAATGGGGAATATTATATATGGAGTGCCTGGGGATTATTAATTTATAAATGTGGGAACCTGGGAATTGTTATATAAACTAATAATCCCCAGGTCCCTTGTATGGGGATTTGGGGATTATTAATTTATACATGTGGGGACCTGGGGGTTATTAATTTACATATGTGAGGATCTGGCCATTATTATATATGAGGGGACCTGGGCATTATGAATTTATACATGTGGGGACCTGGGGGTTATTAATTTATATATGTGGGGACCTGGGGATTATTATTTATTTATTTATAAAGGATTTTACCAGGAAGGATACATTGAGATTTCTCTCGTTTTCAAGTATGTCCTGGGTTCAAGAACATTAAAATGTTACAGTTGGGGGGGCGTGTCTGGACGCCATGAGGAGCGGACGCATGTAAGAAGGGCTCCGGGGAGGCGCCGATAGCATCCACAAAACGCGGCAGTTTGAAGCGGCGGATCCCCGCGATTTCGGGCACATAAGGAGCCGGAGGACTGGGGGAGCGAACGATGGCCCCACCAAAAGGGTCCAGAGGCCAGGACGGCCCGGGATCGGTCTGAAAAGTTAAGGCCCTAAACATCCAAGATGGCGGCTCCCGGGAGGCGCACTCACCGAGTTCCATGGACGGCTCTGATGAAGGTATGCAAGTGCTTCCCTCAGGCTCCACACCAGCATCGGAAACCCAGATCAGAGCAATGTTGGGTGAATTGAGGGACACACTACAAAATGATTTTAAAAACATAGTGGCAGATCTTCATAAGGATATACGAGACCTGGGGGACCGTACGGATCAACTAGAGTCCAAAACCGATGACCTATGTTTGGCACACAATGAACTGGTTGACGCATTTAAAGATCTCAAAGCTTCTCATGAGAAGCAAGGGGCTAAACTGGCGGACTTAGAGGATCGCTCTCGGCGAAATAATATAAGGATCAGAGGGGTCCCCGAAACAGTGAAATCTGACGGCATTCGGGATTATATCCACCGGCTGTTCCAAACACTGCTCCCAGAGGCCACAGAGACAGACATGCAGATGGATAGAGCACACAGGGTGCCCAAACCTAAAAACCTAGCCCCCTCGGTGACTCGAGACATCCTGGTGAGAGTGCACTTCTTTCAAGTGAAGGAAAAATTGCTTGCGGAGGCCCAGAGACAGGGGTCTCTCCCTGCTCCGTATTCGGACATTCTTTTTTTTCCGGACTTGTCCGCAGCCACAATGGCTAAACGGCGTGAATTTAACCCGATCACTAAAATTCTCCGGAACCATGAGATTCAATACCGGTGGGGATTCCCGACTAAAATTCTGGTGTGGAGACAGGGAAAAATACACGTGATTACAGAACCCTTGACAGGCCTTCAAACGTTGAAGGAGTGGGCTCTTCTGGAGGAATTTACACCGCCGAGGCAGGCCCCAGCGTCGCCATCGAAGGTCTCACCAGAGTGGCATAGAGTCAACACCATGAAATGATAAGAGATCAAAGGCATTGTGGTTCATGCTGGATGAAGCTGGCCCAATACGGCAACGACATCACCTTGGGCCCGGAGTCGCGAGGGATACATAAATTGATGTGGGGGCGGCGTCTTCCTGGAGGCTCTGGCATCTGCCCTAGGCCAGGATCCGACCTCCCACCCTCCCCCCAAGGCCTTGGGGCGAGCTGTTAGGAGAACTCAGCTCAAGGAGGAAGTTCATACTGAATATGGAGGGAGTAATGAGCGCTCTCCATTTTTTCTTTTTTATTCCTTTTTCTTTTTCCTTTTTTTTCCTTTTTTCTCCTTTGCGTTTGGTTGTTTTACTTGTTTTTCCCATTTTTGTCTGGGAGAAAGTTCCTGTTATCTACCTCACTACTGACAGCGCCAGGTTGGCGAATATCGAACGCAGGCAGTTTCAAGCTCGAAAGGCAAACGCATGGCGGGACATTCCACACTGAAGGTGTTCTCAATGAACACTAAGGGACTGAACATCCCGCATAAGAGACATTCGTTATATACAGATCTCAAATCGACTTCCCCTGATGTAGTCTGCTTGCAAGAGACGCATTTTAAGAGGCAGGCACACCCACGCTTGTACTTACCACAATATACAACACAACTTCATGCTATGTCGTCAACGAAATCCAGAGGCGTGTCGATCCTGATACATAAGAGAGTGGCGTTTCAAATGCATCGTAAGGTGGTAGACCCGAATGGCAGATTCCTTTTACTGGTCTGCTCTCTCAACCACAAAGTATATACAATCGCAAACATCTACTGCCCTAATGAATCACAACGACCGTTCCTGGGCAAGGTACTGACTCGGCTGGAAGGTATCTCATCGGGCACACAGATTGTCTGCGGAGACCTAAACTTAACCATGGACATTCCTACACAGGCATCTAAAAGACAGAGAAAGGAGGGACTGCAAAACAAAGCTGTACTAGCAGGACACCGCCTTTTTGACGTCTGGAGACTGTTTCACCCGGGAGAGGTGGGTCACACCTTCTTTTCCATGGCACACAAAATTTACTCCAGAATCGACTATGTATTGGTACAAGGTGAAACGCTAAATCGCATTCGGGACTGCTCGATAGGTACTATATCGTGGTCGGACCACGCCCCAGTCACAATTGAATTGTCTGATTGTTACGATGCTCGCGGAAAGGCTCCATGGCGGCTAAACGAATCACTGCTGGCACGGGTGGATGTACGGGAGGAAATAAGCCAGGCCTTGGTGCACTATTTTAACGAGAACGGGTCCACAGAGGTACCAGTGGGAACGGTGTGGCAGGCGCATAAGGCCGTGATACGGGGAATTTTGATTAAATGGGGGTCGAGACTGAAGAGACAACACACTGAGCAGAGGCTGACACTACTGAAGGATATTGATAGGGCAGATGTTACTCATAAACAAATGCAGACTGGAGACTCGTTGACCAAAGTGACAGACTTACGCAACCAGCTAGTCGACATGGACAAAAGGGATTACTCATGGGCCATTAGACGCTTAAAGGCGAAATGTTACATTTATAGCAATAAGGCAAGCAAAATGCTGGCTAATAAACTTAGGGCGAGGGCCGGCCACTCCAGAATCTCACAGATAATGGATACGAACGGTAATTTACACTATCAACCGAGACACATAGCAGGATGTTTTGCAGACTATTATGAGGCGCTATATAATTTAGGGAGAGACGAAAGTACACATTCCCCGACCCTGCCTGACATTGTGCCATACCTGCAGAATCTTCATCTCCCCTCACTAACAGACGACATGGGCGACAGATTAACTACCCCTATAACACCAACGGAGTTATTGTCGGTGCTTCGGTCTCTGCCAGAGGGGAAGGCCCCAGGACCTGATGGGTTCACCGCTAAATATTATAAGAGCTTCGCGGATACACTGCATCCACACATGCTATCAGTTTACCAAGATATATTTACAACCGGCCACACACCGGGTGAATGGCTCAACGCACACATAATAACATTACCCAAGACTACATCCCCATCCCAATTATGCTCTCAATACAGACCGATATCATTACTAAATGTAGACACTAAACTTTATGCCAAAATACTTGCAAACAGACTGGCAGAGATCATGCCAACTCTGGTCGCGGACGACCAGGTGGGCTTCATAAAAGGCAGACAGGGGCCAGACAATACCTTGAAGACATTGACGTTAATGGAACAGGTCACTAGACAGAAACAACCAACGCTAATATTGTCTCTAGACGCCGAGAAGGCTTTTGACCGGGTCAATTGGCTATTCCTCAGACACGTACTCCTGAAATTTGGTTTCCCCGCCCCCTTCATAACTGCAATTTTCTCATTATACACTCATCCCCGAGCCAAAATAATACAGGCCGGCTTTAGTTCCAGAGACATCGCCATATCCAATGGCACGAGACAGGGGTGCCCTTTATCGCCCCTATTGTATGCGCTGGTGCTAGAACCGTTGGCGCAGGCCATTCGCCAGTCCACAGAGATTAGGGGTGTGGACGTAGGCCCCACGCAATGTAAACTGAGCTTGTTCGCAGATGACATCCTGTTAATGCTGACAGACCCGGCTACATCTATCCCCGCTTTACACACGGTCTTAGAAGACTATGGCAGAGTATCTTTTCACAAGATAAATGTAAAAAAATCACAAGCACTGCCATATCTAATACCGAGGGAGGTCATCACGCCCCTGCGTAATCTATTCCCATATGAGTGGAGAACCTCTCACCTTAAATATTTAGGGATACAGATATCCTTCTCGCAAACGGAACTATTCCAGTATAATTACAAACCACTAATCATGGAAATAGGCCGGCTTTGCCATAAATGGTCGGGATGGAGGTGTCCTGGGTGGGACGCATGGCAACAGTTAAAATGTCTTTGCTTCCGAAACCTCTCTACCTTTTCAGGGCTGTGCCAGTGCGGCTACCTAGGGGCTACCTCCAGACCCTTCAAAGGGTGCTCACAAGATTCATATGGAGAGGGAAGAGGCCGAGAGTGAGTTTAGCATTGTTGCATCAACCAGGGAACCGAGGAGGAATGGGGGTGCCAAATCTGAACCTTTATTACACGGCGACACTGCTGTCGCACACTCACCAAATTCTCCAGGGCAAAATAGGACCACAATGGGCTAGGCTAATATCAAATACCTTTCTACCGTTAGACCCAGGAGCCATACTCTGGCTCAACAAGAGTTTGCGACCAAGGCTACCGCCCATTCCCCCTCTGGCCAGCCTGCTGATTAAAATATGGGACACCAACATATCTAGGCTGACCGTATACCATCCCTTACCGTTGGCTACACCGATTTCGGCATTTAAACTATTATTGAAAGACTTTAACACAACCCCCTGGATAGCGTGTAATGTGACCAGGGTTTATCAACTGTTCTCACAAGAAGGTCTGCTCAGCTTCCCCCAATTGACATCTAGGTTCTCCCTCCCCTCTACCCTTTGGTTCTCATATAAAAGACTGCAATCCTACCTTACGACATGGGGTCTGGGGGGCAAGATCACATTGTCCACACCACCTTTATCCACATTTGAGGACAAATGTACACAGACAACGGACAGGCAAGGAATGATTTCTCTATGTTACGACAGCCTAATCCAGAATCACCCGCTTAAAAGGTGGAGGTTCCAGGTAGCGTGGGAGGGGGATGTGGGAAGAGGTTTTCGGGAGGAGGTGTGGGCAAAAAGTTTTGAGGACGATACGGGGAAGTTTCGTTGTGCAACACTGGGGGAGGCAAGAAAGAAACTGTTATATAGATGGTACTTGACGCCAGATAGAGAAAGCCGTATATCAAAGGATATACAGCCAACGTGCTGGAGATGTGGAAGAGAGAGAGGTTCGTACTTCCACATCTGGTGGACATGCCCCAAGATAGAGGTATAGTGGAGGGAAGTGGCACTCCTGAGCTCGAGGATTGTAGGTAGTACAATAGATCCCCTTCCAGAGATATTGCTCATACAAATGTTTCCCACAACATTATCCAGGCATCAGAAACAGATGTTGGCTCACATACTATCGATCGCCTCCCTCTTGGTAGCGGCGAAATGGAAATCAGAAGAGATTCCTCCTATCTCAGCTATTACATCACGTCTCGATGATTTTCACTTACTAGATAGTCTGTCCAGGACAGTGGCAGGGTCGAACCCAATTAAGAAAAACTTTTGGTTCATCTGGGATGCATATAAATTATCCTGTACTAACTAGATTGCAGGCACACGTTCGGTAAACATTTATGAAAGACCTGGACGTTTCACAACAAACAGCGAATTGATTGTTTCTCCCTAAAGCGTGCCATAATTTTTACTTAACCGTCGTTAATGAGAAGATACTGGACTTTTCCTTGTGTTTTTTTTTTTTTTTTTTTTTTTTTTTCCTCTTCCCTCTTTCTATTCTCTCTTTTCTTCTCTTGTTAAATTCTTATTGTTTTGCTCATTGTTTTATTTTTATTTGCGTTTATTATTATATTACAGTTATTGATTACGTATCTAAGTTTTGATGTTCATAACATACTCTGTTATGCCAAAGTTGACAGTCAATTCATGCAATGCTATGTACGTTGAACTGAAAACAAATAAAAACATTTTAAATTAAAAAAAAAAAAAAAGTTACAGTTGTTACAGAAATACAATGCTAATAACATGTAAGATATTAAACAAAACAAAATACAGATTTACACAGAAAATAAATATGTATGAAACAGTCATTATGTTACATGTTTACAGGTGCATTCTGTATATAGTCATTATGCTACATGTTTGACAGGTGCATTCTGTATTGAGGTATGTTAATAGGGAGCTCTTAAGGGACTTTAGACTGGGGGAAGATTTGATGGCACCTGGGAGGATATTCCATAATTGCGGTGGGTGCAGTGTAGGAAAATGAGGATCGAGCCACTTTCTTTTTGTATTGTGGTATTGCAAGTAAGGTGCTGGTCCTGGATCGGAGGTTATAGGATGAGGGAACTGCTAGGGGAAGCAGTCTATTCAGGTAGGGTGGCAGCTTCCCAGAGAAGCTCTTAAACACCAGGTTGGAAAGGTGAAGGGTGCGTCTGGATTCCAGCGACGGCCAGTTTAGCTCTTTTAACATGTCACAATGGTGGGTCATGTATTTACATTGTAGCACAAAGCGGGAGAATGAGTTATACAATGTAGTAAGTTTCTGGAGGTGCGTTTGTGGGGCCGCTTCATACACTACATCTCCATATTCAATAGCCGGCATAAGCATTTGTTGTACAATTTGGGGACCTGGGGGTTATTAATTTATATATGTGGGGACCTGGGGATTATTATTATTATTATTTGGTTGGTATGACACTGGGTGGTGGTGGCAAACCATACCATAGAGTGTCAGATATCCTTGCACTGGTCTGACTAGGGAAATAAATGAAGATGGCAATAGTAGGATATCATGGATATCCAGATGTGCAGAATACAGCCAGTAATACTTAGAAGTTACCTCCAGATTGAATAGGATATTGAAGTCTGGGATACAGACATGCTTGTCCTCCATCTTCCGACGCATGTTTTTGATAGCGTGGATGGAGGTATCAAAATACACATGTGGCTTGCGTTGCGTTGGAAAATCCTTCACCCAGCTGCAGCAGACCTCATGTAGTTTGCTGAATACTGCATGGGCTAATTTCACTGTATCGATCTCTAGAAAATAAAAATAATTTTTATTTCTTATTAACACATGAATCAGGAACAATTAAACATTTTATAAAAGCTCTTAAAATACACAGATGTTTGTGATATTAATACAGTATTTCCATAATGTTCGATTTGGAATTACATTATTTTGTTTGCTTAAAAAAAAATAAAGAATTGTAATCTATGTATTATTTTTACATTTATTAATCCTGTGTAGTTATAACTGAAATCGCATAAAACACAATCTATAGTATTCATTTTCAGTCCTTCAAAAAGGTCTGTGCAATGCATATAGATTTTTATCAAATGCATCAAAAAAATAGTAATTAATTTAACACACTACCAGAGAAAATATGTTGATTAGAATTTGTCTTATTTTAATACCACATCAAACGCTCTGATTGTATATATTGCTTTTGCGCTAGTTTAAGGAGATATTCAGATAAACAAAGTAATGTAAACAGATAAAGGCTGCCCAGAAAAAACGGTCCAACCATGGAACAATATATAAGGCAAATTTGATTTACATATGGCAGGAGACACAAATACACATTTCAAAAAGGGCATTCATAGTCATAGATGCACCTGTAAGCCACAGTAAGATTATTTTTCTTTTCAGATCCTGTTGCAAACCTGCCACCTTTCACAGGTCTGCAGTCAGGAGGGTTGGAGGCATAGCCAGTTGTGATTATGATGAAATTAAGGGGTCGTATCATCCCAGGAAATATCTGCACCAGGATGCATAACTGTGCAACCAATAAAAAAAAGGGGGTAAAGAGTGCACACACCTTGTAGAAGGCAAGACCTCGCCAACTCCACAGATGGGTATAAGAGATTGTAGTAAACAAATCAAAATTTTAGATAATCTTGAAGCGAGCGGCTGCATGTTGAAGGAGCTCCGTGATAAACACGGTTTTTAAAGTTATTTCCGCCGCTTGCTCGCACTTGAGAAACGCTCTACGGTCTCTGGGGGCACTGGGGGACTCGGTGAGTTTGCCTTACCCCCGAAATTGACGCTCCGGAGCGGATTAACCCCCGCGGCACAATCGGGGCCTAGTACTAGCGGCCATTTTAGAAGCCTGGAAGGAGATTTCTGAGACCTTTTACCGCTCTTCTTCCTTGTGCCTGCACTTTTGGTGACATGCCCACCGGTCGCTCACAGAAGCTGCAGTCCAGACAGAGGGACATTCGGGACTCCATGAGAGGTGGGTCCACTTCGAAGAGAGATGCGATCTCCTCCTCCCTCCCCCGGGCTATGGCTTTTCAGAAGATGAACAGGACCCCTGGCACTCGGGTGGTAGCTCTGCGATGACCTGGATCTCCCCACAATCTCGGACACCAGACTCCCAACCACTATCTGCAGCAGCAAAAAAAAGGGCGCAAAAGAAACGAAAAGCAGCGCTGACGGCGTCTTTGAGTGCCTCACTTACTGCTGGTGGCCTCTCTGACAGGGATTCGGCCGAGGAACACCAGCTTTCAGCCAGCAGTAGTGTGGCTTCATTACGACAGGACGTTTTGAGACCGGTGCCCAACCGCAACAAACGAGAGCGACCTCACTCGAAACCCGTATGACACAGCCTGAGGAAAGTCGGCAGGAGGAGGATGATGATCTTCCTCTTACGAAAAGAGACCTTCGGAGGATTCTGGACGAACTCCGGGAGATCCAGGGGGTGTGGAAACCTGAAGTGGCGGCAGTTCGGGAGGAGGTTGCAACAATCCGTGCGCAGGTGACAGCAGTGCAGGCGACGACCTCTACAGTGCTATCGGAACATACTCACCTGTTGGGACAGGTCGCTGGTCTAAGATCCCAGGTCGAGCTTTTGTCCCGCTCTGTGGAGATGCTGGAAACAAGACACCGCCGTCGTAACGTCAGGGTCAGAGGCATCCCGGACTCTGTGTCGTCGGATGAACTCCCAGCTTATGTGTCTCGTTTGGCCCTTCGGATGGCGGGACTCCCTCCTGACAAGCCAGATGTGATCGGATCGGTATTCAGGGTTCGGAAACCTGCGGCGCTTTCGAAGGGGACACCCCGTGATGTCGTGGTGGCCTTTCGTGACGTAGCATTTAAGGTCAAGCTTATGTCTGCTCCTGGCGCAAGAGATCCAGTGAAATTTGAGGGCTCCACGTTGGCTTTGTATCACGACCTTCCATTCCAGACTCTGCTTGCTCGCAGGCGGTTCCGTCCTGTGACTGCGGTTCTTCGTCGAAGGGGGATCCGTTATCGGTGGGGCTTGGCGGGAGCATTGGTGGTGACACATAATAATGTCCCCTACACCATCACTGATCCTGAAACCGCCTGGTCCGACCTTGAAGCGGCGGGCATCTCGCCGGACCCTCCGGAACTTCAGCCAGACTGCGACCTGAGCGATATTGTTTACCCCCCCAGCTTTTTTCTTCTCTGTTTACGTGTCACTGGTCTATAGATAAACTCTGAGTATAATTTATCAGGACAATTTATGGCATTTACGTTGATAGTCCTACATGCTTAGGTGTTTCTTTTGTGTTTTCTTCCTTCACTGAGGTTGGGACTTCTTGCTTTGTGTTTTTATTATTCCCTTATTGACCTGTTACTACTTGCATCTTACATTATCTGACTGGCTGACCGTAGTTAGTTTGGCCAGCCCTAGACGGCTGTCTTTTTCTACGTTTGATTTCGTGAATTTCTTGTTATGTATAATTCTCTAAATAAAGAATTAAAAAAAAAAAAAAAAAAAAAAAAAAAAATAATTTTTAGATAATCTTTATTAACCCTTTTACGTTGTGGTTCGTACTATACTGTCCCCACGGTGGGTGGCACTCAACTTCTCCACGGGGCGACATAGCATGCCCCGCTTGCGTCAGGCCCACCCACCAGCTGCCGGGGAACAGCCTGAACCTAGGCCCTGTAACCAATGAGGCTTGCTGCACGTCAGCTGCATAGGCGGGTCGGAGGAGGGGCCCGCCGCAGCAGCCAGAGAGCAGGGCGCACTAGTTTCCATACAATTAATTCCCCCTAACGAGATTCCTAACGTGCAGAACACAAGTTGAAAACTACGAATGGAACAAAAAAGACTCATCGGAATAACAGCACATACCCCCAGAGCAGAAGGGTCATTTTGAATAAAGAGTTAAAAGGCATCATTTCAATTCAACGCGTGTTTTGCTACCTTAAACTAGCAGCTTTGTCATTCAATAAGCCTCATGGGAAATGCAGTTTCAAAATATCTATGACAGTTGACTATTTAGTAGGTATTCCCTTACACTTGATATTTGGAAGCAGCAGGGAACTGTCATGTTTTCAATAAGAGAATCTAAAAGCTATATGATGGTCTCTGAGGAGACTATCATTTGGTAAACTCTTTAACCTCCCTGGCGTTTTTTTTTTTACATTTTCATGTCAAAAGGCACTCAATCCTTTTTTTTGCCCCCTTAGCGGTATTCCCCGAGTGTGGCTCAGGGTTAAATTCCTATTTTGGAAGCGGTAACCCCTAGCAACACTCAGGATGCCGCATCATACATCACCTCTCCCTGCGCTCCCTCGATGTCCCCGCAGTCTCCTCCAGCGATCGCGACCCTCATACTTCCTGGTTCCCTCCTCGCGAGAAGGGAATTCAGGGAAGTAAAACGCTGTGATCGCTGGAGGAGACTGCGGGGATCAGCGAGGGAGCGCAGGGAGAGGTGATGTATACAGCCCGGGTGTGTCTCGGGGTTACCGCTCTCAGTAGTGAAATTTAACCCCGAGACACACTCGGGATAACCGTCAGGGAGTTTAACAAGATAGTAGCAAGAGGGGAGTAATTTCTGCCAGATGGCTATTAGTAGAGCATTAACACCTCTCCAACGGGCACAGAGGCCAAGTAAAGTATGGGCAAGGATGCCAAGGAGGGTGAGGGCACAAAGGTAGAGGGAGCTTTGTTTACACGCCCCTATACTTGATATCTGGAAGCAGCAGGGAACTGCTGTATTTTCAACAAGGGAGTCTACAAATTTTATAGAATTTTATAGAATAAGTGTACATAAGAAAATAAAGCGAGACAAGAACATTGTGGGTGAAGCCCCCCTCCAAGTGGCTTACAGGCGCTGACAGAGAGCCTCGCAGGCTCCACCTTTGTGAGTGTGTAATTGCTACCTTCTGTTATTGCTCTGATATATTTTTTGGTACTGCGCAATTCGTTTTTGTTTTTTGTTTTTTTACTTCATAGGTTTTTGCCCTTTCCCCTACCGGTTTATTACCTAAGATGAGTATACTCTTTGCACTCCATTTTTGTCACCTGGTGTGAGTGTTTTAAGTGTCTATCCTTTTGCGCTCCCTGATTAGCCTTTTGGCAAATCTACTTTTCTAGTCTACAAATTTTGCCTAGAAAGTGACTATTAACGGATATATTTTTTATATGAAATGAATAATTAAGCTATGCTGGACCCTCTATCCTGTATAACATACTGTATATATATTTTTTAATTCTTTATTTTTTTTAATCAACACAGAGAAACCAAAAAAAGTAACAGTGTAAGATGGTCACGCAGGGTCACAAGTCTTCCACAGAAATATGTAGGAACATACAGACAATAACAGTAGACAGGAAAGTCTTCATAAAGACGTTGGCAGAAAAACAAGAAAACAGGCCGGGCACATTGCTCAAAAAATGGGTGGCCCAGCACGGGTCAAATGTGTTAAGGCGCTAATATTATACCATGAAATGAAAGAAATTCAATGATATTATACCATGAAAAGGAAGAAATTAGATTGGTAATCTACCAGAATGCAGCTCACCGTTGGGTGTATCCCTCACCCACATGTAGAAAATACAAAAACAAAAATACCGCAGTACATTTGGGAGCGCAGATGGGTCCTCCTTCAGATAACAGTCTTTGGTTTCTTAGGAATCTCCAAGTGAGTCTTTTTAGAAGATAGTCCAATACAGTCTCCGATCACATGACCAACAAGAAATGGAAAAAAAGAGAAAAAAAATAAAATAATTGGGCAATATCGTATATCACATAGGTGCAAAGCTGTATGATCATAAGGGAAAAAACTCACAAGTGTAGAGCTAGATAGCTCAATTGTATACGTAGTTGAGTCACTATGGGGGACTCCTCCCTTCAATCGTGGCGGTTCTTATTCCCTTATTCACTTCAATAGATTTCTTCACAGTGTGTATACACCAAATGACCCTCGGAAGAAAAATATATAGTGTGATACCGTAACAATAGGGAATAGGGGGAGCACTTGATGGAGAGGTACTCACATGTTCAGGAACCTCCTAATAGGTGGTTCCGTAACACCAGCGGTAGACCACTTCCCAGGGGGTCTTAGCCTCTAGCTGGATATGTTGGTGTAGTCCGGTGAGTAAACGGATGGGTACCGATGGGGCAAATGGATGGGCAAAAATGCCTAAAATATATGGACGTGAACCATATGAATACGTGGAGAGGTTTGGGTGGACAAAAATTTTTATTAAAACATTAAAATGATTAAAATAGTTGCGGGGGTCATCGAGACGCGTTTCCCTTACCAAAACCTGTAAGCTTCTTCAGTCGAATGATCCCCGCCATTATAATGGCACAATATATATAACCTCCGAGTGTTCATACCGCAACATATGGCGTGCGTTCCACCTCAAATCCTTCCACGTGCGTATCATCCAGGACACTTCTGCATGCGTTCCATCCAGAACACTTCCGCATGCGTTCCATCACTCACGTGTCCGGTTTCATAATCCTTCGAATCTTTGAACATCGATGCATTTAGATTCTTTGATGATCTCCATTCAAAAGTTTGATATATTCCAACAAAAATGATGAAGTCCATTTACCTCACTCTTACTCTTAATCGTCACCCCGTGCATATTTATGAGCCAATGTCAAGAAGAGAAAAGACATACAATAAAAAACAGGCAGAAATAGTTCATAAATATTTTATTTTCTACAGTAAAACTATAAGAGGATATCAATTTTTTATCCCCGACATATGACCTCCAAGGAAATAGATACGTTCGAACAAATGGTCCATATGGACATAAGAAAATTGGAGACTAAAAGTAAAAAGTTTCATAATAATTTAACCAAAAAGGAATATTTAGGACTTAAACAACTGCGAGAAGATGCGAACTTTCTAATCAAACCCGCAGATAAGGGGGGGGGAGTGGTAATCCTTAACATGGATCAATACCATCAAGAGATGAGTAGATTACTTGGCGATCTTAACACATATCAAAGATTACCTGGAGATCCAACTGCTCAAACAAAACAGTTATTCTTTGAGTATTTACAGCGAGGTAAGGATACAGGTATTCTCAATGATAGGGAATACCAGTACCTAAAAATGGAACATCCTCTTATACCCGTCATCTATTACTTGCCCAAATTACATAAGAACAAAATTAATCCCCCAGGCCGTTCCATAGTGTCGGGCATTAATTCGGTAACATCCAGAATTTCCGAGTACATTGATCTATTGTTACAGCCCTTAGTGGTGGGCACTCGTGCCTATCTGAAGGATACCATATCGTTACTACGTTTCCTTGAAAAAATCGAATGGAAAGACAATTATATTATGGCAACATGCGATGTGAACTCATTATACACCATAATTCCTCATGATGTGGGATGTGAAGCGATGAGATATTTTCTCTTAGACTCAGGACGATTCGAGACTGATCAGACAGAATTCATAATTGAGGGTATACGACTCATATTGAATAATAATTATTTTTGGTATAAGGGGGATTTTTATCTCCAGATAAACGGCACAGCCATGGGGACGAGGTTCGCCCCCAATTATGCCAATTTATTCATGGCCCATTGGGAAAACCAAATGGTTTGGGCTGGCCATGACTGGGGGCGTAGCCTCGTCCTATACCGAAGGTATATTGATGATGTCCTGATTGTTTGGGAGGGTAGTCACACTGATCTTGTGCAATTTATCACTCATTTGAATGCCAACTTGGTTGGCATTAAATTAGACTCTACCATTAATAAAGATAAAGTAGATTTCCTTGATCTCACCCTTTACATAGAAAATGGGAAGATATTGACTAGAACCCATTTTAAGGACATCCATGTGAATGGATACATTGATAAGAGGAGCGATCACTATCCACCTTGGCTTAACGGTATCCCTAAGGGACAAATGGTGAGGGTTCGCCGGAATTGCTCTGACGTTGAACAATATCAGTTACAATCCCAAAAACTCATCCATGAATTCGCAACCAAGGGATATCAAAAACTAACTCTTAACACTATTAAGGAAGATGTATTAAAGATGGAGAGATCAACTCTTTTGGTTAAACAACAAGAAATGAATAAAGAAAATGCTATGTCTTTCATTCTTGATTACAACATATGTAATAGGGAGATCAGGAAGTCTATAGAAAGACATTGGTCCATTTTGAGGCGAGACCCTGTTCTCAATTCAATGCTGCCTGACAAACCATCTATCATATACAGAGGTGGAAGAAGTGCAGGACGCCAACTAGTAAAAAAATCACATCATAGAAAAGAAATCAACACCTGGGAATCCATTTGGAGTACAAGCTGGTTTTTATGGATGTGGCCAATGCATTGCATGCAGGAAGACGTCGAATAAAAAGAGGACGATCCGAGAATTCGTCTCACCTAGAACCAATTCAATCTATAAAATCCAGCAGCTTATCTATTAAAATGCCCATGTGGCAAAAATTATGTGGGACAAACGTCAAGACCTCTATATGTAAGGATCAATGAACATCTGTGCAATATAACAAGGGGCTACGAAAAACACAGTGTGCCCCTTCATTTCCGGGACACACATAGCTGTAGCCTAAATAACATCAAATTTTTTGCATTAGAGGTTGTTAAACGAAATTGGAGAGGTGAGGATCTGATTAGAAAATTAATTATGACCGAAATGAGGTGGATTTATACACTTGACACTCTTTTCTCAGGCGGCTTGAACGCCGATTTTGAAATTAGCCACTTTTTGAAATAATTACAGCACACATCTTCCTCTTATAGTTTTACTGTAGAAATATTTATGAACTATTTCTGCCTGTTTTTTATTGTATGTCTTTTCTCTTCTTGACATTGGCTCATAAATATGCACGGGGTGACGATTAAGAGTAAGAGTGAGGTAAATGGACCTTTTGAATGGAGATCAGCAAAGAATCTAAATGCATCGATGTTCAAAGATTCAAAGGATTATGAAACCGGACACGTGAGTGATGGAATGCATGCGGAAGTGTTCTGGATGGAACGCATGCGGAAGTGTCCTGGATGATTCGCACGTGGAAGGATTTGAGGTGGAACGCACGCCATATGTTCCGGTATGAACACTCGGAGGTTATATATATTGTGCCATTATAATGGCGGGGATCATTCGACTGAAGAAGCTTACAGGTTTTGGTAAGGGAAACGCGTCTCGATGACCCCCGCAACCATTTTAATCATTTTAATGTTTTAATAAAAGATTTTGTCCACCCAAACCTCTCCACGTATTCATATGGTTCACGTCCATATATTTTAGGCATTTTTGCCCATCCATTTGCCCCATCGGTACCCATCCGTTTACTCACCGGACTACACCAACATATCCAGCTAGAGGCTAAGACCCCCTGGGAAGTGGTCTACCGCTGTTGTTACGGAACCACCTATTAGGAGGTTCCTGAACATGTGAGTACCTCTCCATCAAGTGCTCCCCCTATTCCCTACTGTTACGGTATCACACTATATATTTCTCTTCCGAGGGTCATTTGGTGTATACACACTGTGAAGAAATCTATTGAAGTGAATGAGGGAATAAGAACCGCCACGATTGAAGGGATGAGTCCCCCATAGTGACTCAACTACGTATACAATTGAGCTATCTAGCTCTACACTTGTGAGTTTTTTCCCTTATGATCATACAGCTTTGCACCTATGTGATATACGATATTGCCCAATTATTTATTTTTTTTCTCTCTTTTTTTCCATTTCTTGTTGGTCATGTGATCGGAGACTGTATTGGACTATCCTCTAAAAAGACTCACTTGGAGATTCCTAAGACACCAAAGACTGTTATCTGAAGGAGGACTAACACCCATCTGCGCTCCCGAATACATTGCTCAAAAAGGCCGGGGGGAGGTCACAGAGGGTCATCAGGAGAGAAAGAAAAAAAGGGAAGGTGTGGGGAATGCCCAGGAAGCTAGGTATTCTTGGCTCACCCTGACAACCCGCTGGAGGACTGGGGGCCATGGAAGAGGCCAGAGGGCCGGGAGACCTGGGGGCCAAAAGACACAGAGCCATGGTGGCCGCACCGATGGCTCACCCAGGGCAGCCCAGCGTCCTGCACACACACACAAAAAAAGGGGGGGGGAGGGATCCTTCCTGACGATACAGCAACCAAATCAAGGAAAGCCTTGGAAAACAGCCGCAAAGTCTGCTAGAAATGAGAGTGCCGGACGAAAAATCAGTTAACGAGCGGCAAAGAGTCTCAGCAATTGGGGTGAAGCAGGATAAAGAGCCCAGACAAAAAAAGGGGGGCGAACAGAACCCATCATCCTGGATCAGACACCAAACCCAGGGGGGAACCGTAGTGCTGCCACGGGACCCAGCTTGGCCAGAATAGCCTGTGCCTCCTCCAAGGTCACTGCCGAGTAAGGCGTGCCTTCGTGAGTCACAATAAGAGAGCCGGAGGACCCAGAGCATCATTGTAATACCACAGAAACTTTGTCGGGCCACCAGTGTAAGAAACGGCAAATCCCTGAAAATAGTGATGCAGTTCAAGGGATACGAGACTCTATAGGTGGGGCCAACTGTGGCAAGGATCTGGGCATGGCGGGCTACATCTCTAATAGTCACGACCACATCTTGGGGGACATCCAATGGAGCAGTGGCCACCTTCCGTATCCGCATGGCCGACAGAACCAGCGACTCTGAGGAAGCAGAGCTAGCCGGTCAAAGCTGGGCCACCAAGCCGCGGGCATAGGCGAGAAGCCTGTCAACAGACACCTCCTCTGGGATCCCCCACAAACGGAGATTCCTACGATGATGGCGAGATTCCAGAGTCAGCACCGCCGAACCAAGGCGAGAAACCTGCAGCTGGAGATCAGCAATCTTGGCATCAGAAGCCAACTGCACCACCGCCGTCTCCTGGGAGCGAACACGCACATTTGAGATCTGAGACTGCAGGGTCTCCACTGCAGCGTGCATCTCCTGCAGGTCGCTACGTCATAGGCCCCTGAAGTCATCCATAATTTTATGCAGAACCTCTACAGTGAGAAACTCGGCACGGTTCCGTTGCAGGGCAGCTCCCACTGGTGACTCCCGAGGTGTGAGTCCGAAGGTCTCATCAGAGGACTCTGAACAGGCCGGCTCCTCGCCACGACGGGGCTTTGCGCCACCGGCACGCCCAACACCCGGCGACAACCAGGAGACATCGGTCCTCCGTCTCTCCAGTCTTCCGAGATTTCTTCCCATGGAGGCAAGTATATCACCGCTCAACAGGGTCGGGACGGTGGGCACCGCAGGACCGGCCGCAAGATGGCCGCCGCACACACCAGGCTCCTAAAAGTGCTCTCAGTACCTCAAATCACCCAGCCTGCAGGCCGGAGGCAGGGCTGCCAAATTCCTGGACGCACCAAGGAGGAATCGCCGCGATCCATGCTGGGAAGCAGCCACAATTACCCCGCAGCAGCAATGGTAGTACTCCTGGAAGGCCTCAAAGATGGCAGCACAGCAAAGACCGCAGGAGGAAGCACAGGGTCCAGCCAAGCAGCAAGAGAAGCGCGGGAGAATCTTCCGAGCAGCCACCGCAGCATCCGAGCTCCAGAGGGTGGACTCCGCCAGATAAAAAGACCTAAGGACGACGGGTGGACACCAATATGAAGCCTTTTAGGACGAGTCTGCAAGGGAGCTCCGCCATATGCGTCCGATCCTCTCAGCTGTCAGCCACGCCCCCAGTATAATAAATGTATATCTGATGAGCATTTAGACCTTTCTCTTCCCCCTTACTGAATATTCGCTATTGGATAATAGACAATATAAAATCCAAGAGAATTTTTTTTTTATTGAACTACATTGCACACTAGTTTATGATACCAACTAAGACATCTGGGAATAGCCTAGTTTCTGAGCCTGCCTCATCTGACTTCCCTAAATGGTATGTATGTGTATCTCTATGTATGTGTAAGTTTTGGAGCCTGGACAGGCTGGACCTGCGCGTATTCTTGCTGTTGTTGCTTAATTCTCAATGACAGGTGCTAGAATGCAGACTGCAGAACATTGCTGTGCTGGGTGTGTCAAGTGCTACCTGAGCAGTAGGAAGACAGACCCTGTGAGGCAATGTTCTGGAGAGAGCGATCCGGCACCTGCTCTGCCTGTCACTGCAAACCAAACAGATGCTCTTGGCCAAAAATTCATAGACTGCTCCTCTCGAAACTTGAGTGTGGATCAGTCCCTGGCTAAGCCTCAAGGTTAAATATCTAGAAGGCCAAGGTTGCTGACCCCTTTTTAGTGCATTTAGTTGATCAAAGATTTAGACTGTTACTTTTATCATATTATTCAACCAGGTTTTAGCATCCATCAAGGTAAGATAGCAAGAATTATTCTACAGCCAATATGAACCACTCCAACCAAGCGTCATTCACTAACTATTTTTTTCCCTTTGAAATAACAGTGGATTAAGTTTGGAGATTCAGAGACCTACGGTTGATCTACTTAGGCCCGTGTCAGACAAACGCAGTGATCACGTCTGCGTTGCCGCACATTTTAACGTCCGTCGTAGCATAAAATTATGATCAATAGATACCCACACACGAAGTACGTCCGCATAGAAGTGCAGATGCACAACGCACGTGGCACCGGACGCAATTTAGGCAAGAACATCAAACCGCTAGGACGGATGCACAGAGTGCGCCACGTCCGCAAAGTTTTGTGTGTGAGTGATGGAACGAAGTCAGACGGACTGCATTTTTGACGTCCAGTATTTTTGACTGACAAAATGGTTTTTCATATCATGAATCAATTTTTTTCATTTTACATATATTAGGCCGGGTGCACGGGAGCGCACTCTGAGTGGAAGGAACGTTCATGAGAGTGGACCTTCCACTCGACGACCGCCTGCCCCCCTCAGCGCTGCAACCTAGCGCATCGACGGGGAGGATCTCTAGGTGGATGCATGCTACGCGCGCACTTCGTGCACACGCACAAGCGCACAGGAATGTCACCGGCCCCGTCGCAGCATCACATGGCTGCGATGGGCGCCAGTAAGTGCGTGCGCACGGGCGCACTAAGTGCGCTCGTGTGCACCCGGCCTTAATTTTATTTCCAATCTACATCAGTCAAAAAAAGTCAGTCAAAAAAAACGGACCGTGTGGTGTCTACAGTATCATCAGTCAGAAAGTACGTCAGTTGTGCACGGACGCACAGTGTCCTCAGAATGCGTTCGTCTGACATTAGACTAAGGGGAAATTACAGTGAATTCACTAGAGAACTTTCACAGTAGTTTCTTCCAATTTAGTGCAGCATACTTTTTCAGTGGGGTTTCCACCATAGTTTCCTCAGGGTTTTTTGAACATAGATGTCATTTTAGTTTGCTATATATATATATATTTTTTTTTTTTATCGGATTGTGGATTTCTCTTTAATTTTTGTTGGATTTTGTGAAATATAACCCATGGAATATATTGCAGCTAAATTGCTATAAAGAAAATTGCATAAAATTCTGTTATGTCTTCCTAAACTATTAGAGGTTCTTGTTTTGCATACTGTATAGCCTTCTCTCTAATGGTGCTTTTGAGCTAAAACTTTATGAGACCTGTGAAGGCACCCATCATAGGGCAGGCCACTAGTGCTGATGTCTGTCCTCTATTATCTCATATACCTTATTTTTGCCCACTATAATTAAACAGGGTAATCCTGATGTGAACCCCTTGCCTGAGTTGCCTAGAAAGGTATCAGCTATGAGATTCTAACAATGCCTAACATGGCTGAAACAATCATCAGAAGAGCAGCTTTTGGTACATTGGTTAGGGACACACTCTACCTAGAGGTGCCTTGATGGGGCGAGTGAGCTTGTTACCGGAACCCACCTGGTTCTTTCGGGACGAGGCCGGGCCGGCACGGACAAGGATTGACTGGACACGAGTCTCTTCAGGAAAGGCAAACTTTATTGTGACGTCACAACAGATGCTCACACAGGATTGAATCGCCAAGAGTGAGCCCCGATTTCACAGTGACATGAGGTTTTATACCCCAAATACATAATTAGGTAAATCCCAATTAGCCCACCTCCCGGTGACACTATCCCACCCCACGTGGGTCCGTACCTCCCTTAATCGAATACAAAGACATACATTGGTCATAAATTGGCAAGCTTCATGACATTCTGACACAGGAGGATTTACAATTGCTCTGGATCCTGCCTATGCCCACCTCCCTTGCGCTTGTTTATTGTTTGTTTTAGATAAGGCCTGGTCTGGTCTCACACTCCTCTTTGTCTCAGCTGCAGGCTCCTATGACCTTGATGTATCTCTTCTTCATCCTGTCACCCTGTGCCAGCAACGGCCCGGATCTTCTCTAATTTAATTGCTTTACTGCTTGTCTAAAGCATTCCTAAGATTCTATGTAAGCTTCATTCTAACTCCAACTAATATCTACCTAGTTATATTCAAGTGAACAAATATTCAGAACAAGATGGCAGCCTGGCTCAGAATGGCGACCATCTTCTGGCCTGAGTCTATTACATTCCCCCCTTGGCTCAAGTCTCAGATTCTCCTTCGGAGGCTTGTAGCCACTACACTCCACTAGTACTATCCTTGAACACTTTGTACTTTAGGGGACTCATTGTAGCTGGGAACATATCTGGTGGGATCATCAGTGGTATCTTCTCTGTTTGTGTAGGTGTCAGTGCTCTCTTGCATAGATGCCATAGACATAGCCCTATGCGGTACAGGAGTATCCCTACTACCAGGATCACCACCACCATCAGAATCATGGATCCAATCTGCGAGATAAATCTTAGAATGGATCTGAACCAATCTCTGAATGCTCCGAACCCAGCAGCAATCCGCCAAGCTGTGTTCTGCAACTGTACTACTTTCTCTTGGTGGTCCTGGATTACCTGGTAGTAATCAGGGACATCATGTGTCGTGTTCCTGATGAATGTGCAACATTTATAATGCATTGTCATCTCACACAGCCCATTCAGAGCTGCACTGATCTGTTCCAGTGCCATGTCATGTATTATTTGTACCTTTCGTATCTCTCGCAACTCCAGATTCAACAATTGAATATCCATGCTGGTCTTATTCAGAATTTCATCCATCAGACTGGCATAACTATTCATTCTTACCATCAACTCTCTTCCCCATCCAGTCCATGCTGGAAACCACGCCCATATCCGATCTTTCTTAGTGAACAGTTCTCTCTTCTGTTTCTCAAACACCAGTGGGTACCTGGGGTGTAGTGCAGTGTCTGTATCAGTGTCTTCCCCTCTTACTCTCTGGATTGGAATCAGTCTTGCCAAATAACACATTCCAGTTATTGTAGGTGGTACCCATGTGTAACACATCTTTCCACAGCACACCTGGTACCCTCCCCTTAATATAAATGGTGATAAATGTAGTGTCCCTTTTGACATTTCTAGCATCAGCCACCCCAATCGTCTCACCAAATCCATTGCACTCTGCTTACCAGTCGTTACATTCGCAATTATCAGTTCTTGGTCTCTGGTGAGTTTCTTTCTCCTGATATATATAAAATTCTCATGACCTTTCATGTCATATCTGTAAGTGTATGACGTCCAATTGAATCTACTTGAATTACACAATCCCCCCTCCTTGCCTGTTTCTCTATCTGGTCCTAATTGGAAACACCATTCTGGCGGGTACACTGGCCCTGTTATTGGGTATCCGGGAGTGAATGCCTCTGGCTTCTCTCGTGGTTCATCAAAGGCATATATTGTGATATTTCCTGACGCAAATATACTCAAATTCATTGGGATTGAAGCAAATGGTATATGGATTGTCTCTGGGTGCAGTCTACTACACACCCAACACGCAGTCTGCCCAGACTTTTTGGCATATTCATATTTAAATTTCACAAGTAAATGTCCTCGTGGGGTGATTTCTGGATCTGCATCTCGCCGGTATCTTTGCATAGCATGGTCTTCCATCACCTGCCGTGTACCATTCCAGGCTTGGGAAGTATTTGCTTCGTTGATTAACCCTGGACACCTAGGGCATGTCCCATGGGATAGTCCATAGATCAAATTTGCAGGGTACAATATCAGTACCAAAAATGCCCCAAATGTCAAAATCCCTTGGGCAATTCTTTTCACAGTCACATAAACCCAATCCCTCCCCACTGGAATTTCAAAAGTAAAAGTCATCTCTGGATGATCAAGGGTCGGGGCAGGGCCCCTAAAAATAGCCCTTGGGGTATCCCCTGGGGGATCCCTTTGCTCCTCCGTTGGTGGGTGGTCAGACATTATTGTGTCCGTCAAAACACCCACTTGTTGAGTCTTTAAGATGCTTACAACTGTGGTCTTTGTCAGCTTGTTTGTGAGACCTGAGCGGGCACCCACCGTAGAGCAGGCCATTGTGCTGTTGCTCGTTCTCAGGACCCTCACAAACACCCACCCTTGCTTCTTTGTCAGCTTTAGCCTCAATGGATTGGTCTCGTTGGTGACGACCTTCCACTCTGGTTCAGAATTGGATGCAGCTACCTTCAGTCTGGAGTGATGTATCCACGGGACCACCTCGGCAACCTTCACTGCTGTGGGGGTTGATAACAGGACAAGGTAAGGACCTCTCCATTTTGGGCCAAGTGGGTCATTTTTCCACTCCTTCACCCAAACCGAGTCACCTGGACAATACTTATGCAGTGGGGGGATATAAAAAGTGAGGTATATTATCTCCCACCCAAGTATTCAACTTTTGCATTGATTTACCCAACAATACAACCTGTTCATTTAGTTTAGTTTCTCCCAATGCCCGAAGGTCCCCCCTTAGTCCATTAATCAGAGGGGTAGGCCGTCCGAACATAAGCTCGTATGGACTTAGCTTCAATTGGGGGGTTGGCCTGCACCTAATGTGCAATAGGACTATTGGCAGCACATCCAACCAGCCTAGTGACGTCTCTTGGCACAGTTTGGACATCAAAGTTTTTAGTGTACGGTTCATTCTTTCGACTTTTCCTGAGCTTTGGGGCCTGTAAGCTGTGTGTAGCTTCCAGGTGATGCCCAACAGACGGGCGAGCTGCTGTAAACAGTTCTGTATAAAGGCTGGGCCATTATCCGACCCTATTTCTAGAGGAAGTCCATAGCGTGGTATTATTTCTTTCATTAGACTTCTCACCACTTCCGTTGTCTTCTCCATCCTTGTCGGGAAAGCTTCCACCCATCCTGTGAGGGTGCACACCATTACCAGTAGATATTTATATCCTTTGCAGGGTGGCAGCACTGTGAAGTCTATCTGCATGGATGCCATTGGCGACAACCTGATTGGTTGCTTCCCTGGAGGTTGAGATGGGCCTGTTCTTGGATTATTCTTGGCACATGTCACGCACTGCTGGGCTATTGCTTTGCAGATTACCGACATTCCTGGCACATAGAAATGTGGCTCCAGCTGTTTTCCATCATTTCCCATCCTCCATGAGTACTTGCATGAAGTGTTCTCACGATCTCAGGTGCCAATATTGCTGGCAGGACTATTTGTCCACTCTTCAACTGGAACCATCCGTCTTCTCTATATCCGCCTTGTTCCTCTGATAGCCATTTTTTCTCTTTCTCTGAGTACACAGGTGTCCATTCACTCAGTGGCGCCGGTAGGAGTGCAGCCACCACTGGTGCTGCTTTGTATCTTGCCAATTCTTCTTGGTTTCCCCAGATGAATTCTTCTTTTGGGAAATAGTATCGCCAGGCAAAGAACAGCAGATCTTGTCTCTTCTGCTTGTCTCTTACTGCTGGTACAAAGAAATTCATCACACTTTTCTTCATCCTTGGTAGCTTGTTTTTAATAAGGGTCTCTTTGAGAAAGATCCTTACCAAAGGGGCTTGATATTCTTCTGCTCCCAATTCTCCCAAGCTTAACAGCACTCGTGTGATCCTTAAGTTATTATGAGGGTTGGCTGTTAGATTGTCAAAACGTGAGGCGAAATTTTCTGCCCGTTCAACTTCGATTACTTCAATATTTTCTTCATCCTCCCCCACTATTTTTACGCCGAAGAATTTCAGCATCATTTTGTATGCTCTGCGGAGTCTTTGCTGAACTTCTGAGGTGTCAATCATTATACGTGTTTCTTGGGGGTGAAGAGGAGATGAGTAGAAATTTCGGCCTTGGGACCGTGTTGGGAAAAGCCATTGTATATAATCATGGTTTTCTTCCAGTAGCTCGTAATTGTTGTGCCACTTGTGCAGAATGGTTTCAATAAATTCGCCTTTTGGTTCAAATTTTCTCCAATTCATATAGAATTTGTAATTCGGCATGGGGAGTTGATCTTCTTGCTTGCAGAGCAGCACTTTGGATACTTGATCAAGAGAATTCAGAGGTTTAGCGGCAGCTTTTGCGGCTTGGTCAGCGCGCCTGTTGCCTTTGGGAATTTCATCATGTCCTTTTTGGTGGCCACGACAGTGCATAATACGGACAGCACTTGGTTTCCACACAGCTTCTAGAAGGGCTGCGATTTCAGCTGCATACTTTATCTGTTGTCCTGATGACGTGAGTAGTCCTCTTTCTTTGTATAGTGCACCATGTGCATGGACAGTCATAAAGGCATACTTGGAGTCGGTGTAGATATTTACTCTTTTGCCTTCAGAGATTTCCAGAGCCTTGGTCAGGGCTATTATTTCAGCCAGTTGTGCTGACATGTGTCCTGGCAAGGGGTTTGCTTTAACGATTTCTTCTGCTGAGACAACTGCATAGCCGGAGACTTTCTTCCCATCATCCATGTAGCTGCTACCATCGGTGAATAGCTGTAGATCGTATTTGTCTAGGGGTACGTCTTTCAGGTCTGGTCTACTACTGAATACTTCTTCCATGACTTGGAGGCATTCATGATTTGGATCCTCTTCACAGTCAGGCAGTAGTGTAGCTGGGTTTAAGGTAGCGATGAGGTCCAGATGAACCCGTGGATTCTCACACATCATAGCATGGTACTTCGTCATCCGGCTATTGCTGAACCAGTAACTTCCTTTTACATCAAGCAGGGCTTTGACCGCATGTGGCACCTTGACATGAAGAACCTGTCCCAGGGTCAGCTTGTCTGCTTCAGCTATCAGCATTGCGGTGGCTGCCACTGCTTTCAGGCATGGGGGTAGGCCGCAGGCCACAGGGTCAAGCTGTTTGGAGAGATAGGCCACAGGCCTAGGCCACGAGTCGAAAGTTTGGATCAGTACTCCTGTTGCAGTCTGGTTATGTTCATGCACATATAGCTGGAAAGGCTTGCTATGATCTGGCAAACCTAGTGCTGGAGCTTCCATCAGGAGAGTCTTTAATTTCAGGAAAGCTGCTGCCTGCTCTTCTTCCCAGAGAAAGGGGTCATGCTCTCCACCCTTGGTGGCTTGGTGGAGAGGTTTAGCAATATCTGCAAAATTGGGGATCCACAGACGACAGAAGCCTGCAGCTCCTAGGAATTCACAGACTTGTCTCCTTGTCTTTGGTTGGGGTATACGGCATACTGCTTCTTTCCTCTCAGCTCCCAGGGCGCGTTTAGTACCTGTTAATTGAAAACCTAGGTATTTTACACTTTGTTTGCATATTTGTGCTTTCTTTTTGGACACTCTATAACCTGCTTGGTTTAGTAGAAGCAGCAGGGCCTTTGTGGCAGAGAGACAGTCTTTTTCTGTAGGGGATGCAAGCAATAAATCATCTACATACTGTAGTAAGACAACTTTGTCTGGCTGAGCGTTGAAGGACAGGAGGTCCTGGCTGAGCGCGCAGCCGAAAATCGTGGGCGAGTTTTTGAAACCTTGAGGGAGGCGTGTCCAAGTCATCTGATGGCGCACTCCCGTAGTAGACTCCTCCCACTGAAAAGCAAAAAGGGGTTGGCTTGCCGGAGCGAGATGGATGCAAAAGACAGCGTCTTTTAAATCGAGCACCGTATAATATTTTGGATCACCAGGAATTAATGCCAATAAATTGTATGGATTAGGAACCACAGGGTGTAGGGTTACTGTGGCTTCATTGACGGCCCGTAAATCTTGGACTGGGCGGTACTCTTGTGTGCCCTCTTTCTGTACTGGCAACAGTGGTGTGTTCCACGGTGACACGCAAAATTTCAATATCCCATGATCTTTAAGTCTTTGCAAATGTGTCTGAATATTTTGCTTGGCTTTCTGTGGGATATGATATTGTCTTAGAGTCACAGGCGTTGCGCCTGGTTTCAGATCAACATACACTGGAGGAATATTTACAGCTAATCCGGGCGGGTTTTCTTCTGCCCAGACTCCAGGGATTCCCAATAGTAGTGTATATGGGTCTAGGGCGGCCGGCGGAGTTGGTGCCGTACGCCATTCTTCCTCCCGTGGCATAATTACTGCAATTTTTACAGGTTGGGTATTCTGGCTGGCTGGGTTGTACTGCCGCATAGAGCTGCCACGCTCAGGCAGGACTAATCTAGCGTGACCCCCGGGGAGAAATGTAATTTGGGCTTGCAATTTGCAAAGAATATCCCGCCCCAGGAGTTGGATGGGACATTCGGCATATACAAAAATTCATGTTCTACATTGTGCCCACCCAAACTACATTTTCGAGAAGCAAGAAAAGGGTACTTAGCAGATACCCCCATTGCTCCCATTATATCAACCTCATTTCCCATTGGGGGTGCAATTTGCTGTGTTACAACTGAATATTCGGCACCAGTATCAACCATAAAAATTTCGTCTTTGTTTCCCACTCTTACTGTGACCGTGGGCTCGTGATTACCGAGCGGGATGGGCCCAGGTCCGTGTCAATACATATCCTGCCCTTCAAATGACGTTCTCGCCAATCCCACAAACCCTGAACCGGCACGTCACTTCTTTCATACCTGCCGTTTGTTACCTGGCCATTTGAGGCTTGACCTCCCGAGGCACCAGCCTCTCCCTGTACCCCATTTTTAGCCAAAAATGCAGGACATTCGCTTTTCCAGTGACCTTCACCCTGGCACCATGAGCACTGGTTGCGCCCTAGGGGCTCCTCTCACTCTTCCCCCCTCGACCCCTTGCTCTCCCTCTGTCCGGGGCACCCCTCCCGTTTCCATTTCCCATGTAGCCGACCACACCGGTGTGCCCTTTTTGCTTCCGTATTTCTTCTAAATCCCGGTTATGGTACACTTTATTAGCAATTTCTACTAATTCACTAATACCTTTGCCTAAAAACCCATCCAATCTCTGTATTTTATTCCGTATGTCTCTTTGTGACTGACTCACAAAGGAGGAATTAACCAACCGCTGATTCTCTGCAGCCTCAGGGTCAATAGGACTATACATCCTATATGCATCTAGTAATCTCTAGAAACGCACTTGGGGTTTCTTTGAGATCTTGCACAATGTCCGCTATTTTCCCCATGTTCGTGGGTTTCTTCCCTCCCGCTTTAACACCCATCATTACCGCTGTCCGGTATGTTTGTAGATGAGCAATACCTTCATTAGTATTGTATGGCCATTTGGGATCTGTTTTGGGGTAATGTTCCTCAGCCCAGGCTTCTGGCTGGGGTTTACTATCCTCAACTGCTTGGGCAAGAAGGATTTTACGCGCGCTATTGTTTATACGGGCTCTTTCCTCGGTTGTGAACATTGTCAGCAGTAGTTGTTGACAATCTGCCCAGGTGGTGTTATGTGTTAGCATTACTGACTCTATCATACTAGCCACAGCTGCAGGATTAGTGGAGTACAGTGGTGTGTGTGTTTTCTAGTTAAATAAATCTGTCGTTGTAAATGGGACATATGTGTATTGTACTGGCCCAGGTCCTCCATTTTCCAATAAGGGACTTGTAATCACTCACAACACTCTCAGCATCCACTCACAGCACGTACTGTACCAGATACATTCAGCACAAAACAGTACATAGACAATTCTACTCTTTCTACTAGCCGAGGGCTCGCCGACCCTCCTCTTGGCTCCTTATACCCAGTTAATTGATCTCTAACTCTTGTCTGCTTGTGACTATGTGTACCCCGTTCTATAGCAACACTCCCGTCAGAAATTCCAATTTGCCTATGGGCAATACACCCACTTGGCACCACTCCCGCTGCAGCTACCGCTGGCCCCAATTGGCCCCCTTCACTACACGACGTACACACTAGCACTGACTCCAGGCTCTCAGCCCAGTCACAGGATCCCTCCTCCTTTTCTGGTCCACGTGCAACATTTCTATTTACAAACACTGACTATGACAATACTACCCCACGTGGCTACTCTATCCCTCAGATTCAGAACTACACCTTAGTCAAAATCCGATTCCCCCGGGCCCAGACACGCGCACTCTCTTCCGTCGTGCAATGTCTGTGCTGTATGCGGCAGGTTCGGTATGTCGACGAGACTGTGGCCGCGGGTCTCCTTATCCAACTATGGTCGGACGTCTTCCCTTATACCGGTATCTCAATACACATACAAACACAGAAGACACTTTACCTCTCGCCGTGCTGCTTGGTCTTTCCTCGGACTCAGTGGTGTCCCAGCTTCCCGGGCCGGGGGTCCATTTGGGACGAGACGAGGTCCACTTACAGGAAATCCTGCTTGGCGCCTGCAGATTTCAGCTCACCTTCAATGGACGCCCAACCGGCGGGATCACTCGCACCTGCAGTCAACCTCTACGGTGTCCAGCAGTCATTGCCATACCGGTAAAGGCCCAAATCCCGGACGAGCCCCCAGAAATGTTACCGGAACCCACCTGGTTCTTTCGGGACAAGGCCGGGCCGGCACGGACAAGGATTGACTGGACACGAGTCTCTTCAGGAAAGGCAAACTTTATTGTGACGTCACAACAGATGCTCACACAGGATTGAATCGCCAAGAGTGAGCCCCAATTTCACAGTGACATGAGGTTTTATACCCCGAATACATAATTAGGTACATCCCAATTAGCCCACCTCCCGGTGACACTATCCCACCCCACGTGGGTCCGTACCTCCCTTAATCGAATACAAAGACATTCCATACATTGGTCATAAATTGGCAAGCTTCATGACATTGTGACACAGGAGGATTTACAATTGCTCTGGATCCTGCCTATGCCCACCTCCCTTGCGCTTGTTTATTGTTTGTTTTAGATAAGGCCTGGTCTGGTCTCACACTCCTCTTTGTCTTAGCTGCAGGCTCCTATGACCTCGATGTAGCTCTTCTTCATCCTGTCACCCTGTGCCAGCAACGGCCCGGATCTTCTCTAATTTATTTGCTTTACTGCTTGTCTAAAGCATTCCTAAGAGTCTATGTAAGCTTCATTCTAACTCCAACTAATATCTACCTAGTTATATTCAAGTGATCCAATATTCTGAACAAGATGGCCGCCTGGCTCAGAATAACGACCATCTTCTGGCCTGAGTCTATTACAAGCTTACGCTTCAATGGTCATTTATGCAAACTAAAACCTCTGACAGTGTTTTGTTGCACATGGAAATACATAGAAACGAGCGCAGATGACCTCTTTTTTTCTTGTTATGTTTTATACATGAACTGGGTTGTTACTCCTGGCTGTTGCAGCCGCTCTGGTGAGTACAGGCGACGCCATTTTTTCTGTATGTAATTATCAGGGGTTGCCTTGGCACGCAGTTCAGCTGTGGCTACCTTTTCTAGGTGATACCAGGCTGATCTGCATTGGGTATAGTCTTTTCTGTAATGGCAACATCAAGCTAAAACCTCATGATACCTGAGCGGGAACGAACTGTGGGAAGGCCACTAGTGCTGCTGCCTAGAAAAGAAAAGGAGCAGGACTTCAAGTAGGTAACTTCAGTGAAGAGAGTTTAATGCGGGTACAGCACACCCCATACAAAAAAGCATGTGACGTTTCGACCCGAAGGTCTTAATCATACATGTAACATGCTTTTTTGTGTGGGGTGTGCTGTCCCCGAATTAAACTCTCTTCACTGAAGTTACCCACTTGAAGTCCTGCTCCTTTTCTTTTCTCGGATGTCTATGGGATTGGCGGCATCCTCCCTCGAGCGGTGACATCGTGGTCACTTGGTGTGGGCTCCCTCCTTATGGAGACCGCAGCGCTTTTGGATTAGTGCTGCTGCCTGTCCTGGCCTTGATAGGTTGTGAATATTTATCTTAATTTCATGCTGACAAATGTATTTGCTACCAAGAGTGGGTTGGCAGGGGCTTCAGAACTTGAAATGCCTACTGCAGCTCAAGGCCGAAATAGACCCCAGATAATTAGAAAATATGCCAAATGAGGTCCTTTTTGTGCATTTTGTTAAGTAGAAAGCAAAACCATATGCCTACTGCATTCATTTTGAAGTCAAATCTTATAGACCCTTTTTAAACATTATGAATGCTTACTCAAGTATTGACTTACGTATAATGCCCTCAGTTCCATCCACATGCTTTGGTAAGTAGTACACCGACAAGTCGCTCTGTATTATCTCATCCGTAGTCGCCCTCGCAACAGCAGCAGCTAAGAAGGACGGGCAGTTGCTAATGGAAAAAGACAAAATCTGATGTTAGTCACATTGTTTGAACATAATCATAAGACATTTGTTTAGCAAGATGCCTGGAACTAGAGGGCAAGGGAAAACTGGGCAAAATACAATTTATGGGTCATGCGATAGAATATAAATTCTATTACAGGTTAGCAGCTTGTTAGTCTTCTTAAGGCATATTGAGTTATAGCTTCTATTTTTTGCCTCTGCTCATCTATTTTCCTGAATATATGGAAGTCGGACCTTAACCACAAGAGGACGGTGAATTGTTATCGAAAACCTGTTTTGCACTTCAATGTTATTATGCAAATCTAATTGTGAAGAAATTGTTCTCCACTCACCGAGATCCCGCTCTGCTGCTGGTCCTTTCTTTCCTTAAGGGGACAGCATTAGATTGTATCTAATGTATGTGAATCAAGCTGCTTTAATGATATAAAGCCCTTAATGGTTTTCTAACACCTGTTTGTTTGTTTGTTGGTACTTAAGAAATCTCAGGAAACGATTCGGGACTCATACAAAGTCAGAAATGCCAATTTTAAGCGCATTATCATTTCAAAGAAAATATGAATTGAAGGGATGTAAAATTCTATTATTACGGATGTAAAATGAACATTTATTCCACATATGACTAAATAAGCAACGTTTATCACACTCCGCTACAGAGAGAACTCTGAAGTGGCAGCACTGCCTTGAAATTTATTTTGTACAAAGGTTTCCTGTAGAAATATGATCTTTGTCATAGACTGACACATACAAATATTATGGCATTCCTTGTCGCAAATTAGTGATGTGCTATAATATGATCTTATGACAAGGTTGTCACGAGGAAACTCCAGATGTCCTATGCGAACATCTTTCCTCAAAAGAAAAAAAAGATAAGTGAAAATTCTCCAATTCACCATTCTTCAGCATTACAATGATATAGGATCCAAATGGTAAACTGCTGTGGAAGGCCTGTCAAAGTCACAAACAAACAAAAAAATGAGACTGATCAGTGGAGACACAATCTCCACGTTGATATATATGGCTGCAAGTTAACCCATGGATCAGCCTAAATGGAGTTGTGGTGACCGCACTCCTTTGATAAAATCAGCAGAGGATGCAATATTTATCTATGGTGCAAACTCTAACCTATGGTCAACAATCATCAAGAGAACAATGGTAAATAAAGAGGATAACGGTAAATAAAACAAACTATAAATAAAACTGTGCAATAAGATTTTGTCTCTGATAAAAAGCATCTCCGATTAGGTTGACTTGGGCCAGAAGGTCTCAGATACAAGTCCCAAACTAAAACCATGTCAGCTACTTTTAGAATTACTTCTTCACCTGGAAGAAACCCGTTAAATATCATTGGTTGAAATGGTCCTGTCACTCAAGGAGCTGTTTGTATTTTTTGAATACCTTCCCCCATGGTAACACGTCGACTTTAAAAGTGATACCAAGAAAAGGTAATAGGTTTATATGACATCCTCTTTTCTTTGTTATGTCATCTTAGAGTAAAGCTCCTTTTCAGTTCCTGCCAGATGAAGACCCCAAAAGCTGTGTCCAAGAACACAAAACTAATGTGAACAGCGAAGCCACAATCTCCTCACTGATATAAATATGACTGCGACTTAACCTAAGGACCAGCCCAAATAGAGTTGTGGTGATCCCCACCTCCTCGCTAAAATCATCAGAGGAAATAAATGCAAATAAAAACACAGAAAATAACCAATGCGTGTCCAACACGTTTGAAAATCACACAGAATGTGAAAAGTGCAAAAACACATGCAATTCTCCAATTAAATGGCTATGTTGCCAGTTCCAATGTGCCAAACCATGACTGCGAGGCCAGCCCCCTAGTAAAGGCATACTTTAGAGAATATTGAAACTGCTCTGATCTCTGCTGCTATAAAGCTGCAGAACACCTTTAGAATGCCTACGTTTCGCCTACCACTGGATCAATGAAGATCAATGAATGAGATTCAATCCAGAACAAGCATAAGAGACAGCAAGTGTCACTTATCATTAACACGCAAAGGCAGGAAAAGAACTGTCTGTCATACAAGAAAAGTTAGCAAAAGTTCAAAAGTTAAAGGGAGTACTAATGGTGTCCCTGGGAGGAGATAGATCGTGCACGCAGTCATTGCAACTGTTGTAGCAAGTAATAATTAAATTTTAGTTCCTGCCAGATGAAGACACCAAAAGCCTTGTCCAAGAACAGAAAACTAATGTGAACAGAGTCATATAGAAGGTCGCTTATTAGAGTTGCTCCTACTCTACTTCTACATTTTCCAAAAATGTTACTGCCGCTTTATCTTCTGTCAGGTCTACTCACTAAAGTTGAAACTCAGGAGAATTGGCAGGAGAAGTGAAAAATCTAGACCAAATGGCTGGTTTGGAAAGTGAGATAAATGGGAGAATTTTTCTGCTTTGGCTATTTTGACCTAGAATTTTCAGTTCTCCTGAGTTTCACCTTTATCGAATAGACCTGTTAGTCTCTGGGTATCTGTACAGATTTAACCTGGGTGAATGTCACAAGAATAGAGAAGAATTATTGAGGGCAACATAGTTATTATGCTCTTTCACCTTTTAAATGTTACTGTTTATGTTTTTTGTTTCTTTTTGAAAAATGAGTGTGCAGGTACAGTCAATTAATTCTGATCCTTAAATAATTATGATAAAATCCGTAGATTAAAAGGAATTACCAAACTATTTAGTAAAAGATTTATTAAACCACAAAGAAGCCTGCCATAACAGCATGGAGCATCAGGGGACATGTGGGTTCAAAACATCTGGGGTGCCAAGGCTCGCTATCACAGTTTTGTGACGTCCGAGTGAGGAGCTGGTGTCTGTAAGTCATTCTGCAGGACAAAGGAACAGGAGGTGTCCATGCCACATGAGGCTGGTGTCAGATAAGCCTTTTTAAGAGCGGAAGGAACGTCCGTGAGAATGGATGTTCCTTCCACTCTGATCAGGGCCAGCCCAAGCCACTGCTCTGCCTGGAGCGATGGACAAATTGCTGCACCCCCAAAAAAAACAAAAAACATGCAACGTGTTTGAGCTTATTACAAAGCTCCACAGCAATAAAATTCAGTAATGTGCGGCGTGTATGAGCTTATCAGAGCTCCACAGCAATAAAATTTACTGGCTGCGAGCGGCGGCAAAATAACAACGTGCACAGTGAGTGTTAAATAGAGATATAACCTGTCAGTCTGGAAATTGATAGCTGTGTTTAATACAGGGGTCAGGTGTCTCAGTCTGGTAAATGACCCCTTTCTCCCCAGACAGTGTGAGTGTTATACACAGGTCTGACCTCCTTGCCTGGTACAGGTAAAGGCAGTAGTAGGTGCGACAGGGCCTCTCTCCCTGGAACCCGTTGTCACTCCCCAGCTCGTCTCCATCCACAGACTCAGCCATGGAGCCCTGAGGCTGCAGCATTCCGGATCCTGGCCAGCACCGCATTCCTGGAGAGACCAGATGTCAAGTCCCTCCCCCGGAAACAGGTCCAGCTCTAAACCTGTTCCCCGGAAACAACCAACACATTAAACGGAGCCCTCGAGATACAGACGGACGGGCATCGATATTATCCAGGGGGTCAGACAGGTCTGGAGCACCCCCATATCTCTAATTCAAGATCCGGTGTATCACTCATTGGACAGATGAAGCGGCCAGTCTCTCCCTAATAAGGGGTGGGCGAGGCCTGCTGAGAGGGGTGGGCACAGCCTGCTAGAGGGGCAGGCGCAGCTGGCTTTCTCCACGAAACACCAGCCTGCTGGAGGGCCGTGCCTTGTTCGGGCCTAGCGCTCTCCATGCCACGGCCTTTGACAGGGTGGCAAAATCTTCCCCTGACAAAGGGCTGCCTGGAGCGGCTGCTCCACCCTGCTCCATGGATGGGCCGGCCCTGACTCTGATGCCCATCTGGCCACCTCGCTGAGCGCAGTTAGTGCGCTCAGCGCTGCAAGGCTCGATCCTCCTATGGAGGATCGTGCTTTGCAGCCCTGTCAAATGTGCATCGGACACAGTACGCCTGCTGTAGCGCACGCAATTCGTGTGTGTGCTACAGTGTGTGGCCGGCCCTGTCGCAGCATCACATCGCTACTACGAGGCCGAGAGGCACATCAGTACGGGCGCACATAGTGGGCTCGTTTGACACCAGCCGAACAGTGATATGAGTTAGAATACTTAGAATGTCCTTGAAGTAGGAAGAACAATTAATGTTCTATCAGATAGGGTTCTACAAAGGTTTTATATACAGTATATAATGGGCTTGGATATTGGAAACCAAAGGCAAGCAGCATTATGTCTTCTACTACCTTATCATTACTACCTTTGCAGTAAAAAGGTTATGAAAGGGAGCAGAGATTAATTTCTCCCATTTTACCATCTTATTATTTCCATGGAGATCTAGAAGTAGCAGACAATTCATGCGTAGCAACACATTTGTGTTTCTAGCTAAATTCTAACGTATACTGGCCGTCCTTTATAAATGGGTCTATGACATTAGCACATCTCATTTCCTATACGAGCATTTGAGCTCCGTGACTTGCGTGCCGTAGGCATGAATATTCCAGTAAACGCACAGGCACAATCACAGTGAAAAGGCCTTCATTAAAATAACATGAGAAGCAATACATTTCAAATATGGAAATGTCCAAAAAAAATAAATAACACTGAAACAGATTAAGATTCGCTTAAAACCCTCTATTATTGATAAAGTGCCTGGTACAATTCACATTTCATGGCATGATACAATTTGAAAACTAATTACATTTTAAATATCTAAGCTGAAATTAGATAGATATGTCGGTATTTAGCATAATTTTGATTTTACAAACCCTTTGAACAGACCCATAACTACAGATGAAAATATTATCTTTTTTAAACCCTCCAAAATCAGAAATATAGGAATCTTATGGTATCCCAATCTCAAGGCTAATGGTCTCTTAAGGACAAACTACTAAGCTAGAGAATGGAGAAATAATATGGTAGTTTGAATGTTTCCAAGTGTAAAAGAAATATACTTTGCACACAGACTCTAGAGATGCTATGGTATTTTTAACCCCTTCACTACTAAGTGATTTTCCAAAAAACCATTGTCAGAAACCAGTGGCTTTTTGAAAAATCATTTTTAATACAATGTACAGTAATATATATATCTATTACTGTAATAACCTATTTGGCCAGTAGATGGCGCCATCTAATGCCAAATCGAGTTACAGAGGTTTTACCAGAAGATCTATTTTCTTCTACTTCTCCTGCATCAGTTGCTAACAGCTTCTGAAAGCCCGATATTTTAGAGCTTCAGCTGCCCAATTTAAAGTTTAGTTTGGACATTATGCTCAAGGGGCTAAAACATTAGGGACACCTTTTGCAGCCAAGAAGCTTATAAAATTAATTTGCAGCAAACAAATTTCATTTTCTTTTGGGCTGCAGATCAGCACATTGAGATATCTCTATCGGAGCACCAGATGGTGCCTTTGAAACCCGAGATATCTCGATATTGGTAGTGAAGGGGTTAGTCGGCCAAGAAAAAGACATTGCCAAAAGGTTCTACACTGGTCTTCTGTGGATTGTCCACATATACTTTGCAGGATTTTTCAGAGGGTGCTCATCTGTCAGAAAGCAGGATTTACACAGAATTTAGGTATTTTGAGCACTATTTGAGGATCTGGGAACCTCTGTGACTCTTTTAGCAACAGAGGCAATGGTTTACCAGAAGCTCCAGTACAAATGAAATGTAATACATGTGGTCAGAGCTGGAAGGGAATATTAGTGCTGTGGCAAAGGGGTGTTAAGCATTTGGGTTTGTGGCCTTGTTGAATTGAGAACTGTGTGCTATTATTATCTGTGAATTTCTTGGCTCACTTATATAGAACTTTGTTAAAGTAATTAATCTATTCTCACTGAACAATTTAGTTATTTGAGGTAGACCCTCCTTATTTTAAGAAAGTACAGTCTCTGAATTGTTTGACCTTCAAATTCTATGTTGCAGAATTAAACTGTCAGTGAGGCCCAAAAATACCCATAAATCTGTCACAGAAAAATAAACTTGGTATTGAGAATTTGGTTGTGAGGAGAAGGTGGCTCTAATAATGGATTGGTTTGTAAAACGTGTTCATAGTACTGTTCTTTACAAAAGGGTTTCTCAACTCCAGTCCTCGGGACTTACTACATGCCAGATTTTGCAGATCACCTTGGGGGAAACGCAGCTGAATCCTGCAATCAGTGAGCAGCAAATCATATCACCTGTGCTGTGCTTCAGATATCTGGAAAACCTGGCCTGTTAGTGGGTCCCGAGGACTGGAGTTGAGAAACACTGCTTTTTAAAAGATCTATAGAGTATGTGTTTTATTTAAAGTGATATACACATACATAGAAACATAGAAAATGTCGGCAGATAAGAACCTTTCGGCCCATCTAGTCTGCCCAATTGCATGGATACTTTACCTGGATTTATCTTTTGTTTAGGATAGCCTTAAGCCTATCCCATGCCTGCTTAAATTCAATCACTGTTTTGGCCTCTACCACTTCAACTGGAAGGCTGTTCCATGTATCCACCACCCTCTCAGTAAAATAATGCTTCCAGATGTTACTTTTAAACCTTTGCCCCTCTAATCTAAGACTATGTCCTCTTGTTTTGCTACTTTGTTTCCTTTTAAATATACTCCCTTCCTCTACCTTGTGGATTCCCTTTACGTATTTAAATGTTTCTATCATATCTCCTCTGTCTCGTCTTTTTTCCAAGCTGTACATGTTAAGATCATTAAGCCTTTCCTGGTAACTTTTCTCCTTCAAGCCGTACACCATTTTAGTAGTCCTTCTCTGAACTCTCTCTAAGGTGTCTATATCCTTCTGGAGATACGGTCTCCAGTACTGCACACAGTACTCCAAGTGAGGTCTCACCAGTGCTCTGTACAGTGGCACGAGCACTTCCCTTTTCCTATATACGCTGTTCAAAGCTTCTACTTGCTTTATCGCAATGGTCAAATGGCAACTAAGTGACTGTGATCAACACATTTTGTCTGAAACCATGCATTTCATGTGTTTGTTAAGTGTGACAAGTTCATCCCCTGTGGCTTGGTGCAATCATTATGTTACAGGATATAGTGTTATCACTTAGCACCTGCCTCTAGCTGCGACAAAGTATTGTGTGAAGTGCCAGTAAAAGGAAAGGACACAGGGCTCCTGTTTAGGTCACTACCAGAGACCCAGGCTCCTGGGACTTTTCAGATATCTGTCCAATGCAGAAGCTGTTGGTCTTATCAGATCCAACGCAACAGGGATGGCAATTGTCTTATACTGATCACTAATTTCCAAACTCAGGCAATATGACACACACAGATATATTTTTATATTCTATTGGTATTTTCAGAAGCTGCATTACTAATAATCTTATTATGATCAGTACATATCCCCATATGCAGGAGATCTGACCATTTTTTTTTACAGACTTTATTTGAAGGAAAGTAATACACATACATCAAAGAACAGGCTGGGGCATACGTGCCCGCCAGGTCAAATAGCATCTCGCATTTTCCAAGTTTTACGATGGAATACCAAACAAACAGAAGAGAAGAACTTAAAAAGAAAAGAGAGAGGGAGAAAGGGGGTGGGTCCACAGGGTACCAGAGCACAGCATACATGTACACAGTAGACAAAAACCAAGCTACGTTATATATCAAGAACAGCCACAAAGAACAACCAATCGAGGGAGTCCCAAGCGCTCCATATTTTAAGGTAGGAAGGCATAGTGTGGTGGACCCTGGTCGATAGTTCATCCATTAGCTACGGTCTTCCTCATGCCCCACTACTTGCCCACTAAACCCTATCCCTTCACACCTACTATCTTCTGTCCTCATCGATCAGTCCTGCTCTAACTCACATTTTCAACCTCTTTCTTCTCATTCCCCTCTCCTTTCAAGCATGACACTATCACACCCATTCACACTCATTCTCAAGAAACCCTGCCTCGATCTCCTGAAAACTAACATCCAGTTTCACTACTTCCACTAGCATCAAAAGTGCTAGAAAGACTAGTCTACGACCGCTTAACCCTCTTCCTATCCTCCAACTCATTGCTCGACCCCCTGCAATCTAGCTTTCGCTCCCAACATTCGACAGAAACTGCTCTCACAAAGTTTACTAAATGACCTCCTTTCTGCTAAATGCAATGGCCACTACTCCATACTGATCCTACTTGACCTCTCAGCTGCCGTTGATACAGTCGACCATCCCCTCCTCATAGAGACCCTCTTCTTGCTTGGTCTCTGTGATACCACCCTCTCCTGGCTAAAATCGTACCTCTCCAATAGATCCTTCTCAGTATCTCTTGCTGGCAATTCCTCCTCTTCAATGCCTCTGTCAGTTTTCATACATCAAGGCTCAGTCCTAGGTCCTCTGCTCTTATCCATCTATACCTCCTCACTGGGTAAACTCATCACCAGCTATGGCTTCAAGTATCACCTATAAGCTGATGACACTCAGATCAACCTCTCCACTCCCGATCTCTCTCCCTCGGTTCTTACTCAGGTCAGTGATTTTCTGGGATCTCTGCCTGGATGGCTGCTCACTACCTGAATATCAACATGTCCAAGAACGAGGTCCTTCTAATTCCTCCCTCTCACTCTACTCCAATTTCTGACTCCTCTATAATTGTTGACGGTATCACTATCCTTCCTTCTGCCCAAGTCCGTTGCATCGGAGTGACTCTTGACTCCAGTCATTCCTTCAGCCCCTACATCCAATCACTCTCCTCATCTTGCCGCAATCACCTCCGCAATATCGGCAAAATTCATCCATTTCTGACTTATCCACTCGCTTGTTATCTCCCGCCTGGACTACTGCAACAACCTCCTGACTGGCCTTCCTATCTCCCGCCTCTCCCCCCTGCAGTCCATACTAAACACATCAGTCCGGCTTATCCATCTCACCCGTCGCTCTGTCTCTGCTGCTCCTCTCTGTGAATACCTGCACTGGCTCCCCATCCACAGCAGAATTAAATTCAAACTACTCACCCTGACATACAGAACCTCACTATCGCCGCTCCTCACTACCTGTCCGCACTAATCACCAAATACAACCCAGCCCGCTCCCTAAGATCCAACATTGACCTGCGCCTGGCATCCTCCATCATTACCTCATCACATGCCAGACTGCAGGACTTTTCTCGTGTGGCGCCGACTCTATGGAATGCGCTTCCTCGCAATATCACACTGTCCCCAAATCTGGCTTAATTTATACGCTCCCTAAAGACCCTTCTGTTTAGGGAAGCCTACCACCTGACTCCGTAACAAGACATCCTACCGACCCAAAAACGGTCCTCACCCCTCCCTGCATTAATAACTCATTACTGCAGTCCGCCCCTCCTGTTTCTCTCCCCCTCACCATCTAGATTGTTAGTTCCCACGTGAATAGGGCCCTCATGTCCTCCAGTATCTGCAGGCAGGAATACTGACCTGCCTACTGTATGTATTGTAGAATTGTCCTGTCTTTACCCATTGCACCTTGTACAGTGCTGCGGAATGTGTTGGCGCTTAATAAATAATAAATGATAATAATTAGCTGCAATGATCCATGATCTGGAGGATACACTGCTGCAGCGGCAGAGAGGGGGATCTCCAGCGCTCAGCTATCGCTTTTTGAGAAGCTAGTAAGAGCTTGGCTAAGAGGTGGTTCTGATGGTGTGACAGATCCGGGGCTGGCTTAGCGAATAAATAGGTCCAAGGAGATCTGACCATTTTTATTATCAATCTTTATCATATTTACTGTATTTGACACAATGGCCATTTCTGCCTGTGTGCGGATAATGGAGACCCCGTTTGAAAATATGTAAAAATAGGGGACACTATCTAGAGCATGGAACCTTTGAATTTAGCAATAATCATGTAATGGATAAATATATGAAAAAGTATAAATTATCAAATTTACATTAATCTTTTAACCATCACAGATTAAGAATCTTTATGCAAATTTGCTATTTTACCTTATATTTAAGTCTTAACAGTGCATCAGTGCCTGCAATATTTTTATATTTGTTGGTTCATTAGTATCTATCTCCACCCATACAAATCTTTTAGTTAAAAACTGATAAGTACGATAAAAATATATTGGTTTCAAATGATCCATTCCCTCCTTTAGTAATAAATCATGGTGATAACAGGATATAAGTAGAAGGATCTCTGTTTCCTTCCAGCCATATGTGATAGAACAAATATAGACAGTCCCTGGGTATAGAACATTATGTAGGTTTATTTATTAACCCTGATTTCAAAATGTGCACACTGAGAACTGAAGCTCTAGCAAGTGGAGTAAATTGTACAATGCGGCTGCACTCATCAGCCGACCTCCAGAAAATATAAATAAGCTTCCATTATCTCTATAATTAGAATCTTGTCTGCAATAAAGGGGCAT
Organism: Leptobrachium leishanense; assembly: GCA_009667805.1. Lineage (NCBI taxonomy): Eukaryota > Metazoa > Chordata > Amphibia > Anura > Megophryidae > Leptobrachium > Leptobrachium leishanense. Next base: position 262,378,223 of record CM019064.1, read on the forward strand.
GATGTGTTTTCAACCCACACCATCAGGTCTTCTTTTCTGCATAATCTTGCATTTTCACCGCCATGCCCAAGCCTACACACTGTCACTAAATATCTCATTACAGGAAGCAAGGGGTTTGCAAGATCAAGTCCATTATGAACATACTGGCAGTATAGTGTGGGTGTATATTTTTTTATAGCACACGTAAAACTGCATTTCCAACCGTCTAGGGAGTGCATTACTAAACTAAGGAAAGAAAGAGATTTTATGTGTATTAGACGATTATGACGTGTAGATTCCAACAATTACTGGTTAAAAGAATAACTTGTATAAAAATATACAAATATGATGAGCATATGAATTGTAGAGTTTGTACTATAATACTGTGATGCATGAAATATCAAATTTAATACAGAACTATTTTTTTTATTTATACCATATTTGTCATTTTACTAATTAAAACTTGACAAATTCAGGGGCCAGGTAGCACTGGAGGATCCAGAAAGGGGGCACAGGGGGCATTTGCCCCCCACAAGCTGCAAATCCGTTGTAGGAGATACATGGGTAATCTGAATCTCTGGTTCCACACACCCTACATGGTCAACTGTGGTGTCATTGGAAAGGTCAGAGTCTGCCCTTTCCAATAACGCTAAACTAGATCATATAAAATGAACAATAAAAAAATATATAAATCCAAGAGAATTTTTTGGTTAAAATTGCTTATTTCCTAAGGCTGCTGTCAGACGAGCGTAGTGTTCACGTCCGTGATTGCGCCTAAAAGTACGTCCGTGATAGCATGAAAGAAAGTCCATTGGAGCCTGACACACGAAGTACGTCCGCACTGAACTGCGGACGCATGACGGACGCTGCAAACGGACGCAGGTTAGGCAAGAACGTAATACTGCTAGAACGGACGTGCGGAGTGCGCCACGTCCATAACGTCTGCATAGCTTTGTGTGTGAGTGATGGAGCATGGTCAGACGGACTGCATTTATACGTCCAGCATTTTTGACGGACAGAATGTTTTTTCATTGTAATTTATTTTTCCCTCCTACATCTGTCAAAAATAACTTCAGTGAAAAAACGGACTGTGTGGCCACTACTGCGTCATCCGTACTGACGATGTCCGTACTGCACGGACGTACAGTCCGTAGAAATCACGCTCGTCTGACCCTAGCCTTAGATGCCCATCCATTAAATGCACAACCTGGTTCTCGGTTTCTACGTTTTTTCAGAAAGGGTACCCTTTCAAATATATAACCACAAAAGGTTTGTATGATAACATGGGGGAAAATAAATTGACATTGTGAAAATAATTGAAATCTGAATGGAAATAGAAATCTGAATAGACTGTAAATCTCCAGTGTTTCGAAAATAGCAAAAAGAAGGAGAGGTAGCCCTCAATAGACATCCAAAAAATGTAAGAGTCTATGGGGGACATCTTGTGTGACCGTGTCAACAGTGAGCAAAATTGAAAATAATTGAGCTTTATTAAGTAACAAATAAAAACTTGATACTAGGAGGATCAACCCTTTCAATGCCCGAAGCTGCTGACATAATCTTGACCTAGTGAGTTTGAGGGGAGGCAACCTTTAGAGGCCCCTGGGGGGTGAAGCCTTAGGCGGCTGCCTTAACCGCCTAAATTGAAGAGTCGCCTCTGTGCAGCTTTGCTAAGCAATTTGTATCCCTACACAACTTGTGTAATGAAGGAACCTCAAATTGAGTACTGTTACGGACTTGTGCAATTTACAAACACAAATTCCGTAGCGGCTGCGCAGATTTGATTCATCACTGTTTATCTGAGAATGCTTGCTATCATATATGGTCTTAAAGAGGGTGACGTCAGCAAGCTCTTTGCGTGCTGACAACACTAGTGTCTGGTGACCAGCAGCCCGGAAATTCAAAATTTTCCCGCTGGTGATGCTGGTTGGGGTGGAGGAAACCCCTCCACTTACTCTAGCATTTTAGCCCGATCAGGGCAGGGGGAAGTCTCTACAAATCCTGGCCACTTTAAAAAAATAAAGTGGTCAGGATGAGTATAGTGCTTGTTTAAAACAAAACTCTGGTAATAATAAAAATCACTTGGGTAAAAAAGGACCCATTATTAAAGTTCAGCTCACCTTTTTTGTTCACAAGAACCTACATTTAACCATTTAGGATACGTAGATAATGTAAGCTGATATTGCCTGAACACACTTAATAAAAAATACAATAGCAATCAATATGAAAAAAGTACCAAAGATAATTCAAAATGGCTGCTCTCACTTTGCAAATAAAAGTCTGCTGATTTACAATTATATGAATTGTATTTTTAACAGAGTCCTTGTGTCTTGAAGGCAACATTTAAATCAGCTTATTTAAGCTTTGCAGTCTCTGTCATTTATGAAATGTATGTTTCAGCAAAGAGAATGACCTTGGTGAGAGAAACCCGAAAAGGCTTTTTATGAGAAACAGAATCTCATCCAACTCCCAGCACATAGCAACTGTTCAGTCGTGAGAAGAACGTTTGTAAAATAGTGCCACTTAGGTTCAGACTTTACCCCCTTTCTAAATGGTGAGAAGCTCTGTCTTGAAACAAAGATGTCATTGTAATAGAAAGGAAAACATCATTTGCTATTCACAATCCTACTTTTCAAGCCAATGACTAGAGGCCTTTGAGAAAATGTATTATTGGGAACACTTTGACAGGGCTAGAATAAGGAATGAGAGCAGGCTGATCACTAAACCAAGATTTATGTAGCAGGCCAAAGCATTAATATTGCACAGTGGACCCGTTTTGAATTCTAATAATGTGATTATAGTGTTCATGCACAGAATGAATGTCAATGTAGTGTTGGCATTGGCAGTATGGAAAGTATTTGAACTGGAAATAGCACGGTTTTGGAATAAGTGCAATTCTTCTGAATCTGGGAGAATTCATCGGTTCCTCAGAATCACAATGTAACAAACCACCTGTATATGTTTGGTAGAAAACCCTGCCTCGCAGTACCAAAACCCCCGCTAAGCTATGTGAGACTAACAGTCCTCATAACAGCAGGGTTCAGCAAAAAAAACCATATTCGAGCCAGAAGTCAGGAATAGAGAGCTGCAAAGAATCAAGATAACAATCCAGGTCAAGGATACAAATAAAAGAAGGAGGCTAGATGGGTCAGGAATACAAGGTAATAGAATTGTCAAAAACAAGCTGGTTCGATACACAAATAGTAAGTATAACCATAACAGGGACATAAACATGTATCGGACATTGGTTTATATAGTCAAATAGGCCCCACTCAATACTAACATCGCCCTTGTTCATCAAAACATAGATGAACAATGGCGCCGTAAAGACGTAACATGTTCTGCATCACTTCTTCAGCATCAAAAGAAATTATACATACACTATCTCACAGAAGTGAGTCCTCCCCTCACATTTTTGTAAATATTTTATTGTATCTTTTCATGTGACAACAATGAAGAAATGACACTTTGCTACAATGTAAAGTAGTGAGTATACAGCTTGTACAACAGTGTAAATTTGCTGTCCCCTCAAAATAACTCAACACACATCCAATAATGTCTAAACCGCTGGCAACAAAAGGGAGTACACCCCCTAAATGAAAATGCCCAAATTGGGCCAAAAGTGTCAATATTTTGTGTGGCAACCATTATTTTCCAACACTGCCTTAACCCTCTTGGGCATGGAGTTCACCAGAGCTTCACAGGTTGCTACTGGAGTCCTCTTCCACTTCTCCATGACAACATCACAGAGCTGATGGATGTTAGAGACCTTGCTCTCCTTCTAGAGCCGGCGCTGCCGCTAGGCCAGCTAGGTGGGGGCCTAGAGCGCAGTGCCCACCTAGGGCGCTGCCGGCCCAACCAATTGAAAAAAAAATTGCCCGCGGGGCAGCCTGCCCCAATACGTGCAGGCGTCACCGCCAGCGTCAAGGAGACGGAGGCGTGGACTTGGTGCCTCCAGCTTCCTGCACCAAGTCCACGCCTCCGTCTCCTTGACGCCAGCGGCGACGCCAGCACGTATTGGGACTGGCTACGACTGCGAGGAGGCGGAGGGAGACGGCGCTGGAGCGGCAAACATCCACGGGTGAGCCTGGCTGGGGGCAGATATTCATGTGTGAGCCTGGGGGCAGATACATCCATGTGTGAGCTGGGGGGGCAAATATCCATGTGTGAGCCTGGGGCAGATATCCATGTGTGAGCCTGGGGCAGATATCCATGTGTTAGCTGGGGCAGATATCCATGTGTGAGCTGGGGCAATATCTCCATGTGTGAGCTGGGGCAATATCTCCATGTGTGAGCTGGGGCAATATCTTTATGTGTGAGCTGGGGCAATATCTCCATGTGTGAGCTGGGGGCAATATCTCCATGTGTGAGCTGGTGGAAAATATACCCATGTGAGAGCTGGGGGCAAATATACCCATGTGAGCTTTCTTTTTTTGGGGGAGGTGCAAGTAGCTGATCTTGCCTAGGGCGCAAAATATTCTAGCACCGGCCCTGGCTCCTTCACCTTCCATTTGAGGATGCCCCACAGATGCTCAATAGGGTTTAGGTCTGGAGACATTCTTGGCCAGTCCATCACCTTTACCCTCAGCTTCTATAGCGAGGCAGTGGTCATCTTTGAGGTGTGTTTGGTATCAGTATCATGTTGGAATATTGCCCTGTGGCCCAGTCTCCGAAGGGAGGGGATCATGCTCTGCTTCAGTATGTCACATGTTGGCATTCATGGCTCCCTCAATGAGTTCATTGAGGGAGCCATGAATGCCAACATGTGACATACTGAAGCAGAGCATGATCCCCTCCCTTCGGAGACTGTAGCTCCCCAATGCTGGCAACATTCATGCAGTCCCAGACCATAACACTCCCACTACCATGCTTGACTGTAGGCAAGACACACTTTTCTTTGTACTCCTCATCTGGTTGCTGCCACACACGCCTGACACCATCTGAACCAAATAAGTTTATCTTGGTCACATCAGACCACAGAACATGGCTCCAGTAATCCATGTCCTTAGTCTGCTTGTCTTCAGCAAACTGTTTGCGGGCTTTCTTGTGCATCATCTTTAGAAGAGACTTCCTTCTGGGACAACAGTCATGCAGACCAATTTGATGCAGTGTGCGGCGTATGGTCTGAACACGGACAGGCTGACCCCCCACCCCTCAACTTCTGCAGCAATGCTGGAAGCACTCATACGTCTATTTCCCAAAGACAACCTCTGGATATGACGCTGAGCATGTGCACTCAACTTCTTTGGTCAACCATGGCGAGGCTTGTTCTGAGTGGAACCTGTCCTGTTAAACCACTGTATGGTCTTGGCCACCGTGCTGCAGCTCAGTTTCAGGGTCTTGGCAATCTTCTTATGGCTTAGGCCACCTTTGTGTAGAGCAGCAATTCTTTTTTTCAGATCCTCAGAGTTCTTCGCCATGAGGTGCCATGTTGAACTTCCAGCGACCAGTATGAGAGAGTGAGAGTGATAACACCAAATTTAACACATCTGCTCCCCCTTCATACCTGAGACCTTGTAACACTAACGAGACACATGACACCGGGGAGGAAAAATGGCTAATTGGGCCCAATTTGGATATTTTCACTTAGGGGTGCACTCACTTTTGTTGTGTGTGTGTGTGTGATTCACAGGATGCTGGAATGCAAACAGCACTTTGTATAATAAGAAAGCTGTCACAGGAATCAAGGCGTGTGAACGTGTCCACAGTTTGGGGGGCCGCAATTCTTGCCTTGCCCCGAGCACTGACAATCCAGGCACTACGCCACTGGACATGAAGCATTTGGGAATATGGTGCTCAAATTTGTCTCTCTTAAACAGGGTTTGTCATTTTTCAACAGTAGAAATATTGGTGTCTGAAGTAGAGATCTATACTGATGCTTCTGGAAGCACTGGATTTGGAGCAATTTTTGCTGATTAATGGTGTGCGTAAATGGACATAAAAATGGCTATCCTGCCCATGAATAATAAAAATAATCTCTCTGGAGTTATTTCCATTGTAGTCTCAAAGATAGTGTCGAAGTTCCCTCTGCAAGGTAGTTGAGTATTATTTCACGATGATAACATGGGTGAGCAGAGGGATGAGTTGTATCAATAATGCGGTATGCTAATCTGGAGACATGGGTTTTGAGGAATTTCAAGAAGGGCTAAAGATTAGGGGAGAGTTTGATAAAGCGAGGCAAGTCATTCCACAGGACCAGAGCTGTCCTTGAGAAGTCTTGGAGATGAAAGTTGGCAGTGTGGGTGTAGAAAGAGGACAGACGGAGGTCTCCTGCTGACTGGAGCTGTCTAGACGAGATGTGCTTGCGGAGTAATGAAGACATATAAGGAGGGGTCAATTTATTGAGTGATTTGAACATGAGCATCCGTATTTTTTTATACTGTGTCCAGAAGTGTGCAGGAAGCCAACAGAGGGAACCGACACAAGGGGGAGGTATGCGAGGAGGTGAGAAAAATAAGCCTGGCAGCTGCATTCATTACAGGTTGCAAAGGAGCAATGCGGGTATTTGGGAGGCCAATAAGAAGCTAGTTACAATAATCAAACCGTGATATAAAAATAGCATGAACCAGCACCTTCACGGTATCTAGCGTCAGAAAGGGTTGGACGTGGGCAATATTTTTGAGTTGATAATTACACAATTTGGGCACTGTCCGGATGTGGGGAGAAAATGTTAGGTCGGTAGCAAAAGTGACACCAAGGCAGAGAGCTTGAGGCGTCAGAGAGATCAGTGGCAGGAGGTTCTTCATGGAGGGAGGAATGATGAGAATTGCAGTTATGCAAGATCGAGCTTAAGGGGGAACCTGGTCTTGGGCCGCATGATCTGCCTACTCTTCAATACTCCATACATATTTATAGCCAGTCATATGTATTGCTCAGGGCTCTTGCATAAGGGTCACTTTGCTCCCTGGTATTCTGCCGGTGGTTCTGATTCTAGTTATTTTGCCCCTGTGATATTCCCTTTGTATTATATTGTTCGGTTTTTTTCTGGTTCTTTGTCTCCCTTGCCTGTTTATTTTCCCCTGTTTTCCTTGTTATTGTATTTTAGTTCTTTTGTGTTTTTCCTTGCCCCCTTTTCTGTGTATTTTATTTTGTGTTTTTCTTGTTAGGTGTGTTTCTTGTTATATATATATATATATACTGTATATGTATTGATTCTCCTGTGCATGATTCTGGCCTGGCTATTTGACTTTACATTCTGTGTTAACCCTTGTACTCCTTGCTCTTGATATATATTACCGTGTCTCTTGTCCCCTTTTCTGTGTATTTTATTTTGTGTTTTTCTTGTTAGGTGTGTTTCTTGTTATATATATATATATACTGTATATATTTTGATTCTCCTGTGTATGACTCTGGCCTGGCTATTTGACTTTACATTCCGTGTTAACCCTTGTACGCCTTGTTCTTGATATATATTACCGTGTACTGTACCTGGCTTTCTTCTTACCACGTCTCTGGCTTTGTCCCCCTTGTCCTGTCTCTTGGTTCTATGTGTCACCCAGTAGTGAGGTCCCCTCCCTTAGAATAGATGGCAGTCAAGGACCGTATAATAAGATCAGGATTCCCTTTAGTGTGCTGCTGGGTGCCAGCATATTGTTGTTCTCTCCCTTAACCCTTGCCCTTCCTGTTGTCCTGTTCTGTGTATCTTGTTGTCTGGTTCCCTCATCTCCTGATCAACATGTAATGCAGCCAGCAGCAATTCTGCCTAAAACGCCATCTATCCCAAATAATGGGTTCACGTTGGCTTTTTACTGGGTGCCCCCGTAAAAAAAGGTATATTTGAATCATCTGCGTGTAGATGGTACTGGAATCCAAAGGAACTGTTCAGTTTTCCTAGAGAGTCAGTGTAGATCGAAGAAAGAAGAGGGCCCAGTACTGAGCCTTGGGGAACGCAAACAGAGACAGGCTGGGAGGAGGTACTTTCAGAATAAGAGACACTAAACGATTGTTGGGACAGGTAGGAAGAAAACCATGAAAGAACAGTACCTTGAAGGCCTATATCACGGAGAGTTTGAAGGATGAGTGTGTGGTCAACTCTTTCAAAGGGAGATCAAAGCGGATCATTAGAGAGTAAAACCTGTTAGATTTAGCAGTTACAAAGGTCATTGGTTAGTTTCGTAAGAGCTGTTTCTGTCAAGTAACCTGATTGCAGAGGGTCAGGGAGAGAGTGGGAATTGAGGTAGTGAATTAGACGGGCGTACATAAGCTTTTCAATGAGTTTGGAGGTAAAAGGGAGTAGTAACCAAATCAGGGGCTTCGGAATAACACTGGGAACTATTTGTTTAGTTTTCCACTGCTTGTGGCCAGAGGAATGAACCGATCTTGACACGCTCTGCACCATGGGACCTAAGGAAAGGAATTTTCAGATAGTTTCTCCTCTAAGAAGGTATAGAAGCCTACTCTGCACCAACCTAGCTCATTCTCCTCTAGGTAGGTGGAAATTAGTATCTCCTATAGAAGGTATAGAAGACATGAATTTACAGTATGCAACTGCAACAACCGAGCCGCAAGCAAGAAAGTTTACATCCTATGTTTTACATCTGCTACAATAAAAATGTATACACATATTTAAAAACTCTAAAGGAAGCACACCATATTCCAAATAATAATAATAATATAAACACACATTATATGTTGTATACGCATTTCGCAGCAGAAGGACTTTCAGGTCTCTGTTATCCTGTTTGTATGTAAAACTCATAAATCATCTTTCCCGTTTTCCTTTCATGTTTTTGGCTCTTTTTTTCTACATTTTGTTATAGATACATAACTGTGCGACATTCTCGCTCTTGATTGTAATCTATAAAATCCGGATTCTTTCACTAGCTAGCTTCCTTATCATGAAAGGTCAGAGAACACAGCATGCCCATTGTCCTTAGCCGTTTTGCAAGCCTAAGAAGCAAAAATTAATCTTCCTTAGCTGAGCAACCCACACACAAAAGCTCACATTGTTCACAGACTGGATTTGCATGGATGGGAGAGTCTCTTTTCATCTCTTTGGCTTGTGACGTGTATTTATGAACGTAACTTGGATCACTGCAACCTTTAATATATTATTGAGCTTCCATTTGGCAATACTTTTGTGCTCCACGTATGCATATGTTTAAATGACCGCATTGTCTCCACAGACGTGCACTACAAGTCACATTGCTGCAGAACACAAGCATAAAAAAGTAAGTTAGTGATTATAACATAATATTTTCCAAAGTAATGGGATCATAAATAGCAACAGTCATTATTTATGGTATGTGTGGAAATTTTTTTTTTTTTTTGTATTCAAGATTTTTATTTTAAAAAGGCATCAGCAATAACACATACAATATAGAAGGTCGGTCAGACTGTACAACAGCCACGCAGGGCTAAGTCTCAAAAGGCATATAATCAGAAAAAACTCTGCAAATCACATTGTATAAGCACAAAGACACGTGGTGTGGCAGGGGTTATCCAAAATAGGAAGGGGAGGAGGGGGGGGGACACACCAAAAAATGCTCCGGGACCCTAAAAAAAAAAAGAAAAAAAAAAGGGGGGGAGAAAATATAGAAAAAGGTGGCTAAGGCCGATTATGTGACTTTCCTGGCTCACTCCTGAATGTCCAAGGACCGGTCGGAGGCCATGGAAATGTGCAGGTCACAAGGCCTGGGGTATTCGAGGGCCAAGTATGGCGAGCAGAGCCATGGTAGCCGCCACAATGGCACACCTTGAGGGAGCCCCAAATGCCAAAAGGAAAAATAAAATAAATAAATAAATAAATAAAATAAAAAGGGGGGGGTCTGTGGCACGAGATGGTGTGCAGAAAATAGAAACAAACGGGAGGTGGGAGTCAACAGAATAACAAACTCAGCTAAGAAACAGTCAAAAACAATGCGTGAAATAGCAAAAACAAGTGTCCTCAAAGTCATCCCCGAGTGGGGGGGGGTCTCATCAAGTAGTAGAAACATATTGCATTCCTGGGAGGGGGATCTCATAAAAAAAAAAAAAAAAATGGGGGGAGGGGGGGTCACATGAAAAATCAGCAAGAAGTTGAAAAATGGGGGGGTCAAAGCAAAAGTCAGCAAAAACATTTTGGGAAAACAAAACTAAAAAGTCTCAAATTTATCCCCGGCCGGGGAATGTCAGCAAGAAAAAATAAAATAGTGGCCGAAGCGTCTCAGGACCAGCGGAATAATCAGAAAACAGCAAGGGGAGAATCCAAATAAGAGTCATCGGGGTGAAAGAAAATGTCTGCAGGAGAAAAAACAACAGGTCGTCTAAAAAATAAAAGATTCATCATCCCGTGTCCCGAAATGGTAGCATACGTAAGACAGGTAGTACATTGCATGCGAGACCGAGGCTTCCAACCACAGCGAGCCCGCAGTCACAAAGCTGACCTCCAAGTCGCTTCTGGGCCCGAGCCTCTCCATATCCTCCTCCTTCAGATGCTCTGGGTATAGTCGCACGCGTCGTCGGTGAATACAGCTGCGCCTTCTGAACGGCCATCGACAGGGGGTCAGTCTCCGCAGGCTTATGGCTGGTGTACGGCATCCCCGGGTCCGGTGAGTCCAGTGCTACCCGGACGTCGCGAGACTCCAGCTCGCCCCCTCCAGACAGCTCCGGGGTCATCTTCCCAGGCAGGTCGCCGGTCCCGACGCACCCCTCCAGAGCATCAGTCACGGTCCAGCAGGGTCCGACGGGACACGAGGTCGGATCTTCTCTGAGAGCATCTACCTCCTGGTTCTCTGCATCCACTCCACACTCCATCATCGCCAGGTAAGGCAGCGCCTCAGGAGAAGGGGGATCCCCGGTGGCCATCTCAAAAGCCACCGTAGCTGAAATGAAAGGCTCCACGTCGGCCCCTGTCATGAAGGTCGCAGCAGTCAGGTCAGGTACGACACCCTGCAGGGGCAGCTCCCATTCCAATGCAGAAACGGCTCTCCTCTGCTCCACAGCAGCAACACATCCGTCCTCTAGCAGATCTGGCGGCTCCCGCCCGGACAACATGTCGGCATCCCCTTGAGAGAGGGCACTAAGAGTTGTGGTCGCCCACTGAGAGACCTGCAGCCTTGAAGGGTCCCGCACCTCCACAGCTCGGTCCACCCGGCTCCTCATCGTATCCGCCACGCTCCCCACCTCACTCCGCATATCCCGGAAGTCAGTCCTCCAGAGCTCGCGGAACTCCTCCAGTATGTGCCAGACATCCCCCTTTGTAAGGGGACAAAACCCGTCGAGGGATTCAGCCATAGCTGCCTCTTCCAGGCAATCGGGAGCAGCAGCAGGACCGGGGCATAAAAGAGGGAGAGCTGCTGGGCCCACTCAGGCACGTCCAAGATGGCCGCCGGCACTAGGCCGCAGGTCCCAAATCGTCCGCAGGTCCCAAACAGCAGCAGGAGGGCAGCGAAAGGGTCCCAGCTCTGGACCACAGGACCCCCGGAGTTTCCCAATCTGAGAAAAATCTCTGCAGCCGAAGGTGGGTCGCGTTAAATTATCAAATAAAAGGTAAGCGCTGGAGAGCACTGCAGAACGCGACTTCACCCATTGGCAGTTAGCTCCGCCCCCCGTATGTGTGGAAATTTGATGGGAATACAGAAAAAAATTCTCAAACAAAACAGGGCAATTTGTGACGGCATGGGTGAACAGAATTTATAGCAATGTGCCCATAGGTGCGTTTAACTTATTTAGGAATCATAAGTGAATGTAAAGTATTTCACAAACAATTGTTTAACATGAAATAAATCCATTTTAGTAGATGAAAGGATTTCTCCAGAGTCATTATTAACTGAAATAAGGTACAGTAGAAGCACTGGCGCTTTCCACTATGAATATTAATGCTCCTCTCACTATAGTTTAGCTCACACTGTTGTTCCACGGTCCAAAAACCAAATAAACAATGTGCCCCTAAATATGTCCTTGCTCCTTATTTCTCACCAAAGTGTGAAAGTATAATATGAATACAATGGGGGTTATTCAGAGAGATCCGAAATGTGGCCGAAATGTAACCGGACACTGAATTTCAGCGAACGGGGCCATTTCGGGGCCATTCGGCTATTCAGAAAGCAGGCAATTCGCCAAATTTGGGCGAATTGCCTGCACGTACGTGCCTGTTCGAGGGCAGTGAAATCCCCCACAGAGAAGCAATGCTTCATCTATTCAGAGAACACCGAACAGCAGTGAAAAGTTGCTGAAGTGCGCTGCTGTTCGGTGGTTTCATTTGATAGGTTTATTCAGGCGAATCCCATAGGCTTCAATGTTAAAAATATTCCCGTTTTAATCCAATATCTAATAAACAGTTTATTTTATTCTGCTGTAAAAAGTCTCATTATTTTTAGATTTTTTAGAATCTTTTAGGCATTTTTGGGGATTTTTTGTCAAATTGTTTTCTGTTTTTTTTATCATTTTTTTCATTTTATTGTAACAGGCCTTTTTTATTATCATTCATTGGATCTTATATGTAAATTTCAGACATTTTCGTTCAGTAGTTTTTTTATGCAAACAGCGTTTCAAATTTCAAACTTTCAAGCGAACGGTTTACATTTTTTTTCACCACGTTCGTCTGCGTGTTGGCTTTATCCGGCGGCTGCTCTGCACTGTGAGAGCCGGCTGCTCAGATTTTTCTGGTGTGTTCGGCTTGGTGTTTGGTGAGTGTTCAGTTAGTGTTCTACGGGTTTGCAGCGAGTACTCCCTGCACTACAGGGGCCCTGCGGTGCTTGTTGAATACACCGCAGGGTCAGCGAACTAGGAATCGCCCCAAAGCGCAGGGAACAAAAAGTCACCGAACGTGCGGTGACCTTTCGAATCTCTTTGAATAACATTGTAAGTGTAGAGGGCCCTGCTCATAGGCACTTACAATCTAGAGCAGGGATGTCCAAACTTCGGCCCCCCAGATGTTCCTGAACTACAACTCCCAATATTCTGACTGCATTAGATGGATGGAGAAGCATGGGAGTTGTAGTTCAGGGACATCTGGGGGCCAGAGTTTGGACATCCCTGGTCTAGAGGGATTGGGGTTGAGAAAGACAAGGGGAGTTTTACTGGATGTCAGAATCATTATTGTCAGCGGTTCAGGAATGGTGGGGCCATAGAACCGGCTTCAATCATGTGGGAGTAGGTGATCAGGGGGGTGAGTTGCATCAATGATGCAGTACGCTAATATGAAGAGATGGGTTTTGAGGGATTTCTTGAAGGCCTGAAGATTAGGGGAGAGTTTGATAGAGCGAGGTAAGTCATTCCATAGGACTGGAGCTGCCCTTGAGAAGTCTTGGAGGTGAGAGTTGGCAGCGCGGGTGTAGACAGAGGACAGGTGGAGGTCACCCGCCATAACTAGGAAGCATAACAAATAGCTGGCAAAATAAAGGGAAAAAACTAAAAGAGTTATCAATAGTTTTAAGGGCCTATTAACAAAGCACCGAAATTTCTGTGAAATTTCTGTGATTTTCACTTTGGCGATTCCATTTCCCCGAAATTTCAGTGAATTCGCTATTCACCGAATGGTCACTGTAGTTCGCCAAAGATGGAGTTGCCGAAGCAGTTATCGGATGTCAGTGAAAACCACAAAAGAGCATCAATAACTGCCGAATTGTACCAAATTAGCGTCTACAAAATCTGCCGAATTTGAAAAAAAACTAAAAGGAAAAATCTTTATTCTCCTAATAGAATTATAAATCAATAAAAATGTATCCAGTTAATAAAAAAGGTCCTTTAAAAAATAATGAGGTCTGTTAGAAAATAAAAAGAAGAAAGCCAAACATGTTGTCTAAAAAAATACAAAAAAGGTTGTTTAAAAATAAATAGGGTTTTTGCTAAAAATGAAAAGAATAAACGGTCTTAAAATATAATTTAAAAAGATATTACGTTTTTGCATTGAATCCTGTGGGATTCGCCTGTTTAAACCTCTTGAACTGAAACACCAAAATCAGGGCAATTCACCAGAATTTTGGTGCAGTTCTGTGGTCTGTGAATAGAAGACACCATATTCTTCTATGGTGCAATTTCGGTGCCACCGAACGACGCTGAACTGTGGCGAACTGCACTGTACTTTTCTGTCAGTTTGCCAGTATTTAGTTTATTGACAGCCTAGTGAATACATGAATTGCATCAAACGGTGAAATTCACCATCCGGTGCAGGACCAATTCGGAGGTTAGCGAATAATGGGCTGTATTAAATTCATCGTGCAAAAGCACACGTGCAGCGCTATTTTTTTGGCGCGAAGCGTTAAACGTTAACGCACGAAAATCACCGCTGGAATTACATTCCTCGCGTATTTTTCATCCGTCGGGAAATTGCGCTCGTAAAACCGACGCGCAAAAATGTACTTTGCGCGCAGAAATCAGTGAGCGCAATGTAATTTTTAAAATCCGTCAGACGAACACATTTTTGTGCAGACTGCGCACAACAGACTTACGTTCTGACCGAAGAGAAGGTAGTGGCCGTCATTTTTGACGGATCTAGTAAAAAAAACGTACGTTCTGACAGAAGACAAGATAGTGGCCGTCATTTTTGACGGATCTAGTAAAAAAAACGTACGTTCTGACAGAAGACAAGATAGTGGCCGTCATTTTTGACGGATCTAGTAAAAATAACGTGCGCATCGACGTTCTCCGTTGTGAATCCGCAGTTTGGTACGGTCAGGTTGTTACAATTTGCCGTTACCACCAGCTCTTCAAAGACGTTAAAATTAAGCGCGCAAACATTGTCTGTTAAATTTTGCGTTAAGATTGTAATACCATGTGCGCACCAGCGCACAAATGCATCTGCACTTACAATGTTAAGTATAGGAGGCGTGCACTAAATTGCGCTTGCAAAGGGTTAGCGCAGGGGCACTCGCGTTAGACGTTAACGCACATTTTGTGTGCAAACGTCGTAATACGACATTCAGCGCAAAGGGTTTTTCCCCTTGCGTTAATGCGTTATTGTGCACACGTTAACGTTTGGTTTGCCTGAAGAATTTAATAGAGCCCAATCTCTTTAGACTTCTGTTTATTATAGTTGGCATTGTTACATATTACGATTCATGGCCGTCGCTATAAAATTTTGGGTTCCTAACTCAGATGCAAACAAAAGTACAGACACTTCCCCAACTTCATCAAAATCATCCAGGAAAGATAATTTTGCCATTTTCGTATTGCAAATGTGAAATTGCTTTGTTTTTTGTTTTTTTTTAATTATTTTGGATCGATAACTTAGGCTGGGGTCAGACCAGCGCACTTTTAACGTGCGTTCTGGCGCACATAATTACGGCCGCACTAGCAGCAGATGACGGGCAATGACGGCCACTATACGTTGTATGGCCGCACAAAAGTCCGGCCGTGCAACGCAAGTGGAATTTGAATGCATTTTTCTGAGAACGCTGAACCGCTAGTACTGACGTACTGAGTGCGCAGCTGCGGCATAGCGGCGTGTGTGCGTGATTAGGAGATGTCAGACACTGCTAATGTCCAGCCTACATAACGTCCAGACGCAAAAAGAGTTTTATTGACGATCCGTACAAAATCACGCCCGAAAATGCGCGTCGTCTGACTGTTTTTGCGCATTCCGTGAAAAAATACGTCAATGCGTTCGGACGCACTTTTTCACATTCGCGGGGAAAAATGCTTTCGTCTGACCCTAGCCTTAAATGTAGAAGGATTTGCAACCTGAATAGGAGATATACCAACCAACATTGCTATGTATCTACTGGCCAACAAGGACCATCCAAAACCATGTGGGCTGCAACAACTCATATCCACCCTGATCATCCAAAGCCCCCATGAATGCAACCTGACAAAATATCAAATAAAGGCCCTAATTAACAACTCCAGGGAAAACTATATCAGAGAATGGAGACATGATATAGCAAATTCCAAGAAACTCACCATTTACCAATCCTTACAGAGGGAATACAAACTGGCCCCATACCTGGAGGTACTACAAGACCCCAAGGACAGACAGATCCTGAGCCGGTACAGACTGAGAGCCCACAGCCTGGAAATTGAATCAGGGCGGCATAGACAGACCTACAAGTCCAGGGAGAATAGACTGTGCCAGCATTGTGACCAGGAGGCCCTGGAAGATGAGGTCCACTTCCTCCTACAGTGCCCCAAGTACTCAGCACTGAGGGAAACTCACTTCCAGAGACTCTCCGCTCTCATCCCGGACTTCACCTCTATAGAAGAGATGAGGAAACTCCACATCATATTGGGAGAAGAGGAGCCGGCGGTGAAAATATCTGCCCAATACGTTGCAGAATGTCACAGACTGAGAGGAACATGAGAGATCCTGGACTTATAAATCCCCAACACGGACTCGCCCCCATCCCCCTTGACATTATCCCTTACCCCTGATAATGTCCATGGACTTGCCCATTCCCCCCCCATATATATGTCCCACTACCCCCCTCCTCCCCATATGCTTTGGCAATGCTAAAATGTATTTGGTCCTGCCAATAAAGCTTATTTTGATTTGATTTGATTTGATTTGATGATCCAGCACAGCATCATTATAAAAAAAACAGCATTAACTGTCATCCTTACTGCCATATTTTTACCCCATTAACTATTTCTGTATTCTTCGAATGTTCTACCGAATACATTTCTGGACTGCTATTCCTATAAAGCCTATCCAAGTAAAACATGAAAATCAGCTGACAAAGAAGCATGGGAGTTACAGTTTACTAACAGCTAGCTATCTGGCACATATAGTATACCCCCTTAACATACAGAGTGTGTGCGGATGATTTCCTATAAATCCAGTGGAAAGCTATGAAAGGGTTAGCAATAATCTTCAGAACCAGAATGCTGAAACAGAATTCATAAGCAGTTTGAGTCTCCTAGACCCACAGCGGCGTTTATCTTGCCCGCAGTGCGTAGCTATATTTAGGCTGTGTGCGCACACAAACGTTATATAGATTGATTGTGAATGAACTGCACATTTCAAATCATCCCATGGTGACGGCTCTGCATGCCGGAGTGATTTTACAGAATTTTAAAAATTATTTTTACATTTTAATCCCTATTTTTCACATTGTGTGCTTAGGAGATCAATGCTCGAGTTATAGGAGAATTCTACATGTTTAGCATAAGTCATGAGAAATCAAACGTGTATTGTAAGAAAAGCTTTTTACTACTCAGCCTGCTGCCATAGCCGAGAAATATGGATCTGAAGGACTACAAAAATAAAACAACACAAAAAAGTGTACATATTGACATTAAACGGATAACCCATTTTCCACTAAAAATGTCATCAGGATTGCAACTGTTATTTACAAAAGGAAGTTTCTTATGATATAGAAGTATATAATATATATATCATATTCATTACATTCCATGTTACTTGCCTTTTGTATCATACACTGCTTTGGTACAAATAAAATAGAGAAAAATAAAATAAAAATAGACATTTAACATCTTCACTGCGGAGGCATTTCACCGCTCTGTGCGGAGCTAATGTTTACCGCTGTCGCTCATCATGTTTAAATGCGATTTGAAGCCGCATTTTATTATATGACCCAGACATATTATATATCGTTTTTTCCGGCAGACTCGGCAGATTTATAATATATCATTTTTATATGTATACGTCATGTCCTGCCTGTATAGCATAGCAAAAAATGCAATACAATTTGAATTTTTAATCATCTACAGCGTGTAAAGTGTTTTTTTCCACATTTTATCCCATGAGTGTTTCCGGTTACATTTTCTATGGGGTGCGCTTGTACAAAAATTAGAAATGGGGACTTGTTAAATTTTTGGGGGGAATTACGTGATTTTTAGCAAACGCACCCTATAGAAAAAAATCATTAGTGCAGCATCATTGTTCACATTATAATTGAAATGTGAACAATGTTGCTGCATTAGTAAAAACAACACACACAAAAACATGATTTTATTTTTTTAAAATTTATTTAGGATTTTTTTTATTTTGTTTTTTACTTTGAACATGTTCACGTTTGATATCATTCGAAAGGCCATTCTCAGACCTGTCGAATGACACCCTCCATGACCCCCTAGCTGCCACGGTTCTGGAGGTATCAGGGTTCAAAGGAACCCCCTATCTCCACCAGCTAGGTGTTCCCCAGCTATCTGACGTCATCACGATATGCGCAATGACGTCTGGCAGCTAGGGGGGAACAGGGGGTGGACCCGCCATCCAAGATGGCGGCCCCCACCGGAGCTAGGCCGCAATTCGGTGCTGCAAGGCTCTGAATCGTGACCTGGTGCCTGAGGGGTTAAAGCCAGGCACCGCTTAAAATGTGAGATTAACCCCTTTTAAGCGGTGCCTGGCTTGTAGCGCTGCTCCTTTCCGATCGGTAGGGAGAGGGATCTGAACGGATCCCCCCTCCCTTTCAGGCGATCTCCCGGCATTGCCGGGGGTCACCAGGAAAGGACGTCATCGCGCATGGCGCGATGACGTCATTGACATCGGGAGGTGCTTAACTTCAGCGTCTGAGGAAGCTAAAGCCAGAACGCCGCGGGACCCCGGACAGAGAGGTGAGTATCTCTGCCGGGGCTCCCACTTGCGGATGACGTGTGGGGAACGTCCTCCGCATATAGCGGGAGTCAATGAGGATGTTCCCCACACGTCATCTGCAGCGAAGGGGTTAAAGACCGTTTAATAACATGCAAACTAATTAATAGAGTTTTAAAAACCACTCCATCCAATGGATGAAGGCTGACCCTATTATAAACGTTTAAGAATGGAGACACAAAGGGATGAGCGCCATAGGGAAAAAATAAGTGAGGAATAAATATAGGACAAATCTATAGCCCTAAAAAAATCATTGGCTGTTGTTAACACTAGGGATGCACCGATACCATCATTTTAAGCATGCGTAATGATACTTTTTTCCAGGTACTCACCGATAACGATACTTTTATTTAATGTCATGTGACAGCTTTCCAATAAATAATTTAGGATTTTGCTGAAAGCCTGACCAATTTATGTTAATATTAAAATGTATGGCCAAACACCCCATTTACCCACTGCACAGGCTTGGACATACCCTGACCACAAACACAGGCACCAGACCTCAGATACATATGTATACCCAGACACCAGACCTCAGATACATGTATACTGTACATACAGAAAAAACAGTGTCGCACCTGATTTCTACCAGGGCGGCTACAACTACCAGAAGTATCCAGCCCAGTAACATTTATAAAACATAACAAGAAAAAGAGATGTCATCCGCGCTTATCCCTATAACTCCATGTGAAACAAAACACAATCAGAGGTTTTGGTTTACTTGAATGGCCATTACAGTAAACCAAAACCTTAGATACATGTATACCCACAGACCTCAGTTACATGTATAAATATGCAGAAAAAAATGATTTTGCACCTATATCCTACCAGGGCAGCTGCGTCAACCAGAAGTATCCAGCCCACTTCATGTATAAAAAATAACCAAAAAAATGGTTGTTATTTGCGCTTACCACCGTGGCTCCATGAGAAAAAAACAGAGGTTTTTGTTTACTTGAATGGCCATTAAAGTGTAAGCCCACCTGCCACATCCCAGCACCTCTGGTCAGGTGGGTCCTAACCAAGTGAAACCAAAAGCGTTTTTTTAGGCAACTACATGTCCTCCTGCTGCTTCTCAGCTAAGAGCCCGTCTTGTGGGTTTATATTTACACCCTCACCATAAATATTTCCACAACAAAATATACAGTACATATATGCAGAACAAAACAGTTTGGTGCCCATCTACTACCAGGTATATGGTTTTACACATTAAGTGGGCTGGATACTTCTGGCTGACGCCATCATCCTGGTAGGGAATGGGTGTAAAACCGTTTTATTTCTGCATATATGTATATTTTGTTGTATCCCCAGCCAGGTCATTTTTGCTGCTGCCCTGTTCCGTGTTTTTTATTTTTCAATCCCAAAGTGGAAATGTTCATGGTGAGGGTATAAATATAAACCGACCAGCCTGTCTTGTAGCTGAGAAGCAGCATGAAGACAGGTAGTTGAATAGAAAGCAGCTTTTGGTTTCATTAGATTAGGCCCCATCTGACCAGAGGTGCCGTGACGTGGCAGGTGGGCTTACACTTTAATGGCCATTCAAGTAAACTAAAACCTCTGTTTTGTTTCACATGGAGCTATGGGAGTGAACGCAAATGACAATCTGTTTTCTCAGATACATGTATACCCACAGACGTCAGACACGTGTGTGTGTATATAAAATATACATACATACATACACACAAATCTCAGACACAGACACTGGGGCGGCTGGAAGAATGCACCCTAAGCATTCTGCTAGGTCCCTCTAGCTGGCCGCGTCCCTGTGAGCGGCCTGCCGGCTTGTGAAGGTTGGAAGGCAGCCTCGAATCGTGCGCTCATGAGATCTTGTAGAGCTCACAAGATCGAGGCCAACTGGAGGGGCCTGGCAAAATGCTTAGGGTGCATTCTACCAGCCGCCCCAGTGTCTGTGTCTGAGGTCTGGGATTTGTGTGTATTGTGCATTCTGCCAGCTGGCTGGCTTCTGGTATCGATAGAGGTTTCGGGCACATTTGCAACAGTACCAAGCACTCGTGCAAATGCCGGTATCAGCACCGCTACTAGCATCGGTGGCGGTGCATCCCTAGTTCAGACCTATACAGAATCTAACAATCTGTCTATACATAGAATTGCACAACAAACAAAATGGGGAAATGCAACAAAAGATATTTGTATGCTACTTATAGAAAACACATTTATTTACCTGAACCTGATTTCTTCTCCAGCAGCTGGAAGATTAGGTTTGTCAAAGAGAATTTGCTGAAAACTAAGCACTATGTTCACTACAAAGCATACAAATGACTCCACCAATAATGGAAACATGGCAAGTAAAACAGAAGTGACTTCTATCAAGATTAAACATTGGTCTGTGCAGGAGGTTACTAAACGTTGTCTCTAGGAAAGAATTCTAAGTGCATATGAGTAAAGCATGTTTGTGCGCTTTCCTTAAAGGGTCGCTACAATTTACATAAGCTGTAATTAGATTACTTGCACAATACAAATAAAAACACTTTATAAAGCACACGCTGCAGTTTTTTTTTCTTTGTCTCAAGTAATTGCATGTAAACAGGAAAAATAAAATTAAGCATTTTATCTCTGGGTTCCAATTTCTGGATTTTTCCCATGATGCAACATTTACAAAAATGTAATCTACAATATTTACCAGTTAATGAGGTGAAGGATGGAATGTTTAGATTTGGCTATTGTTCTCAAGGCTACCTGAGATAAGAGATAGCAGCTGAATGAGATAAGACCTTGGGCAAGACACCTAACGATATGGATGCGCCTACCTCACAAAAAAACTTGCACATCTCATAGATTGTAAATTCCCTTGGGAACAGCGTCCCCCAGAATCAGGTCATATCATCTATGTGTGGTATTCTAATGTAACAACTCCTTGTACACTGATCTTGTAAAGTGCTGCAGAATCGGTGGCACTATATAAATAAAAAATAAAGGATAATAATAAGACCGGGAGCTGAAAAAACTTCTAATCTAGCCCCTGGTGATGTCCTTTGAATACATCCCACACAATACAATGATGTGAGTCGGCTTCCAGACCCACAGACTCCATTATATGGCCAATACCACAAAGTGATAAACACATGTTGTAAAGATATTATGGGAGGGGGGTCAGTTTAAAACACAAAACACAAAATGTAAGCACCCAGTAATACATATAAAGTACAATGTAAGTAAATGTAGCTAAAGATACAAGAGAAAAACAAAGCACGTATAAGATATCAGCAACATAAAATAAATACAATAAGGACATTTAGTTTTTTGGTGGTAGTGGCCCTTTAACTCCCAGACTACATACAGTTACAAGTATTTACAAAGCGCTAACAAGACTACAGAATGGAAGTCATGAATCTCAACAGTAGTGGAGATCAGTCAATAGTTATTATAAGAGATGTGCACGCATTTTTTTTTCATTTAGTTTAGTTTCGGCTCGTTCGGTTTTTAAAAGTTTAGTTTTGGAATGTTTCGGTCCATTTTTTCGTTTTGGCTCATTGTTTCGTATCGATTTTTGTTTCGTGAAATCAGGGAATTTCCATCTTTCGGATCGTCTGTTCTCTTCGTTTCAAAGGGTCCATTTCGTTTTGACTTTAGACATATGGTATTTCGAATGCTCCAATATTTCGGTCGATACGGTAATCCTGCCGATTTGTTCCTTCGGACGTATCGTTTTTTATGAAAGATCCTTTTTTTCTTATGAATATGCATTGCACATCTTTATTTATTCATATAAAATATCTAAATCTTGTATTATTAGACTGGGGATTTAGGGAAAAGCTAATTAAATATTTTAAATAAATATATTATTGATGCAGAAAGAAAGCACTGGAACAAGTGAAAAAAGTGACTAACGATACGAAATTATGAAATCAGCAACGGAACCGAAACGGACTCGAGACGATATGAAAATACGTTGTCTGAAATTAACCGAAACGGAACCGAAATTGCGAATAGAACGAAAATGACTTGCGATTTTACAAATTTCATGTTCATACGAAATAAAGATTTTTTTTATGTTTCGTATCGGGAAATATTTCAGATGGTGTATTGCCAGTCCAGTTCGGATCAGAACATTGGACGAATCCGAAGCACTGAATCGGCCCGTTTCGTGAGAAAAACTAATCTTATGAAACTAAAACGCACAAGCTCCTATGAGCAGGGCCCTCTACACCTCTTGTTTCCATCCTATGTCCGTTTATATGTATTTCGTTCCCTTTGGTTATTGTAAAGCGCTGCGGAAACTGTTGCGCTATATAAATGATGACAATAATAATAATAATCCATAGTTATTATTGCAGCTGGATTTAGCCTTGTTGTCAGACACGTTCGCTATGTAAATACAATTTGGTAAAACCTGCAGAATTTCTATTTGTAGAATATCTTCAGAATTATTTTCATCAGCACAAAATATCTTAACACCGCACTTCAAAAATTCAGAGGCAGAAAAAGGGTAGATTTTTGCTCTGTTCAGTACTTAAAGCTACAGCTATTTGACAAAGAAATTATTTTTATTTTAAGATATCAAATCTACCTAGCCTCATAGTTCACATCATTGAGCTTCTTAGCTACTAGGAGTTTCTAGTATTATGTAACACTGACTGTTACCATTAAGGCAGCGGTAACACGTCCGTGTGACACCTCCTCTTTGCGTCCGTCGCAGATTTCTGATTGCTCGATGGGGAGGCTACGCGGTGTAATATGCGTAATAGTATTGCACAATACACCAGACGTGCTGAAACCCTGTGAAAAAGCAACGACGGACATAGGACGAGCCTACAAAGCGCGATTCTTCATAGAGGCTCCCGCTTTGTAGGGCTGAGCGTGTGAGGTGGCCACACAGGCGTTTGAGCAGAGAGAACGCTCGTTCTCACAGATGTACCCTCCGTGCTCTTGTGACCGCAGCCTTATACAACACTAAAATAGAAAAAAAATCTATAGAGGCATTGAGCTGAAAACCGCATTGAAACATTATACAGATATGGTGTTAAGAGACTTAACTATGATGAAAATAATAAAGAACAACCAAAAAAAATATATATTCACCTCTGAATATTATAAATCTGGAATTATGCAAATTATGGCTTCTTCACAGACTTAAAGTGACAGATTCTTTAAGAAAACCTGCTTCAACAACCTTCTTCAGTTTAAATCTCTACACACAGAGAGATTGGAGGAATTACCCCCCTGGGCCACATCCACACAGCGGCATTCGTCTGCTGATCAAATTCAATGCGAGGAGCTCTGGTCTGTTTTTCAGGGGGTTAATCTAGATCTAGTTCCTAAATTCACAAACTACCCTCTTTGTGCTGGCAAGAGTAATTAAAGATCATTTTAAAGGACATTTCAAATATTACCGTTCCACTGTAATGTGTCCCAATGTGATGAGTATTTTTTTGGTTGTACCATTTTTTGCTTTTGTGCAAACCTTAAAAATTCTCAGTGGCCAAAGCAACCACTTTAGGGCCTATGTGCACCCCTACTGAAGTGCCTCCCAGTGTAAGTCGCAGCGTTGTAACGCTTCGACGGGGCCGTCCACATGCTGTAGCATGCGCAAGAATTGCATGCGCTACAGCAGGAGTGCTGCATCCGCTCAGAAAGCCTCCCCGTCCAAGCACTATGACGCACGTTCGACGGGGCTGCAAAGCGCGATCCTCTATAGAAGGATCGAGCCTTGCAGCACTGAGCGCACTAACTGCGCTCAGCGAGGTGGCCAGATGGACGTCAGACGGGCCTCAGAGTGGAAGGAACGTCCAGGAATGTTCCTTCCACTCTTAAAAACGCTTGTCTGACACCAGCCTTATTTGACATCTACATTCCTTCCTTCAGTCACGTGGCTGAGAGCATAAAAGGAATATATTTTTATACACATTTTTTTGCAATACAATGCTTCACAAAAATTCTTCGGATTTATTTTTTTGAAAATCTGGTCTGTTTAATAGATAAATCAGCATAAGCTCCTTGTCATCAACACAAATTACATAAGTGTTAACACAAAATCCTTCTGAACCCAGGCAGAACTTTGACATTTTTACAATTACATTTGTTGATACATAATTTCAGTAATATCTTTTTTCCTTCCATCTCAAAATGTTGACTCTTTTCTCTTCAGTGAGCTTTCTTTTTCAATTTCACTCCAGTAACCCCAGGAGCCTCCAGTAGCTTTTCTAATGTCATTTCCTAGTCTGCCTTAAAATATCTGTAAATGTCAATGCTTGTCATGTGCTGCTTGCAGCATCCTGGTCCTGTGAAGGCAAACACATCCACCACTTCACTCTGAAGGATCTCCGGGCTCTCTCATGTTTCTTAATCTAATACTCTGGGAGCCACATGGATGTCCTACACCAGGGGTGGGCATTTGTTTTGGCTCGGGGGCCACTTTGTGGGAGCGGAGGTTAACGGAGGGCCGCAACTTTTAAAATGATGAAATAGTGGTAGTTTTATTCAATTTATTTATTGTGCTAATTTCATATCATCTATAGCTGAAAGCACATTTAATTTTAAACCAGTTTAATGAGACAAACGTATCCTAGCACACTTTTCTAAAAAAAAAATTGAAATCCGGAGTGAGATTGCTTATTGAGATTCTCATCACAGCCCATATATTGGTATATATGGGTATATATTGCCCCCAGCTCACATGGATATATTTTGCCCCAGCTCACATGGATATATATTGCCCCAGCTCACATGGATATATATTGCCCCCAGCTCACATGGATATATATTGCCCCCAGCTCACATGGATATATATTGCCCCCAGCTCACATGGATATATATTGCCCCAGCTCATATGGGTATATATTGCCCCCAGCTCACATGGGTATATATTGTCCCCTGCTCACATGGATATATATTGCCCCAGCTCACATGGGTATATATTGCCCCAGCTCATATGGGTATATATTGCCCCTAGCTCATATGGGTATATATTACCCCAGCTCACATGGATATTATTGCCCCAGGCAGCTCACATGGGTATATTTGCCCCCAGCGCTTACCTCGTCTATGGCCCCAGGCTCTGCGTCCGCCGGCGTTCTTATACTCCTTAAGCGAGCGGCCGCTGACATGCAGCTTTGCCGCTCGCCGGGGATGGGAACCACCTGACCAGCCACGTTCTTGCGAGATTGCCAGTCTTGAAAGAGGGGACACAAGAGTACCGCCCTGTCCAAGATTTACGAGCTGTCAACGAGGCCACAGTAACACTACACCCTGTGGTTCCTAATCCATACAATTTGCTGGCATTAATTCCCGGAGATACAAAATATTACACAGTGCTTGATTTAAAAGACGCTTTCTTTTGCATCCGCCTGGCTCCAGCAAGCCAGCCCCTTTTTGCATTTCAGTGGGAAGAGTCTACCACGGGGGCGCGCCATCAAATGACGTGGACGCGCCTCCCTCAAGGTTTCAAAAATTCGCCCACGATTTTCGGGTGCGCGCTTAGCCAAGACCTCCTCGCCTTCAACGCTCAGCCAGACAAAGTAGTGTTACTCCAATATGTTGATGATTTATTACTGGCTTCCCCAACAGAAAAAGACTGTTTATCCGCCACAAAAGCCTTGCTACATCTGCTAAACCAAGCAGGTTACAGAGTTTCTAAAAAGAAAGCACAAATATGCAAACAAAGTGTAAAATACCTGGGTTTCCAGTTAACAGGTACCAAACGTGCACTGGGGGCAGAAAGAAAAGAAGCGGTGTGCCGCATACCCCAACCAAAGACCAGAAGACAAGTCCGTGAGTTCCTGGGAGCTGCAGGCTTCTGCCGCCTGTGGATCCCCAACTTCGCAGATATTGCCAAGCCGCTTCATCAAGCCACGAAGGGGGGAGAACAAGACCCCTTCCATTGGGAAGAAGAGCAAACAGCAGCGTTCCAGAAATTAAAGACTCTGCTGATGGAAGCTCCTGCACTGGGCCTGCCAGATCACAGCAAGCCCTTCCAGCTGTTCGTGCATGAACATAATCAAACAGCAACAGGAGTATTGGTCCAGACCTTTGGCTCATGGCTGAGGCCTGTGGCCTACCTCTCCAAGCAACTCGACCCTGTGGCCTGCGGCCTACCCCCATGCCTGAAAGCAGTGGCTGCCACCGCAATGCTGATATCAGAAGCAGACAAGCTGACCCTTGGACAAGTTCTTCATGTCAAGGTGCCCCACGCTGTCAAGGCCCTGCTGGATGTGAAGGGAGGTTACTGGTTCAGCAACAGCCGGATGACGAAGTACCAAGCCATGATGTGTGAAAACCCACGGGTTCATTTGGACCTCATCGCTACCCTGAATCCTGCTACTTTACTGCCTGACTGTGAAGAGGATCCAGATCATGAATGCCTCCAAGTCATGGAAGAAGTGTTCAGTAGCAGGCCAGATTTGAAAGACGTACCCCTAGACAAATACGATCTACAGCTATTCACCGATGGTAGCAGCTACATGGATGATGGGAAGAAAGTCTCCGGCTATGCAGTAGTCTCAACAGAAGAAGTCATCGAAGCAAAGCCACTGCCAGGCCATACATCTGCACAATTGGCTGAAATAACAGCTTTAACCAGAGCCCTTGAAATTTCTGAAGGCAAAAGAGTAAATATCTACACGGATTCCAAGTACGCCTTCATGACAGTCCATGCACATGGTGCACTCTACAAAGAGAGAGGCCTACTCACGTCTTCAGGACAACAAATCAAATATGCAGCTGAAATCGCGGCCCTCCTGGAAGCGGTATGGAAACCAAGTGCTGTCAGCATCATGCACTGCCGTGGCCACCAAAAAGGCCATGATGAAATTCCAAAAGGTAACAGACGCGCGGACCAGGCCGCAAAAGCAGCTGCAAAACCGCCACCGCCAACAGAAGATCAAGCTAAAGTGCTGATCTGCAAGCAAGAACCTCAACCTTCCATGCCAAATTACGAGTTCTACATGAATTTGAGAAAGTTTGAACCCCACGGCGAGTTCATTGAAATAATACTGCACAAATGGCAAGATGATTATGAACTGTTAGAACTCAATCATGATTACATCCAATGGCTTTTTCCAACTCGGACACAAGGCTGAAATTTCTACTCTACTCCTCTAAATCCGCAAGAGACACGCCTAATGGTTAACACCTCAGAAGTTCAGCAAAGACTGCGCAGAGCCTACAAAATGATGCTGAAATTCTTCGGCGTAAAAATAGTGGGGGAGGAGGAAGACAAAGAAATAACTGAAGTTGAACGAGCAGAAAATTTCACGTCACGATTTGAAAATTTGACAATCAATCCTCACAATAATCTACGAATCACACGAATACTGCACAGTCTGGGAGAATTGGGAGCAGAAGAATATCAAGTCCCACTGGTGAGGTTCTTCTTCAAGGAGATCCTTATCAAGAACAGACTGCCAAGAATGAAGAAAAGTGCAATGAACTTTTTCATACCAGCAGTAAGAGATTCACAAGACAGACAAGATTTGTTATTTTTCGCATGGCGATACTATTTCCCAAAAGAAGAATTTATCTGGGGAAATCATGGAGAATTGGCACGATACAAACCAAAACCAGTGGTGGCTGCACTTCTACCGGCGCCACTGAGCGAATGGACACCTGTGTACTCAGAGAAAGAAAAGAAGTGGCTGACAGAAGAACCCGGAGGATATGGAGAAGATGGATGGTTCCAGATGGAGAATGGACGAATAGTTCTACCAGCAACACTGGCTCCTGAAATCGTAAGAGCACTTCACGCAAGTACCCATGGAGGGAGAGAAATGATGGAGCAACAGTTGGAGCCACATTTCTATGTACCAGGATTGTCAGCAATCTGCAAAGCAACAGCTCAACAGTGTGTAACATGTGCCAAGAACAACCCGAGAACAGGACCATCTCAACCCCCAGGGAAACAGCCAATCGGGCTATCCCCAATGGCATCGTTACAAATAGACTTTACAGTGTTACCACCCTGCAAAGGATACAAATATTTACTAGTGATGGTGTGCACTTTGACAGGATGGGTGGAAGCCTTCCCAACGAGAACTGAAAAGACCACAGAAGTGGTAAAGAGTCTGATGAAAGAAATAATACCACGTTACGGACTTCCACTTGAAATAGGGTCAGACAATGGCCCTGCATTTATCCAGAACTGTTTACAACAACTTGCCCGGCTACTGGGCATCACCTGGAAGCTACATACCGCCTACAGGCCCCAAAGTTCGGGAAAAGTTGAAAGAATGAACCGTACCCTAAAGACTTTGATGTCCAAACTGTGCCAAGAGACGTCACTGGGTTGGTTGGACTTGCTGCCGATAGTCCTTTTGCACATTAGGTGCAGACCAACCCCCCAATTGAAGCTAAGTCCGTACGAACTTATGTTTGGACGGCCAACCCCTCTGATTAATGGACTAAGGGGGGACCTTCGGGCATTGGGAGAAACTAAACTAAATGATCAGGTAGTAATGCTGGGTAAATCGATGCAGAAATTAAATACTTGGGTGGGGGATAATATACCGCATTTTCTGTATCCTTCACTGCATAAGTATTGTCCGGGTGACTCAGTATGGGTAAAAGAGTGGAAAAATGATTCACTAGGTCCAAAATGGAGAGGTCCTTATCTTGTCCTGTTATCAACCCCTACAGCAGTAAAGGTTGCCGAGGTGGTCCCGTGGATACATCACTCCAGAGTAGACATGTGCACAGCACAAAATTTCGTTTTGAACTAATGCATTAGTACTAAAATGCAATTTATTTAGTTGCTAAAGAAATTCGTTTTCAGTTCTTTAGTATGAAAACTAATTTCATTCATCCGAAAACCAGTGGATACAATTACTATTGTAGTGGCTCCTCAGAGGGCTGAGATCGCTGCTTGTTACAGTATCTCTCACTCTCAGCACAATGTGGGCCATATTACATAGTTGGTGCTAACTTAACCAGAGCTGTTGTAAACTTCCCAGAGCTATTATAGCCTATGGAGGTTTTCAGTTACAACAGCTCTGGTTAAGTTAGCACCAACATTGCAATACTGCCCCGTGTCAGGCAAAGCTGTTACAGTAACTGACTGCTGCTCATCACAGCGCTCAGAGTTTCAGTAAAACTAGTAAATAATATTTTTATATATAAGAGGTTAGAACAATATTATTTTCTTGTTTTACTGAAACTCTGAGCGCTGTGATGAGCAGCAGTCAGTTACTGTAACAGCTGAGCCTGATACATTGTACTGAGAGATAATGTAACAAGGAGCCGATCTCCGCGCTCACAGCCACTGGATTTAAAGGGCTAAAAAAAAAAAGGCTCCTCTCTGTATAATGTTTAGAACATCCTCCTGCATTAATTAATACCCCTCTCTGTATAATGTATACAACATCCACCTGCATTAATTAATACCCCTCTCTGTATAATATATAGAACATCCTCCTGCATTAATTAATGCCCCTCTCTGTATAGAACATCTCCTGCATTGGCATGTGGAGGGTGCAGAACTTCGGATGTTGCGATGTTGCGCTCTTCATTGCTGGTCTCCTTCACTCATCAATATAATATCACAAAGAGGACTGAAACTAAAATGTAGTGCATTTTATTTTAGTTTCTTTCGTTTTTTGTACTGAGCAGTTTCGTTTCTCTTGAGTCATACTAAAACTAAATTATCCCAAAATTCGGACTAAATCGCTTTAGTACTAAAACGAATGCACATGTCTACTCCAGAGTAAAAGCAGCTGCAGCCAGTCCTGAACCAGCATGGAAGGTCGTTACCAACGAGACCAACCCGCTGAGGCTGAAGCTGACAAAGACCACAGCCATGAGCATCTAAATGATCCTAACCCAGATAATACAGAGGATCAACAAGTGGGTGTTTTGATGGGCACAGGTCCTGACCACCCGCCAACGGGGGATACCCACAGGGTGCTTTTTAGGGGCCCGGCCCCCACCCTTGATCATCCAGAAATGTTCTTTACTTTTGAAATTCCGGTGGGGAGGGATTGGGTTTATGTGACTGTGAAAAGAATTGCCCAAGGAATTCTGACATTTGGGGCATTTGTGGTGCTGATTTTATATCTTGCAAATCTGATTTATGGACTCTCACGTGGAGCATGCCCCAATTGTACAAGCACCGCTGGGAAAGTGGATATTTCCCATATCTGGAATGGTACGCACCCGGTGATGGAGAACCGTACCATGTGGAGACAAAAACGAGAAGTATCATCCGAGATATTGCCAAGAGGACATTTACTTGTGCAATTTAAATATGACTATGCTAAGAAATCTGGGCAGAAAGCATGTTGGGTGTGCAGCAGAATGCACCCAGAGACAATTCATATCCCATTTGCTTCTGTTCCTATGAATCTGAGTATGTTTGCATCAGGGAATATCACAATACACTCTTTTCGGCCACCCAGGGAACAACCAGAAATGTATGAGGCCGGATACCCCATAATAGGGTACATATACCCCCAGAGTGGTGTTTCCAAATAGGACCAGATAGGGACACACATAAAAAGGAAGGGTGTTATTCAAGCAAATTCAATTGGACATCATACATATACACAATTGACACAAAGGAACAATCAAATTTCCTATACATACAGTGCAGAAAACTCACGAGTGAGCAAGAAGAAGTGATTGCAAGTGAGTCTGGAGGGACGCAGAGTGTGCTGGAGACAACGAGACGAATGAGGCGAATGATGTTGGAATTAGCAAAGGGAACACTACACCTATCACCATTCATGTTAGAAGAGGGATACCAGGTGTGTTGTGGGAGAGTGTGTTACACATGGGTTCCACCAACAATAACGGGAATGTGTTATTTGGCTAAGCTGGTCCCAATCCAGAGACTAAGGGGAGAAGACACAAACACAGACACAGAACTGCACCCTAGGTACCCACTGGTGTTTGAGAGACCAAAGAGAGAATTGTTTGCGAAGATGGATCGAATATGGACATGGTTGCCAGCATGGACTGGATGGGGAGGAGAGATGATGAGGAGATTGAATAGCTACGTCAATCTGATGGATGAGATTCTGAATAGAACCAGTATGGATATCCAGCTGCTGAATCTGGAAATGCGTGAGTTACGAAAGGTGCAGATGATACATGATATGGCGCTTGAGCAGATCAGTGCGGCCTTGAATGGATTGTGTGAAATGACAATGCACTATGAATGTTGCACCTTCATCAGAAACACTACACATGAAGTCCCAGACTATTACCAGGTAATTCAAGATCACCAAGAGAAGGTAGCACAGTTGCAGGGCGCAGCCAGGAGGATTGCTGCCGAAGGCTGGAATCCGCTCTGTGGGTTTGGAGCAATGGGAGAATGGTTTGGTTCCATCTTGAGATTTATCTCACAGATTGGATCCATGATACTCATGATAGTGGTGATCTTGATCATAGGGATACTGATATACCGCATAGGGCTATGCCTATGGCCACTGTGCAAGACAGCACTGACACCCACACAAACACAGAAGATACCACTGATAATTCCACAGGGTATGTTCCCAGTGAAAGAAACCCCCCCCAGTATAAGGAGTTTCAGAATAGTGGAGTGTAATGGCTACAAGTGCCAGGAAAAGAGCCTGACACTTGAGCCAAGGGGGGAATGAAGTCGAATCAGGCTGAAAGATGGTTGCTACTATGAGCCAGGCAGCCATCTTGTTCAGAATATTGGTTCACCAGTAAATAGAATAGATTTTATTAGATGTGAAAAACGAAACTTACATAGAATTCAAAGAATGTGTGGTAGATTAGGGAACTAGCAATAAAACCAGGCAGAATCCGGCCGGTTCTTGGCACGGAAAGACAGGAAGATGAATGAATGGGGCAAGGTCACTGAGACTTGTAGAGAAACAAAGAGATCATAGAGAACAGACCAGGCCCCAAGCTATCTTAAATAAACACAGCCTATAGGGAGGACGGCACTGCCCTGAGAAAGACAGCACAACAAATCACAGACTGTCAAACTAACATGAAGTGTATCAATTTATAGCTAGAATGTGGAATTTCTTTGTACTAACGATGGGAGGTATTAACCCACGTGGGGTGGAATAAAGTGTCATCGGGAGGTGGGCTAATTGGGATGTACCTAATTACGTATTTTTGGGTATAAGACCCCTTGCACGGGGGGGAGAAGGGGCTCACTCTTTGCGATTCAATCCTGTGTGAGCACTTGTGTGACGACACAATAAAGTTTGCCTTTCCTGAAGAGACTCGTGTTCTGACAATCCTTACTTGTGTCCGGTCCGGCGCTGTCTTGAAAGTGAATCTGTTTTTGTCCACCTACAATAGGTCAATACATTTATCATCATTGTATTATTCAAGTTTTAATTAGCTAAATCCACAATTTCTCTCCTTTAATTTGCCGTTTTAACTTTTGCGTTATGTAATTGTTTTATGTTCCTAACACTCTGTTGCTATGGCACAATTAAGGATCTCACAACACGTCCCTATATGGTGCTTGACACCCGTGTCCTACTTCACAATCACCTGTGTTCCGTTGTCCAATGTGCCAAGGCTTTCGCAGTACAGTGGACAGTATGCACTTGTTTTCCTTGGTAAGTCTATTTACAATATTCCAAAATACAATGACTGTGGTTTTAAAAGAGTATCTTCATAAAGGCTCACTCTTGATTAGATCATCATTTACACAAACTAAACATTTTTGTCTGACCACAGGATTTGCTTTTCCAATCAAGTGGCGTGTTTATATAATGGAATTTCAACCTCCAAGATTTCACTAGTAAAATAAAACCAATTTGGAAGGTTTTAATTAAAAGATAATTAAGGAAATCAATTGGCAAAAAAACATACATTATTGCCCAAAGTTCTCAATGAAATCCGAAAAAGCAAGTCAATTCTGAACTTTAACTACCCCTATGTCTCCACCCATTATTGATCACTGATATTGCTGATTAAATCATAATTTAAGTCACTAGCAGCATAATCCACAGTAATATCCTGCAGAGCAAAGTAGAGGAAAAGTAATATCTCAGATTGCAGGACTCGTGAGATCACCAAATACATCAAATAGGCCATAAATAAAAAAAAAATGTATACTGTGCAGAAATGTATGCGATTCCTTTTAGAAAAAAATTAAGCTTTTAGATAGGAATTATGTTACATTACGTGTTGTTTTTATGGATTCAATTTAATGTGTTAATATATTAAAGGGACACTCTATAAACTCTGACCACTTTAGATTTCGAAGCGGTCAGGCTGTGTGGAGTGCTCTCTCCACTGCCATTTATTAGTCATTGCTCTGTGAAGTGGATAGGTTTCCTCCAGCTGCACATACGTCACCAGAGGCGCGTTCAATACCTCAGCCTCTGCAAGTGCTAAGCTAGCAACTTTCCATTGAACGCCGTTCTGCCGCTCAGCGCTCAGCACTGCTAACTTAGCACTTGCAGCGACCCGAGGAGATGCTGCGAGTAGCTGAGTGTGACGTAGTAAAGATGGCCGCCGCCATGAAGCAAGTAACAATTCCGTACGGCAATGTTAATTTTGAGGTTTTTGTTCACCAAAGCACAAAATATTTATTTATTATTTACCCCTGCACATAGACATATATTACAGTTCAATTATATTTTGTTTCAGAAGTAAACATAACGTTTATTCAATAAAAACTATCATTTGTGGTGTGTGCATACAAAACGGAATTGTGCGGACTGCTTTTCTTTATCATACAGTGGCAAGAAAAAGTATGTGAACCCTTTGAGATTACGTGGAGTTTTGCAAGAATTGGTCATAAAATGTGCTCTGATCTTCATCTAAGTCACAACAATTTGAAAAACACAGTCTGCTTAAAATAATACAATACAAACATTATATGTTTTCATGTTTTTATTGAACAGAACATGTAAACATTCCCAGTGCAGGGTGGAAAAAGTATGTGAACCTTTGGACTTAATAACTGGTTGACTCTCCTTTGGCAGCAATAACCTCAACCAAACGTTTCCTGTAGTTGCAGATCAGACCTGCAAAACGATCTGGAGTAATTTTGGACCACTCCTCTTAAAAAACTGTTTCAGTGTAGCAATATTCTTGGGATGTCTTGTGTGAATCGCTCTCTTAAGGTCATGCCACAGCATTTCAATCGGGTTGAGGTCAGGACTGACTGGGCCACTCCAGAAGGCGTATTTTGTTTTGTTGAAGCCATTCTTTTGTTGAATTACTTGTATGCTTCGGGTCATTGTCCTGTTGCATCACCCATCCTCTGCGGAGCTTCAGTTGGCGGACAGATGGTCTTATGTTTTCCTGCAAAATGTCTTGATAAACTCTGGAATTCATTTTTCCATCAATGACAACAATCCATCCAGGCCCTGAGGCAGCAAAGCAGCCCCAAACCATGATGCTCCCTCCATCATGTTTTACTGTGGGGATGAGGTTTTGATGTTGGTGTGCTGTGCCTTTTTTTCTCCACACATAGTGTTGTGTGTTTTTTTCAAACAACTCAATTTTTGTTTCATCTGTCCACAGAATATTTTGCCAGTAGTGCTGTGGAACATCCAGTTGCTCTTTTGCAAACTTCAAACGTGCTTCAATATTCTTTTTGGACAGCAATGGCTTCCTCCATGGTGTCCTCCCATGTACTCCATTCTTCTTTAATGTTTTCCTTATAGTAGATGTGTCAACAAAAATGTTAGCATGTGCCAGAGATTTCTGTAAGTCTTTAGTTGACACTCTAGGATTCTTCTTTACCTCATTAAGCATTCTGCGCTGTGCTCTTGCAGTCATCTTTACAGGACGACCACGCCTAGGGAGAGTAGCAACAGTGCTGAACTTTCTCCATTTGTAGACCA
Organism: Leptobrachium leishanense; assembly: GCA_009667805.1. Lineage (NCBI taxonomy): Eukaryota > Metazoa > Chordata > Amphibia > Anura > Megophryidae > Leptobrachium > Leptobrachium leishanense. Next base: position 262,413,410 of record CM019064.1, read on the forward strand.
TCTGTCGTACCGTGGACACATGAACATCAAGGCTTTTGGAGATACTTTTGTAACCCTTTCCAGCTTCATGCAAGTCAACAATTCTTGATCATAGGTCTTCTGAGAGCTCTTTTCTGCGAGGCATGGTTCACATCAGACAGTGCTTCTTGAAATCAGTAAATCCAAAACTGGTGTGTGTTTTTAAAGCGCGGGACAGCTTTCAGCAACACATCCAATAATATCACACTGATTGGACTCAAGGTTGGCTCACTCCTGGCTCCAATTAGCTCTTGGAGAAGTCATTAGGCTAGGGGTTCACATACTTTTTCCACCCTGCACTGTGAATGTATTGTTTACATGTTATGTTCAATAAACACATGAAAACATATAATGTTTGTGTTGTATTATTTTAAGCAGACTGTGTTTTTCAAATTGTTGTGACTTAGATGAAGATCAGAGCACATTTTATGACCAATTCATGCAAAACTCCACGTAATCCAAAAGGGTTCACATACTTTTTCTTGCCACTGTATATACCTCCACTGTTGTCCGAGTCATACGAAAAACAATCCAAATCTTTCATTAAGAAATCATCGGCCATTTTACTTCGAAATTCGCATCCAAAGCATTCAATGACACTGCTGCAGCAATTCAGCAGCTGCTGAGGTATTGAACGGGGCTCAGGCAGATGGATTTAGAATTTTCCAACTGCCGGTCAACAAATCTGTAATTTACCAATGATGTCAGCAAGCTCTGGAGACCGCTCACAATAGTGAGCGTCTTGAGAGAAGCAGCCGATGTATTGAATGTGTCTGTGCACCCGTATCTCCAATCCGTCGTTCTGCGCAGGCACTATCGAAATTGCAAGTGAAAGAATGCAAGTTCCAAGATATTTGTGTATTGTACCCAGTGCAAGTTACATAGGTGCGCAAACGGCATAAAAATGCATTTCGGTCCTGAACTGAAGGGGAAGAGCAATGCTCGGTGTATTTTAACCTGACATAAAAAAATATAGAAAAAAATAATTTGGGCGAGGCCATCAGTAGCATCTGCCCAATTATTTCAGGACATAATAAGGGGAAGAGGGTAACATTGTATCAGAGTGCCCCTTTAACTGTGGGCTGAGGGAATGGAGGGATCATTGATGATATGATATTAAGGTGTAAAAGGGTCAGAGAATTATGGTCGATGTTGGTCAGAATGCTTTGTGATTTAGGTGAGGCTAAGATAAATAAGTTAGGGATATTGTACAATGGGAAAAAGAAGGGAAAATAAAAGATGAGGCCAAGTGTGTTTGTAGGTGGAATTTGAGCAAGAAAGGTTAAAGATGCTGTAAATCAAAGCAATTTGAGGATGAGAAATCGGATGTGGATGGGAAACAGATAATGGGAAAGAGACTGTCATTAACATAAAGGGGATACGGTGAGAATCACTCTGTATAAGGAAAGGGGAGTAAAACAATAACAAACATCATATTGTAGAAGAGGTAGGGTAACGGGGAGGGGTATCATGCGCATATTAGGAAAATTAAAGGCCATCAAGTGTTGATGTGACTTAGCTGAGTACGCTTGATTGAGAGCACAAGAGGAAAGACAAGGCTTTGTGTGAGGGGAAAGGAAATGAGAAAATAAACCGGAGGTTGTACATAAGGTAGAAGGATTGGCAAGTTGCTTGCTCTTGAGAGTGAGGATATAGCCAGAGTGCGGAAAATGGGGTTAGGAAGGTAAATGTGGGTTGAAGTGTGCCTCAGTGTATCATACCTTTTAGAAAATATATTTCCTCTTATCTGTAGTAATACGTATTGTTTTCTGTCACTATTGATGTCATTGATGTTGTAATAGGAAAGTTACTGTGGTGAAATATATATAGTTAACAATAACATATGATACGTAATTTATGCTGTCCTCAGCAATTTCATTTGATGTAATACGTAATGTCATGGATCATGTCACAAAGCACAAACCATGGGGGCAGTTTAGGATTAACCGAGCTTTTTCATGTTGGATTGATATACTCTAGGTTTAAAAAAAATATATATATGCGTATTGAAAGGAAGAGTGCTTGCTATAGCGCGAGCGATAGAGAGACTGAAAAACCAACACTTCTCAATTTCTGGCTGCAGGTTTGTGTCGGCTTATCGCTATCAAACGCCTACCTCTTAAAACAACAAACAAGATCACTGTTGCTTTTTATGGCATTAAATTCTCTGATGCATACATGTCATAGTGTTAGGGTATGGGTTTATTAGCACCCCACTGCTTTATCACTGTGGCAACACACTATAGCTGTTATTCAGCCAACTCAAGCATTTAATCACAACAAAGAAACTATAATTTATCCAAACTAGGCTGTTTGCTCGACTAGCAAATATGATTTTTGTTTGTTTTATTCTGTGTTATGCTCTGTCTCTTTAGTAAAGCTGTACAAATATTCACATGCAAAGAACATAAACTGTATATGAATGTGGCTAAATTTTAGTTTCAGATTCACTAAACCAAGGATCTCATACTCTGGCCCCCGAGATGTTTCTGAGCTACAAATACTTTGATTCTCTAGCTACTTATTGCATTCAACGAATTCTGGTAATTGTAGGCAATAAACATCTGGGGGGCCAACGTTTGAGATCCCTGCATTAAACCTTCACTACCAAGGGATTTTCCAGAAAATAAATATCAGGAACCAGTGTTTTTTAATGGAAAATCAGTTATTCATACAGTAAGAAATGTTTGAGAATTTTCCCAATGTATTTCTTACTGTAATAACCTATTTGGCAGGCAAATATCACCATCTGCTGGCCAAAACGAGTTACTGCAGATCTGAGCTCCATGCAGAATCAGCTGGGGAGATATCATTCAAACACATTCCCAGCTGGTTTTAAAAACTATTAGGACCTTGTGCATCATGCTCACAGTGATAAAACTTTGGGGGTTTCTTCCGGCAAATGAAATTAGTTTGCAGCAAACATATTTCATTTTCAATGATTGTTACTGGTATGTGTCACGGTGGGTCAGGGGATGGGGCGCCTGGCAGCAGCTTCCTCGCTGCTCGCTGGCCAGGCGCCGAATGTAAACGCTTCCGGGTGCGCTCACGTGGGACGCCGAGGGGCGGGGCCTGGCGTTGTGACGCGGACCCGCCGGGTTTAAAACCCAGTCTCACCATTACACCGGTGCCCTGACGTGGTATTCACCTCCCGCAGAGCTCTTGTGATATTTGGCAAACGAATCCTCCTGTGTATAACCCTTGGCATTGGCAAACGAACTCTCCTGTGTATGACCCTTGGCATTGGCAAACGAACCCTCCTGTGTATGACCCTTGGCATTGGCAAACGAACCCTCCTGTGTATGACCCTTGGCATTGGCAAACGAACCCTCCTGTGTATGACCCTTGGCATTGGCAAACGAACCCTCCTGTGTATGACCCTTGGCATTGGCAAACGAACCCTCCTGTGTATGACCCTTGGCATTGGCAAACGAACCCTCCTGTGTATGACCCTTGGCATTGGCAAACGAACCCTCCTGTGTATGACTCCTGGTATTGGCATTTACTCTGCTCTAGGTTCTGCCCTTAACGTTGGTACCGAGGTCAGTCTATGTGGCACCCTAAGCACGCATCAGATTACCTCTGCTATTACTAAAGTCCTAGGGAGGACTTGTGTTCTGGTCTGTACCCCTGTCTGGTGTTTCCCTTTCTTTATCTGTTACCTGCTTCATTGTCTATATAGCTTTGCCGACCATTCAAGGATCGGAAGAGTAGAAAGGGAGCTACATAAAGAGATCAATATCTTGGTAGTCAGAAGGATTCGTGACAATACTCTATTCCATACCTCTGTCTGGTGTTACCCCTTGTTTATATATTGTCTGGTTAATTGTCTTTCTAGTTTTGCCGACCATTCAAGGATCGGAAGGGTAGAGAGCGGTCTGCGTAAAGGGACCACACTTTTGGTAATCAGAGGGATCCGTGACAGTATGTGCCTACAGGCGCCTGCCACAAGGGAGCACCTTGCTCTGTATTTTACACAATCGTTTAGACCCCTGTATCTCTGGAGTCCTAAGGGCTAGAGGGACATATGCACAGTGGGTGGGGGGCGGCAAGGGGGTGGTTGCCCTGGGGCAATTTTTTTAGGAGTGCTAAATTTCTAAATAAATTTGCACCTCTAATTTCCAGCAAGGATCAGCAAAGGTATCCGCTCAAGGACACTGGTGTCTGTGAGCAGCCCTTACAAGGTCCACTGCCGCCCGTTACTTTGCACTCCGAGTCTGGAAGGGAGGAGCAAGACAGAGAATTCTGGTCTTGTCCTCACTCCACTTTGAGGCTGCCATGAGTCACATGATGCAGCACGCGGGTGCCACGCTTGCCTGCCCTCCACCTTGAAACCCTGTGCCATCCTCCGCCCCTGCCCTTGGCAGCCCCCCATGAGGCCCTGTGCAAGCTCCCGCCCCTGGCAGTCCTTCCCTGTGAGGCCCTGTGCCAGCCCCCGCCCCTGGCAGTCCACCCCTGTAAGGTCCTGTGCCAGTCCATGCCCCTGGCAGTCCTCCCTCGTAAGGCCCTGGGCCAGCCCCCACCCCTAGTAGTCCTTCCCTGTAAAAACCTGTGCCAGTCCACGCCCCTGGCAGTCCTCCCTTGTAAGGCCCTGTGCCAGCCCCCGCCCCTGACAGTCCTTCCCTGTGAGGCCCTGTGCTGGCCCCTGCCCCAGGCAGCTCTGCAGCCGCTGAACAGGAAGGAGGGAGGGAGATGCCTGCCCTGCAACTCATTTCAAATCCAGTTCCCGTTGAGTGACCCGATCTACTCCTGCAGGGACTGGCCTGACTGGACAGCTCCCCCCAGGACACCAGCAACTCCACACAGTTAGACGACACTGTGTGACACCAGATCAGCGTGACCACCACAGAGCAAGGGGTGACTGGGGGGTACAGGGAGTAGGTGATTGGAGGAAAGGGGATCAATACTCTAATGTGGAAGGGAATGGTGGGCTGCAAGGCAGTAACCTCAGGGAAGACAGGGTTAAGGAGTAGCTACAAGTTGGGCACACCAAAAGTAAGTAAATGTAGAAGCCTGGAGCTCTAGGTGGAGAACTCACTTAAGAGAAGTCCATCAGGGCTGTTGACTACACCCATGGTAGCCAGAGAGAATCATGCAAACATGACGTGGATCTAGAATGCGATGGGGTGCACCTGAGCAGCTGGAAAAAACAGGATTGGATTGTGGAATGGAGTCAGCTAGTCAGATTGACACTGGTGCGGTTACGAGTCTCTCAGGGCTTGTTTCCTTACAGATACATGACAATGATGCAGCACTGCTCCAGATAGTGTTAACACTATCTCAGGCTGGTGTATCTGCTTCTTCTGATTGTGTGTACACAATCACAATAGTAAAGGAGTTAAAGGTTAAGACATCTGCAAGCTTCTGTACTTTACGCATCCTATACGTAACATGGAAAACGCAATCATTAATTAGCATTGATAGAAAAAGTATGACGAAGTGCTAGCGCTAATTACCGTCAGGACGCGCAAGGCAAAATTTTAGCTGGTGCTAAATGGTTCTGCATTTGCAAAATTATTGAGCAACCCCAAACCACCCCCCCCCCAATAAATCCCATACTCATCTCTTATCCCGCTGTGTGAACGGTGGTCGCGAGCAGAGTGAGCAGAGTGATACTAGGCACAAATGGGTCCCAGTCTCCCACCGCGATCACTCTGTGTTGCTGCACCATCTCTCAAAAAAAATGGCTTTGAATTTCAACTGATATTTTTTGAAACATCAGCTGATTTAATTGAAAAAATTTGGCCAGGGCCAATAATCGAAAACTTAAGCTGGTCAAAAAAAAGCAAGCCGGTAAAAAGGCCAAAAAAGCTTATGTTAGGCCAGCATCATAATGATCTTTGCTACTAAACATGCCTAATTGGAAAATGCTATGTTTAATTGTGGGATTCTGTATGATTTTCTCTGTTAGATGGATTTACATACAGGCAATCTAACAACCCCTTTCAACAGTTTAAATTTATTTTTTTTTTAAAAAAAAAAATCGCCTTACCAATGAAATCAAATTGAATTGCAAAATCCGAAACTTCCATTAGCGAATATAGGAGCAAATGCCGATAGTTAAGCCAAGTTTTTTATTTTTAACGGGAATTGAAATGAGGGCAAGTCCTTAAATCTCCTGCACCAAAGACCTGAATTGCGGCCGAAAAAGCTGCCGATTTCAGAAATTGGGCCAAATGTAATCAAGCCCACAGTTTGTATTCTGTCAAACCCAATTTGGCTATCCCTGGCCACTTCCAGATGGACAATACAGAACCATGAGGAACAGTACACACAGATATTGCGCAGCAGCTCTGAATAAATCCTTAATTATCTCCCCAATGTCTTCTTAATTGTATATGTTTATGAGTAAGTCGAACATGGCTGAGGTTTGCCAACACTCAATTTTCGCAGTAAAATAAAGGAGGGTTTTATGGAAAATAATCAGATGGCTTAAAATTAAACAAAATACATTAAGAACGTTGTATCAGATGCAATATAAGTCAACAGGTTTGATGATGGAACTGTATAATTAAATAGTCCAGGTCTCTTGTTTCAGATTTGCAGAATATATTCACAGTAATTCTTTCTATATAATGTTCTACAACAATATAAACCATTACTTTAAATGAAGTAACACAAGTTGCCAATGACTAAACAACACAATGTTTCATTTTCTTCTTTTTGTATTTAAATCTGGCATCTGCCGTGCTTCGTGCACATGTAACCATGGCAACTGAAATCAGAAGCATTGGCCTGTGCCCGTCTTGGCTACAACTACTATGAACAAAAATATCATAAAAGTTTGCATGTAAAAGACACAGGGCACTATTCCCTAGTGAACGCTAACGTTAGCGTCTGGATTTGTAAGCGTTAAACACTTACCCTGGTGGTATCGCATTCCTCCCGTATTACATTCCTGATGCTACCCTCGTTATAGCATCGGCTTTTGCACTAGCTTCCGCGAGCTTACTGTACTTTGTGCATGCTATACTTAACGGCCCCTATTACAATCCTCGCACAGCGCATTTGCGTGCGCGCAAATGCGCTTTTGCGCGAGGATAAAAACATTTGCGCGGAATGTCGTATTACGACGTTCGCGCAAACGATGCGCGTTAGCGTCTACCGCGATTGACCCTACGCGAACCCAGCGCAAGTGCGTGCGCGCATCCCATTCTTACCATTGTCAGCGCAAATGCGTTCGAGCGGATGGTATTACGATCTTCGCGCAATGTCGTACGAACGACATTTGCGCGAAGTATCGTAACGTCTTTGAAAACCTGGTGTTAATTTACAATCTGAACGTTCTGGCCGAAACAAAATGAACCTGCACAAAAAAAAAAAAAATACAGCACAGTACAGTTACACATTCTACACATACCCAAACAATAAAATTAATAAATTGTTTAATTTTTTATTTTTTTTGCAGCACATAGACGCAGATTGACTTTGACAGGCGCAACAACCGAAACCTAGCAAATGGTGGTTCTTAATTCTGATTGGCTGAATCCTGTGAAAAAACAGTCTGCCCACCAATTCCTGTACGCAACGGTCATTTGCGCCCGGCTTTGCGCGTCGGATTTGCGCTCTAAAAAACATGAAGGCTGAAAAATTTGCGCATTGTAATAGGGGCCAACATGGGTAGCGAAATCATTAATTAGCGTACCGATAAGTAAGTTATTACAAAGTGCTAGCGCTAATTACCATTGGGATACGCAAGGCATCATTTTTCTAAAAGCTGATGATAAATGATTCTGCAAATGCAAAATCATTTAGCATCCCCTAACACCCACCCCCCACACATTAAATCCGATACTACTCTCTCATCCTCTGGCGAGAACAGTGTCCCACTCCGCCGCTTCTTCTGGCCACGTGCAGAGTGAAACTGCAAATAAATAGTTCCCATTCTTACTCCGCGGCGCTGTGTGATCCCGCAGGGGTGAGATCACGCAGGACTTGCATCCCGGAAGGGAAACCCTCCTTGGAGTCCTATGGACTCCAGGAGGTGATACTCGCGGCGGCGTGAAAGAGTTACTATGAGTATCCATGGCTATTCACAAGTGCGATGGGTGTGGTGTACTTGGCCCCCACCCACTCAAGTAGGCAGGGCTTCAGCCACAGCAGGGTGACATCCTCGATGTCAGACCTCGCTGCGAGACAGCCCCCCAGCCACCGGAGTCCATCGTGTGTGTGTGCGATGACATCACAAACAAGGATTCCCTCTGCCTGGCATGGGAAACCCATTACAGGAGATGCAGGGGTCACTTAGACCAATGTATGTCTGGACTCGTAATTCGTAGAAGGTCGGTGGACATGTCATTGGAAAGGGCACACTGCTATTCTTCTAATAATTGTTTAAAAGAATCAAAAATGCATTAAAATGTGTCTAAATAATAAAAAGGTCCTATAAAAATAATAAAAAGGTCTGTTACAAAATTTTAAAAATCACACTTTTTTTAAAAAAAATTGGGAATCAAAAATTTCAAACAAAAAAATATAAAAATATGTTCCAAAAAATAAATTAACAAAAAAAGGTTTGCGAAAAAAGAATAAACGGTTGAAAAGAAAAAAAAAGACGCTGCATTCAGCAAAGAAAAAAAGCCTCGTCATTTTAAAATAATTAGGAATCCAAAAATTTCACCAAAATACAAAAATAGTTAATAACAGACATACAAGAGTGGGTGGCCTCTGTTCCATTTCAAACAATGTTTGGTCATAAAGGGTGAATGCAGATATCTCTGCACTGCATAACCTAAGGTTTTAACACAAATAAAGAGCTGACCTGAGCTTCAGGCATTGGGTCCAGGAAGTGGGCACCAGTTTTGGTTCCACCTCCTTCCATCGCAGTCATTCGATTGGATGGAAACAGGCCGGAGCATCTAGCCCCCATGGCCATGTGATATGCAAAGCCTTCCTGAAGCTGGCAGCATATCACGTCCACAGGATTAGAGAGCCAGTTCTGCGCTCTTGAGTTTTAAAATGATTTTAAGGGGTAATTTGGGAGAGGGGTGTGGAATGGGTAATGAGGGATTTACATGTAATCCCTCCATCCCCCCCGCCTTTGTAACCCCAGAGAGTCCCTTTAATTCCTCTCATTGAACAAATGTTATGTAACTGCATTAACTTGTCCATGAATATTGCACTTCAAAATGAAAAAATAAATCTGCTAATATGGTTTAAATTTTGCAAATTTTTACTATTCATTTTAGATCTTGCTTCAATAATAAAACCAAATAATATAGAGTGTTAAATGGAGTAAATAATACATTGGATGCTCATAAAACTAATAGATTTTGTTTAATTCCCTGAAATATGCTGCCCTTCTAAGAGAACATTAAAATGAGTACTCTGTAATAGAATCCAGGGTTCTTTGAGATCTAATTTAGCTCTAATTCAGACTAACAGAGTGGTTAATGAAGGCAGAGAAATGAATGCTGTTTAATTAAGAAAATTGAGAAAGCAGAACTTGGGGAAGGGAGAGGAGTCTTATGTATATTATTTAAATTATAGTAACACCTTTTTAACCTGGTAATTATTCAGCATTTCTCCTAGTATATGTATGAATAGATGTGTAAAGAAGATGTTAATAGCTCTGATAAACCAAAAAATATTATGTTGCACTATTAACCCCTTCTCTACAACAGATGTTCAATAAAAACATTGGTCAGGATGGAACCAGCATTTAAAAAAAAAAAAAAACCTCACCTTTCATGCATTATACAGTAGAAATAATATCTGGGAATTTTTCCAATGTACATTTTACTGTAGTAATCCTATTTGACAGGCCGTCGTCACCATCTGCTGGCCCAAAAATGCTACTGCAGCTGGGGCTCAATCCTGAACTTGCTGTGGATACAGTCAGGTCCAGAAATATTGGGACAACGACAAAATTCTAACATCTTTGGCTCTATTCACCACCACAATGGAGTTTAACTGCAGACTGGCAGCTTTAATTTGAGGGTATGTACATCCAACTCAGGTGAATGGTGTAGGACTTACAGCAGTTTGCAGATGTGCCTCCCACTTGTTAAGGGACCAAAGGTAATGGGACAGAATAATAATAATAAATCAAACTTTCCCTTCTTAATATTTGGTTGCAAATCTTTTGCAGTCAATCACAGCCTGAAGTCCGGAACGCATAGTCCTCACCAGACGCTGGGTTTCATCCCTGGTGATGCTCTGCCAGGGCTCTACTGCAACTGTCTTCAGTTCCTGCTTGTTCTTGGGGCATTTTCCCTTCAGTTTTGTCTTCAGCAAGTGAAATGCATGCTCAATGGGATTCAGGTCAGGTGATTGACTTGGCCATTGCATAACATTCCACTTCTGTCCCTTCAAAAACTCTTTGGTTGCTTTTGCAGTATGCTTTGGGTCATTGTCCATCTGCACTGTGAAGCGCCGTCCAATGAGTTCTGCAGCATTTGGCTGAATGGGAGCAGATATTGCCCGAAACACTTCAGAATTCATCCTGCTGCTTTTGTCAGCAGTCACATCATCAATAAATACAAGAGAACCAGTTCCATTGGCAGCCATACATGCCCACGCCATGACACTACCACCACCATGCTTCACTGATGAGGTGGTATGCTTAGGATCATGAGCAGTTCCTTTCCTTCTCCATACTCTTCTCTTCCCATCACTCTGGTACAAGTTGATCTTGGTCTCATCTGTCCATAGGATCTTGTTCCAGAACTGTGAAGGCTTTGTTAGGTGTTGTTTGGCAAACTCTAATGTGGACTTCCTGTTTTTGAGGCTCACCAATGGTTTACATCTTGTGGTGAACCCTCTGTATTCACTCCGGTGAAGTCTTCTCTTGATTGTTGACTTTGAAACACATCCTGGAGAGTGTTCTTGATCTGGCCAACTGTTGTGAAGGGCGTTTTCTTCACCAGGGAAAGAATTCTTCGGTCATCCACCACAGTTGTTTTCCGTGGTCTCCCGGGTCTTTGGTGTTGCTGAGCTCACCGGTGCATTCCTTCTTTTTGAGAATGTTCCAAACCGTTGTTTTGGCCACGCCTAATGTTCTTGCTATCTCTCTGATGGGTTTGTTTTGTTTCTTCAGCCTAATGATGGCTTGCTTCACTGATAGTGACAGCGCTTTGGACCTCACCTTGAGAGTTGACAGCAACAGATTCCAAATGCAAATAGCACACTTGAAATTAACTCTGGGCCTTTTATCTGCACATTGTAATTGGGGTAATGAGGGAATATCACACACCTGGCCATGGAACAGCTGAGAAGCCAATTGTCCCATTACCTTTGGTCCCTTAACAAGTGGGAGGCACATCTGCAAACTGCTGTAAGTCCTACACCGTTTACCTGAGTTGGATGTACATACCCTCAAATTAAAGCTGACAGTCTGCAGTTAAAGCGCATTGTGTTTGTTTCATTCCAACTCCATTGTGGTGGTGTATAGAGCCAAAGATGTTAGAATTGTGTCGATGTCCCAATATTTCTGGACCTGACTATATATATATATATATATATATATTATATATATATATATATATTTATACATCTGTGTGTGGTCACGTTGAGTGCAAGCTGAGTAGAGGGTAAATGGGGTCTCTGGCCATACATTTCAATATTAAACATAAATTGGACAGGCTTTCAGCAAAATCCTAAATTATTTATTGGAAAGGGGTCACATGACTTGAAATAAAAGAATCGGTACTCAGTAACGGTGAATACCTGAAGAACTATTTGGTTTTAAAAAAATTGTATCGGTGCATCCCTAGTCAGAACCATTACACATATCAAATAATTCTTTGGGAGACATACTCTCCAGGTACAGTGGCATGTCATAAAAGATCAAGTAGCTTTATGATTGTTTTCTATAGAATGACAAAGGTGAATGACACAAGGGAGTGTAATGGGAAAACTCAACTTTTTTGGCAAATCTGTGAAAAATAGAAAATTAACCTTTCTTACTTACAGTGGCAGATTCTAAGGTTGACATTACTTGGGATTACACAGATCAGCCACACTTTAAAACCCCTTGCCTAATATTGTGTAAGTCCCCCTCGTGCTGCCAAAACAATTCTGATTTGTCAAGACATGGACTCCACATGCCCTCCTAACATGTCCTGTGATATCTGACAACAAGATATTAGCAGCAGATCCTTTAAGTCCCACAAGGGAGATCTGGGGAGTTTGGAGGCCAAGGCAACAACTTGAAATCTGTCATGTTCCTCAAACTATTCCTTAACTTTTTTTTGCAATGTGGCAGAGTGCATTATCCTGCTGAAAGAGGGCACTGCCATCAGGGGACACCATTGCCATGAAGGAAAGTAATCTGCAACAATACATGTCAACTGTGTTCTGACACCTTTCTATCCAACCCCCTCCAGGAATACATAAACCGTTGTAACCAATGTAAAAAAGTGGCTCTCCCTTTTTTACAACAGCTCAAGCAGAACCTGTCTGGCTAGGAGAGCCCCTTTTTTACAACAGCTCCAGCGGTTTACGTAGTCCAGGAAGGGGGGTTGGACAGAACTTGGATAAAGGTGTCGGAAGCAAGTCACCTAGAGCGGAGTTTAAGAGCTCTGGTACAGGTGAGCAAATATCTGGGGAAAACCCTTTTTTTTTTTGGCATGTATTGGTAAGAGTGCTACCTTGCCCCATGAGTACCCTTTCCCTTTGTTTTCCCACTGCTTGAGGACTTCTCTAAGTTTAACGGAGTGGACAGTGCCATTCCAGAAGTTGGCACAATGCATTCATTACACAGCCAATATTCGATAGGCTATGGAAGATGCGAGTGCCCGTCCTTATAAATTTTACAATTCCATTCTGATTGCTCTTATTGTATTGCACTATTATTCTTTTTCTTCTTGTTCGTTTTCATATGTTCTGAGGACTCGATTATCAAGATCAACTAAAATATAAGCACCAGCATCCCACACCTTAAGGTTTACTAAAAATAAACTTGAAGAAGTACAATAAATTGATGTATGAAGAACTGGCTTAGCACAAATATACATTTTCATACAAATAGCACTTTTGCCTTCTAAATCAGCTACACAATAGTAATTATCAGAATTCAACATAAAAACCATTGCAGATGGTAGTCATCGACTATTTACCAAACAATATCACCATGTGTGAAACGGACTTCATCAACTTGCATGCGTGCTTGACATGATGAGCAATTTAAGAATTGCGAGGACAAAGCAGCGGGGCATTTCATATGACTACGTATAAATGAATTGGTGACGTTGCTCAGGTTCTTGGATCAACGACTAGCAACTACAGATGTTAGGAAACGCTTGTTAGTCATCCTTCCCTGAGCACTTTCAAATCAATTCAGTTATCACAAAAAAAGTGCTAATTTGCAAGACATAGAAAGGCAATATTTTACTTACTTACCGTGTATATTTTTCGATGGCTACCATGGTCCCACTTACTAATTACAGGGAAAGGAAATGTAATCTTTTAATGGCCCAACCAAATCTCTCCAATAGACAAAGATACATCTGAAAACAGTAGCACAACAGGGCAGATTGGCTTGGAAAGGTTTTAGGAAGGACAACACAAGTAAATGTTGAGCAAAACAAAGGGCTGTAATCCAACCAAGCCGCTAATGTAAAACCACAAATGGAAAAATCCTGCATGAGGTTTTTTCCATTTGGCAACTTGTCATTATAGGCTTTACTCCAAACGAGATGCTGTATCAGTGGCTCGATTTGGAAACAAGGGAGTAGCAGGTCAATAACTGCAGCAAGGCCAAGCCCTGCCACTGTTGTCAGCTCTTGGAGCCAAGCACAAACCTGCTTGAAGTCTGCAGGAGCTTGTGCATGGATCTTGGAAAGATCTGCAGAAGAACACTGGGAACTATATTGGTTTCCAGTGTTCTGCTGTATACGAAGAAAGGAAGTGGTGGTTTGAACCTCTCTTCACTTTGAGATCTGTAATAAGTTTTGGATTTGAACACAATGCTCAAGTGAAAGCAAAGCATGCAGCTCGGTTGGAATAGCAACTTGAATGGTAATTGATGACTGTCTACCTCCCCACTAGGATGTCCAAGAAGGCGCACTCAGCCCACTGGTAACTAGGGATTTTCGCGGCCTGGAAGCCTTCTGGGATTTAGGTCAGAAATTAACACCAGTAAATTCCTGACTAGCCAATGGCTCTCAATGTGCTCACCTTGAGTTAGCCTCCAGCCCCCTGCTTGCTTCAGCATGCCACTGTTACAGGAAGTAACAGCAGCTGTTAGAACCAGAGCAGCGCCAAGGAAGCCCCGTGATGGATTAAGGGGTAATAAGGCCACTAAAGAACTAAAACGGGAAGGGGTGCATAGGGGGTCAGGAGGGGTTAATATTTCCCAACCCCCTATTTAACCTTAGAGTGTCCCTTTAACAGCAAACTGCAATTTGATACAAGGCTTGGCTGGAAAAAAGTCCAGTAGTTTCAGGCGCTTTCAGGGCAATCCAGTAATGTGTGACAAGGATGCAAAAAGAACTACCTGTAACTTAGTCTCTCGGACATTATTAAAAATAAACAACCTAGCCTTTCCATTGTAGACGCAGCCATGGCTCGTGGACCCAAGAAGCATTTGAAACACGTGGCAGCGCCAAAGCACTGGATGCTGGATTAGCTGACTGGTGTCTTTGCTCCTCGTCCATCCACCGGTCCCCATAAGCTTCACGAGTGTCTGCCTCTGATCATCTTTCTAAGGAATCGACTGAAGTATGCTTTGACGGGGGATGAGGTTAAAAAGATTTGCATGCAACGCTTCATCAAGATCGATGGCAAGGTCCGAACAGACATCACATATCCAGCTGGGTTCATGGATGTCATCAGCATCGAGAAAACTGGTGAACACTTCCGCCTGGTATATGATACAAAGGGCTGATTTGCAGTGCACCGTATTACAGCTGAAAAGAGGCCAAGTACAAGCTCTGCAAAGTGAGGAAGACCTGGGTAGGAACTAAAGGAATCCCTCACTTGGTAACACACGATGCCCGCACCATCCGTTACCCAGATCGTTTGATCAAAGTTAATGATACAATCCAGATTGACCTTGACACTGGAAACATCACAGATTTTATCAAGTTTGATACAGGAAATATGTGCATGGTGACTGGAGGAGCTAACTTGGGTCGTGTTGGTGTCATCACCAACAGAGAGAGGCATCCTGGTTCATTTGACGTGGTCCACGTGAAGGATGCAAATGGCAACAGCTTTGCCACCAGGCTGTCTAACATCTTTGTCATTGGCAAAGGTAACAAGGCTTGGATCTCCTTGCCCCGTGGAAAGGGTATCCATCTGACTATCGCTGAGGAAAGAGACAAGAGACTGGCAGCTAAGCAAAGCAGCGGTTGAACAACACTTTGTTTTACAAAATAAACCTTTTTACCGACAACATTTGACTGTATATTTTTAAAGTACATTGCTACAATAAACAGTACAGGCAAAACCCTTTGTTTTTAAAACTAGTCTTGGATCAATAAACTTATTTTGACTGAGAAAAAAAAAAAAAAATAAACAACCTAGGCAATTACTGCACGTCATCAAATAATTAATCTGTCAAGTGATTCATTCCTCAAATTAGCTTATTTTATATTTTTGGAACAGTGAGTAAGGTTTCTAGCAGGTCTATTCAAAGAAAGGTGAAACGCAGGAGAATGACTGGAGAAGTGAAAATTCTAGGTCAAAATAGCCAAATCAGAAAAAATCTCCCATTTATTTCACTTTCCAAATTGGCTATTTGGTCTAGATTGATCTCTTCTCCTGATTTTCACCTTTCTTTGAATAGACCTGCAAGTCTCAATGATCACCAGGTCCACACTTTAATTTATTATCTAGCTCTGTTTATTTTTACGTTCTCCCATCACTCTATTCCTTAAATCAAAAATAATATCCACTGAACACAAAGAAACAGATCGGAGCACAACACGATTATAAAGGGTATAGTCCAGGGGTGAAGCCAAGGGGGAATGAGTGGGAACAGAGTTCCTGCACTATTTTTGCAGAGGGAACCGAGTTCCCTTTGGTCCCAAACACTCTACAGCTTGCATTATTCATGTATTCCCCTGTTATGTCGCAACAAGTATATGATTTTTTAACACATATTTTTGCTAAATTCTGTGTATATTCACATAAATATCAGATTTGAGTGTGTGTTTGTGCTACGTGTGAGATGATAATTGCTGAGGAACAAAAATCCTGCTGAGTTCCCGCACTTCTTTTTTTAGGACTCAACCCCTGGTATAGTCTATATATAAATATCGCCTTAAAGAAAATATATATTTTTAGAGTTTAACCCAAGATGTTCACCCCAAAAAACCACCAGGACCATCAACCTATCAGTTCAATGCTGCAAGGTAACAAAACCAAATGATGGGCACTATCAACTGATCTGAGCGACCATTAGTGTTGGTATATTTCAGTGTTAGAGTCAGGTTAATTGAGTCTAGCCAAAAAGAAAGTGGTAGGCGCCCCTGCTTGTACTGCCAATTCTCCACAGCCAACCAAAAATCAGTGGTTTCCCCCAAACCAATGTGTCAAGGTTACAAAGAATACGTATCTGGCGGCGCGATGGTGGTCGCTCTTGGATCATATGGTGGTTCTCTTGTGATGTGTCATCCATATGGGTATCATAAAAAAGAAGCAAATGACATGATAGTGCAGAGCGAATATACAGTGTGGAGTACAAATTAATGTCCACTCATCCCACTCACAAATAAGGAGCCCCAGAACTGGCTCTGAGTGGGTAGACGCTATGACGGAATGGGATGTTGTCCGCCTGCGGGTGTGCTCTATCTGCGTGCCCCGGCGCTTACCGCTGGCCCGACTACCGAGTGACGCGGCACTCGGCGTCTCGTGCGGCCTGGCGTGACCCTGGGGAAGGGTTAGCGGGCGGTGGAGGGGACCCCTGCCTAGAACCAGCCCGACCACTGAGCCATACGGTACTCAGCGTCTCGAGCAGCTGGTTCACTGACCTTGTGGGGGTGGAGTACGTCTGCGGGCGGCCGGCCGATTTCGGGGATCGGATCTCTTCCGGCGGAATATTCGGATCTGATTGCGGAGGACTTTCGGATCTTAGATGGATGTAGCTTCGGATCTTGCGGGATCGGCAGAGTCTTCGGATCTTACCGCAGTCTCTCGCAATACCGAAGCGCGGTACACGGCCGCGCCCTTCGGATCGGATCTCGGGCTAATAGTCTGGGAACCGAACACCATACGCTGCGCCTCTGTCCTGATGCGAGATGCAGGCACAGAGCGCTCGGTTCGGTTCGGATCGAGTTGGACACCGTACCCTGAGACCGGGGGGATACTCAGACGATGAAGTACGGCGGAGAAATAAAGACATCAGTCGAGGCTGGATGCACTGGTAAATCTGGGTTTATTATTCACAGCTCAGGCATTTATCAACTTTACACAAATTATGAATACAATGGGAATCCCTGCCCGCCCTCACAGGACCCATTGGCCATTACAGTTCGGGGAGTCGCCGATTCGGACCGGATGGTCCGAATCGGCCATTTTACGATTCGAACCGGATGGTTCGAATCGGCCATTTTCCGATTCGAAGAATCTGATAACGGCCACGAGGCAATCGGAAAATGGCGGCGGGCAAGGCAGACAAAGGGAATACATTTCACAACACAAACGGGGACACTTTATTACACCACACATAACCACATCTAAATAAACGTACTCCAAAACTCCGGGCGTGCCACCGCACCTAATTGTCCATGGCCATATCACTGTCACTGTGCACCGCCCCTGGCTGAGGGTGCTGAGCCATTCCGTGACACTCCTCCCCCTCCCCAAGGTCCGACGCACTCGGTTGGACCCCAACGGGTCGTACCGAGGTAGTCGGGGCTCCCCAATCCCCTGGTTCCCGGGCCGACTGCCGCGATAACCCATCTGCGTTACCGTTTTGCGACCCGGGCCGATATTGAATTGTAAAATTGAAGGGTTGGAGAGCCAGGCTCCACCGCAACAGGCGGCCGTTCTCCCCGCCACCCAGTTGAGCCACACCAAGGGGTTATGGTCGGTCATCACGGTGAAGGACCGACCGTAGACATAGGGTTGGAGCTTCCGTAGGGCCCAGACCAAGGCCAGGCACTCCTTCTCCACCGCAGCATACCCCACCTCCCGGGGTAACAGCTTCCGGCTGATGAACGCCACCGGATGGTCCCCCTCGTCGTCCCCTACTTGACTTAGGACAGCTCCCAGTCCGAACATGGACGCGTCTGTGTGAACAACAAAACGTTTATTATAGTTGGGAGCTGCTAGCAGGGGAGCTTGGGTCAGGGCGGCCTTCAGTTGCCGAAAGGCCTGTTCGCACTCCGGGGACCACAGGACTTGGCGAGGTAGGGATTTCTTTGTCAGATCAGTCAGGGGTTTGGCCAGGTCACTGTAGTGGGGTACAAATTTCCTGTAGTACCCCGCGGTACCCAGGAAGGCGAGGACCTGGGTCTTGGTCACAGGGGTGGGCCAATCTAGGATAGCCTCTATCTTAGCGGGCTCTGGCCGTTGTATCCCGCACCCCACCCGGTGGCCCAGATACTGCACTTCGGCCATCCCCACTTTGCATTTCTCCGGCTTCAGGGTCAGGTTGGCGTCCCTAATCCGGCCCAGGACTGTCCCCACATGGTCCAGATGTTCCTCCCAGGTCTGGCTATAGATGGCTATGTCATCCAGGTATGCGCAAGCGAATCCCTGGAGGCCATCGAGGAGGCGATCGATTAACCGCTGGAAGGTAGCAGGGGCGTTCTTCATCCCGAACGGCATGACTCGAAACTGGTACAAGCCGAACGGGGTGATGAAGGCCGACTTCGGGGTCGCCTCCTCGGCAAGGGGAATCTGCCAATACCCCTTGCACAGATCCACCGTGGTCAGAAAATGACCCGGGAGATCTGGTCTAGCAACTCGTCGACTCGGGGCATGGGATAAGCGTCTGTAATGGTACAGTCATTTATCCGCCGATAGTCGACGCAGAACCTGGTGGTACCGTCTTTCTTGGGCACCAGGACCACGGGCGACGCCCATGGACTGGCCGACGGTTCAATGACCCCCAGCTCCAGCATCTCCCGGATCTCGGCCCGCATGGACTCGCGGACCGCTTCCGGGAGCCGGTATGCAGGTTGCCGAAGGGGTCTCTGACCGGGCGTGTCCACCTGATGGATGGCCTGGTCCGTGTATCCGGGAGAGCCGAGAAAACCCCCGGGTAGGCGAGAAGCAGCTGCCGCGCCTGCGCCTGTTTCTCGGGTCCTAACTCCTCCCCCAGCTGCACCTGATCCACCCCGGAAGGCTGCTTGGCTACCCCCGGAAGTTCCTCCAACGGAAATGGTTCCGTCTCCTCGGCAGCCGGCGCGCATATGGCGTCCACCGTCTCCGGCCGCTCATGGAAGGCCTTCAGCATATTGACGTGGAACGTCCGCTGGATTCTGGTGTCTGCGCAGCTAACAACCACATAGGTGGTATCCCCCAGCTGGGTTACCACCTTGTAGGGACCTTGCCAGGCCGCCTGCAGCTTGTTCTGCCGCTGTGGTTTCAACACCAGAACCTTCTGCCCCACGCAGAACGAGCGACTGCAAGCAGCGCGGTCGTACCACGCCTTCTGCTGAGCTTGGGCCGTCTCCATGTTCTCCTGCACGAACCCCGCGAGTTCCGCCAAGCGCTCCCGGAGCTTCAAGACGTAATCCAACACAGGAACCCCATCTTCCTCCTGTTCCCCCTCCCACTGAGCCCTAACCAGATCCAGCGGTCCTCGCACCTGGCGCCCATACAGCAGCTCAAAGGGGGAGTAACCGGTGGATTCCTGAGGAACCTCCCGGTAGGCGAACAGCAGGTGGGGAAGATACTTCTCCCAATCCCTGCTCTCGTGCACAAAGGCCCGAATGAGCTGCTTCAGGGTCCCATTAAACCGCTCGCACAGCCCATTGGTCTGAGGGTGATACGGGGCGCTGTGCAGCGCCCTAACACCACAGAGACGCCAGAGCTGTTGGGTGAGCTCCGCGGTGAACTGGGTACCCTGATCGGATAGGATTTCTCGGGGAACCCCACCCTCGTGAACACCCGGAGGAGCGCGTCCGCTACGGTGTCCGCCTGGATGTTGGCCAAGGCCACAGCCTCGGGGTACCGGGTGGCATAATCCACTACGGTAAGGATGTACCTTTTACCGGTGGCACTGGGCCGTGGCAACGGCCCAATGATGTCGACCGCCACCCGGCTAAAGGGCTCCTGAATGATGGGCATGGGGCGCAAGGGTGCTTTCGGGTGATCCCCGGCCTTCCCAGTTTTTTGGCAAACTGGGCAGGTGCGGCAATAGTCGCGGGTGTCTTCGCTAAGGCGGGGCCAGAAAAACGCGCGCGCCAACCTGTGCCGGGTTTTCGTCTGGCCTAAGTGACCTGCAAGGGGGATGTCATGGGCCAAGCGCAGAAGTTCCTGCCTAGGGCCCTGAGGCACCACCAACTGCTTCTGCGGGACCTGCTTCTTCTTGGCCCCCTCCCTCACGGTGTACCGGTAAAGCAGCCCATCCTCCCACTCTATCTTGTCCTTTCTCTGGTCGTCCAGGCCCTGACCGGCTCGGTCCCGGTAGCCCTGTAGTGTGGGGTCGGTCTGGGTCTGGTGGCGAAGCGTCTCCGGGGTACTCCACGGGGAAGGGAGGTCAGGTGGGAAGGGAAGGGTCGGGTCCCGTCGGGATATGGGAGGTGATGGCGGTCTGGGAAGTCTGGGCGGTCGGGGGTTTAGGGAGGTCGGGGAGGTTTGGGAGGTCGGGAAGGTTTTGGTTGAGATCTCACCTGGGTCCCGTTCGGAGTGCCCCTGTCGTGGCGCTGGCTCTGTTGCCTAGTGGTTACTGGGGTAGCTGCATCTGTGGAGTAAGCGGAGACTAGCCGCCCCAGGTCGTTACCCAGGAGCACCTCGGCCGGCAGTTGCTTCAACAACCCCACCCTCACCTCCCTCTCCCCGTTCCCCCAGTCCAGGTGAACCCGGGCCGTCTCGAGCCGGAGCACCTTTCCCCCCGCCACCCGTACTGCAACGGTGCTTCGCAGACGGTCGCTCGGCGGAATCAAGTG
The DNA here is from genome assembly GCA_009667805.1 of Leptobrachium leishanense. Classification (NCBI taxonomy): domain Eukaryota; kingdom Metazoa; phylum Chordata; class Amphibia; order Anura; family Megophryidae; genus Leptobrachium; species Leptobrachium leishanense. Next base: position 262,434,433 of record CM019064.1, read on the forward strand.
AGGCCGGACCAGGGTAATGGTAGCCCCGGAGTCCCGCAGCCCCTCAGCGGGCCGCCCGTTTATCCACACCGCCTGACGGTGATGACGACGGTTGTCGTCCGCGGCGGCTTGCACGGGGTCGGCCTCATGTAGCTGCTCCCATTCCTCCGGGGCCTCCGGCCACGGAGTTTCGGCGTCGCAACAATGGACCGTCGACGATGGCCTGGCGGCCGGTCGGGTCAACTCCGGTCGGTTGGGGCAATACTGCTTGTAGTGCCCCTCCTGGTTGCACCCGTAGCACCGGACATTAGCCATGTTGGTGGGCCGGCTGGTGGGCCGTGCTGCCGGCGTCCGGACCGCCGGTGGTGGGGGTGGTGGAGGTGGTGGAGCGGGTAGAGCTGGGCGGACGGGCAGGGATCGCTCCCCCCGGACATCTTCCGAGTGTCCGTGTATTCGTCTGCCCAGGTGGCCGCTTGTTGCACTGTCTGGGGCTTCTTGTCACGCACCTCCCGGATAGCGGAGGGGGTGTGCTCGAAAAACTGCTCGAGCAGCAGCAGCTGGGTAATCTCCGTTACCGTCTCCGCTTTGCTACCCGAGAGCCAGGTGCGCAAGTCCCGTTGCAACCGATGGGCCCACTCCACGTGAGTGGCGCCATTGGGCCGGCGAGAATTCCGGAACTTCACCCGGCTGGCTTCAGGGGTCACAGCGAACTGCTCAGCAGCGCCTGCTTAACGTGCGAGTAACTGGTGGCCTCTTCGTCTGGCACCGTGCGATAAGCCTCGGCGGCCCGACCGGTCAGCTTACACGCCAAGATCCTCACCCAGTCGGCACGGTGCACTTCATGCACTCGGCACAGGCGCTCGAAGTCCTGGAGGTAACTCTCTATCTCCTCCTCTGCTTCCCGGAACTCCTTGAACGCCTGAAAAGGCACTTTGCGCCCGGTGGAACGGTCCGAAGGGGAACGGCTACTCCGTCGGCTTCGCACTTCAGCCAGCCGTAGCTCGTGCGCTCGCTCTTTCTCACGCTCCTCTTCCTGGCTGAGTTCTCGGACCAGACTCCGCATCTCAGCCTCCGATGGGGCGGACCCATCATAGAGATCCGCTCTCGCATCTTCCGGCAAAAGTCGCTGTCTTCGGGCTCGGCGGGGACGGTTGCCGGCGCTATGTCCGCAGGCAACGCTGCGAACGCCGCCTCTTGGTCCATCCTCCTCAACTCCTCCATCATGGTCTCCCGGCTCTTGGAGCCCGGGGCGCCTCCCCGGTTCTCCAGCATGCCACGCAGGACGTCCCGTTTGTAGGCACTGTACCCGGTCATGATGAGGGTCCCCCTAGGGCCTGCAGAGAGCTTATCCCACCGCTGCCACCAGTATGACGGAATGGGATGTTGTCCGCCTGCGGGTGTGCTCTATCTGCGTGCCCCGGCGCTTACCGCTGGCCCGACTACCGAGTGACGCGGCACTCGGCGTCTCGTGCGGCCTGGCGTGACCCTGGGGAAGGGTTAGCGGGCGGTGGAGGGGACCCCTGCCTAGAACCAGCCCGACCACTGAGCCATACGGTACTCAGCGTCTCGAGCAGCTGGTTCACTGACCTTGTGGGGGTGGAGTACGTCTGCGGGCGGCCGGCCGATTTCGGGGATCGGATCTCTTCCGGCGGAATATTCGGATCTGATTGCGGAGGACTTTCGGATCTTAGATGGATGTAGCTTCGGATCTTGCGGGATCGGCAGAGTCTTCGGATCTTACCGCAGTCTCTCGCAATACCGAAGCGCGGTACACGGCCGCGCCCTTCGGATCGGATCTCGGGCTAATAGTCTGGGAACCGAACACCATACGCTGCGCCTCTGTCCTGATGCGAGATGCAGGCACAGAGCGCTCGGTTCGGTTCGGATCGAGTTGGACACCGTACCCTGAGACCGCGGGGGATACTCAGACGATGAAGTACGGCGGAGAAATAAAGACATCAGTCGAGGCTGGATGCACTGGTAAATCTGGGTTTATTATTCACAGCTCAGGCATTTATCAACTTTACACAAATTATGAATACAATGGGAATCCCTGCCCGCCCTCAGGACCCATTGGCCATTACAGTTCGGGGTCGCCGATTCGGACCGGATGGTCCGAATCGGCCATTTTACGATTCGAACCGGATGGTTCGAATCGGCCATTTTCCGATTAGAAGAATCTGATAACGGCCACGAGGCAATCGGAAAATGGCGGCGGGCAAGGCAGACAAAGGGAATACATTTCACAACACAAACGGGGACACTTTATTACACCACACATAACCACATCTAAATAAACGTACTCCAAAACTCCGGGCGTGCCACCGCACCTAATTGTCCATGGCCATATCACTGTCACTGTGCACCGCCCCTGGCTGAGGGTGCTGAGCCATTCCGTGACAGACGCATTCGGGTCCTTTGCTTTTATATTCAGAAGGTGACCCACACCCTTTAGATGGAAGGATCCTCTTCCAATCACGGTGTATGTGAAGACATAAAAACAAGCAAACTTCCTTGTGCAGGTCGACTGATGCTAAAGTGGATATAATTACACAAAGGGTTAACTCACATTTGGTGGAGCTTATAGCCAACCTGGAAATAAGTCCATAGGTGTTCCCACCTAGAGCTTGGCTATAAGCTCCACCAAATGCGAGTTAACCCTTTGTGTAATTATATCCACTTTAGCATCAGTCGACCTGCACTAGGAAGTTTGCTTGTTTTTAGGTCTTCACATACACCGTGATTGGAAGAGGATCATTCCATCTAAAGGGTGTGGGTCACCTTTTGAATATAGAAGCAAAGGACCCGAATGCGTCTACCCACTCAGAGCCAGTGCTGGGGCTCCTTATTTGTGAGTGGGATGAGTGGACATTAATTTGTACTACACACTGTATATTCGCTCTGCACTATCATGTCATTTGCTTCTTTTTTATGATACCCATATAAATGACACATCACAAGAGAACCACCATATGATCCAAGAGCGACCACCATCGTGCCGCCAGATACATATTCTTTGTAATTGAGTCTAGCACCTGACCAGATGCCTCTTGCCATAAACAGGAAAAATCACTTATCACGTCGCTAATAGCGATTCATAGTGCGAACTTACTGTACTTTCCGCGTCCTATACTTAACATGGGGAGCGCTAGAGATCTCTAGCACTTTTGTAACTAACAGATCACTTGGTGCCTGCGCTAATTTCTGGAGGGGCACTAATCGCAAAATTTTACCTACTGCTAAACCCTGGTGCTAACTCCAAAAAAAACACGAGAAACAGTTCCTCGTCCAAAATTAACAGGCAATTGAAAGGAATGCAGCACAGGTGTTCTCTTGGCCCCATACACCATAGTAATGGATCTGGCCAGCAATGTCGCTGCTGTTGCAGTAGGCTCTATTATGATATATATGTATCCTTTATTTACATATATCCTAATTCTAATATATTGCCTAATTTTAAACATTTTATGCTGGGGGTTATTCATAGTATTTAAGTGGTTGATTATTATTAGGGTGACAGTGTGAACCATGTTTAAAGGGACACATGGATAACTCATGCCCTGAAACATGTATTATTTATATGCTGCAGCACCTGGCCTTCCTTATGGATCTATCAAATGCAGTGTAATGATTCTACATGCTGTTGGGTGACATTGATCATGCAATGCCCATCAGCCTTAATTAATATATGTGTGCATATAAGCATGATAATACAGCCAACTTGGAGGATTTTAATAATGCAGAGGAGGGTGAGGGCTCTTCAGTGGATGTGTTCATACTTGCTTGTGAAGGCAGGGAATAGGTAAGGCCAGGGTCTCGGCCTGGTTCTCAGCACTCTATCGGGCACTAAACGACCTTGTACAGAGACTGCCGTGACAAGGTGATCTGTTGGTGGGTCGTCAGGCACTAAGTTATAGCAACTCGCCCCAAATTTTTTTCTTTACAGCGATGGCGTTTTAGCTCACACCAGGTGGTTGGGCCCAATTTGTTTTATTGTCAAATCCTCTTTTTTGGCATGAAGTATTGAAAACTGAAAATCATTTGTTTGATGTTTTGACAGCAATACTTTACAAAAACACAGCCTCATTAAGTGAACCATACATTGCTGGGATCTGTAATGATGCGAATCAGCATCAACAACTCCCAGAGCATAATTTGTTGGAAACACTAATGAAATTAAATCTGATGAAGATATTCAAGGCAGGGAGTACATAATTCATGCATATATCATGTATTATTAACACTGATGATATAGGTACCTCCTATGCCAGTCCACACACAGACAATAAAATAGAATAGGAAATAGAATAACAGGGTTATTCTGAGAGAGGTGAAAACCAAGCGAATTGACAGGAAAATGAACAATCTAGACCAAATAGCCGATATGAAAACTGAGATAAATGGGAGAATTTTTCTGGTTTGACTATTTTGACCTCGAATTTTAACTTCTCCAGTCATTCTCCTGGTTTTCACCTCTCTCTGAATAACCCAGTCGGTCATTAGATCACTCATCAAATACTGTAGGCTTTGCCAACAACAGCGGTTGTCCATATGGTCTTTTTGTGCATTGGGAAAATGCTTTCTTCATTATAACATCATTCAACATCATTGAGAGATTGAAAATTTGAAAAACATCATAGTTCCACTTTCTTTTTTTTTTAGAACTATTACCCATATACCAATGCTAAAAATTGTGTCCACAATGGTTATTCTAAAATGAAATCTAATGCATTTGGACCCTGTGATCACAAATTTTAATTTCTTTCACACCTTTTTTTCAAATCAGATGTTTTTATTTTGCCACTATTTTTGTGAGTTAAAAATTTTTGTTTTACTATTTTTCATCTCATTCTCTACCACTATATTTGTATAATTCTTGTTCTCAGTATGTTCTTACACACACTCACACGCATACAATTTATCCTTTCATTATTTTTTATGTATGCCTCATCTGAAAATGTCAGTATATTATGATTTAGACAGTTTCTTTTATTTCTGGCCCATTATCATGTTCATAATATTCTAAACTTGCTTGATGTGCACTTCACTTTAACACCATCTTGATAACGTTTCCCAGGGTCTTTCAAAACAGATTCTGATTCATTCATTTTTATTTCTCATAACTTGGCATCCTTGATGTTTTGAAAGTTTTTGAACGTATTACGTATGGGATGCTCCTTAGTATGTTCATTCTGCGAGATAATAAGCATCAACGTCCATAAAGAGGTAACACTGCACTAGCCAAGTGAAACCCATGGGTTAATCCCTTTCAGCTGAAGTTACAATTTGTTTAAATATAACTGTAACGGAAAACGCCCAGCATCACATTATGCAGAGATTCTCCAGAATTGTGGTTACCATGACAACATGAGGAAACCCTTTATCACTACGACATGTGATGCTATTTTTAAATGTAACAGCTGGATCTGTCTGAACCTCTTCACTCCTCCTCTTCAGTTTTTTCCCCTTCTAAATATATATATATATATATTATATTTATAAATATATATATACTTCCCTGAGATGCTGCTTTACCACGCATCTACTGTAATGAGAAAGATCACTGGTGACAGGCTTCCCATCAGGAGCCATTTAAGCAAAGAACAAATAGAAGCATGCTAATCAAAGCTTCAAACCCTTAAAAAAAAATAAAAATATATATATATATATATATATATTAGTTTCTACAAGGGTTGTGGGGAAGGACTAAAAGTGAGATAAAAAGCCTCCACACTATAATAAGTGTATTTATTATTGCAGAAGCCACTTGCACATCACAGTAATTCGATGAATTGCATCCCAGAGCTCCTGTGCCACATTCCCCATATGCAGCAAGGAATTCTGGGTAGGATATGCAAAAGACACCTGTCTCACTTTTATGCATCCTGGGTCTGTTATTACACAGATCCCTAAAATCAATGCTATGCCACACTGTGGCTGTGTAGCAGAGATAAGGTTTATGCAACTGGTCAAAACCACTCCTAGGACAGTGCTGTTTCGGGTTTGTTGAACCCTCATCATATAGGAGCTAGGCATGACCAGTTGCAGTGGATGCTTGTATATATATAATGGCAATGTGGTCTGCACTCACGGTTCAACTCAAATTCACAAACTCAGTGCTTGGTGACGGCCTCTTAGGTATATGTAGATGTAAAGATTCACCCACACTCCAGGATTTTCAATTTTCCACTTTATTGAATCATGTTTAAAACCGCCATTTTTAAACATGATTCAATAAAGTGGAAGATTGAAAATCCTGGATTGCGAGTGAATCTTTACACATATACAGTTGTGTTCAAAATTATTCAACCCCCAATGCTGTAAAGGGTTTTAGGGAATTTAGTGTACATTTGTAATTGAATTCAGAATGAAATCCTACAAGGACTTTTTAAAGAACCATATGCAACTAAAATGACATCAATTGGTTTTGTAATACAGTAGTAAATGTTTCTTTTGTGAATTCTTCATTGACACAATTATTCAACCCCTTAAAGACTACCACTCTGAAGAACAGAGGTTCATTCAAGTGTTTTCAATCAGGTATTGAAAACACCTGTGGATGTCACGGAGCAGCAATAAAGCATAATAAGCACCAATTAGGCAGCTTTAAAATGACTGTGATACTCAGCTTCCTTCTAGACATTTACTGGTGTGGTTACAAACATGGTGAAGTCAAGAGAATGGTCCAGGAAGACAAAAGAAGAGGTGATTACTCTTCACAGGAAGGGCAATGGCTATAAGAAGATTGCAAAGATGTTAAACATACCAAGAGAGACCATAGGAAGCATCATTCGCAAATTCAAGGCAAAGGGCACTGTGGAAACGCTACCTGGTCGTGGCAGAAAGAAGATGCTGACTTCGACTGCTGTGCGCTACCTGAAGCGTAGAGTGGAGAAAAGTCCCCGTGTGACTGCTGAGGAACTGAGAAAAGATTTGTCAGATGTGGGTACTGAAGTTTCAGCTCAGACAATACGGCGCACACTGCGTAATGAAGGCTCCATGCCAGAACTCCAGGCGCACCCCCTTGCTGTCTCCAAAGAATAAGAAGAGTCGACTGCAGTATGCCAAAAGTCATGTGGACAAACCACCAAGTTTTGGGATAGTGTTCTGTGGACTGATGAAACAAAATTAGAACTGTTCTGGCCCATGGATCAACGCTATGTTTGGAGGAGGAAGAACAAGGCCTATGAAGAAAAGAACACCTCGCCTACTGCGAAGCATGGCGGGGGGTCAATCATGCTTTGGGGCTGTTTTGCTTCTGCAGGTACAGGGAAGCTTCAGCGTGTGCAAGGTACCATGAATTCTCTTCAGTACCAGGAGATATTGGATGACAATGTGATGCAGTCCGTCACAAACCTGAGGCTTGGGAGACGTTGGACCTTTCAACAGGACAATGATCCCAAGCATACCTCCAAGTCCACTAGAGCATGGTTGCAGATTAAAGGCTGGAACATTTTGGAGTGGCCATCGCAGTCACCTGACTTAAATCCGATGAGAACCTCTGGTGGGACTTAAAGAAAGCAGTTGCAGTGCGCAAGCCTAAGAATGTGACTGAACTGGAGGCTTTTGCCCATGACGAATGGGCGAAGATACCCGTAGATCGCTGCAAGACACTTGTGTCAAGCTATGCTTCACGTTTAAAAGCTGTTATAACTGTAAAAGGATGTTGTACTAAGTACTAAGATTGAATGTCACTGGGGGTTGAATAAAACTGATAATGATGTGAGCACAGAAAAGACATTTGTGGTTATTTCATTATAAATGTTATGTTATATTTGTCTGACCTACACGTGCCTCTTTGATTTAATTGTAAGCAAGATGACTGAATGATCAAAATCAATGTCAAACTGGCAAAAACACTAAATTTCAGTGGGGGTTGAATACTTTTGAACACAACTGTATATATATATATATATCACACACACACATACAGGGCTCTGTTACATTCTTCGCGCAAACGTTAACGCGTGCGCAAAAATGCATTAATGCGAGGGGCAAAACCCTTTGCGCAGAACGTCGTATTACAATGTCTGCGGAAAAAATGTGTGTTTAATGTCTACCGCGGGTGAACCTGCGCGAACGCTGCACGAGTGTACTGTACTGCGCGCGTCCTATACTTAACATTGTAAGCGCAAATGCGTTTGTGCGCTAGTATGCAGATGGTATTACAATCTATGCGCAAAATTTAACGGACAACGTTTGCGCGCATAATTTTAATGTCTTTGAAAAGCTGGTGGTAACGGCAAATTTGAACGTCCTGGCCGAAACCAAATACACTAGCCCTAACAGGCGCAAAAACTTAACGGGAGACAATAAGTGTCCTTGGGCAAGACACCTAACGGTATATACTCGCCACCCAGGACATACTTGAAAACGAGAGAAATCTCAATGTATCCTTCCTGGCAAAATACTTTCTCAAAAAAAAAAAAAAATTGTGGTTCTTAATTATGATTGGCTGAATTGTGTGAAAAAGTCCGCACACCGATCTCTGCGCGCAACGTTAATGAGCTCACGTTTTTGTGCGTCGTTTTAACGAGCGTCATTTTTTGACGGAAGAAAAAATGCACGCGGATTGTAATACCAGTGTTAATTATCACTCGTTAATGTTTAACGCTGCGCGCAAAAATTAATGCGCTGCGTGAGCTTTTTTGCGCAAAGAATGTAATAGACTAATCAAAGATTGTGGGCTCTAACAGTTAAGTATTAGAAACACCTTAGCTTCTAATTATATGGAATTTATATCATTAAATCAGGAATGGAGAGGTGAATCACACATGGATTCCAAAAGCATCCACATGGGATGATAAAATCATTTATAGACACTTACTTGTGACTATTCACTACAATTGTAATAAAACAAATGGGGCGCTATTCCAATCGAGATCTTAAGGGTTAGAGTTAGGATTACAGTTTCTGTCATATAATTAGGGTCAGGTTAGGGAGGTTTTTTCTACTGTTCTGATTAAACCCAGATTTTTCCATTTATATTTGTACATGGCGAATTTCTAATCGGAAAAGTTCATATTGATTATTTTTTTGTTTGAGAAAGTATTTTAACAGGAAGGACACTTTGAGATTTCTCTCGTTTTCAAGTATGTCCTGGGTGGTGAGTATGTACCATAAGGTGTCTTGCCCAAGAGCACTTACTGGAGAGGTGCTCTTGCCAGGATTTGAACCTGTGTCTCCAAGGTTAGAGAGCAGTGATGTTACCGCAACTCCACCCAGCCTGGAGAGGGAGATACAGGGGTCCATAGGACTCCTACCTCTCCTCATGTTGGTCTGGCAGCTTGCTTTTTAGATGAAACAATGCATAATTACACATTGTGCCATCACTTTCACGCTTGTCTCGGCATGGAAAATGAGAAGGTGAGCTAGTGCAGCAATATTGTAAGTTTTATAACAAAAAATTAAAAAGTAATGCTGCTGCTGCTGCTATTAGACCAAATTTTTTATTTATTTATTTTTACACAATACATACTCATGTTTGGTATCATTGGAAAGGCCAAACCTTGAGCTGTCCAATGACCCCTCTCTGGACATTATGTGGTGAACAGCATGAAGATACAGGGGTCTAAGAAACGTCGCTTTTTCTCGCAGCTTGCATCGCCTAAACACCTTTTTCCAGCATGGAAAATGAGAAGCCCTGTGTGATAGTGTGTGTGCCCTGTGTGTGAGTGTGTGCACCCTGTGTGACAGTGTGTGTGTGTGCCCTGTGTGACAGTGTTTCCCAAACCTGGCCTCGGAGGGCTGATTCAGACTTCCGAGAGCAGCAGCTTTGGTCCTCCTAGAAGCTCAGATCAGCGAAAATCGATCCTAGCTTCAGGACGGACCTACAGTTGTGTTCAAAATTATTCAACCCCCACTGAAATTGAGTGTTTTGGCCAGTTTGACATTGATTTTGATCATTCAGTCATCTTGCTTACAATTAAATCAAAGAGGCACGTGTAGGTCAGACAAATATAACATAACATTTATATTGAAATAACCACAAATGTCTTTTCTGTGCTCACATCATTATTCGTTTTATTCAACCCCCAAGTGACATTCAATCTTAGTACTTAGTACAACATCCTTTTACAGTTATAACAGCTTTTAAACGTGAAGCATAGCTTGACACAAGTGTCTTGCAGCGATCTACGGGTATCTTCGCCCATTCGTCATGGGCAAAAGCCTCCAGTTCAGTCACATTCTTAGGCTTGCACACTGCAACTGCTTTCTTTAAGTCCCACCAGAGGTTCTCAATCGGATTTAAGTCAGGTGACTGCGATGGCCACTCCAAAATGTTCCAGCCTTTAATCTGCAACCATGCTCTAGTGGACTTGGAGGTATGCTTGGGATCATTGTCCTGTTGAAAGGTCCAACGTCTCCCAGGGTTTGGCGAATTGCCTGCTCTCTGGATAGCCGAATGGCCAAGAAAGGTAAACGAACGCTGATTTTCAGCTTTCGGTTACCTTTCTCAAGCAATTTGGATCTCTTTGAATTACCCTGTTTGTGATGGAATGTTAAAGCCAGCAGACCATACAATGCTCAGATGCCGAGTGGCTATATACTGTAAATCTCTCTTTGTTTCAGATAGAGTCATATAATATGACATACACAATTGTACATTGCTTAGGACAGGTGCTTAGTGCCCTGTTATTGCTGATGGATGAGGTTCCTGTATTTCATTGAGAAGAAGAGCCTCAATTCTTCCTTATGACTAAGTTTTTTTAATATAAAATGCTGTTAAAATATAGTTCTGTCCTTCCTCCCTCTTGGATAATATTATACGCTGAGACCCCCCCCCCTTTTTCGGGGATGTTTATTATTTTTCACATGTGGAACTTATGCTGTGGATGGCCCTGCGTGGCCCTTGTTTTCCACGTTTGATTATATGTTGACTTACTTACAAAATAAAAATCTTAAATTCAAAAAAAAAATATATATATATATAGTTCTGGAATCCATATGCATCATTTCTTTCTGTTTTCCAATTTTAGTTTCAGAGAATTTCAGTATATTTTATCATCATTATTATTATTATTATACTTGTAGCAAATGTTACATAGAAAGCTTTATCAAATCTCAATTAAAAATATAAGAGCAATATATTACTTCTCTTCAGATGAACTTGGATAAATTGGGGAGCTGGAAAGATAAAATATAAATTCAGTGTAGATAAATACAAAAGTAAAGGTCCTGGGCTGTGGACTAATCAGACAACCAATACCATGAACACAGTGGGGAATTATTATTGTAAAAACATCATTTTGCATCTTTATTAATTAATCTAAAATCATATGACTCACAACTACAGTGCAATAGCAAGTAGCATTTTATAATACGGATATTGTGGAATTGTAAAACCTGCAGACATGAGCTATAAGATTAATAAAATATGATTTTTATCCATAAATGTAAGCTAGCAATAATGTAAATGCAGGCCTGCCACCCTTGGGAGGTCTGGAATTGTGAGGGTGATGGCATGGGTACTGAAGGGGTGTGATCATGATGCAATTTGTATCATCAATGATATCCACGTCCCCAAAAGGGAGCATATCATGGCGGCATGACAGTAAGACCAGGTGCCTAACCGAGCAGCTAATCAGGGCTACTCCCACACTAGCCCTTCATTACTGATCATGTGTGGGTTTAGAAATAAATGATTTTGACATGCACTTGTTCAATGCATTTTACTTTGGCCCCCCCCAAAAACCAGTGACGGCCTTTGGTAGTTGGATTATCGCAAGGACTGAGGGAATCAGTGCGTCACATGGTCAAACTGTGTGTCTTGGCAGGTCTGTATAGGTTTACTTTTGGCCGGGGTCAGATAAGCGCACTACGCGCTCGTACTGATTTGCCTCCCGGCGTCCGTCGCAGCATTGTGACATTCGATGGTGCCGGCCACACGCTGTAGCGTGCGCGCAAATTGCGCGCACTACAGCAGGCGTGCTGTGGCGGTGCTGAAAGCCTCCCTGTGGAAGTGCTATGACGTGCGTTCAACCGGGCTGCAAAGCGCGACCCTTCATAGGAGGATCGAGCCTTGCAGCACTAAGCGCACTAACTGCGCTCAGCGAGGTGGCCAGATGGGCGTCAGAGTGGAAGAAACGTCCACGCTCACGGACGCCCCGGTCTTAGAAGAACACAGTCTAAGGAGAAACATAAAAACACAATAGCAATTTATACACAGGGTCAATACAAACAGACGTTTGTACAATTCTGTCAATGAATCAAAGATTACCAAAGGAAAAGAAGTCATCCAGATTGAACTGAACAAAGAATATTTTGCATACAGTAAAGAAAAGCTTTTTTTTTATATAAAGATGTGCTGTTCTACTTTTCTGATCCCATATATATTATGAGCTGGGATGACATAACTACATGGACTTTGGAAAATATTCAAAGATTGGGTATGATTGGGTATTCATTGGGTATGACTGGCATACAGCAGGAATTAAAACAGTAATCTTGCTCCACAGCACTAACTTAGGCTGGCGTCAGACGAACGCAGTGTTCACGTCCGTGTTGCTGCACAGTATAACGTCCGTCATAGCATAGAATCATGATCCATAGAGACTCACACACGAAGTACGTGCGCACGCACAACGCACATGGCAAACGGACGCAAGTTAGGCAAGAACGTAAAACCACTACCACGGACGCGCAGACTGCGCCACGTAGCGTTCTGTGTGAGTGATGAGATGTCAGACGCAGAGCGTTTGCGACGTCCTGCACCTTGACGCACAAAATAGCTTTTCATATCCTTTTCAAATTTTTATCATTTTCATATTATTTTGATTTCCCATAGTTCCCTTTTTTTTTTCTACGTCCGTCAAAAAAAAGGACCATGTGGTGTCTACAGTATCTTCCGTCAGTACGTCTGTCCGGTATGTACGCATGCAGAGTGCGCTCTGACTGCGTTCATCTGACATTAGCCTAAATGGAATACTTCTAACTGATGTTGGGTGGATAGCCAACTTGGCAACTGCAAGCTTCAACGAAAGAAAATAAAAAAAACATTAAGGAAACTTCACAAACCCCAGGAGTTCTAGGCAATCTACAAAGAACAGTTTCCCCTCACACAGTTTGTGGTTGTCTGCCCTAATTCCCTGTGTGAAGGCTCCTAGTAGATCCTGCTGATCACCCACAGGTGAGGGCTACTCAGGTGATCCAGAATCATATGTCTGGATCTTACAGCTGTTGTGCTGCATGAAAATTGAGGTGTGCTGCACTGGCCCACTGTACACTTCAAATGCTCCGTCCCAAAGTATATCACAAATCCATTTGCTAGCTCTACCAAAATATTCAGACCACGCATTGCAACACAATGGGGGAACATAAAAACACGCCAGGACCATACCCTGTCTTCTGTCACTAATATATATTTATTTATTTACAAAGTATTTTACCAGGAAGGATACAGTGAGATTTCTCTCGTTTTCAAATATACACACACACACACACATTATATATTACAAACACTTTAGGAATATATTATACGTTGCCAGTCAAAGGTTCTACAACTTCATTTTTTCCATTTTTTACTGAACTTGCAATCTCAGGATTAATCAAAGTACTTGAAACTTAAAGCAAACAACAAATACACAATGACAGATAATAAAAAGAACATCTGATTATAGAGTAATATTCTTTCTTTTACAAAGTGTAATTTACATTCGAGGCGAAATAGCTACATGTTGCAGTGGAGCACACTTGTAGTATTGTTTCTACAACAGAAGTCAAGTATTGCTTGGAATGTTCTTCCCGACACTGTTGCAGAAGTTCCAAATATTTGCACATGTAGGATGTTTTGCTTTCATGCTTCTGCACAGTTCCCTCCAGACAAGCTTCATGGGGTTTAAATCTGGAAATTATGATAACCAGTCAATGATTTGAAGCCTACAGTCTTATCTTTTTATTATTATTTATCTATCTTAGCACTCACCTATTATTGGAATGTATAGGTATGTTTTTGCCATTGTCTTGCTGTTGAATAACTGAACAGCTATGAAATACACCAATAGCAAGGTCCTGTAAACCGCTGTACTAATCATTCTTTTTATTGTTTTTTATAGTAGGGTTCACACTTTCTGCAAAATGGAAAGTTTGGGTAGCCAAATATTTAAAATTCACATTCATAAAATGTTCTTTCTTGCAATCTCTAGCAGTTCGCTTGCGATGGAGCAAGCCTCTAATTTATTCATTTTAGCTAAAGTTTTCTTAAAGTCGTTTGCACTGTAAAACCTACAGCAAGATCAACCATTAGTCTGTGCATTTTCCTACATCATGAACTGTCAATAGTATAACCTAAGAGATTATTCACTAACCTCTGAATTGGCACCAAATTGCACCGTTCAGTGCAATTTCAGGGCAATTCGTCTGTTCACTAAGCTGTCAATTCACCAAATACTGACGAATTGACAGCAAACTACGGTGCAATTTGCTGCAGTTCACCGCAATCTGGCGGCACCAAAATTGCCCCATAGAAGAATATCATGTCTTCTACTCACAGAATGCAGAACTGCACCGAAATGCCCATAGGATTCAATGTAAAATCTTTTTTTTTAACTTTTAAAGACTGTTTATACTTTTAATTTTGCAGCAAAAAACCTTTTAAGGTTTTTATTTTTTAAAATATCTTTTTAGTATTTTTTCTTTAGGCTAGGGTCAGACGAGCGCAGTGTTAACGTCCGTGTTGCCGCACATAAGTACGTCCGTGATAGCATACAATTGTGTTAAATGGAGCCCCACACATGAAGTACGTCCGCACAGAAGTGCGGGGGCTGACGGACGCTGCAAACGGACGCAGGTTAGGCAAGAACGTAATACTGCTAGAACGGACGTGCGGAGTGCGCCACGTCCACAACGTCCGCATAGCTTTGTGTGTGAGTGATGGAGCATGGTCAGACGGACTGCATTTATACGTCCAGCATTTTTGACGGACAGAATGTTTTTTCATTGTAATTTATTTTTCCCTCCTACATCCGTCAAAAATAACTTCAGTGAAAAAACGGACTGTGTGACCACTACTGCGTCATCCGTACTGACGATGTCCGTACTGCACGGATGTACAGTCCGTAGAAATCACGCTCGTCTGACCCTAGCCTTAGACAAAAGGCTTCTCAATTTTTTTCTAAGGCATTTTTTTATTCTATAAAAGACCGTTCTATTATTTTTTAAAGGACCTTTTTATTATTTAGACACATGTTAATACATTTTTATTGGTTTAAACACCTATTAGGAGAATAGGAGACTTCCGTTTTATTTTTTGCTGTTCTGTGGAATTCACCGATGCCAATTTGGCGGCTATCGTCACAATTCGATGGCTTTTGCCAACGTCCGATAACTGGTTTGGCGACTCAGGCCCGTGTCAGATGAACGTAGTGATCACGTCAATGTTGCTGCACAGTTTAACATCCGTCGTAGCACAGAATCATGATCAATAGAGACCCACACACTAAGTGTGTCCGCACCGAACTGCGCATACACAACGCACGTGGCAAACGGACGCAAGTTAGGCAAGAAAGTAAAACCGCTTGAACAGACGCGCAGAGTGCGCCACGTCCACGTAGCGTTGTGTGTGTGTGTGTGATGGAACGAAGACAGATGGACCGCACTTGCGACGTCGAGCACCTTGACGCACAAAATGCCTTTTCATATCCTTTTTCATATTAATTTTGTTTCCCATATTTCCCTTTTTTCTACGTCCATCATAAAAAACGGACCGTGTGGTGTCTACAGTATCTTCCGTCAGAACATCCGTCCGTTATGCACGCACGCAGAGTGCGCTCAGACTGCGTTCGTCTGACTCTAGCCTCAAATTTTGGGACCATTTGTGAAATGGAATTGTTGAAATGTGGTGAAATGGGTCGAAACGCAAAGCACAGGAATCACACACAATTTCGGTGCTTTATGAATAGACCCTTTAACCACTTGGCTGCTAAGGATGCGCTCAGTGCGTCCAGCCAAGTGGTTCTCCTGTGCTATGGATGCGCTGAGCGCGTCCTAGCACAGCAGGCAGCGATCAGCCGGGATTCTGGCTGATCGCTGTGCCCCCTGTGCGGGCTGACATCTCGGATGTCAGCCCAGCATCCAGCACCCTGGCGGGGACATCTATTACAGGCACCCCCACGAGTGCTGGGAAGGTGCCTGAAGAGGAGGGGGGTGGGAGGTCCTTTGGACCTCTCTCCCTCCCCATCTGTGCGCAGCAGACGAAAACGGCAAGCACCATTTGGAAGGGCACAGCCTGCCCTTCCAAGCGGCAGCTGTCTTTAACCCCTAGGGGGCTGGATCGCGATTCGGTGCCAACAGGCACCGTATCGCGGTCCCCTCCTGGAGCTGGTCAACATCTTGGATGTCAGCCAAGCTTCCGGGATCTCCCCCTGATGACTGGCATCATCGTGCATAGCACAATGACGTCAGTTCTGGAGTTAACCCCTAGCTGCCACCTACCGATCCGTGGCAGCTATAGGGTTAATGTTTGGTATCATTAGAACGGCCAAAGCATGTAAAATGTAAAAAAATAATAAGAATAATAAAAAAATAAAATTATTACAAAAAAATAATAAAACATTTTTTTGTGTTTTGTTTGTTTTATTAATGCAGCAATATTGTTCCCAATTCAATTATAATGTGAATAATGATGCTGCACAAACGATTTTTTCTATGGGGGCGTTTGCTAAAAACCACATAATTTCCCCCCAAAAAAATGTAACAAGTCCCCATTTCTAATTTGTTTAACAAGTGCAACCCATAGAAAATATAATCGCAAACGCTCGCATGATAAAGAGAAAAAAAACACTTTACACGCTGTAAATTATTGAAAATTCAAATTGTATTGCATTTTTTGTTATAAAATACAGGTAGGTCATGACGTATACATATAATAATGATATATTACGAATCTGCCAAAAAGAACGATATATAATATGTCTGGGTGGTATAAACGTGGCTTCAAAACGTGTTTAAACATGAGCAAAGGCGGTAAAAATGAGCTCAGCACACAGTGGTGAAATGGCTCAGCAGCGAAAGGGTTATGCTTTAGCCACATTGCTCAGTGCTCTGATACAGCAAGGGCTCGATTCCTAGCCTAGTAGAACCTTAACCATGCTGTTGTAAAATCACAGACTTTAATGACTCTGGGACATTTTCCGAAGCTCTGGTTAAGTTTTCTCCAAGCTTAGAATCTAGCCCTGATCTGCGTTGAGAAAGCGACTTGAATGAGGAACTTGAAGCCAATGTACTGTGCTGAGAAGTGTTAGTCCTAATGGAAAATAAATAGCCATGTTATGATGCAAATTGAGAAAGCAGTCAGTCGTTTACTTCTATAACAAATCTCACACAAGTATGTCCTAACTGAGATTTTTGTTCGATTCGTTGAAAGAATTTATACATCATGATGAGGCTATTGCCAAAAATAAAGTTTATATCAATATGGTTACTATATACGATTTCAAATTTTTCATCAATCAGGCCTTCCATAACTTGTATGTTAATTGGTTGTCTCGTTTATTTATTTGCAAAGTATTTTACCAGGAAGGATACATTGAGATTTCTCTCGTTTCAAGTATGTCCTGGGTACAGAAAAGATACTGTATATACAGTTTCACCACTGAGTATTTGTTAGTTGAGTGAAATTTATATAAAAAAGTGAGCGAATGGACTGGCAACATCCTGGCACAAAATAAAATACCCACAGTTTCATAGTCTGGAATCCCCGTTAATATGTAACAATGCAATATCCGTGGTGTATAAATAATTAGATTAAATGCTGTCACTTTAAGAGCGTTCATATTGAACTACAAAAAATAAAAAAGCATAGTAATGGTAGTTCATCAGCTTATGCAAATAAACATTTTTGGAGCAATATACAACAGTCACCCATACCTTCATAAAATAGGAGTATTGATAATGTATCAGTGATGTCATAAATATCAGGTGTCCACAATGATAACTTTGAATGGAAGGTGACATTCTTCTTATTGTGGATCCTATTCCCAACCCTATAACCTAATGCACCCGTCAAAGATTGAAGCTTATATAATTTAAGGACTCGTGAGCACTATATGAAAAAAATAATTGTATGGGCATCATAAAAATCCAACATGATATTGATCATCATTCTTGCCAACGGGGACAGTGATGGGATTAATGTTGTATTGAATGTGCAAGCTGAAACTGTGCCATTAGGAATGATCGATGACGAGTGTACAGGAGAAGAAGAGAGTGTGAAGTGCATCGTCTCCGTAAAGGAATTCAGCAGGTTGTGTTATCTGGGGAATACTTTAATATTGCCACCATTCAGCTCCCACCTGGCACAGAGACCTCAGCCAGAAATAGCTTGAAAAATCCATACATGAGGAGGAAAAGCGCTTTATCAGTCAGAGTGCGATTGCTTTATCATTATCATGAGAGTGGATTACCCACACAGACTGCGAAAGAATTACGGAAAGGGAAAGAAAAAAAATAATCGAAATTAGGTAAACCGTAAGGCCTGCATGCTTACCGCTCACTCTAACCAGGGCAAAGATAAGGAATATATAAGGAGCTGGTTGAAATTCTGTATTATCTTAAATGTAAGACTACATAAACAAATTCAAATGAGAATAAAAAAATAAAAAAATTATATATATATATATATATATTCACGAGTATAGCAGTCTGTAGTGATACCTTTTTTATTGGACTAACGTTACATTTAAAATACAAGCTTTCAAGAGTATTTTGCTCTTCAGGTCTGGAAGCTATACTGAGCAAAATAATAGAATTAAACATTAAGGGCCAAATTACAATCTTAGCGCAAACGTTTGCACCAGCGCAAAAAACATTAATGAAAGGGGTAAAACTCTTTGCGCTGAACGTCGTGTTCATAGGCGTGCGCAGCCTACTACATTAGGGTGTACACCCAAAAGTTCAAACACAAACTATATATATATATATATATATATATATATATATATATATATCCACAAGTTTCAGCACTCACGCCTCTCACAAGTATCCTTTGACTCTTTTTGCCTCAGTGCCAGGGGCGGACTGACAAGACTCAGGGCCCCCGGACCAAATAAAGCAAGGGCCCCCCACCAGACTCCACCCATGGAGCCTTGCACGTCCCAGACGCGAGCTGTGCGTGAGCTCATTGTCACGTACCCCCGTTCCGGCGGCGCCTGGCAGCAGCGTCCTCGCTGCTCGCTGGCCAGGCGCCGAGTAAATAGCGCCGGTCGCTTCCGCACACGTGGGACGCCGGGAGGCGGGGCCTCGCGTGATGACGCGGACCCGTCGGGTTTAAAACCCAGCTTCTCCACTATGCCAGTGCCCTGACGTGGTAGTTACTTCCCGCAGAGCTCTTGTGCGTTTCTGGCTAAGAATTATTCTGTGTATCGACCCCTGGCATTGGCAAAACGACTATTCTGTGTATCGACCCCTGGCATTGGCAAAACGACTATTCTGTGTATCGACCCCTGGCATTGGCAAAACGACTATTCTGTGTATCGACCCCTGGCATTGGCAAAACGACTATTCTGTGTATTTGACCCCTGGCTTTGGCGAACGAACCATTCCGTGTATTGACCCCTGGCATTCGCAAGCGACCATTCTGTGTCTCGACCCCTGGCATTTGTATCACTCCTCTATTCTGGTGCGGAGGTCAGTCTGTGTGGCACCCTAGGCACATCAGACCACCCCTTGTATTTTGTATGTGCTCTGTACTACCATCCTAGCAATCTGTCTAGACGTGCCGACCACTCTAAGGATCGGAAGGGTAGAGAGTGTCCTGTCTCAAGGGACTACTAGTCAGAGAGTAGAGGGATTCGTGACGTCTCTTTTTGTATGTGCTCTGTACTGCCATCCTAGTAGTCTGTCTAGACGTGCCGACCACTCTAAGGATCGGAAGGTTAGAGAGAGACCTGCGTATAGGGACCAACACTATAGTAATCAGGGGGATCCGTGACACTCATTCTCGTGAGATCGCGCACCACCGCATAAGAATTGCAGAAGGAGACTAGGAACTATATGTTCCCAGTCTCACTCTGCTCCCGGGGAGAAGAAGCTGCGGATCGCGCTACCTTTTTTACTGCGGGATGAGAGGCGAGTATGGAATTTAATGGGATGGGGGGGGGTAGGAGAATGCAAAATCAGCTTTGAGTAGACTATATTTCACAGTGAAATACCATCTCCCGTGTGGAAGCGCAGGTTACTTTGGAATAGTCTGTGCTCCCACGCGAAGCTCACAATTAACGTCTCCCATAATAAATATAGGCGACGATAACGTACAGTAACCTCACGCATGGAAATGCTACATTAGAGCCGCAAGCTCAGCATGCGGCTCAAATGGAATAGCGTCTCCCGACGATAAAATAACTACAGGACAGGCTATGTGTAATGTTTCCTGCAGTTATCTTATCGACAACTATGGAATATTGTCCCAGGTTGGCTCCGCCAAGCTCAACTTAACTTTGTGTGTGGCTCAGGCTGGCTGTGGCTGGTGAAACTGGCTGGCACTGGTATGGTCGGTCTTGCTGGCACTGGTTTGCTGACAGGTCCTGGTCTGGTACTCGCATGCAGAAGCGGCTCCAGATATGTTGAGGTCTTAGGCAAATTTCCGTTATGGGGCTCCACAGGGCCAACAAGCAGCCTGCTCCCAGATGATTTGGAGGACAGCATGTGTGTATGAGTGTATCACAGAGAATCACAGTAATAAAACTTGTGCTCATACACAGCGCACATTACTGTGAGTTTTATTACTGTGATGCTCTGTGATACAGTAATGTGCAGTGTGTATGAGCGTATCACAGAGCATCACAGTAATAAAACTCAGTTGTGTGCTGTGTTTGAGTTTTATTGCTGTGGAGCTCTGCGATATGCACATACACAGCGCATATCACAGAGCTCCACAGCAATATAACTCACACTCGTACAAAGCGCACATCAGAGCTCCACAGCAATAAAACTCACAGTATTGTGTTTGTTCTGTGTATGAACGTGTGTTTTATTGCTGTGGAGCTCTGTGATACGCACATACACAGCACATATTACTGTATCACAGAGCATCACAGTATAACACAGTAATGTGCTGTGCGTATGAGCGTATCACAGAATCCACAGAAATAGAACTCAAATATTAATATAAATGTTATTTTAAAATAATTATTAAAGTGAATATAAATTATAATAAGTACATATTAATAAAATATTTTAATTATATTTAGTTAATTACTTTAAAATATATAATAAAGTTTATATTTATTATATAGTATACACATACACAATGGCTTCTCTCCACCCCCAGACACTGTCTTAACCCCTCACACACAGTTTCCACACACACACACACTGGCTCATCTCCACCCCCAGACACTGTCTTAACCCCCCCCCATTCTATGACTTCCTCCCCAGACACTTAATGCCACACACACACTACAGTCCCCCCTTGACTCTCTCACCCCCCCCCCCCTGCTTTAGCTGCTGCTTACTTCTTCATGGGAGATTTCAGCTCTGCAAGCATGTGGGGGTGGGGCGTCTGTGTGATGACACGTCACATGTGCACCTGCACCTCCGCGATCAGTCAGCAGAGGGTGTTTGGAGGAGCTCCTGTGGCAGCCTGCTGCCTAAGCTTCCTCGCTCTCAGAGCAGATATCAGCGATGAGCGCTGGAGCTGCGGGTTGGGCCAGCGGCAGTCATGGTAAAAAAAAAAAGCTGTCTGATTAGTGTGTGCCCAGGCACACCTGGCACACCCTGTGCGCACGCCTATGGTTGTATTACATTGTCAGCGCAACAAACGCACGTAATTGTCTACCGCGGGTGAACCTGCACGAACCCTGCGTGAGCTTACTTTACAGCGCTCGTCCTATACTTAACATTGCGAGCACCAATGCGTCTGTGCGCTGGTACGCAGGTGGTATTACAATCTATGCCCAGGAATTAACGCATAGCCATTGCGCGCATAATTTTAGCAACTCCTAAAAGCTGGTGTTAATGGCAAATTATATCAACCTGGCCGAACCCAAATACACCAGCCCAAAAATAAAATGCAGCAAAATATAGTTACACATTCTACACATACCAAACCAATAAAATGGAGAAGTTGTGTGTGCATTTATTATCGCTGCAGCATATATGCTCAGAGTGACTTTGACAGGCGCAAAAATTTAACATGAGATAATTGTGGTTCTTAATTCGGATTGGCTGAATCGCGTGAAAAAAACAGTCCGCATACTGATTTCACTGTTATTTTTTCTGTAACAGACTTTTTTATTATCATTCATAGGATCTTATATGTAAATTCAGGACATTTTCTTTCAGTAGTTTTTTTGCAAACAGCGTTTCAATTTTGAAACTTTCAAGCGTACGGTTGTTTTTTTAAAAATAAAAATTTACCCCGTCCGTCAGCATGTCGGCTTTTTCCGGCGGCTGCTCTGCACTGTTATCGGCCGCTTGGAGACTTTTTCCGTCATGTTCACCATGGTTTTCGTGGCCGTTTCTGCAGGTGTTCGGTGAGTGTTCGTTAGGTTTGCGGCGGGTTTTCCCTGCACTCCGGGGACCCTGCGGTTGTACTTGAATACACCGCAGAGTCGGCGAACTAGAATCGCCCCGAAGTGCGGGGAACGAATAACCCCCAGTATATACCAGGTGAGATAAGTACAAGGGGTTGGTCACAAAGTGTCAGTGTTGCAAGTACTGAGAAAAGTCGCCTGCATTGCTGTTCTGACAAATAACTCGCATGTCACAAACGTCAAATGCAAAGAGCAGCAGGAGAAGCTGCACTGTAAAGAATTTCCTTTCACGCTTTTGGATTTCAGTTTTGTGACATGTTGGCATATGCAAATGCCAGAATTTTTTCTTGACATCAAAATCATTTTATGGAATACTGCCAGTATTAATCACTGACTTATCTCACCCACTGGCTCAATGCTATATTATTACTTATTAGGTTAATAAGACATAATTGTGTACACTGAAGTTTCATTCCTTATTAACTGCTACCCTGCAGGAAGCAGAATGTGTTTTAAATTGGGGCAGTGAAAAGTAAAGATAGGGGAACAGAAAAAAATAAGGGTAATTTCCTTTTTTCCCATGTAATTCCCTTGAGAATTTTCCCAGCGGCTGTGGCAGCCACAAGCATAAAAAGTACGACTCCCCAAACCTGGTGTGAAATGATTTTGCAATCGCAGAATTATTGAACACTGTAAATAAAATGGTCTTAAAAAAAATAAAATAATTACCAGTCAAAATAAAGAAAAAAGGTGGGTGTCACCTGTTGCCTCTTCTCTTCACAAATGGAAGACACCGTCAAAATATAGACCACAGGAAAAAATGCCAGTGATGGGTTACGCTGCTGCCGGGATTCCATAGTGGCTCCCTAAAATTACAAGTCTGACCCCTGATACAGCGATGGTCTCGCTATAATAAAAGGGACCCTCAAAGACTTGACCACTCATGTAGAGTTTTTGACATAGCGGCTCTTTATTACCACTTCAGCCAGAGAAGGGTCCAGAATTTATTACCATCCAATTAATAACCTGCATGTTGAAAGTTCCATAAATGGGCTAGTAAAAATATTGCCATTAATATATTACTACTTGTGTAACAAGTCTATTATGCCAATCAATAATATCACTCAAGGTAACCATTCCAGGTTTACCATAGAAACATAGAAAAATGTCGGCAGATAAGAACCTTTCGGCCCATCTAGTCTGCCCAATTACATGGATACTTGACCTGGATTTATCTTTTGTTTAGGATAGCCTTATGCCTATCCCATGCTTGCTTAAATTCAATTACTGTTTTGGCCTCTACCACTTCTACTGGAAGACTGTTCCATGTATCCACCACCCTCTCAGTAAAATAATGCTTTCTGATGTTACTTTTAAACCTTTGCCCCTCTAATCTAAGACTATGTCCTCTTGTTTTGCTACTTTGTTTCCTTTTAAATATACTCCCTTCCTCTACCTTATGGATTCCCTTTACGTATTTAAATGTTTCTATCATATCTCCTCTGTCTCCTCTGCCTCTGTAGGTATTGATAAGAAGTTACCACATCTTAGCAGGATCATAAGTCCAGCAGTAAGTGCAAGCGCTCATAGCGCAACATTTAAAAGGGATACTCTAGGCAACATGACCACCTAAGCTATTTTAGGTGGTCATGATGCCCGGAGTATCCTGCCCTCTGTCCCCCCTCCCTCCGCTCAGCCGATCTGCAGAAAAGGCTGAAAACAGCTGAGAGAGGCGGAGGACTTTACTCCGCCCTCCCAGCTGTCAGTCAGCAGAGCGGGAATCATATTTCCTGCTTCTGCCGACTTTTGCCGAGTAGGAGACGTCATCGCGCTTTCAGCGCGATGACATCTCCTACTCCCCGCAGAAGCTGGCGGCTCCCTCTGAGGGTTAGTGTTGCGCGCATCCTCTTGCGCGCAACACTAATCCTCAGAGGGAGCCGGGAGGAAGCCTGCCGATTGGCTGGCTTATGTGAGAGGCGCGCATGCGCGCTTCTCACGTAAACCAGAAGCCAAGACGCAGCAAGAAGAAGGACGGGAGCGGAAGAGGAGGGAGGTGAGTATAAAAAAAAAAAAAACGCCGCTGGAAACAAGAGGATTTTAAGGTAAGTATTGCAGTTACAAGAAAAAAAAAAAAAAAAAGAGAGTTTTATTAAGGGAATAGGGATAGGTTAGGAAAAAAAAACGGGGGGTGATTTTTTTGTTGGAGTGTTCCTTTAATAGAACACAGACACAGGAAAATGGTGTCGCGCTTGAGCCCTACTGGGGTGGCTGCAACAGCCAGATATATACAGCCTTTCAAGTAAACGAAAACCTCTAATTGTGTTTTGTTTCCCATGGTGTTATAGGGATAAGCACAGATGACATCTTTTTTTCTTATGGTTTATAAATGTTATTGGACTGGATACGTCTGGTTGTTGCAGCCGCCCCGGTAGGGCTCAGGCGCGACACCATTTTCCTGTATCTATGTATATTTTGTCGTGTTTCCAGTCAGGTCTTCCTTGCAGCTGTCCCGTACCGTGGTTTTGTTTTCAATTCCAAAGTGAAATTTTTCTGGGGAGGGTATAAAAGAAAACCCACCAGTTTGCCTCATGACGTAGAAACAGCATGAGCGTATGTGGTTGCCCAGGGAGCAGCTTTTGGCTTTATTGGATAGGACTCTCCTTACTGGAGGTGCCTTGACCTGGCAGGCGGGATTAAAACTTCAATGGCCATTCAAATAAAAAAAAAACTTCTAATTGTGTTTTGTTTCCCATGGTTTTATAGGGATGAGCGCAGATGACAACTTTTTTTCTTGTTATTTTTAATAGAACACACATGAACATGTTTTCCCTGAATGATTTTCTAAATCTAATTTATTTCACCAAATTCTCTCCTCAAATACCTAGGGCTAAATTACAATCTTCATGCAAACGTTTGCGCCGGCGCAAAAAAACATTAACGCGAGGGGTAAAACCATTTGCGCCGAATTCCGTATTACATAGTCAGTGCAACAACCGCGCGCAATCATTCACCGCGGGTGAACCTGCGCGGGCTAACGGTACTTTGCGCGTCCTATACTTAACATTGTGAGCAAATGTGCGCTGGTACGAGTATGGTATTACAATCTATTTCGCGGTAAATTACCGCATGACCTTTCCGCGCATAATTTTAGCAACTCTTAAAAGCTGGTGCTAATGGAAAATTTGAACAACCTGGCTAACCCCAAATATCCAAGCCCATAAAAAGGAATGCACCAAAGCACAGTGGCCCATTCAAATCATACCAAACCAATACAATGGATGAAGTTGTGTGCGCATGTATTATTGCTGCAGCATATAGGCTCGGATAGACAGTGGCAGATGCAATTTGTTAACGTGAGACAGGTGTGGTTCTTAATTCTGATTGGCTGAACCTTGAAAAATTACTGCTCGCGCAAAGATTTTTGTGCGAGATGGTATTGCGCGTGCATTTGGGCGCATCCTGTCTGCGCGCGCAATTGATCGGCGGATGAAAAAACGTGCGAGGATTGTAATTCCAACGGTGATTTGCGCGCGCAAAACTTTAACCCTTGGCGCAAAGATTTTCTCTTTGCGCAAGGCTTTTTGCGTGAAGAATGTAATAGAGCCCCTAAAGTTTTAATTCAGTGTCCTACGACGAACCACTTAGTGCACTTTCCTGATCAATTTGGCAGCGGAGTAAAATATACAAGTGGTGCTTCACATTTCTGCCTTTTTTGTTTTTCGCAGATGTAAGTGTAGCTTAGACGGCTACATGGAATTCTGGGTAATATTTGTGATGCTTTCCTACAGATGAAGGGGGAGTTTTAAGAAGCAGCTTAGTGAGCTCTTAAAAGCCTTCATTTTTTCAAAGAAAGTAAATTGCTGCAGGAAAAAAGTGGTGCTGCAAATGGAAAACATTTTGAAACATGGAAAATATGACATGGAAACTGAAAATATATCAGCTGAAATAATACTTTAAATACTAAAATAAATTTTAAAGCAGACGACAAGGTGCAGCTCTCAAAATTACAAGACAGAACATGCATGAGGCATTTGCCATGGAAAGCATCCTACACTGGACCCATTCCATGTCCTACTTTGTACGGAGACTTTCAATAATGTGGTGGAAGATTATTATTATTATTATATCATATCGTGTGGTGCAGAAGTTTCATTCATGTGTGCCTGGCAGGAGGGCGTTGTGCCCGATGAGCAGTGGCGTAGCGTGGGGGGGCCTCGGGGGCAGTCACCCCGGTCGTAATTTTCTTAGGGGGTGCAAAATCTCAAAAGAAATTTGAACCACTAATATTTTCCAGCAGGGATCAGCAAGGTGTCTGCTCACGGACACTGGTCCTTGCACTGGCAGCCGCCAGTTTTGCGGCGCTGGCGGTGACTTAGCACTCAGCATCCAGAAGGGAGGACCAGGACAGAAAATTCTGGTCCTCTCATGACTCCTCCTTAACACTGACATGTGTCACGTGAAGCAGCGCAGCATTATCCAATGGAACACCCTGTACCACAATTGTCAGGCCCCCTTGAAGCCCTGTGCCAGCCCCCCGCCGCTGGCAGCCCTGCACCTGCTGAACAGGAAGGAGGGAGGGAGACGCCTGCCCTACAGCATGTTTAAAATCCAGTCTCCACTAAGCCCCCTGGACAATTTCCCCCCAGGCTACCAGCAACTCCACGCAGGTAGGCGACGCTGTGTGACACCAGAGCAGCGTGACCACCACACAGTGAGGTGGTACTGGGGGTACGGGGAGAGGGTGACTGGGGGAACTTAGATAGAGAGAGAGATTGACTGGGGGTACTGGGAGAAAGTGACTGAAGGTACTTTGAGAAAGAGAGTGACTGGGTACTGGGAGAGAAAGTGACTGGGGGTAATTGGAGAGAGAGTGACTGGGGGAACTGGGAGAAAGTGACTGAATGTACTTTGAGAAAGAGAGTGACTGGGTACTGGGAGAGAAAGTGACTGGGGGTAATTGGAGAGAGTGACTGGGGGAACTGGGAGAAAGTGAGGGTACTGAGAGAGAAGGAGAGAGTGACTGGGGGTACATGGAGAGAGAGTCACTGGGGGTACTTGAGGGAGAGAGTGACTGGGGTACTGGGAGAGAGGGGAGAGAGTGACTGGGGGTACTGGGAGAGGGTGACTGGGTATAGTATGCGAGCTGGAACTATGCTAAGGTATACTGGGACATGGTGATTGGTAGCAGTGGCATAGCATGGGGGCATGTGTGCTTCATTTTTTTATTATATGAGTATTTTGTTAATATACAATGAGGGAAAGGGGGGGTTTGTGAGGGTCCTGAGGACGAGCAGCAGTACTAGAGGTCTGCTCTACGGTAGGTGCCCACTCAGGTCTCACAAGGTTTTAGCTTGTTTGTGCCATTACAGGGATGAATACTCCATATGCAAATCAGCCTGCTCTCACCCAAATAGGGTGGTCAGTACTGAGTGCCAAAGACGTCATCCCTGCACGAGAGGTGCAGCAACCCCTGACGATCGTTTTGGCCTTGTTAGGCCTCGTCAGGAGGGTATAGCTGACACCACTCTAGGGACATCAAGCAAGGGGTCCATGTCTGGATGACCCTGTAAACTTATAGTGAGGGAAAGGGGGGTTTGTGAGGGTCCCCCCCTTCTTCTCACTGTTAATATACAATACATGTGCTTGTGGAGTATAGGGGGGGGTCAATACTCTACTGGTAAAGGGGAATCAGGGTGCGCTACCATGTCCACAGGTTGGGGGGTGCACAATTCTTGTCTTGCCCCTGGCGCTGACAACCCACGCTACGCCGCTGCCGATGAGAGAGCGTTAACGCCAGCGGGGTGCTCCCCAGCTGCTGCGATGGGCCCCTCCTCTGGCCCGCCTATGCAACTGAGGTATGGCACGCATCATTGGCTGCAGGGGGACGGCCTGAGTTCAAGACATCCCGCGGCAGCAAATGTCGTGTGGTGGGTGCCAACTAATGGACGGCGCTGACGCGTCCCATAGATGCCAGGAGGGCGTGCTATGGCATTGAGCCCCACCCACCGTGGGGACAGCATAGTATGCCCCACAGCGTGAAAGGGTTAATGAATGAAGTTATGACCTAATATAAAACTAATGTCCCACAATCTTTTTATGCCCAAGGGCTCAAATTTCTAAGCCTGAGTTTTGGTGGTTCGCTTGACAGGTTTAATCAAGCGAATCCTATAGGTGTCAATGGAAAAAAATACCCGTTTTCATTCGTTTGTTTTTTTTTGTCTTGAGTAATTTTCTTTCCGTTTTTTTATAGTTTCGGATAATGTCGTTCAGGATCATTATTGTTCCGACTTTTCATTTCGGTTTTTGGTTACGTAACCGCGATTCGTAATTTCAGACCAATCCGTATATTTACCACAAAACAAAAGGGAGGGTGCTCTTTCCCAAAATAGAAAGCAAATGGTGATATAATAATATAATGACCTTGCAGATCTCAGAATCGTCCCCTCCAACGGACGTGCATGAAAATAATAGGGGTCTACAAGGAACATAAACAATGAAGGATCATAGCGTTATACAGTTAAAACAGTGATGCAACATTTTTGCCCCTGCTAGAATCACAGGGTTTCAAATTATTTAGCACATATAACGTTACCCCTCCTATGGGTACTCTCATGTGGCCCAGGATATCGCCATGCATATGTTCCTCCTCCAGACTCCACGTATTACCGCTGCCACAGCTTTGGAAATCGAGGGTCCGCTCAAGGAAGGACTCAGATCGGAATCAGGGTAAATAAAATTTTTTATTCCAGAACATAAATCAGACGCGTTTCGTTAGCACTTGGCCAACTTTATCAGGGATAAAATACACACACAGCCCTCTTCCCTTTATAGTCCCCATCTTTAGAAGCAATCCAAGATGTCAGCCCACACCGGGTGGCCACAGCGATTGGTTGTAATCCCAGCTGATCGCGGCTGCAATGGGAGGACGCATTTCCGCAGCCATTTCCGAAATACGAAAAATCGTCCATCCAAATATACGGATTGTAAAAGATAATAGGGATCATCATTCTGGGTGTGATGACGCCTATTCCAGGTGCCCCCCAAGTGCAGGGAAGGTGCCTGAAGGGGAGGGGGGTCCTTTGGACCTCTCTCCCTCCGCATCAGTAAGGGGCAGCAAAAAAGGGCAGGCACCACTTTGAATGGCACAGCCTGCCCTTCCAAGCAGTGGCTGCCTTTAACAGCTTGGGGGCTGGATCACGTTTCAGCGCCAACAGGCGCCGGATCTCGGTCCCCTCCCGGAGCTGGCTGACATCTTGGAGGTCAGCCAAGCTTCCTGGGTCTCCCCCTGTCTACTGGCGTCAACGTGCATGGACGCGATGACGTCAGTTCGGGAGTTAACCCCTAGCTGCCACCTATGGTGGAGATGGGGGGTCCAATGACCATTCTATCTCCCGATCTGTGGCAGCTAGGGGGTAATGTTTGGAATCATTGGAATGGTCAGAGCATGGCCTTTCCAATGATACCAAACATGACCATGTTAAAAGTAAAGAACAAAAATTTTAATAAAATAAAAAATAAACAGTTTTTGTTTTTTTTGCTTTATTAATGCAGCAATATTGTTCCCATTTCAATTATAATGTGAACAACAATGCTGCACTAACAATTTTTTCTATGGGGGGTTTGCAAAACAAAATGTAACGAGTCCCCATTTGTAATTTTTTTTAACAAGTGAACCCCATAGAAAATCTAACCGCAAAGGCTCAGATGACAATAAATTGGGGAAAAAAAACCCACTTCACATGCTGTAGATGATTGAAAATTCTAATTTTATTGCATTTTTTGTTATAATATTCAGGCAGGACATGATGTATACATATAATGATATATTATGAATCTGCCGAGTCTGCCGAAAGAACGATATATAATTTGTCCGGGTCATATAATAAAATATGACTTCAAATTGCGTTTAAACATGATGAGCGAAACCGGTAAAAATGGCTCAGCACACAAGGGCTCAGCAGCGAAATGGTTAAATCCTAAAGAATAGACAGGCTGATAAGTTACTTGCCACTTCTATGCCCAATTGGTCAACAACAAATTCCCCAGTTGCAAAGTGATGAATTTTCACTCTCCTCTCTCTTCTTTTTCACTCTCAGACGAGAGGGTTGAGTGAAAACAGATATTATGTCCATATTTTGCCATCTTTATAATGGAATTTTATTGTTATGACTCTGTGTGCACCTGCTTTAAATAAAAGAAAAAAAAAGTGCAAGAGGCAAACAAGTAAAACTAACAGACGTTTTATTTGCAGTATTTGCACTTACCAGCACAAAACAATAAATTGCAGATGTACATTGGGTGTTTTTAGAAATGTATTTAAAATTGCCCTTTAACTGTCACACTCACTTAAGCACTAAAATAACAGACCAGAGTCTGCAATGTGAGTTTTACAGAGCAAGACAGGTCACTGCTCTAGAAATGTTCAGTGTCGTTTTTAAACTCAGCAATGCAGATAAGTGCTTTGGGGCCAATGGGTGCAGCAGCCTTCATTGAAACTTTGAAATGGCCATGTCACATCTTTTAAGAACCTCAATGATAAACTCATAGCTAAAATTTCACTGAAACTCACTAAAACCCACATTGAAGATAAGAAAGAATTATTTTGTGTCATTTATATGTTGCTTTACCTCAACAGTTACCTTAACAGTTTCCATAAACGGTTATCTTCATTGCCAAATAGGAATGGGCCCCTGAATGTATGAAGTGCAAGAGATGTCGCAATAATATCAAAGCAGATATATATATATATATACACAGGGTTATTCAGAGCGCGTGAAAAGCAGGAGAATGACTGGAGAATGAAAAATTCGAGGTCAAAATAGCCGATTTGGAAAGTGAGATGAAAGGGAGAATTTTTCTGGTCTGGCTATTTTGACCTAGAATTTTTCATTCTCCAGTCATTCTCCTGCTTTTCACGCTCTCTGAATAACCCTGATAGTGGTTTTTTTGAGGCAGTTTGCACTGGGGGCAATATATCCAGTATGAACTGGGGGCAATATATCCAGTGTGAATAAAGGAGTATTTATTAGGAGATGAAAAAGCGTCATAATAATCAGTTTTTCCCTGGGCGTGAGAGTACCCCCACCTATTTTTCCAGAAAAAAAGCTGTGTGTATGTATATATATATATATATCACGAGTATAGCAGTACATAGTGATACCTTTTTTATTGGACTAACTTAATATTTAAAAGACAAGCTTTCGAGAGTATTACTCTCTTCCTCAGGTCTGGAAGCTTACTGATCAGTTCCTAGAATTAAACATTAGGACATAAAGGGTCACATGGGTGGGGAGTAAGATGTCGTAAAGAGTGAGAGTCAAATGGTATGTTCAAAATGGGAAAATGAATGCATGAAGGATCTTGGGCGCATAATAAAACAACATGCAATATGCAATACATACAATATGTATTATATAGGCATATTTATAAATATGCCTATCTTTAGATACCAGGCCATTTGGCGCAGCTGGCCTAAGAAATCAATGGCTGCGTTTCCAGTCTGCTGGAGGAAACAATTAAGCAGGTTTGTGACAATTTTCTCTGGAGTCAAAGGTGTGAATTAAAGATAACACCTCTTTGGGGTCTACCCAGCAGGCAGGAAGAGCAATTACTCCTGGCAGGGAGAAGACGCAGACAGAGCGGCACCCCAACCGCATATCAAAGAAGCAATCACATTTTCTGATCACAGAAGGTGGTCTTTGGGAGATGATTGATAGGACAGGCAATTAAAGATTAACGACGAAGCGTACTGAGCATGCTCCGGAGAGGGGAACTCTGGGATATGTAGTTCAGGAGGCTTGGCCATTTGTGGGTGGGTTGGAAGGACCAGGAAGTGTATAAATTCTGAAAACTGGCCATGTGCTATGGCTGATCACTTGGGGTACATTCGAAAGATGACTGATCTGTCCATGCTTCTATCTCCAGGCTCCAGGAGGCACCGATGCTAGCTTACTGATTAGTTTGTCGTAAGTAAGGCTCTGTGGTTAACCCTTTTCTTTTATTTGCTGTGTAGTGTGTAATTAATTGATTTATTCTAGCTATAATTTTTCCTGTAACAAATGCACTGTCATTATATATAGCTTTGTTCTACATCATAAATAAACCTAACCTATTTAAGTTCTGCTTCTGGCTGATGAGATCCATGCTAACTAAGAGATTGGAGTAATTGCTGATTGGTTTAAGCTTGTGTTACATTCTCAGCCCCCGCTGCGCCCCCTGGGGGGTCTGGGCAAGAAGGGGGGGGGTGTCGCTGGCTGGTCGGATGCCAGCACTTACTGCTGCCAGATGGGCATCTGAGGGGGTGGGGTCAGGTGTGGTTACCAGGAGCTACAGGCTTTAAAACAGGGCTCTAGGAATGGCCTCATTGCCCTGTTGTGGAGTTATTCACGCACCGCTAATTTCTAATAATATATTTGACTTTACCGTTAACGACCCTGCTTTGTATGCGATCCTTTCTCCTGTTATTGACCCAGCTTGGCTTTAGACTACTCTCTTTCTATTGTGTTTTTATGTTGTATGATCTGTTTTAGTGATTTAACCCCCTGCTGGTTGCTGGGTTAATCACTCACAGTTTTGGGTTCTAACCTCTCACGTTTAGGGATATTGTTTGCAACCCTTCGGGGTCCCTTTATCCAGGTTCCTACTTAGGTTCATGGTTTTGCTAAGACCACGATTACATACTATTGTTTATTTCTGATTTTGTTATTTCTGTATCTGACTGCCCTGCACCTTGTATACTTCACGGACTGTCATTCCACGTTTGCTGTTTCTGAGCGTGTCCTAGGTAACCTGTTGGTCTTGAAACCTTCAGAGCCTAGAGGCAATTCAGTTAACCCTTGTGTCGCCTTGTTACAGTCTGTAAGTTATAAACCTTTTGTATTATTCAATCAGATATTTCTGCCCTCAAGGATCCCAACTTCGCTACTCCTGGGTAAGCGATACAGCTACCATTACAGCTTGGGTAGATAAGAAATTGTGAGTTGCGGTCGTCGAGGTCGGCAGGGATTGTGGGGTCTGCAGTCACTGTCCGAGTCTAGGGTAGGCAGATAGTGCGGTTGCTTAGCCCTGTGTCTCCTGCTGCGACTCGCGTAGTGTCCATGAGGACTGGTGGCAGCGTAACTAATAGAATAGGAAAGTGATCCCAGGGATTGTGGGAGACGTAGTCATTACCCGCTTCAAGAGAAGACTTGTACTGCGTTGCAATGCTGGGATCATTATATCGTGCTCTGCGCCCCTGTTGCGAGAGAGAAGTGTGTAGAGACAGATAGTGGGTGGCGTAACCCGGCGTCTTTCGCAGCCGTGCGTAGTGGTCGTGACACATACAACTTGAATGGAAAAGAGGAAAAAGAAAAATGGGGACACTCATGTCCATGAATGGAAAAATACTTTTCAATCTTCAGAAACTGCCCTCTTTTGATGGAGATATATCAGCAGACTGAAAGGAAGGGAGAAAAAACCCACAAATTGCGCAGTATGTAGCTCCAACATAGGAATAAGAAAAAAAAGATAGGTGGTCAACTCACATTTTTTTGAGCCAAACACCTGGCTCTGGGGCGGATGGCTTTATGGGTCTCTTAAAGATCTTCAGGTGCCCATCTAACCCCTTTGAGGATCCAGTAGATGATAAACAGGATACCCCTGCAGTAAAGCAAAATATATCGGGGATACCCCTAGTGCAATCTTGTAGGCAAATAATTTAAATAAATGTAAAGGTATAAAACTCACATATTATAGAGCCTCAATGGCTCTGTGGAACTCGCTCAGGGAATTGTAAAGAATCCCCAAAACCTTCTTTACCAGGATAGGCAAAGCAGCAGTAGTTTAAAAATATGCTGGCGCTTTATAAATAAAGAATAATAATAATAATAAAAAAACATTTATTGATGTAAAAACAAACAAATATAGCTACCAGAACGCGTTTTGCCAACAGGCTTTTTTAGCTGAAGGACACAGGCAGTTTCTGAAGATTGAAAAGTATTTTTCCATTCATGGACATGCAGTGAACACAGTCCCGCTTTCCAGTGGACTCCAGTGGACTTTTTAAAATAAAGTGTACCCTATAGAACAGTGTTTCCCAAACTTGTCCTCAGGACCCTCCGCCTCGCCAGGTTTGCAGGATATCTGAAGCACAGAACAGGTGATATGATTTGTTGCTCAGTGATTGCAGGATTCAGTCTGCTTTGTCCCAAGGTGATCTGCAAAATCTGGCCTGGTTGAGGGTCCCGAGGACAGGTTTGGGAAACACTGCTATAGAATATATAACTGTAAAGGCTTGGCTGATAAAATGCGAAAAAATTACTTTACACGCTGTAGATGATTTCAAACGTTTTTTGAAAATTCTAATTTTTTTACATTTTTTGTTATAATATTCAGGCAGGGCATGACGTATACATATAATAATGATATATTATGAATCTGCTGAGTCTGGTGAAAAAAGGGCATATAATTTGTCTGGGTTGTACAATAAAACGTGACTTCAATCACGTTAAAACATGATGAGCAGAAACGGTCAAAAGGAGCTCAGCACACTACTTTTAGAAGTGTTCTGAACTTGTAAAATTGCCCCTGTCCTTAAGGGGTTAAAGCGACAGCCTAAGATGAACACAGCTGCCAAATAATGCTGCCAGGAAAGTGGTCATGCCAGAAGAAGATTAAAGTGAAATGTATGTCAGAATGCTTGACTAATTAATCACATTAAAAGGGGAAGTCCCATGCTTACATTAATGAAGGTTATTTCTATTGCTAACCCAGGCTTAGTGATGCAGACTGTTTTATTGCAGTCAGCTAATTCTGTAAAAAACCTCCTACAGTGTGAAAAGCTTGAAAACTCACTACTTTGCTATACGTTTCCCTTCTTCCATTTTACCATCTGATCAAAGGCATTGTTTCCATTAAAGGACCACTACATATCCTGACCACTTTAGATTTTTGAGCTGGTCAGGATGTGAGGAGTGCCCCCCCCCAGGTAAACGGATAGAGAACGCTAGGTGAGGTGGAGGAGTTTGCTCCACCCCACTTGACGTCACCAGCAGCCGGGGAATTTGAATTTCCCAGCTGACATTACTAGATCAGTTACTAGTGACGACAGCACGCTCAATTTGTGCCGTCGTCACTATCTCTGAGACCATTCGCCTTAGCTCCAATCCATCATTCTGCGCAGGTGCTATGGAACTTGCGTATGTAAAGTTCGCAAGTCCCATTGCACTACGTAATTTGTTTCCTACGCAACGCTAGTAGTACAGGAAGCGCAAATTGCACATGATAAACTCTGGGACTTCCAGGTTCCGATAATTGAGCAGAGGCTGTCAGCAGATATGCAAATATTTCATGGAAGTAAATTGTGCAGAAAAGTCTCAGGGACTTCCGGGTCCAGGATATACACACACACACAAGTATAAACCTTGTAAAAAAGTGTCACCAAGTCAAAATGTCATATTATATGTTAGAGTTTGATTAAATCTCCAAACAAAGAAGACTTTGAGTGTACCCCCTCTACTTTGCTTCGTACATATCATGTGGGCGACTCACCATAAATAGTTCCCAGTGTTCCTATGCATATCCTTCTACCTTCCTGGACGGTTCTCACTCGTGCAAGCTCGTATCTTTCTTCATGGAGTCTTATGGACACCTGAAGTTGATAACACCAGTGGTGCTGAAAAAGCAGCTTGGTCGTGATACTCGTGTTAATTGACAGACGCCAATAGTAAACTGCTGAAGCTAGTGTCCGGCATTTAACACCAACCTTGGAAGAGGGCTGGCCCTTTACTTTTTATCATTTTTAATACGATTAATTCTTAAGCCTACCCACAAATTTTCCTTAAATAATTCAGACTATGAATATTCAATTTCAAAGTATCAAGGAAAAAAAATAAGCCCTTGGGATAAAATAAATAAAAAACATTTCATTACCAATTTAAAAAATTTAGAGAAAAAAGATGAACTGAGAATTAACCCCAGAGATTGTAAAATGCAGCTGATCATTGGGGGACTTCTACATTGGTGGGACACTTAAGGGTTATTCAAAGAGAGCCAAACTTGCCACCAAATTGCACCGAACAGTTTATTTCCCCGTACAGTGCAATTTTGTGGCAATTCAGCTATTCAAAAGCTGGTGATTCACCAAATATTGGTGAATTGCCAGCAATATACGGTGACCTTCAGCAGCAGTGAAATTTCCCATAGGGAACTAATGGTTAATCTATTCAGAGAATGCCGAACACCAATGGAAAGTTGGTGAAATGCCCAGATTTTCGCTGGCTCAGTTCGACGGGTTTAAACAGGCAAATACCATGGGTTAACACAAAAAAATCCATTTCTATAAAATTTTTGTTTATTCTTTTCATTTGCAGCAAAAAGTCTATTTTTAGACTTTTTTGATTTATTATTTAGAATTTTTTAGGGATTTGCTTGGCGAAATTTTTTATTCCATGACTTTTTTTTTATTCTGTAATAGACAAATATAACTAAAAAGTAAGGGCAAGCCAAAGTCAGTCACAAAGAAATACATCAAAAAGGAGGGGGGTAAAGAGGGAGGGTGAGCGAAACAAAACAAATCGGATGGCCTGATCCATAAAAGCTAAAAAGCGGCAGAGTCCGACAGTGGGGCATCAGGAAAACCAGGGGGAGAGGGTAAAGCACTGCCTAGTAATTCATGGCTTTCCTGGTTCACCCCAACAACCCTAAGGAGACCAGGGACCATGAAAGAGGTCACAAGGATGGGAAACCTGGGGACAGGAGGAAGGCCAGAGACTAGATTACCATCTCAGTGGCTCGCCCAGGGTACTACCCAATGTCCCATACACTCAAGAAAAAAAAAGTGGGGTGGGGAAAAGGGGATCCTGATGCACCGTCAGTCAATCAACAGCAAGTCCCAAATTTCAGCAGGCAGGTCTGCATGTTCACTCTGAAGAACAGACAAGGGATGGGGGGGCGGTGACAATCAAAAACCTAAAATGATGGGTAAGAGCAGTCAGCCGGGCTCCAGCAATTGGTCTTGAGGCACCAGCGGTGCAGCTCCAAGCTCCAGCCGAGACACAAGAGCCTGCGCCTCATCCATGCTCATCGATGTGTTGCATGCTCAACTCTCATTCCTCCCAGGAGGAGCAACGCAACGATTGCAGTCAGCTCCCACCGTCACACAATTCTCGATTGTAGAGGACATCATTCTCATTGATTGTCTCTGGATTTCTTATTGCCTGCCTAGGTTTGTGTGTCTCTATCAGGGTTATTCAACGAGCACCGGAATTTTTCATTCCCTGCACTTCAGGGAATAAAATTCCCTAACCCTGAGGTAAATTCAGCATTCACCACAGGGTCTCTGAAGTGCAGGGAAAATCTGCAAAACGCATCCGTAAACCTGCCAGACAACCTTCGAACCGAACGGAAAAAACACTGAAAAACATTGGATCCAATATGATAAGCCGCTGCAAAACCGGCAAATGCATCCAAAAAAGTCGACGATCAGAACTTTTTCCGCGAAACGTGTCTCAACCTTTTTTTTTTGTTTTAACCCATTTATTATATTGTTATTACGATAAACTTTATGGGCTCGATCACCTCCTTCAAGCTAACACTAGCCTCAGGAATTCAGCAGCAGAATTTGGTACATTCCACCCCTGCTGGGGAATTGTATTTTTCATACCCACTTCTTTATAGTAATTGTAAATATGGGAGTTATTTTTAGACCAATTGATGGATTTCCAAATAAAATGGTTTTATATTCTGTGGATTCTATCACCTCCTTCAAGCTAACACAAGCGTTAGCGCTAGCTTAAAGGAGGTCATAGCGTTGCGCCCACATCACCTTTGAATTGCTAACGGGTAGAAAAACCCATTAGCGCTTGTTAATTTGCGATTCGTAGCGCGAGTTTACTGTACTTTATGCTCCCTATACCTAAAATGGGGAGTGCAAAGTGAAAGCACAGATTAACTAGCTTTAGGATCACGTGGTCCTAACGCTAGTTAACAAGAGCTGGTGCTAAAGAAGAAGTTACCACCAACTCAGAGGTGTAGGTAACGGATTGCGCTGTTACAGAATCCGTTACCTGCAGCTTAAACCTCCCCTCAAAAATCAGATACTCACCTCTCTTTCCGCAGCGAGAACCCCAGCCCAATCCGATGCTTCTGGCCGGGAGCAGTCTCCCTCTGCGATCACTCTGCCGACCTGCCGGATCTTGCGAGAGGCAAGATCCTGCAGGTCATGGACTCCATGGAGGGGATGCTGCGGCGGCTCTTATTCGTCTCCCTTCACAATCACTCCACCAACCAAAAATTCAGACACATGGAAAAAAAAGGGATATGCCATAGCATAATCCAATATAATACATTTATTGCTAACGGTGATAAAACCTACTTGCAGATTCTAGAGCCTCTTCTGAAAGTTGCTCTGGTAATGTAAGTGTAAGCACCAAATAATTTTGTATTGCTGATTGTGATTTTGGTGTAATTTTTGGGAGATTTTATGTACTTACCGTGATTGGTGATATACACCTTGTTGTAGTGCAGCCAATGTAACAGTCGATTATAAAGATTGCTGAATATGGCTATACCTGTTTTTATTCTGTAGCAACAGATATATATAGCTAATTAGTATAGCCATAGAGAGAAAGAGATATTTATAGATATGGGCATATACACACGTAAAAACTTTCATACCCACGTATATCAACGCACACTTACGTAGGTATTTATACACAGCCTTTCATTAAAAATGGTTATGCTGTAAAAATTGTCTCTATGGTAACTTCAGGCTTAAGTCTCAAAGCTGTCAACAGCACAGTCATGGCAAACATGCGGACGTGCTCCTCTCCCTTCTGTCTGCGTTCTCTAGCCTTTCCAACAGGGGAGACCTTGCCTAAAATTTGATGGATTCTGCCTTCAGAAGAATTTTTCCTATATGGGTAAAGGAAAATCTTTTGGGCTTGATTTTAACAGTATTAACAGGGAGCTCAGTTGCTGTGACTGTACTGTCCACAGTATCCAATAAATATGCTCCTTTCTAAACTTCGAAATAAAAACTACTCTTGCCACATCACACATTTTGCCTTAAGTGCTCATTCTAGTGGTTTTTAAAGTAAACCTTATTAAAATCAATTTGGTAAAATAAGCATTTTTGCAATGGAAACAATTGTGTTATTCCTACATAGACGTAATAATATTTCTACAGCACTGAAGGAGCTTGTAGACTCACTCAGCCCTCTGCTCCTTACAGTCTTGATTCACAGCAGGGGGTTGACAATTTATACAGACACTGTTCAGTTTGACACCAAAGCGGAAATGGAATTGAGATCATCTTCTGCAGATTAAAAATACCAATAAGGTTTAGGATATTTAATAAAAAGTTAAAAAAAAAAAGTCAAAATTTCACAGACCAGCGCACTTTTAACGTGCGTTCTGGCGCACATAATTACGGCTGCACTAGCAGCAGATGACGGGCAATGACGGCCAATATACGATGTACGGCCGCACAAAAGTCCGGCCGTGCAACGCAAGTGGAATTTGATCGCATTTTTCTGAGAACGCTGAACCGCTAGTACTGACGTACTGAGTGCACAGCTGCGGCATAGCGGCGTGTGTGCGTGATTAGGAGATGTCAGACGCTGCTAATGTCCAGCCTACATAATGTCCAGACGCAAAAAGAGTTTTATTGACGATCCGTACAAAATCACGCCCGAAAATGCGCGTCGTCTGACCGTTTTTGCGCATTCCGTGAAAAAATAAGTCAATGCGTTCGGACGCACTTTTTCACGTTCGCGGGGAAAAATGCTTTCGTCTGACCCTAGCCTTAGAGGGAATCGCAATGCAGTTGTTAGCACAAACATTATAGATTAGAGGATTTAGTTTACAATTGAAACCTGTAACAGTATCCATCTAAAATGTAAGCTTTTATTAGTTTATATTACTTATTATTTTACTAGTCATAGATCTGTTCAAGAAAATATGAGGAACCTATTAAAAAGGAATTTAAAAGCACACAGCTTCATTAATGAATGCGATGAAGTATAATACACTTTAACCATATTTCTATTCAAGTATAAATTACCGTGTGTAATACATATCAGTGTCCTTATGAAATGAAAACATGAGGCTATGGATTGTGCCGTCCTGTGCGCTGTGCGATTTCACTTCATACCAGGCTCATGGTGTTTTATTTTAAATACCAACTCAAGCTGAGAATAGTGAACGACATTGAAATCACTTGTTAATCTCCAGCTGCCTGCAAAAAAACATCCTCATCCCATATAACCTTGCGCTATACACCTACTCATCCTACCTACATTTAATATCTGCCATGCTACCTACATTTACTATACATTTAGAGCATACCTACACTTGCTAGACTACCCCATCCTACCTACACTTGCTATACAGTCCCCAGCCTACCTACACTGGCTATACAGTCCCCAGCCTACCTACACTTGCTATACAGTCCCAGAGCCTACCTACACTTACTATACATCGCCCATGCTACATACATTTACTATACACCCCCAGCATACCTTCTGATTCTGGGCTGAGGGCTCTGTACCTCCCCATCAGGCATCCATAGCAGTAGCTGCTGATCCTAATCCTGGCTCATGAGCGCAAGCTATGTACACAGGGGTTCATGGAGGAGCCTGGGGGCCGGGCTCCCAGATGTGCAGAGCGGGGGAGCAGCAGTTCTTTCTCTGTCATGAGAAAGGAATGGAAGCTGCCACTCACACTCACTCTGGGGAAGTGCAGAGCACACAGTCCAGGTTGAATCATGTGTCTGGGTGACAGCTGGCCTGAAACCCAAACATGACTCAAAACCCAAACTGTCCGGGTGAAATCCGTACAGATAGCAACCCTAATTGGGAGGGGTGGAGCACAAAGGATGGCCCAGCACATATAGCATGCATGGCACCAATCGGGGGATATGGATTGGGTCAATCTGGGAAGAATTTGTTGTGTCATGGGCAGGATTTGCAGATAACCCCACCCATGACCATTGCAACCCAGTGCGTATTCGCCTGGTGTGCCAGATAGCCAGTTCAGGCATTAATGGCAAATAATAGCTTCTACAAATATTTGTGGAATATTTAGAATTTTCAAATTCTTCAAGTTTTTTTCAGACATTTAATAATATATACATGGGATGTGCAGTGTGTAGTATATAGAATCTATACACTGCTGAGAGAAAAACTATTTATTAGCCTGAGCAAGGTCCCAAATAAACTGTCTTGATTGTATAATTTATTCCACTCCTGCAAAGTCTTTATACGTATTACAAGACAGTTCCCTCCCTGTCCTCCCCTTCTGCAGGAGAGTCTAATATATGCCCATAAAAAACAAGGCAGACCTGACAGATAAACAAAGCAATGTTTCATTGTGATGGATTTGCAAGTAGGAGTGTATATGATGTCAATATAATATATATGCAGAATTGTGTTTTAATTTAATATCCTTCTGTTTATCCTTAGTCTCTGTGTGAAGTATTTGATTGAACATGATCAGGAATGCTGGAGGTATCATGTGGGTGAATCATCCTGTAAATTGTGTAATGGAATAAATGTATGTTTTAGAAATGAAAAAAAGCAAAGAATTTTGGCCTGGAGGGTCTTTTTTAATTACAGTATTCTCTGATTTTCCTTATGGCTTCAATTGAAATAGGTTTCTTTTTCCTTATTAAGTATTTCACAAAATGTGTTACTCCTGCTTCCCCAGGCAATCCTTTTTTGTATTCATAAAGAGGTGAGGGGGACTGCAAAAGCTATATACGCAAAAGAATTATTAGCGAATACTGACAACGCATGTATGTGGTTCTCCAACAGAATTAAGAACAAAGGATTGTTTTTCAAGCTGCTCATTCACATGTAAATACAAAACTATACAAAGCACCCACGCTTTAATAAAAAAAAGTAAAAAAAACAACATGCAAACACCCTTCTAAATACCCCAGCAGTACAAAATCTTTTAGTTTCTATGTGTTGCTAGATAATTATAGATGTCTTGCAGAGACAGGTAAATTACCAGTGATTTAACATGCAACATAGCAGAATCACACAGATGGCACAAACATTAGTCAGTAATGTGCAAAAAAAGCTTCTTGCTTTACCCTTGGTAACCCAGTTTCCTACAGGTCAACAAATTTCAAAGCAATGAAAGCTGCAAAAATCAATCTATTTGCGAATGTACGGAGTGAATCCACAGGATACTTACAGCTTGGAGCGTAGTTTGTATATTCAAGGTCAGATAGAGCTGGTGAAGGTTGAAGGGTGGAAGAGTAGAGAGTTAGAAAGATGTTTTAAACTGGAGGGGTTATTCAGAGAGAGCCGAATTGGCCCCGATATTGCACCAACCAGTGAATTTCCCCGTACAGTGCAATTTTGGAGCATTCGGCTATTCAAGACCTGTCAATTCGCCAGATATTGGCGAGTTGCCAGCGAAATACGGTGCCTGTTTGACAGCAGTGAAACCCCCATAGAGAAGCATTGGTTGACCTATTTAGAGAACACCGTACAACAGAGAAATGTTGGATTTTTCCAATCCGTTTTTCTGCTCCTTGGGTTTGGTCTACAAGTATGTTACAGTTACATCTTTCCTGTTCCCTCTTCTCATCTGTCTTTGTTTTGTTTCCCTATGTTTTGTTTTGACTTTTTTGTTTACTTTTTCTCCTTATCTTTTGTGTTCTGTCCCATATCTGGCAGCTGCTAACAGTTTCATGATTTCTCCAAATATGATTTCAATCTGCTGCAAACTACCCAGAATATAACTTTACTGAAGCTAATAAATGGAACCCCAGGAAGAATGCATAAACCTCAACCATATGAACTCAAATTCTAAACTTCAGCGCAACAACTGTCTTTCTCAAAACTGAATTTTACGACTAATTGTCAGACTTCGTATTAGTCATATTTTTTGCTTTGCTCCATACACACATTGCTTAGATATACTGTATGTCTTCCTTACAATGTCCCCATTCAGTCATGAAGTGCTACGTCCTTGTATTCCATCTCACAATGCATTTGTCTACAAGTCCTAAGCCCTTGAATTGCAGCTCTCATGGTTACTTGTACGGACGGTATTTGGAATCCAAGCTGGTACCTTAGTTGAAAACATAACTTTCTTACATTGGCATATATTTCATTTTATAGTATAGTATCACAAAATACTTGTACCTCTCATAGATTGTAAGTTCCCTTGGGAACAGGGCCCCCTGAATCAGGCCATATCATCCATGTGTGGTATTCTAATGTATCAACCCCTTGTACACTGATCTTGTAAAGCGCTGCGGAATTTGTGGCGATATATAAATAAAGGATAATAATAATAGTATATAACTTTTTTTAATTTAAAGGGTCAAATTACTAATTTTTAAACTGAACCTAAATAAATCCAATTATCCAGGGGAAAATGTGTACTTTTGAAACCCAAACACTTTTCGGTCTGCAAGGAGTTGATCCTATTTATTCAGCATTTAAAGATATGACCTCTATGCTTCTTTAGAATAGAGGGGACATGTTTCTGCCTTTGTATTAAATGTTGAAATAGGCATGTTACAGAAACAAAAGGGAAGAGAGAAGGCAACAGAAAAGAAGCTAGAGATGTTGTGTTATTTAACTAAGAAATTAAATAATAATTATTTGGCACACTCTAGGCTAAAAACAGGAGATGGGAGAAAGAAACAGAAGGGTTAATTATTAACTCATTCTGACTGCTAAAATCAAGTTAGCAGCTGCATTTTTACCTTTGAATATGAAAAATATAAACAACACAAAAAATCCAGGTGGATGCATAGGGGATTCTGCTGATTATATACAGTTGTGTTCAAAATTATTCAACCCCCACTGAAATTGAGTGTTTTGGCCAGTTTGACATTGATTTTGATCATTCAGTCATCTTGCTTACAATTAAATCAAAGAGGCACGTGTAGGTCAGACAAATAGAACATAACATTTATAATGAAATAACCACAAATGTCTTTTCTGTGCTCACATCATTATCAGTTTTATTCAACCCCCAAGTGACATTCAATCTTAGTACTTATAACTGTAAAAGGATGTTGTTCTAACAGCTTTTAAACGTGAAGCATAGCTTGACACAAGGGTCTTGCAGCGATCTACGGGTATCTTCGCCCATTCGTCATGGGCAAAAGCCTCCAGTTCAGTCACATTCTTAGGCTTGCGCACTGCAACTGCTTTCTTTAAGTCCCACCAGAGGTTCTCAATCGGATTTAAGTCAGGTGACTGCGATGGCCACTCCAAAATGTTCCAGCCTTTAATCTGCAACCATGCTCTAGTGAACTTGGAGGTATGCTTGGGATCATTGTCCTGTTGAAAGGTCCAACGTCTCCCAAGCCTCAGGTTTGTGACGGACTGCATCACATGGTCATCCAATATCTCCGGGTACTGAAGAGAATTCATGGTACCTTGCACACGCTGAAGCTTCCCTGTACCTGCAGAAGCAAAACAGCCCCAAAGCATGAATGACCCCCCGCCATGCTTCACAGTAGGCAAGGTGTTCTTTTCTTCATAGGCCTTGTTCTTCCT
The DNA here is from genome assembly GCA_009667805.1 of Leptobrachium leishanense. Lineage (NCBI taxonomy): Eukaryota > Metazoa > Chordata > Amphibia > Anura > Megophryidae > Leptobrachium > Leptobrachium leishanense. Next base: position 262,479,389 of record CM019064.1, read on the forward strand.
CCTCCAAACATAGCGTTGATCCATGGGCCCAAACAGTTCTAATTTTGTTTCATCAGTCCACAGAACACTATCCCAAAACTTCTGTGTTTTGTCCACATGACTTTTGGCATACTGCAGTCGACTCTTCTTATTCTTTGGAGACAGCCTGGGAGTTCTGGCATGGAGGCCTTCATTACGCAGTGTGCGCCGTATTGTCTGAGCTCAAACTTCAGTACCCACATCTGACAAATCTTTTCTCAGTTCCTCAGCAGTCACACGGGGACTTTTCTCCACTCTACGCTTCAGGTAGCGCACAGCAGTCGAAGTCAGCATCTTCTTTCTGCCACGACCAGGTAGCGTTTCAACAGTGCCGTTTGCCTTGAATTTGCGAATGATGCTTCCTATGGTCTCTCTTGGTATGTTTAACATCTTTGCAATCTTCTTATAGCCATTGCCCTTCCTGTGAAGAGTAATCACCTCTTCTCTTGTCTTCCTGGACCATTCTCTTGACTTCACCATGTTTGTAACCACACCAATAAATGTCTAGAAGGAGCTGAGTATCACAGTCATTTTAAAGCTGCCTAATTGGTGCTTATTATGCTTTATTGCTGCTCCGTGACATCCACAGGTGTTTTCAATACCTGATTGAAAACACTTGAATAAACCTCTGTTCTTCAGAGTGGTAGTCTTTAAGGGGTTGAATTATTGTGTCAATGAAGAATTCACAAAAGAAACATTTACTACTGTATTACAAAACCAATTGATGTCATTTTAGTTGCATATGGTTCTTTAAAAAGTCTTTGTAGGATTTCATTCTGAATACAATTACAAATGTACACTAAATTCCCTAAAGCCCTTTACAGCATTGGGGGTTGAATAATTTTGAACACAACTGTATATATAAATTTATAAACACAAAGCGTCAGGGTCATGGGCAGCTAAGGGTCATTGATACAAATGGGAAGCAACGGCTAGTCCATCTGGTCCGATCACACAGAAGTGCTGCTGTAGCTCAAAATTGCTGATCGACTTAATACTATCCTTATCCTTACCTACAAAACCCTCACTAACTCAGCTCCCCACTACCTGTCCTCACTAATCACCAAATACACCCCAGCCCGCTCCCTAAGGTCAAACAGTGACCTGCGCCTAGCTTCTCCCCGCATCACCTCTTCCCATGATAGACTGCAGGATTTCTCACGCGCAGCCCCCACTCTCTGGAACGCTCTCCATCGTACTGTCAGACTTTCCCCTAACTTCTCTGCCTTCAAACGTTCCTATTTAGGGAAGCCTACCACCCAACTCACTGACGCAACCATCAATCACTCTCACCTTACAGTCCTCTCCTCCTGTTTCCAACCCCAACCCTCCCAGATTGTGAGTTCCTACGGGAAGAGGGCCTCATCTCCCCCTGTACGGTTTGTCAAATGTTGTTCAATGTATTGTAACCCTGTCTATACTGTGCTTATTGTACAGCGCTGCGGAATATGCTGGCGCTTTATAAATAAAGAATAATAATAATAATAGCCATGATAAAACGGTGTCAGAACACACTTTGACACATACCACCTTCCTAGGAATTGTTGCAGACCACATACAACCCTTCCTGGCAATGGTGCTCCTGGGTGGCAATGGCCTCTTTCAGCAGGATAATGCACCCTGTCACACTGCAAAAACTGTTCGGGAATGCTTTGAGGAACATGACGTTTTCAAGGAGTTGCCTTGGCCTCCAAATTTGCCAGATCTCAATCTGATAGAGCTTCTGTGGGATTTGCTGGAACAAGAAATCAAACCAATGGAGGTCCCAACCCGTAACTTTCAGGACTTAAAGGATCTGCTGCTAATGTCAGAGCTTGGTACCACAGGATAAGTTCAGAGGTCTTGTGGAGTCCATACTTCGAAGAGTAAGAGTTGTTTTTGTAGCACGAGGGGGACCTCCATGATAATAAGCAGGTGGTTTTAGTCTTGTGGCTGATCAATGTATCTGTATACTTCCATTATACATATTGTGGTCCGACAGACCCAAGACATGTTTTTATGCCAAGTTATTGAATGAGATTAGTGATAAGTGGATTTTTTTTAAGAATACCCTTGCAGCTTAAGTTTTCTGTTGTATACTTTCCCAGCACACGTTTTATTTCAGGTCCTTGATAGTTTTGCTTGACCTCCTACAGATCATCTGTTATTATTTCCTTTTATTTAGCACTCACAAAATCTTTCAAGTCAAATTTCAAGACTGAATGGCAATGTCAAAAATCCCTATATAAAAAAATAAGCTTGCCTGCAAAGAAAATCTGGAATTTCACCAGAACACATGACAAAGACAACAATAATAGACTAGCAATAGTAAAGAAAATCACAGTAAAACAACGGAAAGGAAAACACCACATGTAGAATTGTTGCTCTGTAAAAAATCTATTTCAAGCTACAGAAGGGTAGACCTCTGTGACCTACACATACACAAGTCTTTCGCCTAAGGCTGGGGTCAGACCAGCGCATTTTTTTTTTTTTTTTTTTTTATTTAAAGTTTTTTTATTTTGAAAGACAGCTTAACAGCAAACAAAAGAGTAATAAATGGCCTCACAGGACCAAGCAGTAAAGCATTATACATAAGTATGGTCATACAGGGCCAAAACATGTCATCTGAAAAAGCACAGCGATATAACATAAAAAGTCATCCAAGTGTAGTCATAGATTAACAATAAACATCCCCTAATAGGGGGGTCTCCTCTACAGGTAGGTTACAAAAACAAAAGTGTGTCGAGGGAAAGGGGAAAAAAGGGGCTGCAGGACCAGCATATGTCAGCTGTAAAATAAAATAAGCCTCAAGAGGGACAAGGAAGCAGGTAAGAGCACTGCAAGAGAACAGTGCATAAAAAATAAAAAAGGGGGGGGGAGGTGAGATGGCAAAGGCCAAGATGGTGCCTGCCCAGGCGATTTCCTGTGCGGCCGGAAAGACCGCGGGAAGGCCACGGGGAGTAAATGGCACTAAGGCCCAGGCACTCGGGAGCGAGGTCGGGCACCAGGCCACGGCCGCATCTCCCAAGACATCCTGAAGGAGCCAAAATAAATTGAAAGAAAAAGAGGAAAAAAAAAAAAAAAAGGGGGGGGGGCCGTTAGAAAAAATAAGTGTCTTCAATGAAAGTCCTCGGTAATGTCACAAATGCACATAAAGACACTCAGGAAAGTCTCATAGCAGGGGGGAGGAATGACTCAGCTAGGGGAGGAACATCAAAAATAACGAAAGGGGATCAGGGAACAAAAATACTCGGCTGAGGGGGGGAACAAAAACAAAAGTGTCTGCATGGGGGGGTTCAACGTAAAGCACTCCGGTCGGCAACATTAAGGGACCAAAGCTGACCGCTTCAGCCTGTGTCCAGCAGGAGGGCCACTTGCACGGCTCCACCGCGCCAAGGCAGCTCACGGGGTACACTACAGGAGGACATCCACTGGGCCAACCCCATCTCAGCTAGGGCCACACAAGGCCCAGATAAAAGCATCCTGCCTGCACCCATCCTCCCGATGATCTGCCGCGGTCTCATTATGGACGGCTCAGGGGGAGCGACGGCAAGTCGCACGGGGTCCTCCGCTGCTTCTCTGGAGTCTTCAGTGCCGGTCGGCCCCTCGTCACCTCTTCGTTCAGGGAACGCAGCCTCTGACCTGGAGACATCCTCCTCAACGTCCGCAGAGGGTTCAGCCACCGGCAGCACCGCGTCCTCCACTTCTCTCTTCCGTTCCGTCCCCAGTACCTCCATTAGCCTGCGCCACATGCCACGGGTAACCGGGCTCTTGTCGTCCCCAGGCATCAGCGTCAAGCAGGCCTCAAGGCCCTCCAACACCGCTCCCAAAGTCTTCATGGGGGAAGGGCAGGCCAGCCGCTGCCGATCCTCAGCCACCCCCGTTAACTCTGCTGCGTGTCTGACAGCAGCAGCCGGAGGACAGGGGCCCTCCATCCCCGCAGCTTGCCGCAACCCGGAACCCTGTGAATGAGGCCGAAGGAGGGTCTGGACGTGCAGGCGCCAAAGCCCAGGCCCCAAGATGGCCGCCGGTGGATCGTGCTCTGCAGGCACCCGAGGTACGAAACGGGCTGTCTCAGGTCCGGAGGGGGGAACCATGCAGCCTCCGGACAGCACAACTCCGGTGGCCAGCCACCCCGGTACCTTTAAAGCAGAAAAGTCCCCTTTTTAAAGTCATCAGAAGGTCGCTTATGGAGGCAGACGAGCGGAGCTCCATCAAAGCACGTCCGTCTCCGTTGGTAGCCGGCCACGCCCCCCAGACCAGCGCATTTTTAACGTGCGTTCTGGCGCACTTAATCACGGCCGCACTAGCAGCAAATGACGGGCAATGACAGCCAATATACGAAGTACGGTCGCACGAAAGTCCGGCCACGCAACGCAAGTGGAAAATGAACGCATTTTTTCGAGAACGCTGAACCGCTAGTACGGACGTACAGAGTGCGCTGTGCCCGCTAGCGGTGTGTGATTTGGAGACGTCAGACCCTGCTCGTGTCCGGCCAACATAACGTCCAGACGCAAAAAGTTTCCTGGTTTTGATCCGTAAAACATCACGCACGAAAATGCGCATCGTATGACCGTTTTCGCCTATTCCGTGAAAAAATACGTCAATGCGTTCGGACGCACTTTTTTACGTTCACGTGTAAAAATGCTTTCGTTTGACCCTAGCCTAAATTACCTAAAAAAAAAATGGAAAATCCATTATCCTAGCTAATTTTTCCATATGTCTGATTCCAGATCCTATATCAAGTGCATATTTAGTTGCGGCATAATTAAAAGATCTAGTCAATGTTTTATTACAAAAAATTGATAAAATAGTGGCCTGAGTCAGTATGTCCTGTAAACATATGTGTAGCGCTCACCCCCGGAGGAGCCACTGAATAAACCCAGGATAGTCTCACCGCAGTAACAATTCACTGTACACCAGCACACCGTTATTGATTTTTCTAAGTTATACTTTACTGAAGTAATCAAAGGCAATAAGTACACATATACTGTAAGCATGAAATAAATCGGACTGTATTATGTAGCGTAACTGCATAAAATGGCGGATAACGATCGATGAGGCCCTCAGTCCTTTTTTAGTCTTAAGTCCCGCTCACAAAAAGATACTCGTTAAACTATTTCCTAGGCTAACCGGGTACTAAGTCCACTGGCCAGTGGATGAACAAAAATATCTTCGACTAGTCAACGTTGGGGCCCTTAAATTTGAAGCAACGATAAGTGTGCACTGTTATGGAAGCTGTAGGCCTGAGGACCCTCACCCATCTGGCGAAACAACTTGTCCCGAACGGATGACTCGGCCAGAAGGTCCTTCTTTTTGCCAACTGGAACCCGGTGCTGTCAAAATCCACACTCCTGATGCCGAATCTCCTCAGCCAGAAATCGAATGCCGCCCGCACTCCACTCCGTCCGCAAACTCCTTACTCGAGGTCCTTCTGGAACAAGCCTGTGACAGGAATCACTCAGTGGAATGCAATGTAAGACGATGCACACTCCTTCCCCGATCACAAGCACTGGATAACGCCGACTCTTCACGTTCCAATCTGGCCTTGATCCCGGACAGTGTCTCTCATACGAATCACTACATACGCGGCTCTGCTCGTTCTGCCCACGCTGCACACAATGCTCTTCTCTTCCTGGCGCCAGTGCGCTCACTTCCTTTGCCTCCCCAAGGGTTTCTGGGAGATATAGTCCTTAAGTCCAGCATAGTATTTCACACGTATACACTCTGGCTCCCTCTAGTGGCAATATTGTTTCAATTCAGAAATACAATTTAAACACAGCGCTACATATGCATAAGGAAATTATAAATTAATGTGTTATCAATACAATGTAGAATCATTAGCAAATAGATGATCTGTCAATCTGTACATTTTATTTAATTTTTCAACTGACGTACATAAGTTCAAGCTGACACCATGAATGGCCCCTATACGGACATTAAATTCCAAGATGGACACTCATAAATTTCTATGCTGGCTCAACATAAATACATCACTACAAAGCGTGGTGATACATTAAAAAAATATAAAATAAATGAGACATTGGATACCCACCCTTGACATATTAGCCCCACTAAACATTTTGAATGACATAGAAAGTTTTCAGATGTCTATCTTTTGTGGATTATGCTCTTGTCCTTGACTCCTGAGGCTTCTCTAGCTATGGTTATAAAATAGAAGGCCTTTCACATCATTGTTTAGAATCGTCCACAGTTCAGCCGATCAATAAATCTCAATCAAGCATTAGAGGAATGCACAGAGAAAACATAACTCCTACCTATGTGAGAAAGGTCAGCATCTAATTGTCTTTTTCAAAGATTTCCCTTGGTGATCTCATTAAAAATGTTCATCTAAATGAATTAAATACACTGTATGTGGATGTACATACATTCCTCATATATCTAACCAATGATTGTGCAATATGAGTGCCATAAAGCAAATCTAATAATCAAAGACTAATAACAAATTAATTAGGGTTATCAATACCACAGGCTGCAGCCATTTTCCATTGTAATGCAAATATAATGAGCTAAAAAAACTAAAATATGTATGTGCAAATAAAAAACTTCAAAAAATAAGGGTGCCATATTCCAATGCACCCAGTAACAGAGAGCCGGGAAGGGGAAATACCGGCACGGGCCAATGACTCCCTTTTATAAGCTCCCTGTTACTGACTAATACGTTTGAGCATTGAGACTGTGTTTGCAGCTGGTTAGAGTCATAATATTAAGGAGCCGCTAATTAATACTGATAATATCTGCTCCCGGAGTACATGGGATTACAAGGTGACCATGCACGGGATTGAGTAAACTGCAGAAGGACACTAGGAACTATTTCCCCCAGTGTTCTTCTAAATACAGCCAGAGGAGGTGGATCACGCCATGTTCTGCAACGTGGGAACAGAGGGAATTTTTTGTTTAATCAAAGTGTCAAGCGGTTTTGAAGAAGCCACTAATTACTAATTCTAATGCACGCAGAGTGAATTTGGCTTTATAATGGCTCCCACTCCATTTGAAAATTGTAGACAATTGGTATTGCCTCCAGTACATGGTATCTCTACCTTGTATCGCCTTTACAACAGAGTGATCGGAGCCCCCTGCATACTACAATAGGTGGGAGAGAGAAACCTCCCATATCACAGATGACCATTGTTGACTTTCCAGAAACTTCCTACAAACCTTAACATTCTGGTACATGACTCTGACGCTTCTCTCATGGGATTCTCATGCTTAGGGCCATACAGAGAAGCCATTAATAGCACATTCTGATAACCATCAGCTACTTGCTATTAACAATTCCACCCAATTCCCTGTGCGCTGCTGCTGGTGTCATCTACTGGGTTTACAGGCCTCCATGGAGAGAAGCGCGAGCATGCGTTTGCAAGACTGCGTTGACCTGCGGAAGCACACTGGTAACTATTTGCTCCCAGTCCTTTTTCTACTTATAGCCAGAGGATGAAACAGGTTGCTCTGCCCTCTGCACTGTGGAAGGAGAGGGTAAGTATGGGATGTTTTAGTTTAACTAAAACTTAAATTTTACTAGAAAAATCACTTAACTCTAGGGCTTCTGCATCAGTATGGCTATCATGGAATAATGCCCTTAATCTGTGCTACTGGTAACGTCATAAAGGCATGATGGAATAGAACAATTTTGCATTCCTTTTGGAGGATGGCAATATGCTCTGGGATAGAGGGCTCTGGGTGTGAGCCCTCTATTTATTAAATTCATGCGAGCGTACACCATCTTTTCATTGGCTGCTCACTTCCTGGTGCTTTATGACGCTTCATGGTGAGTACCCACACCTTTTTTACTAGAAAAAAAGCACTGCCCACCAGGATATTTCTGAGGCCGGCTGCCAGAATTTAAAAATAACCTGTGGCACGCGTTCCTGCGTTCACAGGCTGGTCATTTACTAGTGTGCGGCCATCAACCACTCCCAGACTCGAGGCCGTGAGACTCTATGCCACACTCCCTCAAGATCTTTCAAGGCTGTGTGTAAAATCATGGGAGAATTTGCCTGTATCAGGACCCCTGTCTGGAGCCCCCCAGCACCCCACGTAAAGCCCGCCGCAACCGTGGTAAGAAAGGCAAACCTGGTGCTGCGTTAACCTGACTGCAGGGCAGCACTTCCTCGAACTACTTTCCCAATGTCCAGCCTTGCTTGCAAATTTGCAGGTCCAACAGGTGCTTGCCATTACCAGTTTGTTCAGCTACTTAAGGGTGGAGCACCCAGAAGACAATGCTTCTGCATTATAGTTCCTGAGCCAGCAGGCAAGCACACTGTGATCCAGAGACTAGCCTGTGTTTACCCTTTGCATCCGGTCTCCCGTGTTATCCAGAGACTATCCTGTGTACCCCCTGCATCCAGTATCCTGTGTCCTCCAGAGACTTCTTCCAAGACCCCTGCATCCTGGTTTCCCGTTGTTCATCTGCCTCCTGAATTACCTGCAATCAAGATACCATTCAGCCCTTTTCCTTTCCTGTCTCGTATCCCCAGTAAGTCTCCTACGTGTGTCTGCCCTCTGTGTCTTCTTGTATCGTGTTTCCTGCCTCCCTTTGTGTCCCCAGCCTGGCATATCACTCATTTAAGTTCTGCCCTGCACGTTGCTCAAACTGGACTTATTTTACCTGTATCTGGCACTAAATCCCTGTTTTCATTGCATCACTGCATCTTGGGTTTGTAACCTTGCCTGCCACGCTGGAACCTAACAGTGCCACAGGTTGTTTTTTTTGTTTAAATTGGGGCAGCTAGTCCCCGTTTACAGTGTAGGTGTTGTTGCAGTTCAGCTTTGTGATACACTCATGACTGATTAAACCTGGGACCTCCTTGACACATACCCTTAAATATAAAGAAAGACACAACACCTTCTTAACTGGAAAGGGCATGGGCCACAGCTTTATTAAATATATCCAACATGTAATCCTGCAGTGCTTTCCCCCATCCTCTGCCCTATTACCCATGTAATAGGCAGTTCACCGATACCAAACCAGGAGCTCGTCACCCCGCCTGACCGAGATCAAGTGGGGCTCGTCTCGTTAATGCCTCACCCGAAGGCGGCTTAACCATTTGAAAGCACCGCTGTCCAGGAACCACGCCAACGCCAGGGGCACCATGGTCTCCTAATGGCTGCCCCTGCGCCCCACCGCAGACAGCGCCTCCTCAATCCCCGACATTAAACCAGTTAAAAATATGTCCAAACCAATGTCCGTCAAATGAACCCCATCTCCCCGAATCACATTTCGATTTTCGCCCTCGAACTCCGTGTGACGGATCGAAAACCCCCCCCAACTGCCTAACAAATTTGGAAACCTCCCGATTAACCCTCTTCCTAGCCCTGTCAATGGCCCGTGGAGCCGCAAATCACCTCCCAACGAGGTTGAGAGATAATGTCGGACCACACCAGCGACAATCCCCCAAAGGTAGCAAAACAGCGGGCCAGATCCAGCTTCATAGCCCGAATCAGATCCACCGGACGAACCGTCCCCAAGTCATTTCTCCCAGCGTGAACAACTAAAATAACATCCCTGGGAACCCTCCCAGCCAGAACATCACATTCCTTCGACACCCGAGCCCAACGCAAACCCCGGATACCCAACCAGCAAATCTCCGCCACCTCTGCCGGAAAACCAAGGTTTCTGCCATGCGGCCGTTGACCAGCCCGCATGGCCGCCCAATGCACGAAGGAATGACCCAAGATCCAGACCATCCGCGGGGAAGTACCTGAAATTATAAAAGGTTAGGACGAACACACGAACGGAAGCAATCCGATCGCCACCTGCCCAACCGACGAATCCTGCCGTCCGATGCGCCTGCGCCCGCAGCCACCGTCACCGCGCCTATCCGAAAAGAATGGGAGGCAAACAACCCCGAGTCATAACCCAAAACCTGCACGCATCGCTTAAAAACTGCCGAAAATTGGTACCTAGTCAAAGGAACCCCATTAAGATGAATCAAAAAAGAGTCAGCAAAATCCGGACGAACCGCCAAATACTCCCACGTGAGGCCCAAAAGGACACCCGATTTCCCCCCCCCAACAGCATCCAAAGTAACGAGAACGCCCCTACCCAACTGGTCCGTTTTGGACCTGGCAATCAAAAACCGCACCCGATCAGCAGACACAGAAACATGCGCCAAGCGCAAGGCAAATGCAAAGGCAAAAGCCACCCTAAACAATTGCGTCTCAAAAAGATCACGACAAACTCCACGCAAAACAGAGCCACAGAGGAAAGGGTGTCGCATTCCTCGCTGCTCCCGGAGCCACCTGCCAAAAACGGTCCCACTGGAACCGGGAGAGGGCGTCAGCAATCACGTTCTGAACACCTGGCACATGCCGAGCCCGCAACCATACGTTCCGCTCGAGGCAGCGCAGTACCAGGTGATGCAAAAGAGCCAAGACTGGAGGGGAACCGGACGACGAACGATGCACCACACCCAAGTTGTCCGTCCAAAACACCACCCGCCTATTAGCCAGACGCTCCCCCCACAGCTCCAGGGCCACAATCAAAGGAAAGAGTTCCAGAAATGTGAGATTACTCACAACTCAGACACCGCCCATTGCGGGGGCTACGCTTCAGCACACCAAGCGCCCTGGAAGTACACGCCAAAGCCATGTGCCCCAGACGCATCAGCAAAAAGCTCGAGGGACTGATTGTCCACGTCCGCCTCCTGCCAATACGTCAGCCCGTTATAACGCAGCAAGAAGGATTGCCACACCACCAGGTCCGCCTTCAAAGAACTAGTGATGCGAATAAAATGGTGAGGTGCGCGTATCCCGGCGGTAGCCAGAGACAACCTGCGGCAAAAAGCCCGGCCCATTGGCATCACCCGGCACGCAAATGTCAGGTGACCCAATAATGATTGAATATCGGAAAGCCGCATCTACGCAACCCCTTGCGCCCTCCCCACCAAGCGCAACAAGGTTTGGATTTTGTCAACCGGCAAACGGAAAACACGGACGGTATCGATCTCAATGCCCAAAAAGGCAAGCGACTGAACTGGGCCCTCCGTCTTATCCTCAGCCAAAGGCACACCGAATTCCCGGCAACCTCCCGAAAAACCTGCAGTAGCGCGGTGCAGTTGCCGGAATCCGCCGGTCCCACAAATAGGAAATCATCCAAATAATGGACCACCGCATTCCGTCCAGCGCGCCGACACACCACCCAGTGCAAAAAGGAAGAGAACAACTCAAAATAATAACAAGAGATCGAGCAGCCCATCGGAAGACAACGGTCGTAGTAGAAACCTCCACAAAAGGAACACCCCAGTAAATGATAACAGTCCGGTCGAATTGGTAACAACCGAAAAGCCGACTCAATGTCCGCTTTCGCCAATCTGCAATGCCTCAAAGGAAGAATATTGCATGTGACATCCCTCTTTTCCAATACCGTCATTGACAGAAAGAACGGCCGGGTAGGAAAGATGGTGGATCATGCGGAACTTAACCTCCTCCCTCTTGGGCACAATGCCCAACGGAGACACCTGAAGATTAGAAAAGGGGAGCTCCACAAAAGGACCCAGCCGGACCTCCTTAGCCAACTTGTCCGCCACCACCTCACCTTGCTGACGCGAAGAAATGAAATTTTGGGAAAATTTAAAGTCAGACGGCACATGCGGAATAACAAAACCCTCATGTAAACCACAACGCAGCAGATCGCCTATTGGGGTACCTGGCTAGTCAAGGAACCATAGCCCGAACTATCACCTAGGTGATCCCTTCTACCAGGCTTACCCCGACCTGGAGCCCTAAAGGTCAAGCCATGTCCCTTTCTAAAACATCGAAATGCCGGGTGGGATTCCCCACAGGAAGAACACTCATGCTTGAACCTGCGATTTGCGGACCAACGGCAATGGGACTCATTAACCCTTTTGCTGCTGAGGCTTTTCCCGCCTCTGTGCTGAGCTCATTTTTACAGATTTTGCTCATCATGTTTAAACGCGTTTTGAAGGCTTATTTTAGAATATGACCCAGACATATTATATATCGTTCATTCCGTCAGACTCGGCAGATTCATAATATGTCATTATTATATGTATACGTCATGACCTGTCTGTATATTATAACAAAATGCAATAAAATATGAATTTTCAATTTACAACGTGTAAAGTGTTTTTTTTTCACATTTTAACATGCGAGCAATTGTGGTTATATTTTGTATGGGGTGCGCTTGTTAAAAAAATTAGAGATGGGGTCTCGTTACATTTTTTTTTTGGGGAAAATTACGCGATTTTTAACAAACGCACCGCATACAAAAATCGTTAGTGCAGCATCATTGTTCACATTATAATTGAAATGGGAACAATATTGCTGCATTAACAAACCAAAAAAAAGAAAAAAAAACTTTATAATGTTTTTTTTAATATTTTTTTTATTTTTAATTTTTTTTTAAACTTTTTCATAGTCAAGTTTGGTATTATTGGAACGGCCATGCTCTGGCCGTTCCAACAATACCAAACATTAACCCCTAACTGCCACGGATAGGGGGTTCCAATGAACCCCCTATCTCCACCATTGGTGGCAGTTAGGGGTTAACTCCAAGACTGGTGTCATCGTGCTATGCACGATGACGCCAGTCCTCAGGGGGCATTCCTGGAAGCTTGGCCGACATCCAAGATGTCGGCCAGCTCCGGGAAAGGATCACGAACCGGCGCTTTTCGGCGCCGATTCGTGATCCAGCCCCCTTGGGGTTAATGCCAGGTACCATTTGGAAGGGCTGTGCCCTTCCAAACGGTGCTTGGGTTAACCCCCTGCACGCCGCCGATCGGGAGGTAGAGAGGTCCGAAGGACCTCCCCCCCCCCTCCCCTTCAGGCGCCGCCCCCACGATGACACCTAATTACTCCGGCGGCGGTTCCGGGTGCTGGAGGAGGCTTCAGGCATTTAGTACATCAGACGGACTGACTGGAAGCAGATTCTGTTCCCACAGACCTTTTATACAGAACAATTATTTAACAATATGCCTCGACATCGAGGATGTCAGCCCGCACCGGGGGGCCAGCGATCGGCCGGAACCCGGCCGACCGCTGACCCCCAAAGAGAGGACGCGCTCAGCGCGTCCACCACAGCGAAAGGGTTAAAGAGCCAGCACCACCCCTTTCCGGTCCCGCTGGCGCTCCGGGGGCTCTGGGCACCGTGGATGCAGGAAAGGGTGACGCCACTGGACGGTTTGGCGTCATGACCAATAGCCACAGATTTGTGTCCTGCAAGTCAAAACGGAGCACGTGCTGCACCGCCATCTTCTTACAAAACTGTTGGTCGTACCTAAACCAACAAAGGCCCCCATAAATTTTGTACACCCCCCCCCCCAAATCAAATCCAAATAAGAAAACAAAGCCATGCCACGCTCCGGAAATCGCTTGCACAAAATCGCGCTAGAAGCCAAAACCCCTTGAAGCCAATTGCCAAATGTCTGTGGCAACGGCTTCCCCTTTTCCTTATCCTTGTCCCCCGGTAAAGGATCAATGCGTTTAGAACGATCAACAGTCTCCCTATCCGGAGAAATCAAAGTGAGCATGTCCATGTACTCCCCCTTCCAAATCTTCTCCCGCACTTCAGCAGAGACATTCAGGCCCAGAGGAGACAAATCACACGCCCCATAAGAGCGCACCTCAGCACCAACCACACCAGGCACCGGAACCCCACTAACGAGCGGTGCAGGAACACTCAAAGCAGCTGGACCTGAAACCGCAGCGGCGGCAGAAACAGGGGCATTCACTGCCATCGGTATCGCTGCACCAATCACAGCAGGGGCCTGAACAGGAGCTGAGGCAAGCGTAAGACCCCCCCCCCGAATGAGCAGTAGCAGGGACCCCCAATGCAACCGAAGAAAACACGACAGCAGGCGCCAGCACCGCGCCCCCAGCAACATCAAGCCCAGCGGGGGACCTTGACGCAGACGCGTGTGACGCAGAAGACACCCCAACCTGCCACTGTCTGAGAGCCGCAACCAGGGTTTCCATAAACCCCGTTGTTAACCCATCAAATCTACCTGACGCAGCATTGGCCGAAAGACACCCCCCCCCCCCGAGCCAGCAACAGCACCACCAAGGTCAGACTCACGTGCTACCAGAAGGGACGATCTTCCTGGAGCCACCGGGACAGCAGGAACAAATGGGTCCGGCGATGGGTGCCCTGGAACCACACGGTCAGACAACCTCCTCGCGTTCAGCATACCCCCAGACCAGTGACGTGCGGTGAGGTCAGTGGCTGGTGAGGCACTGGTTAGTATCAGAGCCAGATATACAAATGCAAAACAGCCAGAAAACCTTTTAGCTCCCAAAGAGGAAGCTTCAGGCATTTAGTACATCAGAAGGACAGACACTGCGAGTAAGGACTGACTGGAAGCCGATTCTGTTCCCACAGACCTTTTATACAGAACAATTATTTAACAATATGCCTTCTAAATTGCATTGGCAAAGACTTCTTAAATGAAGAATCTACAGTCCTGGGTCCTTGTACCTGGACTTGTTTTCATACAGGTTTATTCATTCAGAGAGAGGTGAAAAGCAGGAGAATGACTGGAGAATGGAAACTTCTAGGTCAAAATAGCCAAACCAGAAAAATTCTCCCTTTCATGATCTGCTATTTTGACCTAGAATTTTTCATTCTCCTGCTTTTTACCACTCTCTGAATAACCCTGATACAGGGCTATACAGAAAGAAGTGAAAACCTTGAGAATGAGTGGAGAATTGAATTCTAGGTCAAAATAGTCAAACCAGAAAAATTTTCCCATTTATCTCACTTTCCAAATTGGCTATTTGGTCTAGATTTTTCAATGGGCTATTTGGTCTAGAATCAGTGTTTCTCAACTCGTTTCCTCGGCCAGGTTTGCCAGATATGTGAAGCACAGCACAGGTGATATGATTTGCTGCTCAGTGATTGCAGGATTCAGTCTGCATTTTCCCCAAGGTGATCTGAAAAATCTAGCCTGTAGTGGGTCCTGAGGACTGGAGTTGAGAAACCCTGGTCTAGATTGTTCATTCTCCTGCCAATTCAAGGTTTTCACCTCTCTCTCTCTGAATGACCAAATAGCCCATTGAAAAATCTAGACCAAATAGCCTATTTGGAAAGTGAGATAAATGGGAGAATTTTTCTGGTTTGACTATTTTGACCTAGAATTTTAACTTCTCCTGTCATTCTCAAGGTTTTCACCTCTTTCTGAATAGCCCTGTATCAGGGCTATTCAGAAAGAGGTGAAAACCTTGAATGACTGGAGAAGTTAAAATTCTAGGTCAAAATAGTCAAACCAGAAAAATTCTCCCATTTATCTCACTTTCCAAATAGGCTGTTCATTTTCCTGCCAATTCTCAAGGTTTTCACCTCTCTGAATAACCCTGATATTTCAGGCTGATAAAAAGGTTAACCCAACGCTTGCCCCTGGCAAATCACACACACACACAGATTGGAGATATAAATATACATACACACAGCATGTGAAAGAAAGGGTGTGTAAAGAGACTGGCACTGTAAGAACGCACACACACACGCTCTATATGCTGCCCCTATAACAAAGTATTAAGAGGAGCCTGGCCACATCCATTAGGTTTCCTTAAAGCACCTATACATTTTGCGTCATTCATATTATACTGAAGGGAAAGCAAGCCACTGACCCAACTGGAAAACTACTGACCCAACCTGACTTCTGCACACTGCAGGGCAGCACTTTCAGGCACTGACAGGGAGCAAAATGGAGATCTGACACCCCAGCCCAAAGCCAGTGACCCTTGAAGCACACGCTGTGATCTGACAGCCCTGGTAGAAGAGGAGTTGAGAGTCTTGCTGGCAACTTTGCATCTGTCGAGTCCCCCACCTGTCCTGTCCTGTCCCTCCCCAGGCAGCCTGGCTAGAGGTACAATACATCATACAGATTGGCAGCTAAGCACTATCTGAACATTATGAAATCAGCACAGAGGAAAGCCATGGCCTCTCCCTCCCCATCATTAACCATCTCTCCCCCCCATGAGGTCAATTACCTTGCAGCTGGGCAAAGAAGGCTTCCTGCTGCTGCTTGAATTTCAAAGGCTGCTGCACCCCTTCAGATCCCTCCTGGGGGGCAGATGTGCTGTGCATTCTTCCAGCCCCAGTTAGCAGACAATAACCAGCCTGGGGTATAACTGGGCATCCCCAGCCGATGCAGATCTGAGTGGCAGAGCAGGGCACCCCTGTGCCAGGCTCCTGGACTGCAGCTCCCCATGCAGCCAGTCAGGGGTTGTCCATCATGCAATCTTTTCACAGCCTGCATTGGAGGGCTGCCTGACCTATCAATGACAGGAAGGGCATGTCTAACTGCTAGATGTGCCCCTTCCTGTCAATCAGAGGCAGTCCTCTAATGCAGGTGTTTTCTGGGAATGGCTTGGACCAATGGTGCTTTTCCATTGCTCTATCAGTGCCTGTCAGTTTGTGCGGCACTAATGAGCCAGAGGCCTGGAAGGCCGCTCTCTCCGCCATTGGTGAGGCTCCCCTGCATCCTCAGGAGACTGCTCATGTGCTGGCACCAACGCATCCTGCAGCAGATCCTGCAGAGTTGCACCACGAGCAGCAGCATGCTCCCTCAGTTGATCCAGTAAAGCATCCAGCGAAGTAGATGCCATAACAGCAGAACAAATCACCAAACTAATCACCAAAATAATCACCACGTTTTTTCTTCTCTCTCACAGAATCTCCTTGATGCACAGTTGACGCTGGCAGGGAACAAAGAGACAGAACACACCCACCACAGATGCATATATAGGTAAGAGAAACAATGTTGCACACATATGACCAATAGCTCCACATTTCCTTTTCTGACCATCCGGCCCAGGCCATCAGTCATGTTCCCCTTCATTAAAGGTACAGGGGATTCTTTACTGTGTTATTGCTGTGGAGCTCCAGGATATGCTCATACAGAGAGGGGGGCCCCTTCAGGACCCTGAAATTTCTAGTTACACCTCTGAATAGTGTCATATGGTGGCCAGAATTTCCAGTTAAGTAGTGGAATTCTTTTAGAATCTCTCTACATGATATAACTCCCTCTTTTTCAATAACTTTATCATCTCAATAATGGGGCTAGTAAAAGCTATAGAAAAATGACAGGACAAAAAAAATAAAATAATGAAAAACAAGCGTGTAAGGCTAGGGTCAGACTGAGGCAGTGCGAACGCGCGTTCTGGCGCACATAATCACGGCCGCACTAGCAGCAGATGACGGGCAATGACAGCCAATATACGAAGTACGGTCGCACAAAAGTCCGGCCGCGCAACGCAAGTGGAAAATGAACGCATTTTTTCGAGAACGTTAAACCGCTGGTACTGACGTACAGAGTGCGCTGCGGCCGCATAGCAGCGTGTGTGCGTGATTAGGAGACGTCAGACGCTGCTAGTGTGCGGCCAACATAACGTTCAAACAGCCGGATTTCCCTAGACTTCTTTTCACCCCATCGTCATGAAATACGTCCAGAATTGCGCATCGTCTGACCACTTAAGCGTATTCCGTGAAAAAATGCGTGCGCACGCATCGACGTACATTTTGACGGTGGCCGCAGAAAATGCGCTCATCTGTCCCTAGCCTAACTCATATGTTAATAACTGCTGATGTAGTTAAAACATGAGACTAGCCATTTGGCTCGGCCGATTCCCATTTTGTTTATGGGTGGGTTTTGATTTATGTATTCTCAAACTGCAGAAGAGGTTAAATATCTTAAAATGATCTGAAAATGTTTAACAAAAAAAAAATAGAGGCCAAGGTTATTCTGTCTACTAAGTATTCCTGTGTTCATACCCATGCACGACGTGATACTTCACATGGTTACCTAGGAAACTGCTTTAAATCAGACCTAATATTATGCAATGTGGAACCTTGTGTCCTGACTCGTAGAACATATCACATGATTACAATACTTTAGCTTGAAATTAATTTTTAACTATCGTTATGAGGCCCACATATTTTTAAGGTACTGGAGAAACGGTGATGCATTTCTAAGTTTTTTACTGACCCACTAAACTGGGATTATGCAAGGCTGCCTTTTAATAATACTGGGGCACATGCTGAGTCACAGCTTGCACCTCTCCCCCAGCACCTCAAGTACACACAGGCAAACACCTAGACACGTAGATGCCCCTGATGCCCTAGGAAGGAGTTTCACATGCCCTCCATTGCAAAGGACAGATGTATTCATGCCCTCCCTCATGCCCTTACTGTAGACAGGAAGGACTACCAGCCTAACGCCAAGGCCTTTAGAGTAAGCGGCCCCATTTTCTTCCCCGCCCACTAACAGGGTTATTCACAGAGACGATCTGGCCCTGAAATGGCACCGATCAGTGAATATCCCCGTACAGTGCCATTTCCTGGCCATTCACAGAGCAGGCAGTTTGCCAAATTTTGGCGAATTGCCAACACGTACTGTGCGGTTCTGCGGCAGTGAAATCCCTCATAGAGAAGCAATGGTTAATCTATTCACAGAACATCGAACAGCAGAGAAATGCCCTGATGTTCAGTGCTTTCATTTGGCAGGTTTAATCAGGCAAATCCTGTAGGCTTCAATGTTACAGTTAAAGATACAGATACTTATATAGCGCCAAGAGAATCCGTAGCGCTTTACAATGTTAAAAATATTCCCGTTTTAAATCAATATCTAATAAACCGTTTATTCTTTTAATCTGCAGCAAAAAGTCTTTTCATTTTTTTTTTAGGATCTTTTAGGCATTTTTCGGGAAAAGAAATTCAGGGTTTTTTTAAATCGACTTTTCTTTAACAGACCTTTTCATTATCATTCATTAGGACCTTATATGTTAATTCCAGACATTTTTGTTCAGAAGTTTTTTTGCAAACAGCGTTTCCATTTTGACACTTTCATTCGTATTTTTTTAACCGTCCGGCTTTTCGGCTTTTTTCTGCGGCTGGTTGGCGCTGTACTTGGCGGCTCGTCGGCTGCGTTTGGCAGCTGTCCGGCGTGTTTTCAGCAGCTGTCCGTCGGAATGGTGGGGGTGGGCGATGGGTTCACTGCGGCTTGGCGGCAGCCGGCGGGTTTGTGGTGGCATTTGGCAGGCGAATCCCTGCAATTCGGGGACCCTGCGGTGAATGTAAATAGGCTCAACTGCAAAAGCCAAATTCCAGATTTATTAAGGCTTTAAAAACTATAAAAGAATGATTTTTTTTCTAAACTCTAGTCAGATATGTTTCCCCACTGACCCTTGCAGAGGTAAAAACTGGGGGGGAAAGTCCCCCCCAGTCTCTCCCTGCGTATCACTACGCTGACCGGCCAGATCTCGCGAGGAGAGATGGGGTTGAGATTGTGGAAAACAGATTTATCTTGTTAGGGACAAGGTTATAGCTGTGACATAGACTTAGTTATATTGGAACATCTTTAGCTATAAGGAAAATTGTCCTGAGGAAATAGAACTAGGAGCTCAATAAGAAGAAACAAATCGGTGCAAATAAGAAAATAAGTCTACCCATGATCAAAAGTCCAAAACAGCCCAAAGGCTGAGACAGGCAGTTTAGGACTGAGGTCAATAGGTAGTCCGGGTCAAAACACAGCATCAATCAGGCAAGAGATATCTGGAAACATCAACTAGAAGAACAATACTGGAGCGAGTAACAAGTGTACAAACTTCCCTTAACAAGGGAGCTTCATAGCTTTGGGTATAGGATATTGTCACATGATCATAGAGAGTCCTGGGCCAGCCACCATTTTTCCAGAGTACAGCTACAAACGTGCCATTCCTGCCACGGCCCCACATCAGGCTTCAGACACAAGTATATTGAAATGTGTAATATCTGCTGTGGGTGGCCAGCCACGAAGGGACCAGTCTGTTGAGGATTAAACAACCTTGGTACCTTGCTGGAAAGGTATGAGGACTTGACATTAGGGGTGTCACTTGAAAATATTTAACAAAATAATTAAACCTCTATTTGGTTAAACATTAAGGGCTAAATTACAATCCCCGTGTTAAAATGGGTCGGTAGGGAGAAAAAAATGTGCCCGCAGTTTTCCCCCTACCACCCCCGTTTTAACGGGGGATTACAATGCAGGCACAAAAAATGCTGCCTGCATAGGTAGCGGGCGCTACGCCCTGGGATGCTTGCGGCAGCGCTGAGCACAGCCGCGAGCATCCACTCGATGGAGTCCATAGGACTCCATTGAGTCAGACGCCGGCGGTCACATGACCAGCCCCATCTCTCCTCACAAGATCCAGCCGGTCAGCGTAGAGATACGCAGGGAGAGACTGGGGGGACTTTTTCCCCCAGTCTTTCCCTGCTCCCACCGGACGGAGGAGGCGGACGGAGTCGCAGTCCTCGCCGCAGTACAGGAGGTGAGTATAAGATTCTCTTTTGCTTTTTTAGAAGCGGAATCCGTTAACACCAAGTCCTGGCTCTGGTTAACTTTCCGCTAACCAGAGCCGGACGTTAATCAGCGTTCAGACTTTGTAATCCTAACGCTGATTAACACTTTGCGATCCCCGTGTTAAGTATAGGGAGGGCAAAGTACAATAACCTCACTCTGAAAAGCGCAAGATACCAAACGCAAACGGGTTACTTAACCCGTTTGCGTTTGGATTGTAATATGCGGTAGACACCGCGGCTAACGTTAATGCTCACGCAGGTGAGCGCTAACGTTAGCAACAAGATTGTAATGTGGCCCTAAGACTTGTTTTATGTTGTGAGTTCAGCACAAGTTACCAATTCTATTTCAATTTCAGACTGAAGCAAAAAATGATTAAAATGTCACAGAGGGCACTAACCTTCAAAAAGAATACCAGCTGCAGTGTTAATTTCGTGGACAAAATATTTGTCATAATTTTCGTCAGACACACAATTTCGTTTTTAGTAAGGAAAAAGTAACGAGACGAAAATGATGTGTGCCTGACGAAAATCATGGCGAAAATACTCTGCCATTTTCGTTAATGTAACGATTTACAATGAAAATGTGTCACCCTGCGACCAGTGTTCGGCTCCCACGCCGCGTGTTTGGCTCCCTGCGAGTTTTGGCTCCCTGCAAGTTCTCGCGAGATCACGGCTGGTCACGTGGCTACCCCAGGCGAGCACCCAAGCTCCATGCCGCCGGACACTCAGAGGGAGCCGAACACGCGGCGGTGGCAGGAGGTGAGCTGGGGGCAGTATATCCATGAGAGCTGCTGGGGCAATATCCATGAGAGCTGCTGGGGCAATATCCATGTGTGCTGGGGGCATAGCCATGAGAGCTGGGGCAATATTCATGTGTGAGCTGGTCTGGGGGCAATATATCCATGTGTGAGCTGGTCTGGGGGCAATATATCCATGTGTGAGCTGCTGGGGCAATATATCCATGTGTGAGCTGCTGGGGCAATATATCCATGTGTGAGCTGGTCTGGGGCATATATGCATGTGTGAGCGGGTCTGGGGGCATTATAGCCATGTGTGAGCTGGTCTGGGGACATTATAGCCATGTGTGAGCTGCTGGGGCAATATATATCCATGTGAGCTGGGGCACTATATCCTCTATTGTCATTCAATGCTGAGAGGGGAGTTGATAGCGATTGGTGATTTTTTTAGTTCCACAAGGAAGGCAAGTGAACTTCAAGAGCCATTAAAGTCTATGGAGTTAGAAATTCACTTATTCCCTTTTATCATTTACTCCAGGCATGTAATCCAGCCCGAGTATAAAAGGAGTTTGCAAATGCTGCAGAAATGCTTAAATAATGAATTACACATTAACTAAACACATTCGATTTTAGTTGACTAAAATCTACTCTAAATTTAGTCGACTAAAATTAGACTAAAATTAATAATAATTCTGACGACTAAAATACGACGAAAATTAAGTGGTATTTTAGTCAAAAGACTAAAATTAAGACTAAAATTTAATTTGCTGTCAAAATTAACACTGACCAGCTGTTTAGCACTTCACTTTTAATAAGCAAGAGGCCATCACCTACCATAAATGGTTCAAGCTTTACATTTACTAGCCTAGCAATCTACTTGAACACATTTACTAATGAAATGGACAAAGCTCTTGGAATAAATCTGTTTAATCCCAGTATTTGCTTTTCCCTTTTGTTATATCTCTGAATCAGGGATTCCAATTCTTATGGAAATTCTGGGAGTCTCCCTGAAGTTAATGCGTACTCCTTGACACCCGCAAACACTTCTGGAACTCCTGGATTTTAATTCGGGAGAGGTGGGATCCGTCGCAGGCACGCTCGGTTTAAAGAAATAGCAAGTGTAATGTGAAGAAAACCAACAAATATCACAGCAGCTCAAAGCACACCCCACATGAAGTGCTACAAGAGAAAATACGAGGAGCATGCAGTGATCACACCTGCCAGCTGGCACTCACCTGAACCAATGAAGTCCTGATTCGGCAATCTGGATACTCTCCGTCTTTAGAAAGGAACCAATTGCTCTTGAGGAAGTTGCTAGACGAAAACGCGTTGAGCTGGCGGCTCCACTACTGGCATACCCTGATTTATCACCCTGCTGGTTCTGCTGGACGTGCTGGTCCAGGAACATCACCATCTGACGGTTGGATAACAATTGGTTCCTGTCTAAAGACGGAGAGTATCCAGATTGGCAAATCCAGCGGTGTGGTGAATATTGAATGTGTATACCTATGCTGTTTTTGCACACAGATGCTATGCACTTGCTTTCCAAGACACCAGGAGGGCTCACATTTGGATCAGGATTTCATTGGTTCATGTGAGTGCCAGTTGACTGGAGTGATCACTGCATGCTCCTCATATATTCTCAAGCTCGGTTTAAGCCAATCATTCAATGATTGGCTTAAAAACCGAGCATGCGCCGTCGGTCCATGCAGCACGCGGAGGTGTAGTTCTGAAAACTGAAAGTACAGCACAAAACGGGAGACATACAGGCCAATTCACCCAGCATTGACTCTGCACATGTTTTTCAGCTAGTCAGTTTCTCAATGAAGTTAGATATCCCCCTTTTCCTAATTAGATTATCAATGGTATCCCTGTTTGGGGTCTGATTTTAATCGTTAGTATAAATAGGGATTGGGGGAGATACTGGAAAGGCATATTTAGTCCAATATTATAGCTGCAATGTGTATTCAATTCACAGACTGATAACGTTTAAACTGCAATCATTCTATATTTAGGGACAGTACTAGTGGAGATCAGAGCCGGATTAATGTAGGGGCGGATGGAGAGGCCGCTCCAGGCTCCTTCCATTTAATAGGCTCATAGCAGCCCCAAGAGTAGTGAGCCGCTTGCCGGCTGAAAGGCCTGCCACACACACGCGCCGCGATGCCAATGCGGCCTGGCCCCCGGCTGTCGAGTGTAGAGTATCAGTTAGTTTTGACTTATGTTGAGAAAAAGAAAAAAAAAGCTGTATGCGGGGGTTTCGCTACGTCCGTATAGCTTTTTCACGTCGATGCCATTTTGGCGTCCGTTGCAACATGCGTTGCGCGCGTGTGAAAAAGAGCGCACGTGCTTCGTGTATTGTTCTCTATTGACTCCTTTGAAAAGCAACAACGAACAGAAAACAGTGCGGTCAGACGGATGTGAAAAGTACGCTCGTCTGACCCCAGCCTAATAGTAGGCGGCCAACCCAACGTGCCAGCCCAGGGCAAAGAGCGGTCAGCGCCCAGCAGCAGGCACTGCCATGCCAACACTGCCAGCCAGCCCGGCCTGTCCCTAATGTGCCTCAGCCCCCAGGCAGACAGAAGTGCCACAGACAGACAGCTGAGAGCCTACCACAATTTAAGGTTAGTTTGGTGAAGTAATGGTTAATCATTCAGAAAATGCCAAACTGCACCGAAATGTCAGGGAAAAGCCTGGATTTTCGGTGAATCAGTTTGACAGGTTTAAACAGAGTCCCATAGGATTCAATGAAAAAATATTTTAGATTTTATGTTTTATTAAACCATTTATGCTTTTCATTTTCAGCTAAAATTATTTTTATTTATATTTTTTTCTGGACATGAACTCTTTGATTCCCGATTTATTTATTTTTTTATTTATTTTTTCTTCCTGTAACAGATATTATTTTTTAAGGGACCTTTTTATTATTTAAACACATTTTAATGCCAGGACGTACTTTAAAACGAGAGAAATCTCAATGTATCCTTCCTGGTAAAATCCTTTATAAATAAATAAATAAATGCATTTTTACTGGTTTAAATACTTACAAGGATAGCAGATTTTCATATTTTCTTTGTTGTTTTTTTTTTATCTGCAGTCCGGCAGTCTTCAGTGGCGTTCAGCTGTCAGTCCGGCGGCGTTCGGCTGTGTCCCTGGGTCGTCCATAGTCACTTTCAGTGGCCAACCTAGGAAGTCTGCCGTCGTACAACCTAGGTTGTCCATATTCAGACGACCATTTTGGTCGCCAGAATACAGACCCAGTGGACGGCCAGCCTAAGTCCTGTTCCGTCTCAATGCTTTAACTAAATAAAAAACAAAGTGTAAATATCTATTCCGATTTCAATCATAGGGGTCCCTTGCTCTATTTGGTCTGGGGGCCACCAGGCAGTTATTGACTCATAACCAAAACAATGGTTCGTAAGTAGAACCAGCAATGTGCGATATATGGACAGGTCCACAGCATGGCTTAACACCTATTAGAAATACAATACAACTCAACTAGATAAACGAGTAAGGATGGACCGGATTAATAAATTTATACCGTATAGGGTTGCCTCATTTAGTGATCAGGTCCATCCTTCCTAGCTTGTCTAGTTGAGTTGTAGTGATTGACTCATATATGGACCACTCACGCTAATCCAGCAGGAGGCTTGTGACCCCGGTGCACTGTAAATCATGCTATGTGTCATAGTACACCATGTCAGAGTCACCAGTCAAGTTTCCCATTCACTCTGATGTTGGCATATCGTGACATACGAACAGAGCGCTGCCAGATTCTCTAAACGAGAAAGCAGCGTGGACTGATTGTTGCATCTGTATCTAAGAAGAGGCCCACTGAAATCCTCAGCACCAGGCCTATGATACTCTTAGTCCGACCCTGGTAGAGAGCAGAGCACCCTGGCCTGAGGGGTATCCTTCCTGACTGTGTTATAAGAGAACCTCAGATGGGGTATCCTCAGGGCCGGTGCTAGGCTATATTGCACCCTAGGCCAGACCAGCTACTTGCGCCCCCCAAAAAAAACACCTGACATGTGTGAGCGTATCACAGAGCTCACACATGGGTATATACTGCCCCAGTAAGTAGCTCACACATGGGTATATACTGCCCCAGTAGCTCACACATGGGTATATATTGCCTCCAGCAGCTCACACATGGATATATACTGCCCCCGTAGCTCACTCATGGATATATACTGCCCCCGTAGCTCACACATGGAGATATACTGCCCCCGTAGCTCACACATGGATATATACTGCCCCCGTAGCTCACACATGGGTATATACCGTCCCAGTAGCTCACACATGGATATATACCGCCCCAGTAGCTCACACATGGGTATATACTGCCCCCATAGCTCACACATGGATATATACTGCCCCCGTAGCTCACACATGGGTATATACTGCCCCCGTAGCTCACACATGGGTATATACTGCCCCAGTAGCTCACACATGGGTATATATTGCCCCCGTAGCTCACACATGGGTATATACCGCCCCAGTAGCTCAGACATGGGTGTATACCGCCCAGTAGCTCAGACATGGGTGTATACCGCCCCAGTAGCTCAGACATGGGTGTATACCGCCCCAGTAGCTCAGACATGGGTGTATACCGCCCCAGTAGCTCACACATGGGTATATACTGCCCCCGTATCTCACACATGTGTATACTGCCCCAGTAGCTCACACACGGGTGTATACTGCCCCAGTAGCTCACACATGGGCGTATACTGCCCCAGTAGCTCACACATGGGTATATACTGCTCCAGTAGCTCACACATGGGTATATACTGCCCCCAGTAGCTCACACATGGCTGGATATGATGGGTCTCTCCGCCGGCAGCGGTCACGCCGCTCTATCACGCTGCGCGCTTGCTCTGGCCTCTGGGTGCAGCTTGATCATGGGAGACAGCTCGCAGTGGTTGTCAAATAGAGAGTGAGGGAAGCGGGGATAACCCCGCCCCCTCAGCATGGACAGCCACCGCGAGTCTTCCATGATCAAGCTGCGCCAAGAGGCCAGAGCTAGCGTGCAGCGTGATAGCGCGGCGTGACAGCGGCCAGCGGAGAGACCCATCACATCATACCCATGTGTGAGTGTTGGTCTCTCGGCTCCGCCCTAGGCGGCGCTGCGCTCTAGGCGGGCACCTAGCGGCAGCGCCGGCCCTGGGTATCCTGACTATAAGAGAACCTCCGAGGGGGTATCCTGACTATTTTATAAGAGAACCTCAGATGGGGTATCCTCAGGGCCGGTGCTAGGCTATATTGCGCCCTAGGCCAGACCAGCTACTTGCGCCCCCCCCCCAAAAAAAAACACGTGACATGTGTGAGCTATTGAAAATAAAAATAGACAGTGAAAATAAATTCACATCAAAAACACAATCGGGGGGGGGGGCAGGTGGTCAGCCTCCCTGAAATTTGTTTTTGCATGTTGAGATGCAGAGCCGTAGCTAGCTCCTTTTGCACCCGAGGCAAAAACAGAAAGTTGCGCCCCCTCCCGCATAATTTTAAAAATCCGAGTCCCCGACCAGTGGCGCAGTGCTAAGCCCATGGATGCTCCCCGCGACCAGAAGCAGTGGATCGGACCACCCTTTGTACCCTACATATATAGTGCACACTTAGTACATGTACAAAAACAGTACACACAGAATACATGCACGTATAGCAAAAGAACATATAGCATAATATACACCCCCCCAGAATAATATACACAGCACTGAGCCCCCAGACTATTGTCACGGTGGCCCCCGCACCCCGGCGCCTGGCAGCAGCTTCCTCGCTGCTCGCTGGCCAGGCGCCGAATGATATTGCGGTCGCTTCCGCACACGTGGGGAAGCCGGGGGGCGGGGCCTGGCGGGCTGACGCGGACCCGCCGGGTTTAAAGCCCAGGCTCTCAGAAATGCCGGTGCCCTGACGTGGTAGTTACTTCCCGCAGAGCTCTTGTATATTTGGCAAACAACTATTCTGTGTATTGACCCCTTGGCATTGGCAAACGACTATTCTGTGTATTGACCCCTTGGCATTGGCAAACGACTATTCTGTGTATTGACCCCTTGGCATTGGCAAACGACTATTCTGTGTATTGACCCCTTGGCATTGGCAAAATACCATTCTGTGTATGACCCCTGGCATTGGCGAACGAACCACTCTGTGTATGATCCCTGGCATTGGCGAACGAACCATTCTGTGCATAACCCCTGGTATTGGCATCAACTCTTCTAATTCTGGTATTCAGTCTGTGTGGCACCCTAAGCACACATCAGACTACCCCTTGTGTTGTTAGGGTCTTGGGAAGAGCTAATTATTCTAATTTCTTGTGTATCATTCTGTGTCTGTCTAGTCGTGCCGACCACTCTAAGGATCGGAAGGGTAGAGACTGTTCTGTGTCTAGAAACCACTAGTCAGATAAAGCAGAGGGATCCGTGACGTCTCTCTTGTACGTGCTCTGTACTGCCATTCTTGTAGTCTGTCTAGTCGTGCCGACCACTCTAAGGATCGGAAGGGTAGAGAGTGTCCTGCGTATAGGGACCACCACTCTAGTATCAGGGGGATCCGTGACATTACGTCAGGGCCATGGATCCCGCAGACCTCTCTAATCAGTTGACACGTATTGCAGCCAGACAAGAAGAGCAGGACCATAGAATGGACCAGATTGCTCTTGCCCTGCAAACCCTGCTAAACCGATCCAGTTCTGGTACTGCAAGCCCGCCAGACCCAGTAGTGCCTAGGGTCAGTTCGGCCGCTCTCGAGGGTTGTAGGCTCAGTATGAAAGCACCCGTACGTTATGACGGAACACCGAACTTATGCCGGGGCTTTCTGACCCAACTCGAGATCTTATTCGAAAACAATCCCGGGTCCTGTATGTCTGATAAAGCCAAAGTAGGCTATCTGATTAATCACTTGACCGAAAAAGCTTTATTATGGGCCACGCCCTTGTGGGAGAACAAGAAACCCATCATATATGACTATGAGGGTTTTACCTCCGAGTTAAAGCGTACTTTTGATCCCTCTAGACGGGCTACCAATGCGGGTAGATCCCTGTTTCACATCAAACAAGGTAATAGGAGGGTTTCCGACTATGCCATAGAATTTAAGACTTTGTCTTCTGAGGTACACTGGCCGAACGACGTTTTAACCCTGGCCTTTACCGAAGGTCTGAACGAGGCGTTTATGTTTGAATTGGCTCCCCTAAAATTACCAGAACATCTGGATCATTTGGTTGATTTCTGCATCGCCATGGACGATCAAATCAGGGAAAGGAGACACACCAGAGACAGACCCAGAAGGGTCCTACCTCCTTTACCCTTAGTACCCAGGCATACCACTGCATCAGGTAACCTGGAGACCGTTAAGACCGATGTACCGGCCATTGAACCTATGCAGATAGGTAAAACGGGTATTTCAGAGGCAGAGAGAGCTCACCGGAGAGAAAGGGGGCTCTGTTTTTATTGTGCCGGGGCAGATCATTTCCGCCTTCAATGTCCTCAGAGACCCAGGGGTAGCAGGGGTGAGAGTGGCAAATCAGGTCAAAAGACAAGTAATACCCAGGTTATTGGTTCTCTGTATGCCTCCTTTGTGGATGATGAAAAAAAAAAAACTCGGATTCTGTTACCCATCTCCCTCACCTGGGAGGGGGTTCACCTCGAGACTGAGGCATTCCTAGACTCTGGAGCCTCAGGTAATTTTATGGATAGATGTTTTGCTGCCAACCACCTCTTACCTCTGGTTCTAAAGGAGAGGCCTCTTATGGTAGAAGCCATAGACGGGAAACCCCTGTCATGTCCCCATATCACACACGACACTATCGATGTGTGCATGACTACAGGAGTTCTGCACTGTGAAACCATACGATTCCAGGTTATCGACTCTCCCTCATGTCCTGTCGTTCTAGGGTTCCCATGGTTGACAGAACATAACCCGGTGATTGACTGGGCCCAGCGAGATATAATGTGTTGGGGTCCTAGTTGCCAGTCAAAGTGCCTGGGCAGGGTTAATGTGATTGGTAGTCTCAACATTGCCACAGCACCTCCTTTGTCCACTGAAGTCCCAGAATGTTATATGGCGCTAAAGGAGGTGTTCTCTAAAACCAGGACTGAGGTCCTACCACCGCATCGTCCTTATGACTGTGCTATAGAGTTACTCCCTGGTACTATGCCTCCTAGAGGACACGTATACCCCTTGTCTCAAAGGGAAAATGACATTATGGAGGAATATATAAGGGAGAATCTAGAGCGAGGATTCATCAGACGATCCTCCTCTCCAGCAGGAGCAGGTTTCTTTTTCGTTTCCAAAAAAGAGGGTGACCTGCGACCTTGC
The DNA here is from genome assembly GCA_009667805.1 of Leptobrachium leishanense. Lineage (NCBI taxonomy): Eukaryota > Metazoa > Chordata > Amphibia > Anura > Megophryidae > Leptobrachium > Leptobrachium leishanense. Next base: position 262,508,753 of record CM019064.1, read on the forward strand.
ATCGATTATAGAGGTTTAAATAGGATTACCATAAGAAATGCATATCCAATACCTCTTATAACAGAATTGTTCGACCGTTTAAAAGGGGCCCGTATTTATACGAAACTTGATTTACGCGGAGCGTACAACCTGGTCAGGGTTAAGAAGGGGCACGAATGGAAAACGGCTTTTAATACACGTAGCGGGCATTATGAATACCTGGTGATGCCCTTTGGGTTATGCAATGCGCCAGCCGTTTTCCAGGACCTCATAAACGACACCCTAAGGGATTTTCTGCAAACGTTCGTTATAGTATATCTGGACGACATCCTGATATACTCTCCTGATAAGGAGACTCATCACGCCCACGTGAGACAAGTGTTGAAGAGACTATTGAGGGCTGGGTTATATTGTAAGCTAGAGAAATGCTTATTCGACATAGAGACAGTGCACTTCCTTGGGTATATAATAACCCTGAAGGTTTCCAAATGGATCCTAAAAAACTCTCAGCGATTCTTGACTGGCCTTTACCCCAAGGGCTTAAAGCCATCCAGAGGTTTTTGGGGTTTACTAACTACTACCGGAGGTTCATTAAAAAATTTTCGGCCTTGATAGCTCCCCTCACGGCTATGACTAAAAAGGGGGTGGTGAATCAGAAGTGGACACCCCAGGCCAGTCAAGCCTTTGAGGCACTTAAACAGGCTTTCACCACTGCCCCTGTTCTCCGACATCCTGATCCGGCTCTGCCTTTCCAGGTTGAAGTTGACGCCTCCGAGCTAGGTCTTGGTGCAGTCTTGTCCCAAAGGGAGGCACCCGACAAGCCCTTGCATCCATGCGGCTTCTATTCCCGAAAGTTGTCCCCGGCAGAGAGGAACTATGATATCGGAAACAGAGAATTGTTAGCAGTTATTGCAGCCTTGACGGAATGGAGATACTTATTAGAGGGGTCTAGGGACCCCATTGTCATCATAACCGATCATAAGAATCTCACGTACATTGGAGACGCTAAACGGTTGAATGCCAGGCAAGCGAGATGGTCATTGTTTCTTTCCAGCTTTAATTTCGTCCTCACATACAGACCTGGGTCGAGAAACATTAAAGCAGACGCATTGTCAAGACAGTACGAGTCATACGAACATAACATCCAAGATCAACATCCCATTGTACCCCAGGAAAGGATTATAGCACTTACCACGATTAGTGTCTCGTCTCCTCTAATGTTAAGATTGCAGACCGCCCAGGGCACAGCTCCTGGGGGGAGACCTCCTGCGAAACTCTTTGTACCTGAGAACGAAAGGGAAGAGGTATTAAAACTGTATCATGATAACAAAATCTCTGGGCACATGGGGATCACCAAAACAGTGTCTAGTATACGTAAACTCCTTTGGTGGCCCACGGTGCGCCGTGACGTTAAAGATTACATAACCGTGTGTGAAGTGTGCACAAGACATAAAAGTCCCAAAACAGCGCCTATTGGTTTACTCCAGCCTCTGCCAATCCCCGAACGACCATGGTCGCATTTAGCTATGGATTTTATAGTAGAGTTACCTGAGTCTAGAGGGAATACTGTAATACTCACGGTCATAGATCGATTCTCCAAAATGGGTCACTATGTTCCTCTTCGGAAACTTCCTTCGGCAGCCGAACTGGTGCCCATTTTTGTTTCCAATGTGGTCCGCTTACACGGTATTCCTCTTGGGATTGTCTCGGATAGGGGGACCCAATTCGTCTCCAGATTCTGGAAAGGGTTTTGCAAGAGTGTGGGGATAGACCTATCCTTCTCTTCGGCCTATCACCCCCAGACCAACGGGGCGGCGGAACGAGCCAACCAAAATATAGAAAAATATCTCAGGTGCTTTATATCCGAACGACAAGATAACTGGTCAGACCTGATACCGTGGGCAGAGTATGCCTTGAACAGTGCAGTAAGCGAAGCCACAGGACGTTCCCCTTCTTCACTGTTTACGGTTTTGATCCTCCCGTGCTCCCTGCTACGTTTCCTGATACCGCGATTCCTGCTCTGGATGAGCATTTAGTGTCATTGAAAGAAACCTGGGGAAGGGTTAAACGGGCACTGGAGGATAGTAGTGTTACCCAGAAGATCAAAGCCGACAGACACAGGAGGCCGGCACCCGTGTATCAAGTTGGGGACAGGGTTTGGCTTTCTTCACGGAACATTAAGCTTTTAGTACCCTCCATGAAACTGGCACCCAGGTACATAGGCCCCTATAAGGTTCTGCGGCGAATCAATCCGGTCTCCTATGCTCTGGCTCTGCCCTCCCATATCAAGATACACAATGTGTTTCACGTGAGCCTTTTGAAACCACTTTTGTGTAATCGGTACACCAGGGCCCGTGTCCCCCCTCCTCCGGTCTCTGTGGAGGGCGAGGAGGAGTTTGAAGTTGAGGCCATTCTGGACGCCAGGGTTTCTAGGGGGTCCTTCAGTACTTGGTTGACTGGGTGGGCTACGGCCCAGAGGATCGCTCTTGGCTTCCGGCTACTGAGGTTCATGCTCCTCGGTTGGTGAGGGCTTTCTATTTGGCTCATCCCCGCGCCCCTGGGGGTCGTCCAGTGGCCGCCCGTAGAGGGGGGGTTCTGTCACGGTGGCCCCCGCACCCCGGCGCCTGGCAGCAGCTTCCTCGCTGCTCGCTGGCCAGGCGCCGAATGATATTGCGGTCGCTTCCGCACACGTGGGGAAGCCGGGGGGCGGGGCCTGGCGGGCTGACGCGGACCCGCCGGGTTTAAAGCCCAGGCTCTCAGAAATGCCGGTGCCCTGACGTGGTAGTTACTTCCCGCAGAGCTCTTGTATATTTGGCAAACAACTATTCTGTGTATTGACCCCTTGGCATTGGCAAACGACTATTCTGTGTATTGACCCCTTGGCATTGGCAAACGACTATTCTGTGTATTGACCCCTTGGCATTGGCAAACGACTATTCTGTGTATTGACCCCTTGGCATTGGCAAAATACCATTCTGTGTATGACCCCTGGCATTGGCGAACGAACCACTCTGTGTATGATCCCTGGCATTGGCGAACGAACCATTCTGTGCATAACCCCTGGTATTGGCATCAACTCTTCTAATTCTGGTATTCAGTCTGTGTGGCACCCTAAGCACACATCAGACTACCCCTTGTGTTGTTAGGGTCTTGGGAAGAGCTAATTATTCTAATTTCTTGTGTATCATTCTGTGTCTGTCTAGTCGTGCCGACCACTCTAAGGATCGGAAGGGTAGAGACTGTTCTGTGTCTAGAAACCACTAGTCAGATAAAGCAGAGGGATCCGTGACGTCTCTCTTGTACGTGCTCTGTACTGCCATTCTTGTAGTCTGTCTAGTCGTGCCGACCACTCTAAGGATCGGAAGGGTAGAGAGTGTCCTGCGTATAGGGACCACCACTCTAGTATCAGGGGGATCCGTGACAACTATTTTCCCCAGTTCACATGGATATTATTGACCCCAGCTCATATGGGTATATATTGCCCCAGTTCACATGGATATGCCCCAGCTCATGGATATGCCCCCCCAGCTCTCATGGATATTGCCCCCCAGCTCTCATGAATATGCCCCCCCAGCTCTATGGATATTGCCCCCCAGCTCTATGGATATTGCCCCCCAGCTCTCATGGATATTGCCCCCCCAGCTCTCATGGATATTGCCCCCCAGCTCATGGATATGCCCCCCAGGTCTCATGGATATGCCCCCCCGCTCTCATGGATATGCCCCAGCTCTCATGGATATTGCCCCAGTTTATGGATATGCCTCCCAAGGTCTCATTGATATGTCCCCTCAGGTCTCATGGATATGCCCCCAGGTCTCATGGACAATGCCCCCCAGTTTATGGATATGCCCCAGCTCTCATGGATATTGCCCCAGCTTATGGATAATGCCCCCCAGGTCTCATGGATAGTGCCCCCCAGGTCTCATGGATAGTGCCCCCCAGGTCTCATGGATAGTGCCCCCCAGGTCTCATGGATAGTGCCCCCCAGGTCTCATGGATAGTGCCCCCAGGTCTCATGGATATTGCCCCCCAGGTCTCATGGATATTGCCCCCCAGGTCTCATGGATATTGCCCCCCAGGTCTCATGGATATTGCCCCAGCTCACCTCTCCTTGCCGGCGGATGCTTGCTTCCTGCTTGAACGGCCGCTGACAGGAAGTGCAGCCGCTCGCACTTCCTGTCAGCGGCCGTTCAAGCAGGAAGCAAGCGGCCGCCGGCAATCATTTCAGGCTGGGCGCGTCACAGCTGTGAAGGGGTGCAGCCATGGCTCGAGACCTGCTGGAAAGCTGCGGGAACGCAGGTTCCCGCAACCTGCGTTCCCGCAGCGTTCCTGCAGGACTCGAGCCATGGCTGCGCCCCTTCACAGCTGTGCCCGAGGCAGGCGCCTCACTCGCCTCGCCCTTCCTACGGCCCTGTTGAGATGTCTGCTGCATGGAATAATAAAATGCAATTTAAACCCATAAGGCGAGTATTTGAAATCTGGCATCTCATTTACAGAAAGAGGATGATAAAGATCATTCTTTTACTTCTACACAAATCTGTTTAAACAATCTACCATATATTTTCACTGATGGTAAATGATAAATTGTATTAATATTATATACCGTATAGTAAGTTTACACAGCATCAATCCGGCATTGTAATGTATACTGAAGACTATCCAATCCAAAGCAAAAGTCGACATGTATGATTATTATACTGGCTTAGAGATGGGATCATTTATACAACACATTAATATTAATGGAGGAAGAGATTTAATATACAGTTATTTTTTTTCTTCTGGGATTCTTAGGAAACATGGTAGAGGCACCAGACACTAGCAAAGCAACACACTTCAAATGACAGTCATGGACTGGGGCTGATTTTTGACCCAGGAGCCATGTGTGGGCAGCAAGCGGGACACAAGGGGGCAGGCCTCAAAATACATGAAGTAAGCATGGGATAGACAGCAGGTTGGGTTTGGGGCTCTGATTAAACCACAGCTTTGATTCATGTGGCCAAACGCTGTGTCTTTCCAGTCTCCCGACCAGTTGCCAGAAACCATGGCCATACATCCTTGCTGGACCTATTCCAGCCCACTGACGGGCCCACTCACGCACATGGGCGCGATTATGTCAGATATGGGACCCCCCCAAGGCATTCCCTATAAAGATCCATAGATGTTAGAGGGTCATGCGAGATGTCATTGGAAAGGCCAGGTTTCATGTAAAAATAAATATAAAATTATAAAATTCCTTTTTTTTCCCCTGCCCATGTGGGAGCCGCCAGCTCCACAGCAATATGCGGTGCATATGAGCTTATCACCGAGCTCCACAGCAATATAACTCACACACCACACATTACTGTGAGTTATATTGCTGTGGAGCTCTGTGATAAGCTCATACGCACCACATATTGCTGTGGAGCTCTGTGATACACTCATACACCCATTTTTGAAAATAAGAAAAATCTCATGTATCCGTTCCTAGTAAAACAATTTAAAAAGGTTTGTTATGGCATCAAGATTTATTATTTCATACAAAGTTATTTCTATTTCTCTTTCATGTGATTCGCCAATATACCCCAGGTATTCTGTTTTAAATACCAAATATCAAGATGTTCTACCAGTATGTAGGCCTAGATAGCCTGTGACACTTGACATAGAATGAAGAAATGACATTCATCAAGGGTGGGCCTATGAATGGAGACTCTTACACTTACAGTAGTGTATGTATAGACTGCTCCTACCGCTAGAAAACTGGCATACTACAAAAAGCTCAATAGCTCTATTAACCAAGGTTAAGATGAATGTCAAGCTCAGAAGCTGGTGAAGAGAAAAACCATGCAGATCTAGGCTTAATAAAACTGTAAAAAATAAAGTAAAGTATTTGCTTGGTGATAAGAAATAAAAGGGAATGGTATGAACAAATGATCACCCCATGACTCACTGCACTATTGCAGAGTATTACACATACAGCATGACATCCCAAATGAAATAAAGCAACAAGTACTCCCATCAGTGTTCCTCTTCTGTTCTATACCCGGCATTTGCTTTTATGGGATTTCACAGAGTCTCTCTACTTTGAACTATTCTAAAAGGTAAAAGTAATGAAGAAAAAAAAAAAATCGCAGCAGAGGATGGGATGAGAATCTAGAATTCACATACAGATTGAGCACCAGAAATCTGAATGCTGAACGACTCCACAATCTTCAAAGTGCTATTTTGGCTCTGGTTTACAGTGGTGCCATCCATTTACCCAAAGCCCCAAGACGTGCTTAGGCTGCAACTTTGTCGGTGTGCAGACACTGAGAGACATCATCTTCCTTTGGAGTCGCCCTGCAAACATCCTGTCAGAGACATCTGTTGTCTTCAGGTGCTCACTCAGTCTACTTTCTTAAGCCCGTCTGTGACAGGCGCTAAAACTGAGGCCTCTGAGTCTTCCCAGAGCCTACACATGATGCCTCTACTGATTTTGGAATAAACGTATCCAGAAAACTGAAAATTCTGAACTTTGAAATGGTCTTGGTCACGATCATTTCGGTTAAGGGGTGCCTCACGCTGCCGTCGCACAAGAAGGGCCAGGCTGGTCCCCCCCCCCCCATGAAAGATGCCTTAGTGACACTTTTCCTGTGCAGCTCCTCACCAACACAGGGATCCTGATCATTCAGTTAAAAACACACACCACAGGTCATGTGACACACACCTGAATAAAGGGCCACACCCTCCCTCTCCTCCTTGCTTCAGTATTGTCTAACTCCAGCTCAGAGAGGAAGGACATGCATATTGTGGCTCTCCTGCTTTATCTGGAACCTTTACCATACTGTGTATCCCAACCCTTCTGTGTTTCCATCCCTCTGTATCCAGCTTGTCCAAGATACCATTGTTCCGGTTAGTACTCTGCATCCTCCGTCGCCAGCCCTTTACGTGCCCTGCTCCTATCTGTTTCCAGCAACTCACCATTCTCCACACCACCCTGGACTTGTGTTTCACCGCATCCTGGGTTTAGATCCTTGCTGCCTCGGTACCACCCCGGTGCCAAAACGTGACAAGGGGTGCTTTGCCTGTATTTGTAAAGATTTGATTCAGCATGCAAGAGACTTGGAGAGCAGCTTATGGAGTCTACATTGTTTATTGACTCAAGCACTTGAGGTTAACTGCCCTTCACTTCTGAGACACTCTGCTTTTAACATTTACAAGAACTCACATTTTTTTATTCCAAGCTACTTTTATGTATTTTTTTCCCATTTCAATAACACCAGGGGGAATCCTTTGCTGGTTCTTTTGTCTGCACCTATTAAATTGCAAATTAATTTGCCCACTCTTTCATTGCTTAACATGTGGTCTTTCATATAAATTGTTTTTGCATTGCTGCCATATAATTCCAGTTTCCTATAGAATGGTACACCTAATATATAATGCAAATGGCATGTAATTAGGTTTGGGCCCGCTATACATATTTATTAAACAAAACAGCACATATTTCATAATTTACTCAGACAAACAAATGAATTGCACAGTTACAATTATCTAATATATGTTTTGATTGTCTAAATGTCTTTATTTGACGTCTACTAAATAGAACCAACCTGACAATTTTTACTTTCACAATCATTAAGGGGAAAGAGTGGTTTTCATCTTTGGCCAAAATGTTCCAAACACATTTTAACATTTCGTTGATTAGTCATTCAGGGTTATTCAAAGAAAGGTGAAAAACAGGAGAATTGGCAGGAGAAGAGAACAATCTAGACAAAATAGCCAATTTGGAAAGTGAGATAAATGGGAGAATTTTTCTAGTTTGGCTATTTTGACCTAGAATTTTCACTTCTCCAGTCATTCTCCTGAGGTTCACCTTTCTTTGATAGGATGTTGGATGCTAACAGGTCTAATTGTCTCAAGTTATTAAAAAAATAGGAGCACTGCCATTCAAGATGTTTACGATCTCATATTGTATCTGTCAGACATATATGAAGCAGATCTCCTCCTTTTCCATGTCTTGCTCCAATTTTTAAACCAACTGGAACAAACAGCACTCACGTGCTGCTCTTGAATTTTGGTGGAATCTACCACTTAATAAGTGGGGCTTAACCCCAAATAAACAGGACTTGCCAATTGCGAGTTTGGCTTTAAGTGGAATACAATTGCATAAAAAAATGTCAAACTTTATGATTTCCCAAACTAAACCTTAAAAAACTAACTATTGATTGTGATAGATCCAAAATAACAGTGGGCAAGAACATATGGTTCATTTTATCTTTAAAAGATATAGTCCAAGTAGTTAACATTCTCCATATTTAATCAGATATCATCTCTAATTGGCCAAAAAAGCATGGTAAAGGGTAAAATAACATCTATAAAGGTCACCCAATAGACAAACATACACCCCACAAAGGGTTATATTGACCTAATAATTGGTCAACACAAATAACTGCTAAAGATCACCAGTAGGGAATAATATAATTAGTTTCCCAATTCCAATTGTTTTTCGAAGTATAAGACCCTTAAGTGACACCCTTTGCAAGCATCACCACACTGTCCTATAGTTCAAGCTTCCTTTAGTAGTGAAATTTATAGTAATACTACCTCCAAAAATCAAATTCCACAAGTGGCTGAAAGTGATTGCTCATATTGATTGTATATAGCGCTTTGCAGGTATAGCAATAGAGGGAATTAGGGGTTTTCTACACCTAGCGATACATAAACATCTGTTAAAATGACGTTTAATGCGTTTCACGCCTGAAACTTGCAGCTTCAAGATCAAATTGTCCTCTAGCCTTCACCAAATTTATATTGTAAGCGGACGTAAAAAAAAAAAACATATACGTTCCCCATTTCCGGCTGTTCAGCCACCACTTCCAATAATTGCTTCCTAAGATGATGTATTTTAGTGATGCTATTATGTCAGTATGGACCAAAATCTCTGAGGAATGTTTCGAACATGTTGTTGAAGCTATGTCATGAAGAATTAAGGCAGTTCTGAAGGCAAAAGGGGGTTATTCTATAACCCCAGGGTCATATGCAAGAAGTGAATGTCACATGCAGGATATGATTGAAGTCAGATAGCTTAACTCCTCCTCTTTTGAAAGCACACAAAGTCCTTTATATTTCTTCATCACTTTATTGAGAAAGTAACAGCAAATAAAAGGTGTCTTGTGGGTAGAAAGAGCATCTCTGTAGGACGAAGGTAAAACAGAATGCATCTGCCCAGTATAAACAGGATGTTACTCACAAGCCCCCATGAATGAAGGAAGTGAAGCTTTGCTGCACGGGAAATGGGACTGGGCCAAATTAACTATGCGAGTTAGACAGGGAGAGTGGACTAATCCATTCTACGTACAAGCATGGGAGAAACAAAGAACCTAGTCTCATGATAGGGGTCCAACCCAGTACTAGCAAGGTGTACCTAATAAAAGGCCGGTGAGTGTATATGTATTTGATCAATAGAGCAAAGATCTCCTTCCTTTACCTATATCAGTTAACCCACTTATATAGCAATAACCGCACTGCTGTTGCAATCACATACTGTATATTATTTTATTAATTAGTTGTTATCCTTCATGGAATAAAAAAGCAATCTGTTATACTGCCACCATACCATTGATAATCCCAGAAATGGAGGGGCGGGGGGGGGGGGTCATCTTCGTTAGGGAAATCTCAAACACACCTTAGTATGCAATGGCAGCATGTTGCCAAATATTCCAAATCATCCTCAACAAAGATTGCAGAGAGAGGAGGTGGTGGTGGTGGGTATAGCTTAAAATAATACAGATAAATGTGAAATGAATGTGCAAATGTATTTGTCATCACCAATTTACCAAATATTGTGATTCACATAATCTATGTAATTAATAAACACATTGGAAATTCACATAAGCAACAACTAGGTCTAATCTTCAATAAAAGGGGCAAATGAGACGTCTTCATTCAGACCCTCTGGATATAGTGTTGACCCAATATATATATATATATATATATATATTATTCAGAACTCCTCTCTTTGGCACAGGTTGCCTCGTCTCACCCCCCATGCGTATCTGTTGAAAAACCATAAATCTGATACCTCGATAGTCACCCTCATGATGTGTATGAAGAGGTCTTGCAATCGGCGTGCATACACCTGCAGTAGACACTCAATAAAGTCTAAACCAAAAATAAGCAATGGATAAGCTTTTACAGGTTTAGAAAGCCTTTTAAGATCGCGGTTATCAATTCCTACCCGTGGGATTTTGCAACTACTTTTGATGACATCACTAAATATGCAAATTTCTGCAGAATGCTAAAATATTTTCATGGTTGGCAGAGCTTCACAAATACACCTCACCAATTATTAAACATAAATATTTTTTGCTGACTGCATGCCATCACAATAATCAGATCTTAAGCTTTAACAGGATTCGGAGCAATATCAAATGCCAATAATCAGCATAATGTATTTTACAAATCACATGCACTTCAGTTGGGCTCTGATGCCAACAGTGCAAGGAAAACGCAGTCATTAGCAATCTTCATCATCTCTGCATCTATTTACTACCTAATTCCTTGGGATAAATTGATTATTAACAGCAGGCTTCATAGACAAAAATCCATACGGTGTAGAATCACAGGCTTTGAGTTTTCTTTTGTCTGGTAACTTTTTCACCATGCAATTTTTAAATTTAGGCACACAATACAAACAAGATCAAGAACAATAGGTATGCAGAGACAGTTTTCAGGATTTAAAAATGGATTTTAGAATTAAATGGGGACTAGTCAGGACCAATATACCAATGTTTAAGGTGTACCTGGGCTGGCTGGGCACATAGACCTTGCACACTTCTATGTTGCAAATCCTAGACATTTAGGCCCCGTTCACACCTAGCCATTTTAACCCTTTTGCTGCTGAGCCTTTTCCCACCTCTGTGCTGAGGTCATTTTTACCGGTTTCGCTCATCATGTTTAACCGCGTTTTGAAGCCTTATTTTAATATATGACCCAGACATATTATATATTGTTCTTTCCAGCAGACTCGGCAGATTCATAATATGTCATTATTATATGTATACGTTATGTCATGTCTGTATATTATAACAAAATATGCAATAAAATTAGAATTTTCAATAATTTACAATGTGTAAAGTGGTTTTTTTCACATTTTAAAATGCGATCGTTTGCGGTTATATTTTCTATGGGGTGCGCTTGTTAAAAAAATTAGAAATGAGGAATCATTACTTTTTTGGGGGGGAAATTACGTGTTTTTTAGCAAACGCCCCCCCATAGAAAAAATCGTTAGTGCAGCATCATTGTTCACATTATAATTGAAATGGGAACAATATTGTTGCACTAATAAATCTAAAAAAAAAAAAAAAAATTTTTTAAATTTTTTTTGTTTTTTTTTTGTTTTACAGTTTACATGGTCATGTTTGGTATCATTGGAACGGCCACGCTCTGGCCGTTCCAATGATAGTAAACATTAACCCCTAGCTGTCACGGATCGGGAGATGGGGTTCCAATGAACCCCCTATCTCCACTATAGGTGGCAGCAAGGGGTTAATTTGAAAACTGGCGCCATCGCGCTCTGCGCGATGACGCCAGTCATTAGGGGGATATCCCGGAAGCTTGGCCGACATCCAAGATGTCGGCCAGCTCCGGGAGGGGACCGCGATACGGCGCATGTTGGCGCCATATCGCGATCCAGCCCCCTAGGGGTTAAAGACAGCCGCCGCTTGGAAGGGCAGGCTGTGCCCTTCCAGGCGGTGCCTGCCTTTAACCGCTGGCATGCACGGAGGGGGGAGAGGTCCGAAGGACCTCCCCCCCCCTCCCATTCAGGCACCTTCCCTGCAATGGCGGGGGTGCCTGAAATAGACGTCATCGCGCATGCGCGATGACGCCTATCATGCCCGCCGGGGTCCCGGAGGTTGGGCTGACATCGATGATGTCAGCCCACACCGGGGGGCCGAGCGATCAGCCGGAATACCGGCTGATCGCGGGCTGCAAAGGGAGGACGCGCTCAGCGCGTCCTCCACAGCCAAGTAGCAATGCGGTTGGACGCGCTGAGCGCGTCCACCGCATTGAAGTGGTTAACGCGCGTTCGTGCATGCTTTAAAACGCATGAACGGGGAAATCCCATGCTTTGGTATGGGCCCCATTCAGACCTAAGCGTTTTAGAGCGCGCAGGAACGCGCTTTAAAATGGCCGACCCAAAAAGAAGTTCGGGAGCTTCTTTTCGGGCATACAGCAGCGCGTTTGCGGCCATATCATAGCCGCGAACGCGCTGCAACACGCGTTCGCGCATTTTTTTGTATGCGCGTAAAAAAACGCGCGCATTGCACAACGCAGCGCTACGCCCAGGTGTGAACCCAGCCATAGGGCCCTATCACAATCTTAATGCTAACGTTACCGCTCAGCTGTGTGAGTGTTAACGTTAGGTTAAGTGGCCCTAGCGCGGGCCGACCATATTACATTCGAATGCTAACTGGTTCAAAAACCCGTTAGCGATTCGGATCTTGCGCTTTTCAGCGTGAGTTCAGTGTGTTACATCAAAGCCCTATTGGTTTGCTTGACCAGATGTTTATGACTAGGAGCAGGCACAGAAGATAATTCTGGTGAAAGCTGAAAGGTTGTATACACAGTTCCCAATCTTTGTACTTGTTTTTTGCTCCACTTATTCCCCAGACAGTGGCATTACAAGGACAGCAGAGTTGATGTATTCATTGCTATGCTAACGATGTATGCAGTATATCATCAGAGCAAACACAGATATCTACATGCAAAAGTGACAAAGTACATCTGAGCCATGCATAATGTAACCTCTGCATTGGAAAATATATATATATATATATCTCACTTATTTAAGTGTCACGGTGTGACACTGTGCATATGATGGATGAAATCCTGTTTACTATGCAGGATAAAGTCATCAAATATCTGTCTGATAAAGTCAATAACATTGATTTTCTTTGATATATACAAACTTTAGCCACCCAACTATCGATCATGGTGCCAGCAGTTAATAAATAAGTATATGTCAAACCCTTGAGTCCCTATACAGATTTAGCCATTGCCAGGCAACCGGAAAAGTTATAAGTGTCATGGTCCGCCTATGGGAGCCTGCTGACAGGCCTGTTTTGCACAGCCTGGCTCTAACAGCTCTGCCCTGGATCGCTTTTCATTGGATTCCCATCCGGGTTTTACGTAAGCTCAGTGCCATGTCTAGGCTCCTGGAGATCCAGCCTGGGTTTTCCTTTTCAGCCCTGGAGTTCCAGCTGAGGCCCATCTGCTATCAAGCCTCCTTAAATAGCAGAGAGACCCAGCTAGCAGTGGTTCTGCATGGTGCTCCCTGACTGAGGTCATTTGGCTGTGTGCATACCTGTTCTTCCTGAACCAGCTTATCCTGTCGCTGTACAGTGTATCCTGCGTATCCAGTACCCATCTCTCTACCCTGCTATTCCTGGATATATCGCCTTCATTGCCTGGGACTTCCAGCGATCTCCACCTGCGTTGTATCTACGGTCTTTGGTCAAAACCGCCAGGTCGCTGCTCAAGTGGGTACCCTCAACTGCGTAGCGCCCACTATCCCCTGTGTCTGGAGACCTACCTGTGGCTTACAGCTTTTCATCACCTTCTCTGACCTTCAAATCAAGGTATCATTGCCAGCCTTCCTAAATCTTACTTGGTGGACCCTGTGTGCAGTCTGGAATTGCCCACAATTCCCTTTGCAAATAGACTTTGCCTGCTTCCAAGTTCCATTTGGTTTCATTAAATTTATATTCGTTGCTTGATATCCTGTCTGGCCTCCCTTCTGTGTCGCCGCCTGCTGGGCTCACATCTGAACCACACACGCCACGTGACCATATGGTAGGTATTAGTTGTCACACCATTGTAAATGCCTAACACTGACTCCGTTATGAGTCAGCTGCTATACAAGAGACTGGACTTGCTTTACGAGAGACTGGAATTGTACTGGCCTACAAAATGCTGGCACCCTCCTGGTAGTCCCTTTTGGTTTGGCCATGGAAAGTAACGAGCTCATGCTTTACGTTGTAAGTACATAAGATAATTATTTGTTCAATATTCTGCCAATGACAGTGAGAGGAGGTAGGGCATTCCTCCATTAACATGGGACAAGAGTAGTTTTTTTAAAACTTTTTGATGTTTTATTTGACTTAACCATGACCGCAAAGCACATTGCAAACTACATGTTCCACAATGTGATGACAAATGTCACAAGTGCTCACAAACATCTGGTGTGCAAAGGTTATGTTTCACGTTTGCAATCAAGAAACGCACACTCTGTTCTTCAGTTACAGACCGTTTATTAACCTGTGTGCCTGTATGAAGTGTAAAAAAACAACGCTTTAAACTCTTGTAATAGCATGAGGTGTTTACAGTCTCCTCATGCACCAGTGAGATTAACCATAGAGCCTAACACTTCCTGGTACAGGACCCTCCACTCCCAACCAGGCTCGCGCCATCTGCTGGCTGGAGGTGATACTCACCGCTCAGTACCCTACCATAACTTTACATGTGCGTTTAAAGCTACCATGCCACAGTTAGCCAACGTAATTCAATAAAATGGACTAGAAGATAAAGAAATACTCTACAAACAGTTGTTAGGAGACTGGAGGGTTTAATTATTATATTTGTAAGTGATTAAATTGCTCCCTTTTTAGCTTAGAATCTCTTTAAAAACTCATCTTGTTTACAGACAGTAAGCAGTAGACCCTGTATCTGTATTGATTGCTAAACCAATCAGAAGCCTTGCAATGCAAGTCAGAAAGGGAGTCCTAGCGTGAGCAGTTTGACAGCCTTCAGGGCAGAGGTAAACCTCCCACTTTGTAAGACTGTCAAAGACAACAGGGACTGCCTGGGACAGGAAGGGGGGTATCATTCAACTCACCATGACCAATTCACTAAGTTAATTTGGTCAGGGTGCTTAGAGCGTCCCTTTATTTATAGTCCCATACAAACACTAATGCGCTTAATAGATTTGTGTAATAGCTATTAAAGTCACTCGTAGTTTGTATCCTGACCAGCCAGCACTGTATCTTGGCCTAAGTAGACAAGGCCTAGGCCTAGGGCGGCACTTTCCCGGGGGGGGGGGCAGCAAAAAAAAGCATTGGGCTCACATGGTGACTGTATAACATGGGAATTGGAACTTGTGATTGCCGAAACTACAAAAAAAACACCTTTGAACTAGAAAGATGGCCACCAGAAGTGACCAGGGCAAGGATCCGCCATCTGGTCACGTGGACCGGAAACGCGTCACTTGGAGGGGCGTTCCAAAATGGTGCTGGCACAGACACAAGCACCAGTACAGGACCCCCATGCGTCTTGGCCGACCGCTACTATTTCAGGAGCAGCTGCAGAGGAGAGCAGACCGTTTGTGCTGCCTGCTTCTCAAATCTTCATTTGTACACAGAGCAGGCTGCTTGCGAATGAGAGACGCTCCGCGCCACCAGTCACTGACATGGGGGTGGTGTGGTGACGTCTATTCTTCCCCCACACTGCCAGGTCCTCCTCCTCCCATCAGTCACCGTCTCCCGCTCAGTCACACGTGACCAAGTTGAGAGAGGAAGCAGGACTCCCGAGATGAGCTGCTCTGTGCTGTGCCTGCTGCGATCATTCAGGGATCTGGATCCATTCCTCAGGCTCCAAGAATCATGGTGACAACAAATTAATCTGGTTGATAAGTAAATCCCTCCCACCTCTCTTAATACTGGTCTGCCATACATACCAGTGTGCCCTAATACCAGCCTGCCATACATGCTAGCCAGCATCCTATTATACCAGTCTGCCATACATACCAGTGTGCCCTAATACCAGTCTGCCATACATTCTGCCCAGTGTGCCATACCAGTCTGCCATACATACCAGCCTGCCATGCCAGTGTGCCCTAATACCAGCCTGCCATACATGACACTGTGCTATAATACCAGCCTGCCATGCATATCAGTGTGCCCTAATACCAGTCTGCCATACATACCACCCAGTGTGCCATACATACCAGCAAGTGCACCATAATACTAGTCTGCCATACAATCCAGCCAGTGTGCCCTATCAGTCTAACATGCATACCAGTCTGACATACCAATGTGCCATAATACCAGCGTGCCATCATAGCAGTCTGCCATGCCATGTGTCACGTTTCCCCATTCCAGCCCTGCCCTCTGTATTCTTTATGCCTGTGTTTCCCTTATGGTTCCGTGTGCTGCTTTCCATGGGTTGCAGCTCAGGGGTTAAGTGGCTTCCTCGTTAGCTCTCCTGCTGGTGATGTGGGCTGATCACCTCCCTATATATTGCAATGAGACATATCTAATTGCTCTTGCATTCTAGTTTATCAGTTCCTGATTCCTGCAGAGTGTTTGTTCCTCAGAGCTCCCTACTGTTTATTCTGTTCGTGTTTTCTTGTTTACCTTATTTCTTTGGTCTTGTCTCCTTATCGGTCTGCTTTTTCTTTAGTTAGTCCAGGTTCTAGTTCATGTCCAGTCGTTCCTGTGTTTATAGTTCTAGTGTTTCTCCTTTGTCTGGTTATGTTATATGTCTGACTGATTACCTGATTCTGACCCTTTTGCCTGGCTGACACTCTCCCGTTTCTTGATCCCTGGCATCTGTATAAGGTATACATTCTGGTTTTTGACTCCTGGCTTTTTCTTGACTTCTCTATTTGGATGCTCCTCGTCTGTACCGTTGATTATATGTACTTATGCATATTCCTGTCTTGTTTGTAGGTCCTTAGACTCTGCACGGCGCTGCTGTATTATTTTCCTTAGAGCAGATCTGGCTACCTCTAAAGACCGGTCTTTCAGAGTAGGGCTGCTGTTTACCGTGCGGGGTCTCTGGCCTAGGTGGTCTACTCAGTATTGTCTGCATATTGGGGCTTTCCTATGTACCAGGGCCTCACCTTGGTGAGTGCAAGCTGCCCTCTTTGTGACTGATTGTGACACCATGCATACCACGTGCCACAATACATGTGCATAATGGCGTAATGGATACGCTACAAAACAAAATGCTGCCCAAGCCTAACACTAGAGTGTTTGGGTTTGGCTTGCAGAAAAGGTGGCAACCCTAAGCACCAGTCTTCAATTAACTGTTCTAAAGGGGTATATATAATCTTGTCAAAGATGTGCCAGCACTCTGGGATTTCCAAATATTCTTTATTTCTGTATGAAATGTTACAGCATGTCAACGTTTCAGTTCCCTCTAGGAACTTTCCTCAGGACATTATATATATATATATATATATATATATATAATGCAGGTGGATGTCTAGTTAATAAAGTTTTTTTATTTTTATAAAACCCAGAGTGCTCCTATTTTTGAGAAATATATATATATATATATTATATTTCTCAAAAATAGGAGCACTCTGGTTTTATAAAAATAAAAAAACTTTATTAATAGACATCCACCTGTATGTATGTATGTATGTATGTATGTATGTATGTATGTATGTATGTATGTATATATACATACATACATACATACATACATACATACATACATACATACATACATACAGGTGGATGTCTAGTTAATAAAGTTTTTTTATTTTTATAAAACCCAGAGTGCTCCTATTTTTGAGAAATATATATATATATATATATTTCTCAAAAATAGGAGCACTCTGGGTTTTATAAAAATAAAAAAACTTTATTAACTAGACATCCACCTGTATGTATGTATGTATGTATGTATGTATGTATGTATATATATATATATATCTATCACACACGTATACAGCATGTATATATTTTGAAAGGACATTATTCTTGAGAAAGTCGTCGCTGTGCGCCGAAACACGTTGGATTTACATGTCCATATTGGTTTTAATTCATACGGATTAAATTGATGGTTATTTTACTATCCCAAGTTTACAGTCTGTTCCTTCTATCCGCGGTAGTCATGTGGTTCCCATCCCGCGATCAGGATCAGTTCCAGCAGACCCAGTCATCGTGGAGGAAGATGAGTATACAATCAGTGCTAGAGAGGAAGGGGTGGGGATTTAAACAGGAGGTGTGGCATTGACAGGAAGGCATGTCTCATATTTAAATTACAGGGTGCACGAGTTTAGTCAGGCCTAGGGCAGCACAAAACCTAAATACACCATTGACCCCTGACCCAAACTATACCGTGCACATCGTGTGTGGAAAGCCTTCTTGTATCATAGAAGTCCTAACTACAGAGTTTCAACAGTTCATGCATATATGTAACTTGATTGATAAAGATAATAAATGGAACTATTACATGCAGTCATTGAAGACCGTATTTATTGAAAACCTCCTATAGAGGTTAATTCTGTTTTGCTCTTCATATAGGATATTGAACTACGTATTCCAGAAATCCTGCATTATATGGATTTAGGCTGGGGTCAGACCAGCGCACTTTTAACGTGCGTTCTGGCGCACATAATTACGGCCGCACTAGCAGCAGATGACGGGCAATGACGGCCAATATACGAAGTACGGTCGCACGAAAGTCCGGCCGCGCAACGCAAGTGGAAAACGAACGCATTTTTTCGAGAACGCCGAACCGCTAGTACGGACGTACAGAGTGCGCAGCTGTGGCATAGCGGCATGTGTGCGTGATTAGGAGACGTCAGACACTGCTAATGTCCAGCCTACATAACGTCCAGACGCAAAAAGAGTTTTATTGACGATCTGAAAAAATCACGCACGAAAAATGCGCATCGTATGACCGTTTTCGCGCACTCCGTGAAAAAATACGTCAATTCGTTCGGACGCACTTTTTTACGTTCGCGTGTAAAAATGCTTTCGTTTGACCCTAGCCTTACTGTAGTGCTCAGCACTTTGGTTAAAAGTATTGGGGGGAGAGGTCAGAAATTTTAGGAGAGAAAAACACTCTTGGTCACTTATGATTTGCAGCATGACTGATATTCAGATTTCAGAAGGTTATTTTACTTTACTTTCCATCTTATTGTCTTGATTAGCTATATCACACAATACCAATGTTATCTTGAGTGTTTCTTAAAAAGGAAATTGGCCTAAACATGTACTATAGTACACAGTGGTGTTCAAACTTCTTCAACCCCCACTGAAATTGAGTGTTTTGGCCAGTTTGACATTGATTTTGATCATTCAGTCATCTTGCTTACAATTAAATCAAAGAGGCACGTGTAGGTCAAACAAATATAACATAACATTTATAATGAAATAACCACAAATGTCTTTTCTGTGCTCACATCATTATCAGTTTTATTCAACCCCCAAGTGACATTCAATCTTAGTACTTAGTACAACATCCTTTTACAGTTATAACAGCTTTTAAACGTGAAGCATAGCTTGACACAAGTGTCTTGCAGCGATCTACGGGTATCTTCGCCCATTCGTCATGGGCAAAAGCCTCCAGTTCAGTCACATTCTTAGGCTTGCGCACTGCAACTGCTTTCTTTAAGTCCCACCAGAGGTTCTCAATCGGATTTAAGTCAGGTGACTGCGATGGCCACTCCAAAATGTTCCAGCCTTTAATCTGCAACCATGCTCTAGTGGACTTGGAGGTATGCTTGGGATCATTGTCCTGTTGAAAGGTCCAACGTCTCCCAAGCCTCAGGTTTGTGACGGACTGCATCACATTGTCATCCAATATCTCCTGGTACTGAAGAGAATTCATGGTACCTTGCACACGCTGAAGCTTCCCTGTACCTGCAGAAGCAAAACAGCCCCAAAGCATGATTAACCCCCCCCCCCCGCCATGCTTCACAGTAGGCAAGGTGTTCTTTTCTTCATAGGCCTTGTTCTTCCTCCTCCAAACATAGCGTTGATCCATGGGCCCAAACAGTTCTAATTTTGTTTCATCAGTCCACAGAACACGATCCCAAAACTTCTGTGGTTTGTCCACATGACTTTTGGCATACTGCAGTCGACTCTTCTTATTCTTTGGAGACAGCAAGGGGGTGCGCCTGGGAGTTCTGGCATGGATGCCTGCATTACGCAGTGTGCGCCGTATTGTCTGAGCTGAAACTTCAGTACCCACATCTGACAAATCTTTTCTCAGTTCCTCAGCAGTCACACGGGGACTTTTCTCCACTCTACGCTTCAGGTAGCACACAGCAGTCGAAGTCAGCATCTTCTTTCTGCCACGACCAGGTAGCGTTTCAACAGTGCCCTTTGCCTTGAATTTGCGAATGATGCTTCCTATGGTCTCTCTTGGTATGTTTAACATCTTTGCAATCTTCTTATAGCCATTGCCCTTCCTGTGAAGAGTAATCACCTCTTCTCTGGTCTTCCTGGACCATTCTCTTGACTTCACCATGTTTGTAACCACACCAGTAAATGCCTAGAAGGAGCTGAGTATCACAGTCATTTTAAAGCTGCCTAATTGGTGCTTATTATGCTTTATTGCTGCTCCGTGACATCCACAGGTGTTTTCAATACCTGATTGAAAACACTTGAATGAACCTCTGTTCTTCAGAGTAGTAGTCTTTTTAAGGGGTTGAAGAATTGTGTCAATAAAGAATTCACAAAAGAAACATTTACTACTGTATTACAAAACCAATTGATGTCATTTTAGTTCCATATGGTTCTTTAAAAAGTCCTTGTAGGATTTCATTCTGAATACAATTACAAATGTACACTAAATTCCCTAAAACCCTTTACAGCATTGGGGTTGAATAATTTTGAACACAACTGTAAATATTTTTTTCATCCACTAGGCTTACCAAATAGTCAGACTTTGTGAATAACATGATACAATGGTTGTTGATTCTCTTTAGCAAGAGAATGCTCGAAGAACCACATCCAGCATAACAATTTATTCCATGTATTGAGAGCTTTAATGCGACATTAATAGCAGCACTATGCGTTCTCCATATGGCAGCTGTTTGATTAGCAGTGAGTTTCAGTGAAAAGGGTTTATGTATCACTGATTGCCTGGGTGGGAACAAAACTCCCACCCACAGAACATAACATACAAACTGTTGACGCTCCACATGAAAGGGCCTACAATAGAAAATTTGTGTATTACTTTCTGATCCTTTCACTTGTGCTCTCTCCGAAAGTCGAACACTATTGACTAAAGCACAAACTGCATCTTTTTGTATTGTAAAGATATCTTTGTTAATTTCTTGGAGAGGATGTATGAAAGCTGGCAATACAATTGCTATATGAATGACATCAATCAAATAAATACATTTTGAGATTAAGAGTAAAATATAAATAAAGGGAAGATCAGCAAACAAATATGATATATGAAATAAACACTTCGGGCACTCTTCCGAGGTTGCCGCAAAAAGGGAGACTGTAAGTAAAAAAGTCTGTGCCTGCAGTTTTTTTCTTAACGTCTCCCTTTATGCATGCCTATTCATGAGATAATTGCTTAATTAGCCCCCAGCTGAATGGAATAGAGGTAACATCACTGCTCTATAACCGTGGAGACACAGGTGTGAATAGCGGCCAGAGCACCTCTCCAGTAAGTGTCCTTGGGCAAGACACCTAACGGTACATACTTGCCTAACACACGATATCGGCTGTGAAGTCCAGTCTCTACCCTTCGACTGTGGAGAAGCAAGTCAAAAATCCTGTTCAGCACATCCCTCCAATACGACGGTGGAGAAGCAAGTCTCGACTTTACGAGAAGCAGGTTCGACCTAACCACCAGGTCGCTGCTCTACAATCCTGGAAAGGCAGCTCGATCCCACTCAGAGGTTGCCACCAGCGAGCGTCCTTGGGCAAGACACCTAACGATATGGATGCGCCTACCTCACAAAATACTTTTAGATCTCATAGACTGTAAGTTCCCTTGGGAACAGGGTCCCCTGAATCAGGCCGTATCATCCATGTGTGTTATTCTAATGTATCAACTCCTTGTACACTAATCTTGTAAAGCCCTGCAGAATTTGTGGCCCTATATAAATAAAGGATAATAATAATAGCCTTGGAACGAAGCACAGCGCAAAGCAAAATGGAATGGTAACCGGCTGGGTGGAGTAGAGGTAACATCACTGCTCTGTGTGGAGAGAGCCTGTGGAGTCATGGGTTCGATCCCAGCGAGCAACCTCTCCAGTAAGTGTCCTTGGCAAGACACCTAACGGTACATACTCGCCACCCAGGACATACTTGAAAACGAGAGAAATCTCAATGTATCCTTCCTGATAAAATACTTTCTAAAAAATAAATAAAAAAATGGCAACAGGGCCCACCCACGAGCTTGCGATCACAAGATCGTACAGCTCCACGGGATTGGTTCCCAGTTTCACTGTACTCCTGGTGCAAGGAAGCTGCGGATCGCACACCCCTCTTCACCGCAGGATGGGAGGTAAGTATGGGAGTTTTAGAGGGCAAAAGCAAAATCACTTCACACCAGCTTTTATGAGATGGTATTTCAGTGAGCAATACTGTCTCCTGAATGGAAGAATGAGCTGTTGCATATCCATTCCAAGGTGCAAATTAACTCCTCCTATACAAGGTATAGAAAACATTAATTTACTGGAAGGAAGTGCTACTCTCAAGGTGCAAACCCAGCTTATGTCAGGAGTGGAGCAATGATTCCAAGCAAAAAGATAACCTTAAGGTATTGAGAGGTTATACATAGTACCTCATCTTATCGTCAGTCTTGCAATAGGGGCCTTCATGTTCCACTAGCCCTGATCATAGTCATGCATCTTTTGCCTCTGGATACCAACATGCGTGTATGTTGTATTGATTGACTCCTGATTTACCAGGAAGGATACATTGAGATTTCTCTTGTTTTCAAGTATGTCCTGGGTGGCGAGTATGTACCGTTAGGTGTCTTGCCCAAGGAGACTTACTGGAGAGGTGCCCCGGCTGGGATTCGAACCTGTGTCTCCAGTTATGTTTCTCCACATCTGAGAAACGGTATTCTTTGCAGAGTCCTGGCTTCAGATGAGAACAACGCTCAAGTTTGAAATAGCTCCGCTTTCCCCTGGTAACTGCATATTGACGATATTGTCGCTAAGTTACAGTGAGTGGCGTGAGACATTAAGCTAATATTCAGGTGGCATACATTAATAAAATGATTAAAAATATCCAACAGTAAATTATTTGAATAAAAAATACAAACAAGAAGCACATTTGTTACCGAATTTAGTAACTTATTTATTCATGCATCTTGCAAAAGTGGCTATAGCCGTAAGGTTAACAGCTCAATTCGATGCGGGGGCCTAAATTTATGCATGTACAATATATATAAATTTACTATAATGCTAGTTTGCATTTTATGAGCCTACACTTTGCTTAATGTGTACCATAGTATTTTGTTCATTTCTAATTCAAGACTTCCTTGATTAGTGATCTGTCCTATAAAGATGAGAAAGGAGAGTTATATGAAATAGACCATTAAAACGATTACTAAAACAGATGAACACTTAAAGGAAATGAAATTATAAGCGACAAGTTCATAGCAATTTAAAAATATCCAAAGAGAAAAACTGTAGATAAATAAAAGCATTTCACGTACGCATCGCAAGGGACAAGATAAGCTACTGCTTGTGATCATTAAACCATTTCAAGTCCATATGCTCAAATGTAATTTATTACTGTATGTTAATTTTTACTAAATTAAATGCTCATTTCAATAAGTTGGTAGTAGATAAAGTATCCTCATTACACAAAATTAAATATAGATGGAGGACAACTTTTCTGCGAGGCATAAATGTATTATTAAAGACACTGGGAAATACCATTGCTAGAAATTCATTAACACATTTACACACACTTGGATTTGAGCTTTTTCAAAACATATTCAGTGTTACAAATTTCAAAACAGCCCTTAAAGCAGGTCTCATTACCCAAATGGCAGCGTACAAAAAAGGATCTTGAGAACGTTGTGCATTGCAAGGTTGCTATATGGCATCTTTTCATGCAAACTGGTTTATTTGCCTTTTTGACTTGTGGGGGAACGCATTAAGCATTTTTGTAAGATATACACCATTTTTTATTTTGATGGGACGAGAAAAGCTGTGGTTTGATTCCCACTTGTGGTTTATGAATAAAGGATTTTCTGGAGAAACACTAATGGACCCAAGTCTACCTGGAGATTGACATTTCCAGTTGGCTCTACCAATGAATTACATCGAGACAATATCAGTTATAGGAGGAGTGAATGTACTGAAATAATAACAGAGTCTCTACAAATGCATTTTAGTCATATACATATTACTTCCGACTGACAGCAGTTGGGTATTAACACCAGCAAGCAGGAGTCGGTATGTATTGTTTCTATTACGGTTATTATTATTTTTTATTTTTTTTAGAAAGTATTTTACCAGGAAGGATACATTGAGATTTCTCTCATTTTCAAGTATGTCCTGGGTGGCGAGTATGTACCGTTAGGTGTCTTGCCAAGGACACTTACTGGAGAGGTTGCTCGCTGGGATCGAACCCATGACTCCACAGGCTCTCTCCACGCAGAGCAGTGATGTTACCTCTACTCCACCCAGCCGGTACTTATGTTAGTAAACCTAGACTTTCTCTTCATTACTAAATGAATGATATATTAATAATTTTGGTTTAACTTCAGCTTGAGTATCCCTGAGCCAAACCGCAAAATGTTTTAGATTTGATTTTTTTTTTCCGTAATTTGGAATATTTGCATATAATAATGAGAAGTCAATACACCAACAGGGTTATTCAGAGAAAAGCGAAAGTCTGGAGAACTGTTTGAGAAGTGAAAATTCTAGTTCAAAATAGCTGCTTTGGAAAGTGAAATAAATGGGCGAATTTTTCTGGTTTGGCTATTTTGACCTAGAATTTTCACTTCTCCAAAAGATCTCCAGAGTTTCACCTTTCTCTGAATAACCCTGTAAATTCTCGTATGTTACATATAGACCTAGCTTGATGGAAATCATTTAATAATAATTTTAATTATTTTGTCCCAATCACTTGAAGTCAGGTGAGGAATTTTCCACTTTTGGTGTCATGTCGGCACTCAAACGTCAGATTTTTGGAATAATTTGGAGATGGGCAACTTGTATTCTGTATCACTTTTGTAACTCATTTATTTAAAGTGAACAAGTCACTTTGGTTCTTATGATAGGAATTCAGATTACATCTACACATTGTACCTTTTTCCCTACTAAAGGGAGTTTCTCCACAATCTGACATAAATTTCTGTTGGGCCTTTGCCAACAGAAGAGTAATACTGGCACCAATGATCCTGCCGTCCAGTAAAATTACCCTGGTCTTCCTTAACCCCAATCCATCTAGACTGTAAACTCGTATGAGCAGGGCCATCTACACCTCTTGGTTCCATCCTATGTCCATTTATCTGTATCTTGTTCCCTTTGGTTATTGTAAAGCGCTGCGGAAACTGTTGGCGCCATATAAATGATGACAATAATAATAATAATAATACTGTGAGCAGGAGAGTCACCCTTGCAGTGATTTCTCCTTCTCCCTGCAGTCTCAGATTTACTGCTATTGCACTATCTGGGCGGACAGCGTGTCAGCATCTATACAGTGAACCCTTATTGTGCAACTCTTACAAGACTGCTGTCTGTAACACAACACCCATGGAGCTGAGCGACAAAGTTAATGTTTGAGATAATTCCGCAAATGATTTCATATCATATGGATATTTATACTGCAATTCTCAGTTATCCCAATAAAATGATAATAATGACACAAATGTGTTTTCTTTTTGAGTATTTGAATATGGACAAAGCATTCAGGAGAGCAGAAATATGAACCAATTGTATGGTATCATCTACACATCAGGCATGCCATACTAGATACTCAGAGATCCATCACCTCCTTAACGCTAGCACTCACATACGTGAGCGATCGGTTAAAAGAGGTAATTACGGGATGACCAGATCAGATCCCGATCGACAATGGATAAAAAAAAATCTGCCAGCACATCGGTAATAGCGCTTTCTAGCACGTGTTTACCGTACTTTGCGCTCCCTATACTTAACATGGTGAGCGCAAAGAGTAAGCAATCAGTAATTAGCGTTAGGATCACAAAATCCAAATGCTATTTACGTACCGCTGTGGCTAACTGAAAAGTTAGCCACAGCTCCAAGCTGGTGCTAAGTGATTCCGCTTCTGCAGAATCAGTCAGCACCAGCTGAAACCAACCAAAAATCAGATATTCACCTCTCATCACGCGGCGAGAACAGCAACCCAATCCTCCACTTCTGGCCACCAGGAGCAGAGTGAGACTGGGGACAAACAGCTCCAGTCTCCCTCTGCGAATCACTCTCCGGACCTGCATGATCTCGCAAGAGCGAAATGGACTCCAGGAGGTGACAATCGCGGCAGTGCATTAGCGCTGCCACAAATATCCTGGAGGGTTAGTGGACGTTATGGGGCAGGCTGCTGAATTTAGCGCCTGCCCGGTAATCTGCTTGGAAAATTTATGGGCACAAGTCAGCGCCATTTCGGTACTCTCTGAATAATCCCTATATTGTCTTGGGTACAGGACTAAAAACTAGAGATGTGCATTCGTTTCATAAAAATTCGGAACGAAATTTGATAATTCGTATTCAGAAGTACTTCCGAATGACGAATCGATACGATTTTCGAAATGAAACAGTATATAACGAATTTATTTAGTTTTACACGGTGTCATCATAAAAAAAATTTGAATAACTGATATCAACTATCGAATTGATCTTAACTTACAATACAAGTAATAGTCAGCAAAGGACTTTATGAAACAAATTAATTTTGTTTCACTGTTTAATTTGACTCAAATACTAAATCTGTGGCACAGCATAAATTTAACCCTAGCTTTTCTTTTAACAGCAAAATTTGATTAATTGGGGTTATATCTAGTGATCCAAAATTCGAATCGCTATCAACTATTGAATTGATATATGAATCGCTTCGTTTAGTTTCAGATCGATTTTGAAGTTTCGAAATTAGTTACGAAATTTCCGAAAACGAAAGGATTTAAAAATGTAACGAAATGAAACAAAACTAAACAAATTTTTCAGCCATGCACATCCCTACTAAAAACCCACTTGTCACGTTGTATCTGAAGAACGAGAAGCCCTGCAAGTCTCCAGACCTATGTGTGTATCTCTATTCAAGGGAATGAAGGATAAACTGAGAAGATCTACACTCAAAGCTTTAGAGTTTCTTTTGAGAATAATAAATACCTCACAAAGCTAGACACTGGCAAAGATAAATTTCCGCTTTAAATAAATATCGTAATGTCACTCAGGGTTATTGTAAGAGAATCAAAGTCACCACACGTTCCGTGACTTTTCGTTCTCTTCAATTCGGTGTGATTTGGCAATCCCATTTCGGCAACCCTGCGGTGTATTCAGCAAGCACCACAGGGCCGTCGTAATGCAGGGAAAAGCCGTCGAAAACCCAACGAACACCCACCGGAAAACCTGGCGAACGCACACCGAAACCCGCAAAAACATCTGGATTAACCCCGCTGAACACGCCGGAGAAACCCGAGCAGGGGCCGATTACAGCGCAGAGTAGCCACCAGAAAAACCCGACACCGCAGCTGAATGGACTGAAAAAAAAAACCGTACGCTTGAATGTTTGAAAAGTGAAACGCTGTTTGCAAAGAAACTACTGAGTAAAAATGTCTGAAATTTACATATGAGGTCCAGGGAATGATAATAAAAAGGGCTGTTACAGAAAAAAGAAAAAAACAATTTAAAAAAAAAACTGAAAAATGCCTAAAGTCTAAAAATAGAGACTTTTTACTGCAGAATATTATAAATCAACGGTTTATTAGATATTGAATTAAAACGGGAATATTTTTAACATTGAAGCCTATGGGATTCGCCTGAATAAACCTGTCGAATGAAACCACCGAATGGCAGGGCAATTCGGCAACCTTTCACTGCTGTTCTGTGTTCTCTGAATAGACGAAGCATTGCTTCTCTATGGGGATTTCACTGCCCTCAAACAGGCACCGTATGTGCAGGCAATTCGCCTACATTTGGCGAACTGCCTGCTCTCTGGATAGCTGAAAGGCCAGGAAAGGTAATCGTACGCTGAATTTCCCTGTTCGGTTACCTTCCGGCCACAATTCGGATCTCTTTGAATAACCCTGACTATCTTTCAATGCTCATTGACAATATTCCTTCACTTGAGAATGTTTTGACACCTCAAGTAAATTTGAAGCAAAGAAGATACACTGCACGGACTCCTAATAATAACAATAATAGTAGTTTTAATCATAAGAATAGTATTTTCTGAGCTGCATGAATTGTAGAATATTCAATATTTTGTTTTAGCACTCTCCACACTTCAGCAGTTGCGTTAGAAACCCAATACAGATTAACACCACAGTGAAGGCTCTTTTAACACCGTCAGGTATTCAAGATAAATCTGAAACCAACCACTATCTGGTTTATCTTCTTAAAAAAACTGCAAACACTGCACTGTACAACGCCTTTACATCTAATATTTAAAGACAGATTTTATGGTTAGGTTGTTCAAGAAACGTGATTTACTATAATTGGCACTAATCAAGACTCTTACTATAGATATTATAAGCATGATGTCGGCATCATTTACCTGGTATTAGTCTAAACTAGACAAAAACCTCAAATATCGTGTCTCGAAAAACAGCATCCTCTACGTCAAGTGTCAACAACCCTGGCCCTCCAGATGTTTTGGAATTACATATCCCATGATTCTCAGCTGCTCGTTAGGTCAACTAACAGGGTTATTCAGAGAGAGCCGATCTGGCCTCGAAATGTAACCGGACACTGAATTTCAGCGAATGGTGCCATTTTGGGGCTATTCAGAGAGCAGGCAGTTCGCCAAATTCTGGCGAATTGCCTGCACGTATGGTGCCTGTTTGAAGACAGAAATCCCCCATAGAGAAGCAATGCTTCATCTATTCAGAGAACACCGAACAGCTGAGTAATGTCAGTGAAGTTGCATATTGGCAAGCATTCAGACTGGGTTTTTTGCCTTCTTTTGGATCAACAGCAGTAGGTTATGTGGGAGAGGCTGAACCCGATGGACGCATGTCTTTTTTCAGCCTATATAACTATGTAACTATGTAAAGTGCCCTGCCGTTTGGTGCTTTCATTCATCAGGTTTATTCAGACGATTTCCCATAGGCTTCAATGTTAAAAATATTCCAGTTTTAACTCAATATCTAATAAACTGTTTATCATTTTATTCTGCAGTAAAAAGTCTCTTTATTTTTAGATTTTTTTTTTTAGGATCTTTTAGGCATTTTTTGGGATTTGTCAAAATTGTTTATCAATTTTTTTTTTCTATCGTTTTTTTTTTTCCTTTTCATTTTTCTGTAACAGCCCTTTTTATTATCATTCATTGGATCTTATATGTAAATTCCAGACATTTTCGTTCAGTAGTTTCTTTGCAAACAGCGTTTCAAATTTCAAACTTTCAAGCGAACGTTTTTTTTTTTTTTTTTAACCCCGTTCGTCTGCTAGTCAGCTTTTTCCGGTGGCTGCACTGCGCTGTGATCGGCGGCTATTCAGATTTTTCCAGAGTGTTCGGTTTGTTTTTTGCGGCGGTTTCTACGGGTTTTCAGTGAGTGTTCGGTGAGTATTTAGTGAGTGTTCGGCGAGTGTTCTGTGGGTTTGCGGCAAGTATTCCCTGCACTACGGGGGCCCTGCATTGCTTGCTTGCTGAATACACCGCAGGGTCGGCAAACTAGGAATCGCCCCGAAGTGCGGTGGAATCGAAAGTCACCGAACGTGCGGTGACTTTTCGGATCTCTTTGAATAACCTTGTAAGTTTACAGGAAATGTAGTTCCAAGAGGGCCAATTGGACCTGTTATGTATTTCTTCCATATATAGATAAATGTTTTCTTATTATTAAAACACATAAGCCTGCGTTCCAAAATACTTGCAATTGAAAAATCTAGTTAGAAAGTTGAAGGTTGGAGGTTGCCTTTCGGTGCAGACCCCATTTTAAAATACCACTGACTGATTCAAATGTAAGAAAAAGGAGTTTAGCCCTATTTATAAGTACTGTAGCTTTTTATCTAAATCAATGCAAGAAGAGAATTCAATAGATCAGCACATGTTGTACAAAGGCTGTCTTGTACTGTACACTCGCAAGTGACAGACATTTTCTTTGTCATATACACTGACAAGCTCTCCAGGTTTCAAAGGTGTCCATCACATTATCTTTAGGAACAAAGACAACATTGATGGTAAGGCAAGACTGTGGAGACACATAATGAATTGGAATTTAAGCAATCTCTTGTAGAAAATATCAGAAAACAGATTTTGGATTTACATGGGGGGTTAGACTTGATAAAGGAGTAGTTTGGCAATTCTTGGTAGAATTAACTTTATGCATTCAAGTACTATGACATTATGAGCGCTCACTCCATTTTTCCATCTTAATATGAGTAATAAATACTTATGACATGTGAATGTACTTCTTGTATAAAACACTACAGGTGAAGAACCCATTTCTCAGATTTCTAAAATTGGAAGATTCCTAAAAACGTTTTTGGACATCTCAGGATTTTAGTATTTCTGGACTAGGGGCGCGCCGGATGGGTCCTGCTGTTGGAAAACCTGGCTCCCGAGCATTTGCAATTGCAACAGACCACGACAGATGCTGGGAGCCTCTGGGCAGCCTAGCCATGTGACTTGCTGCTCAGAGTCACAGTGACTTCAAAGCAGCAGGTCCGCAAAGTAACCCAGCATAGCTCTGCCAGAGCATGGACACGCTGGTACAGTCAGCTCTTTGTGGGTGCAAGGGGTGCAATGCACCTGGCCCCACAGAGCTCCAGTGCATGGATGTGAGTAAATTGACGTGGGGATTCACACCCCGTCTCCAAGCAGGAGCTTCAGCCACAGCAGGCTGACATCCTGGATGTCAGCCTTCACTGTGGGACAGCCCCCCAGGCCGCAGGAGTCATCACACATGCATGCGATGATGTCACAGGCATGGAATACCACGGTCCTGCAGGGAATCCCATTACAGGAGATGCAGGGGTCCTTTAGACCAGTGTTTCTCAACTCGTAACCTCAGGACCCACTAACAGGCCTGGTTTGTGGGATAACCGAAGCTCAGCACAGGTGATCTAATTAGCTGTTCAGTGATTGCAGTATTCAGTCTGCATTTCCCCAAGGTGATCTGCAAAATCTGGCCTGGAGTGGGTCCCGAGGACTGGAGTTGAGAAACACTGCTTTAGACCCCTGTATCTCTGGATTCCCAAGTCCTAGAATAGTCTGGCCTTTCCAGTGATACCCAACATGACCATGTAGTGTGAAAAGGTAAAATAATAAGAATAATGAAAAACTCTCATTTTTTTTCCAAATTATCACCATTGTCTACTTTTTAATTATTAAGTAAACAATGGTGCTGTAATTTACTCAGCTTCTCATTTCCCATGTCGAACACAAGTGTGGCAGGGATAGCCCAATACTACAAGCTGCTTCATCGCTACAAGGAAAGGCGGGGTCCTATTATGGACCCGGCAACTCCATTCTATACACTGCACAGCTGGATTGTTTCCAATTAAAAAATCTCAAATCAGTCTGAACTTTTCCTATTACAAATTAGTCATATCCTGTTATAAATGTCCTGTTCATTCCTATCACACTCAGTTACACACTCACTCCTAACTCACCCAACCACAAATTCGCTCCTAGTTCATTAGTCACACACTCTCATCGATCTCTATGACACACATGCTACTCAGCCTCCATTTCCATCACATTCAGTTACTTTCATTCCTACGAAAAAAGTGGCCCCGCATTTTACCTCGCACCTGGCCCCGCATACACTAGAGCATTGGTGTCTGCTGCAGGAAGAGGATCACAGCTCTCCACTCGCGCCATGATCTCCTTCCCCTAAATCATCGGATTCTCTCCGTTTCTGAAATCAGGAAGAAACAAAAATCCAGAATGCTTGGGGTCCTGAGTATTCCAGGTAAGGGGTGCACCGTTATATAAACTTATGAACGTATGGGGGAGGGGAGTGGAGAAGGAGAAGCAAAGTTCACTCAGTAGAAGAAATATATCATAAGCATGATGGTCATCGACAATAAGGGATGACAGTCCTCAGAAGGCAAGCATGGAGGTCAAAAGTAAATGCGGTGCCTGAGGCGGGTCAAGGCTAGGAAGGCTAAGTAACACAGTCTGGCTGCCGTTACATGTGGTGGTTGTCATGAGATCCAAGGAGCAGAGAGGTGGGTTCAACATACGTGTCGTTTATTGTAGCAGCATCACAAGGGGAGACACACACTGTTTGTATCCTCTCTCTAAGCTGTCTTCCTGGTACTGCCACTAGAGCCTCCCCTTCCTCTGATGTCACTTCTGGCTCTCAGCACAGTGGTCCCGTCAAAGATTCATTTCAGTGAATGAGAAAGGCTAACCCAGGACTAGCCCATTTAGCTCCTCCTGGTAAGCGGGCCTCCAGAACATGCTCGTTTTATGCTACGTTAAATTGTTATGTGTGTTCCTAACATCTAATTATTATTATACATTTATTGTTTTTAACCAACATATTCCACAGTGCAGTACAGAGGATAGAATAAGTTAGGGTAATACACAGTGATACTGAAATGAGGTAGAAGGCCCCTGCTCCCAAAGGAGCTTACAATCTAAAGTGGGTTTGTTAGGCATACTACCATCTATTAATGTTACTACCCAAATACTGTATATTACTTTTATTGTACAATTATGCCTGGTGATGGAAAACCTCCTTTGAAATACCTGCTCAAGGACCAGTTCCACCCCTGTTTTAAAATTCGGAACACCTAAAAGATGGAAAGAATATTGGTCTGCCATTGTAACGGTAGTGAAAATAACTGGTGAAAAAATGTGTATCATGTGAAGTAGGTGATACATATAGGTGAGTCTTTCCTGTGTAAACCAAGCCAAACAGCCATCCCGTGTGACATTATGAAGGGTTACCATGGACTACAACATTCTATTCTTATGACAAAATCCCAGAGTCATTCCAGACACAAAAAAATTGGATCTTTTTTCCCCCCAACCAGTCCGTCAATTTTATCTTGGCAGAAAAATGACACTGTGTAGGAGCAGGCACCTGTGCACCAGCTGGTTCATTAATTAGACCTAGAAGAGCTACAGCGACACAAACTGCTTCTGAAATATGTGGAAAATAGGCAAACGCTTCATTGGCTTGGCCCTCTAAGGCATTCAGCTCAATAATGAGACTTCCAACAGAAAAACTGTAGAAAATGGCAAGAAAAAATATTTTACTTGTCATTGGCATGTTAAGAACACAATTTTAACAATGCGATTGAAAGGAGAGGGAGCAGAAAATTAAAGCAGTCAAAACATTTGTTTAATGACCTAAGGGCTGGTGTATTAATGCCACTGTTGAATTTGCAGCATTCTGTATCTGTGTAGGAACTTGCTTTTGAAATCATGTGTCTCTTACAGCAGTGCTTTGAAAGTAGTCAATTTTTGATCACTCTAGTAAAAAAAATTCATTGAGACGATTTTTTTTAAATAAAACCTATAGAGGTGCTCTTAAAACATGATATCCCAACAGGAGATGGATATCACAATGGCCTTAAAGAGCAGAGATATCTAATCCCTTGATGAGATATCACTGTATTCCCTTTAATCCAACTATGGCTGTCGCCATATTTCTCCCCCTCTGCACATAGCTAGTTGGGGACAGTTATGGAGTGATGCATGATTGGCCCTCAGCAGTGATGATGGTGCACTGACTTGTCAGTCAGTACAATGACAGCCAACGTTGCACACAGACTGAGTGGAGGGCCATCCAGCAGGATTGCTCTCTGCTCAGAACTGTTCTTCTCCCCTTGTGCCATGACACAATCATGTGGGAGAGCGCAAACCTTTGAGAGGGAATAACTCCCCTTTTCCCCAAATATATATGTTAGCAACAAGATGCCAACACATATAATAGGAGGGATTCCCTGTCAAGCCTAATTTTGTTCATGACCGGTTCTATAGGTTTCACAGCTTGTGTAGGAAGCACTGTTCACACCAAATATTGCCTCAGCCAATCAGGAGCCTTGCATCCTTGTCTCGACAATGTGAATTTATCCCTTTTATAGGTTCACAGAAGATGTATGATGCGTTTCATTATCCAAACCTATTATCTGAAAAGCTTATACCACAAAGCCATTAACAAAAACACCTTTGTGATAAAGATAATACATAGAAGAAATACTTTTGTCTGTTGCTTATTAGAACAAAGGTTTTCTCAAATGCATATCGTAGGCAGAAAAAAAAAACCCTAGACTACATAAACCTAGGACCCTACCCACAATGTGTGGAACCCCAGTCATGGCTTCTGAATAATCACCTCTGGAGCTTTAGGTAGTGACCAACATCAAGGACAGTGCTCACTGGACCATCTGGGTTCCTCCCACTCCTAACCCTTGTTGGTAAATGTGGATGAAAGAAAGAAGTTGGAAATGATTCAGTCTAAATGCACATATTCTATTTATTAAAAATCTAATATAAAATTTTAGAATAAATAACACCTAGGCACATTTTGACTCTGGGCTTTATCAGAGTATAAATTGTACACAACACAAGTGTTTATAATGCCTGTGTTGTGCAAGCATCCTCTTCCATTGCAAAAGACGAAAATCGAGCACTATTTATGAAAATCATGACAGGGGCCTTGCTAAAGATTAATCTACACAATAAGTGATATTATGCATTGATTAATAAATTGGGATTATTCACAAAACATAGGTCATCTTCATGCATATATCCTACTACTGGGATATAATGCTCATTAAACACCAAATACTTTTAATAATAAATTAAATCTATGTTTATTGGCTGTGGAATATGTACATTCAGAACACCACATCTGAATCCAGGTATATTCTGTGCACGTCGTTATTTCCAGTTGGACAAAATTTCCAGATTGCTCAGAAAGTCATATTTTTCTTGTTTTTTTTTAAAACTATATTTGAATTTTTAAGGTAGAATATCTGATTTTTTTTTAAAGTTAGGGTATTCCTTATTTCTAGAAATATTTTAAGGTGACTCTTTAAAAATTTGTTTCTTTGCTTTTCCACTATTTTACATCCTCTCCTCCACAACTGGAACGTTTTCTATTATGACTGTTTGACGGAAAAGCCGCCTTCAAGATACTCCTGTGTGTGTGCTTTCTGAAAAGTGACTCATTTTATGCGGAGAGAAAAGACCCTCCACTGCATGCTGAAATAGCTTGCAGGCTCCTCTGAGATTGTGTTCAGGTAATTTATGTGGGTGAAGCTTTCCACAAATTGCGTCATATAATTCCCAGCTTTAACATTGTAGGGTTATTCAATTTGTCATCCTGTCATGATTTCTTATTTTCCCTCGCTCTAAGGTATGTTGGAATAATTTATTCCCATATGGCATACTCAATGAGCGTAATAATGCGAGGAATTTGCTCAAAGGTGTAAATAAATATAGATCGCTAATTTGTACGTGTATATATATATATATGAATTTACACACAGAAGTTGTACCAAAAATAATCCTTGATGCCTTCATACCAATCAGGTGTCATATACATATAGTATATATGTTACGGTTAAAGCCCGAAGTGCGGTTAATCTTAAAATTACCCGGGTAATCCTGACATTTACCCAAAACGAAAATGGCAAAAGAGAAACATTAAAATGTATTAAAGATATAATGAATATACAGAGTAACAGGATATGTTTCTTATATGAATGTGAAAGAGTTGCATGATTTTTGTTATGTGTCGTATGTGCTTATATATCATTCATAAAACATAATAACCATTAAGTTACTCTTTATATAATATCTTTATCTTCATAAATTAATTTTCAGACAATTAATGCACAGAGTAACATGACGGTTATTTAGTGTGGTTTGTGACTGTGGATACAATTTGGTTAAAAATAACAAAACAATTTTGTTAGCTGTCAGATAACAGTTTGCAGCTTTATCCAGGTAATCCTCAGAATTCAGTCAACTGTAACCCGCTGAAAACTCAGGAAAAGGAGAGTATCCAGAGGCGTTTGGATACTTTGCAGTTTACCCGGATAAAGTCCGATGTTTCATTGCACATCACACTAACCTATTCATTAACAGGACTATACATAGGACAAGGGGTCATCCATTTAGACTGGAAGAAAGAAAATTTAGCTTAAAGCATAGGAAGGGTTATTTTACGGTGAGAACAATAAAGCTGTAGAATTCTCTGCTTGTTGAGGTGGTTGGGTCAGAGTCTGTACAGACTTTTAAAAAATACGACTGGATGACTTCCTGCAGACACAGAATATTAAGGGTTATAACATTTAATATGTGGGTAAAAGCTTCTTGATCCAAGGAGAAATCTGACTGCCATTCTGGGGTCAAGAAGGAATTTTTTCCCGGTATGTTGCATATTGGCAAGCATTTCAGACTGGGCTTTTTGCCTTCTTTTGGATCAACAGCAGTAGGTTATGTGGGAGAGGCTGAACCCGATGGACGCATGTCTTTTTTCTTCCTATATAACTATGTAACTATGTAACTTTATCCAGCAACACTAGGGGAATGTGTGTTTTACCTGGGTAAAACACAGCAGAAAACCAGAGTACCCAGAGGCCTTTGAATACTTTGCAGATTACTCCGGATAAAGTCTGAAATATCATTTCACTTCGGATTTTTGCTAACGACGCCTGGGTATGATCAGGATTACCCAGGTAATCCTAAAATTAACCGCACTTCGGACTTTAACCATAATATATATATATATCAGAGTTATTCAAAAAGAGCCGAATTGGTCACTGAAATTGCTCCGAACAGTGAGTTTCCCCCGCACGGTGCAATGTTGTGACCATTCGGCTATTCAAAAAGCAGGCGTTTCGCCAAATATTGGCAAATTGTTAGCGAAATACAGTGATCTTCTGCGTCAGTGAAACACCCATAGAGAAGTAATGGTTAATTTATCCAGAGAACAACGAACAGCACACAAATGTAAGTGACATGCCCTGATTTTTGCCGGTTTCATTCGACAGGTTTAATGAGGCGAATCCTATAGGTTTAAACACAGCAAACCGTGATGTCACTGATGAGAGATAACAATAATCGTATAACCTTTGCAACTTCCCTTCAGCGTCTCTTCCGGCGGCACCATAATAGTAATAAAAAAATAAAGAAAGACAGGGGTGCAATCTAAAAGAACATAAAACAGAAACGGTTTATGGTGCAGCCAATTAGTATCCACACATTTCCAAGGCCCCAATAAATCGCACTCACAGGATTCAATACACAGTATATTTAGGCACATCAATAATGCCGCTACCACTCAGGAATTCCCAGCCTCGATCCGGTTCACCCAGCCGCCACAGGACAGACCATAAGAAGCTGCTCCAGTTTAAAAGACTTAATGGTGTTCACAGCAATAAAATTACAAATGCTCTAACGCGTTTTGTCTTGTTACAAAACAGACTTTATCAGGGAAGAATAAAGGTATCGGTGTTCCCCTGGCGCCGTTCTTAAAATACTGCCCACAATTACTGCCAATCCACTATTTTCTCGTCAATCCATACATCCGGTTTTGTGCGTTCTTGCTACTAGCATGTCCGGAAACCAATCAAGTCCTCCTACAAAACTGATGTATCACAATCAAGTTTCTTGCCCTTCAACGTTTTTCAGAAGAATGTGTGGAGCTTCAGAGATTCTAATCATCCAGATGGTGGCACTTACACACGTTCTCTTGAGAAGGTATATTTCAGAATATATGTCACTCCCCCTGCGCAACACACGTATATGTAGAAGTACCCATGAAACGTTTAATATTGTGAGCCTAACTTGTTCAAGACTTAGATTTTGTCATATAGATTTAATGAAATAAAAATGATTACTTAGATCTGATGCCACCCAGCCACCCCTATACCACCTCCATCATCCTTAACGCCACCTGGGTCCAGGCATGTACTGGCCTTCGGGACTACCGGGAGAATCTTGGTGAGTCGATGGCTCAGTGGGCCGGCTGTCTGACTGGGCCGGCAGCCTTGGGCTTACCTAGATCGGCCAGCAGCCTGGGGGTCCCACAAGAGCTGCTGTGACTGGAGCCGGAAAACACAGGTAGGCAAGGTGTTGGCTCACGGACACTGGTGTCCTTGAGCGGCCCTTGCACGGTCCGCCGCCGGCTCCCCAATGAGTCCGGGACAGAGGAGCAGGAAATTTGAGTTCCTGACTCCTCCTTGACGTGTTGCGTGAGTGACACACCGCACCGGCCTCATACTTCACGTGGTTGGGGCCAGCTGCTCGCACCAGTTACGTCAGGCGCTGGGCTGGCTGCTGTGGCGTGCAGGAGATGAGGTGATGGCTCAAGCTGCAACCCTAACTGGAATCCATGGTCTCTCCCCGGTCTCCCTCCCTCTTGCTCAGTAGGATGTTTCTGGTTGCTATTTGGCTCCTTATCTGTTGCCCCAGGCTGTGCGAGTCATCCAGGGGCTGTAAGTATCATAGGTTATCCACCGATTTAACCCCATGCTGGCCAGGTGTGTGACCAATGCATTGAAAAATGCCCTTTTGGACTCTCTGGGCACACAGGGTTAAAGGGGCTGTGTAGTTCATGTGGTGCATTGTGGTTTTTTTCCCTCACACGCTAAATTAACCCCTTAAGGACATCGGACGTACCATGTACGTCACGGCCGCGGGTCTCTTTTAGACCCGCTGACGTACATGGTACGTCCTGCGGTCTTTTGAGCGCTGGAAGCGATCGGATCGCTTCCAGCAGCTCAAACGCCATTGCAGGCTGCCTGGGAGTCCAGGCATCCGTGCAATGGTGGTTAGAAGTGCCGGGGCCCCTTGTGATCGCTCCCCGGGAGCGATCAACATCCGGTTTCACCGGAAAGGTGCCCCGCACTTCTACAGAGTGCTGGAAGCCCAATCTAGCGGCACCTTTGACCAGGATATGCTTGAGGCTACTGTGGTGACAATACCAAAACCGGGAAAAATCGATGGAAGTTTGCGCTAATTACCGCCCTATTTCCCTTATAAATTTAGATGTTAAGATATACTCTAAAATAATGGCTATTAGACTAGCGGAGAGTCTTCCCTTTCTGATATGTGATGAGCAGGGTTTTATTCACCATCGTCAGGGCCAGATAACACAAAAAAGTTATTAAGCTTAACCCACTTGATGACAACTAGTCAGATCCCGGGGGTGATATTGTCTCTTGATGCTGAAAAAGCATTTGACAGGGTTCACTGGCTTTTCTTACAAATGGTTTTGCGTAAATTTGGGGTACCGGAGGAGGCGTGTAAGGCTTTTTTTGCGCTCTATAATCTACCAACTGCTAAAGTGCTGGCGGCAGGCTTCCTGTCGAGATCCTTCACGATACTCAATGGAACTAGACAGGGATGTCCCCTCTCTCCTTTACTATACGCATTGGCATTAGAACCCTTAGCGCAAGCGATCAGACAATCGGATGATGTAGTGGGAGTACCTGTAGGTCCACGAATGCATAAAATAAGCTTATTTGCAGATGACATTATGCTAACCATCTCCTCCCCTTTAACCTCTCTTCCTGCGTTGCACTCACTATTACAGGACTATAGCTCAGTGTCCTATCACAAGATTAACGTCCCCAAAACACAAGCGCTTCCGATTCACCTAATAGATGAGGATCTTCTTAAACTGAAAATTACTTATAGATATCAATGGTGTACCAAATCAAGTGACAGTCTTAAGTGGACGCTTAGAGTTGATTCCTGGAGCTTTATCCAAGATCCCCCTACGCCATCACGATCCCTAATTCCTGTGTCTCCTCTCTCACAGGTAGGCATTATCACCCATCATCCACAGACACCCACAGCTCAACTGAACCCCTGCATACTTTTGCTGGTAGGCATTATCACCCATCATCCACAGACACCCACAGCTCAACTGAACCCCTGCATACTTTTGCTGGTAGGCATTATCACCCATCATCCACAGACACCCACAGCTCAACTGAACCCCTGCATACTTTTGCTGGTAGGCATTATCACCCATCATCCACAGACACCCACAGCTCAACTGAACCCCTGCATACTTTTGCTGGTAGGCATTATCACCCAGTATTCGCAGGCACCCACATTATAACGTTTCCTTGGTTTTTTTTCTGTTTTTTTATTTATTTTTGTTTTCTCTACCATTTGCTTTGCTAATTAGCATGTGAATCTCCTGCCCTATTGACACAGCCCATCCAGCTTCAGGTGTTGACTTTTTAACTGCCTGATTGCAATCAGCCTGCCCTATATAACAACTATACCAGGCTCCAATTGAGCCAGGCTCTTGTGACATTCACAAGTGACAGTCTTAAGTGGACGCTTAGAGTTGATTCCTGGAGTTGCGGGACTGGAGGAAGGAACTGCAAGGCCCAATTTTACTCTGGGTAAACGCAAGTCTATATCATGCTTTCGCTCACGCTTCTCCTCTTTACTTCTACCTTTCTCCTTAAATGGAACTCCTGCCCCTCTACCACCGACCCCTACACTATCTGCATCTCTCCCTCCCTCCTCTCGTCCCACATGATGGCCTCGCATGAGCTCCTTTGTTTCCTCAGAACATGGTCTCCCTCTAACTCTCGTGCTGCCTCCCACTCCACAAATCCCATTCCCACCTTCTCTTTCTCACCCTCCTGCTGTTACTCTATTCAGGTGACATATCCCCTAACCCTGGCCCCACAACACATCCAATACTTCCCTCTCATCCTATCTCCATCGCACATAAATCACCTCCCTGCAAGCCCAGCAACCTCATTCAGATAATCCCTCAGCGCCTGTCCTCTTTCTCCTGCGCCCTCTGGAACGCTCGCTCTGTGTGCAACAAACTCACAGCCGTCCATGACCTCTTCCTTTCAAACTCCTTCAACCTCCTAGCTTTAACTGAAACCTGGCTAACTCCCTCTGACACGGCCTCCGTTGCTGCTCTCTCACATGGCGGTCTACACTTGAGCCATACCCCCAGACCGGGTGAGAGAAATGGTGGCGGGGTCGGGCTCCTGCTCTCTCCCACCTGCACCTACCAGCATCTCCCTCCACCCCCATCCCTCTCCTTCTCCTCCTTCGAGACACACTGCATCCGCCTGTTCTCTCCTCTGGCTCTCAGGGTGGCAGTCATCTACCGCCCACCGGGACCAACCTCCCAGTTCTTTGACCACTTTGCTACCTGGCTTTCTCACTTCCTGTCTTCTAATCTTCCATGCCTAATTCTCGGGGACTTCAACATTCCCATTGACGATCCTTCCGCTCCTGCTGCCTCCAAACTTCTTTCACTCACGTCCTCCCTTGGACTCACACAATCCTCCCTCCTCACCGCGATGGTCACGTTATTGACCTGGTCTTTTCAACCTCTGCTCCATTTCTGAGTTCAAATGTCGCCCTTTCCCCATCTCTGACCACCACCTTCTCTCTTTCAACCTATCTGGACTTCCTAAACACCCTGCTCCCCCACCCGCACACACACTCGCAGAAATCTACATGCTGTGGACCCCCATCAATTCTCCAACCTACTTCACCACCTCCCTCATACCTCATCCTTCACCTGCCCTGATGCTGCCACTAATCACTACAACACTACGCTTATCTCTGCTCTAGACACTCTTGCTCCTCTTCGACTCTGCAAGGCCCCACCCCGCCAGCTTCAGCCCTGGACACCTCCAAACTCGCTACCTGCAAAGATGCTCCCGCACTGCAGAGCGTGCCTGGAGGAAATCCCACTCTGAAGCTGATTTTGTTCACTTCAAGTTTATTCTCCGGTCATACACCTCTGCCCTCCACTTGGCCAAACAATCCTTCTTCTCATCTCTTATATCTACGCTGTCCTCCAACCCTAAACGGCTCTGGTCCACCTTCAACACCCTCCTCCACCCACCTGCACCTCCCACCTCAGCTGCCTTCAGCGCTCAAGACCTGGCAGACTACTTCCTCAGTAAAACTCTAACTATCAGAAGCAACATCCCAACACAAGATAGTTATCTGCCACCTCCACTCCCACAGGTCCCCTCTGCCACCCTCTCCCGCTTCCTCCCAACCACTGAGGAGGAAGTCAATTCCTTATTGTCCTCCTCACATCTCACCACGTGCCCGCTCGACCCCATTCCCTCACATCTAATTCCTCCCCTCTCCTCCTCCCTCACCCCTGCTCTCACACACATCTTCAACCTATCTCTCTCCACTGGCTCCTTTCCATCCGCCTTCAAACACGCGCTAGTTACCCCTTTACTAAAGAAACCATCCCTAGATCCCAACTCTCCATCCAACTACCGCCCTGTATCCCTGCTTCCCTTCACATCAAAGCTCTTAGAAAAACTAGTCTTCAACCACCTCTCCCTCTTCCTGTCCTCCAATTCCCTACTTGACCCCCTGCAATCTGGCTTCCGTCCGCTACACTCAACTGAAACTGCCCTCACCAAAGTCACCAACGACCTCCTAACTGCTAAAAAACACGGCCACTATTCTATTCTCATCCTGCTTGACCTCTCGGCTGCTTTTGACACTGTTGACCACCCCCTCCTTCTACAGACCCTCAACTCTCTGGGTCTCGGTGACACTGCACTTGCTTGGGTTGACTCCTATTTATCCAACAGGTCCTTCTGTGTGTCCTTTGCTGGTAACTCCTCCTCTTCATTGCCTCTATCTGTTGGTGTACCTCAAGGCTCTGTCCTTGGTCCTCTGCTCTTTTCCATCTACACCTCCTCCCTGGGCAAAATCATCAACAGCTTTGGCTTTAATTACCACCTCTACGCTGATGACACTCAGATCTACCTCTCTACCCCTGATCTCTCTCCCCCTGTCCTTTCAAAAGTCAGTGACTGTTTATCTGGCATCTCCTCCTGGATGGCCTCCCACCACCTAAAGATCAACATGTCAAAGACTGAGCTCCTACTTATTCCTCCCTCTAATGCCTCCCCACCTCCTGACTTCTCTATCACGGTGGAGGGTATCACCATCTCCCCATCAAACCAAGTTCGCTGTCTTGGAGTTACACTGACTCTGCTCTTTCCTTCATCCCCCACATCAAGTCTCTTTCCTCCT
The DNA here is from genome assembly GCA_009667805.1 of Leptobrachium leishanense. Taxonomy (NCBI): domain Eukaryota; kingdom Metazoa; phylum Chordata; class Amphibia; order Anura; family Megophryidae; genus Leptobrachium; species Leptobrachium leishanense. The sequence goes on from CM019064.1 coordinate 262,551,571, forward strand.
CCTGCCGATACCAACTGCGTAATATTTCCAGAATTCGGCCATTTCTTACCGCTGTCACCACAAAACAACTCATACACGCCCTGGTAATCTCCCGACTCGACTATTGCAATAATCTCTTATCTGGCCTCCCTCTGTCCCGCCTCTCCCCCCTACAATCCATCCTGAACGCCTCCGCCAGGCTAATTCACCTCACCCGCCGCTCTGTCTCTGCCGCTCCCCTCTGCGAGTCCTTCACTGGCTCCCCATCCACTGCAGAATTAAGTTCAAAATCCTTATCCTTACCTACAAAACCCTCACTAACTCAGCGCCCACTACCTGTCCTCACTAATCACCAAATACACCCCAGCCCGCTCCCTAAGGTCAAACAGTGACCTGCGCCTAGCTTCTCCCCGCATCACCTCTTCCCATGATAGACTGCAGGATTTCTCACGCGCAGCCCCCACTCTCTGGAACGCTCTCCCTCGTGCTGTCAGACTTTCCCCTAACTTCTCTTCCTTCAAACGCTCCCTGAAAACATTCCTATTTAGGGAAGCTTACCACCCAACTCACTGACGCAACCATCAATCACTCTCACCTTACAGTCCTCTCCTCCTGTTTCCAACCCCAACCCTCCTAGATTGTGAGTTCCTACGGGAATAGGGCCCTCATCTCCTCCTGTACTGTTTGTCAAATGTTGTTCAATGTATTGTAACCCTGTCTGTACTGTGCTTATTGTACAGCGCTGCGGAATATGCTGGCGCTTTATAAATAAATAATAATAATAATAACATACTTGGGGATTAAATTAGCCTTGTCCATACCCGACTTAGTGAACTTGAACTACACCCACTTTCTAACCGCTACTAAACATATGCTTTATAAATGGAGAAAGGTGCGTCTTTCCTGGTTTGGGAGGATCTCTGCGGTTCGAATGACTTTACTACCTAAATGGCTGTATTTATTTAGAGCTCTCCCAATAGCTGTTCCGAAATCATTAATTCAAGAGATACAAAAAATAGTACATAAATATTTATGGTTAGACAAGCGACCAAGAGTGGGGGCATCACTTCTCCGCTATAGGTGGGATAGGGGAGGGGTTAGTGTCCCACAGTTTCCAATATATTACGCAGCATCTACTCTCGCCTCCACATCTCCTTTTTTCAAGATTTAGCCCCCCCCCATGCTGGGTCTCCATAGAATTGTCCGCTTCTTATCCCCATGATATTGCAACGCTGCTCTGGACTCCGAGACACTATAGACCTGAGTTGATAGTCACCACCCCCCTTACGTCACAAGCACTGTGTGTCTGGGATAAATCAATAGGTAAGATTTCAAGATTTTTCCAATATTCATTGGTTACTCCTATCCAGGTGTTGAAAAGAGTATTACCAACCTTCCCGGTGTCTAAATGGGAATTACATGGGGTTAGACATATCCGAGACTTTTTCTCTAAGACTGGTATGCATTCGTTTGCGCAACTACAGACTTTATACAAACTTCCAGGGGGGGGTTCTTGTTCTCCTATTTACAAATTCAACATTGGATGCGGGCGGTGGGAATTTTACCATACTACTCGGTAGATAAAGCTCAATTGTCTGGGTGGGAATCTCTTACGACTTGGAATGGACCACCGGTCGGACTGATTTCAACTAGCTATATGACACTGATGAAGGATATGTCCCCATCTACATTCTACCATCAAAAAGCTTGGGATAAAGACCTTAATTTAACTTTGACACAGTCACAATGGACCCAAATTTACTGGTTTGATCTTAAAGCAACAAGAAATGTGACCTTGAGACGAGACGAAAATTCTTATACCGATGGTACTTAACGCCAGCTAGATTGGCCAAATTTCAGCCAAATAATACTGAGAAGTGTTGGAGATGCCAAGGTGGGGTGGGAGACTATATCCATGTGTGGTGGAACTGCCCTCCGTTGTATTCGCTATGGAAACAAATTCACTCCCTTCTTGAAAAAGTATTGGGCATAGTCCTTCCATTTACCCCTGACGCAATGTTATTGGGGGCGATCCCTCAACGGCTAGGTCGAATACACAAAACGGTGTTCTATCATGTAATTACCACAACTATGTTGTTAGTAGCACGTAACTGGAAGTCACTTATGGTACCGGAGTTAAAAGATGTGACGGATACCGTGTCTACGTTTCGTACGTATGAACAAATAGCAACGCGACTTCTAGAGTTGAGGGCACCATCGGAGGATCCATGGGTACTGTGGGACCTGCGTTCTATGTAATACTAAGTGAGATTTTCGGTAGGATCACCCTCTGACTGTGTAAAGTGTTCATAAATATATAAATAATGATATAAGAATTTAAAAAAAAAAATGCCTATGACAAGTAAGAATTGGAATGTGGGCGAGAACTTCCGTATACCATCACTGTTTGATACTGCAAAAATAAGCTGATAACAAAAATTGAGTGCCATCTTCTCTATCTTCTTCTCTTTTTTTTTTTTCTCTTTCTTTTGTTTGATGTATTATTGTACTTTCCTTTATATGTACTTGTGTTACCATATTGATGAAACTACTGACCCCCTTTTTTCCTTTCTGTATCCTTCCTTTGACTTTTAAAAAAAAAAAATTAAATAAAAAAAAAAAAATTTGAAAAATTACCGCCACACACCTTCTCAAATGTTTTGGGCTAAAACCGTTGCATCCATGGCATCAAAGCACTCCATGTGCAATACCTTGGGGTGTCAACATTTCAAATATAAACAATTTTCTGGCAATAATTCAAACTGGGGTATGCGGTAGACCCAAAACCAAAGCTAGGCCTAGCTGAAGAAATAATCTCAATTTCAACTCCAATGACAAAGTCATAAAAATTGTATTTGAACCTTCCCAAAATCCTGGCAAACCTATGCATGGGGGGCATGGGTGTACTCAGGAGACCTTGCAGAAAACAACCTGGAGAGTTTTCATGCAGTAACAAACAACAGTGTCTCCTAAATCACAGTCCAAAACTGATGTGGGTGTGAAAATGAAAAATGACCAAACAGTATCCAATTTGTTTGGAGCAAACGGTTGCATCCATGGCATAAAAACACTCCATTTACAATACTTTGGGGTGTTAGCTTACCAAATATATGCACGTTAATAAAATTGGGGTATGTAAAAAGGCCCCTAAAAAGAAGATAAGCAAAGAAGATATGTCAAATTAGAAAATTGACAAGCACATGTCAAAAGATTGGCGTAGCACCCCAAAAACAACAGAACAAATCTATATATGGGTGGTATCACTTTACTCAGAAGATGTTGCTGAACATATTTTGGGGTGTTTTTTGGCAGTAACCCATAACTGGATTTGACAATTCATGCCTAAAGTACAATGTGTGTGAAAAAATAACCCAAAAAGTGACAACCTGAAAGTTTGACATAGAGCTAGTGCATGGAAAGTGTTAAAATACAACTCTTTGAAGCACCCTAGGGTGTGCCCTTTCTAAAAATATATTGTTTGATGGGGGTAAATTACTTTGGCCGGCTTCAAAAATGTCCCAAATAGGACATGGGTGCATGATGACGAAATGTGAAAATTCCAAGTTGGAAAACTGAAATGTGCACCCCCCAAATAAGGCCTATTAGCCCCCAAATGACCCGACATACCTATACATGGGTGGTATCAATTTACTCAGATGTTGCTGAACATATTTTGGGGTGCTTTTTGGCAGTAACCCATAACTGGATTTGACAATTCATGCCTAAATTACAATGTGTGTGAAAAAATAACCCAAAAGGTGACTACCTGAAAGTTTGACATAGAGCTAGTGCATGGAAAGTGTTAAAATACAACTCTTTGAAGCACCCTAGGGTGTGCCCTTTCTAAAAATATATGGTTTGATGGGGTAAATTACTTTGGCCGGCTTCAAAAATGTCCCAAATAGGACATGGGTGCATGATGACGAAATGTGACAATTCCAAGTTGGAAAACTGAAATGCGCACCCCCCAAATAAGGCCTATTAGCCCCCAAATGACCCGACATACCTATACATGGGTGGTATCAATTTACTCAGAAGATGTTGCTGAACATATTTTGGGGTGCTTTTTGGCAGTAAACCTTAAAGTTCACAGTACATGTATTCTTAAATTGCATTCAAAAAAAAAAAATCACCAAAACTTTTTTTTTCTCAAACTTTGGCATAGATTTGTGGTAAAATGGTTTGCATGGAAAGAGTCAAAATACCCCAAGTTTAATACCTTGATTTGTGTACTTTAAAAAAATATGTATATGTGGAGGGTTATTCAGGAATTAGTGACAGATATCAGTGTTACAATGTCACTATGACTACTTTTAAAAGTAAACCCTTTGTAAATGGCAAAGTGCTACTTGCACTTATTGTTGCATAAGATAAGGAGAAAAGCGAGGAATATGTAAACATTGGGTATTGCTAAACTCAGAACTAAATTTAGAAACTACTAAGGAATTAATTTTTTTTGACGGTTGTTGATACATAAGAAATTTTGGGGGTCAAAGTTTGAAAAAGTGGTGTTTTTTAAATTTTTTTGTCATATTTCACAATGTTTTTTTATAGTAAGTTATATGAAATTATGAAAAAAATGGTATCTTTATAAAGTCCATTTAATGGCGAGAAAAACAGTGTAAAATATGTGTGGGTTGCATAAACGAGTAAGAGGAAAATCTGAGATAAACACAAACAGCACAGAAACGTAAAATCAGCAGCGGTCACTAAAGGACGGATTTGTGTAAAACCGCCCGGTCACTAAGGGGTTAATGAAAACATTACTCTGATTTACATGCATTATTTGTTTGCAATTTATGCTCATTTAAAAGAGGATTCTGCAGACTAACACTGTTACAAGAATTTATAAAGAGCCAATAAGGTCCGTAGCGCTCTACAATAGGAGAGACGGAATAACAATTTGGCAGTTTTCTCCGACGTCCGATAACTGCTTCGGAGACTCGATTTTCGGCAAAACAGAGTGAATTTTCACTAGTGAATGCACTGTATTTTCAGTGAAATGGAATCACTGAAGAGCGCCGAAATGTGGCAAGATGAAAACACCGAAATTGCAGGCATTTTAAAATATTATAAAATAAATTTTATTTCATTAAATGCCAAAAAATCCAAACAAAATCTTTAGCTCCAGGAAGATGGAGATCTTAATGCGACCCTGTGTGTTTGCATAATCGGAGTGGGCCATTCTCAAAGATGAAATCCAAGGCCAATTATTTTTTTGTCCCAGTCCAGCCCTGCTCTTTCCACCATTAATAGTGAGACGCTAATGAATAACGGTTTGCGCACAGGTTATACATTCGTGAGCTGCTTTCAACGGCTCGGTTGCAATAGAGACCATAATGTATATAACTTTTCGGTAACAATGTAACACGAGTTAGTTTTTGCTGTGACCCCTAACAAGAGTTAAGGGGAATTCTGGGTTTGGTGGAAAATGAATAAAGGCCTCTGCTCTCTCTATATCTCTGGATTTATAGATTATCCATTAGGATGGTTAGGCAGCTGGCGAAGTGCATCTTTCATTTGATCTTTGATACCACGTTGCTCCTCTGTTCCGGCGAAAGATTCCAGACTTTGATTTGCATGAGCAAATATGTACTGAAAGCAAAGCAACCACGCCACTCTTAGGCTGGGTTCACACCCGGGCGTAGCGCTTCGTCGCGCAATGCGCGCGTTTTTTTACGCGCGTTCGCGCATACAAAAGAAACGCGCGTTGCAGCGCGTTCGCGGCTATGATATGGCCGCGAACGCGCTGCTGTATGCCCGAAAAGAAGCTCCCGAACTTCTTTTTGCGTTGGCCGTTTTAACGCGCGTTCCTGCACGCTGTAAAACGCTTAGGTCTGAATGGGTCCCATAGCAAAGCATGGGATTTCCCCGTTCCTGCGTTTTAAAGCACGCACGAACGCGCGTTAAAACGCCCAGGTGTGAACCCAGCCTGACTGCCTGAGAATACTTAGGCGTATGTCCTAGACACAAAGATCTTGATGAACTCCTTTTTAGAAACTACATTGTACCACAGCATGGTGATATAGAATTGTTCCTGCCAGGCCAGCACGATTCCACATCAGTAATGATAATGATTACAAAGCTAGATAAAAGGCAGCGCAGTAGGTAGCCATGGAGATGTCCTAATTAGTCCCTTATTTTTAAATTTAGTCAACTACAATGCCAAAAGAAAACTTAAATCAGTGATACCATGGAACCTTCTGTCTTTTACACTTTATATTTATGTTACTTTGTTTACCCAATTATTTATATCTCATTATTTCATTAAAATCCTAATATTGTATTATCTCAGGGCATTTTATTCAGTTAATATTTTAATATAAATAGAACAAAACTTTACAGTATACAGATAATTAATATTTTGACCATTTGAGATCTACTTCGACAGGAGAAACCAAATCTTTTGGGTTTTCCCTCCATTTTTTTGCATTTTGCTCCATATACTTTAAATTCTCATATTGGGGAGATTGTGATAACCTGAAATTAATTTCTTTGGACTCATGCTTAGTTTTTAGAGGTAACATCACTGCTCTATGACTGGAGACCGTGGAGACACAGGTTCGAATCCCGGCAAGAGTACCTCTCCAGGGGGGGCGTGGCCGGCTGCTGGAGGGAGAAGTCGCATCCTGCTTGAGCTCCGTGGTGATCCTTTCTCCCTGGGGCTATTTTTGATTGTTTTACCCACTGAAACCCTTTGCTGGAGGCTCCTGAGCGGCTGGCCACCGGGTGTGTGCTGAACGGAGCCCGTTTCTCCCCCTCCGGTCGAGAGAGACTTGCTCGCTGGTCATCTTCCCTGGCTGAAGTTTGGTGCTGGCGGCCATCTTGCGGCCTACATCCTGCCGTCTGTTGTCTCCTGGCGTGCTTGCGGCGAGTGCCCTGAACCTGCGGAGTGCCATGAAAAAGACCGGGAAGACGGAGGGCCCCCATCCCCGGACGTTTTGGACATCTTGCTGCAGCTGCTGGAGGATGATGGCCGCCCGATGACACGAGGCGATGTGCGCCGGGTTATGGCCGTGCTGCGTTCTGGCCGGGAAGTCGAGGCCTCACACAGCAGTGTATCTGAGGACGAACGGCCTGACACAGAGGTACGCGGATGTGAGGAGGAGGTTGGAGTGCTGCAGGATGCGAGCGGGGAGCTGACTCCCCCGGCGCGGCTTCCCGTCGAGCCGATGGAGCTGCCCACGAGGGAGCTGTCCTCGCTGTGTGTCTCTGGAGGGGCCTATCTGCCGAGGAACGCTCACCTGGATGGAGCTGGCGGATGTGCTGGTGGCATCTGCTGGGATCGACCAGAGCCTGGAGGCAACGGACCTCTCCCACGTGGAATTTGCGAGGATACCTCCGTTTGATGCTTTTCTGCTGTCCCCTACCCCGACTCTGCCTGCGGCCCTGTCCCACGCTCTTGGCGGTGGTCGCGGCGGGAGCTTGCCTGACCGGCCGGTCCTGATTTATTTAGCCGTGCCTCAGTCTGCTGTCTGGCCGGGCCTGCTTGGCTTCTCCTTGCCTGCATTGTCGATGTTACCTTTCCGGGACACTGGCTGAGAGTTTACCTGTGGACTCTCCCGTGCGACATTTACACTTGTTGATGACCCCCTCGCTTTCGTTCAGGACATTCTCACTCTTCTGAAACATTTTTAATGCCTTTCGCTATAACCCCCCTCCCCCCTCCAGCTTTTCGACATTTTGCTGATTTTTTGCATGACCCCCCCCCCCTCTTATTGAGCGCTTATGTTGATTGCTTAACATGTGGCCCTGCGCGGCCCTTACGCTTTCTGCTTATACGATGACTCCTTTACAAAATAAAAACTTTAAATCTAAAAAAAAATTTTAAAAAAAGAGTACCTCTCCAGCAAGTGTCCTTGGGCAAGACACCTAACAGTACATACTCGCCACCCAGGACATACTTGAAAATGAGAGAAATCTCAATGTATCCTTCCTGGTAAAATCCTTTCTCAAAAAAACCCCCCAAAAAAGTAAATAATTTTAATTTTTAAATTTAGATTAATGTGCCCAGAGTTCCATACTTGACAGGGAATGTAATGTATCAAATCACATATAATTGTTGTTCCCATTCATTACCAATGTAGTCCATTCCTGGAAACACTTTCAAAGTAGACATTATTTGTTAAAATGGGTCTGAATAGACCATTATTGCTGCTTCCCAGTGTATCAGCCAAGTAGGATGTCTGGTCCCCATAGTAAAATAATGGAGGACCTGCAATCTCAAGCGTTCCTGCTCAACTTAACCCTTGGTCATAACAAACTTTCTTGCATGATTCAAGACAACATACTGTATTGAAAATGCTGTAAAAACCATATAAAATCATTGGATATATGTAGGATATAAGGAGGAAGGAAGATGACAGATCTGCATCCACAAAACAGACAAAATATTTTTTCTCAGAGAATAATCCTTAGGTTTGACTAATCTTGCTGCCTTGTTTCACACTTAGATGCAGCAGTTGGCTCAGTGAAGGATAAATCTTAAACGTAATCTCTTCCATTCTACTGAGACTTCCATGCAAAGATATATTGATCATTTAGAATTCTGGGAAACCCACTAGGGCCTTGTAGAATGTAAACAGTACCATAATATAAAAGCATTTAACCAGCCGGGGAAGGTTCTTACATTAATCTTCTGTTCTCTGATCTTTGTGTATTGCTTCTGCTTCATCCAAGAGGCTGAGCTGGATACTAACCAAGCAAACGAAGGTTCTTTTTCTAATCTTATATAAGTCATTACTCATTTATTGGGTAGCTATTAAGTTGAAGGCACTCTCCAGGCACCATAACAATTTCAGCTTATTCGAACGGCTATACTGTAAGGCCTCGGTCTCTGTGTTCAAAACGATTTAGATTCATGAAAAATAACTTCAATCCTGATATTAAAATTCAACCCAGAAACCTGTAACTCGGGATCTGGCACCAGGTAAATGGTGCAGTGTGTCACCATAATGGATTTGTGAGTGTGAAATGTGCCAATAAATATGTATAAGTGAGATTGTGTATATTCCCTCTGAGTCAGTGGTTCCCTATGGGTTGGATTCGCTAAATAGACATCCTCCACCTCTTCTCTGGTCATTTGTGTAATTATGGCCACACTACAACAAACCAATCAGAAAATTGGCTTCTTTGACAGGTCAAATTGGCTACACATGGCCAAAGTACGTCACCCAATGTGAGGAGTTCCATCTACTGAGCTCGCTCTTTGACGGACAGAAATATTTTAAAAGGAATGCTCTTAGCTAGCACTGGCAGATTTATGTAAATACTTCTGAGCCTTTTTGGCTCATTTAACAACAAAGCCTGACTGGGAAGGAACGCCATGGCGTTGCGACTGCTGGATGGCAAGTTTTAATTTAATTTCATTTTACTTTGGGAGCTTAACATTAAATTTAAAGAGGGTAGTGGAGATTAGCTGTGTAGATGAAATAGGGTTAAGGGGGATTGTATTTTGTTAGGGGTCCCCGATGTAAATAACCCATTAGGGCCCATGGATTTTTGGATGGTGTGCAGGTGTTCAGAGCCGGATTAACATAGAGGTTGATGGAGCAGCAGCGCCAGGCCCATGTCCCAGAATAGGCCCAGAGAAAGGATAACAATGTCCACACTGATGGGCATTTGGACCGCAGTAGCTCTAACTTCATAGCAGCTAAAAGGTCATGTGAGGTATAACGGGAAAGGCCAGATCATGGTCTTTCCAATGTTACCAAACATGATCAGGTTTTATGTAACAATAAAAATAAAATAATATATTTTTATTTTTCATTTTTCTTTCTAATTCAGAAATATTTTTCACTTTTAAATTATAAAGTGAACACTGATGCTGCACTAACTCAACATCTCATTTCTCATGTCAGCAACAAGTGTGGAGGGGACACCACAACTAGTTAAAAATAATAATAAAAAAAGGTTAACGCATCGGTGTGATGATTAGAGTTAAGACTTTGTGATACCTTACTTATCCTAACGCTAATTACGGATTGCTCTCCCCATGTTAAGCATAGGGTGCGCACAGGGCCGGTGCAAGCATTTTTGTCTACTCAGGCGAAGGTGCGTTTTGGTGCCCCCCCTCCAATATCAGCATAGAGATGCATAATAATAGTCTCTATCAGGTGTATTTAGTGTCTTCTCACCGAAAGTAAAGGACGCTGAATGTTGCTCTTGCAAGGACAACCTCTAGCAGTGGTCTGAGTCACTGATTGGCACTGTGGCACAGGAGTGTCACCAAAACTATGCTGTGCCTGGTGGTGCCGCTTCTGTGCCAGATTGCCAATACCCACAATATATTACCAGTGTCACAGCTTCCATACCTTACCACTTGTTGTGGTGGGCCTGTGGCTGCCTTTCTCATTCGGGCCACTGACGTACAGTCCACTGTCCAGCAGGGTCCTCCTCAGGGTGTCAGTCTGTAGATACTGCTCCCACTGGAGACTATTCTATTTAACAGTGATATAGAAAGGGTAGTAGATACTTGGAATAAACTCCCTGTGGGAGCAGTAACAGTGATATAGAAAGGGTAGTAGATACTTGGAATAAACTCCCTGTGGGAGCCGTAACAGTGATATAGAAAGGGTAGTAGATACATGGAATAGCCTCCCAGTGGGAGCAGTATCTACTACCCTTTCTATATCACTGTTACTGCCCCCACTGGGAGGCTATTCCATCTATATACTGCCCTTTCAATATCACTGTTACTGCCCCTACTGGGAGGCTATTCATCTATATACTGCCCTTTCAATATCACTGTTACTGCCCCTACTGGGAGGTTATTCCATGTAACAGTGATATAGAAAGAGTAGTAGATACTGCTCCCACTGGGAGGCTATTCCATGTATCTACTACCCTTTCTATATCACTGTTACTGCCCCCACTGGGAAGGTTATTCCATGTATCTACTACCTTTTCTATATCACTGTTACTGCTCCCACTGGGAGGTTATTCCATGTAACAGTGATATAGAAAAGGTAGTAGATACTGCCCCCACTGGGAAGGTTATTCCATGTATCTACTACCCATTCTATATCACTGTTACATGGAATAACCTCCCAGTGGGAGCAGTAACAGTGATATAGAAAAGGTAGTAGATACATGGAATAACCTTCCCAGTGGGGGCAGTATCTACTACCTTTTCTATATCACTGTTACTGCTCCCACTGGGAGGTTATTCCATGTAACAGTGATATAGAATGGGTAGTAGATACATGGAATAGCCTCCCAGTGGGGGCAGTAACAGTGATATTGAAAGGGCAGTATATAGATGGAATAGCCTCCCAGTGGGGGCAGTAACAATGATATAAGAGTGAGAGATCTCCCGTGCTGTGAAGGAGAAGCTTGTGTTTTTAACTCCTGCTGGACCAGGTATTTGAGCTCCACATTAAAAAGCACAGCTGAAGCACATTGCAGTGTGGTGCACAGATAACTGGTCCAACATGAATTAAAAACACAAGCTTCTCCTTCACAGCAGGGGAAATTGTGTGTGTCTATAGAGGAGGGGGGAGTGCCACAAACACGGGGCAGAGGGAGGGCAGAAAGTGGGATCACTCCTCACTTGTCAGCTGGAAGAGGAGCACCGCGAGGCAGCACTTGGCCCACAGCTCTGCTGCATCTCGGGAGCGCCCTTCCCCTCATCAGCCCGGAAGTGAAGGAGCTGCTCCAGTCACAAGGAGGAGGAGGATACTTTTCCTAATGGGCGGCACTAGAAATCCTTGGCTAGCAGTGGACAGGGAACTAGATTGTGGCACCCCCTAGTTTGGCATCAGGCCAGGACCGTAAGGCAGCCGCCTGAGCTGCCTTACATTAGCGCTGGCCCTGGGTGCGCAAAGTACAATAAGTTTGCGAAATCACCGATGCGCTGATTTTTTAACGGTTTAGCGCTAGGAAGGTAATCTGTGTGAAATGCGTTACAGTCACTTATCGTGGCGTTAACGCTTACTCACCTGAACGCTACAGTTAGCGTTCACTAGGGAATAGGGCCCTAGATCAGCAAGGAAAGTTTGGAAAAAAGGTGAAGGAAACTATCCTATTTTTTTAAACTGATGCAATAATGGATTTAGCAATACTCCGCTTCTGTAACCTTTAGCTGCTGAAAAGGATACCAGGGGTATATTCACAATCAATAGGATTTGTTATGTGGGTTTAACATCCCAAGGTCCTCACTGGAATTCTAGTACAACTGCTTTTGTGGATATAAACTCAAGGATACTGATAATGAATAACTAAATCTGGATCTGCCACAATAAAAAGCATTATAGTACTAGATTACATAAATAACTCATTGCCCAAATGCCAGTCTCGCGCTGTAAGGAAAAATCATAGCACTCACAGCATGACACTTTCAGGCAGACAAGCAACATGAAATATGATATAGGGAGATCTAGGAGACTTTATCTTTTCCCACTACAAAGCAAGTAATAAAGAAGAATCTGTAGCAGTGGATAGGAATCTACCATGTGTTCTTTAATGGAACTCTGTTACTACAATCACAAACCACATCAAAGTAGTTATTCTTAATTTTTACAGGATATATTTATTGGCCATTATACTAAAATAGTAAATGACAAGGTCAACACTACATTTACAAGCATTACCTTGAATTTCATACACATATTTTTTGGTCTGCATTCAAAGAGCACCGAAATGCTTTCGTTCCCCGCATTTCGGGGAATCAAATTCCCCGACCCTGCGGTGAATTCAGCATTCACCACAGAGTCCCTGAAGTGCAGGGAAAACCCACCAAAAATATCAGATTCGATAAGACGCAGCTAAAACTGCCAAAAAACATCGGATCCGATAAGACGTTGCAAATCTGCTGAACGCATCTGAAAACAGCCGACGATCCGCCGAAGAGAGCGCCGACAAACGGGGTAAAAAAAATAAAATAAGAAAAAAGAGGTTTGTGAAGGTCCTGAGGACGAGCAGCTGCCCTAGTGGCCCGCTCAGGTCTCACAGGGTTTTTGCGCGATTGTGCAATTACAGGGACGAATGCTCCATATGCAAATCAGCCTGCTACACCCAGAAAGGAAGGCCAGTACTGATTGCCAAGGACGTCATCCCTGCACAACAGGTGCAGCAACCCCCGACGATCGTTTCGGCCTTGTTAGACCTTGTCAGGAGGGTATAGCTGACATTCCTCTAGGATCGCGGACCGGCCCCTCAGTGGTTAAAGTGAGGCATAGCTTAAAAGGGGAGAGTCTTGGTTTAACCCGACACCTCCTCCCGATCAGGAGGGAGAGGGATCTGAAAAGACCCCCCCTCCTTTCAGGTGATCTCCCAGCTGCTTGAAAATGACATCATGTCACGTCGGGAGGGGTCCCAAAAGCAGCGTCTGACTTCCAGGAAGTCCGAATGCCGCGGGACCACGGAGGATAGAGGGGAGTATCTGATGGAGCTCCCGCCAAGTGGAAGATGTATGGGGAACGTCCTCCGCATATAGTGGCAGACTTCTAGGATGTTCCCCACACGTCTTCAGCAGTGAAGGGGTTAAACCTGCCGTATGAAACCACCAAACATCAGGACATTTCGCTAACATTTCTCTGCTGTTTGGTGTTCTCTGACTAGACTAACCATTACTTCTCTATGGGATTCTCACTGCTGTCAAGAACACCGTATTTCACTGGCAATTCACCAATATTTGGCGAATTGCCAGCTTTTGAATAGCCGAATGGCCACGAAATTGCACAGCACAGGAAAATTCACTGTTCAGTGCAATGTCGGTGCCAATTCGGCTCTCTTTGAATAACCCCTCTAGTTTAATAAAAGTAGGGAAACCTTGAGGATGTGGGAGTGGGTATTGGTAAAACGTACGTAAATCCCTCCCACTACTTCAAGCTACTGCTTTTCTAGATATGCTACGTAGAACAGATACATTGATTGATTTATGATAATTTGAAAGGGTAACAAGACGATACATAAAAAAGTACATGTATAAGTAAATGAGCAGAAAATTATGTAGGGGGGCGTGGCCACCTGTCGACGGGAGCGGAGGCTCTTTGAGAGAGCTCCGCTCTGCACTCACACTTTACGGGGCAATTGACGACTTAATTTAGCAGATGACACCCCTGAAGATGTTTGGAAGGCTGTCCTGCGGCATTGAGTTGTCCGGGGGCCGTTTCGCTCCCCCCCCCGGTCCAGAGACTTACCCGGGCGCTGTCGGCTGATTTTGGCGCGCGAACGGCGGCCATCTTGCGGCCTGCCGCTCGTGTCCAGATGTCCCATTGCCTCCCTGGATTGTGGCTGGACGCGAAGTCAGAGCTGGTGGGCCCACATCTCCTGGCTGACTGAATGGTGAGAGAGGCGAGGGGATCGATGGATGGGCGGCGAGACGGCTCCCCTAACCCACCCGGAGGAATGGGGGATGCTGTTTCCGGTCTGGATGCCTGCCTGAAACTGCTAGAGGAAGACGATGAGGCCCCGCTGACTCAGGGAGTCTGGCGCCGGATGATGGCGGCGCTTCGAGGTAGCAGAGAGGAGAATCTGACGGTGGCTACGGATGAAGCTGTGTTATCTCCGGGCTACGCGGCACCCGGAATGGTAGCTGTGGAGACAGTTGAGGAGGTTGGTGATACAGAAGGGGTACCGAATTTGGAGCTCTGGCCCCCACAGGCGCCTCTAGACCGGTATGTCACACTGGAGGTGTCGTTCGGCAGGACCCGGGAGCCAGTCACTGCGGATGGCTCAACTGTGGCGACTTCTCCTCTGAGACCTCGACCGTTGGACACGGGATTACACAGGCCTCTGCTCAACAAAGAAGTAGAGATGGGTTATCGGGAGACCTGGTGGCAGAGTGGCCATCCCACCTTCGGAGAAAATTACATGAGTGGCGGCGCTGCGGGTCCTGTATTGTGGAGGGATGAGGCCTATATGTCTGGGGAGACCGAAAAACCTGGAGACGCGAATGACAGTCCCATGGAGGTGGCCCAGGGTGTTACCTGGCGGGATACAGGCTGAGGAGGTCTGCTGCCTTTCTTTTTTCTCCTCCCGGTTCTTGGCCTGGTGTGTGCTGATCTCCCCCACCTAGATGACACCTATTGCTGACTCCCCCCCCCCTTCTTTTGTTTCTATTTTGCGGTCACTTGGAGGACTTGATGATTTTTGAAGCAATTTTTTTTGTTTTTTATTATTGCTAGACGGCTCTTTGCGTTTTGCGCTGTGATATTTTTTGTCCCCCCACCTTTTGATTCACCTGAGACCCCCCCCCCTGCCCCCTTTTTTTTTTCTCTCCTTTCCACGCACACCCTGAACATACTCGGGTCCCACCTTCTCCCTCCCCCCTTTTTCTTTTTGGCGTTTTTGGGCAGCCTCGGAGCGTGCCAATGTGGTGGCCACCATGGCTCTGACCGCCATCCCTGGCCCCCGAGTTCCCTGGCCTGGTGACCTGCACTCTTCCATGGCCTCCTTTTGTCCTCTGGACTCCTGGGAGTGAGCCAGGAAGGTCACATATTAGGCCTTTGCCATACCCAACATTGTTTTGTCTTTTTATTTTTGGGTCCCGCGGTATTACTTGGTGCGTGTCCCTCCTCCTTTTTTTTTATTTTTACAGATGTTCTCTCCCTCCCCGTCCCTAACTGAGGCCTACCTTCGCAAGCATATCTGCATTATTGTTATTTGTCTGTTTCATAGATTTCTAGCTTTTCCAGTTCCCATTACTGATGTAATTCTGCGGTCTTAATCCTGTGTGACTACTGACCCTGTGATGTGTTTTGTGACTGCACTGTCTTTGTTCCTGTTATACTGCTGGCATATCGAAATAAAACATTTTGAATATAAAAAAAAATTCTGTAGCTGATTAATACAACTTGCTTCAGTAAGCGGCCCATGAGCTCATAGGCTAAAGAAAAAAATGGACCTAAGATAAAAGTTTCAAAATAGTGTTTTATAGCGAGCCAGTCTTGTGCCATTTCACTATAATTCAACCAAAAGACTTGTAGCTGCAAGGCACACTTTGGCTGTGACATAGTATCAGGGGATAGATATTGGTATTAGACATGTGCATTCGTTTTAGTACTAAAGCGATTTAGTCCGAATTTTGGGATAATTTAGTTTTAGTATGACTCAAGAGAAACGAAACTGCTCAGTACAAAAAACGAAAGAAACTAAAATAAAATGCACTACATTTTAGTTTCAGTCCTCTTTGTGATATTATATTGATGAGTGAAGGAGACCAGCAATGAAGAGCGCAACATCGCAACATCCGAAGTTCTGCACCCTCCACATGCCAATGCAGGAAGATGTTCTATACAGAGAGGGGCATTAATTAATGCAGGAGGATGTTCTATATATTATACAGAGAGGGGTATTAATTAATGCAGGTGGATGTTGTATACATTATACAGAGAGGGGTATTAATTAATGCAGGAGGATGTTCTAAACATTATACAGAGAGGAGCCTTTTTTTTTTTAGCCTTTAAATCCAGTGGCTGTGAGCGCGGAGATCGGCTCCTTGTTACATTATCTCTCAGTACAATGTATCAGGCTCAGCTGTTACAGTAACTGACTGCTGCTCATCACAGCGCTCAGAGTTTCAGTAAAACAAGAAAATAATATTGTTCTAACCTCTTATATATAAAAATATTATTTACTAGTTTTACTGAAACTCTGAGCGCTGTGATGAGCAGCAGTCAGTTACTGTAACAGCTTTGCCTGACACGGGGCAGTATTGCAATGTTGGTGCTAACTTAACCAGAGCTGTTGTAACTGAAAACCTCCATAGGCTATAATAGCTCTGGGAAGTTTACAACAGCTCTGGTTAAGTTAGCACCAACTATGTAATATGGCCCACATTGTGCTGAGAGTGAGAGATACTGTAACAAGCAGCGATCTCAGCCCTCTGAGGAGCCACTACAATAGTAATTGTATCCACTGGTTTTCGGATGAATGAAATTAGTTTTCATACTAAAGAACTGAAAACGAATTTCTTTAGCAACTAAATAAATTGCATTTTAGTACTAATGCATTAGTTCAAAACGAAATTTTGTGCTGTGCACATGTCTAATTGGTATTAAAGATCGATGTGATATCACAGCTGGTATATGCTCCGATCTTGTGCTAGCTTTGCCATGTTTCCTCTTCCATGCGCGGAGACTAGTTCACAATTGGTCCTTAGGAGTGACATCAATGCCCTGACCTGCCAATCATTGAGCTGGCATTCAATCAGGTGTACTAAGTGAAGGGAGGGTTGTCCTGTAGGGCGGTTCTCTTCTGCTCACAGGTGTCACTCACCCCAGACACATGCCACATGGAAGTTGGTGACAGCATTTTAACAAGCAATTGCTCCTTTTTTATATATGTGTTATTGAAAATGATAACATATATATTGCGTGAGTCCCTGTCAAATGGAGAATTTAAAGGTTATCCAAGAAACCATGTTTATGTTTAGTTTGTACTTTTGAGTGGTTGGCGAGAGATCAGAGTTAACAAGTAATCATGCAGATATGGAATGATGTTGTAAGCAAAAAGAAAGGCATGTGGTCACTGTGGCACCATGTTCTTTGTATTCATGTTAGATCATGCTTTCGCAGAGCCGTCGACATTGAGGTAATTGCTTAAGGGGACAGTCTGGTCACTATGATCATTCAGCATAATTTGAGTGGTCAGTCACCCTCCAAAAAGGGGGTCTCAGAGGGTTAATTGAGCCCTATGAGTGTGGTGATTAGCCCTGCAATGAAGCAGAGACCAGCAAGGGTAGATGTCAGCTTCTTGAGGATCAGGAATCTAAGTTGCAGCCAATGGCTCTCAATGTGCTCCGACTTCAAGAGTCATTGGATTGGCTGGACACTCTCTCAAGCACTCCCATCAGTCACATGACATCAGTGGATTGAGAGGAAGCCGCAGTATGTTACATCTGGGGCAGCACTGAGGAAGCCTGGCACTGGAATAATGGAGAGAGTTTTATAATGTCTAAATGGTTAAAACAGGAAAAGCGGCATGTGGGATGTGGGGGTAAGGAGAGGTTAATGTTTAACCACTCTCTTGTTTTAACCCTAAAGTATCCCTTTAGCAGTACCATGTTGGTAGAGAGAAGATGTACATCAAAGAAGAGTATGAGCACAGGGCTCCATAAGCCAACATGCTGTAAATGTGCATAGTTCATTCAAATATATTAGCTTTTATTTACTCCATTCAGTCCCCTTTAAGTCCTAATGTACCTTGGATGGGCAAGTCCTGGACACTTCAATAAGTCAGAGAGATTGTATGTATATACATACACACTGTATTTATAATATATCACACATTTTCCATAGTACTATATCCCTTCCCTGCTGGAGAGATATCCTGGACACTTTAAAGACATGGATAGACCAACAAATCAGTTAACCTCTTAAGGACTCGACCAAGGGTCTTTGAAGTCGATGCATTTATGACGTAACCGTTACATCATTGGCCCTTAAGGGGTTAAATATGACTAGCAAATATGAGAACTATGTATATTTGTAATCAAACATAACCGAATGACTTGCTATACATCATCAAAAATAGTTGCACATTGGTCCTAGGATGAACTGACATTACTGAATAGAAAAGGAAAATAAAGAAAAACATTAATAAATTCTGTCAGTGTGTGCTTCAGCTCATGAGACACATTACCTGGGCAGGCCAGGTCAGGTCTCAGCATGAAGCCCAGTCCTGATCAATATGAATGATCAGTGATAGGTAAACACCAAGAAAATTCAGAGACTGACAATCACACAGTCGTTTCTTCAATCAGTCTCATTAATAAAAGCTGTGTGGAGCGTATGCGGACGCTTGGGAAACTCCTCTATTGACTACACAAGTGACATGTGAGGAATCCCGGCTATCAGAAACTCCCAAACAAGGCTTTATTTATGGTGTATTGGGCACTGACTACACTGAAAACAACAAATATGGAGTAAAAAAATCTGCTAGCAAAATCCCCTAAAAATAAACGGAAAGAAAGAATACAAAGATAAAAGTAACCACATCGCTATAGGACATTAGGACCACCATCTCTTAATGGCCATTACTGGACTCAATGAAAACATACTAGCAGGAAATGAATTAGGAACCTTCAAGCACTAGTGTTGTATTTGTTTGTGCTGAATGAAACTCCCTGCGGTCATCACAGGACTTATAATGAAAAGCCAGGCTCCTTCTCCCTTTACAAATAGAATAATGAGTAATAGTGCACATATAGCTGGTAGTAAAATATACTACAAAGTCCCTTGGCTCTGAGTATTGCCCTCTTAATCCTGTGCTATGTACGAAAAGCAAAAACATAACGAAGCTATATTTCTAAAATATCAAAACAAATTCATTCTCAAATAAAATGTATAATTTTTTAAACAGTATCATTGAATCCAGGCTTCACAAATCAATTGTCTCTAACAGGACATAATATTTTTTATTTAAAGTGATTTTTATTGACAGGAGTACATCCTAGTATCAGTTCGTATACAGTGCAGTCAACAGCAGTAATGGCAGAACGACAAGCCATACACAGCGAGATCTGTCCAAATGTAATGCAATCTCTCAGTTTTTTGACAACGGAAAGATAAGAAAATGGAAACGGTGTAAGGGAAGGGGGGGGGAGGGAGAAATCTGGGCAACCTATCGTGGAAATATAACATGTCATATGAGCACATGGAAATATCCCCTCCGGCAGGAGGACAAAATTATCATATAGACAAAGTAATAGGACACTGGAGGTCATAAACCGCAGGCTTTATAGATCTTATGAATGTCCTGAATTGCCCACGGATCCCGTTTGGGAGGACGCAAGCCACAAGCGGATATGGTCTTTGAGTCAAAGGAGCGCTACTGATCCAGTAAGTTTATAATTTGTCGCCGTGTCAGGACAGTGGTTGATTTCCAATTTCTGGTGACCAGCAACATTGTTGTAGATGTAGATACAATAATGAACAGCATTTTTAAAAGTGGGCCAGGAAGGTGGATCACTCCTAATAACAAAATTTCCTGCGAATATGGGATTGCGTGAGCCAGCACTTCCGTTGCCAAGGATGAGATCTCCCTCCAAAGCAGAACAATCGCTGGGCAATTCCAAATATGCCCCATCGTTCACCTTGTACAGCATGAGGTACCAACAGTATAACCGTTTCCTTCCTTTGTCTTTCAATCAAGGTAGCCCATAAAGAGGCCCCAGTCACCATCTCTGTGTCTGTAGTATAAGAAGTTTCTAGGTACACTAGGTCGTGTATTCTTCCAAATATATGCCATTAGCAGGGATTGTAAAGTATCCAGCTAGGTCCTGGGTAGTTTCAGTGGAAGTGCGCAAAAAACATAAATTTTTTGGCAGAATCCCCATCTTTACCGCAGCCATCCTGCCCAGCCACGAGACCTCTCGAAGTCTCCACTGGTATAAAAAGGGACTTCACATCCGATAGCCACCGTTCTTAATTAAATTTAAACATGCTCTTAGAATTCCTCTCAATTATAAGCCCAAGATAAAAAAATATAACTGGCTCACCAGACAAAATCATAACAAACTCAAAGGTCACTCTGTGTTTTTAAAATGTTGAACATGTGGTAAGATACCTGGCTACAGGAAACCAATTCCAGCAGCAAAGTTGGGATAGAGGTGCTTCGGTCTGTGAAGGTGAGAAGTATGTTGTCCGCATACAGATTTAGTTCATAGGTCTTAGGGTCAACCAAGACTCCATGAATGGAGTGATTTTGTCGGATGGCTTGTGCCAGGGGCTCAAGGATTAGGACGTAGAAAAGTGGGAAAAGGGGACACCCCTGTCTAGACCCATTAGTAATTACGAATTTGTCTGACAAGAATCCGGAGTTAAGTACCCTGGCAGAGGGGGAGTCGTAAAGAGCTTGTATCGCCGCCAGGAAAGAAGATGGGAACCTGAATTTAAGAAGAGCCTGATGCAGAAATAGCTGGTTGACCATGTCGAAGGCCTTTTCAGCATCTAACGACAGGATCAAACTTGGAGAATCAGATCGACCCATCAATTCCAGTAGGTTGAGCAATTATTTGGTGCCGTCAGGGCCCTGAAGTTTGGAAATGAACCCTACCTGGTCCTGGCCAATGAGAGTAGGGAGAATCCCTTGCAGCCTATTCGCTAAAATTTTGCTGTACAATTTGACATCTACATTTAGGTGAGAACTAGATCGCAGGTTCTGGCAACGATCAGGGGGTCTTCCACGGTTTAGAAAGTGTGGCAATGTGGGCCCTCAGCATATCTACCAGGAAGGAGTCACGGTCCCTAGCCACCTCGTATCTAGCGTGTAAATGGGGAGTTGGGAGCAGAAGGTGGAGTAATAGAGGCCAGACAGACCATCCGGACCCTGTGCCTTCCTCCTTGGCAAATTTTTAATGGCGCCGGAAATGTCCTCAGGAGTAATAGATGAGGACAATTGGACAATTTGTGTTGTCGAGAGGGACTGAAGGTGGACTTTTCCCAGATACTCGTCAGTAGTGGTTAACTGTAGGATGCAGGACCGTTTCACATGTACCTAGGTTATACAGGTTTTTGTAATAATTAGCAAATTTGTTTGCGATTTAAGGGCAGCTATTTTGCATGGTGCACAAGTGGGTTGAAGTTTCCAGGCCAAGAGTCGACCAGGCTTATTTTTGACGGCGTAATAACTAGCATTTAACCTATTCATGCCCCTAAAGTATCCGCCCCCTCCAAGTCTCTGAGCGAACTGAGTGCGGAGTTCACCGACTCCACTATAGTAGGAGACGGAGCCAACCTATTCTGTGCATCTAAATCCTGCAGTTCAGTGAGGATCTCTAATCTATGTGATATATAAATCTTTTGAGTTAAGCCGTCTATTGTCTGCACACTCCACGAACGACAGCCTTATGGGCTTGCCAGATGGTAAGGGGGCAGACGTCAGAGGTCAAATTGACCCTAAAATAATTTGTTACAGCTGCCAGGATAGCTTGTTTCGCTGGTTCATGTTGCAATAGACTGTCCTGAAGGCGCAAGGGTGGTCTAGTAAAATATTGGTAAACATCGCCCAACGTTAATAGAACTGACGAATGATCAGACCAAGTAAAGGGCAAAATAGTACAGCCTACAGTGTGGGGAAGGGCAGTTTCTGACACCAGGAAATAATTGATTCTAGTATACCTGTTATGAACTCTAGATCTGAAAGTAAAATCTCGTTCTGTAGGGTGAAGCAGTCGCCAGGCGTTGTACAAATTATATTGCTGAAACCGTCTCAGGGAAGCACCAGGCAGCGGGTGTGTGTTCGACGCCAAGCGGTCTATACTCATGTCAGATCCCTACATATTATGAAGGTGCCCGACTGGACATCTGTCACCTTCTGCAGTATTTGGGCCAAGAATTGCGATTGGGCCATATTGGGAGCATATACTGATACCAAGGTATAAATTTCAGAGTTAATTGTGCACACTAGTATGATATATCTACCTCTCGAGTCCTTGATAATGCTGAGCCTAAAAGGCCACTCTGTTGTGTATCAGAAAGGAAACCCACGGGGATTTGGTTTTAAACACAGAGTGATATAGCGTTATATACTGGGGACATACTGCTTAGGGTGATCCGAGAGGTGAAAATGCATCTCGTGGAGACACACAACAACAGGTGGTGGCGTCCCAGGCCACAAAGATAAGTCCAGCATATAGCACCCCAGAACAGAAAGGACTCAACTGCATATGTTACACCTCATCAACGGGTGTGTCAATCCACAGCCAGACAGCCAGGGGAGCTTGATCCTTGAGCCTGTGCATCAGAGACCCGAAGTCCCCAATTCCCTAGGGTCTGGCAGCCTCTCTCTGGAGAGGAAATCACCGTTGGCATGCCGTCCCAGTGGACAATCAATTTAGTGGGATATCTCCACCTGTACGCCATTTTTGCTGATTGAAGCACATCTGTAAGGGGTTGAAAGCATCAGAGTCGCTACAGGATAGCTTGTGAAAGGTCAGGATAGACCGACGGGTGCTTGTAATCCGAGCCAAGAGCCTCAGGCTTGCATAGAGCTCGCAGGATGTCGTTGCAAGGCTTAAAATAATGTAGTCGTAAAATGACATTGCAGGTAACTTTTGCTGGAGCTGACGGAGGTTTGGAGATCCGATGGATGTGGTTCAGGAGAAGAGATTCCGGCGCCGTGTCTGACAGTGAATGGGAGAAAAACTCTGACAACTGCTAGTAAGGCCTTGCACAGAGTTCGAAACACCCCTGATTTTCAAGTTGTGCCGGCGTGAGTGGTCTTTTAGGTCTGCTAGGTTGTTCGAGTATCGTTCGATCTGTTCCTACATGTCCTCAACTCTCGCTGCCATGGTGTTGTGGGCCTCCGCCATCTCAGACATCTAGTCTTCCAACCTAGAGGCTCTCTCCCCAATGTCCTGAATATCGTTACGGATGTCAGCCAACACCATATTGAGGCGGGTAGTCAGAGTGGCAGAGAGATCCTTAAGCATCATCTCCATGCAGGAAGAGAACACCTCGAGGTCTGTGCTCGCACCAGGCATACTCGAGAAAGGTGGGACAAAGTCAACGCTATTTTGGTGGTCCGCGCCATCCTTGCGCTTACCATGCCTGGGAGTGAAGAACTCCTGCTTATCTGCCAACTTTTTATGTTTGGCAGCCACCATATTGTGCACAAGTGCTGGGACATCGATCGGGAAATAGTGGTGAGAGTTAGTGGAAAGTTTTACGCTGGTTATCGACGGAGCGGCTCAATCACAAATCCACCATGTTCGGCTGCTAGCCACGTCCCTCGGACTTGAAATTTTTAAATCAATCTTTGCAGCCAGGAAACAATATGGCAGCCATTCCTATCTTGTTGGCTCCCTATTACCAGCTCAGTTGTAGGAAGCCATGATGAAGGGATAACAATTAATGGCAGCAGTGCCCTGCACAGAAGCTTACGGGTATCCTCACTTGGCATCCATAGAATTAAAGAAGAGATCCACAAAATGAGATGTGGCTCAGCTAGAATAGCAGGGGAAGCGTTATCCACAACAGCTGTGTCATTACTACTAACAGCTTAGGTGGAATCAGGCCCTACATGTTTTCATAAGCCAAGCAAATATTGCATTTAGATTTGCATAAAATAATTCAGAAATGTAGAAGCTATAGGTAAATTTATAGGAGCCCATAGCTATCTGGACCCTGCAATTAAAACAGTAAGATAAAACAGATATTCAGAAGTATTTACATTTGATCTATATTCTCAGGGGCTACAGCTTCTGCAGTGAGGTCTTCCAAAACCAGGAAGCGAGCCAAACAATCGTAAGGCTCCTGTTACTTTTAATGGGGTCTGAACCCAAGCCATACCCCTAAAGATTGTTATAAGACCAAAGGACAAGGGACTTTAGGGAGGGTGTCTGAAAAGGAGGCTTGCCAGTCCCCCATACATAGATAAAAGGGGTGGGTCTGACTGTAAAACATTGTAACCACTCAAAAAGAAAACAAACCTGCCCATGAAAAGGGACATGAATGGCAGGTCCACAGGGGATGTGGGTTTGCCACACAGTCTAACTGGGAAACTGGAGCAGATTGCTTTCCATGCTTACAATAGGACAGTTACCAAATTCCGTACGGTCTCTCACTTAGCAGGACAACTGCCCAACGCTGGGATACAACCATAGTTAGATCTACTGTATTTTTCATGTACAGCTCCGAGTGGCAGGTGTCTGCATACTTCACGAAACCTTCGTTTTATAGCAGACCATTCGCAAAAACTAAATGGTGTTCAAATATGCTTTGTTTTTTTATTATTCATAAGAGGCTCAGCCAACTAAACCTCAATATCAGTATAGTATGATGAACTTGTGATCTGGTTTTACATAAAGGGGCTAGAACTGATCCACGGTGAAGGATTGTCTGGATGGATGTAGTCCTGCCAACAGATAAAAATGCCAAAAATTAACTAGTTCTGGTAAAAAAAGTAAATTTGTTCAAATTTCATTAAAAAAAAAAAAAACACTGTACATTCTAGAGTTTTCTTGACTTTCTCCAAACAATTCATCATGTTAAATCAAGCATTTTCTTAACTTGCATCCATTATTTATTGCCTTCGTTTATCAAGTCATTAGCTGATTAGCAAACATGAAAATGATGAGCAGAGGAGCCACAATACAGGTATAGTAAAAAAGGAATCTATGGGGTGTGGCCTGGCTGCAGACCGAGATGGCGGCGTAACTCCCGAGCTCCCGACCCGACTACTGTAAAAATTCGCAGAACTCACAACCCGAGTGGCTATGGTCCGCACATCGAACAGCAGGAAAACCAGGAACTCCTCTGCTACCTCCGGCACTACCCCGACGAGACCTATCGCGGAATTTTTCGACTCCCCGCACTCGCGGCCCAGGACGAAGAGCGCGCCTAAGATGGCGGCCTCCCCGGCACTCTCAGAATCATCCTCCATGGGAGGGCAATCTGCCATACAGCGACTGGAGCTTCTGATAGCCGACCTCCCCACCCGGTCCGAACTACCTACCCGCGCGGACTTCGCTGATATGTTGGCTCAGGTGCAAGCATCGTTTGGGCGGGAGATAGCGGAGGTCCGTGCTGAAGTCTCTACGATCGCTACACGTGTACAACGCCTCGAGGTGGAGGTGAAGGCCCTACCGACAATATCTACGAGCGCGGACCTGATGACGGATCTACGTATCTCGGATCTACACCGCAGAACAGACGATCTAGAAAATAGATCGAGGAGACACAATATAAGGGTGAGAGGGGTGGGAGAGGATGTTCTTGAAATTAAGGCCTTCTTGCTTGGTGCCTTCTCACACATTTTGAGCGGCCCTCCATTACCCAATGCCGCGATTGACAGGGCCCATCGAGCCCTCCGCCCTAGAGCTCCCAACACCTCAGCTCCCCCGAGGGACATAATTTGCCATCTCCCTGACTTTTCATTAAAAGAGGCAATAATGATGGAGGCCAGAATACGCCGACAATGGAAATTTGCGGGTGAGACTTTCGAGATCTTTCAGGACCTCTCCCCTTATACACTGGCAGCGAGGAGAGCGTTGCGCCCTATAACCCGCCAATTCCAAGAAACAAATACCCCCTATCGGTGGGGATTTCCTTTCGCTCTTTCAGCTCGCAAAAACAATTTAACGCACACCACTCATTCTCCATCAGATGTGAGCTCCTTTCTCTCAGCAATGGGATTGCCGGATACTGAGATCTCAGACTGGGAACGCACCCCGCTGCCCCCTCCGGCAATGAGGCCTTTGAACGGGGCTTCCCGCCCACAGCGCTCGCCCAGAGGGAGTCGATATCACGAATCCCGGTCACCACCTACTGCGCAACCGCACTCGCAACATCCAGATTGAGATAGGAACTCTTTTTCTCGGTACTGGGTCCCGGACGCTGAGGAGGCGGACGGGGAACATACTCTACGGTCCCCATGGCACTGGAACCTCTGAACAGGACACCTCGCCCACACCGCTCCCCTAGAGGAACTCGGGTCCTGAAACCCAACATCCACTTGCTGCACCACCGGTAGCATTGAGCCCGGATTGAGTTTTTTTTTTTTTTTTTTTTAAGGGAAAAGAGAGACAAAAACTAACGGGGGGGGGAAAGGGGGAACGAAAAAGGGAAAAAAAGGGGGGGAAAAAGAAGAAAAAAAGAAAAAAGAAGAAAGGGGAACAAAAAGAAGGGAGGGAAGAGAGGAAGAAAAAGGAAAACAAGGGATGGAGAGAGGGGGGGAAAGGGGGGGGGAAAGGAAAGGGAAGGGGGGGGGAAAAAGGGAAAGGGGAAAAACAAAGAGAAAACAAGAGAGGGAAAAAGAAGGGGACACATATTGGTATGTCTCACGAAAGAAGCACAATTTTTTTAATACTCTA
Organism: Leptobrachium leishanense; assembly: GCA_009667805.1. Classification (NCBI taxonomy): domain Eukaryota; kingdom Metazoa; phylum Chordata; class Amphibia; order Anura; family Megophryidae; genus Leptobrachium; species Leptobrachium leishanense. The sequence goes on from CM019064.1 coordinate 262,578,308, forward strand.
ACTAGTCCAGAACTGTTGGTCGTTGGACCATGTCGGGATTAACCTCACTCAATCCTTCTTCTCATCTCTTATATCTACGCTGTCCTCCAACCCTAAACGGCTCTGGTCCACCTTCAACACCCTCCTCCACCCACCTGCACCTCCCCCCTCAGCTGCCTTCAGCGCTCAAGACCTGGCAGACTACTTCCTCAGTAAAACTCTAACTATCAGAAGCAACATCCCAACACAAGATAGTTATCTGCCACCTCCACTCCCACAGGTCCCCTCTGCCACCCTCTGCCGCTTCCTCCCAACCACTGAGGAGGAAGTCAATTCCTTATTGTCCTCCTCACATCTCACCACGTGCCCGCTCGACCCCATTCCCTCACATCTAATTCCTCCCCTCTCCTCCTCCCTCACCCCTGCTCTCACACACATCTTCAACCTATCTCTCTCCACTGGCTCCTTTCCATCCGCCTTCAAACACGCGCTAGTTACCCCTTTACTAAAGAAACCATCCCTAGACACCAACTCTCCATCCAACTACCGCCCTGTATCCCTGCTTCCCTTCACATCAAAGCTCTTAGAAAAACTAGTCTTCAACAGCCTCTCCCTCTTCCTGTCCTCCAATTCCCTACTTGACCCCCTGCAATCTGGCTTCCGTCCGCTACACTCAACTGAAACTGCCCTCACCAAAGTCACCAACGACCTCCTAACTGCTAAAAAACACGGCCACTATTCTATTCTCATCCTGCTTGACCTCTCGGCTGCTTTTGACACTGTTGACCACCCCCTCCTTCTACAGACCCTCAACTCTCTGGGTCTCGGTGACACTGCACTTGCTTGGGTTGACTCCTATTTATCCAACAGGTCCTTCTGTGTGTCCTTTGCTGGTAACTCCTCCTCTTCATTGCCTCTATCTGTTGGTGTACCTCAAGGCTCTGTCCTTGGTCCTCTGCTCTTTTCCATCTACACCTCCTCCCTGGGCAAAATCATCAACAGCTTTGGCTTTAATTACCACCTCTACGCTGATGACACTCAGATCTACCTCTCTACCCCTGATCTCTCTCCCCCTGTCCTTTCAAAAGTCAGTGACTGTTTATCTGGCATCTCCTCCTGGATGGCCTCCCACCACCTAAAGATCAACATGTCAAAGACTGAGCTCCTACTTATTCCTCCCTCTAATGCCTCCCCACCTCCTGACTTCTCTATCACGGTGGAGGGTATCACCATCTCCCCATCAAACCAAGTTCGCTGTCTTGGAGTTACACTGGACTCTGCTCTTTCCTTCATCCCCCACATCAAGTCTCTTTCCTCCTCCTGCCGATACCAACTGCGTAATATTTCCAGAATTCGGCCATTTCTTACCGCTGTCACCACAAAACAACTCATACACGCCCTGGTAATCTCCCGACTCGACTATTGCAATAATCTCTTATCTGGCCTCCCTCTGTCCCGCCTCTCCCCCCTACAATCCATCCTGAACGCCTCCGCCAGGCTAATTCACCTCACCCGCCGCTCTGTCTCTGCCGCTCCCCTCTGCGAGTCCCTTCACTGGCTCCCCATCCACTGCAAAATTAAGTTCAAAATCCTTATCCTTACCTACAAAACCCTCACTAACTCAGCGCCCCACTACCTGTCCTCACTAATCACCAAATACACCCCAGCCTGCTCCCTAAGGTCAAACAGTGACCTGCGCCTAGCTTCTCCCCGCATCACCTCTTCCCATGATAGACTGCAGGATTTCTCACGCGCAGCCCCCCACTCTCTGGAACGCTCTCCCTCGTGCTGTCAGACTTTCCCCTAACTTCTCTTCGTTCAAACGCTCCCTGAAAACATTCCTATTTAGGGAAGCCTACCACCCAACTCACTGACGCAACCATCAATCACTCTCACCTTACAGTCCTCTCCTCCTGTTTCCAACCCCAACCCTCCTAGATTGTGAGTTCCTACGGGAATAGGGCCCTCATCTCCTCCTGTACTGTTTGTCAAATGTTGTTCAATGTATTGTAACCCTGTCTGTACTGTGCTTATTGTACAGCGCTGCGGAATATGCTGGCGCTTTATAAATAAATAATAATAATAATAATAATAACTTGAAATAACTGGGGCTGATTCCTATATTGGATGACAGAATACCGATTTCCAAATGCGCTTGATGGACTGCGCCCGCAGCCTTATAGGCCCCCGCTCCCGTTGACACAGATGACCTGAACTCTGGCTGCGATTGGGTTCGAACACTACAACGAGCGGAGTTACCTCGTGCCTCTACCTGCCCGGGTTTTGTTTTCTCTTTTTTTTTTTTTTTTTTTTTTACACACCTACAGTATTATATGTTTGGTTCTTTCACTTGGTTGTGGTTAGGCTCACATAGTGTTCCTGATATTACAATCGTCATATAATGTAGCTGCAGGATATGTTATTGTTCTTACATAATGCACCAGTTTAAAATGTTATTTTTATCTTACGATTCGTTTCTTATGCTAACCTGTTACTTTAAACCGAGTCCAGTTTAGTTTAGACCGTAGCACACTCGCATTTTTGAACATCGGTAGTTGGGGGTGGGAAGTTTTTTGGTTGTGCTGCACATTAATACTATACAGGTATTGAAATATTTTCTCTTGTAGTGCTTAATCGATTTCGAGCCTTGCCGCCTACGCCCCGTGAGGCATAGTGCGACTCTTCTCCCCCTTGTTTGTGGACTCTCCCACTTAGCCCTTGCACTGGGCGGTGGTGAGTATCATCACAGTAAGCGCACTTTAAGCCTCCTTTTTAAGTACAAGTTCGTTCCTCACACCTTTCTTGGTGCCTCCTATTCTTAATGTTCTAAGCCACTTCAGTAACCTCTTACACACCTTCTCTTTCTCTTCTACTTTTTATTTCAATCTTTGCTTATTCTACCCTCTTTTTTATTTTAAATTCTTTATTTAGAGAATTATACATAACAAGAAATTCACGAAATCAAACGTAGAAAAAGACAGCCGTCTAGGGCTGGCCAAACTAACTACGGTCAGCCAGTCAGATAATTTAAGATGCAAGTAGTAACAAGTCAATAAGGGAATAATAAAAACAAAAAGCAAGAAGTCCCAACCTCAGTGAAGGAAGAAAACACAAAAGAAACACATAAGCATGTAGGACTATCAACGTAAATGCCATAAATTGTCCTGATAAATTATACTCAGAGCTTATCTATAGACCAGTGACACGTAAACAGAGAAGAAAAAAGCTGGGGGGGGTAAACAATATCGCTCAGGTCTCAGTCTGGCTGAAGTTCCGGAGGGTCCGGCGAGATGCCCGCTGCTTCAAGGTCGGACCAGGCGGTTTCAGGATCAGTGATGGTGTAGGGGACATTATTATGTGTCACCACCAATGCTCCCGCCAAGCCCCACCGATAACGGATCCCCCTCCGACGAAGAACCGCAGTCACAGGACGGAACCGCCTGCGAGCAAGCAGAGTCTGGAATGGAAGGTCGTGATACAAAGCCAACGTGGAGCCCTCAAATTTCACTGGATCTCTTGCGCCAGGAGCAGACATAAGCTTGACCTTAAATGCTACGTCACGAAAGGCCACCACGACATCACGGGATGTCCCCTTCGAAAGCGCCGCAGGTTTCCGAACCCTGAATACCGATCCAATCACATCTGGCTTGTCAGGAGGGAGTCCCGCCATCCGAAGGGCCAAACGAGACACATAAGCTGGGAGTTCATCCGACGACACAGAGTCCGGGATGCCTCTGACCCTGACGTTACGACGGCGGTGTCTTGTTTCCAGCATCTCCACAGAGCGGGACAAAAGCTCGACCTGGGATCTTAGACCAGCGACCTGTCCCAACAGGTGAGTATGTTCCGATAGCACTGTAGAGGTCGTCGCCTGCACTGCTGTCACCTGCGCACGGATTGTTGCCACCTCCTCCCGAATCGCCGCCACTTCAGGTTTCCACACCCCCGGATCTCCCGGAGTTCGTCCAGGATCCTCCGAAGGTCTCTTTTCGTAAGAGGAAGATCATCATCCTCCTCCTGCCGACTTTCCTCAGGCTGTGTCATACGGGTTTCGAGTGAGGTCGCTCTCGTTTGTTGCGGTTGGGCACCCGGTCTCAAAACGTCCTGTCGTAATGAAGCCACACTACTGCTGGCTGAAAGCTGGTGTTCCTCAGCCAAATCCCAGTCAGAGAGTCTACCCTCTTTTTTACCCGCTGCATCTCTCCCACTCCCCCTCACCCATTTGTGATCCCTCCCGTCTATTTCTCCTATTGTTCCAGTGTTCCCGACTTACCTCCTTCTTACCAGCGACTCCTTTAAATTTTATACAGGCAAATAACAGAACATGTCACGTCACGAACCTCCATATGTGGCCCGCACACTACAGCTGACTAGCATAAATGCACGTGGCTTAAATATCCCAGAAAAAAGATCCCGACTTTTACGAGACATAAGGTCTTCTAGGACGTCCGTCGCCTTCCTCCAAGAGACGCATTTTAGGAACGGCTCTGCCCCCACGTTTGGAAACGCTGACTTTCCTACAGGTTTCTTTAGCAATTACACTGTGAGTAAATCACGTGGAGTAGCAATCTTATTTTCTAAAGATATACCCTTTGTGGTAGATGCGACAGAAACAGATGAGGGAGGAAGATACCTCTTTGTTAGGGGATCTATTCTAGACACAGTTTACACTTTTGTATCAATATACTTGCCAAATAAGAAACAACATACGTGCTTGACAAGAATACTCCGATCCTTGGACTTGTTTGAGAAGGGTATCACTATCATGGCCGGTGACTTTAACGTGGTCATAGACCCCCGACTTGACTCCTCCGCCGGCACATCGACTACGCCCCCACACGTGTTACGTGGAGTGCGACGCACGTTACAGGAACATAGATTTGTGGATGTATGGCGGACTCTACACCCCACGGAACGTGATTATTCTTTCTTTTCTGCCGCCCACACGGTACATACACGCATCGATTATTTTTTCATGCACTATCAAGATCTAGGTCTGCCTACGTCGGTGGACATTAGGGCTACTACGTGGTCCGATCACGCCCCTCTTTCGCTCACCTTACGGTCACCTCTTTTCGCTCCTCGGGAAAAAAATTGGCGCCTTAATATCTCCATTTTAGACGACCCATTAATCATGGCGGAATTGAAGACTATGTTGACCAACTTTTTCACAGAAAACCTGACCCTTGATACCCCCATGCCAGTGATTTGGGAGGCTCATAAAGCAGTCGTCCGGGGGTTCTTTATCAGTAAGGGCACGGCCCGTAAGAAACTTCGCGAAGAGGAAATTCGCACACTCACAACGACCATCCGAGATCTCGAGGTAGAACATATTTCCACCAACGACCCGATGATCTACCAAAACCTACTACAAGCCCGAAGTTCTCTGAATAAAATGCTGAATGACTCAATCCGCTTCCAGGCCTTGCGGACACGTTCATTTTTTGCATTAAACGAGAATAAACCAGGTCGTTTATTAGCGAGGATATTGCGCACTAGACTCATAGCCTCTTACATTCCGAAGATACGTATGCCGACTGGTCTGCTCACCACTGACCCGAGAGATATCTCGGCGACCTTTCTGGAATATTTCCGATCCTTATATAACATTGAGTCGACGGGCACATGGACATCCTCGCCGGAACAACTGCAGACTTATTTAACCCGGACGATTACTCGCTCTCTTAGGCCTACAGACCGGGAGACTTTAAATGCTGCAATTACTTCTGACGAATTGCTAACCGCTCTAAAAACAACGAAAAATGGGAAGAGTCCGGGTCCTGATGGACTTCCAATTGAATATTACAAGATGTGCACAACGGAATTACTTCCAGCCCTTCTTAATCTTTTCAACGCAATACGAGATGGAGTACCCCTCCATCCACACTCGCTGATGGCAACAATCTCTCTGATTCCAAAGCCTGAGAAAGACCACACGTGTTGCGAAAATTTTCCGCCGATATCGTTATTAAATAATGATATGAAATTGCTGGCTCGCATACTGGCTAACCGCCTGAAACGATTTCTGCCACAGCTCGTGGACTCTGATCAAGTAGGATTCATACCTGGACGTGAAGCCAGGGATGCAACTACCAGGATACTGAATGCCTTAGCACTCTCCAAGCAGTCAAGGTCCCCACTTTTGTTGCTGTCAGCTGACGCCGAAAAGGCATTCGACAGAGTGCGTTGGCCTTTTTTGTTCAAGGCCATGCAACATTTTGGTATTGGAGAGAAATATTTGAGTTGGGTTCAGGCTTTGTACTCAGCACCATCCGCAAGGGTCCGTGTTAATGGTGCTCTCACACAACCATTTTCAATTTTAAACGGCACGCGTCAAGGATGCCCGCTCTCACCTCTGCTTTTCGCACTCAGTTTAGAACCGCTCTTATCCGCTATCAGGCACAACCCACTCATTAAGGGGGTCAGGGGAGCAAGACTGGAACATAAGGTCTCAGCTTACGCTGATGACCTTATGTTTCTCATGCCCGACCCGATCGGAACGTTACCGGAAGTTCTCCAAGAATTGCAAACATTTGGTGCACTTACAGGCTTTAAAATCAATGATGCAAAGTCGGAACTTTTGGCAGTCTCATTACCAATGACCTGGCGTACAAGACTGAAGGAACAGTACCCATTTCGTTGGGATCAGTCTAACATCAGATTACTCAAAACTTTTTACTCTTAACTATATGACGTTGCTAGACAAGTTTAGAAGGGATACCGCACAATGGACCTCTAAGTACTTGTCCTGGTCGGGCAGAATTGGGGTACTTAAGATGAATTTTTTACCGAGACTATTATATTTGTTTCAAGCGCTTCCGATCCTATTACCTAGATCGTACCACCAATTGATCCGCTCCCTCTTCTCAAACTTTATTTGGCCTCGAGGCCGCCCACGGATTAAATATGCTACACTCTGCAAGCCGAAGCTAAAGGGAGGTCTCGCTGTTCCCGACACTTTCCTTTACTATACGGCGGCACATATGAACAGAATTGTGGACTGGATGGCAGAATCCCCTAACCAGAAATGGCTTGATCTGGAGGAATTCTTGGCCGAACGACCACCCAGGCTACTTCCTTGGCTTTCTTGGATAGCAGTTAAGAACCTCACGCTTTCGGCCTCCCCCCTTGGACATACACTTCATCTCTGGCATAAATACAAAACGAAATTTGCACTGACAACGTACCCTTCTCCGTTGCTTCCAATCGTTCACAACCCTGATTTACCAATTGCTATCTTACCATCCCTAATGGAGCGTTTTACAGATTCATCAGACCTCCGTGCCTATCATTTGCTGTGCGATGGAAATTTTGTACCACTTGACCCACCGGAACACCCGGTTCCAACTTTTAATGTTAGCTTTAACTATCACCAAATTAAATCGTTCCTGAAGAAGTTACCGGGTAATGCCTCACTGAACAGACAACTCACCTCGTTTGAATCACTATGCCAAAAGGCACTGCCGCTAGCGCACGGCATTTCCACAATCTATTGCATGCTACAAGCAGTTGGAGAGGAACCTCCGGACTTTATGGCCCGATGGGAACGTACCCTTAACACCCCAATTCCCGATGAAACCTGGACCAAAACACTCAGTTTGACACACCATGGCTCGCCGGTGGCGAGATTGCAGGAAGCCTCGTACAAGTTGCTGGCTTTCTGGTATCGGACACCGGCTTTGGTAGCCAACTTTGAAGCATCCCATTCACCGAATTGCTGGAGGTGCCTTACGGCAATTGGCACCTACATCCATATTTGGTGGGAGTGTCCTTATCTGGAACCATATTGGAGAAGGGTACAAGATTTAGTGTCCCAAACTACAGATGTGAACCTTGACTTCACACCACAAGCCTTTCTCTTACTTATATTACCCTTCTCAGTGAAATCGATGAAGAAATCTGTTTTACTGCGCATTCTTCTGGTTGCACGCTCTTTGATCCCCCTTTACTGGAAAACGGCAAATATACCGACGATGAAAATGCTGACAGACAAACTGGAGATATTACGCTCCAACGAGGAACTTGCACTTCCGCCAGCAGCAGCTGCACAAAACTTTACTGATGTATGGTTCCATTGGACGGCATATTGCTCCACAGCCAGATTCCGAGAGATCCTGGCAGCGGAGGTGACTTGAGGAGGAGAGGCTAGGATGACTTGCTCAACGGAGGAGGGTGGCGGACGGACTTTTTAGTTCTGAATTGACTAGCAGCATTCGCTCTCAAAACTCATACCCCCCCTTATTAGGTTATACCTCTTTGCATTGTCCATCCTCCCAGCAGGTCAGTTGTGTTACCCACCCACTCTCCCACCCCCCACCCCCCCATCAATACCACTGTTCTCCCTTATCCTTTATCTATTGAGGTTTTCTTTCTTCTCTATCCTATTCTCATTCCCTTTCCTCTTCTGCTTCTGATGAATCCTTGAGTTATAGGTTCTCTTACCGTGTTCTGGAGGTTTTCTGCAGAACACACACCGGCTCACATCATGCCATAACCCCCTTTACTTCAGGCCAATCTATTCCGCACTACTCTAGAAATAGAGTAACTTTTATATGTTTTCACATAAGTATGATGGCTTTGTTCATAATTGGTATTGGCTTGTACATGGGTTCGCCGGGTTTGATAGACATGAATCGTATGATTGGCGGAACGCCAAATATGTAATTGTATGGGCACTCAAACCTATATTCGACATGTCGGATGCTTAAAATCTGCTTGTATATTTCGCATTTGAAAACCAATAAACCTTGTATTTAAAAAAAAAAAAAGGAATCTATTATGAAATGAATACTAATTTAACTCCATTTAAAGTTTAGAATTAAAAAATATATTTATGTACCCAAACAGGTTTACTTGGTTGAACAAGGTTAGTCACTAATCACTGTTTTTGCAGTGATGATAAACTTCCATCATGACTTCCCAAAGGGAACGTCAAACAGCACCAGGAGAAACTTCAATGAATCTTCTCCAAATGAAACAAACGTGGTATAGCGCACCCCCTATAAGGTACTGCTATTTACCATGTGTGTGCTTGCATTTTATTCTATATTTGTGTGGTGTATTTGGGGACCACAGGCTGTGGATGCAAGCAAGTGAGGGACCAGATGGATTTTCAAGGGTAAAGCTCTATATCTGTTTTGCATGATAAGTCAACGCATCTTCTCCACTGTTCAAAATTTCCCTTTTTGGAAATGCTGAAGTTTATATTCATTACAAAAACCATTGATCGTAGCCATTGTCGCAACAACGGTAATGTCACATCCCACGCTGATACCCGGTGCCCGGCATCGTCCTGCTCGCTGGCCATGCACCGAGTGAAGAACACAAAGCCTGCAATCTCGTGAGACACCAGGGGGCAGGGCGCAGCTTGATGATGTTTCGTCCGTCAGGTTTAAACCCCAGCGTCTCATTTACTCCTGTGCCCTGACGTGGTATTCACTTCCCTTAGTGCTCTGTGTACTGACCTGGCATTCTCAGACGAACCCGCTCTGTGTACTGACCTGGCTTTTTCTGACAAACCCGCTCTGTGTACTGACCTGGCTTTCTCTGACAAACCCGCTCTGTGTACTTGACCTGGCTTTCTCTGACAAACCTGCTCTGTGTACTGACCTGGCTTTCTCTGACAAACCCGCTCTGTGTACTGACCTGGCTTTCTCTGACAAACCCGCTCTGTGTACTGACCTGGCTTTCTCTGACAAACCCGCTCTGTGTACTGACCTGACTTTCTCTGACAAACCCGCTCTGTGTTCTGACCTGGCATTCTCTGTTGAACCCACTTTGTGTACTGACCTGGCATTCTCTGACAAACCTGCTTTGTGTACTGACCTGGCATTCTCTGACGAAACCGCTTTGTGTACTGACCTGGCATTCTCAGAGGAACACGCTGTGTGTACTGACCTGGCATTCTCTGACGAACCCGCTTTGTGTTCTGACCTGGCATTCTCTGACGAACCCGCTTTGTGTACTGACCTGGCATTGGCTGACGAACCCACTCTGTGTACTGACCTGGCATTCTTTGACAAACCCGCTTTGTGTACTGACCTGGCATTCTTTGACAAACCCGCTTTGTGTACTGACCTGGCATTCTTTGACAAACCCGCTTTGTGTACTGACCTGGCATTCTCTGACGAACCCGCTGTGTGTGTACTGACCTAGCATTAACTGACTACCCTGCTCTGTGTTACGACTTGGCAAGTACTAGTGACCCTGCTCTGGGTATCGATATTGGCACACATCTTGCTAGTACTACGACCCCTGTTCCTTCAACCAAGTTTGTTCTTATATTCTGGTATATCTGTTCACCCTTGCTGGTTACGTGTCACTTGGTTCCCTGTAGATAGTTGTACCGACCACCTAAGGATCGGAGGGGTAGATAGTATACAGCAGTGTTTCCCAAACCTTTCCTCTGGACCCTTGACCAGGCCAGATTTTGCAGGTCACCTTGGGGAAATGCAGACTGAATCCTGCAATCACTGAGCAGCAAATCATATCACCTGTGCTGTGCTTCAGATATATGGAAAACCTGGCCTGTTTAGGGGGTCCTGAGGACAGGTTTGGGAAACACTGGTGTACAGGGACCAGTATCATAGACCAAGGGGGGATCCGGGGGAGATAAACTATGGTAGTTAGTGAACGACCCTGCAAGTACAGGAACAGGACAAGAGACAACTTCACATGTTATCCTAAAGTGCTCATCATCAATATTATATAGCTACATGCCACAGCAGAGTCGACAAAACAGGAACGATTGATACCAAATGATGCTAGCCCTGAATTATGATGTTATTCAAACTGACCTGTAATATGACATACTAATCCAAGGTAAATCCTATTGCATTGCCTTGTGTATTATCACTATATACAAATGTTACACCTGGCCAGAGAAAGAGTTATCAGTGTCTGGCCATATTTTCTGCCCTGTGCACTGCACGACAGGGCGTATTGACTTCCCATTTAGTGCTAATAGCTCGGAATGAGCACGTAAACAAATAAACATGTTTAAAGCCTCAGGATACACAATGAAATGCTTGGGAAGGACAATTTATAGCTAAAACGGACTTTGTGTTTTTATGGCAAGTTCCCATCCTAAAACTACTTAACAATAATTTGTGTGGCTTTATGTCGCAGGGGTACTTCCCTTGGTGGATTTGTGTCCTTGCTGCAGTTATATGTTTGGCTACAATTATACGTATTTACACATGATTAGCTGCTTCCTTTCAGCTAAAGCCCAAGTGCATAAGAAGGCTGCCATGCTGAAGGTCAAAAGAGAAGAAAGGCCTTGGGAAGGATCTCGTAGGCTTTATCTGTGCTTGTAAGAAATATTAAAGTATTAGCTGCCATTAGAGCGTTCGCCTAAAGCTCGTGTCGGTGTTACAAGTGTCCTGAATCAAATTTCAGAAAATACTTTGCAAAAAGCAGTACATATAGGATTTTGACATCAGGGATTGAAAAGAGACACTTTGTTTGTCATACAATTATTCAAACACATCGGATGAGCTATTCTTTTGACCAAAACGTTGATCTTTTGAATTATTGCTGCATATGGAAAATAAAATGATCCCTTGACTTTGCAGGAGGATTGGAAGACCAATTTAAATTGTAATTTTCAACCCCAGAAGATCTAGAAATAATTGTCCAGTCTCCCCGACCCCAATACATCATCCGTGATGCAACAATGTGGAACTCCTCTCCTGAGAAAATGACTGGAGGCTCTGCCAGCTGACCCAACAGAGGGGCATAATCAGCATTTTCATGGCAGCATGACCATGGCATTAAACTTCTATTTTCAAATCTCACCCATATGATGACTAGAAATGACTAGAGCTGGGTATTTGTTTATTCAATAGGACAAATAGCCAGATCCATCCAACAGCAGAAGATTTTTTTTCACTTTATGCAAACTGAAGCAGTGACTTACTGGGGACTCTAGTGACCACCAGACCCAAATGGGCACCACCAAACTGAAAACCACTAAACCACCACTGCCAGTTTCAGCCTCACCATCTCTTATCTCAGGGCTTGACAAAGCCAGGAGCCTGATAGCCACTGGCTCCTACAATTTTACTCCTGGCTCCTAAATTTCCAGTTTATTTTACACCAATGTAAAAGCAGTCTTTGGCATCTAAAAACATCTAGTTGGCTTCAGTATTTTCTTCCTGGCTCCTACATTTAATGCAGATATATCCGGCCCTGGTGTATGTATTTATATAGGAGGTGTGTGTGTGTCTCTCTGCGGGGAGTAAATAGGGTGTCCAATGATAACAGTGCAAAGAAAATAAGTAAATAAATAATACAATATCACAATGTACAGATGTTAATAACAAAATAATATATATATATCTGAGTGGCCAAACTGATACTGGAAGAAACGGTCTACACTTCTAGGCTCAAAAAAGTAGCCAAAAGACTACATGCACAAAAAATACCTAACAGCAAAAAGCACCAGGTAACAAAGTGATAAATAAATAGAAGCAGCTAAAGTCATAATTTGGGTCAATATAAACCAACTTCCAGATGCGGAGTCAAGGTTCCCAACGTTTCAGCAAGGATTCGCCTTTACTAAGGTATGCCGAAACGTTGACTCCTAATTTTTGTAGCTGGCTCCTAGATTCAAAGCAAATTTGTCAAGCCCGGTCTTATCTCCCAGGTAAATTGATCTTTGTCACGTGTGCTTCCCTGCATGAGCAAAAACAGAGCTCCTTGGATATGTTTTCCATTGAAGACACCCTCAACCACAATGAGTGAAATTCAGCAATGGACAGGAGCTGAGCGCCATAGAAAGCAACTTACTTTCAATTTCCTAAGAAAAATGAGCAGTAAAGGAACAATGACTAGGATTATGCTTCTTATTATGGTGTTGTGCACTTGCCAGTTGCCACTTCTTTGGGAGTCGGTGCTTAGTCACCACTGAAACCACTCTGACTACTATGATATGTGCAATTTTAAAGGACCCTCTCTGTTAGATCATGCGGTCTACAGGAGACACTGTGCCAAGACTACACAAATAGATCAGGGCACAACAAGGTCAAAGGAACACAGTGACAATTGTAATCATTTAATGCAATAACTGGCTCAGTTCCACAGGGTACCAGAATGTGATGATGACATTAAATAGCTTTGGACTTATAAGTGGTTAGTAACTTGGTTTATTAACCAATTATATGTGGAACAAGAAGCATAGACTAATACTATTGACACAAATGCACGTGTTAATTTCAAGTAGGGTGAATGCCACCTTTTCTTGACATCAGCTATTTGCGCAGTGTGCAATACCACAAACCACAACAACCAAGACTATATTAAAGGGACACACTGCTCACTCGGCAGACGGGATTTTGAATATCCTGCCTGCAGGGGACCAACTCTGGGACTGACTGTACCAGCTCAGGGATTGGTTATGGCAGATATCAGCCTCTCTATGACCACTCCTCACAGCAGTGAAAGTTCTAGGAGACGGCAGCTGAGGATTGGTGCTGCATGCATGAAAATATGCATGATCTGTGTGATACATAATTTGTGGAGCCAATGCCGAGGGAGAAAAGGGGGCCATTTTCCACAAATCCAAAAAATTGATATATATAAAAAAAAAATAACTGGACAGATGTGATCAGAAGCTTCTCCCCAATTATTTAAGTGGAAAAGGGGAGTGGGGTGAATTTTTAATAGTACCATGCATATAGGATACATGCTTAAAACACACTCCTGCAAAAGTCAGGCAACATTATACAGCTGATTATCATGGTTTTAACAAAACATCCTGATAGTGTTTATGTAGCCGGTGTAGAAAATTAATATAAGTAGGATAATACAAGGCCATTGTTTAGTCATCCTATTTCAGCAGGACGCGTACCTTGTGACACACAATTACCATAATCATGTATCAGTCTTTGACTCGGTGTTCACAGTGAAGCCGCCAGTCAACTCCAACAATGTGAGTGCAGCCTCACCATGCCATCTGCTCTACCATGTACCATAAAGTCACATAATTAGTATTATTATTATATAATTGTGTGTTAGTTCCCATGTTATTCCATGGTTCTGTGAAAATATGTATTAAAAATCATAGGATTATAGAACCTGGGTTCTAGGTCTTTGAAAGCAACACATACAAGTCTCTGAATTTCCAGCAAGAGAAAAAGCATATAATGCATTCTGACCAGGAGATAATTAATGGATTGTTAGACTTGATATGTGTTTTGCATTTTACTATGTTAGAGTAACAGCTCAAACATTCTCATACCATTAGCAAACAAAACACTGAATATTTTAACATTCGGATTGTTTTGGATTAAGCATCTATGAAACATAAGATAGCAAAGAATGTTTTTGGTGATCCTCCACACCTTGGAAAAATGATATTCTATTTACTGTCAAATGGAAACAATAAGGGCTACATTACATTCTTAAGGCAAAAGTCCTCGCGCAAAGTGAAAATCTATGCGCCAAGCGTTAAAGTTTTGCGCGCGCAAATCACTGTTGGAATTACAATCCTCACGCGTTCTTTCATCCACCGATCAATTGCGCGTGCAAACAGGATGCGCCCAAATGCACGCGCAGTACTGTCTTGAGCAAAAAACTTTGCGCACGCAGTCTTTTTTTAAGATTCAGCCAATCAGAATTAAGAACCACACCTGTCTCAGATTAACAAATTGCGTCTGCCTCTGTCAATCAGAGCCTATATGCTGCAGCAATAATACATGCGCACACAACTTCATCCATTGTATTGGTTTGGTAGGATTTGAATGGGCCACTGTGCTTTGGTGCAATCCTTTTTATGGGCTTGGATATTTGGGGTTAGCCAGGTTGTTAAAATTTGCCATTAGCACCAGCTTTTAGGAGTTTCTAAAATTATGAGCGCAAGGCCATGCGGTAATTACCGCAAAATAGATTGTAATACCATCCGCGTACCAGCGCACATTCGCGCTCACAATGTTAAGTATAGGACGCGCAAAGTACAGTAAACTCGCGCAGGTCCACCCGCAGTAGGCGATTGTGCGCGATTGTTGCGCTGACTATGTTATACGGGATTCGGCAAAAATAATTTTACCCCACGCGTTAATGATTATTTGCGCCGGCGCAAACGTTTGCGTGAAGATTGTAATTTAGCCCTAAATATCTTATTTTATCACATCCTTGCAACTGCCACTGGACTACAATTCTCATGATCAGCAGCAGTCAGCTGACTTGATTCAATCCATTCACGAATGTTCTAGAGGATATAGTAAATATCACATGCTTTGCATTTAGAAGTTGAGTAGAATAAAAATATAGCAAGGCACAAGGCCAATGTAGCAACAATGGAACAGCTAGGTCTATTGAAGGCACATCATGGATACAATGGATCTACTGCAAATTAGCACTTTTTTTTTTTACAGCATCACTTATTTGTATCACATGAAGCATGAACTAGAGTACAGGATCAGCAGCTTTCTTTTACCCGCCATGAGGATGTGCAACACATAGCATAAGGAATTTAACGCTTTAAGATTGCATTCCATTTGGAATGTTACAGTGGCCAATGTAATAAAGAGTTCTGTCAACCCTGATATGATGCTTCTAAGTAGGGCACATCAACATAAATGACCTACAAATAGAAAGCAGTTACAGGAACGTATTTAATAATAAACGAATACCGAATAACAAAACAGCAGAAAAAAAAAAGAGAGATTATTCCAAATCTCAAGGTCTTATTTCACGAAACGGCAATGTTAGAACTATTAACAAACTGACTGCATAATTCCGGCGAGGTTAGAACGAAAAAAATTAAAAAAAACTTCTGACATTGCAGAACTGGAGATTACATTTCTCTTAAGATCTGAAATCATCACAACTCTCTGTTTTGTGAGCAGTTTAGTGAGCAGACCCTCAGTGCATCAGCAATTAAGATATCCAAAAATAGAAAGCCTCAGTGTTCAGGTGCTGGATAATTCAGATTGGACACAGTAACCCTTGCATGCCCGATGGATAAGCAACATATTACGAGGTTATGAGTGGTATACACGTCACCAAGGATATGAATGGGTAATGGGGTGGGAGAGGGGTCATGTGTGCCCGCTTTTGTTTTCAAAGGGTGACATGGGTGAAGGCTAACATTAAGCACTATAGTCGAGGTGGCTCTTGCATTTAGAAGCAATCACTTTTATAACACTTATTAATACTAATCTCTAACAGCAGCAAGAACATTCACTGAAGAACACCAAGCAAACCCTACTAGAAGTACCCAGGAGATTGTATATACATGGTCACACTCCATGCCATGGGTCAGCAACCTTGGCCATCCAGATGTTTAGGAAATACATCTCCCAGGAAGCTCAACCAACCTAATGAGCGGCCGAGACTCATGGGAGATGTAGTTCCTAAATATCTGGAGTGCCAAGGTTGTTGATCCCTGCTCTCTGCTGCCCACTAACCTGATGGCGAAAATGTTGATTGTGACTGACACACAATTATTACAAATTCGGAGAAATAAACCTTAATCGAACCTCTCCACATGACATTAACTTTTCCAATCACCACATACAACCAGTGACCTGGATGACCTTGACATGCAATATTCTAGTTCAGTGATGGATAGCTATGGTACCCCATGTATGATTATGAGCTACACCCCTCTCCAAGACGGTCAGCGAGTCCAGCTACTTGCCAACATTATTAGTGCCAGTGTTGAGAAATGTCTTGGGTGGGGCATTTAGGTGTCATTGTTCTGGGTCATGAAATACAGGTCTCCTAATAACACTGGAACCCCACACAGCCCCTGGTATGAGTGCCCAACAAAAGGGCACAATCTCAACACAACCAGCAGTACTTTAACAAAGGAATGTGTTAAGGGATCATCAAACACTTGTGGGTTTTTCTTGGCCACTAGTTGTAGCTGAGCTTCTGCACCTCCAGAAGTCATGGGGATAAAACAATAGAAACCTACAGGTCTGTGTCCCCAGTGAGGCTGGAAGTGGCTTTTAATGCCCTAAGTGTCACAGCAGTTGCATCCAGTGTATAACCTGAGCAGCAACATCTGAGGATTTACTCAGTGATTTAAGCTGTGTTTAGGTAATCAGTATGAGTAAGAGCAGAGAGGGAGAAACCCAGCAGATATTTAGGATATTAAAGAGCTTGCACCATGCTGGGATCACAACGTGACAGTGATTGTATCAGTCACACACACTGCATGTGATCAGGGGATACATCAGGCAGTGAGGCATGGGGAGGGGGACCCTCAGTCTGGACCCCAATGATCACTGAAGCTGTCAGATGTATGAGGCATGCCATGCCCTGTCTCTCTGTCCATCACACACCTCTCCCCATCGTGTAAGCTGCCCACCCTGCAGGTGCTGCCCCATCATGTAGTTCTCCTGGCTTCTTACCTCCTCGACTAGGCTGTCCATGAGTATGTGATGCCCACCCAGGCACCTATGATGAGGTAGATACACAGTGTGACAGCTCAGAATGCCCCCCCCCCCTGCCCGGAGGTGACAGCCTGGTAATGCTTCGCTATTTATAGCTGCTAATGCTGATCGCGGCACGGCCGGGTACAGGATGTTCATGGTAGGACTTAACTATTTGCAGAGTTGCTGCAGGCACAGGTCCAGGGATTCTCCTTCCACCTCCTCCGGGATGATGTGATCCGCCAGGGGCCGAAGCGGGATGGGATCTTCCTCCCCGAAAGGTCCCCTAAACTCCCCCAGGAAGAGCTCCAGGAACCTGCGGCAGTTCTTCTCCTCGCTGGATGCGCCGGACATCTCTTCTCATTCCTGGGCACAGAGCTGTGGAAGAAGCCGGAGCAGCACGGAGATCCCCGCCAGGCGAACAGCGGCGCATACGGCGTGCAGGAGAGATGCTGGAGAGCTCCCGGAGGCGGGGCCAGTGACGTGGATTCAGAGAGTGCCGTCCCCGATTCGCCTGTTTCTATAGCAACCGCTGTTGTGTGGGATTTCGTCCTCGACGAGACCTGTTCCAAGCAGCCTTCGGCAACAATCGTAACTCCACCTCCCCGGGCTCCTGCACAGCAGCGCCTCCCAATCTCGCGCCCCTGTACAGCCCCCTGCACAGTGACAGACGCCAGATAACGCCTCCATCCACAGCCCCGCCCCCTGCACACAAAGCACGCCTCAAAAAAAAGTCCTTCTGCACTGCCCCCTGCACCACAATAACGCCCCTACCATCCAGCCAGCCCCTGCAACACCATGCCCAGCCACAGCTGCCCCCGAACATCTTCATTTCTCCTAGCTACAGCTGCTTCTAGACTTATTTTCTGCTTCTCAGCCACAGCTGTCCCTGAACCTTTTTTCTCCTAGCCACTACTGCCTCTGAACCTCTTCCCCCCTCAACCACAGCTGCCCCTGAACCTCTTTTCCTTCCCTTCGGCCACAGCTGCACCTCTTTTCCTCCCCCTGGCCAAAGTTGCCCCTGAACCGCTTTTCCTCCCTTTGGCCGCAGCTGCCCCTGAACCTCTTTTCCACCCCTCGGCCACAGCAGCCCCTGAGCCTATTCTGTTCTCCTTGGCCACATCTACAAGCGGACATGCAGAAAGCCTCCACGTCAAATTGCTAGACGCACTTTGGATGGGGCTGCAAAGCGTGATCCTCCATAAGAGGACTGAGCCTTGCAGCACTGAGCGCGCTAACTGCACTCAGCGAGGTGGCCAGACGGGCGCCAGAGGGGAAGAAACGTCCACTCTCACGGACGTTCCTCCTGCTCTCAAAGACGCTCATCTGACCCCGGCCTTAATCACAACAATATGATTTATCATATATATCCTCAAAAATCCATATGTATACATCAGATTTGAGTGCGTTACGTGATTATGACAGTTAGCGATGTGTTAAAGTTTACTGTGGCAGTACCCATTTTGGCCACAAGATGGAGACTATCACGATTAAAGACCCTGGACACTTGAACTACATGTCCATGCATGCTTTGCGAAGAAACAGGAAGTGGGTGGGTTTGTGGAGAGCTGTACATCCTGCACCTCGTGGAGAACAGGCAGAGCGCGCCAGGGAGTCAAGGAGAGCGGATGCACAAGTAAAGAGAGAGACACCAAAGATAGGCCGGAGCGCAGACAGAGTGGATCGGGCTTTCAGGATTGGGCTCACTCAGCTTGCGGGACACAGACCTCACCCTCTATTTCTATTCAAGTGCAGCTGAAGGAGAGAGACCCCAGGAGTGAGGAGTACCGCGGTCGATCGAAGCGGGGAGCAGGCGGTAAGCTGGATGAGTCGGGCTGACAGACAGAGGGCCAGACAACAGATCCGGTGGTCGGCATCCCCCGGCAACATCGAGCGGAGAGGCGTCCTGGGCCAGCCGAATCTAAAGCTTGCGCTGGATGGGTGAGAGGCCAAAGCCGTGTTTAAATAAGAGCGTACGCTGCTGTTTCCTTCTAAAACCCAACAGGGCCCCAACTGACTAGTCGAAGACATCGCTAAAGTAAACTCACTGGCCAGTGAGAAGTACCCGGGTACCCTACACACACAAATACATATCACCTCATGTTCTGGGACTTAACCTGTGCAGGACTCATTTTCCTTTTCCGAACGGGACAGGGGCAAAGTTAAAGTTACATTCCGAACATTTTTTCCTCTTTTGTTCCCGCTGCGCGTTCACCGTGATACGAGAACTGTGTATTTTATTGTGTCCCGCTACGCGGTTTTTCCTCGAATTTCGTATCTTTTAATTTTCTGCTCGGTCGGGGTTTTTTTCCGAAATACGAAGCCCTCGTGTTTTCGTTTCCTTTTACCGCTACGCGTTTATCGTGTTACGAAGTACTGTAAATCTTCCTGCATATACCGTGTCTTAAGAGCTGCAAACCTTTTAGTAAACCTTTTTTAATTGTAAAACTGTCCAGCGTGTTGGAGTATATTTATTCCCTAGTGCGGGGAGACTGACCCGTGGTTCATTTTCAGCGGTCCCCGGGAGTGAGCGCACAACAGTTTTTTAGTTGAGGACAGAATCTTGGTAGTTTCCCACACTTATTTTTTCAGGGCTTGACCCCTATATATTAGGTATATGATGTAGTCTGGCAGAGGCAGTCATTACAGACTGTAGAGGGATAATCTGGGAACATTTTTGGTCAATGAGAAGAGGGTTACAGTAGTTGAGACCGGAAATAATAAGAGCTCGGTTTAGCATTTTATTATTGTTTTGGGTTAGAAAGGGGCTGATGCGGGCAATGTTTTTGAAAATGACAGGCTTAGTGATTGCACATGATGGTTGAAGATGAGATCAGAGTCAAAGAGGACACTGAGACCCTGAGCTTGTAATGCGGATGTAATGGAGGAACCATTCAGCTGAAACATAGGCGCAAGAGAGTTGGATTTAGAGGGAGGGAAGATGAGGACTTAAGTTTTTGGAAAGAGTGGGCTTTAAGAAACAAGAGGTCTTCCATTCTCATTTAAAGACACATAAGCAGATGGAGTAGGTACAGGTATATGTACTATGTAGGACACCTGTGTAGGTGTGTACTGATTGGTTAAATGCTTCTTTGAGGGGAGCTGTGTTTACCTCACCTACAGGGTTATCCAAAGAGATTCGAAAAGTCACCGCACATTCGGTGACTTTTCGTTCTCTTCAATTCGGTTCCTTTTGCCGATCCCATTTCGGTGACCCTGCGGTGTATTCAGCAAACACCACAGGGTCCCCGAATTGCAGGGAAAAGCTGCCGTAAATCCACCGAAAACTAACCGCAAAACCCACCGAATGCACGCCGAAAACCCCCAAAAACATCTGGATTAACCTTCGAAAAACCCGAGCAGGGGCCGAACACACAGAGCCGAAGCAGCTGAGACACAGAGGAGGCAGTGAATAAATTAGCAAAACCATTTGTATGAATCTGTGAAAATGAAAAGCTGTTTGCAAAGAAACTACTGAGCGAAAATGTCTGAAATTTACATATGAGGTCCAGGGAATGATAATAAAGAGGGCTTTTAAAAAAAAAAGAAAAATGCTTAAAGTATCCTAAAAAATCTATAAATAAAGAGACTTTTTGCTGCAGAATTTTACAATGAATGGTTTATTAGATATTGAATTAAATCGGGAATATTTTTATCATTGAAGTCTATGGGATTCTCCTGAATAAATTTGCCGAATTAAACCACCGAATGGCAGGGCATTAGGGGAACCTTTCACTGCTGGTTTGTGTTCTCTGAATAGCCGAAGCAACAGGCACCGTATGTTCAGGCAATTCGCCAGGATTTGGCGAATTGCCTGCTCTCTGGATAGCCGAATGGCCAGGAAAGGCAACCGAACGCTGATTTTCAGCGTTCGGTTACCTTTCTCAAGCAATTCGGATCTCTTTGAATAACCCTGTATGTTACAAAATGCTGGCTCCTTGCGTGAGCATTATTAGTCCTGTTTGACCACCATCCAAGCGAAAGACAAATTTGTTCTATACAATGTATTCTGGACATGGATATATACAGAAAGCAGTGAGGAGTTTACTGCCTGACAGGAGGGGTACTATGTGTATACATTCAAAGAGCAGTGAGGAGTATACATATATCCATGTCTATATCCCATCCTCTCCCTGCGTGGCGTGTCTCACGCATGTGCAGATAGTGGGAGGCAGTATCTGACGATCAGATATTGGCTCCATGCTTGGTGAATCAGAGATGGTTATTCCGACGATCTGCTCATGCGCGCGTGTGACATGACGACCAGCTGCTCACCAGATCAGCTTGCACTACGTCACTCCTGCACATGCGTAGATCGTCTGCGGCATTATCTGACGGTTGGCTGTATTCAATGGAACACCGGCATCCGTGACACTTTAATATGACTGAGGGACATACCAGTATTTAATAGAGATGCGCAATTCATTTTGTCCGAATCAAAATTCAGGCGATATTCACCATTTTCATATTTTGGGAGCATTTCCGGAAACAAAATATCGACCGTCCGAAAATTTGAAATTTCAACGTGATTCAGATTAGTGATTCGGATCGATTTGACGATTCAGATCGATTTGGTGATTCGGATCAGCTGGTTTTCCATTTTTTTATGAGTTATTTTGTTTTTTATTGCTTATTTAAGAATGGGAAGTAGATCACTACCAATAGAATGAAAGTTTCTTTATTTATTTAGGCATTTTTTTGGGTGAAATTTTAGGTTTTCTAACTTTTTTAGAGAAACAACACTTTTTAACCCATAGGTTTTCAATGCAGCAAATGAATCCTTACACTGCTGGGAAGCGCCGCTCTACAGTATAATTAATGTAGCAAATTAATCCGCAAATTAATCCGGGGTCAAGAAGGAATTTTTTCCCGGTATGTTGCATATTTCAGACTGGGTTTTTTGCCTTCTTTTGGATCAACAGCAGTAGGTTATGTGGGAGAGGCTGAACCCGATGGACGCATGTCTTTTTTCAGCCTATATAACTATGTAACACTGCGGGGCAGCACCTCTCTGCAGTATAATTAATGTAGCATATGAATCCACACACTGCAGGGCAGCACCTCTCTGCAGTATAATTAATGCAGCCAGGGCCGGTGCTAGACTATTTTGTGCCCTAGGCAAGTCCAGCTACTTGCACCCCCCCCCCAAAAAAAAAAGCTCACATGGGTATATTTGCCCCCAGCTCTCACATGGTGAATATATTGCCTCCAGCTCACACATGGCATGGAGATATTGCCCCCAGGCTCACACATGGGTACTTGCCCCCAGGCTCACACATGGGTACTTGCCCCCAGGCTAACACATGGGTATTTGCCCCCAGGCTCACACATGGGTACTTGCCCCCAGGCTCACACATGGGTACTTGCCCCCAGGCTCACACATGGGTACTTGCCCCCAGGCTCACACATGGTATTTGCCCCCAGGCTCACACATGGTATTTGCCCCCAGGCTCACACATGGTATTTGCCCCCAGGCTCACACATGGTATTTGCCCCCAGGCTCACACATGGTATTTGCCCCCAGGCTCACACATGAGTATCTGCCCCCAGGCTCACACATGGTATTTGCCCCCAGGCTCACACATGAGTATCTGCCCCCAGACTCACACATGGTATTTTCCCCCCGGCTCACACATGGTATTTGCCCCCAGGCTCACACATGGGTACTTGCCCCCAGGCTCACACATGGGTACTTGCCCCCAGGCTCACACATGGGTACTTGCCCCCAGGCTCACACATGGATATTTTCCTCCAGCGCTGTCTTCCTTCCTTCCTGTAGCCAGTCTCTGCGTGCTGGCGTCGCCGCTGGCGTCAAGGAGATGGAGGCGTGGACTTGGTCCAGGAAGCTGGAAGCACCAAGTCCACGCCTCCTTCTCCTTGACGCCGGCAGTGACGCCGGCTCGTATTGGGGCTGGCTGCAGCACGCGGCCGCCCCAGGGTGCCCTGCGGGCATTTTTATTTACAATTTTTTTTTTACAATTGGTTGGGCCGGCTGCCGCTGCGCCCTAGGCGGGTGCTGCGCTCTAGGCGCCCGCCTAGTTGGCCTAGCGGCAGCGCTGGCCATTTGAATCCACACACTGCTGGGAAGCGCCTTTCTACAGTATAATTAATGCAGCATATAAATTCGCACACTGCGGGGCAGCACCTCTCTGCAGATCGATTTGGTGATTTGGATTGATTCATTTTTCGGATCAGTTAGTTTTTCGCTATTTATGAGTTATAATTAATGCAGCATATGAATCCATACACTGCTGGGAAGTTCAAAGCAGTATGCTGCATTAATTATACTGCAGAGAGGCGCTTCCCCGCAGTGTGCAGATTCATATGCTGCATTAATTATACCGCGCAGAGAGGTGCTTCCCAGCAGTGTGTGGATTCATATGCTGCATTAATTATACTACAGAGAGGCGCTTCCCAGCAGTGTGTGGATTCCAATGCTGCATTAATAATACCGCGCAGAGAGGCGCTTCCCAGCAGTGTGCGGATTCATATGCTGCATTAATCATACCGCGCAGAGAGGCGCTTCCCCGCAGTGTGTGGATTCCAATGCTGCATTAATAATACCGCGCAGAGAGGCGCTTCCCAGCAGTTTGCGGATTCATATGCTGCATTAATAATACCGCGCAGAGAGGCGCTTCCCAGCAGTGTGCGGATTCATATGCTGCATTAATTATACCGCACAGAGAGGTGCTTCCCAGCAGTGTGTGGATTCATATGCTGCATTAATAATACCGCGCAGAGAGGCGCTTCCCAGCAGTGTGCGGATTCATATGCTGCATTAATAATACCGCGCAGAGAGGCGCTTCCCAGCAGTGTGCGGATTCATATGCTGCATTAATTATACCGCGCAGAGAGGCGCTTCCCAGCAGTGTGCTGATTCATATGCTGCATTAATTATACTGCAGAGAGGCGCTTCCCAGCAGTGTGCAGATTCATATGCTGCATTAATTATACCCGCAGAGAGTCGCTTCCCCGCAGTGTGTGGATTCCAATGCTGCATTAATAATACCGCGCGCAGAGAGGCGCTTCCCAGCAGTGTGCAGATTCATATGCTGCATTAATTATACCGCGCAGAGAGTCGCTTCCCCGCAGTGTGTGGATTCCAATGCTGCATTAATAATACCGCGCAGAGAGGCGCTTCCCAGCAGTGTGCGGATTCATATGCTGCATTAATTATACCGCACAGAGAGGCGCTTCCCAGCAGTGTGCAGATTCATATGCTGCATTAATTATACCGCGCAGAGAGGCGCTTCCCAGCAGTGTGCGGATTCATATGCTGTTTTATTTATACTGCAGAGAGGCGCTTCCCAGCAGTGTGTGGATTCATATGCTGCATTAATTATACCACAGAGAGGCGCTTCCCAGCAGTGTGTGGATTCAAATGCCGCATTGGGTTAAAAGCCTTGTTTCTTTAAAAAATTTAGGAAGCCTAAAATTTCACCAAAAAAATGCCTAAAAAATCCTAAAAAAATAAATAAGTAAAGAAACTTTCATTCTATTGGTAGTAATCTACTTACCATTCTTAAATAAGCAATAAAAATCAAAATAACTCATAAAAAAACGGAAAAAAAAATTATCCGAATCAATCCGAATCACCGAACTGAAATGAACCAAAACGAAACAAAAAACTGTCCAAAATGACCCGAAACGAAAAAAAAGTCATGCACATCCCTAGGGTGGAAATCATAATTACCATGCTTTTATATGACAGCAAAAGAAATAAAGACCAGGACACTATGGTGGAATACAAACAAAAAGGCAGATGCTAATGTTTCAGTTCAGGATTCTTTCAAGCACAGCATCACTAACAATACTGTAAAGTTAATTAAAAAATGTATGATATATAATAATTTATTATAATTATTTAAAATAATAAATAGGTAAAAATATTGTGTTTGCGTAATAGTGATGCTGTATTTAAGAAAGTTTTTGCATCGAAACTTACAAGTTTACTCAGAGAGAGGTGAAAACCATGAGAATGACTGGAGAAGTGAAAATTCTAAGTCAAAATAGCCGATTTGGAAAGTGGGCTAAATGGGAGAAATTTTCTGGTTTGGCTATTTTGACCTAGAATTTTCACTTCTCCAGTCATTCTCCTGGTTTTCAACTGTCTCTGAATAACCCTGATAGTAAATGGTCTTAAAGGGATACTCTAGGCAACATGACCACCTAAGCTTTTTTAGGTGGTCATGGTGCCCTGAGTATGCCCTTGTCTGTCCCCCCTCCCTCCGCTCAGCCGATCGGCTGAAACAGCTGAAAACAGCTGAGAGACGCGGAGGACTTTACTCCGCCCTTCCAGCTGTCAGTCAGCAGAGCGGGATTCATATTTCTCGCTTCTGCCAACTATTGCTGAGTAGGAGACGTCATTGCGCTTTCAGTGCAGCGCGATGATGTCTCCAACTCGCCGCAGTAGCTGGCGGGAGCGAGCCGCCAGCATAGTCTGCGGCTGGGATTAGTGTTGCGCGCATCCTCTTGCGCGTAACACTAATCCAAGAAGAAGAGGAAGCCTGGCTGGCACGCACGCTTCTCACGTAAACCATTAGCCAAGTGAAAGAGTCAGAAGGACGGGAGCGGAAGAGGAGGGAGGTGAGTATATATAAAAAAAAAAAAGACGCCGTTGGAAACAAGTGGATTTTAGGGTAAGTATTACAGTAGGAAAAAAAAAATCCCTACCTAGTTATTGAGGGAATAGGTATATTTTAATGTAAAAAAAGGGGGGATATTTGCTTAGGGTGTTCCTTTAAAAGAGCTTATGTATTTTCATTCTGGGTCAATCCTTTTTTTATTTTGCTTTATTGTCTGAAAGGTATGTCACCCTGGTCTATGTGTGGCACCTGCCTGGGTGATCGCTCCATTAGACGTGCGCCATCCTGATTTTTCTTGCATCTGGAAATGCTATTGCATTACTTATTTTTAACTGTACTGTTGGTGGGCCTTTAAAAAATAGAGTATGTGCATAAATGATTAGGTTAATATTTGGAGCAGTGAGTGTCACTGAATGCTAGCCTCATACTTTCAATGTGTCAGGAGAAGACATACAAAATGGGACAGAACAGCATGTATTTTTAGAGGGTGATTTTGATTTACGTTTGGCAAATGCTTTAGCAGCATTTTGTTTGATTCCTACTAATCCTTACACAAAATGAGTGTCACGAATTCATGCAAATATTTTTTTTTTATGTTCCAGAGACATTCTGCTCTTGCTTGTCACATTTTTAAAACTCTTTCAGACCTTACTCTTAAAGATATACTTTTATTAAAGAATAAATAAAATTTAATTTGTTTTAAAGTGAAATTTATTTCATATGCTACTAAATGTCAGCTGTGAGGATATGAGCTATAGCGCAAAACATATTTATGTATAACAAATACTAAATATACATTAATATACTGTCAGGGTTATTCAAAGAGCTCCGAATTTCTGGCGAAAGGTAACCGAACGCTGAAATTCAGCGTTTGGTTACCTTTCCTGGCCATTCGGCTGTTCAGAGAGCAGGCAGTTTGCCAAATGTTGGCGAATTGCCTGCACATACGGTGCCTGTTCGAGGGCAGTGAAATCCCCATGGAGAAGCAATGCTTCGTCTATTCAGAGAGCAAAAACCAGCAGTGAAAAGTTGCCGAAATGCCCTGCCGTTCGGTGGTTTCATTCGACAGGTTTATTCAGGCGTATCCCATAGGCTTCAAAGTTAAAAATATTCCCATTTTAATTCAATATCTAATCAACCGTTTATTATAATATTCTGCAGTAAAAAGTCTCTTTATTTTTAGATTTTTTAGGATCTTTTAGGAATTTTTTGGGATTTTTTTGCAAACCTTTATTTTCCGGGGGCTTTTTTTAATCGTTTTTTCTTTATTCTGTAAGAGCCCTTTTTATTATCATTCATTGGATCTTATATGTAAATTTCAGACATTTTCGTTCTGTAGTTTCTTGCAAACAACGTTTCACTTTTAGGCTAGGGTCAGACGAACGTGATTTCTACGGACTGTGCGTCCGTGCAGTACGGGCGTATGTTAGTACGGAAGACGTACAGGGTAATTCAAAGAGATTCGAAAAGTCACCGCACGTTCGGTGACTTTTCGTTCTCTTCAATTCGGTTCCTTTTGCCGATCCCATTTCGGTGACCCTGCGGTGTATTCAGCAAGCACCACAGGGTCCCCGAATTGCAGGGAAAAGCTGCCGCAAACCCGACGAAAACTAACCACAAAACCCGGCGAATGCACACCTAAAACCCGCAAAAACATCTGGATTAACCTGCCGAAAAACCCGAGCAGGAGCCGATCGCAGCCGCCAGAAAAAAGCCGACACCGCAGAAGAGGCAGTGAATAAATTAGGAAAACAGTTTGCTTGAATGTTTGAAAAGTGAAACGCTGTTTGCAAAGAAACTACTGAGCGAAAATGTCTGAAATTTACATATGAGGTCCAGGGAATGATAATAAAAAGGGCTGTTACAGAAAAAAATAAGTAAACTTAAAAAAAAAAAAAAAACGGACTTTTAAAAAAAAAATCCAGAAAAAAGCTTAAAATATCCTAAAAAATCTATATATAAAGAGACTCTTTACTGCAGAATTTTATAATGAACGGTTTATTAGATATTGAATTAAAACGGGAATATTTTTAACATTGAAGCCTATAGGATTCGCCTGAATAAACTTTCCGAATAAGGCTAGGGTCAGACTAACGCATTTTCACGTTGTCTGTGAAAAAGTGCGTTCGAACGAATGGACGCATTTTTTCACGGAGTACGCGATAGCGGTCATACGATGCGCATTTGCGTTCGTGATTTTGTACGGATCATCAATAAAACACTTTGTGCGTCTGGACGTTATGTTGGCCGGACATTAGCAGTGTCTGACGTCTCCTAATCACGCACACACGCCTCTAGCGGACGCAGCGCACTCAGTACGTCAGTGCTAGCGGTTTTACGTTCTCGACAAAATGCGTTTGTTTGCCACTTGCGTTGCGCAGCCGGACTTTTGTGCGACCGTACTTCGTATATTGGCCGTCATTGCCCGGCATTTGCTGCTACTACGGCCGTGATTAAGTGCGCCTGCACGCGCGTTCGCACTGCCTCAGTCTGACCCTAGCCTTAAACCACCGAATGGCAGGGCATTTCGGAAACCTTTCACTGCTGGTTTTCTTTCTCTGAATAGCCGAAGCAGTGCTTTTTCATGGGGATTTCACTGCCCTCAAACAGGCACCGTATGTGCAGGCAATTCGCCAGGATTTGGCAAATTGCCTGCTCTCTGGATAGCCGAATGGCCAAGAAAGGTAACCGAACGCTGAATTTCAGCGTTCGGTTATCTTTCTCAAGCAATACGGATCTCTTTGAATTACCCTGGTAGTAGTGGCCACACAGTCCGTGATCACGTCCGTGATTCTTCACAGATCAATATAAAAAAGTGAAATATGAGTAACCAAATTAATTGCAGATTGAAGAAAACGAGGTAAAAGGGTATAAAAAAGCCATATTGTGGATGGTGGCTTTTCCCAAGATGGATGCAAGTATTTGTGTTAGCTGCTACCTGTACCTCAGGAACAAGCGACAACGGCGATCATGGGTTCATCCCATCAATGCTGCTAGATATATGCATGGCCACTTCATGACGCTGTTCAGGCCACTGCGAGAGAGTGACCCGGCAAAGTTCTTCAACTACCTGCGGATGTCCATCCCCTCCTTCAACGAACTGTTGTCGAAGGTACGTGAGCCGTTGATGAAGAGGGACACAAACATGAGGGACGCCATACCACCAGAGGAGATGCTGGTCATCACGTTGCGGTAAGTGTTATAGCTGACTATACTAAACCTGTGCTATCACTTTAACTAGTGGCTCCGCCCAGGATGACACAGGTCAGAGGGCACGGCAGCCATCTTCAGGGTCAGTTAGTGTGATGCAGTAATGAAGGCAGATGCAGGATCCTGTGTTCCTGCAGTTATCCAAGCCTGTATATA
This sequence comes from Leptobrachium leishanense, assembly GCA_009667805.1. Lineage (NCBI taxonomy): Eukaryota > Metazoa > Chordata > Amphibia > Anura > Megophryidae > Leptobrachium > Leptobrachium leishanense. The sequence goes on from CM019064.1 coordinate 262,607,619, forward strand.
ACAGTAAGTGTCCTGCAATAAAGCAATGGTGAACCTGACAGCCCAGCCTCATATCTGAACAAGCAGAGATCATAACAGTGGCGACGAGAATGAGATTTGTAAAGGTCTGCTCAGCCTGAAGAAAAAAAAAAAAAAAACAGGGATTGAAAGCCAGATAAAGCACACACTCCATCCAGCAGCAAGATCATGGCACTGATAGGCACATTAACTGAGTTTGATGGAGAGAAAACTTCCTGGAGCTCCTGGGCTGAGAGATTAGAGCAGTACTTCAGTGCTAACACCATACCCCTGAGAGACAGGTTGCAGTGTTTCTCACAGCCGTGGGGGCTAACACATATGACACTCTAAGAGACCTTCTGTTCCCTGAGAAACCAGCAAGCAAGGCTCTACAGGAACTCCTGAAACTATTAGAGGATCACTTTCAGCCAAAACCGCTGGAAATTGCAGAAAGATTTCGTTTTTATCAACGGCAGCAGCAGCCGGGCGAAGATATTAAAGCCTATGTGGTGGCCCTTCGCAAATTGGCCTCCACCTGTTCATTTGGGGAGTACCTACCGACAGCTTTGAGAGACAAGTTTGTCCTGGGACTGAATAGTGAAACGATTCAAAGGAAACTTCTGACAGAAAAGGACTCACCCTTACAAGCGCAGTTGAGATAGCATCAGTCATGGAGATGGCTGTCAGGGATACGGAGGAATTGCACCCTCAGATCCACAAAGAAGGGGTGAAAGAGGACGTTTTCAGAACCGCAGTTGCTACAGCCAACTGGAGATACAGACCCAAACCCACGCCAGCTTGTTACCGGTGCGGTAATACAGACCACGACTCCAAAACCTGTCGGTTTAAGGATCAACCTTGTCATCAATGTGGAAAAATGGGCCATCTCCAACGGGGTTGCCGTAATAGGAATGTACAAGGACAAAAGCCGCAGTACCCTAAGAAGAAGACTTACAAGGTACAGAAATTGACATCATCTTCATCTGACTCAGACAACGATGAGGCATTACATAGTTTATCTATACATCGTATACACTCGTCACACCCTGCAATGACAGTACAAGTAACCATTGAAGGGAAGAGACTAAAGATGGACGTTGATACAGGAGCTGCAGTGTCAGTTATCACACAAAAACAGTGGAAACATCTTCAGATCCAGGCAACTGTCCGCCCCACTCCAATAAAGCTGCAGACCTACTCAATGCAAGTACTCCATCCACTTGGTTTTGCAAAGGTAAAGGTATCATACAAGGGCCAGACAAAGAGACTACCACTATATATCCTGAGAAACGGAGGACCGCCTCTCTTTGGCAGAGATTGGATCACTCATCTGGGAATGCCAGATATCATCAAGAATCCTTGCAACACCCTGACAGTTCCGTCAGGACATGATGATGGATGGGTGGAATCCTTAAAACAGCGTTTCCCTGAGGTTTTCGTTGACGAGTTAGGGAAAATCAAAAATGACTGTGTGAGGCTCAAGCTGAAACCGGATGCTCATCCCAAATTCTTCAAGGCTCGGACAGTACCGTTTGCCCTTAGAGCGGGAGTGGACGCTGAACTAATCCGGCTAGAAGAACAGGGTGTCATTTCCAAGGTAGAGCGCAGTGCTTGGGCATCACCTATTGTTCCAGTAAAGAAATCAAATGGTGAATTGCGCATCTGTGGGGATTTTCGCATGGTGCTGAATAGCCAACTGGAGGTTGACCAGTATCCTCTACCCAGAGTAGATGACATTTTCGCTTCACTTGCTGGGGGACAAAAGTTCACCAAGATTGATCTACGACAAGCTTACTTACAGTTTGAGGTCCACCCCTCTTCTCGAAAATACCTCACCATTAACACTCACAGGGGTTTGTACGAATACAATCGAATGGTGTTTGGCATTGCATCTGCACCAGCCATCTGGCAAAGAAAGATGGATGAAATTTTAGCAGACATTCCCTTCACTCAGTGTCTATTAGACGACATGCTCATCACTGGTCGCACGGACCAAGAACACAAGCAGAATGTAGAGCTCGTTTTACAAAGACTTCAGGACCAAGGTCTCAAGGTAAATTTGACAAAATGTAAATTCATGGTGCCTAAATTGGAGTTTTGTGGCCACTTAGTAGATGCAGAGGGCATTCATACTGTTGAAGACAAGGTCGATGCTTTAGTCAAAGCTCCAGCCCCAACAAGTGTCCATCAACTACGATCCTACCTTGGCCTGCTTAACTACTATAATAAATTTCTTCCAGACCTTGCTCATACATTGTTTCCACTGCATAAGCTCCTGGAGAAACACTCCAGGTGGGACTGGTCAGCTAAATGTCAACATGCTTTTGAGTCCTCTAAACGGAAACTGTTAGCGTCACGTATGCTTGTGCACTACGACCTCCAGAAGCCTCTCACCCTGGCTTGTGATGCCTCTCCTTATGGTCTGGGCGCTGTTCTTTCCCACATCCTACCGGATGGCTCTGAGAAACCGGTGGCCTTCGCCTCCAGATCCTTGACGAAGACAGAGAGCAATTACTCTCAAATTGATAAAGAGGCACTTGCATTGATATGGGCAATTCGGAAGTTTCACCTTTACCTGTATGGTAGAGAGTTTACCATTTTAACGGATCATAAACCGCTTCTTCAAATTTTTAGCCCTGACAAAGGAATCTCTCAGACAACTGCAGCCCGTCTCCAGCGCTACGCCCTGTTCTTGGGAGCATACAGCTACCGCATACAGTATCGAAGTCATGATGACAATGCAAATGCAGATGCAATGTCCCGTCTCACAGAACTGCCTCTAGAGTCGACACCATCAGTCAAGAGTTGTAGGTACACCACCTCACACCTCCTTACTTCCAGAGAGATAGCAGCCCATACTGTGAAGGATACCCTTCTGACAAACGTGCTTACCTTTATACGAGACGGCTGGCCTGCGACGGTATCACAGGAACATGAACCTTACTACAGGAAGCGAATGGAATTGTTTGTGAAGGATAATTGTGTCTTATGGGGAGACCGAGTGGTCATTCCAAAAACCCTCCAGAGACACATCTTGGACTTGCTACATACTGGTCACCCTGGAACCACGCGGATGAAACAGAAAGCAAGGGGCTATGTGTGGTGGCCGAACATAGATGCAGATATCACGGCATATGTCAATGCTTGTGTAGGATGTGCACAAACTGCCAGAGACCCTCCTCGAGGATGCATTCAACCCTGGACTTGGCCCACGGTTCCCTGGTTTCGCCTTCACTTGGATTTTGCGGGTCCCATAAGGGGACAAACCTTCTTGATTATAATTGATGCCCACTCAAAATGGCCAGAGGTCATTCCAGTTACCCAGCTGACTACAAAGGCAACAGTTGCCATATTATTGCATCTTTTTGCTTCGTTTGGGTATCCCAGGGAGATTGTCACAGATAATGGTGCCCAATTCACAAGTCAGGAGTTCCAGAGTTTTGTTACGGTGCATAATATCAAGCACAAATTAACCGCCCCCTATCACCCAGCCACCAATGGGCAAGCAGAGCGGTTTGTACAAACTTTCAAGAACTATTTCAAGGCCTCAGTGGCTGTGACTAGCCAGAGGTCCATATCGCCTCAGCAGTTAGACTCTTTCCTGTTTACTTACAGAACTACACCACATGCCACCACTGGTACGACACCAGCTGAGCTTATGTTGGGAAGACAGCCATGGACTGCTTTTGACATGCTTCGCCCTCAGACCGTTCATGAACATGTATTACAATCCCAAGAAAAGATGGTGAAGTCCAAAGAGTCTCCTGTTTTTGCAACCCACCAGGAGGTCTGGACTCGATCGTATGGATCTGCCAACAGTCGGTGGCTGCCTGCTACCGTTGCAGAATCTTTGGGACCCAAGATGTACAGAGTCCGCCTGGAAGATGGTTCCATTACCAGACGACATGTAGACCAGCTACGGTCTCGTTTACGGGTGCCTGAACCCTTAACGTCCCCAACCCTACGGGGTCCGGTGTCCACATCTAATGCGTCGGAGGACATCTGGAATGGTGTCTGGGTTGACTCGGAAACTTTGGACTCGTCTCCTGTGGGTATTTGTGACTCTGGTTCAGAGGTTCCCCCTGACCCCTCTGTACCCTCCTTGACCCCACCAGTTGATCTTTCATCCAATCCTACCGCCTCCAACACCCCGCCTGCTGGTGGACGTCCCCAACGTCACCGACGCCCTCCTGACCGCTTACTTCTTCAAGAACGGATAAGAGACTTCCGTCGGTCCTCGCGTAGGGCCCAGAAAGATGTGGATGATGATTTGGCCCCGCAATTTTCTTCAGAAGACTAGTCATCAGTTTTTCAGTGACACTCTCCAAGTTCCTCAGATGAACTGTGTTCGATTGTTCTGGTTGTTGATTTGTTATGTTGTTCTGGTTTTGTTTTTGGGGTGGGGAGGAAGGTGTTATAGCTGACTATACTAAACCTGTGCTATCACTTTAACTAGTGGCTCCGCCCAGGATGACACAGGTCAGAGGGCACGGCAGCCATCTTCAGGGTCAGTTAGTGTGATGCAGTAATGAAGGCAGATGCAGGATCCTGTGTTCCTGCAGTTATCCAAGCCTGTATATAACAGTAAGTGTCCTGCAATAAAGCAATGGTGAACCTGACAGCCCAGCCTCATATCTGAACAAGCAGAGATCATAACAGTAAGTACTATCAAACACCAGCATTCACGACTTCCCTGCCAGTCAGCAGACAGATGTGCTCGGTGTTCAGAGCCCACATTGTCCGTGTGTAGTGATATGCCCACTAGTCCATTCGCACATGCATACACACACACACACACACGTGCATCGCATATCATCACACGTACTCAATAATGCATGACACCGCCAACAATGACATAAAAATCTGTTTCATGCACAATAATGTTAATTCCAAACCAAAGAATGAATACACACCATATGTTCATGATCATGACCATAACATTTATAAAAGGAAAATGACAGAGGCCACGAACATGTGGCAAATACAGGGAAGACATAGGCTTACAACGTATAGCAGAAACAGGTAAATGACAAGGACACAAAGCTACAAATCCTCATACTGAGTATCTGGGTGATAAGGACCTGGGCATGTGACCTTCGTGGTACTCTGACCCAGGGGGTGGTTGTGACCTTGCACCGGAGGATATGGGTTCATGTCGTGGCTGCGGCTGCTGGTAATAACCACCGGCATATTGTGTGTGGGCCACACCACTGCGAGGCACAGGTGGTACTGATGGGCGGCTTAAAATGTCGTCAATGGTGTCCAATGTTCTCCGGCAGTACTCCATCTTCTGAGCCAGGCTCATCTGGTGCAACATGGGCAGACACAAATGGTGGAAGGTCATGTCATCGTCGTCCCAGAAGCAGCATTGTGGAGGTGGTGGTGGTACTGGTTGGTGAGCATCCATAAATGTCGCCATGGCATGCTCGAAGTCTGTACCCGGTGGCCTTCTCCTCTTGGGCGCCGGTCTGGTGGTGTCTGATCTCGCAGTATCTGGCTCCTGTGCAGCGGTCTCCTCCTCCTCCAACTGCGAGTCGGCTCCACCCTGTTCCACATCTTCAGAGCAGGTGGCTGAACCACATGGCATGACGTGTCGCTGTGCCCCAGATGTTGACGGGACATCAATGCTGCTTGCCATAGGTCGTGGTTCGAGAGTCCGTCGCAGAAATGAGAGCTACTCGGCATATACATAACTGCGGCCCCTCCTCGCCGCTAATCCAGAGCGTGCCATTTCTGCATCTTTCTTGAGGACCCGCGTGTAATTATCCCTGACCATTTCACGATGATCTCACGTGCTGCAAACCAGAAGAATTATATTAGGTGTGGTTCATGCAATGTGATCATAACCCGCATTTTGTTTTTTCCATAGGTATCTTGCCAGTGGATGCAGTCTGAAAGACCTGCATTATAATTTCCGTGTTGGCAGATCTACAGTGGGCGAGATTGTTCGCAAGGTGTGCCAGACAATATGGGACACGATGAGGGAGGAATGTTTGCCAACACCCACAGACGAGGCATGGGCACAAATTGCTGCGGGATTCCTGGACAGAGCTAACTTCCCAAACTGCCTGGGAGCCGTGGATGGGAAACATGTCCGCATAGTAAAGCCACTGCAGAGTGGCTCACTGTATCACAATTATAAAAAAAAATTTCAATTGGCCTACTGGCAGTCGCAGATGCCAACTATAATTTTGTCTGTGTGGATGTGGGGTCATACAGGAAGGAATCTGACTCCACATTGTTCATTAACTCCATACTGTGGAATGGAATAGAACATCCCTAGACCCACACCTTTGCCTGGCACAGACGTGGCAGTCCCCTACGCCTTTGTGGGAGACGAGGCATTCGGCCTGTCCACACATCTCCTGCGGCCATACTCAGGGACACACCTGACTGTGAAGAAGCGGGTGTTTAATTACAGGCTGTCGCGGGCGAGACGGTATGTCAAGTGTAGCTTTGGCATACTGAGCAACAAGTGGAGGATATTTCATAGGCCGTTAGATGTGCAAATAGATTTTTGTGTAGATATAGTGAAATGCTGCTGTGGCTAAATTATTGTGAAACTTATGCAGGCTTTGGATGAAAGTAACAATAGATGCTTTAAGGCTGGGGTCAGACTAGCGCACTTTTAACGTGCGTTTAGGCGCACTTAATCACGGCCGCACTAGCAGCAAATGACACGCAATGACGGCCAATATACGAAGTCCGGCCGCATGAAAGTCCGGCTGCGCAACGCAAGTGGAAAATGAACACATTTTTTCGAGAACGCTGAACTGCTAGTACTGACGTACAGAGTGCGCTGCGTCCACATAGCGGCGTGTGTGCGTGATTAGGAGACGTCAGACGCTGCTCATGTCCGGTCAACATAACGTCCAGACACCCAAAGTTTCCTGGTTTGGACCCGTAAAAAATCACGCACAAAAATGTGCATCGTATGACCGTTTAAGCGCTTTCCGTGAAAAAACACCTCAATGCGTTCGGACGCACTTTTTGACGTTCGATGCGAAAAATGTGTTCGTTTGACCCTAGCCTAATATTGGGCCTTTAGCGTCGGCAACAGTGCCGTCACACAGTCTCACCCCTCTGAGGATATGAATCTGATACAGGTGTCAGTGGCAGTGCAGCCAAATATTGTGCCATCACACAGTAACCCCTCTGTGGTATCGTGGAAGAGTGCAGGGGTGGACCATGCGGTCAGGGCCGGTGCTAGACTATTTTGCGCCCTAGGCAAGACCAGCTACTTGCACCCCCCAAAAAGAAAAAAACGACAAAACATGAAACTGCTAAATTTCTTTTTACTTAAGAATAAAGTTTGAAAAGCACCAATAGTAAAGGTAAAATAAATATAAATAAACTGTATTAAACCATTTTAAATTAACTCTATTAAACAAGTTAAAATTAACTGTATTGAACAAATATAAATTAACGAAAAAAAAAATAAGAGTTGTCACGTAAGTTTCAATTTCAGACACATCAAAATTTCACTTTGTGTGCCTTATCCTTTGCAAATTTTCATCATGCATATATATATATATATATATTGCCCAGGCCAGCTCACATCATGCGTATATACATTGCCCAGGCCAATCCCCTGGTGGAGATAGGGGGTTCATTTGAACCCCGATATCTCCAGGCATCTAGTGGGTCATGGAGGGGGTCAATCGAAAGGCCTGGGCATGGCCTTTCGAATGATACCCAACATGACCAGGTATAAAGTAAAAAAAATAAAAAATAAAATAAAAACATGTATTTTTTTTGGGTTATTTTTATTAATGCAGCAATATTGTTCACATTGCAATTATAATGTGAACGATGATGCACTAATGATTTTTTTCTATGGGGTGCATTTGCTATAAATCACGTAATTCCCCCCACAAAATGTAACAAGTCCCCATTTCTAATTTTTGTACAAACGCTCATGTGCTAAAATGTGGAAAAAAAACAACACTTTACACACTGCAGATGATTAAAAATTCAATTTTTATTGCATTTTTTTCATAATATACAGCCAGGACAGGACGTATACATATAAAAATGATATATTATGAATCTGCGGAGTCTGCCGGAAAGAACGTTATCTAACATGTCGGTCATTTAACAAAATGTGGCTTCAAAATCACGTTTAAACATGATGAGCGAAAGTGGTAAAAATGAGCTGAGCACACAGCGGTGAAATACAGCATATTAGAACTTTTAAGAGGGAAATTAACACTTCTCAAATCTCAATCAGAAGCAGACACCACCCCACCCCCTCAGTATAGTCTACAATGTATCAAATTGATTAGACCAGACTAAAAACACCTGTTATGCCATTTGAAAACACAGGTCATTTAGAGTTGAGAATATTTGCACGTACACATTAGTTTTTAATTCAATATCTAATAAACCGTTGCTTATAATATTCTGCAGTAAAGAGTCTCTTTATTTCTAGATTTTTTAGTATTTTTTTAAGCATTTTCTATACTTTTTTCAAAATTTCTTTTTTTTTGCGAACTCGAACCGAACACACCCAAAAAGTTCGAAGTTCGCAAACTTTCGAATGACCAAAGTTCGGTTCGAACTCCGAACTGATCGAACCGAACAGCTCATCCCTAGTGATCAGACCATGTGTCATATGCAGGGTACACCTCACTCGCCACTGCTGCCCATGCGTCCGTCTTACGGGTCTTGTCCTTATAATGTTCGCTGGCAGTATCCCACAGTTCGGGTGCTCCCCCACTTCGGTGATAATCCGCTCCACGTCCATGTCACCTGCCACGTCCACAAAACACTCCCCAGCGTCCACTCCCCACCGTCCACAAAACACTCTCCAGCATCCATAAAACACTCCCCAGCATCCAGAATACTCCAGCCACCCCGGAAGGTTCTGCAGTCTGGACGTTATGTGTAGGCCGCAAAACAGGTGCGTCTGATGTTTCCTCCTCACGCACACAGGCCGCTAGGCGGACGCAGCGCACTCTGTGCGGCCGTTCTAGGGGTTGTACGTTCTTGCCTGCCTTGCGTCCGTGGGCCACGGCCATTGTGCGTCTGCAGTTCAGTGCGGACGTACTTCGTGTGTCGGGCTCCAATGGCCTTTCTTGCATGCTATCACGGACGTAGTTTTGGGCGCCATCACGGACGTGAACACTACGTTCGTCTGACCCGAGCCTTAAACATTCAAGAGTACTGGGTTTTTTTCCCACTCCATTCGTCTGCGGTGTCGGGTTTTTCCAGCGGCTGCTCTGCGCTGTGATCGGCGGCTGCTCGGGTTTCTCCGGCGTGTTCGGCAGGGTTAATCCAGATGTTTTTGCCGGTTTCAGTGTGCTTTCACCTGGGTTTTGCGGTGAGTGTTCGCCAGGTTTGCGGCAGCTTTTCCTGCACTATGACGGCCGTGTGGTGCTTGCTAAATACAACGCAAGGTCGCCGAAATGGGATCGCCAAATCGCACCGAATTGAAGAGAACGAAACGTCACCGAACGTGCGGTGACTTTTCGATTCTCTTTGAATAACCCGGAGAAAAAAAAAATATATATATACATACACACATATATCAATTACATTATATCCCTAAGCTTTGCACCTAAAATATTTTATTCTTTTTTTACTGCCCATGATCTCTTTTTCGGTGTATTAAAATAACATATGTGAAATAAATGCTAAGTCTTGAAGACATTACAATAAAGGCACAAAATAGAGCCGACATGATGAAGTAAAAAGTTGAGCAATCTCAAGGTGATGCATTTCATTTTAGACACTTGTCAGCTATTCAAGGGTGAACTACAAGCTTGAGTGATTTCAGTAAATATAAGTGGAGCTGTCCAGCACCTGAAACTGACAGAGCCTTAGTCATAAAAAGCCAATTGTGATCCCAAGGGGCACATGGATCAGTCACCAGGTAGCTTTCCAGATGCTGCTCATTTCTGACTCTAGTGATATTCATGCTACATTCAGCTCACCATCACAGATCAGCTGTAGCGCCATATTTTTTGACCTGGGGTTGGAGATTGACCAGATGTCAAACAAATAAGTGTTCAGTCATTTAAAGGAATTTTAAGGAATTTTTGCAAAATGATTAGATACATTTTTTCCCGTGCTTTGGAATATGCTGGTGCAATAGAAATAAATGAATACGTTTTCTAGAACTATTTTGTCTTTTTTGGATATCTTTAAATTTTTAAATGATATAAAACATCTGCTGTTCTACAAGTAGTTACTGGGGAATGCATTCGTGAACCGGGTACGGTTGCTAATTTTTGGCCTGAGCAGAAAGTATAAGGCTGGGGTCAGATGAGTCGTCGCAGCATTGTGATGCTGCAATCGGGCCAGCCACACACTTTGCACGCGCATTATTTGCACGTGTGACAGTGGCCGTGCTGCGTCCGTGCAGCAAACCTCCCCGTCAAAGCAGTAGGACGCGCATGGACAGGGCTGCAAAGCGCAATCCTCCATAGGAGGATCGAGCCTTGCAGCTCTGAGCGCACTAACTGCGCTCAGCGAGGCGGCCAGACGGGCGTCGGGTGGAAGGAACGTCCACTCTCACGGACGTTTCTTCCGCTCTTACTACCGCTTCTCTGACCCCAGCCTAAATGTACAGTTCTTGCATGACTATACCCAGAGCTGGCCAAGCTATTGTGCTGCCTGGATGTAAGGATGAAATGCTCCCCTCCCTAAAAAAAGAGGAATATATGAGCGTATCACATAGCTTCATAGCAATTAACTTGACAGCAATATGCAGTGTGAATTAGTAGTGTCTCATTTCTGTGTAGTCTGTCTCTCTTTCTCACCCCTCTCTCTCTCTCTGTGGCTCCTCTCTCTCTCTCTGACCCCCTCTCTCTCTGTAACCCCTCTCACTCTGTGGCCCCTCTCTCACTCTGTGACCCCTCTCTCACTCCGTGACCCCTCTCCCTCTGTGACCCCTCTCGCTCAATGTGACCCATCTCTCTCACTGTGTCTCCCCTCTCTCTGACCCCTCTGTGTAGTGTTTTCCTGCCCTGTCCTCCCTGTCGAGTGAGATCAGAGGGAGAGCTGCGCACGGGGGGGGGGGGGGGTGACGACCACCCACTTTCCTCCCAGTCGTCACGTGCGGCAGGAGGTAGTACAAGGGGTACTCCAAGCTCCAACCCTCTGGACTTATTAATGCTACACCCTCTCAGGGCCCAAAGTTATGCAAATCTAGCCCCCCAAAACCATTCACACCCTCCCGACTATACGCTGTCACCGAGAAAGTAATAGGGCACTTTTGAAACCCCCATAACTGTATAGCACCCCAATCCACAAGACTATCCATATACAGTTAATATATCTCCCAAATTATAAAATCTACAGCAACGCTAACCAAAGCTTACAGGAGAAATGTGAATCATCTAGAGCCAAAGACAGTAATGAGTTACAAAGGTTTTTTTTTTTGTATTTAAATTTTTTTTATTTTGTAATGAAGTCATCATATAAACAGAGTAAGGGCCTCGCAGGGCAACATGTGACGCTATCAACAGAAACACTTCTTAAGGAAATAACATGGGGGGGGGGTCGAATGAAAAATCTGCAGAATTTCGGAAAAAGGGGGGGGAGTAACAAAAAGCCATCAAAAAACATCCAAAACGCTTCAGAAAAATAAAGGTAAGAATAAAAGAAAACCAAAAGTTTCAAATTTATTCCCCTCTGGGGAGTGTCAGCATTGAATAAACAATAAAATAAAGACCCGAAGCGTCTCAGAGCAGCATAAAACAAGGGGGGGGGGAAAGGAAACGTTAAGACATAGTGGTCTTCAAAACACAGCTAGAAGACTGCGAAGGAGGATTATAAAAGGAAAAATAAAAACAAAAACCAGCTTTTACTCAGCAACATCAGGGTGAACACAAAAAAAAAAACATAAAGTCGGCAGAAAATATTCGCAGGGGGAGAAAAACACAGCTGGCCATGTAAGGGTGCCAGGGTCGAAAACAGTGCGTAACAGATCGGCAGGGCAGATCCCTTCAGCCCGTATCCAGCAGAAACATTGATCAGAAAGCAGCTTCAAGCCTTCTTTACCTCCTTCAGCGCCTGAGACATCCGGCAACCAGGTCCCTCCATCTGCCACGCTGGGGACAGCCCGGGTCCAAGGCAAGCACTGCCCCAACGGTGCCCACGCTCAGGGTACAGAGCTGCGCCGCCAGCACAGGCCTCACCGAGGTAGCCGCGACCTCCGGTTCCATGGTCGCCTTCCCAGCTAGGCCCCAACTCACAGGCCTCCCAGCAACCTCACGCACCTCCAGCGTCGTCATCGGCAGCAGGGGTCTGCGCACCGGACCAGGCATCCCCTCGGTCTCTCCTCCAGGTGTAGATACAAGCCTCAGCTTCCCAGGTGGGACACCGATCGTGTTGCCGCTCCCCGTTCCACCCACTGAGCAGGTCCCAGCCATGCACCTGTCTGGTGCATCCTCCTCAAAATTCTCCTTTCTCCCGGCAGCCCCGCATCACCCGCATCATCCGTCACCAGACTCCTCTAGTGAGCGGCGCGTCTTCCTCCTCCCCATCCAGCAACTGCAGACAGGCCTCCAGGCCTGCAAAGAAGGCCTCAACATTTCTCGTGGGGGGAGGTGATCCGCACCGCTCGTCCTCTCTCATCTGACCTCCCCTCTGGGCGATCGGGAAACACGGGCCCACCGTTTCCCCAATCCCCAACTCAGAGGTAGGTCTGGTGGAGGCGGCAGGACAGTCAGGGAAAGAGACCCGAAGGGCCAGGACGAAGGCTGCAAAATGGCCGCCGGCTCCTCGCTCTGGCCACACACTGGCAGCTGCAGAGGGAGACCCAGGTCCGGAGGGGGGGACAGAACGGCCTCCAGACATCTCCAGTCCGGTGGCCAGCTATCTGGAGCCTGAAATCCAAAGATGCACATCTAAAAGAGTCTTTTATCAGACTCCAAGGGTGGCAGACGTGCGGAGCTCCTTGAAAACACGTCTGCTCCCTTCAGTAGCCACCCCCCCCCATGAGTTACAAAGTTTTAATGGCAAAAGATAAAAATAAAACTTTACGCAGTGCTAATATCGCTTAAAAACAAGACATACAAAATATAATAACACCTGCAAATACAGTTCTTGGAATAAAATGTGACTTAGCTCTTCCCTAGGGTATCCCTCCATCCAAGAGAGCAGATGATCAGATAAGGAGTCGTAAATACTACAGGAACATGGCCATTGAAGTATCTGGCCTGCCCTAGTGGGATTTTAACAATATCTTAACTCCCACTTACGCTTTGCTGAATTTATTACCCTGATATTATTAATCATCAGGATATATGGTTTCATTGGAGTCCACACATCACCAAGTTGCCATATTCCTTTGCTCATTGTGCCAACTCAGTAATGAGAGTTAACTCCTTTTGAAAAGAAGACAGGAAAACCCCCCACAAATTCTGCATTTAAATTTGGCACAGTGCAAGAATCATGCCTGTGCATGACAGGGGGAGGGGGCATGCAGGTGAGGAAACGCTGCCGTGGGGAATCATCTTGGTAACACAGCGCTAAGCCTCGGGATGCTCGAGGCAGCCAACTACTGGTTTCACCATTGATGTAACACGCAAGGGGTTATTCAGAATAACCAAATGGCCCCAAAATGTCATCGTACGGGGAAATCCCCTGTTCGGTGACATTTCGGGGCCAGATCGGCTCTCTCTGAATAACCCCTTGTGTGTTACATCACTGGTGAAACCAGTATTTGGTTGGGTTCCATCCAACACCTTTTACATTACACATAAAATATTTAAAAGCAATACCATAAAAAGAAGCGCAATAATAATATAGGATTATTCACAAAGTGTCAGGGTTTCTCGGTGAGGCAGATACCAGTGAAAATTGGCAGTATTGTACCATTGACAAACTACAGCTTTTCAGTAAACTAAACTCCAAAGAGCAACAGGAGAAGCTTCACCGTGAAGCTTCTGTCACTCTTTGGAGTTTAGTTTTGTGAAATGCCAACATTTGTCAGCACTGCAATTGAGTTGTGTGACAGACTCAGCTGTCTCTGGGGCTGTTGGAGGAGCCTGGGGGCTAGCCTCCTTCCTATTGACTATGGACCAAGGTGCTAACTGGGGTATGTCAGCTGCATTTCCCAGGGAATTCAGTGTTTATGTTGACTGTGTTTCTGTATATTGTGCATCTCTGTATTAGCTGTCTTCTGTATAGTGTACTTTTCTGTATTAGCCGTCCTCTGTCTGTATATTGTAAACTTCTGTAGCTACCCCCTCTCTGTATATTGTATACTTGCTGCTGTAAAACGATTCCTTTGTTCTCCCTGCTTCTCTCATCCCCCCTCCTGCTAGGTCTATTCCATTGTTCTTTACTGACGTTATCTGATCTAATCTGTAGTGTAATCTGGAAGGGAGGGGGTTGTGTATTTTTTCAAATTAAGGCCTGTGTCAGACAAACGCAGTGATCACGTCCGTGTTGCCGCACAGTTTAACATCCGTCGTAGCATAGAATCATGAGCAATAGAGACCCACACACGAAGTATGTGCGCACCGAACTGCGCATGCACAACGTACATGGCAAACGGATGCAAGTTAGGCAAGAACGTAAAACCGCTAGATGGACGCGCAGAGCACGCCATGTCCGCGTAGTGTTCTGTGTGAGTGATGAGATGTCAGACTCAGTGCATTTGTGACGTCCAGCACCTTGACGCACACAATGGATTTTCATATCCTTTTCACATTTTTAGCATTTTTCATATTATTTTTATTTCCCATAGCTCCCTTTTTTTTTCTACGTCCGTCAAGAAAAATGGATTGTGTGGTGTCTACCGTGTCTTCCGTCAGAACGTACGTCCGTTGTGCACGCACGCACTGTGCGCTCATGATGCGTTCATCTGACTCTAGCCAAAGAGTCTGTCTTTGTTTGCTGCTCTAAAACACTGGTCGTGCCTGGTGCTGTTAGAGGTTTGGGGCTGCTGAAGTTGGATTTTGGGGTCCAGCTTGGAGAAAGCTAGCGTTTGACAGAGGCACACGGTCGGTGTGCCAGGTGGTCTGTCAAAAGGTGTAAGCAACATCGGCAAACACTAAGGGCCCTATTACATTCTTCACGCAAAAACGCACACGCAACGCATGGATTTTTGCACGAAGCGTTAAATGTTAACGAGCATAAATCAACGCTGGTATTACAATTCTCACACATTTTTTCATCCGTCAAAAAATAACGCGCGTATAATGGACACGCAAAAACGCATGTGCAGAAATCAGTGTGCAGACTGTTTTTTTCACACAATTCAGCCAATCAGAATTAAGAACCACAATTGTCTCACGTTAAGTTTTTGTGCCTGTCAAAGTCAATCTGCGCATATATGCTGCATCAATAAAAAAACACACACAACTTCTCAAATTTATTGGTTTGGTATGTGTAGAATGTGTAACTATACTTTGCTGCGTATTTTTTTTTGGGTTGGTGTATTTGGTTTCGGACAGGGTGATAGAATTTGCCATTAACACCAGCTTTTAGGAGTTGCTAAAATTATGTGCGCAAAGGCTGTGCGCTAGAAACTGCGCATAGATTGTAATACCATCCACGTACCAGCGCGCAAACGCATTTGCGCTCACAATGTTAAGTATAGGACGCGCGAAGTACAGTAAGCTCGCACAGCGTTCGCACAGGTTCACCTGCGGTAGACGTATACGCGTGTTTGTTGCGCTGACATTGTAATACGACGTTCAGCGCAAAGGGTTTTGCCCCTTGCGTTAATGCATTTTTGCGCGGGCGCAAACGTATGCGTGAAGAATGTAATAGGGCCCCAACACTTTGGGAATAACTCCTGTAATTTACAGGCAGAATATTTTGTGCTATTGCACCTTCATTTTGTTCATGGTGACATTACCATGGATATGCTATGGGGAAATATGCAAGTGCAGATTTTCCACGTTAGCATCTCCATCTTAGTGCGAAGAAGGGAATTGGTAACTCTGCGTCCAGCACACATATGAGCAATTCAACTCAAATGAAATTATCACATAGAAACCTGTCAATCAAAGATGCAGGGAATTATACACCCTTCCATATGCAAAACCCATATGTTAGCTACATAGCAAGCATGTTTAACTAACACAAGGATATTAGTTAGGGTGCAAGGTATGTCATGGTTTTGGATATATGTAGCAAATATATAAAGAGAAGGACTATGCTTCAAATGTTCTGCACTGCAGTATATAGCGTTTATGTACAACAAGCAACCCATGCAAATCAATTCATTAAACAAAGTGGGAATCTAAATAAACTACCAGTATTAGGTAATTGATTTAGTTCCTGTAACCTTTCCAGCGGTTCCCCTCTGCATGAAGAAGTAATAGATGTTCATGAATATACTGCAGACTGGACAACCCACTACATGGTTGTGTCAAACCTGCTGGGTGGAGTAGAGGTAACATCACTGCTCTATAACTGTGGAGAGTGACTGTAGGGACACAGGTTCGATCCCGGCAAGAGCACCTCTCCAGTAAGTGTCCTTGGGCAAGACACCTAACGGTACATACTCGCCACCCAGGACATACTTGAAAACGAGAGAAATCTCAATGTATCCTTTCTGGTAAAATCAGGGGTCAAGTCCTGGGAAAAAAAGTGAGGGAACTCACCCACGAATTCCACAACCCCCATTACCTGAAGAAAATATATATATATATATATCACGAGTATAGCAGTGCGTGCCGGTGATACCATTTTTATTGGGTTAACATTACATTTAAAAGACAAGCTTTCAAGAGTGTAAACTGGAAACTATACTGATCAGTGAAAGGTATCACTACGTACAGGTATACTCGTTATTGTGGCAACTGGACTAACGCATTTTATATATAATATAATATATATATATATATATATATATCCAGGCACAGACCCCCAGAATAATATACACAACACTGTGCCCCCAGAATAATATACACAACACTGGTTATATGGATATATTTTCCCCAATTCACATGGATTTAATTGCCCCAGCTCATATGGGTATATATTGCCCCAGCTCTCATGGATAATGCCCCCAGCTCTCATGGATATGCTCCAGGTCTCATGGATATTGCCCCCAGGTCTCATGGATATGCCCCCAGGTCTCATGGATACTGCCCCCAGGTTCTCATGGATATGCCCCAGCTCTCATGGATACTGCCCCCAGGTCTCATGGATATTGCCCCCAGGTCTCATGGATACTGCCCCCAGGTCTCATGGATATATGCCCCAGGTCTCATGGATATTGCCCCCAGGTCTCATGGATACTGCCCCCAGGTCTCTTGGATATGCCCCAGCTCTCATGGATACTGCCCCCAGGTCTCTTGGATATGCCCCAGCTCTCATGGATACTGCCCCCAGGTCTCTGGGATATATGCCCCAGGTCTCATGGATATTGCCCCCAGGTCTCATGGATAATGCCCCCAGGTCTCATGGATATTGCCCCCAGGTCTCATGGATATTGCCCCCAGGTCTCATGGATACTGCCCCCAGGTCTCTTGGATATATGCCCCAGGTCTCATGGATATTGCCCCCAGGTCTCATGGATACTGCCCCCAGGTCTCTTGGATATGCCCCAGCTCTCATGGATACTGCCCCCAGGTCTCATGGATATTGCCCCCAGGTCTCATGGATATGCCCCAGGTCTCATGGATATTGCCTCAGCTCTCATGGATAATGCCCCCAGGTCTCATGGATAATGCCCCCAGGTCTCATGGATATGCCCCAGGTCTCATGGATATGCCCCCAGGTCTCATGGATACTGCCCCCAGGTCTCATGGATATGCCCCAGGTCTCATGGATATTGCCCCCCCAGGTCTCATGGATATTGCCCCCCAGGTCTCATGGATATGCCCCAGCTCTCATGGATATTGCCCCCCAGGTCTCATGGATATTGCCCCCCCAGGTCTCATGGATATTGCCCCCCAGGTCTCATGGATATGCCCCACCTCTCATGGATATGCCCCAGCTCTCATGGATATTGCCCCCCAGGTCTCATGGATATATGCCCCCCCAGGTCTCATGGATATGCCCCCCCAGGTATCATGGATACTGCCCCCCCAGGTCTCATGGATATGCCCCCCAGGTCTCATGGATACTGTCCCCCCCAGGTCTCATGGATATGCCCCCCCAGGTCTCATGGATACTGTCCCCCCCCAGGTCTCATGGATATTCCCCCCCCCAGGTCTCATGGATACTGTCCCCCCAGGTCTCATGGATATGCCCCCCCAGGTCTCATGGATACTGTCCCCCCCAGGTCTCATGGATATGCCCCCCCCCCCCAGGTCTCATGGATATCCCCCCCAGGTCTCATGGATACTGTCCCCCCCAGGTCTCATGGATACTGTCCCCCCATGTCTCATGGATATGCCCCCCCAGGTCTCATGGATACTGCCCCCCAGGTCTCATGGATATGCCCCCCCAGGTCTCATGGATATGCCCCCCCCAGGTCTCATGGATACTGTCCCCCCCAGGTCTCATGGATATGCCCCCCCAGGTCTCATGGATATGCCCCCCAGGTCTCATGGATACTGTCCCCCCCAGGTCTCATGGATATGCCCCCCCAGGTCTCATGGATACTGTCCCCCCAGGTCTCATGGATATGCCCCCCCCCCAGGTCTCATGGATACTGTCCCCCCCAGGTCTCATGGATATGCCCCCCCAGGTCTCATGGATATCCCCCCCAGGTCTCATGGATATGCCCCTCCAGGTCTCATGGATACTGTCCCCCCCAGGTCTCATGGATATGCCCCCCCCAGGTCTCATGGATATGCCCCCCCAGGTCTCATGGATATGCCCCCCCCAGGTCTCATGGATACTGTCCCCCCCAGGTCTCATGGATATGCCCCCCCCCAGGTCTCATGGATACTGTCCCCCCCAGGTCTCATGGATACTGTCCCCCCCAGGTCTCATGGATATGCCCCCCCAGGTCTCATGGATACTGTCCCCAGCCCAGCTCACCTTTGCTGCTCCTGCTTCAGCGGCCGCGTGCTTCCTGCTTCAGCGGCCGCTGACAGGAAGTGCAGCCGCTCGCCTGGGATCTATGAAACAGCCAGGCGAGCGGCTCCACCTCCTGTCACCAGCCGTTGTAACAGGAAGCACGCGGCTGCCGGCAATGTGCGGCGGCGGCGTTCGGGCTCGGGCCACAGCGAGAACGCTGTGTTCCCGCAGCGTTCCCGCTGTGGGAGAAGTGCGGGAACGCCGTTCCTGCGCGTTCCCGCTCGACTCGAGCCCTGGCCGTAAAATCCTTTCTCAAAGGAAGAAGAAGAAAAAATTTCATGGGTGTGAACATTTGAAAAAAATGTGCACGCAACTGTGATTTTTAGTTACCTATCAACAGTATGTCCTCAGTGTTTTCTTATAAGAAGCAATCACCTTTTTTATTTTTTTCATATGCTGTTTACCTGATGTCATGTCTTGGCCCTGCGCAGCCATTTTCGCTTGGAGTTATCTTATTGTGTTGTTGAAAATTCAAAAATAAAGAATTTAATAAAAAAGAATGCTAGATACCATGGTATCACAATGAATGAGTGGATGAATCTGTTGGTTCTATATTAGTATTAAATATATGTTTGTCACGTTTCTTTAAAATAAAAATAAGACGCAGGCGCTTGCTTTTTATACCGTAATATTATTGGCTTCAAAATTAAAATTATACATAATATATTTGTCTATATTATACCTTTAAAATTAATAAGGCACCTAAATATCAACTGGTATGTATCTGCCTATATAGGGGCTGGAAAGACAAAATAGCTTTTAATTAGTGGGTGTCTGGCACACCCTGTAACCCCTGGTGCATAAATATATGACCCTTTCTTTTCATATTTCAGCAGTTTCTAATTCGTGTAATTAATAATTTCACAGGAGTTTAAGCTACAAACATGTGAACTGGTTTGGAATTCTGTTTCTTGTCAAACTTTCACTGGATATCATTGTATGATGAAGCATTACATGATAACATGGATCTCCTTTGTGTTGTAGTAATGAGACATCCATTGCAGAGACAGGTGTTGAACCCAGATTCTGACTAGACATCTTTGCCCTTTGGTGGAACATTAGAAAATGTGCCAAAGAGATTTATATTTTCATCAGGAAACAGTAATTAGGAAAAGTGAACTTGATTGACCTTTCGCACTCTAATTAATTATGTAACTATGGTGACTGCAAATAACAGGATTCTTACATGTGGCCTTCATGTGACACCACATAGAAGTAAACATGAACATTTTTGACAATTTTGACTAAAAATGTTCAATGCTTTTGTGAGCTTTGTAATTACCGACCAAATAACACTGCATGGTAAATTTTTGCAAAATGTAATAAAATAAACACAGTAAGGGGCATAAAAACAGTACAGGGGAACATTTGATATCTAGTGAAGGAAGATCCAAATCTCAGCCCATTGGAGACATTAACACATTTTTCTGACTATCTGGGAGTTGGCACCCAATTTATGAGATTTTGAAGCATATGAAGTAAAGATATACTCATGGGTTCTTTTAGTGGTCAGCATGGATTACAGACTTGAATATTATATATTATAAACTGCTCATTAGATCAAGTTGCTAATGCACCCACATACTGTTTAATCAGTTACATAGCAAGTGCTTTGTAATACAGACTACAGTGAATTAAACTTCAAGGAATATATTATTCAGCATATGCTATGTTACAAAGTGCTTCATATAATACAAGGTTACTTTTCACAGAAGACTTACTTCTAATGAGTGTATGCCTACAGTAATTGGATTAAAAATAGACAGTTTAGTGCCCTGTACCTCGTATGCTACTGTATTTTCTAAAAAAATGTTGTAAGATCTTTTTCGTGGCTTAAGTGCAAATCAATATAAACAATATACACTGTCAGACCTTTTCAGATATGAAATTTTTATATTTCGCAGGACTGTTTAAATTTGGGGCCAGCAATTACTTCACACAGACAAATCGTCTGCGTGGTTAATATATATAACAAGAATATGCGTTCTAAAGACAATGGATCATTATTGTTACGCATACAAGGGAAGACTTTTCCATTGATCAAAGAAGGTCTAATGGACTCTGGTTGTAAAAAATAAACAAGCAGATGTTAGATCAAATTGTTTAAAAGTAAGGGAACACAATGATAACTGATCTTACCCTAGGATAGGTATCTCAGTATTGTGTTTATTTTGTCAGATCGAAACTCTGAAAGTCATGTAAACATTGAACAATGGGTTGCCCAATAAAGGAAAAAAAAACCAGAGAAGGTTAAATGGCTTGGATAAACCAGCTTGTAATGCTATGCTATTTGCGATATGATCTAACACTATATGGTATTTGAATATTTAATTTATGTGGTCAGTTAGAATAGATAACCTTGGCGTCTTATAAAAAACAGAGGTCCTACCACATTCAGTTGATTATTACAAATGTCTGGTGTACTAACCTGCATAAAACAGATTAAGTCTGGTAATTGTGAATGTTAAAGACAATATCACGAATGAATGAATTAATGTATGTCTGCAGAATCCTCTCATATACACATACCTGTGGATTTAAGTAAAGGGGGTGTGAAATGCACACACGCCGTGGCGAAGTATGCTGGCGATGCCACAATAGAAATAAATTTTGATTTGTTAATAAAATCTATGGAGTCCCGGGATATAGGAATAAAACGACCCCAAACCAGTAAAAGATTGGCCAAATACATAAATTAATTCCTGCAGAAGGTTGATGGTTGAACTGAGAGCGCCATCTGCTGGCCAGGTAATATAACACCTGGACAGACCCCTGGAGTTGATGAATATATATATCCTCCAATCAAATGAGGCCACATAGTGATGGACTAGATCGAAAACTGGGCGGAAGACCACTATATAGAGGGGACAATCCAGAGCAGAGGGAGACACTGAGAAAAGCTTGGGGAGAGACCTGAGGGACGCTTGGAGGGGAGAAAGGGCAAATATCATCAGCCCCCCTTAAGACGTGACCACACCCTAATCTTCCACCACTCTATCTTCACTAACCGGATGGTAAAGTATGCCTGAATAACTTGATATCTATTTTCTAATTGCATAGTCCTTACTTTAGATGTCCATCACAAACTAAAGGAATATAAATGAATTATTTTGCTGTTTAAGCCTACTCCGTAGACTAGTAATTCAGCCTTTCCATTCCACTGCAGAGGATTGCCAAGGAAGAAAACTATTCCCGGCTAAATACTTAAGCCATAATTTAGTGAAATTATTTATATTCCAAGAATACTGGTTGTGGACATCTAAAGATCAATTAGTGAGATACGCTGGGACCGTGAAATAGCTTTTATATGTCAAGTGCCGTCAGCCCCATTCGTAAAGGTAAAACTAGCATAACTCCTTCCATATCCATCTTGCAGCCCTTTTGATTGAATGCATGTAAGTCAATAAGAAGCTTTGGGTTAACGTATATTGAATGAAGTGCTGTGATTGATCTGTGGAAGAGATAGTCTACCTATCGAGTGTGTTATGTATCTCCCTGAAGGAAGTTGCATTTAGTGAATAGGCCCCCACGATAATAAATTGTGCTGCAGGTGATGCCCAGTAACTGAGTGTTTATTTTAGCCAGGTGGAGGATTGGTTTATAATGGGAAAGGTTTAAGTGAATAGACTAGAGCTTGGTGTTTAAGAACTGAGGCGTGTATATCTGTGGTGCGGTCTATAAACCTAAAATATTTGTCCATTAGATTATTGCGTGTCGCAGTGTCGCTACTAATCACGATCTATAATCACTTGTGAAATTGTATCTTGCTAATCCGTTGATAACATATGATTGTATGAAACTTGACGTGTGAATAAATTTTGGTTTGAATTGTTTTACCGTTACGCAGTCTCATATCATCTTTATTGATTTTATTGTGTCTAAAAATATCTAGATAGCATCAAAAGAACTTGGGATAACGCGCCATATATTTGTTAAGACGTATATTCATTGATTGGTTATTAATCCCTATCTTAAGGGTTAAATACTAATTTATACCACTGGTATTGGAGGCATTGTCAATAATATATATATATATCTATATATATCTACAATAAGAAAAATATACATCATAATTAATATATCCCTGACCTATTAAAGAAGTCAATAATCTCTAACAAAACTATACTGCCAAAAGTATTCGCTCACCTGCCCAGCTCCTGATTTGGATGGGTGAGCGAATACTTTTGGCAATATAGTGTACATCTTGTCTATAATCAGCCAATAATTGTAGACAATCGTGTACATCACAAAATAAAGCCAGAGACATTTAAAAATGGTCAATAGAAACAGTACGTGAGGGTGGTAAGGTAACAACTACAGAGAGACCAAAGAGCCACAAAAGCCATTTTTACAGACAAATCACCATATGAAGGCACTGAACAGTCAGTGGATAGTAACATCAGTCCCATCAACTATAGTACCCTTGAGATAAGGAAGTGTGTGCTGCCTTCAGCAGAATGTTTAGAAATGTTGTGTTAGAGCGCCTTCTAGTGACTGTTTTATTTCATATCACCCTGGTATTCAGCCAGCCTTAACAGGATCTTGTGGGCTGGCCTGTCACGTGCTTCCTTTCTACAGCAAGGGATTGTGGGAGGAAGAACCTAATTTCATTACCACAGGAGCTGAAAGACACATCTGGCAACCATCTCCTCTATGAGAAGCATCGTCGGTAAAGACTTCAGCTTAACGTTCCCCTAGCTATCTCACAGTCCCTACCAGCGTTAGAAGCGCCATATGTACTGTGTATTTGTTTCCTTTTACATTGCAGGCACCTGCTTTTCACATGGTTGCAGCATGGCCTATTGTTTTATATTGACACACCCTGTTTCTGTAATGTTATGTGTTACTGCTATACAAATCTGTGTATATTCTGTATTTTTACACTGTACTGTTCCGCTTTTCCTCAGTTTTACCGCTCAACATCACACACTTACACATCATGCAAAGTGCACTCACGGATCACGCATGCACATGCAGTTGTGTTCCTAAAACGAGTTAATAAACATAAAGATTGCAAACCAGCCTCATTTATTCGACTCGTAGGAAAGGTTTAGCTGCCTGTTAAGCTCAGCCTATACTCCGGGAGTACATGGAGTGGGGACAGGACAAAGTGAGAATAAAAGAAAACAACAAGAAGCAAAAACCAAAAGTATACATAGATATGGATTCTTCAAACCCTTCCATTTCAGAAGACTTTACTCATAGCCTCCATCATTCCACCTCCCCACCATTGTCCGGTATCTCAATTAGTATATCCGATTCAGCCATGGTCTCCAAATGGCATAATATTGATCATATTTACAAAGTGCCGAGTAGTGAACCTCCTCCAGTACCTTCAGCTCCATCACCCAAGCACCTAATCCCTGAGTGAGGGCGGGCAATCACGCTTCCAATAAACTTGGATCAAAACCCTTGCAGAAGACAACATTATGGAGAGAAAGGAATCCTTATAGGAATTAGGGGAGTAGGGTTGCAGTTTAAGGCTAGGGTCAGACGAACGCATTTTTCGCGGCGAACGTGAAAAAGTGCGGTCGAACGAACAACGTATTTTTTAACGGAATGCGCGAAAGCGGTCATACGATGCGCATTTTCGTACGTTTTGTTTCACGGAGCTGGAAGAAGAGAGATATGATCAACCAAATCAATTGCAGAATGAATCAAATAAAAGGGAAGGGGTATAAAAAGGCATTTTGGGAATGGTGGCATTTTCCAAGATGGATGCAGTCCAAGTGTTTCTTTTTGCTGCACTGGGATACCTGTACCTGAAGAAGAAAAGACAACGGCGAACATGGGTCCATCCAATCAACACTGCCAGACACACGCATGGCCACTTTGTGACACTGTACAGGCCACTGCGAGAGAGGGACCCCGTGAAGTTCTTCAACTACCTGCGGATGTCCATCCACACCTTTGATGAACTGTTGATGAAGGTGCGTGAGCCGCTGACCAAGAGGGACACCAACATGAGGGCTGCCATACCACCGGAGGAGATGCTGGTCCTCACTTTGCGGTAAGTACTATCAAACACCTGCATTCATGACATCGCTGCCAGTCATCAGACATGTGCTCGGTGTGCAGAGGCTCTATTGTAGGTCAGTAGTTATATGCCCACACACCAGTGGCGTAGTGTGGGGGGGGCTGGGGGGGCCGTGGCCCCGGGCGCAGTTTTGTTAGGGGCGCATCGTGAAAATGTCGTTTAAATTCCGAAATTCTGAAAGCCGAAACGCACATCCTTAGTGACAACGATAATTCGTTATGCCATTTTGTTTGATATTACATTCAAGTTCAATGCAATTGAATTCTATGCAATAAAATAATCATTTACTCACTCTGAAGCTTCTGCTTTATCAGACCACGTCTCGTACTCTGGGTACACCACCCTGGACACTGTGACCCATGCACTGGCCTTCTTCTGCCGGTCTTTGTAGCTGTCGCAGGCCGTGTCCCACAGCTCGGGATGCTCTGCCACTGCATTGATCAGCCTCTCCACGTCGATGTCAGTCCCAGCCATTGTCCAACGCAACTTGCAGCTACCCCCAGACAAGACAGGAAGTGTTTGGTCTGTGCACGTTATGTTGGCCGGACGTGTGCAGCGTCTGACGTCTCCCAATCACGCAAACACGCCGCTATGCAGACGCAGCGCACTCTGTACGTCAGTAGTAGCGGTTTGACGTTCTCGAAAAAATGCGTTCGTTTGCCACTTGCGTTGCGCGGACGAATTTTCGTGCGGCCGTACTTCGTATGTTCCCCGGCATTGGACGTCATTTACTGCTAGTACGGCCGTGATTTTGTGCGGCTAAACGCACGTTAAAACTGCGCTAGTCTGACCCTAGCCTAAGCAGATACATTTCCAGGGAAAAATCCAAATCCGAGCCCAGGGTTAAAGCAATATGATGAGCCACTCCCAACCGATATCCCCTGAGTTTAGAGAAGGTCCTCCAGACGTGGATGTAGTCACCTTGTGCATCCAAGTATCGCCAGCAGTCACTGAGTATTGTAGGTTTAATATTGTAAAGAAAAGAAAAAGACCGTCGTCCTAATGGAAAAACTGTATCAATTGTAAAAAAATTAAAGATAAGCAATCTCTGCTTCCTCCATAAAAACAAAGGAAATAGAAAACTACAACTTTATAACGTTATTGAAAAAAGGGGCATTTCCTCTAGTGATAGGGTGCATGCTCAGATATCCGACTTGAGGCATACTGGGGGTTTATATATTATAAATAATTTGTTTTCGGTTTGGTTTCTACCGTAATACCGTCTCCCATTATATGGAGGAGTTTCCTTTCATTTTAGGGTTTTCATTATACTGTATGGTTATTACCATACTGATTAGAGTTCTCCAATTGCTTTTATAATTTATATTGGCTGGCTCCAGATTTAGGGAGGACCCCCTTTGTCTCTTTTTTGTGTCTGCACTTTTTCCAATAAAGGTTTAAAGTTTTACAGGGTTATTCAGAGAGAGGTGAAAAGCAGGAGAATGACTGGAGAATTGAAAATTCTAGGTCAAAATAGCCAAACCAGAAAAATTCTCCCATTTATCTTACTTTCCAAATCGACTATTTTGACCTAGATTTTTCCATTCTCTAGTCAGTCTCCTGCTTTTCACCTCTCTTTGAATAACCCTGATAGTTTTCTTTATTCTCTTGTTTTTGTGGAGGAAGCAGAGATTGCTTCTATTTAAACTTTTAAAAGTTTTTCGTTAGGACGATGTTCTTTTTCTTTTATTTACTGTATACTTTCGGGTTATCCCCTTGTTGACATTTGTCCTTAGATCTATTCATTTCCTTTGGTTCATTATTAAACTATGCTATCTGGCCCCTTTTTCATATTTTCAGGTTTAATTTTGTGCAAAGTCGCTGGAGTTAGATACCATTGCAAAAATCGTTTACAATTAGTCTCATGGAGTGCCTGACTCTTAGACACGTAATAAGTGAATTTGAATGTCCTTGACCAGTCCGCTGCAAGTATTTCCACCCCCTTACCATCTGGAAATGAGAGGAGAATCCTCCTGATAAGCCCCCTGTAGGATATAAGAGTATAAATTTGAGACAACAAGGTCGTATAGATACTGTATGTATTGGTACAAAAAGTCTTGAATGGAGTGAGCGGAGGCAATTCCTGCTGCAACCATTGAGAGGACTCGCTGCTGTATTTTCATTTCAGATACCAGATTGATAAACTACGGTCAGTACCCAAGGATTTATAAATTGGAATCTCCAGGGGCTGCTCTTACTCACTCCATCTGCCGACATAGATGAGTCTCTACTACCTGTAGTGTTGAATATGTTGGTCCAAGAACCATTTGGACCTGAGAGTCATCTAGTTTCATTAGCCTTCATGTGGTGGCTCTTCTGCAAGAAGGCTATGGAAATTCAAGCCTTCTCCACTGATCCTACGTTCGTACTCTATACATCAGAAAGAATACTTCTTCACCCATACTGGAATTTCACAAAGGGAGCCCTCTAGATTTCATCTTAATCAGGAGGTGATCTTGTCACATTTTTTTAATATATCCATCTCTGCATGGACAATACAGGGGGCACAAACACAATGTGGTTTGAGACCTCTATACTAAGGCCCCTTTTGGAAATCCATGCTCATGTTTTTCAGGGTTATTCAAAGAGATTCGAAACGTCACCGCACGTTCGGTGACTTTTCGTTCTCTTCAATTCGGTTCCTTTTGCCGATCCCATTTCGATGACCCTGCGGTGTATTCAGCAAGCACCACAGGGTCCCCGAATTGCAGGGAAAAGCTGCCGCAAACCTGACGAAAACTAACCGCAAAACCTGCCGAATGCACCCCGAAAACACGCAAAAACATCTGGATTAACCATCGAAAAACCCGAGCAGGAGCCGATCACACGCAGCTGAAGCAGCTGAGATCGCAGACGAGGCAGTGAATAAATTAGCAAAACCGTTTGTATGAATGTGTGAAAATGAAACACTGTTTGCAAAGAAACTTCTGAGCGAAAATGTCTGAAATTTGCATATGAGGTCCAGGGAATGATAATAAAGAGGGCTGTTACAGGAAAAAGAAGTAAACTGAAAAAAATCGGACTTTTAAAAAAAAATAAAAAAATAAGAAAAATGCTTAAAGTATCCTAAAAAATCTATAAATAAAGAGACTCTTTACTGCAGAATTTTATAATGAACGGTTTATTAGATATTGAATTAAAACGGGAATATTTTTAACATTGAAGTCTATGGGATTCTCCTGAATAAATTTGCCGAATTAAACCACCGAATGGCAGGGCATTTCGGGAACCTTTCACTGCTGGTTTGTGTTCTCTGAATAGCCGAAGCAGTGCTTCTCTATGGGGATTTCACTGCCATCGAACAGGCACCGAACAGGCACCGTATGTGCAGGTAATTCGCCAGGATTTGGCGAATTGCATGCTCTCTGGATAGCCGAATGGCCAAGAAAGGTAACCGGACGCTGATTTTCAGCGTTCGGTTACCTTTCTCAAGCAATTCGGATCTCTTTGGATAACCCTGGTAGATTCCACAAGACAAAGGCAGTGGTGAAACAGTATAAGTGTCCACCTTGAGAGGTTTGGTTACTACAACAATTTCCAAGGCATAAGAAATCAAAAATCTCCGGGTTCCTCAAAGTTTGTAGACTCATTTCATGAGTACAGTTGCAGCCATTAGTATCTCCTAACGACAATTGTGGAGGAGGTACCTGAGCTTCCCTTAGCTCCTTTCTCCACCCCTATAAGCTGGATGTATGATGCTCTCAGAAGACCCATTTGGCCGCAGTGTCTTGGGTTCATTTATGAATTGTAATTTATTAATAAAAAAGTAGCGCTTTCCCTGTGCTCTTATTAATAAATTGTAACATTGTATATATTTCTGTAGTGTTCTATGTTCAATGTATTGCTTCGTTCCCACTCTGCAATAATCCAACGGTTTATGCGGACATGATTATGCAGGTGAAAGGACAATGTTTTCAAATGTACTTTTCCTGATTATTTACCTATGGTAGCATGTAGCTTTTTTTTATAGGTTTCTTTCTTCCTAAAGCTTTATGGGGCTGATTTCAGACTTTTGAAGCCATTGCCCCCCCCCCTCCAAAATTAATGTCAAATGGGCCTTCCTCTACAGTATCTTCACCCTGTATTGGTTGCATCAGGACTTGCTTTCAAGAATTAGTGTGGAAAATGTAATAGGATAAGCCTCTTTCCAAAGATCAAAGGTTTAAAACTATGACCGTGGTGCAAAAATGTCAACATTTTTGAAAATTCCTATAAATGAATACCATTTTGGTTCCTCACACCTTTACAATTGGCACAAATCAGTTCCTCAATCAGCTGGCGTTGTGAAGAAGAGGAAGGTTCCTTCATTCACTTTTGGTGGACCTACATGGTGGATGTATCGCCCTGTTACAGTAAATGATTCATGATGCCATGCTAGAGGTTACAGACATGGATTTGGAGCTGTCCTCCCCCTGCTGCATTATTACAATTTCCAGAATCCACTTGTACTATGAGAAAGTTTGTTGTTCCCCATGTGGTCCTGGTGGCTGTTTATCCTACTTCATTTGAACTCTGCATTGATACCAACTCTTTGAGATATTTGCCAACTAAGGGGGAAATAGCTGGACCATAGAGGGAATCCGCTGGGGTTGATAGCTGGGCACGTGATGCTGCATCTCCCTCATCCTCTGCCATGGGTTTATGAAGCACTGTAATTTACACTCCCAGTTGTCATTTTCTTTCACAAAACATTGAATTTGAATCAAAAACCTGATAAGTAGAAATTTAGCTTTTGAATCTGCATATCTAAGAAGTTGGGTCAAGCTTCAGTGAAACTAATATGAAATTTGGTTCATACAAATTAAAAAATGCTTTGGGGGTAATGGATTCACATGAACCAACATTTTTGGTTGGTGACTCTGAACCGGAGGTACCTGGACTTGGAATTACTGCTGGGGGGTTCTGGGGAGTTTGACAAGTCATTTTATTCCCCAACCATTTCTAATGTCCAAGTCACCCTGTGCCTCTAAGGGTACAGGGTGTATGTGTTATGTATGACTATTGTTATAGTTAATATCGTCATTGTCTGTGTTTATATTTTATTGTTATTATGGATGTTATGATTACTGTGTGTCACTGTAGCCTTTTTCCAATCCCCCCCTTGTATAGGATATGTTTTAGATTTGTGAAAGGTTTGAATGATCATTGTCTGTTTTGTTTGGCAAACATTGCCCTATCATCAGACCATTGTGTGTTTGAGCTGTCATCTACTTTATTTATATCCACCCTGTGATTGCAAGGTTATTGTGTAGAAACATATTGTTTTGTTTTGTTGGAATGTTGCACAATGCATCTTGGTGTTCAGAGTTAATTCAATAATCTGTTGCTAAACTAATTATTTCCCTGACACCAAGACGCCATGGAGGGATTCCTGTTGTAACACCTGGTGCATAACTATGTGTGACAATAAAGACGTCAAAACCAACCCAATACGATTGGTGACGTCCGTGATATTGGGGACAAAACAATGCAAAATATTCAAAAGATGTTGTGCTGTTCTGCTGCATTGGAATTCTAGAACAGAGGAGGAAACTAGTCACGTTGGCCAAAGGACCTCATTGTCCTTGGTTCCCGTAAAAATTTATTTTTCACTTATTAAACTTTTACAACAACCTTCACCTGTGATACATGTCTGCCTCTTTGCATATGAAATAAGAACAAATTGACAATAAAGTCCTCTTGGGATCTATCTATAAATCAGCATCATAAACAAAGCTAACTACTTTTCAATGTTGTGTATGTTGCAGTTTTATGGGAAAAAAAAACAAGGAAGGTGTTGTATTTGCTGCTAAATGTAGCTTAACTTCCCTCTTTGCTAATATTATATCACAAAAAGAGACATCACATTAATTCATATAATGCTCATAATACATAATGTACTTTCTAAACTAGGCTTTGTTTTGAACATATCATTGCCTTCTTTTTCAAAGAATGATTACTTTTATTGGGCAAATTGAAAACAATCCTGTTTTTTTACTAGTAGATAGGTTTTTAACTCCTTCAATATCAAGCTATTTTCCATAAACCCACTACCAGGACCCAGTAGATTTATGGGAAACAACTTTGCATTGCAGACAGTGTAAACATGAATGCAACCTTTAATTTTAGATATGCTTTAGAGACTGTATGCTTATTTGTCAGGCCATATTGACCAACAAGTGCTACTGCGTGTATAACAATACAATTGGCGTTTAGGGATCTCCCATGTGTTCAAACTGCTTCACCCAAGGATTACATCCTTAAAGTGATGAAAATTTAGGAACACATTCTGGAGCCCATATACATTGCTCCAGAGTATAACCAGATTGAGTTTACTAAATGCCAGGCTCCTGGAGATGATATTGAATATTGAGTGTACTCTACCATGGTGGTAAAGCGGATTATGCTTGCTTGATGGTAGGTGCTTCAGGATTGAACATTGATACCGTGGCCAGGTTCCACATGGCATCCTTGCAACCTCTGGACATGCAGGTATTTCAACATAAATTCTTTTAATATAATGTCAATGTCAGCAACATGCCTTTAAAATCTGCAACATGCTGTCTGATTGTATCATCGTATAGTTCACCAAGTGTAACGGTAGCGGTAACGCTGCCACACGAGTATTGGAGTTGAGATCCTTGAGGGCAAAAGTATCTGCTTGAATAACACAAAAGGTTCATAAACTACAGACTGTACCTTAATAGCCAAGGAGACACAAAGGTTAACTGAATTGCCTCTAGGCTCTGAAGGTTTCGAGACCAACAGATTACCTAGGACACGCTCAGAAACATGATACGTGGGACGACAGTCCGTGAAGTATTCAAGGTGCAGGTCAGTCAAAATAAATTCAGAAACAGTATGGACTGGTTTGAAATTGCAGATAGTAGATACCTGGCTAATACCAGAAGGTACTGACTTGCAGATAAGGTTGTTCTCACGAGTATATTCAGAGATGCGATTAGAAATCACAAACGGCAGAAATAAACAATCTTTCTTAATCGCGGTTTTCACATGAACATTAACATGAGCTGTATGTTGGGTAACGGTACCTCGAAAGGTCACAAGCGATACCCCAAGACGAGATGGGACAGAACCCAGACAGTGAGCAATAAACCCAGCGGCAAGCATAGGGTTAAATTGCCAATGCTCACAGACAGCGATATACAAACATGCAGATAGAGTGGTCAAAGTACAAGCCGGGTCAATTAACAGGAGAAGGAATCGCATACAGAAATGGGTCGGTAACAGGATATCAATGTAGGAATAAACTTAGCGCTGCTGGAATCAAACTCCACGTCAGGGCGACGAGGCAACCCCTCATCCCCTGTTTTAAACCCGGCGGCTCCTTGTGACTACACCAGGCCCCGCCCCCTCAGATGCCAATCTGCATCAGGAAGTGCTGGCAACCGACCAGCCAGCGGCACACCACCATGCCCAGACCCCCCAGGGAGCACAACAGGGGCTGAGGATGTAACACCAAGGTATCTGTGGTGCATTATCTGAGCATTGAAAATATCGATCTTGGTTAATTTTTCTGCTATGTTGCTTGCTGCCTAGGCCATCCTTCAGCCCACTTCTACTGCAATTCTCCTATAACCTTCTCTTGGATGTTTCATGCTTTCCTGATCCCTGACTCCTAACCTCAATATACATTGCCTGGACATAAAGAAGTCACCACCGTTCAAACCTGCTATGATCTGGGGTTGCTTCAGTTGTTGAGGTCTAGGTTCAGCAAAGTTATGTGCCCTAAAAATTAGGCCAGTTGACTACCTGAATGAGCAGGTTTTTCCATCAACGGATTTTTTTTCTTCCCTGATGGCATGGGCATAGTCCAAAATGACAATGCCAGGATTCATTGGGCTCAAATTGATTCAGGGAGCATGAGACATAATTTTCACACATGGATTGGCCACCACAGAGTCCAGACCTTAAACTCCTTGAGAAGCTATGGGATGTGCTGATGAAGACTTTATGCAGTGCTCCAACTCTCCCATCATGAATACAAGATCTTGGTAGAGATGAATGCAACTCTTGTTGGAAGTAAATGCTGTGACATTGTGTAACAGATCTCCGTATCCTGACTGGGTGACATATGTTAATGCTGCTCCCTTGCTGGACCACCATTTTCACACAGCAGTATTTTTGTGCCTTTCTCTGGCCCTTAGCAGAAGCATTCACCAAGACGCATTGCGCAACCAGCCAACAAAACAGATCAATAGGACAATAGCAGATTGGGGGGATAAACAGGAGATTCAGATTATGCAACATCTGATAAAGAGACAGTGTTTGCCAAACAAGACCACCCCAACCTTTAACAGATGGAAACACTTTCCAGATAGGGGAAGTTGGAAAAGGCTACCCACACAGTAATCATACAAACCATAGTAACAGATAAGAACAGACAATAACGATAATAACAATAACAGTGTTCATGGGTAGAACAGACAACACAAACACCCTTTACCTAGAATTCTAGTTACAGGATGACTTCAATATATGTGAGGACAGGGAAACAATATAGAACATCAGGCCCGCACCTCCCAAATGCATCTCTAGGTCCATGTAACCCAAGTTCAAAGTGACTCTAGTCACATATTGCAAAAGCTTATGGAAACGATGCCATAGCAAATGTGAGCTATTATCAAAGTAAAAGGCGGTCTTATGAAATATTAGAGCTTTTGACTTTTTTTGGCCAGGCAGTATGCATAAGAAAATCATGGATGTGGTTCTATAACAGCATATTACCTAATTTTACCTCATATATTTTTAACTTTAATACTGTATTGGTTCTGATATGCACCAGTAATGTTAGTTTCTCCGTGAATAATATATTAAAAATAATACATTTTTCATATAGCACTACATGAAAGCATATGGCACATGCTGGGCTTTTGCGTTTCAGACCCAGCTGGATAGATGCTAAATACAGCATATGCTAGTCAGTGATTGTGTTCTCATGCAAAGCTGGCAGCACAAAGTAAAACTTGTAACAATCTTCATTTCTGTATTGGAGAATTTTAATTGAATAGATTTAACAAATCAGTGGTAGTTCTGGAAATAACTTTTGGAGGTCTAAAAAAATGTTTCACCTCCCATCACCCCCCCTTGTCTTTCTTCCCTTAATATTTTGCTCCATACCCCTTAGGTCTTCCTCTTTATAGGGGTTATTCAGAGAGCACCAAAATGTCATCGTCATGGATCACGCCACTGGTGACGTAGGAAAGCCCAATCCGGTGCTGCCTTGCCATAACATTCTATGGCAGCATCTATCCCACGTCATCCTATGTTTTCTTACTAGCACTGCATCAACTACAGGTGCTTCTAGTCCGTTGCCCTGAACATTCTTACTTAACCCCTTCACTGCTGAGGCATTTCACCACTGTGTGCTGAGCTAATTTTTACCGCTTTCGCTCATCATGTTTAAACGCGATTAGAAGCCGCATTTTATTAAATGACCCAGACATATTATATATCGTTCTTTCCGGCAGACTCGGCAGAGTCATAATATATCATTTTTATATGTATACGTCATGTCCTGCCTATATATTATAACAAAAAATGGAATAAAATTAGAATTTTTAATCATCTGCAGCGTGTAAAGTGGGTTTTTTTCACATTTTATCCCATGAGTGTTTGCGGTTATATTTTCTATGGGGTGCGCTTGTACAAAAATTTGAAATGGGGACTTGTTACATTTTTTGGGGGGAATTACGTGATTTTTAGCAAACGCGCCCCATAGAAAAAATCATTAGTGCAGTATCATTGTTCACATTATAATTGAAATGTGAACAATATTGCTGCATTAATAAAAACAACACACACAAAAAACATGTTTTTTTTTTATTATTTATTTTATTTTGTTTTATTTTTTATTTACTTTGAACCATGCTCAGGCCTTTCGAATGACACCCTACATGACCCCCTATTTGCCACGGTTCTGGAGATATCGGGGTTCAAAGGAACCCCCTATCTCCAACAGGGGATTTCCTTGGGAAATCCCTGGGCAGTAGTGGTTCCCCGGCTATCTGACGTCATCACGCTATGCGCAATGACGTCGGGCAGCAAGGGGGGACCCGGGGGTGGAACCGCCATCCAAGATTGTGACCCCCACGGAGCTAGGCCGCAATTTTGGCACCGCAAGGCACTGAAGTGTGACCCGGTGCCTGAGGGGTTAAAGCCAGGCACCGCTTAAAAGGGGAGACTCTCCCCTTTTAAGCGATGCCTGGCTTGTGGCACTCCTCCCTCCCGATCGGGAAGGGAGAGGGATCCGAACGGACCCTCCCTCCCTTCCAGGCGATCTCCCGGCATTGCCGGGGGGGGGGGGTTTGCCTGGAAATGACGTCATGGCACGCTGACGTCATTGACGTCGGGAGGGGCTTAACTTCAGCGTCTGAGGACGCTGAAGTTAGACCGCCGCGGGACCCCAGACAGAGAGGTGAGTATCTCCGCTGGGGTTCCCGCAAGCGGATGACGTGTGGGGCACGTCCTCCGCATATAGCGGGAGTCAATGAGGACGTGCCCCACACGTCATCCGCAGCGAAGGGGTTAAGAGTGGAGCACCCATAGTGCAGTGCTTCAACATTGTTTTGCACAGTCTGCTACCTGCACTCTGGGAACAAGAAGCTTATTCACTCGCTAGTATCCTAAATATGTGTTTCTGCCTCCAAGGAACCTCTGTCTCCAAAGACCCTCTGCCTCCAAGGACCCTCTTCCTCCAAAGACCCTCTGCCTCCAAAGATCATCTGCCTCCTAAGACCCTCTGTTTACTAAGATCAACAGCTACAGAGACTCTGCTAATGCTCTGGTTACAAAAGCCTTTATATTTCACTTAAACGCTTTAAGCCTAAATGCCCCTTTTTCCCCTCAGCCATTAACTGCCCTTCTGAGTCCCCTGTGTACCTGTCTCCGCTTATCTCTTTTGTACTTTCTATGTCTATGTCTCTGTTGGCAGCCCCTTTCATTTCTTGCCTGCCTTCCTATCTCTCATTCCTTATTTTCTTTCATAGTTCTTGAACCCAGGACATACTTGAAAACGAGAGAAATCTCAATGTATCCTTCCTGGTAAAATCCTTTATAAATAAATAAATAAATTTTACCTTTATCAGCTCATATGTTATTTCATTTATTTCTCATTGCCTATTTACCTTATCTCTTCTGCCTTGTTATATTTGTTCCTTATTAACCCTTTCGCTGCGGAGGACGCGCTCAGTGCGTCCACCCGCAGGTACTGTTCCATGCGGAGGACGCGCTGAGCGCGTCCTCCCTTTGCGGCCAGCGATCGGCCGGATTCCGGCCGATCGCTGTGCCCTCCAGTGCGGGCTGACATTCTCGATGTCAGCCCAGCACCCGGGACCGCCGCCGGCACCATTAGACGTCATTGCGGCGGCGCGATGACATCTAATTCAGGCGCCCCCCCGCGTGTGCGGAGGAGGCACCTGAAAAGGAGGGGGGGGAGGTCCTTCGGACCTCTCTCCCTCCCAATCGCCGGGGTGCACAGGGTTAATCCAGGCACCATTTGGAAGGGCACAGCCTGTCCTTCCAAAATGGTGGCTGTCATTAACCCCTGGGGAGCCGGATCACGATTCGGCGCTGAAAAGCGCCGGATCGTGATCCTCTCCCGGAGCTGGCCGACATCTTGGATGTCGGCCAAGCCTCTGGGAACTCCCCCTGAGGACTGGCGTCATCGTGCATAGCACGATGACGCCTGTCCTGGTGTTAACCCCTAGCTGCCAGCAATGGTGGGGATAGGGGGTTCATTGGAACCCCCTATCTCCCGATCCGTGGCAGCTAGGGGTTAATGTTTGATATTGTTGGATCTGCCAGAGCATGGCCTTTCCAACGATACCAAACATGGCCATGAAAAAAGTTTTTTTTAAAAAATAAAAATTAAAAATAAAAAAATTCTAAAAAAAAAAATAAACAAGTTTTTTTTGTTTTTGTTTATGCAGCAATATTGTTCCCATTTAAATTATAATGTGAACAATGATGCTGCACTAACGATTTTTGTATGCGGTGCGTTTGTTAAAAATAGCGACATTTTCCACAAAAAAAATGTAACGAGTCCCCATTTCTAATTTTTTTAACAAGCGCACCCCATGGAAAATATAACCGCAAACGATCGCATGTTAAAATGTGAAAAAAAACACTTTACACATAATAAATTATTGAAAATTCCAATTTTATTGCATTTTTTGTTATAATATACAGACATGACATGACGTATACATATAATAATGACATATTATGAATCTGCCAAGTCTGCCGGAAAGAACGATATATAATCAAAATATCAAAATATCAAAATAAGGCTTCAAAACACGGTTAAACATGATGAGCGAAAGCGGTAAAAATGACCTCAGCACACAGGCGTGAAATGCCTCAGCAGCGAAAGGGTTAAAATAACTCCCCATTTATTCATTATACACTGAGACACTGCAGATATTTTTTTGAGGACACTATTTTTCTGATGGGCTTATCCCTCGCAGATGACTCTAACAGGGTTATCCAAAGAGATTCGAAAAGTCACTGCACGTTCGGTGACTTTTCGTTCTCTTCAATTCGGTTCCTTTTGCCGATTGCATTTCGGTGACCCTGCGGTGTATTCAGCAAACAGCACAGGATCCCCGAATTGCAGGGAAAAGCTGCCGCAAACCTGACGAAAACTAACCGAATGCACGCAGAAAACAAGCAAAAACATCTGGATTAACCTTCGAAGAGGAGCCGAACAGGAGCCGAAAAGGAGCCGAATCACACAGAGCCGAAGCAGCTGTGACGTAGAGGAGGTGAATAAATTAGAAAAACCATTTGTATGAATCTGGGAAAAAGAAACGCTGTTTGCAAAGAAACTACTGAGCGAAAATGTCTGAAATTTTCACAGGAGGTCCAGGGAATGATCATAAAGAGGACTGTTACAAAAAAAATTAGCAAACTTAAAAAAAAAAAAAAAAAAAATCGGACTTTTAAAAAAAATTAAAAAAAATCAGAAAAATGCTTAAAGTATCCTAAAAAATCTATACATAAAGAGACTTTTTGCTGCAGAATTTTATAATGAACGGTTTATTAGATATTGAATTAAAACGGGAATATTTTTAACATTGAAGCCTATGGGATTCTCCTGAATAAATTTGCCGAATTAAACCACCGAATGGCAGGGCATTAGGGGAACCTTTCACTGCTGGTTTGTGTTCTCTGAATAGCCGAAGCAGTGCTTTTTCATGGGGATTTCACTGCCCTCGAACAGGGACCGAACAGGCACCGTATGTTCAGGCAATTCGCCAGGATTTGGCGAATTGCCTGCTCTCTGGATAGCCGAATGGTCAGGAAAGGTAACCGAATGCTGATTTTCAGTGTTCGGTTACCTTTCTCAAGCAATTCGAATCTCTTTGGATAACCCTGTTGATTTAACGTTCTCCTATAGGCGTAAAGTTTGATGTCTGGTGTTTTTCTTATTTTTCTTATTCTGCGACTCTTTGGATGTCTTATGGCCCTGCGTGGCCGTTACCCTTTATTGTCTGATTGTACTGCTGACATCTGTACAAAATAATAATTGTAAATTAAAAAAAAAAAGAATCTTCCATGCTGGAGTCAAGCGCTGACTCCGAGCGCCGGCACTCTCTGATGATATGTCAGTGAGTGTCAGAGTCCAGCTTAGGATGTGCTTTGCGGTCTGTGCTGGATGCACAGATCGCATTGCCTGCCCACGGCCACTAAGACCCCCAGGGATTGCAGGGTACTTTCAGTTACAGTTACAAGCATTTATAAAGTGCCGAACAGTAGGAGGGAAGGACCCTGCTGCTCGAGCTTTCAAAAAGGATGAAGGAGCACGGCGGCTCTATAAGAGATATGGCCAACCAGGCCCCAGCCAACCAGTTGTAAAAGTCCATCAGCCCATCGCCAGTTATGCACAATGGACAGTCTGGGCTTGTATATATACTGAATATATATATAAATATATCACACATATGTATTTTGTGTGCATATGTATGCCTGCTCAAGCATGTGAGATTATTTATTCTGCTGCTATAAAATATGCTATGGGCTCTAGCCCTAGATCTCTTGGTATGGGACCTGCTCACAGACGTCAACAATGAAATTGATTGGTTATTGATTATGTTTGGTTCTCAGGATCTGATACATATATTTCTCTCAATTAAGGTTTGCACTGACTGCAATATACTGTAGTTTGCAGCAGTTCCACTTCCCCTGTTCCCTGGGACTTCACGCCTCAAAGGAAGGCTTGGTATCAGTTCTCATAAAGTCCTTCTATTCAACCTAATGGATAATTTCAGCACATGTTGAAACTGGAACTCTTAACTTGGAGTCTGCGTAGCAAGTAACTCCAGCCCCAATTACACAGATGCTTGTTTGTGATTGTGCCACTGTAACGGTAGCAGTAACGCTGCCACACGAGTAGCGGAGTTGAGATCTTTGAGGGCAGAAGTATCTGCTTGAATAATACAAAAGGTATATAAACTACAGACTGTAACAAGGACTAACTGAATTGTCTCTAAGCTCTGAAGGTTTCGAGACCAACAGATTACCTAGGACACACTCAGAAACAGCATACGTGGAACGACAGTCCGTGAAGTATTCAAGGTGCAGGGCAGTCAGAGATGCGATAAGAAATAACATAAAACAGAAATGAACAATCGTTTGTTATCGTGGTCTATGCAAAAACATAAACATGAGTAGTAGCCTGGGTAAAGGGACCCCGGAGGGTTACAAATGATACCCCTAAACGTGAAGGGACAGGACCCAAACAGCGAGCGATCAACCCAGCAACCAGCACGGGGCTAAATCACTAAAACAAGTGAAACAGCGTAATAAACACGATAGAGAGAGAGTAGTCTAAGCCAAGCCGGGTCAAATAACAGGAGAAGTGATCTCATACAAGCAGGGTCCTCAACAGTAAAGTCAAATAGATTTAGACGTAGCGGTGCGTGAAATAAACTCCACAACAGGGCGATGAGGCCATTCCTAGAGCCCTGTTTTAAAGCCTGTGGCTCCTGGTAACCACACCTGACCCCGCCCCCTCAGATGCCGATCTGCCAGCAGCAAGTGCTGGCACCCGACTAGCCAGCGGTCTCCCTTCTTGCCCAGACCCCCCAGGTGGCACAGCGGGGGCTGAGGATGTAACAGCCACATTCCATTGAACTGGAGAAAATATTTGATGTTTCCATATATTTTTGCAGACAATGTCTAGATCTTATTGGGTTTCTTTTGTGACAGTATCGTGGAAGTGCTTACTGTGTCCAGCATTCTAATACAGTGCCTGGTAAAT
The DNA here is from genome assembly GCA_009667805.1 of Leptobrachium leishanense. Classification (NCBI taxonomy): domain Eukaryota; kingdom Metazoa; phylum Chordata; class Amphibia; order Anura; family Megophryidae; genus Leptobrachium; species Leptobrachium leishanense. Next base: position 262,647,854 of record CM019064.1, read on the forward strand.
GTTAGACTATAAATCTTCCTGCTCTGAGATGAATTTTTGTTTATCTGCCAAACTGTCTTGTTAGAAGAATAAAGGAAGTGTGCTTGAGACGACAGGAACGTGTGACATGGAAACTTTAAGTGTGAAAATGAGTAATCAAAGTCAGACGCTATCATTTTTCTTTGCAATTAGTAAATGGAGTGTTGTTTCTTTTGTAACGTCAACAATATCTCACCATAGCAATCCCTCAATGTGAGAGACTGAACAAGTTTAAAATTAAACTCAAATATCTATACTTTTTACATGATATATTTTTACAAATAAAAGATGCTACTTAAACATAAGAGACACTCTAGGCACCATTTCAACTTCAGTTTACCAGCGTGATATAAAACTACACAGGGTTATCCAAAGAGATCCGAATGGCTGGAGAAAGGTAACCGAACGCTGAAAATCAGCGTTCGGTTACCTTTCTTGGCCATTCGACTATCCAGAGAGCAGGAAATTCGCCAAATCCTGGCGAATTGCCTGCACATACGGTGCCTGTTCGGTGCCTGTTCGAGGGCAGTGAATCCCCATAGAGAAGCAATGCTTTGTCTATTCAGAGAGCACAAACCAGCAGTGAAAGTTTCCCTAAATGCCCTGCCATTCGGTGGTTTAATTCGGCAGGTTTATTCAGGCGAATCCCATAGGCTTCAATGTTAAAAATATTCCCCTTTTAATTCAATATCTAATAAACCGTTCATTATAAAATTCTGCAGTAAAGAGTCTCTTTACAGATTTTTTTTAACTTTACTTCTTTTTTCTGTAACAGCCCTTTTTATTATCATTCATTGGATCTTATATGCAAATTTCAGACATTTTCTCTCAGTAGTTTCTTTGCAAACAGCGTTTCACTTTTCAAACATTCAAGCAAACTGTTTTGCTAATTTATTCACTGCCTTCGTCTGCGGTGTCGGCTTTTTCCGGAGGCTTCACTGCCTGTGATCGGCTCCTGCTCGGGTTTTTCTGGCGTGTTCAGCGGGGTTAATCCAGAAGTATTTGCGAGTTTCGGTGTGCAGTCGCTGGGTTTTACGGTTTGTTTTCGTCGGGTTTGCGGCGACCTTTCCCTGCAATTCAGGGACGCTGTGGTGCTTGCTGAATACACTGCAGGGTCGCCGAAATGGGATCGGCAAAACGAACCGAATTGAAGAGAACGAAAAGTCACCGAACGTGCGGTGACTTTTCGATTCTCTTTGAATTACCCTGACAGTATTTCGTTTTCTTAAATAAATCCTTTAAAGGTAAGACTATAACTCCACACAAAAACTTTCTCTCTGAAAGCCAGGAAGTTATACATCAGCCAAATTTTCAAGCAAATCAGCAAAATGGTAAATAGCCAATCAGGTATCGACCCGACTATGGGCCCTATTACATTCTTCATGCAAAAACGCACACGCAACGTGTGAATTTTTGTGCGAAGCGTTAAACGTTAATGCGCGTAAATCAACGCTGGTATTACATTCCTCGCACATTTTTTCATCTGTCAAAAAATAACGTGCGTAAAACGGACGAGCAAAAACGCGCACGCAGCAACGTTGCGTGCAGAAATCAGTGTGCGGACTGCCAATCAGAATTAATAACCACAATTGTCTCACGTTAAGTTTTTGCGCCTGTCAAAGTCAATCTGCGCATATATGCTGCATCAATAAAAAAACACACAACTTCTCAAATTTATTGGTTTGGTATGTTTAGAATGTGTAACTATACTTTGCTGCATATTTGCGCATTTGCGCTCACAATGTTAAGTATAGGACACGCAAAGTACAGTAAGCTCGCGCAGCGTTCGGACAGGTTCACCCTCGGTACACGATTACGTGCATTTGATGCGCTGACATTGTAATACGATATTCAGCGCAAAGGGTTTTGCCCCTTGCGTTAATGCGTTTTTGCGCAAACGTATGCGTGAAGAATGTAATAGGGCCCTATTATTGCAGAATTGTGCTTGTTTGGGTAACAGTTTTTTTTTGTAAAATCATGTCAAATAAATGTAATCTGCACATTGTGCTGGCTCAGATTATCATTTTGGTCTTCATTGGTTGCTTAGTATCTATGGGAGATGAAAGTGGCTGTTGCACAGTTTCCCATATCCATGATGCATATTCAGCCTTCTCATCCACACCAAGTACCATAGGTATGTGATATGTTTTTTTTATCTGTTATGTTTCCACAGGGTAGTCAGGCCCTCTGGTGGTGAGAGCAAAGCTCAGCAGCTCCTGTGGGTTAAATGAGATGGTCTCTGCAGAGCGTCTCTCCTGTGGCTGATGCTCTGTAGGCACATGACCAGTCCTGCCCTATATATGAGCCAGTAGTGGATCAGATCCTTGGGTTTGGATAGCTTCTACTTTTTGTATCCCAGCTCCTTGGATTGTGCTACATTCTGTTATTCTGATTTCGGTTTACATGACTCTCTGGCTTTGGATATCGGATCTTCTCTTCTGTCTGTCCCCTGTACCGTGCTTATATTAACCCGTGTATGGCCCGGCTCAGTTTCTTGGATATTCTATTTGTGTCTTGTATATAAGTTCTTATGGGTTCATGTGTCTGATTTGTTGCAGCATATATCCTGGTTTGTTCCCTGGAATCTGTATACCTGCATTCATTGTATGTCTGGTTTATGTTTTATACACCTTGCAGACCTAGCCTAGTTAGTATTTCGAGACCACCTTTCAAGGATCTCAGTCAGGGCTTAGGGATATTTTTAGTTTCTGCTAACTTGTTTATTTCTTGTTGTCTGCTTGCAGATTTGTCACTTTGTCTTTATCCCTGTTGTTTCCTTTAGTTGAGAAATTACCTAGTACAGGGTCCCCTTTGTGTTTGTCTTCTGCACTATCTCTCTTGTTTCTAGTTTGTTAGTGTGTGCTTGATCCTGCAATATGACCGCAAACCTGCCTAAAGGGCTTAAAAATACGCAGCCTAAAGGGCCCCCCTCACTCCCTATAGGGGGGGATCGTGACATTATCTAGGTGAGGGATATTAGACTACAAGACCCCGCATGTTGTTGAACTAAAATTCCCATGATTCTCTGGCCATCTATTGAATTCAAAGGTTTTTGGGAACTAATGTTGGGATTACAGTCTGGCTTGCAGTCAGTCAATCCTACTCATCCCAAAGATGTTCATTAGTGGAGGTCAGACTTTTGTGCAGTACACTTGTGTTTCCTCAAATTGAATTTGTAAAAGCTTGTCTTCCTAGATCTCATTCGTGCACAGGAGCACTATGGTATATAGAGGCTTCCATGGTGATTAATTCTTCTCATGCAATGGAACGGCTGTAGGTTTTTTTTCTAAACTTTCAAAGGACTGGTACACACATTGCCGAAAACACAACCCTTTTCTGACACTTTTTGGCCATTTTACAGTGCGGAAGATTCATATGTGCGATTTGCTGCTTTTCGATTCCCAATAACATTTTGGATCGAATATCGGCTCTCGCATCTATACTGCTTAATGGAAATATTGACTTAAGCGATTCAGTTTGAATGCAACAGTAGGTCGATTTTCCAAAAAAATATAATTACTGGAAGTTGTTGATAAATGGATTTTCAGGTGTAAAAATAGAGAGACTCAGATTGAAATATCTGTCTGAAAAAAAAGATCTCAGTCATGTTTAATGACACAAATCAGTTTGTTGCTGGACGGAAATAAGCTTTTTTGGACGTTTTACCCGTTTTTGCCTTTTTTTATGGACCAGCAGCATTTTTACAATATTGGTCGATTCTTTGGAGTTTCAACCCTGATGGGCACAAGTTAATAGAAAGACCACAATGAGTTGCTCCTGGCTGGTGGGGTTACTTCCTGGTCTGCAGTGTCACTTCTACAAGAGTGATTAGGCTTTGCAACCATAAATGCTCATATTGTGTATGCAAATGTTCGTAATGCATTGTACAGGAATGGTGAGTGCAGTTTATTTGTAAGAAGCCTGTACATACAATATATGTATGAGTACTATATGTATGAGTACTGTATGTACATGCTGTCTACAAACCTGTAGACAGGGTTATCTGTAATATATGTATATATAGCTCTGTGCAATGTAGGGACAGACTGTATGTGCAAAGCCTATATACGTTGTGTCAGCAGAGTGTATGTACAAGATGTGTAAAAGTATGAGCAATGTATTAGAGAAAATGCCGTCCACAGCGAGGAGAACCTGTCCTCGGCTTTGACGTCAGCATTACATACAGGGTTATTCAGAGAGAAGTGAATGCCCGAAGAAGTGAAAATTCTAGGTCAAAATAACCAAACCAGAAAAATTCTCCCATTTGGTCTAGATTGTTCTCTTCTCCTGCCAATTCTCCTGGTTTTCACCTCTCTCTGAATAATCCCCAAAGATGTAGATCAGGGAACTCAACCCCTGACCTCCCTGATGTTTATTGCCTACAAGTCTCAGAAGACCTTGAAAGCAATAGAAAGCAAAAGAATTTTGGGATATGTAGTTTAGAAACATCTGAAGGGTGGGGCGGAGTTTGAGATCCCTGATGTAAATCGATACACATGGAAAACAACAATCACAATTTTTTAATTTACAGAACCTGTAATGTTTATTTGAAGTTTAGACGTCAACAGTGATCTGAATTTTTTTTTAAAGTCAGATTTTTTTTTTATTTATTCCTGCAGATATTTTAATGCATTATGTACAGAATCCTTAGAAAGGATGAACTGTTTCAAGTCTGGATTGTCCATTTAAGAGATTTAAAAAAACATCAAAAACACTCCAAGTTCAATCAATAATTACTTATTTAAACAAAGGAGGGAGAAAGCAAAAGACGCTTCAGTGATTTTGTTTAACATGACTGAACAGTTGTTGACAGAAATAAAAAGGCCTCAATATGCAAATATGTATTGTCCTCATTTTCCTGTTGATAAGCAGTCTTCCATTACAATGTGTAAATCTTTACACGCAAGATTTTGCATATGCTAACAGACCTGAATTTGCAATTTTATGCACATCTCAGCTTCAAAAATAAATCAGGAGGTTTGCAAATCAGATATTTATCAGCAAATGCCAGAGGATTAAACTTTTTGTATAGCTATTAAAAATATTATACAGATGAAAACTCAAATTTAAACTTCAAAAGGGAAAGGATTAGAGTGAAACAAAACAAACACATTTATTGAAATATTTAACGGCATTAGATTGATTTCTTTGAAATCATCAATACTGATACTGGCTGTGTTTATAAATTACGACAACATTTTTAATACAGATTTCAGTTTATATGTACTGTTCTTTGACACTTAAATTGAACCTCACACATGTACAGATTCACTTTACCTAAAGTTTAATCTGTATCCATACATTGCGTTAGTAATAGGGCTAAGTAATGAGTAAACTATCTTTAAAGCCCTAAAACTCATTTTGCGGCCACTCACACATTTGTTAGTCTAAACCTTGGCACCGCAGCCATCCCGAAGTTTAAATGCCTGTTGAGAGAAGCTTATTGGTTGTTCTCCTATTCTCTAAGACAATTCATTGTTCTGACATTCTGACAATGAGGTGACGTGGTGGTGGGCTTACACTTTAATGGCCATTGAAGTAAAACAAAACCTTTGTTTTGTTTCGCATGGAGCTACAGTGGTAAGCGCAAATAACAACCTTTTTTCTTGTAATGTTTTATACATGAAGCAGGCTGGATATTTCTGGTCTACGCAGTCACCCTGATAGGTAATAGGCGCGAAACCGTTTTTCTGCATATATATAAATATATTTTGTAGTATCCCCAGCCAGGTCCTTATTGCTGCTGCCTCTTTCCGTGTTTTCTTTTTAATCCCAAAGTGGAATGGTTCCTGGTGAAGGTATGAATATAAACCCATCAGTTTCCCTCTTAGCTGATAAGCAGCATGAGTATCTGTGGTTACTTAGAAAACAGCTGTTTGTTTCATTAGGTAGGACCCACCTGACCCAGAGGTGCCGTGACGTGGCAGATGGGCTTTCACTTTAATGGCCATTCAAGTAAACCAAAACCTCTGAGTTTAGTTTCACATGGAGCTACAATGGTAAGTACAAATGACAATCTTTTTTCTTGTTTTATCAATGAAGCTAGTGTTTTGACATTACTTGGGAGTTGCACCCTGGGTAATTATATATATATATGTTACGGGTAAAGCCAGGAGTGCGGTTAATCCTAGGATCACCCGGGTAATACTGACATTACCCAGGCCTCATTAGCAAAAGTCCGAAGTGAAATGAAATTTAGGACTTTACCCGGGTAATCTGCAAAGTATCCAGAGGTCTCTGGGTAACCTGCTTTTCTGCACTGTTTTAACCGGGTAGTTCGCACATTACCCTAGTGTTGCTGGATAAAGTGTGATGTGCAACGAAACATCGAACTTTATCCGGGTAATCTGCAAAATATCCAAACGCCTCTGGGTACTCGACTTTTCTTGGGTTCTCAGCGGGTTACAGGTGACTGAATTCCGGGGATTACCAGGATAAAGCTGCAAACTGTTATCTGACTGATAACAAAATTGTGGTTTTTGTTATTTTTAATGAAATTGTATCCACAGTCACAAACCACACTAAATAACCGTCATGTAACTCTGTGCATTAATTGTCTGAAAATAAATTTATGAAGATAAAGATATTATATAAAGAGTAACCTAATGGTTATTATGTTGTATAAAGGATATATAAGCACATATGACACATAATAAAGATCATGTAACGCTTTAACATTCATATAAGAAACATAACCTGTTACTATGTATATTCATTATATCCGCACTACATTTTAATGTTTGACTTTTGCCATTTTCGTTGATAATATCCATAGATAAGAGCAAAATTTATTGTTACCCAAGCAGGGTTGGATGCTCTGCAGATTACCCAGGTGAAGCTGTGGATAGTCCTCAGATTACCCGGGTGAAGCTTCACACTTGCACATTATCCGGGTAAAGTGCAAATTTTTCAGCTCTTCCAGACTGTTACCCAAGGGCAGTTGGTTAGTCCTAAGATTACCCGGGTAAAGTCTGAAATTTTCATTTTTTTGCGGCTTTACCCAGCGGTTTTGGGTGATGTCAGGAATACCCGGGTAATCCTAGGATTAACCGCACTCCTGGCTTTACCCGTAACATATATATATCCAAGGATCTCTTATGTGCAGAAATCTTCGACCTGCCTTCCCTTCCAATATATGTGTTTAATAGATGTTTTATAAAAAAAATCGACATTTATAGCACACAGCTATGACCACACAAAGTAAAACAGAACGATGAATCTATCAAGAGGTCAATCAGAAACAAATTCATTGCATATTACAACTTGGAGCACCGTACACTATGCCAACACACATGGACAATGCCTGGCCTATTGTGGACCGTATTCAACATTATGTGCTTAAATCTAGATTGTAAACTCGTCTGAGCAGGTCCCCCTTCCTTCACCTCTTCTTTCTGTTTCTATGTTTGTTTACTGTGTTATTCCCATTGGTTATTGCAAAGCACCTCAGAAACTGTTATCATTATAATATATATATATACAGTCATGGCCGAAATTGTTGGCACCCCAGGCATTTTTCCAGAAAATCAAGTATTTCTCACAGAAAAGTATTGCAGTAACACATGTTTTGCTATACACATGTTTATTTCCTTTGTGTGTATTGGAACAAAACAAAAAAAGGGAAGAAAAAAAGCAAATTGGACATAATGTCACACAAAACTCCAGAAATGGGCTGGACAAAATTATTGGCACCCTTAACTTAATATTTGGTTGCACACCCTTTGGAAAAAATAACTGAAATCAGTCGCTTCCTATAACCATCAATAAGCTTCTTACACCTCTCACCCGGAATGTTGGACCACTCTTCCTTTGCAAACTGCTCCAGGTCTCTCTTATTGGAAGGGCGCCTTTTCCCAACAGCAATTTTAAGATCTCTCCACAGGTGTTCAATGGGATTTAGATCTGTACTCATTCCTGGCCACTTCAGAACTCTCCAGTGCTTTGTTGCCATCCATTTCTGGGTGCTTTTTGACGTATGTTTGGGGTCATTGTCCTGCTGGAAGACCCAAGATCTCAGATGCAAACCCAGCTTTCTGACACTGGGCTCTACAGTGCGACCCAAAATCCTTTGGTAATCCTCAGATTTCATGATGCCTTGCACACATTCAAGGCACCCAGTGCCAGAGGCAGCAAAACAACCCAAAACCATCATTGAACCTCCACCATATTTCACTGTAGGTATTGTGTTCTTTTCTTTGTAGGCCTCCTTCCATTTTCTGGAAACCAGTAGAATGATGTGCTTTACCAAAAAGCTCTATCATGGTCTCATCTGTCCACAAGACGTTTTCCCAGAAGGATTTTGGCTTACTCGGCAAACTGTAGTCTTGCTTTTTTATGTCACTGTGTCAGCAGTGGGGTTCTCCTTGGTCTCCTGCCATAGCGTTTCATTTAATTTAAATGTTGACGGATAGTTCGCGCTGTCACTGATGCTCCCTGAGCCTGCAGGACAGCTTGAATTTCTTTGGAACTTGTTTGGGGCTGCTTATCCACCATCCGGACTATCCTGCGTTGCAACCTTTCATCAATTTTTCTCTTCCGTCCACCCACAGAGAGATTAGCTACAGTGCCATGGGTTGCAAACTTCTTGATAATGTTGCACACTGTGGACAAAGGGAAATCTAGATCTGTGGAGATGGATTTATAACCTTGAGATTGTTGATATTTTTCCACAATTTTGGTTCTCAAGTCCTCAGACAGTTCTCATCTTCTCTTTCTGTTGTCCATGCTTAGTGTGGCACACACAGACACACAATGCAAAGACTAAGTGAACTTCTCTCCTTTTTTATCTGCTTTCAGGTGTGATTTTTATATTGCCCACACCTGTTACTTGCACCAGGTGAGTTTAACAGGAGCATCACATGCTTGAAACAATCTTATTTATCCACAAGTTTGAAAGGGTGCCAATAATTTTGTCCAGACCATTTTTGGAGTTTTGTGTGACATTATGTCCAATTTGCTTTTGTTCTTCCCTTTTTTTGTTTTGTTCCAATACACACACAGGGAATAAACAGGTGTATAGCAAAACATGTGTTACTGCAATACTTTTCTGTGAGAAATACTTGATTTTCTGGAAAAATGTCCGGGGTGCCAACAATTTTGGCCATGACTGTATTGCCAATAATATGTTTACTGACCAGAGCACAATGACAACAAAGCTCTACAACTGTAATACCCACCCTCTCCTAACTAATCAGAGCAACCTCAAAACCTACCACAGTCTGTCATACAAATCATAGTAAACCTAATGGCACGACATTCTGTCATGTCCATTACTCAATATTTAACAGCCATTACAGTACACAAATTGCACACCAATTGGTTCCGTACTTACTTTGAAATGACCTGTAGAGAAGGAAAGGTTTCATCTATGTGCATCAGGTCTATTTACTTGATAAAGACTCATGTACCGAAACATTATGGGTCATATTCCAACTGAGACATTAAGCTAAGGTCTGGAGCAGTGAGTGACAATCGCCTCAGATGTTAGCTTAAAATGAGCCCGAGCTATCACAACCGAGACGTGCGTCCTGCTTGCACCTTGGTTGTTGTCCGAGGTTAGTGTAAATTCATGTTTTCTATACTTTGAATTGGAGACCTGAATTTGCGCTTCCCTAGAGGAGAACACACTATATACCAACCTAGCTCGTCCTGCTTTAAACAAGCCAGTATTCTGTGACTGAATACTGACTTTCAAACACAGGTGCGGATTGATTTTGCAAAATCACTGAATACCTTTGTTGAACCCCCAAAATTCCTATCCCCACCTGAGATCACGCAGTGCAGAGGGCGTAACGACCCATCACTTCCTCTGGCTGTGAGTAACGTGGGAATGGGAACAAATTGTTCCCATGTCCGCATCTCCTTCTGCTCCCCTTGCACATTCGAGCTTGCGCTAGGACGCACAGGGCTCCATGGAATCCTATGGACACCAAGAGTTGATATTCGTCTTGGTGTTATGCGCCGCTGCAAGTGTCTGTATCTCCCTATGAGCCCAGATGCACCTAGCACAGTTAGGTTGGAATAGCATTGGTAACAGGGAAATGGTAAAGGAAAGCTGCTTGCGCAGATTTTATCCCTTACCATCTCCCGGTTTGCGGCTTGGTTGGAATTGGACCCTATATGTCCTCACTCGCATTAAAGCAGCAATACCAAATCATTCTTTCTTCCGTTCTGTTAGGAGTGATTCCTGTGATCCTGAGCCTATACAGGAAGTAGTTTAAAGAGATAATGGCAAAGTTGTCAAAATACTAGGGCATGTATGGGCAGTGGATTTTAGCAGTCCCAAATTAACAAAGTGATTTGACTTGCCTAAAGTAGAGAGGAACAAGCATGTAAATATTATTAAAGAGCAGATATGGGTGCCCCCTAATGGCCAGGTGTCTGGTGCCATGTGCCTACTCTGCCTTATGGGAACTTTGTCTCTGAATAACATCCTAATGTGCTATTGCAGAAAAATTTAACCTGTGTACTTCCAATTATAATATAAATAAACACAAAGCTGGAAAAAATAATAAATACATCAATCAGTCAGCCGTTTAGCGTAGAAAAAACTGTGTCTTCAACTGCAAGAAAAGGGGGTAACCCAAATAACTATACATCAACGTGAGTAGTACAAGATGAAAAGTTAAAACGTAACTTTTAATACTAATGGAAATAAAACTTATCACTAATATGACAAAAAACATGCAATATCAGTGATAAAAATCTCTGAAAAAAGTATGCTTAGAAAGCAACATTGAAAATCAATGCGGGATCCTTGGAATTGGTCCCAACCAGATAAGTTTAAGCATATAAATTGAAAGCAAGATAGCAAACTTTTACCCAAGGGTGGGGTGCAAAAAAATTAATTGCCAGCAAGATAAAAACAGAAACCATTGTTTGATGGAAGGGTACACCATCCGTTGTAAGTAACCCTAAGGATCCTTATATAGGTCCTCATTATCTGTCCCTCTGAAACTTCACCAAATAAAAGGAGAACAAGTCATAGCTCACAGCAATAAAGATAACTTCATGGTGCTGTCCTGCAGTGACAGCAATCTTTAAAGTATAATAAAGGGCCCAGAGTACCAATATAAGGATCATTTAAATTTACCCCCTGCAAGAATAGGGCTCAGAGCTATAGACACTACCATAGACCATGTTTTTAACTGCCCTGACATGTTTGTGTGTGCTGTGTATGGGTGTATATATATTATACATATCTGTTTGTACTGTGTATAAGGTAAGGCTCATATGAAGATTGATAAGGCAACGCTGAAAACCTTAGAAGCAGATTTTCTTGGTCCTAGATCAGCGTTTCTCAACTCCAGTCCTCAGGACCCACTGACAGGCCAGATTTTAAGGATTACCTTGGGGAAATTCAGACTGAATACTGCAGTGAGCAGCAAATCATATCACCTGTGCTGTGCTTCGGATATCTGGCAAACCTGGCCTGTTAGGGGAACTTGAGGACCCGAGTTCTGTTTGGAAACACTGGTCTAGATCAACTCCCTATTCTTCACGTCTTGGGGATTGGGGTCTCATTTAAGTTCATCATGGCTGTTGGAAGCCAAGATCTTTCTCCACCCTTTTTTCCCAGTACCACATGATTATGTTTTCATAGAATAACAGGAAACCTTTCGTACGCTCTTGTCCCTAGGTATCCAAATATATTTGCCATCATTTGTTCTTGTACATTAGCCATTGTACAGCATTGCAGATTATGTTGGCACTCATACAATGGCAGTAAGTGTCCTTGGGCAAGACACCTAACGGTACATACTCGCCACCCAGGACATACTTGAAAACGAGAGAAATCTCAATGTATCCTTCCTGGTAAAATCCTTTCTAATAAATAAAAAAATTATGTTTTTTGTATCAACGTGAATAGTTTGCAAAGTGCTCTATGTAACAAGCAATATATAATCCTAATGCTCAGAAGCATCGGGTGTTGAAATGTTAGCTAGCTTTGGCTTATATTTTTATTTTAGTCTCAGAACAGAAGGCAAATGCACCGTCTTGTGTTCAATCGTGATGCACGTAAACATTATAACCTTCGCATTCATTCAACTCGGGTATTTATTCAAGTCAGTGTAAGTATTAGAATGTAATTAGAGAAGCATATGAGGATGTTCACGGAATAATGTGCTTTAGTTCCATACTCTATATATGCCAGTTTAAGAGATGCTGCTGTAAACGTAGTGTTACTATAGTTGAAATAATACAAGATATCTCATATTTGTTCTTCGGTTCTTGATGGGAACAAAGGGTTTGTGATTGTGACTTGCAGAGCACATTTTTTTTGAAATACAAAATTGCCAGAAGAAAATAAAAAGGGCATAGGTGACTTGCTTTGTGTGGTGATATTCTTTGTCTATTGAGAAATTACACGACTTCATCTATCTTACTTTTGTCTACATGAAACTCAAAGATGAGATGTTGAAGACTTCATACATAGGGCCTCTGGCACTTATGCGGTTCACCTACGTAATCTGACATTTTACTGTGGACCTGTGTTAAATTGCGGTAAGGTAGAAGGATCCAATGGCGGAAGTACCAGGGTCGCAGCGGTCGCAGTTGTGACCGGGCCCTGGCATTCCGCCACTGGAGGGGGGCCCAGTGCCGCCGCCAGATTCCGGCAATATGCGCCGGAATCTGGGAGCAGCGCCGCCGGCTGTTCCTCTCCCTTCGAGTGGCCCGCTGGCTTGCAGCTTGGCCGCTCGCGTGGGATGGGAACTAGCTGACCAGCGCACGAGATCTCGCGAGAACTTGGCTGCGCTGGTCAGGTGGTTTCCGGTGAGCGGCCAGGCTGCATGCTTTCAGCGGCCGCTCACCTTGGAGAGGAATGGCGGCAGTAGAGGAGGTGAGCTGGGGCCCTATATACCCATAAGAGCTGGGGGCAAATCTATCCATAAGCTGGGGCAAATCTATCCATAAGAGCTGCGGGCAAATATATCCATGAGCTGGGGGCAAATATATCCATGAGCTGCTGGGGGCAAATATATCCATGAGCTGGGGCAAATATATCCATGAGCTGGGGGCAAATATATCCATGAGCTGCTGGGGGAAAATATATCCATGAGCTGCTGGGGGCAAATATATCCATGAGCTGGGGCAATATTGTCACGTCTCGGCCTTGCCCCCTGGTGGTGAAGGGTCTTCATGTTTGTTTTTCCCCTATGGTGTGTCTGGCTGTGCTGTTTAGGGCTGATCTGGGGTTCTGTTGTGATCTCCTGGTCTGGGGTCACATGGCCCAATCACACTGACCCACTCCCTATATATTCCCAGCAGCACAGAGCCTCATTGACTGTTTGTGGAGTTTGATGGTGGTTCTGTCTGGTTCGTGTTTCCTGAGTTGCTGCAAAGCATTCCTGTTCAAGTGTTTTCTGGTTCTGACCTCGGCTTTATTTTTGACTATCCCTTCTACTCCCCCCTGGTACCGTATATTTCTGATCTGTTGCCAACCTCTGCCTGATTGACGATTCTTGTATGTTTCATGTTTTATGTACCTTGTCTGTCTTAGTTTAGTATTATATTCAGAGGCCGCTTATAAGGACCTCTTTTAGTATAGTCTGTCTGTTTTGTTTACTGTCCTGCAGCCTGCTCCCTTCACGGATTGTCAAGTATATCTTTGTGTTTCTGAGTGTCCTAAGTTGTCTGTCGGTCTTGAAGCCTTAGCTTAGTGGAAATTCTGTTCTGTTTTTTGGTGCTCCTTGGTGTTGGAGAAATCCGTCTGTCCTTGTGTCCAGTCAGTTACTCACCTGCCTTAAGGGCTTCATCTCATGTTCCAAGCCACCACGATGGCCCAAGCAGGGGCTAACCGTTACAAATATATCCATGAGCTGGGGGCAAATATATCCATGAGCTGGGGGCAAATATATCCATGAGCTGGGGGCAAATATATCCATGAGCTGGGGCAATATATCCATGAGCTGGGGGCAAATATATCCATGAGCTGGGGCAAAAATATCCATGTGTGAGCTGGGGCAATATATCCATGTGTGGCCTGGGGCAATATATGTCCATGTGAGCTGGGGGAAATATATATATCCATGTGAGCTGGGGGCAATATACAGTATATATCCGTGTGAGCTGGGGGCAATACTATCTTTTTATATTGCAGAAAAAAAAAAGGAAAAATATAGATTTTTTGGGGGGGGGGGCCCTTCATGGATTCTTGCACTGGGGCCCTCAGGTTTCTAGTTACGCCACTGGAAGGATCCTAATACAAACACAGGAACTAAGCAGCACCTAGCTAACGGTCCTTGTAAGGGCCGTATTATGACATAATACAGAGGGTAGGGAGAAGCCAAAAGTCAAGGAATACAGAGTAGCACACAATGTCAGTCAAGCCTAGGTCAGATATACTAGAAAATACACGTCAAACAAACCTGGGTCAGCATACGCCAAAATACAGTAGACTAAAAGATACAGACATACACTCTCAGTCTAAAAACAATCACAACAAGGCACTGAGGCACAGATCAGAGGTTAAATAGACTCTCTGGGTTTCTCATTGGTTTGCACAAATACAAGGTGCAAAGGGACTCTGAACCTACTCACATCTTCAATAGATTATCTGCCTATCATAAGGGTGCGCCATCAGAATCCTGAGTGGCCAATTCCAATACTGATTTGTGTCCATAGAAAAAGAATCCACGCACTTATAAGTGCAGCTTTTATTGGATGAACATTGCTGGCAGTGGCAAGGTTATGGCCAAAATTAGAGATCGACAAAGGTAGTTGGCTGAAATGTTGCCACTGCTAGCAATGTTCTAGCTAATAAAAGCTGTACTTGCACTGCTGTTGGAATGCCAGGATTTAATTTCTTTTGACACATTTCATTGGTTTGCGTCATATTCTTGTGCCAAACCTTACTTGAGTGATGTGGGGAAAAAGGACACAAAGTAGGATGTCTTGCAGAAATCATGAAGATAAGTATACAGCATCAGAAACCCCCCTGAATGATGTAGGACAATGTGCAGGACGTGACAATCCTATTTACAGATGAGGGGGTTATATGCATAAAATATTTTTTAATTCTGGACATCATGATATCCACTGAAAAGACAATGTTAATATAACTGGAAAATCCTACACCATACCTACCACCGCCATATCATGGGCATATTCCATTTGCGACTGGGACTCGCAAAGCTCCGTGGAATCCTATGGACTTCACAAGCCAATACTCACGTTGGCGAGGAGGGCTACTGCTGGTATTCTGCAGTTTTGTGATGCATTCCGAGGAAAGGTGCTAAATTAGCACCTACCCCGGGATATGACGTTAACATGCAGACAGAAAGGGAAAATCTGCAGAGGACATCTCCATTTAAGGCTAGGGTCAGAGTGGGGCAGTCGGAACGCGCGTGCAGGCGCACTAAATCACGGCGGCAGTAGCAGCACATAACGGCCAATGACGGCCAATATACGCAGTACGTGCGTACAAAAGTGCGCCGACACCACGCAACCGGCAAATGAACGCATTTTTCTCAGAACGTGAAACCGCTGCTACAGACGTACAGAGTGCGCTGCGGCCGCATGGCAGCGTGTGAGCGTGATTAGGAGACGTCAGACGCTGCTATTGTGCGGCCTACATAACGTTCAAACAGCCGGATTTCCCTAGAATTGCGTTGGTGAGTACCTGCGACTGTGCGACTGTGGTCGTCTGACCACTTAAGCGTATTCCGTGAAAAAATGCGTGCGCACGCATCGACGTACATTTTGACGGTGGCCGCAGAAAATGCGCTCATCTGTCCCTAGCCTTAGAGTTAACCTCCCTGACGGTGTTACCGAGTGTGTCTCAGGGTTAAATTTCACTGCTGAGAGCGGTAACCCCGGGACACACTCGGGCTGGATACTCGGGCCTCTCCGTGCGCTCTCTCGATCTCTGCAGTCTCCTCCGGCGATCGCAGCGTTTTACTTCCTGTATTCCTTCTCGCGAGGAAGGAACCAGGAAGTATAAGGTCGCAGTCGCCAGAGGAGGTAGCTGGGGACATCGAGGGAGCTGTGATGTATCCAGCGGCATCCCGAGTGTTGCTCGGGGTTACCGCTTCCAGTATGGGAATTTAACCCTGAGCCACACTCGGGATGCCTCTGTCACGTTCCCACGTTCCAACCCTGTCTCCCTGCCCCCTGTATTCCTTATGTCTGTGTTTCCCTGTGCTGCTTTCCCTGACATGCAGCTCAGGGGTTAAGTTCTTTGCTCGTTGAGCTTCTGCTGGTGATATGGGCTGATTACTCCCCTATTTAAAGCCATGGGCCCATATCACCATGCTCTTGCATCCTGGTTCACTTCAGCTACAGATTTGTTCCTGAGAGCTCCCTGTTATTCTATCCTAGTGCTTTCTCAGTGTTTCCCCCTTGTCTGAGTTCTAGGTTTCTGATGGACTTCCTGGTATTGACCCTCTGGCCTGGCTGACGGATTTTCTCTGCTATATCCCCGCTTTGGCTCAAGGTATACGTTTTGGTTTTGACCCCTGGCTTATTCATTGACCACTCTTCTGGACATCCCTAGCGGTTCTGTGCTTATCGTATTATATGTTGTGTATCCCTGTAGACCACGGCTTTAGTTTATTGAAGTCCTTCCCTGCAAGTTATTGAGTATATCTCCTTTAGGTGTCTGTTTTTCCCAGGACTCTGCACGGCTACAAGGTATCCTTTTTCCATTAGTGCAGATTTGGCCACTCTAAGGACAGTATAGGGCTCCTTCGGTATTAACCGTGCAGAGGTCCCCAGTGTCGTCTGTGGTTTATTTCCTTATCCTGATTGTTGTGTCACGCATCTCTGCGTATAGCGGCTTTTCCTCTTACCTGGGCCCTACTTGGCGCATGCCAGGTACTGCCATTGTGGCTGAACGTGACAGCCGCTGGGGGGGGGGAACAAAAAAACTGACCGCTTTCAGACAGGGAATTTCATAATAAATAGACCGCCAGGGAGGTTATAGACCAAATAGGGCCCCATGTATTTTCTCTGTTCTAGGTGGGACAAATGTTTTTTGGTTAGGTAAATGTGGTACCTGTACCATGTTTTGATATTTTTGATTTTTTTCTTCTGTGGGGACAATATCCATAAGGGGTTATTTACTAACCACTTAATTGGTTCCAAAATTGCACTGAATGGCAAATTTCATCATAGGTGCTATGACGGAATGGGATGTTGTTCCGCCTGCGGGTGTGCTCTATCTGCGTGACCCCGTCGCTTACCGCTGGCCCGACTACCGAGTGACGCACACTCTGCGTCTCGTGCGGCCTGGCGTGGCCCCGGGATGGGGTTAGCGGGCGGTGGAGGGGACCCTTGCCTAGAACCAGCCCGACCACTGAGCCATACGGCACTCAGCGTCCCGAGCAGCTGGTTCACTGACCTTGTGGGTGTGGGACGGTCGTGGGGATCGGATCTGGCAGCTGCGGAGAAGTGTTCGGATCTTATGTGGGAAACGTTTCGGATCTTATGCGGGAAACGTTTCCGATCCGGGGGCGGGTGAATCTTCGTATCTCCGGTGAAGGACTTTTCGGATCGGGGATGGATGGAGGATCGGATCGGGAGTGGATGGAGTTTCGGATTGGGCGGGATCGGCAAGGAATTCGGTTCTTACCGCAACTCCTCGCAATACCGAAGCGCGGTACACGGCCGCTTCCTTCGGATCGGATCCTCGTCCGATAGCCAGGGAACCGAATCTCTTCCGCTGCGCCTCTGCTCTGATACTCGATGCAGATACAGAGCGCTCGATTCGGTTCGGATCGTCTGGAACACCGCACCCTGAGACCGCGAGGGATTCTCAGAATGAAAGTACGGCGGAGAAGTAACCACATCAGACGAGGCTGGATGCACTGCTAAATCTGGCTTTATTATTTACAGTTCAGGCATTTATCACTTTCCACAAAATTACAATACAATGGGAATCCCTGCCCGCCCTCCCAGGACCCATTGGCCATTACGATTCGGGGAGTCGCCAATTCGGACCGGATGGTCCGAATCGGCCATTTTACGATTCGAACCGGATGGTTCGAATCGGCCATTTTCCGAATCGAAGATTCTGAACTGCGCCACAAGGTGATCGGAAAATGGCGGCGGGCAAGGCAGACAAAGGGAAAATACATTACGCAATAAACCAACGGGGACACTTTTTTACACCACACAATATCACATCTAATAAGAAAGTACTTGAAAAACTCTGTGCGTGCCACCGCACCACACTGTTCATGGCCAATCAATGTCTGTGCGCACCGCCCCTGGCTGAGGGTGCTGGGCCATTCCGTGACACTCCTCCCCCTCCCCAAGGTCTGACGCACTCGGTTGGACCCCAACGGGTCGTACCGAGGTAGTCGGGGCTCCCCAATCCCCTGGTTCCCGGGCCGACTGCCGCGATAACCCATCCGCGTTACCGTTCTGCGACCCGGGCCGATATTGGATTGTAAAATTGAAGGGTTGGAGAGCCAGGCTCCACCGCAGCAGGCGGCCGTTCTCCCCCGCCACCCGGTTGAGCCATACCAAGGGGTTATGGTCGGTCATCACGGTGAAGGACCGACCGTAGACATAGGGTTGGAGCTTTCGTAGGGCCCAGACCAAGGCCAGGCACTCCTTCTCCACGGCAGCATACCCCACCTCTCGTGGCAACAGCTTCCGACTGATGTACGCCACTGGGTGATCCCCCCCGTCGTCCCCCACTTGACTTAGGACAGCTCCCAGTCCGAACATGGACGCGTCTGTGTGAACAACAAAACGTTTGTTATAGTTGGGAGCTGCCAGCAGGGGAGCTTGGGTCAGGGCGGCCTTCAGTTGTCGGAAGGCCTGGTCGCACTCCGGGGACCACAGAACTTGGCGGGGCAGGGATTTCTTGGTCAGATCAGTCAGGGGTTTGGCCAGGTCACTGTAGTGGGGTACAAATTTCCTGTAGTACCCCGCGGTACCCAGGAAGGCGAGGACCTGGGTCTTGGTCACAGGGGTGGGCCAATCTAAGATAGCTTCAATCTTGGCGGGCTCGGGCCGTTGTATCCCGCACCCCACCCGGTGGCCCAGATACTGTACTTCGGCCATCCCCACTTTGCATTTCTCCGGCTTCAGGGTCAGGTTGGCGTCCCTAATCCGGCCCAGGACAGTCCCTACATGGTCCAGGTGTTCCTCCCAGGTCTGGCTATAGATGGCTATGTCATCCAGGTACGCGCAAGCGAATCCCTGGAGGCCATCGAGGAGGCGATCGATTAACCGCTGGAAGGTAGCAGGGGCGTTCTTCATCCCGAACGGCATGACCCGAAACTGGTACAGGCCGAACGGGGTGATGAAGGCCGACTTCGGGGTCGCCTCCTCGGCAAGGGGAATCTGCCAATACCCCTTGCACAGATCCACCGTGGTCAAAAAGTGACCCCCGGAGATCTGGTCTAGCAACTCGTCGACTCGGGGCATCGGATAAGCGTCCGTAATAGTACAATCGTTTATCCGCCGATAATCGACGCAGAACCTGGTGGTACCGTCTTTCTTGGGCACCAGGACCACGGGCGACGCCCATGGACTGGCCGACGGTTCAATGACCCCCAGCTCCAGCATCTCCCGGATCTCGGCCCGCATAGACTCGCGGACCGCTTCCGGGAGCCGGTATGCAGGTTGCCGAAGGGGTCTCTGACCGGGCGTGTCCACCTGATGGACGGCCTGGTCCGTATACCCCGGGAGAACCGAGAACACCCCCGGGTAGGCGAGAAGCAGCTGCCGCGCCTGTGCCTGCTTCTCGGGTCCCAACTCCTCCCCCAGCTGCACCTGATCCACCCCGGAAGGCTGCTTGGCTATCCCCGGAAGTTCTTCCAACGGAAACGGTTCCGTCTCCTCGGCGGCCGGCGCGCATATGGCGTCCACCGTCTCCGGCCGCTCATGGAAGGCCTTCAGCATATTGACGTGGAACGTCCGCTGGATTCTGGTGTCTGCGCAGCTGACAACCACATAGGTGGTATCCCCCAGCTGGGTTACCACCTTGTAGGGACCTTGCCAGGCCGCCTGCAGCTTGTTCTGCCGCTGTGGTTTCAACACCAGAACCTTCTGCCCCACGCAGAACGAGCGACTGCACGCAGCGCGATCGTACCACGCCTTCTGCTGAGCTTGGGCCGTTTCCATGTTCTCCTGGACGAACCCCGCGAGTTCCGCCAAGCGCTCCCGGAGCTTCAGGACGTACTCCAGCACAGGAACCCCATCCTCCTCCTGTACCCCCTCCCACTGGGCCCTAACCAAATCCAGGGGTCCTCGCACCTGGCGCCCATACAGCAGCTCAAAAGGGGAGTAACCGGTGGATTCCTGCGGAACCTCCCGGTAGGCGAACAGCAGGTGGGGAAGATACTTCTCCCAATCCCTGTTCTCGTGCACAAAGGCCCGAATGAGCTGCTTCAGGGTCCCATTAAACCGCTCGCACAGCCCATTGGTCTGAGGGTGATACGGGGCGCTGTGCAGCGCCCTAACACCACAGAGACGCCAAAGCTGTTGGGTGAGCTCAGCGGTGAACTGGGTACCCTGATCGGATAGGATTTCTCGGGGAAACCCTACCCTCGTGAACACCCTGAGGAGCGCGTCCGCTACGGTGTCCGCCTGGATGTTGGCCAAGGCCACAGCCTCGGGGTACCGGGTGGCATAATCCACTACGGTAAGGATGTACCTTTTACCGGTGGCACTGGGCCGTGGCAACGGCCCAATGATGTCGACCGCCACCCGGCTAAAGGGCTCCTGAATGATGGGCATGGGGTGCAGAGGCGCTTTTGGGTGATCCCCGGCCTTCCCAGTTTTTTGGCAAACTGGGCAGGTGCGGCAATAATCGCGGGTGTCTTCGCTGAGGCGGGGCCAGAAAAACGCGCGCGCCAACCTGTGCCGGGTTTTCGTCTGGCCTAAGTGACCCGCAAGGGGAATGTCATGGGCCAAGCGCAGAAGCTCCTGCCTAGGGCCCTGAGGCACCACCAACTGCTTCTGCGGGACCTGCTTCTTCCTGGCCCCCTCCCTCACGGTGTACCGGTACAGCAGCCCATCCTCCCACTCTACCTTGTCCTTCCTCTTGTCGTCCAGGCCCTGACCGGCTCGGTCCCGGTAGCCCTGCAGGGTGGGGTCGGTCTGGGTCTGGTGGCGAAGCGTCTCCGGGGTACTCCACGGGGACGGGAGGTCAGGTGGGAGGGGAAGGGTCGGGTCCCGTCGGGGTAGAGGAGGGGATGGCGGTCGGGGCTGTCGGGGCAGTTTGGGAGGTTTGGGAGGTTTGGGATGGTTTTGGTCGAGATCTCACCTGGGTCCCGTTCGGAGTGCCCCTGTCGTGGCGTTGGCTCTGTTGCCTAGTGGTTACCGGGGTAGCTGCATCTGTGGAGTAAGCGGAAATGAGCTGTCCCAGGTCGTTACCCAGGAGCACCTCGGCCGGCAGTTGCCTCAACAACCCCACCCTCACCTCCCTCTCCCCGTTTCCCCAGTCCAGGTGAACCCGGGCCGTCTCGAGCCGAAGCACCTTTCCCCCCGCCACCCGCACTGCAACCGTGCTTCGCAGGCGGTCGCTCGGCGGAACCAAGTGAGGCCGGACCAGGGTGATGGTAGCCCCGGAGTCCCGCAGCCCCTCAGCGGGCCGCCCGTTTATCCACACCGCCTGGCGGTGGTGACGGCGGTTGTCGTCCGCGGCGGCTTGCACGGGGTCGGCCTCATGCAGCTGCTCCCATTCCTCCGGGGCCTCCGGCCACGGAGCTTCGGCGTCGCAGCAATGGACCGCCGGTGATGGCCTGGCGGCCGGCCGGGTCAACTCCGGTCGGTTGGGGCAATACTGCTTGTAGTGCCCCTCCTGGTTGCACCCGTAGCACCGGACGTTAGCCATGTTATTGGGCCGGCTGGTGGGCCGTGCTACCGGCGTCCGGACCGCTGGGGGTGGGGGTGGTGGAGGTGGTGGAGCGGGTAGAGCTGGGCGGACGGCCAGGGACCGCTCCCCCCCTGACATCTTCCGAGTGTCCGTGTACTCGTCGGCCCAGGTGGCCGCTTGTTGCACTGTCTGAGGCTTCTTGTCGCGCACCCACTCCCGGATAGCGGAGGGTGTGTGCTCGAAGAACTGCTCGAGCAGCAGCAGTTGGGTGATCTCTGCCACCGTCTCCGCTTGGCTTCCCGAGAGCCAGGTGCGCAAGTCTCGCTGCAACCGATGGGCCCACTCCACGTGAGTGGCGCCATTGGGCCGGCGGGAATTCCGGAACTTCACCCGGCTGGCTTCAGGGGTCACGGCAAATCTGCTCAGCAGCGCCTGCTTGACGTGTGAGTAACTGGTGGCCTCTTCGTCCGGCACTGTGCGATAGGCCTCGGCGGCCCGACCGGTCAGCTTACACGCCAAGATCCTTACCCAGTCGGCCCGGTGCACTTCATGCACTCGGCACAGGCGCTCAAAGTCTTGGAGGTAACTTTCTATCTCCTCCTCGGCTTCCCGAAACTCTTTGAACGCCTGAAACGGCACTTTGCGGCCGGGGTAACGATCTGACGGGGAACGGCTACTCCACCGGCTTCGCACTTCAGCCAGCCGTAGCTCGTGCGCTCGCTCCCTCTCACGCTCCTCTTCCTGGCCGAGTTCTCGGACCAGACTCCTCATCTCAGCCTCCGACGGGGCCGGACCCATCATGGAGATCCGCTCCCGCATCTTCCGGCAAAAGTCGCTGTCTTCGGGCTCTGCGGGGACAGTGGCCGGCGCCGTGTCAGCGGGTAACGCTGCGAACGCCGCCTCCTGATCCATCCTCTTCAGCTCCTCCATCATGGTCTCCCGACTCTTGGAGCCCGGGGCGCCGCCCCGGTTCTCCAGCATGCCACGCAGGACGTCCCGCTTGTAGGCACTATACCCGGTCATGATGAGGGTCCCCCTAGGGCCTGCAGAGAGCTATCCCACCGCTGCCACCAGTATGACGGAATGGAGATGTTGTTCCGCCTGCGGGTGTGCTCTATCTGCGTGACCCCGTCGCTTACCGCTGGCCCGACTACCGAGTGACGCACACTCGGCGTCTCGTGCGGCCTGGCGTGGCCCCGGGATGGGGTTAGCGGGCGGTGGAGGGGACCCTTGCCTAGAACCAGCCCGACCACTGAGCCATACGGCACTCAGCGTCCCGAGCAGCTGGTTCACTGACCTTGTGGGTGTGGGACGGTCGTGGGGATCGGATCTGGCAGCTGCGGAGAAGTGTTCGGATCTTATGTGGGAAACGTTTCGGATCTTATGCGGGAAACGTTTCCGATCCGGGGGCGGGTGAATCTTCGTATCTCCGGTGAAGGACTTTTCGGATCGGGGATGGATGGAGGATCGGATCGGGAGTGGATGGAGTTTCGGATTGGGCGGGATCGGCAAGGAATTCGGTTCTTACCGCAACTCCTCGCAATACCGAAGCGCGGTACACGGCCGCTTCCTTCGGATCGGATCCTCGTCCGATAGCCAGGGAACCGAATCTCTTCCGCTGCGCCTCTGCTCTGATACTCGATGCAGATACAGAGCGCTCGATTCGGTTCGGATCGTCTGGAACACCGCACCCTGAGACCGCGAGGGATTCTCAGAATGAAAGTACGGCGGAGAAGTAACCACATCAGACGAGGCTGGATGCACTGCTAAATCTGGCTTTATTATTTACAGTTCAGGCATTTATCACTTTCCACAAAATTACAATACAATGGGAATCCCTGCCCGCCCTCCCAGGACCCATTGGCCATTACGATTCAGGGAGTCGCCAATTCGGACCGGATGGTCCGAATCGGCCATTTTACGATTCGAACCGGATGGTTCGAATCGGCCATTTTCCGAATCGAAGATTCTGAACTGCGCCACAAGGTGATCGGAAAATGGCGGCGGGCAAGGCAGACAAAGGGAAAATACATTACGCAATAAACCAACGGGGACACTTTTTTACACCACACAATATCACATCTAATAAGAAAGTACTTGAAAAACTCTGTGCGTGCCACCGCACCACACTGTTCATGGCCAATCAATGTCTGTGCGCACCGCCCCTGGCTGAGGGTGCTGGGCCATTCCGTGACAGGTGCAATTTGAATTTGGGGCAATTTGTCTATTCACAAAGACTAACTGGTCTTCTATTCACAGAAAGCCGAATTGCACAATTGCAGCAAAATGCTCTGTCAGGTCGGTGTCAGAAATGCCCGTCGGGCCCAGACTGCAGTGAGACATGGGAGGCGAGAGTATGGCAAAATAAACAGGGGTTTATTTATTTACACAGATAAACAGAGTGAGGGGCGAGGCAGGAATGGGGCTGGCTAAGGGTACATATAACGCAAGATAAAAACACCGGGGCAAGGCAGGAAAGGGGCTAAGAGATACAGAGCACAGGAAGAGACGAGGCAGGAAGAGAGAGAGCTAGACACAGAGGGAACCTACAGGAGACACCAGATGGAGAAGACAGGAATGGGCTGGATGGGACAGGAACTGAAGTAAATCCACAGTAAGGAATAGGCTGTGAGTCCAGGATAAGGTACATGCAGAGGTTCTTGGAAGCCACAGAGGGTTCTTGGAACAATCCAGAGGGGCAAATCCGTATGCAAGGTCCAGAGGTAAATCCAAAGATTGGACATTATCTGCTCACCGCCAGCCCACAATGTAACTAGGTATACCAGGATCAGGATATCAGTATTCTTTGCAGGCAGGATCAACACTGAGCACCAGTTACAACTACAATGCAGAAGCACTGTATATTGGCACTTCATCCTTAAGTAAGGATGCACAGTGCTGGTGAAGGGAGCACCAGCTGCTTACAGAAGAACCAGGATTCTATAGGGGCATTGCATGAAGAGTGCTGCCAGATTTATGGTGGACCAGTACTGGCTTTGGTCTTCCCACAACGCTATCCCTTACCGTCCCAGAGTTTTGGTGTTTCAATTCAACCGGGTTAAACCGGCGAATCCCATAGGTTTGAATGTAATAAACGTATTTTAAAAATATTCGATTTAAGAAAAGTTTATTCTTATTTTTTGCAAAAAAAACTTTTTATTTTTAAAAGACCTATTTGTATGGTTTTAGAAGACATTTTTGTTTTTAAAAGACTTTGGTCCCTATTCTATTTTTGAGAAAGTATTCTACCAGGAAGGATACATTAGTGAATGCTAAACGTAACATTAAGGTGAGTAAACATTAACACCAGTATAAGGGACTTTAACGCATGCTCCCCCATATTACCTTTCTGATGCTAATCAGTTAAAAATCACTTTGTGCATTGGTGATTGCGCTACCTTGCACAAGCTTACTGTACTTTGCCCATCCTATGCTTAACATGAGGAGCGCAATCAGTAATTAGCTTTAGGATAAGTATGGTATTACAAAGGCCTAACGCTAATCACCTAACCGATGGGTTAACGTATTTTTTTTTACGGGCACCAAAAAGCTGGTGCTGATTCCGCTTTTACAGAATCCTAGCACCACCTAAAAGCCCCCAATAAATCTGATACTCACTTTTCATCCCGAAGCGAGAACGGTGGCCTGATCCACTGCTTCTGGCCGCCGGGAGCAGAGTGAGGACAAATAGTTTCCTGTTCTCTCAATGATCACTCCGCAGTCCTGTAAGATCTCGCAGCCCCACAGCAGAACTCTCCATGGAGTCCAATGGACTCCAAGAGAAGATACTCGAAGCAGCACAGAAACACTACCGCGAGGATCATAGAGTGTTGCGCTGCGTTCCGGAGCAAGCTGCTGAATTTGTACCTGCCCCAGAATATGGTGCTAAAATGGGGACGCTACGGGGAAACCAGCGGACGCAGGTTAGCATCCCCACTTGAGCGCCAGCAAGGGAATAATGCTTTTTATTTTGTTACAGATCTTTTGAGAGTGCATTTTTTATTATTTGGACACAGTTTTATTGTAGTAAACATTTATTTATATTGATTTATACACCTATTAGAAAAGATTTTCTCTTTTTTTTCCTCTTGGTTTGGTGGAATTCCCAAAGCTAATTCGGTGGTTATCGGCACAATTAGGCAGTTTTCGCTGATGTGCAATAACTGCTTTGGCAACTACATTTCTGACGAGATACGGTGATTATTCTCTAAACCGTGAATTCACCGTATTTTCAGTGAAATGGAATTGCCGAACTGCACCAAAATTGCTTCCAATTTTGGTGCTTTGTGAATAGACCCTATATTGTAAAAATATTTATCAAGGAATATTTACCATTAGAATGAGATCTTCTGTGAGCATGTCCTGAAGAAAAAAAAAAAAAACTAAAGAAAAAGAGAAAAAAACTTAAATTTTTATGTCATTCTTTTACTCGCAGGCTGGTATTCGATATTTCTTACTTTTGGCTTCTGTAAAAACACATAAAATCACGCTACTCTTAGTAATCAGATCAGATTCATGCAAATAACATGCCAAAAAAATTGTCTTTTATACAGCCGACCCTTGGGGAATCCAGCTCTTGGTGATTTTAACTTTTTAAGGCTGATAGATCTCCAGGTGATCTCACAGCTCATTTCTAGATGTAGCAGGGAGCTCTAGTGAATCTAGGACATGGACGCATCACTGTTAGAACGGCCATCACTTACAATTTATTGGCAGATAAAACGTTAAAAGTTTGTTAGTAAAATGTTAATTTTCGTTCCCACAATTTATGTCTGTATGATCCATGTGTATTGTTTCCCCACGCAATTCCCCTCACCTGTAATCCCACACAATTTAATACCACCTAAATTGACAGTTTTCGTTCACCCAAGTGTATAATGCGTTTGTACAATTTGTACTTGTATGACCCTGATGTTTATTATGTTCTCTGCCACCCCTGTCTTTCCCAGCCATCGTGGTTTACCTGCCCAGCGCAACACTGATTAAGCTGCCACCTGCCAAGACCTAGCACAGCCGACATGCCTTACACCCTGCACTGCTCAGCCCCTGTACATGCCACCAGAGTGCTTTTTGGTCAGAAGGGCCCTGAGAACATGGTGCCACTGCGGGGCGAGTTCTGAAGGAGAGCGCCACTGGGATCACCCCTCAATCAGCCGCTAAATTCAAGTCGGGCTTCCCAGCCACAGAGGGCACCCTGCGCCGGAATCAGAGCTCGCATTCCAGGGGGTGGAATTTCCCGGACGAGGAACAGCCCAGGGTGGGCCAGACAGTGTGGCACCAAAAGCTGGGATCGAGCTAGGGGCAGTGGTAGCCCCTGTTAAGTATATGAAAAGGGTTATGGCTTGAGGCAGTGGTAAATCTGGTGCCGGGATGTCTGAGGACGGGCAGGGGAGAGAACAATGGTACTGTACCGTATAAATGT
This sequence comes from Leptobrachium leishanense, assembly GCA_009667805.1. Lineage (NCBI taxonomy): Eukaryota > Metazoa > Chordata > Amphibia > Anura > Megophryidae > Leptobrachium > Leptobrachium leishanense. Next base: position 262,675,069 of record CM019064.1, read on the forward strand.
ACCCTGTGTGTCCATAATAAACCAACCTGCTTAACCTGTACTACGCCTCGACGAGTATTTGGGAAAAGGAACTCTCCAGTGGGTATTTACTACTGCTGACCGCTAGCTTCCAGCAAGGGACCTGAAGCCGGCTCATTACCGCGGCTCAATGCACAACAACGCCGGTACCTACGGCAGATCTACTCCTTCAGAGAAGCGGCATCCGTCACACAAACATAAGGGGTATAACTTTAAAGGTCATCGTTTAGCATTGTTGTAACCATGATAAACCTCAGACTCCGACAGGGAAAGACTTTAAAAAAATGGCAAGTGAAGACAACCACAACAACACTAAACAATGCCATTTAGTGAGTAACGTCTATACTATTTCTGTTGTTTTTTTGCCCAAATCAAACTTCATGATGTTCTCTTGATATGAAACCATGAAAAAGTAACAACCAGGGTAATAAGTATAATATAATCCATCTAAGGCTTACTGTGTACTCACACACACGCAGCAGGTCACCATTTGAGTCTCAGAGTCTATAAATCAAAGACCATCTAAGCCAATGTATTATGTGCTAAGGCTGCCTGAAATTGTTGAGTCATGATCCTAGGATGCAGCTGTGAATCTACGCAGGCTACTATTCTGAGCTCATGTGTGACATCTGCAGTGGTAGATTCCGGCAGCAGTTATTCAGATTCATCCATTCAATGTTGACATGAGAGTGCAGGCACACAATGCAAAATAATCTAACATAACTGAGCTCATTAAATCCAAATCTCCCCAAATTTATATAAACATTTAAGATAAAACCAGCAAACACTTGGAGGAAGCATAATGTACACCTCCTGTCAATAAACATCCACATACATAAACTGTGTCAGTAAAATTCCATGTCTAATCTTAACAGATTATCTACATTTGTAGCTAATCTAAAAAAAATATAGCTGCACTATTAGATAAGAAAAAGATTTTCCAAATAAGAGAAACACATTTACGCATTATATACAGCACATATTTACAAGTCGACATAATAAACAACAAATATGTACATGTGGATATAATGGAGCTAAATATTACACATTGACAACATGGAGCTCTGCAGCAGATAACAGAAATTGATTTGTTAGGGTTCGTCATCATTTCGTGGACGTTTCCTTGGATTTATTTCACATTGTGAGGAATTAACTTCATGTTCCGGAAAGCCAACATCACGAAAACCCTGATGCTGTGAAATGTGCAATAAACAAAATACAATTAGAGGGAGGCAAGTCGTATAGAGACATGCATATAGCACTCTTGACACACAACTAGCAAGCAATCAATGGAATGGATACTGACCCAATATATTAATAGAAAAATCAAGGTAACCCTATGATATTCATAATTGCTTTAACCCCTTCACTACTGAGAATGAGATCTCAGGCTTCAAAGGCACCATGCGGTGCCTGATTGCGATATATTTGCCGCAAACACATTTTGTTTGCTTTTAGGCTGCAGAAGGTGCCTCCAAAGTTTTAGCCTTGCGGGCATAACACCCAATGTGATAAAACTGTAAAATCGGCTAACTGAATGTCCGGACAGCGGCCATTCAACAGCCGATGCAGGGAACAAGAGCTGCGACTGTAATTCAGTTTTGCAGTAGATTGTGCGATCAACTGGTCAAATGTTATTACAGTAAGAAATACACAATATGCCCAAATATATCTTACTGTAGAATTAATGATATTGCGAAACACTGGTTCCTGACTAATATTTTTTTTAAATCATTTGGTAGTGAAGGGGTTAAAGATACTCTTCTGGTTGAAAGTGGCCCTGTTGCATGAATTATCTAAAAGATGTATTAAGAAATAGAAAATGGCAACATTACCATATGTAAAAAAAATATATAAAGCTCTTGCAGTTGCTATAAATAACCAGGTCTAACAATAGCTCAACGGAGCTCTGCTTGAAGAGGAAAGAGGTTCACCGACTCAGGGGAAAGCTATCCTTTGTCTACAGTGACTGTGCATCTCTTTAAAGGTCTGCCAACAGGGGATTGTTGGACAATATTTAGCACATGTAATTCAGCACATGGCAGCCATTCTATTCATCAGATAGATTAGAAACACAAATAATATGTCCTACAGTTTAACAATTCACTTGAATTTGAGCAGTGTACAGTGAGCACATGGACCACTGATAATCTGAAGGGCACGTCAGAGGTTTAGCAAGGTCATGAGGCACCCAGGGGCAAGTCCTCCCCTAGCGCCCCCCCCATGTTTTAGAAGAAATAATGCATAGTAATCCATTATGCCATCACTTTCAAATTTGCTCAGTGTGGGAAATGAGAAGGTGAATTAGTGCAGTGACATTGTTTGCGTTATAAGTGAATAATGGCACTGCTTTAGAACAGAGAGAGAAAAAAAAGTTTTGCAATTGGTTGTTTTTTTAAACTTTTTTATTTTTACACTTTATATGGTTATGTTTGGAATTATCGGAGAGGCCGAACTATATCCTTTTCAGTGACACTTCACTTGACCTTGTGGAGCGTACAAAATGGTGATGCAGCGGTTCAAAGGACCCCCTGCACTCTTCGCAGCAGATTAACAGGTCTATTCAGAGAGAGGTGAAAACCAGGACAATTGGCAGGAGAAGAGAACAAACTAGACCAAATAGCCGATATGGAAAGTGAGATAAATGGGAGACTTTTTCTGGTTTGGCTATTTTGAGCTAGAATTTTCGCTTCTCCAGTCATTCTCCTGGTTTTCACCTCTCTCTGAATAACCCTGTAAGTTTTTGATGAAACAAAGCGTAATAATGCATTGCTCCATCCCCTCCATACTTACTGCTGCTGTGGGAAATGAGAAGGTGAGTAAAGCAGCAATATTATTCACTTTATTATTGAAGAGTGAATAATACAGGTGGAGGTGCAAAAACAGGGATCCCCATGTCCCTATCCAGATTGCGTCAACACTTCCGTTCCCCAAGTAAGAATGGCCTCAGTCACTACTTCCCACTTTCTTACTTCGAGTAGTCCGCCCCATCCCTCCTTCAGTAGTTTTTCTCACACTGGGCCACCATTGCCACTAGTGGAGCCTTAGGCGAGTACAATTTACATGGCCCCAGGGCTTCTCCATATATTCAGGGTGTGCGGGTGTCTTTTTTAGGGGCTCCTTCATATATTCATGGTGTGTGGGTGTCTTTTTAGGGGCTCCCCTATATATTCAGGGTGTGTACGCGTGTCTTTTTAGGGTATATTTACCCTGTATTTTCAGGGTGTGTGGGTGTCTTTTTAGGGTCTCCGCTGTATATTCAGGGTGTGTGGGTGTCTTTTTAGGGGCTCCCCTATATATTCATGGTGTACGGGTGTCTTTTTAGGGTCTCCGCTGTATATTCAGGGTGTGTGGGTGTCTTTTTAGGGGCTCCCCTATATATTCATGGTGTACGGGTGTCTTTTTAGGGTCTCCGCTGTATATTCAGGGTGTGTGGGTGTCTTTTTAGGGGCTCCCCTATATATTCATGGTGTACGGGTGTCTTTTTAGGGTCTCCGCTGTATATTCAGGGTGTGTGGGTGTCTTTTTAGGGGCTCCTCCATATATTCAGAATGTGCGGTTGTATTTTTAGGGGCTCCTCCATATATTCAGGGTGTGTGGGTGCATTTTTAGGGGCTCCTCTATATATTCAGGGTCTGTTTTTTTAGGAGCTCCTCCGTATGGCTTTTATGTTTGCAGACTGTGCTTCTCTTCCTGCAGACTGCTTAGGTGCAGATCAGAATCTGTGCCCCAGGTTGCAGGAGGAGGAGGAGAGGCAGTATGTGTGGTCACATGCTGCCTGATAAGCCCCCCCCCCCTGCATTTTCCAGCTTCTCCTGAGTGCTGGCTAGAGGTGCCAGTGTGACAACTCACATGTTACCAGGCACACTGCACTATCCCAGCTCCAGCAAACCCCACTACTGTCTGTGTGTAGTGGCTTCTGGCCCTCACTAGCATCTGACAGGCACAGTTAACAGTGTTGTAACTAGCTGAAGCAAAAAGCAGGATGGAGGGGGTGAATAAACTTGCCATCATCCCTGCTGGCTCACATTTCTTGCTCCCTGGGGGCCCCTCCGCAGGACCTTCCATTCAGCTGCTGCTCTCCTGTCATGCTGGGGCGGGTCCCTTCCTTCTCAATGTTGCTGCCTCTGCCTGATGAGCTCTGCTCTGCCTCCTCTCTCTCCCAGCACGCCACTGCCGCTGGTAAGGAAGTAACATGCTAGGAGGTGGAGTTAGGCAGTGCTTACTCCTGTAGGGCCCTGGGAAGCCTCTAATTTTCTCCCAGAGCGCCAATACCGGGGGTCCTGCACATGCAGAAGGCATCAGTGGGACAATGCTTGTGGTTTCCCCCCACAGGCACCCGGGGGCAAGTGCCCCCTCGCTACACCACTGGGGCACGTACTGGTCAAGCGTGGGAATGCAAAAGTGGAGATATTATCATTTGATGCAAGGAAAAAAAAGGAATGTCCTTTAGAGCTATAAGGAACAGAGACAAGTGGTATTCTTAAACCATAACCTATGGAATGATCATAAACACTATGGTGCTTGAAGGGTCCATTCAAGAACTTCTGAGAGGCATTCCACATCACCATGATACACCATAGTCGGGTATAAAATATATTGCTTTACAATAAGCTACTATCACCTTTAGGCCACAGGACAATATTATTTTGGTATCCACGGTCTAAGAAGGGTTCCTCCTACACCTGGTAGCAAAGGTTTGTATTGAACATGCGAGTGGGATGACTTTCTTGTAAAACTGCAAGTCATTTATTTAGTGGACTAGAACCAAGAACAAGTACATTTAGGACAATGTTAATTTTGACAGCAAATTTGAATTAAATTTTAGTCTTCTGGCTAAAATGCCATTGATCTTTACTCATATTTTAGTATGAAATGTTTTAGTCTAGATTTAGTCAATTAAAATCTAAAAGGTTTAGGCTAATTTCAGATGAACGCAGTTATCACGTCCGTCTTGCCGCATAGTTTAACGTCCGTTGTAGCATAAAATCATGATCAATAGAGACCCACACACGAAATACATGCACACCGAACTGCGCACGCACAACGTACGTGGCAAATGGACGTAAGTTAGGCAAGAACGTAAAACCGCTACCACGGACGCGCAGAGTGCGCCACGTCCACATAGTGTTCTGTGTGTGATGAGATGTCAGACGCAGCACATTTGACGCACAAAATGGCTTTTCATATCCTTTTCAAATTTTTATAATTTTTCATATTGATTTCCATTTCCCATAGTTCCTTTTTTTTTTCTACGTCCGTCAAAAAAACACAGACCGTGTGGTGTATACAGTATCTTCCGTCAGTACGTCTGTCCGTTATGCACGCACGCAGAGTGCGCTCAGACTGCGTTCATCTGACATTAGCCTTAAAGTGCAATGCATAATTTAACCCCATCATGACCTGGTGGTTTTACCACTGTCTGTCCGAAAGTACCCACTGCTGTTTTTACATTTCTGCGCTGTTTGTGTTTAGCTCCAATTTTCCTCTTACTCGTTTATGCAACCCACACATATTATATACCTTTTTTCTCACCATTAAATGGACTTTCTAAAAATACTATTATTTAAAATAAAAAAATTATGAACCTTGATGAAAAAAATGGAAAAACCACACTTTTTCAAACTTTAATCCCTAAAATCTACAACTGCCAAAAAAAAGACTCCAGCTATATAGTTTAGAAATTTTGTCCTGAAATTAGAAATACCCAATTTTTTTACGTTTGTGCTTTTTAACTCCTTCACTGCTGAGCCATTTCACCTCTGTGTGCGGAGCTCATTTAGATCGTTTTATGCTCATCATGTTTAAATGTGATTTGAAGTACTATGTTAGAACTCCCAGACAATTTTTCTTTAAAACCCACTTTTTAATTTTTATATATTATTTTTACACCAAACCTAGTCATGTTTGGTATCATTGGAAAGGCCATGATCAAGCCTCCTCTCTCCTCTGCACTTAAATAATTGGGCAGAGGCTACCGACAACCTATGCCCCTTTATTTTTTCCTTAAAGTGATTTTACTCACTTTTTCTCCCTCATGCTGCTCCTTTTCTTCAGCTCAGAGTCTACTGAATCCAATTTACACTGCGTTAGACACTGAGTGGGGTGAAGGAAACTCCTCCACTTATTCCAGCGATCTCTCTAGATCAGGGGAGCTGGGGGAGAATGGGGGTACTCCTCACATATGGACCACTTTAAAAAGATAAAGTGGTCAGGATGAGTAGAGTGTCCCTTTTTTGTTTCTACTGTACATGCAATACAAACACAGATGGTTTGATTTCTTTTTATCATAAATACAGCCAAGTCTCATAAGGAAAGAAGAATATAGCCTTGCTTTTTCACAAAAGCCCAGTAATAAGATTGTATTGATAACAACTTGTGTGTGACAGTCTTCATTGTTTCAACAAGTGCAACTCTAAAGTGTAAAAACCTGTATTGGCTGTGCTGCCATTGCACGAGAGATCTGAATATAGAAAATCCATCAGTTCTTCCTTACTGTTCACATAATTTAAGTAAACAACTGAAATCATTTCTAAAGCAAAGACACCTCCCTACTATGCACAGGGATTAGTTCTGATTGGATATCTTCCCAAATAGTCCCTCCCTAACATTTTCATGTAGTTTTTATTAATTGAGAAAAATGTCGAAAGATTTACCTCATAGTTCTAGTCACTGTAACAAACTATCTTCGTTAAAGCCTAGTTCTCACTGAAAAAATTTAGTCAACCAAAGTATCTGATTTTCGGTCATGGTCAGCAACAATGCTCCTAGTCCATCCATTATCCAGACAGATCATTTGTAGATTTAAAGGGACATTCTAAGCAACATGACCACCTAAGCTATTTTAGGTGGTCATGATGCCCGGAGTATCCTGCCCTCTGTCCCCCCTCCCTCCGCTCAGCAGTTCAGCTGTAAATGCTGAAAACAGCTGAGAGAGGCGGAGAACTTTACTCCGCCCTCTCAGCTGTCAGTCAGCAGAGCGGGAATCATATTTCCCGCTTCTGCCGACTTTTGCCGAGTAGGAGACGTCATCGCGCTTTCAGCGCGATGACGTCTCCTTCTGAGGGTTAGTGTTGCGCGCATCCTCTTGCGCACAACACTAATCCTCAGAGGGAGCCGGGAGGAAGCCTGCCGATTGGCTGGCTTACGTGAGAGGCGCGCATGCGCGCTTCTCACATAAACCAGAAGGCAAGTCGGATAGAAGAAGGACGGGAGCGGAAGAGGAGGGAGGTGAGTATATATATAAAAAAAAAACAGCGCTGGAAACAAGAGGATTTTAGGGTAAGTATTACAGTTACAAACAAAAACAAAAAATAACAATTTATTAAGGGAATAGGGATAGGTTAGGATTAAAAAACGGGGGGGGGGTTGATTTTTTGTTAGAGTGTCCCTTTAAGACTTACTGTGATTGTGAAAGGCACTGTAGCAGTTTTCTGACATGGTGATTTCTGTAAAGTTGCTAACCTAGATAGAGAGAAGTAACTGTGTGAACTGTCAGTATTGAATACGACACATTTTAACATAACATTTACAATGCTGTAACAATTTTACAAAACCACTTTGTCATCAGACGCAACATTATGTAGACTTAAGGAGTGCGGTAAGACCTAAAGATGGATGGAACTATTTAAATTTTGAACTACAAAAACAGTGAAAAAATATTTAATAAAACAGAGTAAAAAGTCATTACATTTTAAAGACCGCAAATATGAATTACCTTTACCAGTAACATAAGCTGTAACTGGCAGGGTTATTCAAAGAGATCCGAATGGTGGCCGAAAGGTAACCGAACAGTGAAATTCAGCGTATGGTTACCCTTCCTGGCCATTCGGCTATCCAGAGAGCAGGCAGTTCGCCAAATGTTGAATTGCCTGCACATACGGTGCCTGTTCGAGGGCAGTGAAATCCCCATAGATAAGCAATGCTTCGTCTATTCAGAGAACAAACAACAGCAGGGAAAAGTTGCCGAAATGCCCTGCTGTTCGGTGATTTCATTCGACAGGTTTATTCAGGCGAATCCCATAGACTTCAATGTTAAAAATATTCTCATTTTAATTCAATATCTAATAAACCGTTGATTAAAATATTCTGCAGTAAAAAGTCTTATAAAAAGTATTTATAGATTTTTTAGGATCTTTTAGGCATTTTTCGGGATGGAATTTTTTGCGATTTTTTTTCTGTTTTTATTTTTCTAAATCATTTTTTCTTTTTTCTGTAACAGTCCTTTTTATTATCATTCATTGGATCTTATATGTAAATTTCAGACATTTTCGTTAAGTAGTTTCTTTGAAAACAGCGTTTCACTTTTAAAACGTACTGTTTGATTTCTCACTCCATTCGTCTGCGGCGTCGGGTTTTTCCGGCGGCTGCTCTGCGCTCTGATTGGCGGCTGCTCGGGTTTCTCCGGTGTGTTCGGCGGGGTTAATCCAGCTGTTTTGCGGGTTTTAGAGAGTGTTCAGTGGGTTTGGCGGTGAGTGTTCGTCGGGTTTGTGGCGGGTTTTCCTAGCACTTCGGGGAACCTGTGGCGCTTGCTGAATACACTGCAGGGTCACCGAAATGGGATCGCCAAATCGCACCGAATTGAAGAGAACGAAAAGTCACCGAACATGCATTGACTTTTCGATTCTCTTTGAATAACCCTGTAGATTACTTGTGCATTACAAACAAAACCACCTTTTAAAACACATGCCACTGTTTTTTTCTTTGAAGTAATTACATGTAAAAGAGAAAAAATTAAATTAGGCTTTTAGGCTGGGGTCAGACCAGCGCACTTTTAACGTGCGTTCTGGCGCACATAATTACGGCCGCACTAGCAGCAGATGCCAGGCAATGACGGCCAATATACGATGTACGGCCGCACAAAAGTCCGGCCGTGCAACGCAAGTGGAATTTGAACGCATTTTTCTGAGAACGCTGAACCGCTAGTACTGACGTACTGAGTGCGCTGCTGCGGCATAGCGGCGTGTTTGCGTGATTAGGAGATGTCAGACACTGCTAATGTCCAGCCTACATAACGTCCAGACGCAAAAAGTTTTATTGACGATCCATACAAAATCACGCCCGAAAATGTGCGTCGTCTGACCGTTTTTGCGCATTCCGTGAAAAAATACGTCAATCTGTTCGGACGCACTTTTTCACGTTCGCGGGGAAAAATGCTTTCGTCTGACCCTAGCCTAATCTCCTGTTGCCATTTGGTGAATTTCTCCCATGATTCAACATTTACCTAAATCCTATGGCAATATTTACTTTACAGCTGTGGTGTAGGATAAACCAGTAATGTAGACGCAATGGGGTGGGGGGGGGATTTGTTTTTTAAATCCTGAATGAGCTTCCTGTGCAGAATCAAATCTATCTTTTTTGTTGCATATAATCTGAAAATGAGGCTAATCTATAAAATCAATTCTTCCCTATGAGGCATGATACACTGTATGCCGGTTTATGAGTTTTATGCAATAAGTACTGGATTTGTACTAGACTGCAGAATATTTGATTATGATAATCATAGCAAATAATCCATTTTGGGAATAAGAAAGATAGGAAGGTTAAGAAATATCAGCAGTATTTAACAAAAGTGGCAAATTTGCTGAGTGCTCGGAAATCAACTGATGGGTAAGGCACTAAGAGACGGCTTGAAAACCTCATACACTGGAATTATCCATACTCTCATTTAATTGCACATTTAACTTTTGTAGTCCCTGAAGAAAGTAAATACCTGCACTACCACACAATTATTTTAACAGCTGTCATGAACTATGTAGCAGGATATTATGTTTAATCATGAATTTTTAAATGAGAAAATATTCTGAATTGCAGTTTAAAAACTCAGAGGAAAATCATTACCACATTACTAGATGGCTGTAGTGAAAACCTTTCTTATGTTCAAATGTTGCATATCTATTTTTAGGATATATAAACCTGTGCATGCAAAATATCATTAATCACACTTTAGTACAGAAATATAGAACGCTTCATCCATCAGCCATTCCTTGAGACCCTGTTGCAGAATCCCAATTCATGTTATTTAAGGGACATGCTGTGCACCCTAACCACTTTACAGTTAGAGCTTAATAAAGTGGTCAGGCTGCATGGAGTGCTGCTCCCTCTCCCCAGACCCGTCTCGCTGGTAGCACTGTGTGTAGTGCAAACGTTTTCTCTGCCCACATGTTTTTCCTTTGGCAGAAGAGATTTTGAAAATCATGCCTGCCAGGGACTAACTCAGAAATTGATGTCAGAGCAGGTGTTGCGTAAATTGTGTATGAAAGTACACAAGTTCCACAAAACACAGTTTGTGTAGCATACGTGCGAAAGTTATATACACTACACAAATTGCATAAAAAGCTGCAGGGACTTCCACATACTGATATTTTTAGTCTGTATTTTTGGACGTTGCATTGCTCATAATCAGATTAGGATTACTACAAATCCCCATAAACAGGAGATCTGACCATTTTTATTAATCTATATCAAATTTACTGTGACAGAAAGGCCATTACTCTTGTACGCTAATAATGCAGACCTTGTGTGAAATTATGTAAGATAATGGACGCCAGCTAAAGTTCAGAACCTTTCATCCCAGCAATCCTATAGATTGCACAGTGCATACTGCTAGCAGTGGTTATTACTGCTAGCTGTACTAGTGTGTCAGTAGCAATTTGTAGGCGTATTTTTTTTACTATCAGGCCAAACAATTGAGGATTTACCATGCCACTGTGCTACAAAGCTCTGTTTTTGAAGGTCAGAACTTCTACACAGACGATTGCTCTTAGGATCCTGGACCTCCACTCTGGCACCTTAACCCCAAAAGCTGGTGAACGTTGCTGAAAATTAACCCCTTCACTGCTGAGCCATTTCACGTTTTTAAAAAACACATTTTTTTTTCTAGTTTTTTTTTTCTTTACATTAAACATGGTCATGTTTGGTATCATTGGAAAGGCCATGCTCTGCCCTTTCTAATGATACCAAACATGACCCTGCTAGCTGAAAACAGTTAGGAGATATCGGGGTTCAAACAAACCTCAATCTTTCCTTAGGAGTCAATAAGGACGTTCCCCACACGTCCTCAGCAGTGAAAGGGTTAAAAAAGTACAAAGCTAACATGTAAACACCTATGACCCCTTCTTTAAAAGGATGCTGCTGAGCTGGACCAATTTTCTGGTGCCAATTTATAGGATTTTGTGAACCTATATAGGCACTGCTTAGTATACATAGACATAGCCTAGGGAAGCATTGCATTTTACAAATATACCTGTGCTGTAGAAATATAAAGCATTCCCGACGACACTCTTTATTGTGAGAGCAGAGCTAGAACCTCACGGATGAGAATTATCTATGTACACAACAGAAAAGTACATTTAATCTTAGGTTATGTAAAACGCCACTGTCTAACAGAATGCATGTTCAGAGCTTTCTTCTCCTGCGGGCACCATGGCAACTCATTAGAGAAAATACGTACTAATCTTGAATAAAGTCACCAATGAACGAAGCTGGAGCTAAAAATAAAACTACAAGTCAAAAAGTATTATATAGTTTTGTTGACAAATTCAAGTTCATAAAATTCCCTTAAATTACATTCAGACCATGGCAGACATTTTTTTAACATTTGTCCATTAGTTACATAGGTGAAGTCTCTTGTCCTTGAGTCCCTGCACAAAAATATATTAATATTACAGTGATCACAGAGATCTCAGGAGACCAGCTGTCCCCAAAATTTATCAAAGGGGGGTAAGGGCATGCAGACAGCTTTTTAGAAACACTTGTTCATATACACATACAGGGTAATTCAGAGAGGTGAAAACCAGGAGAATGACTGGAGAAGTGAAAATTCTAGCTCAAAATAGCCAAACCAGAAAAATTCTCCCATTTAGCTCACTTTCCAAATCAGCTATTTGGTCTACAGTTGCAAAAAAAAATATGTGAACCCTTTGGGATTACGTGGAGTTTTGCATGAATTGGTCATAAAATGTGCTCTGATCTTCAAGTCACAACAATTTGAAAAACACAGTCTGCTTAAAATAATACAACACAAACATTATCAGGGTTATTCAGAGAGCGTGAAAAGCAGGAGAATGACTGGAGAATGAAAAATTCTAGGTCAAAATAGCCAAACCAGAAAAATTCTCCCTTTCATCTCACTTTCCAAATCCGCTATTTTGACCTAGAATTTTTCATTCTCCAGTTATTCTCCTGCTTTTCACGCTCTCTGAATAACCCTGTATATGTTTCCATGTTTTTATTGAACAGAACATGTAAACATTCACAGTGCAGGGTGGAAAAAGTATGTGAACCTTTGGACTTAATAACTGGTTGACCGTCTTTTGGCAGCAATAACCTCAACCAAATGTTTCCTGTAGTTGCAGATCTGGAGTAATTTTGGACCACTCCTCTTCACAAAACTGTTTCAGTGTAGCAATATTCTTGGGATGGCTGGTGTGAATCGCTCGCTTAAGGTTATGCCACAGCATTTCAATCGGGTTGAGGTCAGGACTCTGACTGGGCCACTCCAGAAGGCGTATTTTGTTTTGTTGAAGCCATTCTTTTGTTGAATTACTTGTATGCTTTGGGTCATTGCCCTGTTGCATCACCCATCTTCTGCGGAGCTTCAGTTGGCAGACAGATGGTCTTACGTTTTCCTACAAAATGTCTTGATAAACTCTGGAATTCATTTTCCCATCAATGACAACAATCCGTCCAGGCCCTGAGGCAGCAAAGCAGCCCCAAACCATGATGCTCCCTCCGCCATGTTTTACAGTGGGGATGAGGTTTTGATGTTGGTGTGCTGTGCCTTTTTTTCTCCACACATAGTGTTGTGTGTTTTTTTCCAAACAACTCAATTTTGGTTTCATCTGTCCACAGAATATTTTGCCAGTAGTGCTGTGAAACATCCAGGTGCTCTTTTGCAAACTTCAAATGTGCTGCAATATTCTTTTTGGACAGCAATGGCTTCCTCCGTGGTGTCCCCCCATGTACTCCATTCTTGTTTAATGTTTTCCTTATTGTAGATGTGTCAACAAAAATGTTAGCATGTGCCAGAGATTTAGCTGACACTCTAGGATTCTTCTTTACCTCATTAAGCATTCTGCGCTGTGCTTTTGCAGTTATCTTTACAGGACGATCACGCCTAGGGAGAGTAGCAACAGTGCTGAACTTTCTCCATTTGTAGACAGTCTTAGCGTGGACACATGAACATCAAGGCTTTTGGAGATACTTTTGTAACCCTTTCCAGCTTCATGCAAGTCAATAATTCTTGATCGTAGGTCTTCTGAGTGCTCTTTTCGGCGAGGCATGGTTCACATCAGGCAGTGCTTCTTGAAACTAGTAAACCCAAAACTGGTGTGTGTTTTTAAAGGGCAGGACAGCTTTCAGCAACACATCCAATAATATCACACTGATTGAACTCAAGGTAGGCTCACTCCTGGCTCCAATTAGCTCTTGGAGAAGTCATTAGGCTAGGGGTTCACATACTTTTCCCACCCTGCACTGTAAATGTTTACATGTTCTGTTCAATAAAAACATATAATGTTTGTGTTGTATTATTTTAAGCAGACTGTGTTTTTCAAATTGTTGTGACTTAGATGAAGATCAGAGCACATTTTATGACCAATTCATGCAAAACTCCACATAATCCCAAAGGGTTCACATACTTTTTCTTGCAACTGTAGATTGCTCTCTTCTCCTGCCAATTCTCCTGGTTTTCACCGCTCTCTGAATAACCCCCATAGTACCACTATGTATGTGCAAAATTATGTTAGGTCAGAAAAACAACAGTTCTTTGTCACTTCTAATTAGCAACCTGTCAAGCATGTTTTTTTTGCACGTGTTAAAGGGCCACTACCACCAAAAAATGTAAATCTTTGTTATTTATTTTATGTTGCTGATATGTTGCATGCAATTTGTTTTTCTCTTTTAGGTTTATTTAACAAAATATATTACTCTACATCTGTCACTGGGTGCAACCATTGTGTGATCTTTTGTGTTATAATCTGACCCCTCAGTAGCTTGCTGGTAACTTTATAGCAGCTGCTTTAGAATGGGCTCTGTTGGTATATGACTGGTGCAACCATTGTGTGATTTTTTGTGTTATAATCTGAACCCTCAGTAGCTTGCTGGTGACTTTATAGCAGCTGCTTTAGAATGGGCTCTGTTGGTCTATGACTGGCTCCAATCAAAACTGACCCTGCCCCTTGCTGCCACGGTCCTCATCCTCCCTGCCTCAATAGACCGTGCATGTCCATGCCTAGTAGCCTGACCTCCCACATCCAGCCCTCCCAGACTGAGTTTACCTCCCATGTTCAGCTCTCCCAGACTGAGTGTACCACCCACACCCAATGTGATGGATATAGTCTATGTTCTGGTAATATTTGGCCATGACATTAATATTTTTATGTATTTGCTGGCAGAACTAATTTGTATGCAGGCATAATTTGTTCTGTGGATTTCGTTAAAAGAGTTTAATAGCCTTGTACAAAGCATTTAAGCTCCTTTTGATCAGGGAAGGTGTGAATGTCAGAGGTAATTAATAGATCTGACCAAAGAAACCTTTTTGGCCCACAGGGGGTTCAAAGCACGTTTGATCAGGGATAACTGTGAAGCTGATGTAGCGCTGTGTTAGTCTGGCTCTATGGACTGAGTTGTTGCCACCACTAGAGGGAGACAGAGCTTAGACATGTCAAGGACTATGATGGACTAAAAGACTATCTCCCAGAGACCTTTGCGAAGAGAACAAGAAGTGGGCGTGCTGGCGCCAGGAAAGACTTCAGGAGCCTCGTGCATAGCATGGGGAGAGCGAGCAGAGCAGCTGGACGAGTGAGACGCATGCAGCACATTGTCTGGGTTCACAACCAGGCCGGAGCGTGGACCGAGGCGTATCCAGTGCTGGAGATCGGGGACGGAGTGTCCATCATCGCATACCACATTTCGCTGAGCAGCTCGGAGGACAACCAGGTTCCAGAAGGACCTCGAGTAAGGAGGCCGCGGATCAAACGGGAGTGCAGGCGGCGGATCGGTTACTGTTGCGGAGATTCGGCATCGGAGGAGCAGATTTGTTGGCACCAGGTTCCAGTCGGCGGAGAGAGATCCTTTGGTCGAGTCATCGGTTTTGGACACAGTGTTTCGCCGGATGGGTGAGAGACCTCAAGGCCTACGGTTCTGAGAAAGCACGCACTTGGTTGATTGCTTCAATTCACAAGGCCCCAACGTTGACTAGTCGAAGATATTTTGTTCATTCACTGGCCAATTGAATCTAGAACCCGGGTACCCTAAGACACTTTATGAGCTTTTTTTGAACGGGACTTAAACTCGCGAACTGAGGGGTGTTAACCGTTTCTTTTCCGCCTCGTGTTTTTCCCGCGTTGCGCATTATGTCAATTATCCCAGTTTAATAGTTTTACGCTTCAAAGTACATGTGTATTCAATGCCACTTTATTGCTTCAGTAAAGTACGTAATCTAGAAAATCCACAACAGCGTGCTGATGTATAATAATTCTTAGTGCGGTGAGACTATCCTGGGTTTATTCAGTGGCTCCTCCGGGGGTGAGCGCTACACTAACATAGTATCTGCTGAGTTCATAGAGGACAGAGTAAGGTTAACCTCCCTGGCGGTTTTCCCGAGTGTGGCACGGGGTTAAATTTCATTGCTGAAAGCAGTAATCCTGAGCCACACTCGGGCTGGATACATACAGCTAACTGCGCTCCCTCGCTGTCGTCACGCAATTGCATTCTGTTCCGTGCGATCGCGGCGTCCTGCTTCCTGGTTCCCTTCTCACGAGAAGGGAACCAGGATGCCACGATCTAACGGAGGTGAATGCAGGGGACAGCGAAGGAGCGCAGGGACAAGTATGTAGCCAGCTCGAGTGTGGCTCGGGGTTACCGCTTTCAGCAATGAAATTTAACCTCGAGCCATACTCGGGAAAACTGCTAGGGGGCTGGATAATTGCACTGATTCTGACATATAACATACAGTATGTCAGAATCCGAACGCCAGGGAGGTTAAGGTGTGAGAAACCAATCAGCAAGTTCAAAAAGCCCTCAGGAATGATTTATGCAATGCATATGAAAAGAGCAGAGGTGTTCTCTCGTGACTAGAAATTACATTTTGATGATTTAATCCAAGTTACCATAAAAATTTATTGAGAAGTGAACGGAGCGTGCCCAAGAATTAACAGGAAAGTGGATTCTGGGAAGCCAAGTGGCTTGCTGCACAATCCCTTGACCATGAAATCTGAGCAACACAAGAAATGTATAAATTTGATATTAAAGGTGCGTATATTTTGGAGGTCAATCTAATTGAAAATAACTGCCGTCTTTCCCAACCAGAGCCAACCTGGCGACAGAGTCCTTCCGTGTGTAAGTAGATAGGATCTGTTGTTAAGTCCGTTTATTTTTCTGTTTGAGAGTGTAAATCTTAATTGTATTATCTTTTTTCTATTTCGGTATGTTCACCATGATACAAACTTTTGTTTTCATCATAATAAATATATTAATTTATTAACCTCCCTGGCGGTTCGATTCGGACACATTTTATATGTCAGAATCGTACCATTTATTCAGCCCCCTGGTGGTGTTAGAAATTTAACCCTGAGCCACACTCTATGCTGAAAGCGGTAACCCTGAGCCACACTCTGGCTGATAGATACCTGTCCCTGCGCTCCCTCGCTGTCCCCCGCAGTCACCTCCGGCCAATCGCTGCGTCCTGCTTCCGAAGGGAACTAGGAAGCAGGACGCCGCAATCGGACGAGGGAGAATGCGAATGCGGGAGGTCAGAGAGGGAGCGCAGGTACAGGTATGTATCCAGCCTGAATGTGGCTCGGGGTAACCGCTTTCAGCAGTGAAATTTAAGCCTGAGCCAGACTCGGGAAAACCCCCAGGGAGGTTAAGCTCTGCCTTTGTCTGATTTAAGAACCACGTTAACCGAAGAGACAGGATTATAATAACTTTGAGCTCGGGACGATCTACTAAAAGTGGGTTTTGGTGGGCTCCGTCTACTGAACGATTTTCCTTTCTGGTGTGTATAGTTGAACGGAGTCTCAGGTCAGCTCTGTTTCAGATATTAGGCATACTGGATATATATATATATTAGACCTGTGGTGGTGACATTTTGCTTAAGGGAAGTGGGTGAGGGGATTGTGTGCTACATAATCATTATTCTGGGTTTAGTGCACAACGGATAGTGATATTTTTTAGCCCTGCATCCACTTCGCCGAGTCACGTGCCCTTCTGGAGTGAAGCAAGTATGTGACATCCAGCTCTCACAGTCGGAGTGTACCTCCCACGTCCAACCCTCCCAGACTGACTGTACCTCCCACATCCAGCCCTCACAGCCTGACTGTACCTCCCACATCCAGCCCTCACAGCCTGACTGTACCTCCCACATCCAGCCCTCACAGCCTGACTGTACCTCCCACATCCAGCCCTCACAGCCTGACTGTACCTCCCACATCCAGCCCTCACAGCCTGACTGTACCTCCCACATCCAGCCCTCACAGCCTGACTGTACCTCCCACATCCAGCCCTCACAGCCTGACTGTACCTCCCACATCCAGCCCTCACAGCCTGAGTGTACCTCTCACATCCTGCCAGCGTCCTGCAAACAACAGACAGCACAGGCTGCAGATAACTCCTAGCTTACAGTCCAAACAAGACATCACTACATAGAAATCATGTATGCCTGTGAGTGATAGGAGCAGCAATGATTCTTGCCGGATGCAGCGGGGCTATACTAGATACAATGCAGCTCCTATAATACACAGGCATCCGTAATGTATATGCAGGCTGTAATTTTACTGTTTGGAAGACATGTGGGGGAAAGAAAAACATACAAAAATAGTCTGCAGTGCATCCTCGTCCTGCCCTCTAGTGACACACACAGCAGCCAGTAAAGCTGGGGTCTGACGAACACAGTGTTAACGTCCGTGTAGCCACACTTTAGTACGTCCGTTGTAGCAGATAATCATGACCAATGAAGGCCCACACACGAAGTACGTCCGCACGGCTGTCTCTAGGTGGATGACCACTTATTTCCTAAAGCTCCTAGTTATCCCTCCCTGTAAATGTAAGTGTCTTACAGCTGCCCTCTATGGAACTCCCTCCCTTGCAGGATACGACTCTCCACGTACCTCCAGTCTTTTAAGACATCTCTAGGAACGCATTACTTCAGAGAAGCCCATCAGCTCAATCCATAATCCTCCATTGCGGAATATGTTGCCACTTATAATTCATTCCATTGAAGAGTCACGGCTGGTGCCGGGTGGGCACCGGGAGGGGTATGAGCCCAGTATGCAGTGTAGCACAGAAATATGTAGGGAAGGGTGGAGTAGGATCAGCGGCCTCGAGTATATTGGAACAGGATATAGAAGGCTGGCTGGTAGGGATAGTGGGAGACGTGGTTATTCACTGGCCAAATACTGGAATCTGGAGGCACGAGAATGGTGTGGATCTTGAAAGGTACGTGGGTCCAGATGAGAAGGTTTAAGGAGAGCAGAGAAAATTCACAGGAGCAGAGACACGCAGGTGTTTACAGCTTCAGGGTATAAGCTTCAATGAGGCACCAGCTGTATGGAAGTGTGACCCTTTATTGGGTTCAGCTGGTGCTATGTGTCATGTGATCAGAGTTCATTGAGACTAGGAAGACCTGAGCAATTGGACTTGCGATGAGCAGTACAGGAATAGGGCTGCCAAGGGGGTCTTTCACGTTGGAACAGCACCAGCCTGGCCCTTCCAGTAGCGACAGCAGCGCGTGGCTTACCCCAAAACCACTCTGCTGCAGCTGCCCCCCCTTAAATGTCAGCAATGACATACACCAATTTTCACTAATTTTACAAAAGCCTTTGAAAATGGCAGTCATCACATCCCAATAAGTAACCTAATCTCAAAGCCTTAAGAATAAATGATTAATTGCTAAAAAGGTGCGCCAAACAGCAGAACCAATCACACTAGGTCTATTGCTAATAATATATACAGCTGTTCATGTGAAAAGGGTGGGGTCCAGCCAGGGTCCCCTCTTAAATGGGCTATATAAATACATTAGTTAGCGTGCAAAACGTTAATGGTGCAGACATGCATAGACAATATCATAATTCACCCCCCAAAAAAAATAAAAACAGACATATCAAAAGTTTAGCTGCATTGCAACAGAATTTCTGGAGGGTGAGAAATGAATCTCTAAAAATAAATTGTTCCTTAACACTTAGAAAATGGTCTCCATGGTTTTTAGAACCAAGTAACAAATAATAAATAATCCCCAGTTAAATTTCAAAACCTTCTATTATAGATTGCCCCATGTCAATTCTAAAAAGTATCTGGTATCGTGGCTGGATTCAGATCTGTCATTTGGACTTCACCTGGCAAGCCATTAACCAAACTGTACCCTAAATGTGGAACCTTTCTCCTCAGAAAAATATCCAGTTGAAATGGGGCACTATTACATTGTGCCCACTAAAACGGAGATGCTAAAGGTGCAAAAGCTGTGCCTGCAGCTTTCTCCTTAGCGTCCCCATTTTAGCACCATATTACAGGGCAGGTGCCGATTCAGTAGCCTGCCCCGTAATGCAGCACTAAGCCACTGGATATTTCGGCAGCGCTAACGCACCACCGCAGGTATCCCCTCCTGCCAGGGCCAGGCTTTTGGGTTTGCGGACTGTGCGGCCGCACAGGGCGCCATGTTACATGGGTGCTAGGCGACCGACACAAAGGCAGAACGCAGGCGGAACACAGAGGAGTCACTGCGGCCTACCTAGGCCCCCGCCACTGGAGAATCTAAGATGGCCGCCAGCCCCTTCTGATGACAACAGAGAGGGCGCATCGGACGGCCCCCTCTGATGAAATCAGAGGGCACGCCAGACTTCTGCCGCCAATGCCAGCCTGCCACGAGGATCCCACACTCCAGGGCTGGAGGACCATCATTCTGGGTAAGTTATACCTGGGGTCTGATATCTTCAGGGCATCTGATCTGGGGGTCTGATAAATGGGGGCTCTGATCTGGGGTCTGATATATTAGGGAGTCTGATATATTGGGGCTCTGATCTGGGGTCCTGATATATGGGGGCTCTGATCTGGGGTCTGATATATAGGGCTCTGATCAGGGGTCTGATATATTGGGGCTCTGATCTGGGGTCCTGATATATGGGGGCTCTGATCTGGGGTCTGATATATAGGGCTCTGATCAGGGGTCTGATATATTGGGGCTCTGATCTGCGGTCTGATATATTGGGGGGGTCTGCTCTGGGGGTCTGATATATAATGGAATGGGAGGCTTTAAATGGAGCCATATTGGAGAGATGGGTGTGGTCACTGAAAGGGTGTGGTTACTGGGGGTGTGGTCACTAGGGGGCATTGTAAAGCTTTCTCACACAGGACACCTAAAGCCCAAGGCCGGCCCTGCCTCCTGGAGTCCATAGGACTCCATGGAGGGTTGTGCTGCCGGGTCAGCTGAACTGCAGGATCAGGTACGCGGAGGGGGATTCGCGGAGAGAGACTGGGGACTTTTTACCCCCCAGTCTCACTCTGCTCCCGGCGGCCAGAAGCGGCAGATCGGGCCACTGTTCTCGCTGCGGAATGAGAAGGGAGTATCTGAGTTTTAGGGGGGAGATTATAAACTGGTGCTCAATGATTCCACAAAAGCGGAATCAGTTAGCACCAGCTTCTAGCTGTTAATTTTCAGTTAACTGCAGTGGTGCGTAAATTAGCATTAGGACTTTGTAATCCGAACGCCAATTACTCTTTAACTTAATTTCCTGTGTTAAGTATAGGGAAAGTACAGTAAGATCGCAGAAGCGTGCGCAATCCCTGATGCGCCAACGGGCTTTTTAACCCCTTGGCGTTTGGATTGTAATATGGGCGGCCTGGGCTAGGGCCACTTAACCTAGCGTTAACGCTCACAAGCTTGCGTTAATAAAAATTACTATGTGCACCATTACAAGTTTATTTTTTTTGTTACACTTAACCTGGTCAGGTTTGATATCATTGGAACGACCATGCTCTGATGATAGGAAACATGATCATCTAGCCCCCACCGATCGGGAGATAAGGGGTCCAAAAAGAGAGGCATCACTGGAAAGGGCAGACTGACATTTCCTGCGATGCCTCTCCTTTTTCTCTAACGTTCACCGATTGGGAGGGAGAGGGGTCCTCCCTCCCTTTCAGGCACTCTCCCAGCTCTGTTAAGGGGGGGCTGAAACTTAAGTCATCGCACCGGGAGGGGTCTAAAGGAACGGTCTGACTTCAAGAAAGTCAGACCGCCAGAGTATTCCACCCCAGTTGCATGGGGGTCTCCTCTTTCGCTGTGGAGACCCCATGACGTGTGGGGGCCGTCCTCTGCAAACAGTGTGCACGCCCGATGACGTCTCCCACACATCATCCTTAGCGAGAGGGTTAAAAAGGAGTTCAGTGTTATTTAGTCTATTCCTCTGCCTGAAAATCCATTTATCAACACCTTTCAGCACTTGTAGGTTTTCTGAAAATCAGCAAACGAATAGCCTCCAATTGAATCGATATAGCCAATATTTCCATTACAAAATATAATTAAGAGAGCCAATACTTGAGAAAAAGTTTTAAATTGGTAATCAAAACTGAGATAATCCTTGAATCTCCGAGTCCAAAATTCGATGATAAAGAAACACTTTTTTTTGAAAAGTTCAATACCAACAAAGATCAAATTCACTATTTAGCATGCAGGCTCCTAATGCTTAAGAGGACATTTCCTCCAATTGACTTCCAGATGCAAGCTCCAAAACAGATCTAGGTTTGAAGAACTATATGTGGCCCTGTCATGGTCTACTGCTCTTTAACTGCAAAATTACTTGATAACAGAAAAACAAAGAAATATAGAACATACACAATATATTATACACATACACACACTTATTCACACAAAAATTGTGTATATATATATACATATACACACACAATAAAAAAGGTATCACAACGTACGGCTATACTCGTGATTTTGGCATCTGGACTAACACGGCCTATCGCATTTACATTATATATATATTATACAAACACATACGAACACACACAAACCTCAATATGAAATGGGAACAAGAAACATTTTATTATAAAAACAAACTAGCAAATACATACCTTTGCTTATTTTCCCAAGTAAGTATTAAACGAATACTGGCTGCTTGCCCCCAGCTGTCTCCTAAAGAACAAAGTTATAATAATATAAATAAGACTCGATATGCAATTGATAACGCTAAGATTAGTAAACTTAACATCTGGCATTGATATTCCATAGTTGATGCTACACTCCAGTGAAATAAATTAGAACTTCGTAGCTTGCGCAAGCTTACTGTACTTAACGTCTCCTATTCTTAACATGGGGAGCGCAATCTATTTTTAGAGTTTCGAGACAGGCACAAGTTATAGTCAAGACGCGAATAGACAAATTTTAAGAACTCCTAAAAGCTGGTGCTAATTCCACACTTTGATAACCAAGCGCTAGAACCTGAGCCTAATAAATGTGAATGCTGATAATAGTAAATAAACTTGGTGCAAATATGCCGATCATAAATCTGTTTTCAGCGTTTACTGGGAGTGCCCAGGATTCATATATCCTGGCAAATTCCTTGGTGCTGCGTGATTTCCAGTACGGGAAATTCCCTGATCGATGGTTCCTAAGTGGGTATATGTCTTTTTAACCCTTTGGATGGGGACGACATGTAGATAATGTCATGGGGATCCCCTGCTATATTAAGAGGACGTTCCCCACACGTCATCCGCTTAGAGAGGTATTCCGCTGAATACTCACCTCTCCTTCCAGGGTCCCGCAGTGGTCTGACTTCAAGGAAGTCAGACCCTGTTTTTATACTCCCTCCAGGCGCACTGACATTATTGCGACAAGCGCAATGTTGTCAGCTTCAGGCGTCTCAACCCAGCAAAGCCGGAAGAGTGCCTGAAAGTAGGGAGGAGTTCTTTGGAAATCTCTCCCTCCCGATTGGGAGGAGATCAAAGTTCAAGAGAGGCAGGGCTGGAAGTCACAGTCTAACCTTTTCAGCGCTGTCTCTCTTTAACCCCTGAGGTGTCGGTCCGCGATCTGGCACCTGATCACGGACTTCTTCCAGAGGTGGCTGATATCTTTGATGCTGCACTAACTATTTTTTTTCCGGTTTTAGCTAAAATCACATAATTTCTCAGAAAAATAAAAGTAACCGCTTCCCATTTCTAATTTTTTTTAACAAGAGTACCCATAGAATAATAGAATATATAAACGCAAAGGCTTGGATGATAAAATGTGAAAAAAATAATTTTACATGCTATAGTTGACTGGAAATTCCCTTTTTTTTTACATTTTTTTGTTATAGCATTCTGGCAGGGCATGACATATACCGTATTTTTTGCTCCTTAAGACGCACTTTTTCCACCCAAAAAAAGTAGGGGGAAAAGTGTGCGTCTTATGGAGCGAATACTGCAAAAAAGGTGCACGTTGGGGACCTTAATGATGCCGTGGGGAAGCCTGTAGCCAGATCAGAAAGCAGGGACTGCATGGAAGGAGATCGGGTCCAGGCAGGAAACTTATAATTCCATGGTGGCAGCGTGGAGAAGCAGGTCCCAGCCAAGAAGGAGGAGATCGTACAGAGTACAAGGGAAGGCTACAAGCGAGGAGTGAGTGCTGTTGCTGGCTGTGTTATCACCGCGCTGATTGGATAAAGAGTTTGTAGTAGGCGGCGTTTCCTAGTAGACAGCGGGGACAGCAGTGCGCATGCGCATTACTCTCCATTCAATGGCTGGGCTTGTCTGAGGTACTATGAACGCTGGCTGCAGGGGGCACAATTCATCAAAAACACCAAAAAACTTTATCACTCATTAAATCATGATTTACCCCATACATATGATGCTCCACTTTGAGCATTAAATATATGATAAAACACCTGCCATATTAAACTTTAGTGGTCAAATGAGCTTCATAAATTCTGACTCTAGCGATGAGGAGTTCTTGGGGTTTCCAGAAAACTAGAGTACTCAAACCTTTAAGGCTGTGGTCAGACCAGCGCATTTTTAACGTGCGTTCTGGCGCACTTAATCACGGCCGCACTAGCAGCAAATGACGGGCAATGACAGACAATATACGAAGTACGGTCGCACGAAAGTCCGGCTGCGCAACGCAAGTGGAAAATGAACGCATTTTTTCGAGAACGCTGAATCGCTAGTACGGACGTACAGAGTGCGCTGCGCCCGCTAGCGGTGTGTGTGTGTGATTTGGAGACGTCAGACCCTGTTCGTGTCCGGCCAACATAACGTCCAGACGCAAAAAGTTTCCTGCTTTGGATCCGTAAAACATCACGCACGAAAATGCGCATTGTATGACCGTTTTCGCCTATTCCGTGAAAAAATACGTCAATGCGTTCGGACGCACTTTTTTTACGTTCGCGTGTAAAAATGCTTTCGTTTGACCCTAGCCTTAGTCTCTCCATTTGTTGATGACAGTGATAATGGTTCTTAATGCCACTGTTGACTGCTGTTCACTTTACATGGTTCAAATGTTATTCTGTTATAGTTTATTAAATATTTTATTACACTATTTGATTCAGAATATTTTTTTTCCTGTTTTCCTCCTCTAAAAACTAGGTGCGTCTTATGGTCAGGTGCGTCTTATGGAGCGAAAAATACATATAACAATGATATATATTTTTTCAGCTGTCTAGGCAGATTCACAAAGATATATAACTTGTCTGGGTTGTGTAATAAAACATGACTTCAAATTGTGTTATGATGAGCAAAAACGGTATAAATGAGCTCAGCAAGTGTGTACCTTGAATTAGGTGATTTAGGATACCCAGTAAGGCCATAACGCCTTTCCGCAGGATAGCCGGACCTGCGCAGGAGGACTACAATAATGATCACCATAAGGCATGGGACGTCATTGAGAGGACATTTGGCCTGCTCAAGATGCGCTTCAGTTGTCTAGACAGGACAAGCAGATCGCGGCAGTATCAGCCAGAAAAAGCTATCCTCCTCATACTGGCGTGTGCTATGTTGCACAATATGGCACTGAGTGATGGGACTTTGGTGGAAGAGGATGTTGCAGGGGGTCAGTAAAGATGTCCCAATAATCCACCTGGATGAATCTGAGGATGGTGGCACAGCCCTCTGGGACAGGATTGTACAGCAGAATTTTGCAGGGAAGAGGCACACGCAGATATCACCCATGATATTGTGTGTATCTGCATATTACATTTCAGGGTGTCAGATACACCATGCTTTCCTGGACACATATTGTATACTGCATTCATGCATAAGGGTACTGCATGAAAAATACCACCCTGCAGGATGTACAATCCATAAACTGCAGCAAAGAAATCAGAAAGAAATTACAGGTGACATGGCTTACATAGTCTGAAAAAAGATATGCGTCCAGTGGCGACTCTAGGAGCAATATTTAGGGGGGGGCACATAGGATAAGGCAGTCAAAACTGGGCGGGCACTAATAATTTTCACCACTAAAATCATACCACTGAATAAAACTAATTGCTCTATCACCTGGTGTGAGCTAAAACGCCATCGCTAAAGGAAAAATTTAGCGCAAGTCGCTAAAATGTAGTGCCTGACAACCTACTATCAAATCACCTTGTCTGAGGTAGTCCATGGACAAGGTCGTTTAGCGCACGCTAGGGAAACTAATGCGGTTGTGTACAGGATAGAATTTTTTTTTCCCAGTGCAGAGTGCCGGGCCATATCTATCCCCTGCCCTCACAAGCTTGAATATGAACACATCCAGTGAATAACCTCTCACCCCTGTATTATTAAAATCCTCCACGGTGGTCGTATCATCCATGTTTTGATGCACACATATATTAAGGCTGATGGTCATTGCATGATAAATGCCACCTAACAGCATGTAGAATCATTACACTGCATTTAATAGATACAAAAGGAAGGCCAGGTGAGCCACAATAATTTCCCTGCTGCAGCATATAAAAAAAACATGTTTCAGGGCAAGACTTATTGATGTGTCCCTTTAAACATGGTCCACACAGTCACCCTAATAATCAACCGCTTCCATACTATGAATATCCCCCAGCATAAAAGGTTTAAAATTAGGATATATGTGGATAAAGGATACATCTTTATCATAATAGAGCCTACTGCAACAGCAGCAACATCGCTGACCAGATCCATTACTTTGGTGAATGGGGCCAAGAGAACACCTGTGCTGCATTCTTTTCAATTGCCTGTTAATTTTTGGAGTTAGCACCAGGGTTGAGCAGTAGGTAAAATGTTGCAAATTAGCGCCCCTCAAAAAATTAGCACCGGCACCAAGTAATTTGTTAGCTGCAAAAGCGCTGGAGATCTCTAGCACTCCCCATGTTAAGTAAAGGACGCGGAAAGTACAGTAAGCTTGCGGTACAAATCGCTAATAGCGACGCCCTAAGTGATTTTCCCCATTTGTAGCGGGAGGCAAACAATCTGTTGGTCAGGCGCTAGACTCAATTAACCTGGCGCTAATGAAAAACCATGCCGACGCAAGGGTTAGCTCACACCAGGTAATAGTGCCCTAAATAAATATATATAAATAAGATTCCAAAACCCCAGAGTAATGTGATGTAATGAGTAATGTGATGTAATGATCCCTTTTTGTTGTACTAACCTGATACTTAAATTCAATATTTTATTTGCTGCAATTCGGCAGTTTTCGCTGAATGTCTGATTGCTGCTTCAGCGACTCCACTTTTTAGCAAATTACAGTGACCATTCGCTAAATAGGGAATTCACCTTATTTTCGGCAAAATAAATTCCCCTAAATGTGACGAAAAAGCAGAGGATCTAAAGAGGATTAGACCCTTTAGATTCTAACTTCCATAATAACCCCTAAAATGTCATAAATCCAGGGAAATAAATAAAATTAATAAACAATGTGGCATTTATCCTACTCATTAACTCCTAAAATGCCATTAATCAAGGAAAAATAAAATGTATACTGTGAGGGATGAAGCCTACCCATTAACCCTTAATATACAACTAAAACCAAGGCAAAAACTAACGGAATACACAATAATAATGGCTTTAACGGCCATGAATCATAAGAATGCAATATTGTTTATATGCGGCCCCCTGATAATAAAATTTTTAATGTGGCCCTCCGTAGAAAATCTTTGCCCACCCCTGAACTATAGAATAGGGGGCCCATTATATACAACCGAGCATGCACACAAATAAATCCTGTATTTTAGCCACTTTTAACCAGTTCACTTTTGAGACATTTCACCCATGCGTGGAGCTAATTTTAGCCAATTAATGCTCATCATGATTAAATGCTATTTGAAGTCATGTTCTACTGCAGAACCGAGACAAAATATATATAACTATTTTTTTTGTGGACCAGGTTATGTCTCTTCAGAAAGATACAGTACATGACGAAATCTCAAAAGAAAAAAAAAGTGTATTTTTATTCGGATTTAGATTATTTACAGCATGTCAATTTACTTTTCCATATTTTATCATGCAGACCTTTCTGGTTACATATTCTATAGGATACAATAAATATGTCTATCCTCATTGAAGAACCTGTTATTGCTTATATCATTGAAAGGTAGTATTAGCCAACACTAAACTATAATTTTATTCCTTGTATTTTGGCAGATATGGGATTGATGACGATAACGAATACTTCTAAACCACTGAACATGGAATTGACATTTATTTTTAGAAAGTACAGTAAATTACAAAACCAAAGAGGGGTTAGTAAGTACAGTAGTTTGTATTATTTAGCACTTTTAGGCTAGGGTCAAACGAACGCATTTTTCGCAGCGAACATCCAAAAAAAAGTCCGAACGCATTGACGTATTTTTTCACGGAATGAGCGAAAACGGTCATACGATGCACATTTTCGTGCGTGATTTTTTACGGATCGTCAATAACACACTTTTTGCGTCTGGACGTTATGTAGGCTGGACATTAGCAGCGTCTGACATCTACTAATCACCAGGGGCGGATCCAGGGGGGGGGCAACGGGGCAATTGCCCCCCCCGAGATTTGAGCCGGGGACCCAGATGCCGCCGGGCAGCGCAGGAGCGCCTGCCCGGTCCTGAAGAGTGCGTCCTTGTAAAGGGGATGCGGCTGCGTGCAGGCGCAGCCGGTCACGTGGTCCGGCTAATCAGGTGGTACTGAGTCTCTGTACCACCTGACTGGCCGGACCGCGTGACCTGCGCACGCACGCAGCCGCCTCCCCCTTTACAAGGACGCACTCTTCAGGACCGGGCAGGCGCTCCTGCGCTGCCCGGCGGCATCTGGGTCCCCTGAACACCGGAGCTGGAGGCCTGGAGCAATATCCAGGTGAGAGCTGGGCAAATCCATGAGCTGGGGGTAAATCCATGAGCTGGGAAAATCCATGACCTGGGGGTAAATCCATGAGCTGGGCAAATCCATGAGCAGGGGGCAAATCCATGAGCTGGGCAAATCCATGACCTGGGGGTAAATCCATGAGCTGGGCAAATCCATGAGCTGGGGGTAAATCCATGAGCTGGGCAAATCCATGAGCTGGGGGTAAATCCATGAGCTGGGGGCAAATCCATGAGCTGGGCAAATCCATGAGCTGGGGGTAAATCCATGAGCTGGGGGTAAATCCATGAGCTGGGCAAATCCATGAGCTGGGGGTAAATCCATGAGCTGGGCAAATCCATGAGCTGGGGGTAAATCCATGAGCTGGGCAAATCCATGAGCTGGGGGTAAATCCATGAGCTGGGCAAATCCATGAGCTGGGGGCAAATCCATGAGCTGGGCAAATCCATGAGCTGGGGGTAAATCCATGAGCTGGGCAAATCCATGAGCTGGGGGCAAATCCATGAGCTGGGGCAAATCCATGAGCAGGGGGCAAATCCATGAGCTGGGGGTAAATCCATGAGCTGGGGGCAAATCCATGAGCTGGGGGCAAATCCATGAGCAGGGGGCAAATCCATGACCTGGGGGCAAATCCATGACCTGGGGGCAAATCCATGAGCTGGGGGCAAATCCATGAGCAGGGGGCAAATCCATGAGTTGGGGGCAAATCCATGAGCAGGGGGCAAATCCATGAGCAGGGGGCAAATCCATGAGCTGGGCAAATCCATGACCTGGGGGCAAATCCATGACCTGGGGGCAAATCCATGAGCTGGGCAATCCATGAGCTGGGCAAATCCATGAGCTGGTGGCAAATCCATGAGCTGGGGGCAAATCCATGAGCTGGGGGCAAATCCATGACCTGGGGGCAAATCCATGACCTGGGGGCAAATCTATGAGCTGGGCAAATCCATGACCTGGGGGCAAATCCATGACCTGGGGGCAAATCCATGAGCTGTGCAAATCCATGAGCTGGGGCAAATCCATGAGCTGGGCAAATCCATGACCTGGGGGCAAATCCATGACCTGGGCAAATCCATGAGCTGGGGGTAAATCCATGAGCTGGGGCAAATCCATGAGCTGGGGGCAAATCCATGTGTGAGCTGGGGGCTCTCTGCTCCTCTAGATTGTAAACTCCTGGGTGCCCTCTGCTCCTCTAGATTGTAAACTCCTGGGTGCCCTCTGCTCCTCTAGATTGTAAGCTCCTGGGTGCCCTCTGCTCCTCTAGATTGTAAACTCCTGGGTGCCCTCTGCTTTTCTAGATTGTAAACTCCTGTGAGCCGGGCCCTCTGCTCCTCTAGATTGTAAGCTCCTATGAGCCGGGCCCTCTGCTCCTCTAGATTGTAAGCTCCTATGAGCCGGGCCCTCTGCTCCTCTAGATTGTAAGCTCCTGTGAGCCGGGCCCTCTGTAAATTCTCGTGAGTCGGACTCTCTGCTAAAACACCTTATTTTCTGTCAGTGCCCCTCCCGAGACTAGTCTCTGGATCCGCCCCTGCTAATCACGCACCCACGCCGCTATGCCGCCGCAGCGCACTCTGTACGTCTGTACTAGCGGTTCTGCGTTCTCCAAAAAATGCGTTCATTTTCCACTTGCGTTGCGCAGCCGGACTTTCGTGCGGCCGTACTTCGTATATTGGCCGTCATTTGCTGCACTGCGGCTGTGATTAAGTGCGCCTAAATGCACGTTAAAAATGCGCTAGTCTGACCCCAGCCTTAATCGTGAAACAAAAATGGTAATTATAAGGCTGGGGATTTGGTATTGTATACACAATTTATTTTCTTATCAGTATCTCTTTCCGATTTTTTACTGAATAAAAGAAAAATTAACATATTACATAGGTCTAGGCTTCTTGAGAAAAATAATACCCCATAGGTTTGGACTAGGTCACCCTAGTTTGCGTTAGGAGCACTTATGTGCACCTTGCACAACATCATTATAAAAAGGCATTTTCCTCCATTTTTTAGAAAGCAGGCATGTCTGTATATAAATAGCTTAAGTCACCCAGGGAGTTCGTATATAGAAAAAGTATATATTTTTAGAAACTACTCAGTCAGGCACTTCAAGGGAGAGGGGACTTGCAGTTCTACATCACAAATTGTACGTGCAACAGATTATAGAATAACAAATAAAATAAAACTTGAACGTTTCATTTAGGATTCCAAGCCTAATGAACATGATATACCACAAAGAATACCATCCTTAGAAAATTCATTCCAAAAATGTGTCTAGTGGGTATATGGACCTTTTAGCAATAAAGTTAAAGGGATCTAAATACACCGCCCCCCTGTAATACACAAAGCTCTTTGAGGCTGGTGGGATGGTGTCATAATCATACCCCCCAACCCCCCAACTAGGTTAAGTATATTAGAGGACATGTAGCTGGGGTAGAATGCAGTGATCCGTGAAGAAAAACAGCAGTTAAGTGATCCTGCAGGTGGGTGGCATGATGCCAATGCCCACATTGTAAATTGAAAGCGGCCAACGTCATTATGTCAGCTTTATTTATTTTACAAAAGTGTTACCCCAAGACAGGCATCATTGAACAAAATAGGTAATTAGCTTTCCAGTTATTTCTGTTCCTGGGTTCAAGGACTAATGGAAATGGAGATACTGGGGTCCAGTGACCCATCTACATATCATACATCTCAGCAGGGTTTGAGGGCTTTGGTAATTTCATTGTGCACTTTCACAATGAGTACACCAGTCATCTGGTGTTTCCCCAAAGTCACCCACATAACAGTGAATGCGTGCGGTTCCAATTCATCCTTTCCAATCAAACAATGAATTATCATGTGGTTATTTTGAGGACATACTGTATGTTAAAAAGTGTTGTCTTTCCAAAAATGGCCTTTGGGGCTCCCTGCATTAAAATAACAAACAAGGGTCTAACTAACCCACTGCTTCTCTGCAGAGTAAAATTTCAGCGACGTTCTCCAACTTTTTCATGAGGTTTCCAGGACTCCATATTCAGCGCACTACGGTCACCAATTGTAAATAGTGAATTCACCTTATTGTAAATGAAATGGGATCGTCTAAGTGCACCGAACTGCTCCAAAGTGAAAAGCACTGACATTTTGCAGTGTAGAAAATGAGGTGAGTATTGGCAGTGGTATTGCTAATTTTATATGTGACAAACGGACAATAACATTGCTTAGAAACAACTCCCCCGCCCCCCCAAAAAATAAAAACCTTTTTTGTTTGTTGATTTTTCCTTTTAGATTTTACATGCAGGTCTATTCAAAGAAAGGTGAAACTCCAGAGAAGGACTGGAGAAGTGAAAATTCTAGGTCAAAATAGCCAAACCAGAAAAATTCTCCCATTTATCTCACTTTCCAAATCTGCTATTTAGTCTAGATTGTTCGCTTTTCTCCTGAGTTTCATCTAGTGAATAGACCTGATGGTCTTGCTTGGTATAATTGAAAAGGCCAACTAAACTTTGTGGGTTGTAAAGAATGTAGATACAAGGGTCCAAACAACCCAAGCTCTCCTTGCAGCGTTGCGTTTTAGATTGGAGAAAATGGGGAGGTGATGGCGCAATGCATTAATCAGTCATTAAAAATGAGAATGGGAGTTAGTGCAGTGACATTATAAAGTAAACAATCAAAGCACATAATGTCACTGCCTTAGTACAGCGGGGAAAAAAGTACATTTTCTATTAAATTTTCTCTTAATTTTCCTATTTTTGCTTTGTAGTGCAGGAAAGAGTAATGTGTGTCCAAAAAAGCAAGGCAGATCTTGCAACCAGATAAATGGTGCAATGTGATGAGTGTGTGTGTGTGTGTGTGTGTGTACACAATTGAATTTTCATGGACATTTTGGCCTCATGCATTTGTTACTTCTCAGTGAGACTGAACAGGATCAGAAATGCTGGGTGGAAACAAAGTACAGGAATCAGTATGGTGGTTTTGTGATGGTATAAATGTCAGTTTTACACACCAGGATATTTGCCTTTGGTTTTCATCTTTAAAATGCTCAGAAAAACAGTTCAAGAAAAGTGAATATCATTTACAATGTTCAATTTTGTACACTTACAGGGTTATTCAGAGAGCGGTGAAAAGCAGGAGAATGACTGGAGAATGGAAAATTCTAGATCAAAATAGCCAAACCAGAAAAATTCTGCCATTCATCTCACTTTCCAAATCGGCTATTTTGACCTAGAATTTTCCATTCTCCAGTCATTCTCCTGCTGTTCGCCGCTCTCTGAATAACCCTGTTAGGCTCATAATATACTCAGAGTAAGATTTCCTACGCTTATAAAACATTTAACTTGTTAGCTCTAGGCATAGTAAACATTATTTATAATTAAAATATTTCCACTTCATGCAAATGAAAAACTGTGAATGGAAATTAATCATTCCAGTGGAAGTACAGAGATGTATAGTACTTGGCCAATGGAATGGCAATCCATTCAGAAAATGAGAATGCTGATAGGTATTTGTGATGTGATTCTCAAAGCAAAACCAGGATGATCCAGACATCTTTACATACTTATTGAACAGTTGACTACCTAGAACATCCTGATGTCATAGGTTTACTCCATCCCGGTGAAAGTCAAAGTATATTGGCATATTACTAGTTACCATAAAATAATTTAAGAAATAAACCTCCAAACTATAAAGATAAAGATCCCACTTCTTGAAGAGGGACATGTCATAAGAAGGGATACAACACATTCAGGGTTATTCAAAGAGATCCGAATTGTGGCCGAAAAGGTAACCGAACATGAAATTCAGCGTACGCTTACCTTTCCTGGCCATTCGGCTATTCAGAGAGCAGGCAGTTCGCCAAATGTTGGCGAATTGCCTACACATACGTTGCCTGTTCGAGGGCAGTGAAATCCCCATATAGAAGCAATGCTTTGGCTATTCAGAGAACAAAAAACAGCAGTGAAAATTTGCCGAATTGCCCTGCTGTTCGGTGGTTTCATGCGGCAGATTTATTCAGGCGAATCCCATAGGCTTCAATGTTAAAAATATTCCTGTTTTAATCCAATATCTAATAAACCGTTGATTATAATATTCTGCAGTATAAAGTCTCTTCTTTATAGATTTTTTAGGATCTTTTAGTAATTTTTCAGGATTTGTGAAAATTAGTTTCAGTTTTTCTTTCTAATCGTTTCTTTTTTCTGTAACAGCCATTTTTATTATCATTCATTGGATCTTATATGTAAATTTCAGATAGGGATGCACCGATACCACTTTTTTAAGACCGAGTACGAGTACAGATACTTTTGTTCAAGTACTCACCGATACCAATTACCGATACTTTTATTTTATGTCATGTGACGCTTTCCAATAAGAACAGACCTTCTATAAAGCCCCCAGGTCTCATGGATATCCTGACCCCAGCTCATGGATAATTGCCCCCCAGCTCATGGATAATTGCCCCCCAGCTCATGGATATGCCCCCCTGCTCATGGATATGCCCCCCCTTGCTCATGGATATGCCCCCCCTTGCTCATGGATATGCCCCCCCTGCTCATGGATATGCCCCCCCTGCTCATGGATATGCCCCCCTTGCTCATGGATATGCCCCCCTTGCTCATGGATATGCCCCCCTTGCTCATGGATATGCCCCCTTGCTCATGGATGTGCCCCCCCTTGCTCATGGATATGCCCCCCTGCTCATGGATATGCCCCCCTGCTCATGGATATGCCCCCTTGCTCATGGATATGCCCCCCTTGCTCATGGATATGCCCCCCTGCTCATGGATATGCCCCCCTGCTCATGGATATGCCCCCCTTGCTCATGGATATGCCCCCCTTGCTCATGCTCATGCCCCCCTTGCTCATGGATATGCCCCCCTGCTCATGGATATGCCCCCCCCTGCTCATGGATATGCCCCCCCCCCCTGCTCATGGATATGCCCCCCTTGCTCATGGATATGCCCCCCTTGCTCATGGATATGCCCCCCAGCTCATGGATATGCCCCCCTGCTCATGGATATGCCCCCCCTGCTCATGGATATGCCCCCCACTCTCTGCTCATACTTACCTTCCTTCAGCGCCGCCGGTAAAGTCTTCGCGCGCGTGCGCTCCTTGGAAGGACCCCAGCCGCGACCACGTGGGACCATGTGATCGCGGCTGGGGTCCTTCCAACGAGCGCACGCGCGGAAACTTTCCCCGCGTCGCTGAAGGAAGGTAAGTATGAGCGGAGAGCAGCTGCAGGGCCTGTCTGAATGCTCTATCGGCATTCGGACAGGCCCTGCAGCTGCTCACTTTGTTTAATACTTAGCTTCCTTCAGCGCCGCCGGGGAAACTTTCCCGGCGGCGCTGAAGGAAGCTAAGTATTAAACAAAGTGAGCAGCTGCAGGGCCTGTCCGAATGCCGATAGAGCATTCGGACAGCCGCCCCAGCCCCTCGGATACCGGCAAGCCGGCTCAATGCCGGCTTCCGGTATCGGAAAAAAATATCGGGGGTACTGCACGAGTACCAAGTACTCCTGCAGTACCCGGTATCGGCACCGATATCAATACTAGTATCGGTATCGGTGCAACCCTAATTTCAGACATTTTCGTGTTGTAGTTTCTTTGCAAACAGTTTCAAATTTTCAAACATTCAAGCGTACATTTTTTTTCTTCACTCCATTCGTCTGCGGTGTCGGGTTTTTCTAGCAGCTGCTCTGCGATCGGCGGCTGCTTGGGTTTCTCCGACGTGTTCAACGGGGTTAATCCAGATGTTTTTGCGGGTTTCGTTGTGCGTTTGCTGGTTTTGCGGTGAGGTTTGTGGTGGCTTTTCCCTGCACTATGACGGCCCTGTGGTACTTGCTGAATACACCACAGGGTCGCTGAAATGGGACCGCCAAATCGCACCGAATTGAAGAGAACGAAAAGTCACCGAACGTGCGGTGACTTTTCGATTCTCTTTAAATAACCCTGATTGATTTATTCATATAGTTTTGTCCCCCCCACAAGACATTAGTGAAGGATGTCCCAAGCTTTGGGTTTGAGAAATTCATAGATTTGGAAAAATGACATGCAGACTTGTTTTGACATTTTGAAAGTGCTTCAAAAGCAGGCTTCTCTACACCCTTATCTTAAGCATAGCAAATAAAAACAACACTCTTAGACAGGTACAGGTCCATTGTATGATGCTCAGTCTAATACAACATCTCAGCCAGCATTGGGCTTTTATTGAGGTCGTTGCAGGCTTAAACGCTTCAGACAGTCATAGTTTAAAGTAAGATGTTTTACCTGGAGTATGCGCACGGACAGGCCCTGTAATTGTACACAATGTGTCTGCCTTTTAAATTGTTTGCTTATTATTTTAGTAATTTTACTTCCCCGCTTTATACTGTAAAGGTCTGTGGAAAATACAGTTTAATTTGCACCGATACTAGTATCGGTGCCGATACCGGGACCTGCACGAGTACTTGTGCAGAGGCCCCCGATACTTAAACCGATACCGGAAGCCAGCACTGGGCTGGCTTGCTGGCCGGTTTCCTTGGAGCAGCGTTCGGCACGCTGCCAGGCTCCTCCTGCGTCTTCTTCCTACGAGCGTCCGCCGGCAAAGAGTTGTTGCCCGGCCGCTCGTTGGGATCCACCAGCCGAGATCTCGTGAGATCGCGTGAACTCCGGGATCTCGCGAGACCGCGGCTGTGCGTGGTTCCCAAGGAGTGGCCGGGCTACAACCTCTGCCGGCGGCCGCTCGAGGTAAGAAGATGCCAAAGGAGCCTGGCAGCGCGGGAGGGTGAGCTGGGGGAAATATTTGAGCTGGGGGCAATATGTGAGTGAGCTTGGGGGCAATATATGAGTGAGCTTAGGGGACAATATATATATAAATATATATATATATAGTCTGTTCCTATTGGAAAGCGGTCACGTGACTTTAAATAAAAGTATCGGTACTCGGTATCTGTAAGTACTTTTAAAAAGTATCGGTACTTGTACTTGGTCTTAAAAAAATGGTAACGGTGCATCCCTAGTTTAATTAATATAAGTTGTTATAAAAAGGAGAATACTGTTTATACAAACATCTATTTCATACTGCACATCAAGCAAGGGAGGTTACAAATCCCAGGCAAGTCACAAGCGTCTAATGGTAGTCCTATAGTATTAGAAGGTAACTTTCGTTATTATTGCACAGAGAGATATAAGCTATAAACCATACCTAAAGCAGGCACCAACATGGAGTCCCTGGGTCCAATCTTTGTAGTCATCTGATTTGTCATGATTATCTACCAAAACAAAAATGCAGAAAAATGTAAGAATATTGCCAGCATATAACTTTTATGCACCTACCTTTAAAATATGTTTTATACTAAAAGGACATTCATTGCATTTATTTATGGGTTATGGGCCTGGCAACAGACATCACCCAAGTGCAGATGTTGTCTAGGTGTGATTTCAAGAACATGCATAAAACATGCTGCACCTCAATCTTTTCGCCTCATCACAAACAATGTAGATGCGTTAGACCAGGGCTAAAAATTTCAAGTCCCAAGCTACTAGCCAGACATTAAGAGTTACTCGCCACCAGTTGCCCCACCTATCCCCTGCCCTTAGCCCCACCCTTAACTCCTCCCCTAAACATGCCCTCTTAAAATATCTTACAAAATGACAGTTAAATGTTTTATTCAGAATAAAGTTACAAAAATAAATAACATTAACAATTAATGTTAATTACATTGGCACAGGTCCCCTTAAATAGTCACAGGTCCCCTTACATAGGCACAGGTTTCCAATAAGAACAGATCTCATATAAAAATGCCCCCAGCTCATGGATACTGCCCCAGCACATGGATACTGCCCCAGAACATGGATATGCTCCAGCTCACACATGGGTATATAGCCCCAGCTCACTTGAGCTCATACATGGGTGGGTGTATAGCCCCCAGCTCTCACCTCCACCCGCCGGCGTTCTTCAGCTGTCCCAAGGAGGCGAGCGGCCACTGATATGCAGCTTGGTCGCTCGCCGGGAACCACCTGACCAGCCGCTCAGGTGGTTCTCATCCCAGGCGAGCAGCCAAGCTGCATATCAGCGGCCGCTCGCCTCCTTGGGACAGCTGAAGAATGCCGGCGGCAATTTTCCCTCCTGGATCCGCCCCTGGCTGCAGCGTGCCTCCCACACTCATAACACGAGTCTGGGAATGGCATGCTGCAGTGGTTCCGCCCCCTCCCGCACGTCACCTGACCCCCCCTCCTATGTGATGCGTCGCACACTCGCAGTGTATGATGCATCACATGGGTGGGCAGGTGACCCCGCAAACGCGGACATCACGGGCTGCGCGGGAGGGGGCAGCGCCGATCAGAGACAGCTCCGGATTCGGACTCCAAGAGTCCGATACCGGAGCTGTGAATAAAGGCGGCTGCACACTGAACCTGGCACCTGCACGGGTCAGTCCGCCACACTCGCCCTCAGATAATTTCCACTCGCCAAATGCGAGCAGGCGAGTGGAAATTTTGAGGGCTGCGTTAGACTACTTCTAATTTAGTTTTATTTTATCCATTTCATGGTCCACAGCAAGCTTTTCAGATCTGTGCAACTCAAACTAAATAAAATGACACAAATGAGCACACAGATAATAGTAAAAGTACGACTGACATGGAACGTGTCACTTTTTCTTTTGAGTATGGTATGGAAAGCAGTATTAATATTTGAAGTTTCTCAAAACATTAAAGGCATTTCAGGAAGGAAACGTAACACATTTGGCTGTGGAAAATGAGAACGGATTTGAATTACTGCCTTATAAATGAAAGCCAAAATTGACTTTCCATAACTTTAATGTAGATAAACTGAGGTGGCAGCAAAATCATGGGATTTTCCGCCTTTATAGATGATGGGCTGGTACTTAAATGGCACACTTGTGTCCAATGCGCACGCTTCCTTCATGGATTCTCTTAAGGACGGCATTTCTCCTAATAGCCCCAGCAATAACAAAAATGAATAGAAGACCACAAAGCTTTGATTAAAAAGTAGCTTTTATGGTGGTTCGTGGTATGTAGACTGCTACTCCTAAGGCATGAACAAAATATTGAAATGAATGCATATATTTGCATTTATAGTAAAATCAGCGAAGATAAGGTCACAGGAATGGCAATAAATAAAATAAGAGTAGGTGGAAGATGCATTTGATGAGACTTAAACCCCTTTAATCCCTTCACTACCAAGATCAACTATACTATATATCTCTTTCTGTCGACCACCCCCTCCTTCTATAGACTGCCCTCTCTCTAGGTCTCTGACACTGCGCTCTCTTGGATTCACTCTTATTTGTCTAACAGGTCCTCCTGTGTCCTTTGCTGGTAACTCCTCCTCTTCGATGCATGTAGCAGTTGGTGTACTTCAAGGCTCTGTGCTAGGTCCGCTGCGCTTTTCTATCTACACCTCCTCCCTGGGCAAAATCATTAACAGCTTTGGCTTTAATTACCACCTCTATGCTGATGATACTCATAACTAACTCGCCACCCCTGATCTCTCTCCTCCTGTCATTTCCAAAGTCAGCAACTGTTTATCTGGCATTTCCTCCTGGATGGCCTCTCACCACCTAAATATTAACATGTTGAAGACTGAG
This sequence comes from Leptobrachium leishanense, assembly GCA_009667805.1. Taxonomy (NCBI): domain Eukaryota; kingdom Metazoa; phylum Chordata; class Amphibia; order Anura; family Megophryidae; genus Leptobrachium; species Leptobrachium leishanense. Next base: position 262,713,908 of record CM019064.1, read on the forward strand.
CTCCTACTATTTCCTCCATCTAATGTCTCCCCACCTCCTGATTTCTCTTTCATGATCGATGGTATCATTATTTCCCCATCAAGCCAGATTCCTGGTCTTGGAGGTATAATTGACTCTGCTCTTTCCTTCATCCCCCACATCCAGTCTCTTTCTTCCTCCTGCCGCTAAAAAAATGACGTAATATTTCCAGAATTCGGCCATTTCTTACTGCTGCCATCACAAAGCAACTCATCCACGCCCTTGTAATTTCCTGACGACTATTTTAAAAAACCTTCTAGCTGACCTCCATCTCTCCCGCTTCTCCCCCTTACAATCCATTCTGAATGCCCCTGCCAGGCACATTCAGCTCACCCGCCACTCTGTCTCTGCTGCTCCTCTCTGCGAATCCCTTCTCTAGCTCCCCATCCACTATAGAATTAAAGTAAAAATCCTTACCCTGACCTACAAAGCTCTCACTAACTCAGTTCGCCACTAACTGTCCTCATTAATCACCAAATAGTGACCTGCGCCTAGCTTCTCCCCGCATCACCTCTTCCCATGACAGACTGCAGGATTTCTCATGCACAGCCCCCATCCTCTGGAACGCTCTCCCTCGCTCTGTCAGATTTTCCCCCAGTTTTCCTTCCTTAAAACGCTCCCTTAAGACATTCCGATTTAGGGAAGCCTACCACCCGACTCAATACACCTCACTGCCCCAACCAGTCCATCACTCTCACCTTGCAGTCCTCTCCTCCTATTTCCACCCCCAACCCTTCTAGATTGTAAATTCCCACGGGAATAAGGCCCTCGTTTCCTCCTGTACTGGTTTTTCAAAATGTCATTTAGTCTCAATGTATTGTAACCCTGTCTATATTGTGCCCATTGTTCAGCGCTGCGGAATATGCTGGCACTATATAAGAATATAAGGCACCTACTGGTGCCCCGATGTAGAATATATTTGATGTGGCGTAATTCTGGAGGAATGCAAATCATTTTGAAAATTGCAAAGGAAATTCATTTATAATTGGGCTCCAGAATGTGCCCCCAAAGTTTTAGCACCTGTGGCACGATACCAGAGATGGTAATGGTCTTTAAAATCACCTGAGAAATTGTGTCTGAAACACATATCCCTAGCTAGTCCAACTAAGAGCCCAGTGCTTGCAGTAGTTCCTTTTGGCCGGCAGATGGTGACGTTTACCTACCAAACAGGTTATTAAAGTAAGGAATAGGTTTGGAATATTTGATATTTTTTTTCCAAACACAGGCTGGTCACTTTGTTAGGTACACCCTAGCTATGTGCACAAATGGTTAATTCCACTCTGCTAGTTATATGGTCAGTTTTGGGTATAAATACAGAAGAACAAACTTCCAGTTATCAGTTTAGATTACAAACCACAGTAATAATGGGAAAAGGCAAAGATCTAACAGACGTTAGGTCTCCGGAGCATTTATCGTACAACAATCTCAAGGGTGTATCGAGAATGGTGCAAGGAACAAAAACATGGAGTCAGTGGCACTTGAGTGGAAGGTAATCGATAGTTAATGAGAGAGGTCTGAGGAGGATGGCTAGACTTGTGCAAGCCAACAGACACCCCATCATTACCCAAGTGATGTCAGAATTCAACCTTGGTGCTCCGAAAATCATCCTGCATGCTGTTGCAGATGGAACATAACAGTACCTGATATGGCCTTCAGCTGTTATCAGAGAAGAACAGGAGCAGAAGCCATCTGTGGGCACAGCAACACCAGCACTGGTCAATTAAAGACTGGAAAAAGGTCACTTAGTCTGATGAATTGAAGTTCCTAATGCATTATGTTGATGGCAGACTCAGAATTTGGCATAAACAAAATGAATACATATATGGACCCTTTGTGTCTGCTGACAACTGCACAAGCCGGAGGGAACACCGACATGGTGTGGGGAATGTTTACCTGGCACCCATTGGGTCCTTTGATACTCCTGGATTCACGTTTGGATGTCAAAGCATATGTAAACATGGTTTCTGGCCATTGTGCATCCATTCATGTTGACAGTTTATCTTCAGGAAGATGGTTACTACCAGCAGAATAACGTAACGGTGCACCTAGCCTACATCAGTATGGGATGGTTCTAGGAACATGACGATAACTTTTCTTTGCCGCAGTGGCCTGCCCAGTCTCCGGTTCATAATCTGATTGAACATGAGTGGGATGAGCTGGAAAGGAATAGTCACTCAATGCCTACACCTCCGTCACATGTTTAGGAACTGCGTGACGCACTCATGTCTGCAGGGTACACAATACTTTAACAACGCTTTCAGCATCTTGTTGAATCAATGCGGTTTTGAAGGGTTGTAGCAGACTCAACATGCTAAATAATAAAGTGGCCGGACAGTGTACAATTCATTAGAAATTATTTTCCAAAGGAAACACTGGTTCCTGAAAATGGTTTATAGAAAAGCCTTTCGTGGTGAAAGGGTTAACTAACAGGGTTATTCAGAGAAAGGTGAAAACCCGGAGAACTGTCAGGAGAAGAGAACAATCTAGACCAAATAGCCAATTTGGAAAGTGAAATAAATGGGCGAATTCTTCTGGTTTGGCTATTTTGACCTAGAATTTTCACTTCTCCAGTCATTATCCTTAGGGTCACCTTTGAATAACCCTGTAGGTGTTTATCCTCAGCAACACTAGGGTCAATGACACACACATTTAATTCATTTCATTTCACCCCCTCCCCATTTAATTAATTTCCCCCCAAATTTATGTTTTAAATGTTTAGCTTTATTTTAAGAGCACAAAATAAGAAAAAATGATTTATCATCTTTCAGTTCGAACCTAAGGATAGAAATATATATATATATATATATATATATATATTTTCTATCCTTAGGATTTATCATCTTTCAGATCGAACCTAAATATATATTATATATATATATATCGTTCGGAAAGGACGCACGCCAGGACTTAAAATTCGATGCTTTATTTAGGGCGACATTAAAAAGTGCCCGAGGGTACTTGCCAAGGCAAGTACCCACGGGCACTTTTTAATGTCGCCTTAAATAAAGCATCGAATTTTAGCTCTTTATTTAAGTCCTGGAGTGCGTCCTTTCCGAACGATCGATAGATATAATGTGTGTGTAAATATATATATATATATAATAATTTAACTATTAAAATTTCTTCCTAAATATAGCTGGCTAACTGTTAAGTTGTTAATTTTGTATGGCCCTCAAATGATGTTATAAATCTCCAAATGGCCCTTGGCACACCCTTGGAACCCGCAGGCACATCCCTGATCTCACGGCAAGCAACCTCCACTACCCAGGGACGGGGTTCAGCAGTACTTTCTTTGGGGAAAAAAGGGCCATCTTCACCCTCGCATTGGAGCTAAATCTGTCACTGGGAAAACGTACGGCATGTATGCCAGGGCTCGAAATTTCAAGTCCCAAAATACTAACCAGGCCATATTGGTTACTCGCCACCAGTTGCTCCGCCTAACCTCTACCCTTAACTCTGCCACTAAACACACCCCCTTAAAATATCTTAAGAAATTACACTATTAAAAGTTTTATTTAGAATAAAGTTACAAAAATAACATTAATACCCAGACATCAGACCCCAGTGTGAGCAGAGTGAGGAGGCAGGGAAGCTCCTCTCCATCCCCTGCCAGTGACAGAGACGAGCTGGGTCAGGTTAGGTAGCTGATCCTTGCCACCTTGCAGCCTGGGGAAGGGGGGCTGCACGGTGGCACCGCTGGAATACACAGCACAAAATAATTTAATTTATTGTGCTGCCTGCGTGTGGATTTCCACTCACCATCACTTAATTTCCACTCGCCAAATGCTAGTAGGAGAGTGGAAATTTTGAGCCCTGCTGTATGCTCTCCCTAGGGTGCACACTACCTGACTGCCTCCTCTCCCTGAAGCTTGCTCTGTTGCTTGAGTAATAATGTGATGACTGTAGTTTCAGCTGCAAGAGGTTGGGGCTGCCAGCCAACTGCCTCACATCGTGGGGGTTCACAGGTGACCACAGTCCCATCTACCACTCTAGGGCATATACCCCTTTTTGGTTAGAGGCAAGGGCCAGCTGCATTCTGGCCCAATGCCAGCACTTCAGAAGTGATTACGGTGAAATCCTTGGGTTCCTTAATTCCGCCTGCTAGAGGGGAGCTGTCCTCCTTTTCACAACATTTTGGCATAATCTGTTGGGGACAGAGTTTGGTTGTATTCTGCCCCGTTGCCAGCTTTTCTCCTGAATCCACTAAGAGCTTTTCAGGCTTCACATAAAACAAAATAAGGTCTACGGCCTCTGTGACTATGGTCACCTCAAGCTGGGAATCTGGGCCGGCTGCCCCGCATCTTGAATGTGCAGTGGGGAGGTGGCTTCAGTCTCTCCGACAAGCATATAGTCCATTGCTGGCCCAAACAAATCCAGACCTTCAAGCTCCCTCAGCCATTCTTTGCTGGGAACATAATGTGGGTGATCTGGGCCGGCTGCCCAGCATCCTAGTAAATTGCCTGTGGGGACCTCCGTATCGCCCACAGTCACCAGGAAATCAACCTGCAATAGCACATCCCCGTCCTTTGGGGGCCCGAGATATCAGTGCTCCAAAGGGCCCGCATCCCAGCCAGCATTCGCTTAATATCCCCCCTTAGTAGAAGGCAAAGGATTTTCCTCAAGGTTGTCAGCCAGGGGTCAGGAGTGGCAGCCAGGGTCCCCAGGGCTCCGGGAGTCACAGAAAGGGGGGTCTGGTGTCTTGATGCCACCTTTGCAGAATTTTTACCAACCTTCTGCCCCCGTTTGGGGGGCGGCTGCGTGGGCAGGTCTGCATCTTCGCAGCTCTCCAGAGGCCAGTAGAAGCCATCCTCGTCGGAGGAGCCATAACCTGAGGTAGAGGGGAACCCTCCAGGAAATGGCTGTCCGCCAACCAGGGAGTCGCAGATGTCCTGCTGATGGGGACCCTCCACCTGCCCATGCCTCTTTGCCAACTTCTTGCCCATCCGATCTTACTAAGGGTAAGAAGTCTCACCTGAGCGATGTGGTTCTTTTCTGCTGGGCCAGAAAGGAACTTTTGATCCCAGCACTGCCAGCCACCTTCATGTGGGGATCAGTACTCAGGATGGATATCCTCGTGCATAAACGCTCCCTTTGACGTAAGTATCCCGAAGGAGTACTGATTCTGGGCGAAACCCACCCAGTCAATGGCTGGCGTTCCTTGCAGGATGAAAACAGAACTAGGAATAATTTTATTCAGGGTTTACAGTTGGAAAAATTACATATGGGGGGAATGTACAGAATACAATGGTAAAACATGCCCCAGCATATTCATACTGAATAGCCTCCCAGTAGCTTCCACCTCCCACACACACCCTGGTGTAACAAAGCCTGAGGAAGGGACAGAGAGATCGGGTTTAAGTCAGATTCTGGGGGTGTGGATGCAATCATGGGGAAAACAAAGGAATCCTTTACATACAGATTACACATAGGGAAAACACGACAGTATACGCCACACAGAATTCTACAATAAATACATAAGAGAGTAATAATATAACACAGGCACCTGGGGATAGACACAGAAAACACAAACACCCTATACCTAGAATTGTAGATGCAGGGTGACCTCAACATAGACGAGGGCTAGAAAACAATAACACAACAGGCGCACACCTCCCAAACACATCTTTAGGTCCATGTACCTAAAGTATGAAGTGACTGCCATCACAACTGTATTTTGCTACCTGAATTTCCCAAGAAAAGCTATTAGTTTGTAATTTAGGATTTTGTGGTCCCAATAGCTGCTCTGCAGCAATCCGAATGCCTCCAAAGATCATTTCAATTACAGTAATCATTCTCTTTTCGGCAAACAGGAGGTAAAAAGTTGCAGCAGGGGGATTTCGATCAGCAGACAGTTGGAGAAGGTAATTTTGCATTATTTCTTGGGAGTCTCAGCTAAACCGGCTCAGCATTATTTCATTTGAAAATCTGCCAGGTTATTATCTCTGGAACAATAAATATATTATACAAATAAAATAGAAATGAAATAGCTAGGAGTAATGGAATAAAGCAGGCATCTGCTGAATCCAAAATGCCCAATCAAGCAAGATGACTTGCACGTTGTTTCTCTTGCTAAAATGTATTTGAACTGGCGCACTGACAGAAACTATGCATAAGTATAGGCCTTTTTATATCTTCCACATTAGCTAGCTAATCAGGCATATCATGCTGTTAACTCCTACAGAACAACACACAATACACTGTGTGCTGATAGGCCTTACATCCACAAGCTGCTACAAACGGAATTGCTTTTTGGTTTCTGTAGAAGCTGAAAGCTATTGAAGAATCAAATCTATAAAAACAGGACAAAATACACATTTTTAGAGCTCTGTTTTACATCTACCAAAGAGCAATCAATCAAATTCAGTGGCGCCTAAGAAATGCAAAGGTAATACATTTGTAGGTTCTTAAAGGTATTTGTGCTGGCCAGGAGAATTATATCTGATATAGGGAATGAATTCTGTGCAGCACATAGAAACATAGAAATATAGAAAAATGTCGGCAGATAAGAACCTTTCGGCCCATCTAGTCTGCCCAATTACATGGATACTTTACCTGGATTTATCTTTTGTTTAGGATAGCCTTATGCCTATCCCATGCTTGCTTAAATTCAATTACTGTTTTGGCCTCTACCACTTCTACTGGAAGACTGTTCCCAAGAATTTCTTACACATCTGTCCTATACTTACAGGCCCAAGAAGGCCTGTTTCTGACTTTAAATGAGAACGCGTTTGGTTTCATTATACAGAGAATCTTTTTGGAAGGGAAGGAATTTTAACATTGCTAGTACCTAGTGATACGGTCGCACAAATATGAGTTATGAACCAGGCACGATGCGTAGTTTTTGTGTGTCTATCCTGTTAGCATAGGTGTGCGCACAGGGAGTGCCTGGTGTGCCCAGGCACACCCTAATGTTGGGTGAGAGCTTCATCTTTGACCCCCTACATTGATATTTTGGATGTTCATTTTCTGGTTCAGGATAAATAGTATGACAATTGACTGTATCGTTGCATAAACATTGGTTATTCCCAACTAAAAATTACTGTTCTGTCCTAAACGATCTGGGCATAAATGTGTAATTAATAAATATTCCATTGGTGCACACCCTAATGAAATGGAATGTGCACGCCCTTGCCTGTTAGGTAGCCTACCTACTACTGCTACCACCATTTATTCCCCATTTTTTTCAGGTTTCTTGCCTGACCACTAGTGCAGATAGTTATTACCAAAAAAATTTATGCTTTTTTATTATCTCTTGTCTTAACAGTAAAAAAAAGATTTTATTTTACATATGCTATGAAATTGTTTTTTCGCTGTTTTCTTGGTTGTTATATACAAATCTTTCTATGGACACCCAGTATTTCTAAACATTTTCTGATAGAGCAACATATAAAAGCTATTGACTGTAATAATTATTGACAACCTTTCATGGCTTCTCGATTTAAAAGGTCAACTGTTACCACCCCCCCAAACCAAGAAAAGGAGCTTCACAATGCAATACATCAAAGAAGAGAAAGTGAAAAGTCACTATATTTTGGTCCAGCGAAAAAGTTTTTTTCATTTTTAGAAAGATGACAGAGCAAACAGAATGGATTGTCCTGTGAAGTAAATTATTTTAATGCAGTTGTAAAAAAACTAAATACAACAAAAACAAAATAACAGAACAAAACAAACCGCATTCAAAATATTGCTAATATCAATGGTAAGGAAATAACCAAGAAAATGATTTAATATCAGGTTACCAACCAATCGAGTAACTGAATCAAAAGTTACAGTCACAAGTGGTACAGCATAAAGAACTTAAGACCATATGGAGGACACACGTCAGATGGCTAGCGCGAGCCTCCATAGGAGGCTTGTGCTTTGTAGAGCTGTGCACAGAGCGAGTTGGCCACACGGGTGTCCATGTGGAACAAAAGTCTGTTCTTATGTACGTTCTTTCCATGCCAGTGTGGCCCCCATTTGTATATATAGTAAAATTAAGTCTGTTGAAATGTTGTCGTAGTTTGTTATGCCAGGCAAGATCTTCGCAAGACCCGAACTTTACCATCAAGTAATAGTAAAAATATTTTTAGCATTCTCATCATTATGGGGCATTATGGATGTTTCAGAAGGTCTGGAAAGGTCTGAGATAAGTAAAAAACAAAACAAACAAACAAAAAACCCCAACAACACAAGCACGCACACACAAGTCTAAACTTGAAAAGTGACTACCGTTATTTTGTGTATGTGTACAATACACTCCTGCAGAAAGAGAAAAGGATTAGAAATAAGTTACAAGGCAACAACAGATCACTAAACTTACTGCCAAATCATGTTCTTTAGCCATGCTGATCATTTGCTGAGCCAGAGTATTTAGCAGGCGCGTCCGCAGTGAAAGATCTTCAAAGGCATGACGGAATGGGAATGCAACACTGTCAACAATGATTAGCTTAACCTGAAAAGAGAATGCAAACATGCTGTATCTTCAAAACCCAAAATATGTACAAAGCACAAGACACGGTAATGACATTGAACAGTAACACTCCATTGGTAGACTGTGAAAACATGCATAGGTTTCACTTAATGCTATAGAATGATTGATTCAATCACTATCTTGATTATGCCAGTACATCCCACCTCTTGGCTCACTTTACTTTATAACTACATTGTGAAGGATCCAGATCAGTAGATCATAATTAAGCACAGCAGGTTGTCAAGACTCATAATAGAGGGTATCCTATGGAAATGATGTCACTTCTGAAAAAGGATACAATTAAAGCGGCTGAAAACAAAACAAAAAGGACACTCCAAATCAGACACTTCTGAATTCACCAAACATAATATGAAAAAGCATTTTCTGAGAACATTCAATAAATCTGATGTAATTTGAGTGTTCACGGTTCCTTTCTCTGTGGGTTTTGGTGTTATGTTGGCCAATTTAACCTTCCAGGTGTGGGAATGTATTTCCAGCCAACGATCCGATCCATCAAGCGCTGATCTCTTCATGACTCTTTTTGATACAGAGTTCCCACAAATGGCTCTCAACGTGCTCATGATAGTAAGAGCCATTGGATTGGAGTACAGTCTCCCTGTGGTGACATGACTGCTGCAGCTTACAAGAAGCCTCCAGTTGATACTGGTAATTTCACAGCCACTGGTCCATAGGACTCCATGGAGACAAGCACATGAGAAGTAGCATGAAAAAAATATTTAAGACACAGACTCTTGACAAAAGAAAAAACAACAGATAAAACCCCCCCTGAAAATAAGCTTCTATACGTTGATGAAATACATAATGGATGGTAGCAGCAACAATGAAAATTGTTTTATAGATTTTGAACATAAGAGCTCCCTATTAATATACCTCGATACAGAATGCACCTGTAAACATGTAACATAGTGACTATATTTCCTACATATTTATTTTCTGTTAAAAAAACAACACAAATATACAAATTAATATCTTGCATTTTTTTACAGTCGTTACAAAAATACAAAAGTATACAATTCAATGTTCTTGAACCCAGGACATACTTGAAAATGAGAGAAATCTCAATGTATCCTTCCTGATAAAATATTTTATAAATAAATAAGAAAGTGAGAAGTCAATACTATATAAAAAAAAATGAACTTCGAAAACAAATTTATTGTGCATTTTGTAATTCAGTGCGGTTTGTCACTACATTGCCACAACATTGCCACCAGAACACCCCCCCAACTAAAATCTTAATTGAAAGAGAACCTACAGAAAAGAAAACCAATTATCCCATTCAATGGGTACAACTTGGTCCAGTGCCAAAAGAAAAGCTAAAGCACACCCAGAGTTGCTCATTATTGGTGGGATTTAGCCAAGCAGGGAAATGTACATGATCGACTAGATTTATCAAGTAGTGAAAATATCCAAATCCCTGTATAATTCCCAAGTAAGTGAATAGTGCTGGAAACTAATGACATAAGTTTGTGCTTACTTGCATCAAACAAGTTTTTTGGACTATTTAAGATCAATTTAATATGCCATAGATGGTCAATGAATGTGGGCAAACTGCTCAGCACAGGATATATTAGGCTAGGGTCAGACGAACGCAGTTTTAACGTGCGTTTAGCCGCACGAAATCACGGCCGTGCTAGCAGCAAATGACGTCCAATGCCGGGGAACACACGACGAACGGCCGCACGAAAGTTTGTCCGTGCAACGCAAGTGGCAAACGAACGCATTTTTTTGAGAACGTGAAACCGCTACTACTGACGTACAGAGTGCGCTGCGTCCGCATAGCGGCGTGTTTGGGAGACGTCAGACGCTGCTAATGTCCGGCTAACATAACGTCCAGACACAAAAAGTGTTTTATTGATGAACCGTACAAAATCACGGACGAATATGCACATCGTATGACCGCTAACGCGTATTTCGTGAAAAAATACGTCCGTTCGACCGCACTTTTCCACGGACGACGCGAAAAAAAAAAATATATATATATATACACATACATACATACATACATACACTCGACACCATGACCATTTAGGCTGCGGTCAGACGAGCACACTGAGGGCTAGATTACATTCTTCACGCAAAAAGCCTTGCGCAAAGCGAAAATCTTTCCGCCAAGCATTAAACTTTTGCGTGCGCAAATCACCACTGGAATTACAATCCTCGCGGCTTTTTTCTTCCGCCAATCAATTGTGCGCGCAAACAGGACGCGCACAAATGCAGGCTCAGTGCCATCTCGTGCAAAAAATCTTGGCGCGTGCAGTTTTTTTGCACCCATTCAGCCAATCAAAATGAAGAAACACACCTATCGAACGCAACTGAATTGCGCCTGCCAGAGGCATCAGAGATGGGTTCTGTGTCCATGATGCAAAATTAGCACATATGCTACAGTAATAATACACACACACCTGCCATCATCTATTATATTGTTGCTGCATTACTTTTTATGGGCTTTTTTTTTTTGGGTTAGCCAGGTTGTTCAGATTTGCCATTACCACTAGGGATGGGCGTTCGGTTCGATTCGAACGTGAGTTCGAATCGAACATCGGCCGTTCGGCGAACATTATGGGATGTTCGCGGTTTGTTTGACTGCGGACATTCCATAATAAAAAATGCGTCCACATGTCTCCTAAATGTACCGGTGGCTGCAGCCCCCGGCCCCCGTTACTCACCTGTCCTGGCCTCCTGTTCCCTGGTCTGTCAGCTCCTCCGGTCCATCTGGCCTGCGCTCCTCTGCACCACGTCTTCATGCTGAATGATCTGATTGAGCAAAGTCCTGTGCCTGACCTGGACTTTGCCCAATCAATCAGGGCTCGATTTCAATATTGAGCCCTGATTGGGCAAAGTCCTAGACTTTGCCCAATCAGAGCTCAGTATGAAGAGGAGCTTTAACCCTTTCGCTGCTGAGGCTTTTCACACCTCTGTGCTGAGGTCATTTTTACCGGTTTTGCTCATCATGTTTAAACGTGTTTTGAAGGCTTATTTTAGAATATGACCCAGACATATTATATATCGTTCTTTCCGTCAGACTCGGTAGATTCATAATATGTCATTATTATATGTATACGTTATGTCATGTCTGTATATTATAACAAAAAATGCAATAAAATATGTATTTTCAATAATTTACAACGTGTAAAGTGTTTTTTTTCACATTTTAACATGCGAGCAATTGCGGTTATATTTTGTATGGGGTGCGCTTGTTAAAAAAATTAGAGATGGGGTCTCGTTACATTTTTTTTTTCGGGAAAATTACACCATTTTTAACAAACGCACCGCATACAAAAATCGTTAGTGCAGCATCATTGTTCACATTATAATTGAAATGGGAACAATATTGCTGCATCAACAAACCAAAAAAAAGAAAAAAAAATATTTTTTTTTTATAATTTTTTTTAAATATATTTTTATTTTTAATTTTAATTTTTTTTTTTAAAAAAACTTTTTTCACTTTAGTGTTTGGTATCGTTGGAACGGCCATGCTCTGGCCGATCCAACCATACCAAACGTTAACCCCTAGCTGCCACAGATCGGGAGATAGGGAGTTCATTGGAACTCCCTATCTCCACCGTTGGTGGCAGTTAGGGGTTAACTCTAGGACTGGCGTCATCGTGCTATGCACGATGACGCCAGTCCTCAGGGGGAGTTCCCGGAGGCTTGGCCGACATCCAAGATGTCGGCCAGCTCCGGGAAAGGATCACGAACCGGCGCTTTTCAGCGCCGATTCGCGATCCAGCTCCCATGGGGTTAATGCCAGGCACCATTTGGAAGGGCAGGCTGTGCCCTTCCAAATGGTGCCTGGGTTAACCCCCGCAACGCCGCCGATCGGGAGGGAGAGAGGTCCGAAGGACCTCCCCCCTCCCTTTCAGGCGCCTCCTCCGCACATGCGGGGGGGGGGGCGCCTGAATTAGGTGTCATCGCGCTGCCGCGATGACACCTAATTTCATCGGCGGCGGTTCCGGATGCTGGGCTGACATCGAGGATGTCAGCCCGCACCGGAGGGGCCAGCGATCGGCCGGAACCCGGCCGAACGCTGACCCCAAAGGGAGGACGCGCTCAGCGCGTCCTCTGCACAGCGGGAGCCATGTGGAGGACGCGCTGAGCGCGTCCTCCGCATGGAAGTGGTTAACAAAGCTCTGATTGGTTAAAGTCGGTGCAAAACTTTAACCAATCAGAGCTTTGTTAAAGCTCTGCCCCACGCCTCATCTTCATGCTGAGCTCTGATTGGGCAAAGTCCTGCACCTGACCTGGACTTTGCCCAATCAGGGCTCAATATTGAATTAGAGCCCTGATTGGGCAAAATCCAGGTCAGGCGCAGGACTTTGCCCAATCAGATCATTCAGCATGAAGACGTGGGGCAGAGGAGCCGCAGCCAGACGGACCAGAGGAGCTGACGGCCGGGGATCAGGAGGCCGGGACAGCTGCAGGACAGGTGAGTTACAGGGGCCGCAGGCACAGGTCTCCTAAATGTACCGGTAGCCGCCGGTACATTTAGGAGAACTGTGAACACATTTTGCGTGTTCGGCCCCCATTGATTAACATTGTGTTCGAGTTCATAGTCTAACATTTCGGCCGTTCGAATAAGAACCGAACACAGGGGTGTTCGGCTCATCACTAGTTACCACCAGCTTTTAGGAGTTGCTAAAATTATGCGCGCAAACGCTATGCGGTAATTACCGTGAATACATTGTAATATCATCCTCGTACCGGCGCACATTCGCATTTACGCTCACAATGTTAAGTATAGGACACGCGCAATACCGTAAATTCGCGCAGGTTCACCCGCGGTAGACGATTGCACACGGTTGTTGCGTTGACTATGTAATACGGGATTCGGTGCAAATGTTTTTTTTACCCCTCGCATGTTTTTTTGCGCCGGCGCAAATGTTTGCGTGAAGATTGTAATTTAGCCCACAGTGCGTCCGTGTGACCGCACTTCCCTGCATCCGTCGCAGCTTTGTGACAAGCTGAACGGGGAGGGCCACACGGGGTTGTGTGTTCTACCATCGGACGGGATTTCAGCCTCCCCATCAAAAAAGCTACAACGGACGCTGACCGCAGCCTTAGCTGAACAAAAATGGTCATGATCTGCGGAAGGTCGCCCCTCCTTTCGACTGTCCTGTTGGCCTGGGACAGTCTTACAAACTGCAACACTCCACTCCACCTGGAAGGATGTCAATCAGCTCACGCTGGACAGTATTTGAGGGTTATGTAGCTTTAATAAGCTTTACAAATCTGATCATCCAATGGCTTTAGTTTGTGCACAGGTGTTTTTATAGTGCAGACTGCAGAAAAGAACAGAAACGGAAAATCATTCAAGAAAAGTGCTGAGGGAGACCTGGTATGTTTAAACACTCTCGAAGCTAAAAATAATAGGGTTCTTGGAATAATTAATTAACCGCTGACGTACCATGTACGTCCGATCGGGAAGTCTTCCTTAGACCCGCGGATGTACATGGTACGTCAGGGTCCCCATACCTACCTCCTTCCCAATACTCCCCTTCCTTGCTGGGCTTCAGCGGCGGACTGGCAGGCTGGAAGCCTGCCCTGTCTTTTCAGGAGGCCCAGCCGGCACGATGACGTCATCACGATGCGTGATGACGTCATTGCCAGGCGCCCCCCGCCGGCTGCAGTGTAAATAAGGGAAGGGGAGAGGGGGCTCCTTTGGAGCCCTCCTCTCTCTCTTCAACGATTGAAGATAGAAAAAAACAAATTGCACTGCTTAACCATTTGGCTGCCGAATCAGTGCATAACTTTAAGCATTTCGCTGCTGGATCGCAATTCGGCACCAATCGGCTTTAATCGCGATGTCAGCCAAGCTGGATGTCAGCCAAGCCTCCGGGTCACCCCCCCCCCGGACCCACTGACATCCTCACCATATTGAAAGAATTGATAGATATTTTTAATTTCCTGAATATATCTGTATTGTGATTCAAATACGTACCGTAGTTAATATGCATTAGTTTGAAAGGCATGTTCTAGTACAGATGGGCTGTGTTTCCCCCCTCCCTTTTAAGACAGTAATGTTAGGAAAGTGCGCGACAGTTGTACGCCAGAAAAAACGTCTCTGAACCATATATGGTAATATAGTACCAATAAGTGCTAACTGTGCTGGTCAAACTCTGATGTAGAAATACATCTGTACACTGATTGGATATAAGTTGTTTGAATTTTAAGAACTAGATCTGTCTGAACAAAGACTAGTCAGACACGATGAAAGCTGTACATTGTGTGTAGCTGTAGATTGTATGTCTCCGCTATAGCGTGCGCAGCGTCTTTCTTCATTTTCTTATTTGAGGAGGAACTTGCAGAGGTTTATGGAATTCCTATTATGGGAATTATAAATAGGAAAACTGATTTGATTTGTTTAATTAAATTTTTAACACACATGTGTGAGGACATAATTTTTTTTTTCTTTTTACATATTCAAAGTTTATTCAAATTAAGGCATTTTACAAGATGCTGTAAAAACAGTGTATAAATCAAAGCATTAGTTAGCCGTTCAACAAATATAGAATAAAAACAAAGAAATGATGAAAGTAAAACAACACATAGCAGAGTTAACGATATAAGCGAAACCAGTGATAAGAGGAAGGGGGGGGGGAAATGAAGGTGTCAAGAACTTACCAGGAGTTGGAGCTCAGGATGCAGATGAAGGCGCACACCCTTGCAGAACCTTACCACACAAAGTTCCCAGTAGGGTTCTGGGCCTTTTGTAGTGGGAGTTGGCACGGGGGCAGATCCAGGTACGCGGTACAGAGTAGGGGATATCCAGAAACGTGGTCAGACAGAGCCGATGTCGGGGGCTGGTGGAACAGGATCTTGAGCGGTAGAGCAGGCCGAGGTAAAGTCCAGAATAGCAGTCCAAGAAACAAACAGGTAAGCTCCCACACGCTAAGTGAACGCAGACATCAGAGCATTGAGGTCACAGGGAAGCTGGGTTATAAAGGCTGGCAAGTGTTATCAGGTGAGCATGATGATTGCCCACTCACTGCAGGTGTTAGTCCAGAAGGAGTGATCCCAGCGTAGGTTCATCACAGCTATAGGGAAGCACAGCAATCACTGACGTCCAGTGGCAGACTGGATAGCAAACCAGGCTAGCATGCCAGAAGTCCTGGCTGGTGCACCAAAGGGGCAGCCACGTCTGGCTGTCTGCAGGCCTTGATATGATCCCTGACAGAAGGGTTGTGTGGGGGGGGGGGGTGTGATCATAAAACAACTTAACAGCAAAAAACTGGAGACAGGGAACACCTTTCAGAGGGCATAAAGGGGTCATGGGGTCTGACGTGCTTCCGACAGCCTGTAGTACCATTTATTGGAGTAGTCTGTATAGCGGTCACGGAATGTTAATTAGTCTATTCCACGTATAAATTCCATCTCATCTAACCAGACGGAGATTGGAGGAGAAATGTCCTGCTTCCAGAACCTGGGGATCGTGAGACGCGCAGCATGGAGTAAGCTTGGGATAATTGATTTTTTGTAAGTCGAAAGGCTAAAATGTGTGTGATGTAACAAATAAAATTCAGGCGTGTATGGTGGTGGGGGTTCTACCAATTTGCAAACCAGTTCACCCGAGGACATGACCACCAAATGTGTAAATGATCTGCATGAGACGCATTACATCTCCAGCATAGGCCCCCGATCCCCCCTGCGAAATGACGCAGTCTATCTGGAGTGCGGTACCACGTGTACAATATTATATAATTAACCTCTTGAATACTAGTGGATGGAGTGCAGCAGTGAGCAAGAGTATATACCTTAGACCATTCCTCATCTGAGATAGTTATACGAAGGGAGGTTTCCCATTTTGCCCGGTGAGGACATCAGTTAACCCCCTAGCTGCCAAGTGGAGATACAGGGATCCAAAGCATCCCCCTATCTCCTGATCCGTGTCAGGTAGAGGGTCATATCTGATATCATTAGAAAGGCCTGATCATGGCCTTTCCAATGATCTCAAACATGACCAGGTTTGTTGTAAAAAATTACTATAAAAAAAAAAAAAAAAACACAATTTTTTTTTTAAAAGAAACCAAATTATTATATTTTGTTTCATTATTTTAAACTAAAATAGGACCTAGGCTGGCATCTAAAATTATGAGCAATAGTCAGAATAAGCTCAGCGCACAGAGGTGAAATGGCTCAGCAGTGAAGGGGTTAAAAAGCAAAAACCATGTAAAAATTGAGTATTTCTATTCTCAGGACAAAATTTCGAAACTATTTAGCCGGGGTCTTTTTTTGGGGATTAAATTTCGAAAAAGTGTGTTTTTTCCATTTTTTTCATCATTTCATATTTTTTTATAGTATATTATACAATATGATGAAAATAATGGTATCTTTGGAAAGTCCATTTAATGGTGGGAAAAACGGTGTATGTGTGGGTTGCATAAATGAGTAAGAGGAAAATTTGACCTAAACACAAACAGCGCAGAAACGTAAAATCAGCAGTGGGCACTAAAGGATGGACTTTTCTAAAACCGCCCAGTCAGTAAGGGGTTAACCTCTGTGGTTTTCGCTCTACTTACTTTTAATCTTGAGTGTTCCATTAGCACTACATTGTCCCAGATCCTAGGACAGTCATATAAAGATATTATCTTATGAAGCATGGGAATAGGGCTATTATACTATACAGAATTTATATAGTGATCACACCTACTCTTCCCCTGAAAAGTGCCATGTCATATTTCAATCAAGTGATATATGCAAATATGTTTAATCTGTATCTCTTAGAAGTATGTAAAATAATTACCCAAACAGTGGGAATCACTTTTTGCCCAAAAACTTCAGAATTGCCCAATTCTTATTGGCTAGTGCTGCAGGACCTGTTGGAACTAATATTTCGTATTTCTATAACAATTCAATGTTCTTGAACCCAGGACATACTTGAAAACGAGAGAAATCTCAATGTATCCTTCTTTATAAATAAATAAAACTATATAAAATGGTGGCAATAATAAAATTACAATAGAAATGCTGAATTTTCTTTGCATGGGAAATTCTTTAGCATGCAAAAGTTTAGCATGTTTGATCGCAACCATATCCCATAAGGAACAAAAGATTGTTTTAAGTATTAAAAGCTCCATATAGACTATGTATCCATCTGGAAAAAGGGATAAATCTATATTGTTGCTCACGTTCACCACAGAGTATGTGCAGATAAAGCCTTACCCTTGAATGCTGCTCAAGAAAGACAGGAAGAAAGTGTATTTGTGCAAGAAGCTCGACGTAGTCATGACAACGAAAGATGTAAATGCGTGACAATATATTCTGGAGCGTGAAGGTCTGCATTGCTTTTATGTGTTCTGAAAAGCAAATAGTAAAAAAAAAATAATAATTGCTAATTGAGCTGCAAATAAAAAGAAACTACATAATATAATGAACCAGGAAATTAAGATAAAGCTAGCCGTTGGCATCGAGAATCAGTTTACCCTATTGGTACTTTTATTATAGAAAGTAGAGAAGGAAATCCCTGGAGAAAATTATGGTATAAAAATGATAGTATAGCTGGGTCCTGTATCTGGCCATTTGATATGGACAGTGTGCTTCATTGCTGACGTATATAACAAAATAAATAAAACAAAAATAAAACAAAGATAAAACAAATGATACTGAGTAGGGTAGAGCAAGTTGAAACCAAATGGAGGAAGAGAGAAAAAGACGGAGGAAGAGAGAAAAAGACAGATGAGAGAGAAGAGGGGCTTCCTTTACACATTTGTTATTTACCTAACTAATTGGAAGCGGACAGAGAAGTTATATTAGGAAATACGAGTACGTGGAATGTTTATATAAAAAAAGATATATATTTAATAAATAAATAAAAAATAAGACACACACACAAAAATTAATGACCACAGGTACAACATCACTGCACGGTCACTGTTTGCGCCAGCAGTACTTGTAACAAAGGGTAAAGTATATGAGGAATTAAGAATGGACTGTAACAGAAAGACTGACTAGAGACCGAAAATGACAATTTACATAAATAATTCTGTGTTTAAATTATATCGCTTTGACATGTCTCTTTGGAGGGGATTCATGACCTCACATCCCGCCTTCAGAACTCTTAAAACTAGGTTTTATCACACTGCTCTTTGCTGACCAACACAGTCTACACCTTCAATTTGAAGGTATTAGAAGAGCATAGGCATCTCTACAGGGGGGGCAAGAGGGGGCAATTGCCCCCCCCCACCAGAAATCAGCATCCAGCTTCCAACACTTCTTCGGACCACCATAGCTCCGTCCCTGTGCATCGTATATGGACGATCTAGTGGTCAGTGGAAAGGGCAGATTCTGGCCTTTCCAATGATATTCAAAATGACCATATTCATTGTGAAGTAAAAGTCATAAAACCTTAAATAAAAACGTGCATGTAAAGGTAAACATTTTCACAGGGTTGAAATTACTCAGCAGTGAAGTGGTTAATGTTCAGACTATACATTACATTGTGTATTAGTTTTTGCCTTGGTTTAGTTATATATTAAGGGTTAATGGGTAGACTTCACAGTAAACATTTTATTTTTTCCTTGATTAATGGCATTTAGGGGTTAATGGGTAGCTAAATGCCACGTTGTTTATTATTTTTATTTCCCTGGGTTTATGGCATTTTAGGGATTACTATGGAAGTTAGAATCAAATCATCTTTAGATCTTCTGCTTTTCGTCACATTTCGGGGAATTCATTTATTGGTTTGGTATGTGTAACTATACTTTGCTGTGTATTTTTTTTTGGGCTGGTGTATTTGGTTTCGGTCAGGTTGATAGAATTTGCCATTAATACCAGCTTTTAGGAGTTGCTAAAATTATGCGCGCAAAGGCTGTGCGTTACAAACTGCGCATAGATTGTAATACCATCCGCATACCAGCGCGCAAACGCATTTACGCTCACAATGTTAAGTATAGGACGCGCAAAGTACAGTAAGCTTGCGCAGCATTCGCGCAGGTTCACCCGCGGTAGACGTATACTAGTGTTTGTTGCGCTGACATTGTAATACGACGTTCTGCGCAAAGGGTTTTGCCCCTTGCGTTAATGCGCTGGCGCAAATGTATGCGCAAAGAATGTAATAGGGCCCAACATTTATTTTTAAATAATAAAATATCACAAATGGCACAATACAAAAATAAAAAGGAAAAAACAAGTACTAGTGCACTAGTACTTGTTTTTTTCTTTTTGTATTGTGACATTTGTGATATTTTATTATTTAAAAATAAATGTTTTATTTGCTATACTTTTGACACTCTTCTTATACCTTCAAATTGAAGGTGTAGACTGTGTTGTTCAATTAACGGTTTAACCCCGTATTTGAGTGTCAGAGAATTATTCATTTATACTTTTTTTCTTCCCTTCCAACATCTCTTGTAGATGTTATTTGTATGCGTGCTCTTTATTGACTTACCATCTTCCTGATTGCTCTGTGTTATGAGCTCGCAGTGCTCAACACAAGCGTTAGCAATATCAACTAGCCGTTCCACCAAGAAACTGTTCTCTGTGTCAATATAAACAACTTCTCCAGCAACACCTCCAAAGCAGCCCGGGATCTGCACATCAACTGCAAGCTGCATGCTGTGGAATTCAAAAACACTTTATGAATATATTTACCATTAAGTATTAGAACAAAATGAAACAAACCCCCACAAAACACTTAGCTAAAGTATACATACATAAGGAGGCATGGATTACAGTGCCCTGCTCTTGATAGTCTGTTTAGTGAGAAGTTGTAGGCAAAAAAGACACAATGGCCTCCATTCCGATGTTGCCCGTAACAGGGATCTACTAAAGCAGGGCTGCTCGACTTTGGCCCTGGAGATGTTTTGAAGCTACATTTCCCACAAGGCTCGGTCCACAAAATGAGTGCCTGAGCATCATCGGAATGTAGTTCCAAAACACTTGGAGGGCTAAAGTTGAGCACCCCTACGCTAAAGAGATATATTGGCACAGGCCAATAACTCTTGGCGACTTCCTGTTACGGCTCTATTGTGACAGAGTAGTTGAATTAAAGACTCAAGTCATAACAGGAGGAAGCGGCTAAACAATGCTGGCACTGCCGCTTCGGGTATTGTCTCCTGTAGTCCAGTAAACCAGACTCCAGGGAGACAAGTGTAACAGTGCTTGAGCTTGCAAAAGTGGGGTTACACTGGCTATGTGGAAGAACACGGAAGGATTTGATCACAGTGTACCACAGCATACAGCCAGAGGAGGAGATGGATTACAGGGGCCAAATGCAAAATTACTTGACATCAGGGTCTCTGAGATGGTATTCAATATTGAATACTGACTTTAGTCGAGAATAATGAGCTGCCAGGGAATAGCTTGTAATTTCCTATATACAAAAGTATGAAAAAGGAATATATAGTTCTCAGATTCCAAGATATGGCATATGGTCGCAATGGACAACCTCACGGCAGTGCTTTGTGGGTGGATGGATCACTGTGAGCAATTGTTGTCTGCCTGAATGCTCCACCCCCACTGTTTTGGCTTTTGTTTGAACCATGTATTGCCCCATGGTGCCTTCCTGTTTAACCTTCAACGTTAACCTTTATCCTTGAATCGTGTCATTCCTTTTTTTGTGCTTCAGTAAACGCTTTTCTTTCATGTAAAGAATATATATTTACTTACATATGGAGTTTGAACTTGTTTAAGAATACCTTCTAGTAGTTAAACCTCGACTTGGAAACGTGAATAGAAGCAAAGCAGCAGATACCATTGTTCGAGCATACAAAAAACATGTTCCCAAATGCTTTTTCAACAATCAGCAACCAAAGCGACAAAGCAGACATTATGAGAAAATACTAACAGGGTTATTCAAAGAGAATCGAAAAGTCATCGAATGTTCGGTGACTTTTTGTTCTCTTCGATTCAGTGCGATTTGGCGATCCCATTTCAGCGACCCTGCGGTGTATTCAGCAAGCACTACAGGGCCGTCGTAGTGCAGGGAAAAGCTGCCGCAAACCTGACGAACACTCACCGCAAAACCCAGCAAACGCACACCGAAACCCGCAAAAACATCTGGATTAACCCCGCTGAACACGTTGGAGAAACCCGAGCAGCCGCCGATCACAGCGCAGAGCAGCTGCCGGAAAAAGCCGACACCGCAGACGAATGGAGTAAAAATAAAAAAAACAGTACGCTTGAATGTTTGAAAAGTGAAACACTGTTTCCAAAGAAACAACAGAACGAAAATGTCTGAAATTTACATATAAGGTCCAATGAATGAGAACAAAAAGGGCTGAAAAAGAAAAAGATTAATAAAAATTATTCACTAAAAAATCCCGAAAAATGCCTGTAAGATCCTAAAAAGTCTATAAACAAAGAGCCTTTTTACTGCAGAATATTATGATCAACGGTTTAAAAAGCAGGAATATTGAAGCCTATGGGATTCGCCTGAATAAATCTGCCGCATGAAACCACCGAACAGCAGGGCAATTTGGTAACCTTTCACTGCTGGTTTTTGTTCTCTGAATAGACGAAGCATCGCTTCTCTATGGGGATTTCACTGCCCTCGAACAGGCACCGTATGTGCAGGCAATTCGCCAACATTTGGTGAACTGCCGGCTCTCTGAATAGCCGAATGGCCAGGAAAGGTAACTGTACACTGAATTTCACTGATCTGTTCCTCGCACTCGTGAAGAGCTGGCCATGGCTAATATCCTTTGGGGAAAAAGGTGTCTTTCTCTAGTCTTTGGTGCTTATTGGTCCCACTCCAAGGAGACCAGATATCTGGAAGGGAGAACCACGGGACCCTGTGGGACCCAATTCTACTGGTTCTTCCCAAGTATACTAGTTAGCAACAAATCGGTACTACTTTTTGTAGAGTCAGATACTGATTTCCACACTAGTGGAAATCAACAGAGTTCAACATAGACCGTCTCAACTTAGTTGACCTATTGCTCTAACCAGTGTTTTTGTCCTTGCCCATACCAGGGAGACCCTATAGATTGATAATTATGCACTGTATGAAAGCGGTCACTATTTTTGATTAGATTTTATTGGGCCTTGATACATTGTATAGTATCCTATCTGTGCTATTGTCCTAAAGGGGAAAAAAAAAAAGGAGTTCATTCTAGTTCTTGGTGTTTATTGGACCCATTGCAAGGAGACCCAATACCAAGAAGGGACAACCACGGTGCCCTGTGATACCCAATTTTGCTGGTTCTGCCCTAGTATGATCCAGGGTTCGCTTTGAATTGATCATATTTTCTGCAGAACTAGATCCCATATTTCCACAAGAGTGGATCTCAGTACATAGTAATTAAAAATCCCTGTGTTGAACTCTAACTCATTAGCAGCACAGTCAACCTACACCGAATGGGGGTATTAACGGTTTTCCGGGACCCCTCTAAGGGGTGCTTTTTCTAGTGCTCTATTGTACTTTGAAGGCTTACCACCCTATATATCTTTGGTGTCTATGATTTTATCCCTTATTAATAGGATGGGCCTATAATTTTTGCTTGGTCAGATATCTATTTTCTATTCAGTTTAAAATGCATTAATACATATCATAATAGATGAAAAAGTGCATTGTAATTCTACCAGATTGTACGTATCCACTATATCCAAATACAGTTGCCAATATTTTAAGCTCATCCATGCTGGGTTGGTGAGCAGTTGATGGTTGGTCATGGCTTAGGTGATATGATCATTGCGCCATATCGGGCAGGGGCTATGTCTGTTATTGGTGTCATTGTATATGTGTTTATTTTACAGTGGTGACTGGCTAGCAAGCCAAATAGTCAACACTAATTTATTCCCCTTCGCCCCGGACACTATTTGCCCCATTTAAATCATATATCATGCCAAACTGCGGCACAAATTAATTCGGTTTGCCAGAAAAGAAAAAAAAAAAGGAGAAGAAAGATTGAAGGAAACAAATATTTTCGCCATTACAAGTTTATAGAACAACAACATCTTCGTTTGTGGGACATTGCAAACAGTATGGAAAACAGCCACAACGTGCATATTTTCTATTTACTGGTTTCTTTAATGCAAGGAGTGTGCACCCTGTGCAAAATATACCTTGGCCCTCTAGGGGCAGTATTACAATGTTGGTGCTAACTTAACCAGAGCTGTTGTAAACTTAAAACCTCCATAGGCTATAATGGCTCTGGGAAGTTTACAACAGCTCTGGTTAAGTTAGCACCAACTATGTAATATGGCCCTAGATGTTTCAGGCCTACAATTAACTAAAGGTTCAGCCAATCTGATGAGTTCCTGAGCATAATTAAAGATATAGAGTCAAAACCTCTGAGGACCAAGGTTGCTGACCACTGCTTTAATGTATTCGATTGTGTCAAAAATAAGGAGAGATGTCATCTGTGACTGGGAAAGACTTATTTGTGAGCCATTAGGATTTGCAGAACTTTCGTATCACAAAAAAAGATAAAAATTTGGTTTACCATAATTGTGTCTTTCCCACGCCAGGAGGGCCACATATTTCTGTGACTTTGTTTAGATGAATACCTCCACCTAAAAGGTCATCCACGGCAGAGCAGAAGGTTATGATAAATCCTTGCGCTTGCTCCTGCTCCAACAAAGTAAGGCCAGTGTGCTTCTGACTCAAAAGGGATGTTCCACCACAAGATCCTGGATGTATTATCTGCAGGCACTCCAACGCCTCTTCCTCTGAGATTCCCGCTTCTAAAGAACCAATGAAAGCAAATATAAATAGAAAATAATACCAGTGGGTAGAGCAAGAGTATTATTAGATTTAATTGAAAACTGTGATGGTCCAAGGAGAGAACTTGTTTGTTTCTTAGTTTGCGAAGGTAAAAACTTTATTTTCTACTCTTCTTGAAATTAAATTACATGCATATACATATCATAATGAATCCAGAACACTCCACTTGAAGTAGATTTAATTTATTGTTGGAAAGTGGTCAGGATGTGAGGTGTGCCCCCTTCTCCCTGCCAGGGGCAGACTGGGCCAGGAAGCAAATGCCCCCAGGCTGATCTTCATCTCAATAAAAACGGCCGGTGTGGCAGCTGCACTTTGTCTCTTCATAATGAGACCGTCCAGCTGTTACACACTGCGGCTGGCTGATCTCATTACCAGGAGCAGCAGGGTGGGTGTTAAGAGTGTGCACCCTGTGCAAAATGATTGCACAGTGCACACACTCTATAGTGTCGCCGCCCTTTAGTTTCCTCATAGCACTCTGCTGGGAGGAAGTGACCTTTCAACTCGTCAATTCCTCCCCATGTCGCCCAGGACAGAAGTAGAGCACTGGCCACAGGTATCGGCAGGGAAAGGGAGTGGGGGAAAAAAAAAAAGGGAACAGAAAGAGGGGAGAAGAAGAATATGAAAGGGAAATAAAAGCTGGGTAAGAGAAAGAGAAGCTGAGAAAAAGGGACTTTGAGGAAGCAGGAGAGGAGAGAAAGAAGCTGGAAAAGGGGGGGCGACAGAAAGAAGCTGGAAAAGGGGGGGCGACAGAAAGAAGCTGGAAAGGGAGGGCGACAGAAAGAAGCTGGAAAAGGGGGGGGCAACAGAAAGAAGCTGGAAAAGGGGGGGCGACAGAAAGAAGCTGGAAAAGGGGGGGGGGGCGACAGAAAGAAGCTGGAAAAGGGGGGGGGGCGACAGAAAGAAGCTGGAAAAGGGGGGGGCGACAGAAAGAAGCTGGAAAAGGGGGGGGGGCGACAGAAAGAAGCTGGAAAAGGGGGGGGCGACAGAAAGAAGATGGAAAAGGGGGGGCCACAGAAAGAAGCTGGAAAAGGGGGGGCCACAGAAAGAAGCTAGAAAAGAGGGCAAGAAAGAGAGAAGCTGGAGAGAAGCTCCCTCCCAAATCGGAAGGAGATTAAATTTAAAGAGAGGCACCGCTGGAGAGGGCAGAGCATAGCCAGAGTATAGCCTTTCCAATGATAACAAATATGATAGTGTTAAAAGCAAAAACAATGACTCATTTGTGTGGCAGGGCGGGAGGCGCAGAGTGGCCCGTTCAACTCTGTATCGCCTGAGATCTCTGGGAGGACTGGGTCTTCCCAACCTCCTTTGGTACTTTCAAGCTGCTCAACTCTGGCAGGTGGTGGTACTGCACTTCTCACCCTCACGCCACGCTTTTGAACTAAAGCTGCTACTGACAGACAGTCCGCAACTGTGGATCTCGGCCAGGAGACCCTTCTGACCCCACCTAACCACCGCATGCCCATCTCTTATTCAATCATTTGCACAATGGGATTCCTTGTCTCTACTGAAAGGACTGTGCATAAAATTGTCCTCTATGTTGCCTCTATGGAGAGACCTGCATTTCCCACCGGGAATGCAATCTACCTGGTTTTCATATTATGCCGAGGGTGGTAGCGACAGAATAAGGGATTTGTTTGTCAAGTCTAGCCTTTCAAACGAAAATACAAACATAACCATGTAAACAAAGGGAAAAAAAAATAATTCTGATTTTTTTTCCTCTTTTTATTCTATCACATTTCCAGCCCTGTCTCCTGTATGTGAGCTGATCTGGTTCAGGTCTTGGTTCCTGTTGCCATTCCTGGGTTCCAGACCAGGGGTTTCTTTTTTGCAGTCCACTCACCTGTCTTTCTGTGTTCTGATCCACTCCCTATTTAATTGCCCTGCTCCCATAGTGTTCCATGATTTTGAGTCACTCTGAGTCATGCCTGTTCATTGTTGCATAGTGCTCCTGTTTCAAGCAAGTTCCTGATCTGTTTGTATATTTTGTTCTAGTGTATTTTTGGTTCTCAGTTTCCCGCTGTCTGTTACTCCTGTTGCCGTGTTTATTTCTGGTTATACCTTATGGTTTTCCTATCCTAGCTCCTGTGTGGTTTAAATCTTAGTTTTCCTTTGCCGTGCTTTTATTTTCTGGTTTATTATTTTCTCTGATTTTACAAGAACCTGAATTTATATGCATTCTTAATCTCTTCGCATGAGCTATAAGACGTGCTGCCTGGCATCTATTGCTGAATACATTGTGTGACTTGCTTTCTACCTGTACGCATGCTTTTTTATAATATTGATTCTATCCCATATTAATATGCCATTTGCTTATCTTTCCCCAAATTTGATAGAATTGGAAAAAAAAGCCCACTCTGGACCAAATTACATAGTTGGTGCTAACTTAACCAGAGCGGTTGTAAACTTCCCAGAGCCATTATAGGCTATGGAGGATTTAAGTTTACAACAGCTCTGGTTAAGTTAGCACCAACTTTGTAATACTGCCCTATGTCGTTTAGGCCATTTGGGATAAGAAACACGCCTTACTGAAATTAGATTTTTTTTCATTAGAATGACCGTTTATAGCAATAGGCAGCAAAGTTAAAATACCTTTCCACACTCTAATCATTTTGCTTAATATAGTACTCCTTTGGTTCATTTGACAGATAACCATGGCAGCAATATAGAACAGTATTATAAACAGATATTACACTGACACCTAGTGGTTAACAACTATTAAACTTTGAAAGGAACACTCTACATTTATAAAGTGGTCAGGATGTGTGGAGTGCCCCTCTTTGCTCTACTCCCATTATTGGAGTTTCCTCCACCCCACCCAGTGTCACCAGCAGTCAGAGAATTTGAATTCCCCGGCTGCCAGTTACTATTGATGTCGGCATCGTTCCGATCAGATCAACCGCGTTAGCAATTAGTTTCAGAGAGGCCTCGATGGATCGCAGCTGCACACATGCAGAGCTCCGATCCATTGTTCTGAGCAGGCATTACGTGACTTGTATGTACAGGTGCATCTCAATAAATTAGAATGTTGTGGAAAAGTTCATTTATTTCATTAACCCCTGAACGCCGCACGACGTACCATTACATCCTGCATTAGGCGGACTTTAACGACGCAGGACGTAAATGGTACTTCCACGGCGTCTGCAGCCCCCCTCCGGCCATACTCACCTCCTCCAGTTGCTCCCTTGCTGCTCTGACTCCCGCAGTGTCAGATCGGCGTGTTTCACTCCTCCTGGCTCACTGACATCGCGCCGGGGGCACGATGACTTCAGTTTCAGGCGTCCCCCCCCTGCCGGAGCAGGGGAAGCGCCTGAAGGGGAGGGGGGATCCCTCTATCTCCCCATCGCCAGGGACTAGGAGGCTGTGGCCAGCATCGTGGTCAAGACCGTGGCCTTTTTCCGGTGGGGGCCGCCATCTTGGATGGCAGCCCCACCTCTGGGTCCGCCCGCGTCAACTGACTCATTGCGCCATGATGTCAGTTAACCGGGGAATCCCCTTAGCTGCAAAGGGATTTCCTAAGGAAATGCCATAGAGGAGATAAGGGGGTTCAAAAGAACCCCTCCCCTATCTCCTGATCGGTGGCAGCTAGGGGGTCATGTCTGATATTGCTGGAAAGGTCAGAGCATGGCCTTTCCAATGATATCAAACATGACCATGTGCTAAGTAAGGTAAAAGCGTAAAAAATTAAAAACATGTTTTTTTTTAATGCAACACTATTGTTCACATTTCAATTATAATGTGAACAATGACGCTTCACGAATGATTTTTTGGGGGGGGGGTTTAGCTAAAATCACGCAATTTCTCCCCAATAAAAAAAAAAAAAAAAAAAAGGGTTCCCCATTCTAATTTTTTTTAACACGTCTACCCCATAGCATATGACCGCAAAGGCTCGGATAATAGAAAAATAAAAATAAATACTTTACACACTGGATGATTAAAAAAATAAATTTTCAATAAAATTTCAAATTTATTTTTACATTATTTGCTATAGCATTTTGGCAGGGCATGACATATACATATAATTAGGGTTGCACCGATACCAATACTAGTATCTGTATCGGTGCCGATACCGAGTACTGCAGGAGTACTTGGTACTCGTGCAGTACCCCCGATAATTTCCCCGATCCCGGAAGCCGGCATTGAGCCGGCATCGAGCCGGCATCCGAGGGGCTGGGGCGACTGTCCGAATGCTCTATCGGCATTCGGACAGGCCCTGCAGCTGCTCTCCGCATTCATATTTACCTTCCTGAGCGACGCCGGGAATGTCTTTGCGCATGTTGGAAGGCCCCCAGCCGCGATCACGTGGGACCATGTGATCGCGGCTGGGGGCCTTCCAACGAGCGCACGCGCAGAAACTTTCCCGGCGTCGCTCAGGATGGTAAGTATGAACGCGGTGAGCAGCTGCAGGGCCTGTCCGAATGCCGATAAGAGTATTCAGACGGGCACCTGGAGCTCTCTGCGATCATACTTACCTTACTGAGCAACGCCGGGAAAGTTTCCGCGCGTGCGCTCGTTGGAAGGCCCCCAGCCACGATCACGTGGTCCCACGTGATCGCGGCTGGGGGCCTTCCAACGAGCGCACGCGTGAAGACTTTCCTGGCGTCGCTGAGGAAGGTAAGTATGATCGCGGAGAGTGCCAGGTGAGCTGGGGCAGTATCCACGAGCTGGGGGGAGGGGGGGGTAAATCCATGAGCTGGGGGGGGCAAATCCATGAGCTGGGGCAGTATCCATGAGCTGGGGCAGTATCCATGTGCTGGGGCAGTATCCATGTGCTGGGGCAGTATCCATGTGCTGGGGAACTCATGAGAAGGGGACCAGGAAGCAGAAAGCCGCGATGACCGGAAGAGAATGCGATTGCGGAGGTCAGCGAGGGAGCGCAGGTACAGGTAATGTATCCAGCCCGAATGTGGCTAGGGGTTACCGCTTTCAGCTGTGAAATTTAACCCTGAGCCACACTCGGAAAAAGCACCAGGGAGGTCAATTGTGATGATTTGGCTCACATTTAACGAAAAACCCACCAATGCACGGTCTCAACAAATTAGAATATGTTGACATGCCAATCAGCTAAATCAACTCAAAACACCTGCAAAGTTTTCCTGAGCCTTCAAAATGGCCTCTCAGTTTGGTTCACTAGGCAACACAATCATGGGAAAGACTGCTGATCTGAAAGTTGTCCAGAAGACAATCATTGACACCCTTCACAAGGAGGGTAAGCCACAAACATTCATTGCCAAAGAAGCTGGCTGTTCAGAGAGTGCTGTATCCAAGCATGTTAACAGAAAGTTGAGTGGAAGGAAAAAGTGTGGAAGAAAAAGATGCGCAACCAACCGAGAGAACCGCAGCCTTGAGAGACTTGTCAAGCAAAATCAATTAAAGAATTTGGGTGAACTTCAAAGAATGGACTGAGGCTGGGGTCAAGGCATCAAGAACCACCACACACACAGACGTGTCAAAAGAAATTGGCTACAGTGGTCGTATTCCTCTTGTTGAGCCACTCCTGAACCACAGACACAGTCAGAGGCGTCTTACCTGGGTTAAGAAGAACTGGACTGTTGCCCAGTGGTCCAAAGTCAGATGAGAGCAAGTTTTGGATTCCATTTGGAAGTCAAGGTCCTTGAGTCTGGAGAAAGGGTGGAGAAGCTCATAGACCAAGTTGCTTGAAGTCCAGTGTTAAGTTTCCACAGTCTGTGATGATTTGGGGTGCAATGTCATCTGCTGGTGTTGGTCCACTGTGTTTTTGAAAACCAAAGTCACTTCACTCGTTTACCAAGAAATTTTAGAGCACTTCATGCTTCCTTCTGCTGACCAGCTTTATAACCCCTTCGTGACTGGGCGGTTTTACACAAATCCGTCCTTTAGTCACCGCTGCTGTTTTTTACGTTTCTGCGCTGTTCGTGTTTAGGTCAAATTTTCCTCTTACTCGTTTATTCAACCCACACATATTATACACCGTTTTACCCGCCATTAAATGGACTTTCTAAAAATACCATTATTTCCATCATATCCTATAATTTACTATTAAAAAAAAAAAAAAAAAAAAAAAGGAAATATGATGGAGAAAAAAAAAAGGTAAAAAACACACTTTTTCGTAATTTAATCCCCAAAATCTACAACCACCAAAAAAGACCCCAGCTAAATAGTTTCAGAATTTTGTCCCGAGAATAGAAATACCCAATTTTTACATGTTTTTGCTTTTTAACCCCTTCATTGCTGAGTCAGTTCACCTATGTGCGCTGAGCTCATTCTGACTGTTTTATGCTCATTATTTTAGCCTAGGTCTTATTTAACTAAACCCCCCATACAAAAAAAAATAAAAAAAAATTTACATTTTTTTTTTAAATATCTGTAGCTTTTTTTTTTTTTTTTTTACACCGAGTCATGTTTGGTATCATTGGAAAGGCCATGATCAGGACTTTCCAAAGATGTCCAGCATGACCCTCTAGCTGCCCCACAGATCGGGAGATAACGGGAACCCCATATCTCCCCTTGGCAGTGAGTTAACTGGCCCACTGACATCCTCACACATATGGTGGAAATGTCAGTGGGTGGGGTGACCTGGAGGCTTGGCTGACATCCACGATGTCAGCCCCCTCCAGGTTTGAAATCGAGATTTGGCGCCAATTTGCACCGAATTGTGATCAGGCAGCAAAATGGTTAATGCTGCACTTCGCTGAAAAGGGCAGACTCCCCTTTCCAGTGGTGCAACTTAGAGTGCTCCAAATGAGCCCCCCTCCCCTCCATTGATTTCAATGGGGGCGCCTGCTGATGACGTCACCACGCAGCGTGGTGATGTCTTCGAGCTCACCGGCCCATCTAAATCACGGGGGCAGGCTTCCTCCCTGCCAGATCTGTGAGGGATCCAGCGAGGGAGGTATCAGGCTGGAGGGAGGTTAGGAGCCGCTGACGTACTATGTACGTCCGCAGGTCTAAGGGAGACCCGTGGGCAGGACGTACATGGTACGTCAGCGGTCCCTAAGGGGTTAAAGATGCTGATTTCATTTTTCAGCAGGATTTGGCACCTGCCCAAAAAGTTGCTTAAATCACCATGGTGTTGGTGTGCTTGACTGGCCAGCAAACTCACCAGACCTGAACACCATTAGAGATTGTCAAGAGGAAAATGAGAAACAAGAGACCAAAAAATGCAGATGAGCTGAAGGCCACTGTCAAAGAAACCTGGGCTTCCATAGCACCTTAGCAGTGCCACAGACTGATCACCTCCATGCCCTAAGTATTGAGTACATTTACAGTAAATTAACACACAGTATTTTCTGGTGTATAAGACTACTTTTTATACTTAAAAACATCCCCCAAAAATTGGGGGTTGTCTTATACGCGGGATATACAATACGACGAGTATAGTCCAAAACCTATTTTTTAACTGGAAAAAAAGGGGGTCGTCTTATACTCCAGAAAATACGGTACTTTCCAGAAGGCCAACAATTCACTAAAAATGTTTTTTTTTATTGGTCTTATGAAGTATTCTAATTTTTTGAGGGGGTCTTTTGGCTCTATTGGGGTTAATTTTTTCTGGTACCCCTTTAAATCATTACTCATACGTTAGTTCATTGAGGACTGTACTGGATGGTTGGCATACTACACTCCTTATGAGTGTTTTATATGTAATAATATGGAATAGTCCACCCTCTGGCTTATTAGCCATATATGGCCCATGATTAGGTCTCAAGTTGACTTATGTTCTAATTTTCTCTATTAAGTGTGGCCAGCCTGTTCTATGTGTATAATTATTTGTTTCCATATGTCTTTCATGTATATGGAGTGAATGCTTGGTGGGGGTATATATCCCCCTACCCATAGAACGTGGCCCCGAAGTGCGCTCCTAAAATATGGATTCAGTCTACTTAATATACAAAGCCCGGTGGATCAACTGAGGGCTAAGGGACTTTCAAAAATGGCGCGTTTGAGTCAAGAAGGAGAAGAACTCGGCATTGGACGTATGAAAGGAGGAGGATTGGTGGACGTACATCTAGGCGCATGCGCCCATACGCATGCAGAGGAAAAGATCATGTCACACCTGAAAGAGAATGCCGGAAGCGCCAGGATCCAGGATCGAACGCTCGGAGGGGCGGACATGGCGTCCTGTTATTCGATACACCTGCAAATGTGATTATGAGTATTATAAATGTATACCTGGTTATTTTGCCTAGTCACTTTTAATTTTTATACCAACTGATGAAGCTGCGCTGGCAGCGAAACACGTTTTGGTTTTATTTGTTTTTATCTGTATATTAAATACATTTTCTACTGTCTGCTGGAGAGTCCAACAGTCTTTTATACCGGAAGAAAAGGGGTTTGGTGTATCCTTATTAACACCCAAGCGCTCATACGGAGCCAGTGAATCTGCACAGGCTCCTAACCACGTAAGTGTTATGACCACCTGGCCCATATATCTGTGGTTTAACAATGCTGTACCATGGATTGTGTCTGCTTTATCCTATGTATGGTCCATGCAAGTAGCTCTTGGAACCAAACGAGGACGGGACGGGGTCATCCCTGAAGAGACCCACTGTGTTCGTATTGAGCCTTATTGTACAGGCTCTATCATATGTGAGTTTATTCCCCTCACGTATATACCTGTCACAATTGTACAGACATACTGTGCCATATATGTGTCTTTTTATTTTTCATGTACTTTGATCATCACCTGTCTACATTGGATATTAGGACACATAGGGTAATTGTACCATTTATATTGTCCTCTTCACCTATTACCTATATTGGGTGTTTTCATTGGTGTGCTATCAGCCTCCCACGGATGTGGAGTATTGTATAGGCGCTGTTCTCATCTTCTTTTTAGTATTTGTACTTCTTTTGGGATTTGGGAAAGACCCACGGAGAACATAGCTGCTGTACTGCTTCACAACTGTGTTATCTCCTCCACCATCTGCCACCCCAGCGCCTCCATATATTGTTGTATTGAGTATCTTAGAAGCTGGTTTAGACAATTATAAACACCATGCTAACACCGTCAATATTGAATTCAAGCCTTGGATGTCACAACCATCCGTTAGATCAACATTGGTAGCCTCACAGGCAAAAAAGTTTTTTAGATTAGTCTTAAATTCATGTCTGATTAACAATGCTTGACAATATTCTGTTAAATTAACAACAAACTGCTCAACGCGCGTTTCATCAGGAGCTCTAGTGATCCTGGCTTCAGGAACTGTTTAAATAGGTGTTGGCACCTTTAATTAACCTTTGATTTGCTTCCCTTAGTGTTCAATTATGGATTCTCATAAGGACCATTTTCGTATATACGTTTTGACATTTGTCAATTCAAAGCATTATCCACATGACCTCCTCGCGGTCATGTGATTAAGGAGTCAGTGAGATCTAAATTTACATACAATCCTATTTGATCGCACGTATTAAATAATGGTTATCTGGACAGTGGTGCACATTGGTAATTCTCCTGATATTTAAGCACCACTATTTCCTCAATCTCAACCAGAGATCCCACAAACCATATCATAATCCCAGAGAGTGACCATTGTATGAACCTCTCCACATCCATGCAATCCGTCTATCACTTAGTTCAGCCAGACCCCCTCCATGGACGCCGCTGTCTCCATACTGTGGATTTAAGGGTTCTATGGAACATGACGGTATATGCAGAGCTCCAAAAAAAATTCTTTATCAGTCACAATCTCAATGAATTGAATTTAGCTTATCTAACATACTCCCACGTACAGTTGTGTTCAAAATTATTCAACCCCCAATGCTGTAAAGGGTTTTAGGGAATTTAGTGTACATTTGTAATTGTATTCAGAATGAAATCCTACAAGGACTTTTTAAAGAACCATATGCAACTAAAATGACATCAATTGGTTTTGTAATACAGTAGTAAATGTTTCTTTTGTGAATGCTTCATTGACACAATTATTCAACCCCTTAAAAACTACCACTCTGAAGAACAGAGGTTCATTCAAGGGTTTTCAATCAGGTATTGAAAACACCTGTGGATGTCACGGAGCAGCAATAAAGTATAATAAGCACCAGTTAGGCAGCTTTAAAATGACTGTGATACTCAGCTCCTTCTAGACATTTACTGGTGTGGTTACAAACATGGTGAAGTCAAGAGAATGGTCCAGGAAGACAAGAGAAGAGGTGATTACTCTTCACAGGAAGGGCAATGGCTATAAGAAGATTGCAAAAATGTTAAACATACCAAGAGAGACCATAGGAAGCATCATTTGCAAATTCAAGGCAAAGGGCACTGTTGAAACGCTACCTGGTCGTGGCAGAAAGAAGATGTTGACTTCGACTGCTGTGCGCTACCTGAAGCGTAGAGTGGAGAAAAGTCCCCGTGTGACTGCTGAGGAACTGAGAAAAGATTTGTCAGATGTGGGTACTGAGGTTTCAGCTCAGACAATACGGCGCACACTGCGTAATGAAGCCCTCCATGCCAGAACTCCCAGGCGCACCCCCTTGCTGTCTCCAAAGAATAAGAAGAGTCGACTGCAGTATGCCAAAAGTCATGTGGACAAACCACAGAAGTTTTGGGATAGTGTTCTGTGGACTGATGAAACAAAATTAGAACTGTTTGGGCCCATGGATCAACGCTATGTTTGGAGGAGGAAGAACAAGGCCTATGAAGAAAAAGAACACCTTGCCTACTGTGAAGCATGGCGGGGGGGGGGGAGGGTCAATCATGCTTTGGGGCCGTTTTGCTTCTGCAGGTACAGGGAAGCTTCAGCGTGTGCAAGGTACCATGAATTCTCTTCAGTACCAGGAGATATTGGATGACAATGTGATGCAGTCCGTCACAAACCTGAGGCTTGGGAGACGTTGGACCTTTCAACAGGACAATGATCCCAAGCATACCTCCAAGTCCACTAGAGCACGGTTGCAGATTAAAGGCTGGAACATTTTGGAGTGGCCATCGCAGTCACCTGACTTAAATCCGATTGAGAACCTCTGGTGGGACTTAAAGAAAGCAGTTGCAGTGCGCAAGCCTAAGAATGTGACTGAACTGGAGGCTTTTGCCCATGACGAATGGGCGAAGATACCCGTAGATCGCTGCAAGACACTTGTGTCAAGCTATGCTTCACGTTTAAAAGCTGTTATAACTGTAAAAGGATGTTGTACTAAGATTGAATGTCACTTGGGGGTTGAATAAAACTGATAATGATGTGAGCACAGAAAAGACATTTGTGGTTATTTCATTATAAATGTTATAGTTGTCTGACCTACACGTGCCTCTTTGATTTAATTGTAAGCAAGATGACTGAATGATCAAAATCAATGTCAAACTGGCCAAAACACTCAATTTCAGTGGGGGTTGAAAAATTTTGAACACAACTGTATATACTGTCCTCAAACTACTTCAGTCTGTGTGCATTGAATTTATTTAATACACAAGTTTCACAATTTAAGTTGAATTAATGAAATCAATGAACTTTTCCACAACATTCTAATTTATTGAGATGCACCTGTAAAGTTCGCAAGTCCTGTTGCTGTACACAATTTGTGTTCCCTACACTAAGCAAGTAGAGCGGGGAGCACAAATTGCGCAGAAAAGCCTCAAACACTTCCGGGTTCGGAAGTCTCTGAGCAGAAGAGGAGGAGCGGCGCAAAGCGAGGGAGAAAAGGTGAGTAAAATCACCAAGTAAAATAAATAAAAAAATAACACTTTAAAATAAACTAATTAAATAACAAGGACACGTTTTTTCCGTAGTGTTCCTTTAACTCCTTCACTGCTGAGCCATTTCACCCGTGTGCTGCTGAGCTCATTTTCACAATTTTGTGCTCATCATGCTTAAAATGCGATTTGAAGTCATGTTTTGTAGTAGGACCTAGATAAATTCTAGGGCTGTGCAATTAATTGCAATCGCAATCGAATCGCGATTTCCGACCATGCAATTTCTAAATCGCATAAGGCTGCAATTTTCGGCTCCCTGTTAACTTCCGGCGGCATGGTGCTTTGGGCGCTCGCAGGGGGAACCACGTGACGAGCCACGTTCTCGCGGCTCGTCACATGGTTCCCCCAGGCGAGCGCCCAAGCTCCATGCCGCCAGAAGTTAACAGGGAGCCGAACACGTGGCGCACAGAGGTGAGCTGGGGCAGTATCGACGTGCTGGGGCAGTATATCCATGAGCTGGGGCAGTATTTCCATGAGCTGGGGCAGTATTTCCATGAGCTGGGGCAGTATATCCATGAGCTGGGGCAGTATATCCATGAGCTGGGGCAGTATATCCATGAGCTGGGGCAGTATATCCATGAGCTGGGGCAGTATATCCATGAGCTGGGGCAGTATATCCATGTGCTGGGGCAGTATATCCATGTGCTGGGGCAGTATATCCATGAGCTGGGGCAGTATATCCATGTGCTGGGGCAGTATATCCATGTGCTGGGGCAGTATATCCATGTGCTGGGGCAGTATATCCATGTGCTGAATACTGAATACATTTAGAATGTATGTAGCATGTTTGAAAAAGCAAAAACAATTGGCTAAATCGCAAATAAAATCGCAATCGCAATATTCATTCAAGAAATCGCAATATGATTATTTTGTCAATATTGCACAGCCCTAATAAATTCTTTTTTTTTTTCTTCAACAGACTTGGCAGATTATCATTATTATATTTATACATCATGTCCCGTCAGAATGCTATAACAAAAAATTTAAACCAAAAAAAATGTGAATTTCCATTCCGATTTCAATCATTTACAGAGTGTAAAATTATTTTTTCTTCTCACAAAAACATTTGTTGTTATATATATGTTCTATGGGGCACACTTGTAAACAAAAATTAGAAATGAGAAGAAGAAAAAAAAAAAAGCTAAAATTTTGCATTCCTTTTCTTATTTCTATTTTTACACATTACATGGTCATATTTTGTATTGTTGGAAAGGCCAGCCATTGAAAGGTTTCCAATGACACTTAAGGCAGCTGGCACACGAGCATACTGTACTGCGTCCATTACGGACGCACTTTTTCATGGGAGATATTGTGAGTACTGCATAAAGTGCGTCCGTAATGTCTGATGTCTCCACACCCTTGGAAAATACATGGCAGCGTTGTTTCTGCGTCTGTTTAGCTTTTTCACGTCGATGTTATTTTTGCATCCGTGGCTTTATTCTTTGCCCGTCCGTGAACAAATGCGCAGGGGCTTTGTGTGGTGTGTTTAATTGACTCCTTTATAAAGCTACGACGGACGTCAAACAGTACGGTCAGACGGACGCAAAATGTTTGCTAGTGTGCCACCAGCCTAATTTGGCCTTGTGCGGTGTAAAAATCCGAGAAGCTGGATTCTCAACTACTCTCCAGCTCTCCTTGTATTGGTTAACGGAAAACCTAAAGCAGCATTAAATACATGGAACAGAATTGGGTGAGGCCATGCTACCTCATACACACTGGTTCCTGTACCTCTCCCTATGTAAACGGTAACGATATTGATGTACTTGACACTTATTTCAAAGCTCGGAGTATACTTTATACTTTTATACTGTATACTCAAAAACCATTAAAGCGAAGATGATGGTAATGAATACACAGGCTTACAATTATTTTCCCACGTGCCTCAGCATATCCCTGAAAACAATCTGTGAGAGCAAATTCATTGTTTCAATTTTACAAGTTAAGGTTTTGCTTACATTTGCAGCAATTCTCGGCAAACAAAAAGCCCAATTTCCTGCGGGCAAGACCCTGTCAATAGTTAAGCTTTTTTTTTTTACACCAAGATTCCCTTTACATATAGATGAAGAAGTCCTGGAAAAGTTATGTGCCGTTATGACGTGTTTCTTGTGATCTGTGACGCATTGTGCTCCCAGCGTGCTTAGCGCCGTTACCTCTGCTGAGTTCGTTCGCATCAATAGCGAGGTCTTCGACTGTTCGGAAACCGGCGAAGATTAGTTTGGTCCTCAGAGTCGGCGCTAGAGGCAGGCTGCCCACTTCTCTCTGCATGCCTTCGGATTAAATCAGCAGTCTGTGTCCTGTCTTTTAGCGCGGTTCTCAAACACTATACCAAGCATTCCTTCGTAACTAACCAGTTGCCCACACGGTTTGTGTATTTTCGGTTTAGAACTCTATCAGTATTTACATATTTAGAGGTTTAACACACGGCAGAGCAATTGAGGAATGGCTGTATAGCTTTCGAGCTCTACATCATAGAGACATAAACAATATTATTTTTTGTCGCCTACAGCTCCTGGTACGACTGAGAATTGAGGGAGAAACAGCACTTCGTAAAATAAGAGTCGTATACACAGATTTTTCGCATTACTTCACTACAACGATGCCCTAGCATTTTGAAGCTCTAACATCTACAATATTTCCTATAATGTATATAACACATAGGTTTGCCCTTAATAAAGATGGCCGTTAAATAACGCTATCTAGCCGCCCATTTTTTTATGAGGGGGAAACTGTGAGAGAGGTACAGCTTGTGCAGCACTGATGGCAGTGAAAACGAAGTGCGTTTCTTATGGTTGACGAGGGAAGACACCGAGAGACTAGACCCAATCAGTGACAGTTACGCGGATACAGTGACGTCACATCCAGCGTGTAACATCCGGGGGCGGGTCTAGAACCACGTGATCGAATCGGCGGGTTGCACGAGCTGCAGGGGATTTTGGGAAGGTGACAGTTTTTAATAAGGCACAGAGGTGCCTGGGAAGGTCTGAAAGGGCAACACAAGCAACGCGTGCCTGCAGGAGCCAGCCAGTCAACAAGGTGATCCAACCTTATAATTAAATGGTGCGATAAATAAAGCTATAAGATCTGTGACATTGCCACACAGCTTTATTAGCTTATTGCTGTTTTAGGGTAAAGTGAATGGCTGGAAGACAAGGGCGAGTAATAATGTTTAAGGCCCACTCCTCCTTAAGTGCTTAATCCCCTTGTACTTCTTATGGAGGCAGGATGTGTCATGTCTGCTTCCGTGATATTTTTATTATAGTCTATATTTTTTATCTTACAGTATCCATTTTAGCTTGTTTATGTGCTGATGGTGGCAGGAGTCTGATTCTCCATACGGCAGCCCACTCGCTGCCCACTGTAGCGCTGGCAGCTCTGTAAAGGGTCAAATTTATTTATTTGCAAAGTATTTTACCAGGAAGGATACATTGAGATTTCTCTCGTTTTAACGTATGTACTTCCAGCTTGAAGGCTGTCAATGAGCAGCCAGGATACTTGTTGACGGTTTTGGCCCGTGTCAGACGAGCGCACTGATCACGACCGTGTTGCCGCACATTAGTACGTCCGTGGTAGCAGGGAATCATGACCAATGAAGCCCCACACACGAAGTACGTCCGCAGACGCACAACGGACGCGGCAAACGGACGCACGTTAGGCAAGAACGTAAAAGTGCTAGAACGGACGTGCGGAGTGTGCAACGTTCGTATAGCTTTGTGTGTGAGTGATGAACAAGGTCAGACGGACTGCATTTGTGCGTCCAGCATGTTTGACAAAATGGTTTTGCATTTTAATTTGTTTTCCCTGCTACATCAGTCAAAAATAACATCAGTTAAAAAAACCGACTGTGTGGCCACTACCTTGTTGTCAGTCAGAAAGTACGTCCGTACTGAACGGACGCACAGTCCATACAAAATGCGCTCGTCTGACATTAGCCTTTGAGGTTACTTGTTCGATCAGGCGAGACAGTGACAGTCGAGGTTTACATAGAGAGACGACTGCTTTAACCAGTTCGCTGCGGAGGACGCGCTCAGCGCGTCCTGCCGCAGGAAGGGTTGGCTGCGGATGACGCGCTGAGCGCGTCCTCCCGAAGCAGCCTGCGATCGGCCGGATTCCGGCCGATCGCTGTGCCCCCTGGTGCGGGCTGACATCTTGGATGTCAGCCCGTCAATCCGGGACCGCCGCGGGCACATTAGATGTCATCGCGGTGGCGCGATGACATCTATTTCAGGCGCCCCCCCCCCGCGTGTGCGGAGGAGGCGCCTGAAAGGGAGGGGGGGAGGTCCTTCGGACCTCTCTCCCTTCCGATCGCGGGGGTCCTGAGTTTAATGCCAGGCACCGTTTGGAAGGGCACAGCCTGCCCTTCCAAACGGTGGCTGTCATTAACCCCTGGGGAGCCGGATCACGAATCGGCGCTGAAAAGCGCCGGTTCGTGATCCTTTCCCGGAGCTGGCCGACATCTTGGATAATAAAAAAAAAAAAATGTAAAAAAAAATTATAAAAAAAAAATAAACAAGTTTTTTTTCTTTTTTTTTGGTTTGTTAATGCAGCAATATTGTTCCCATTTCAATTATACTGTGAACAATGATGCTGCACTAACGATTTTTGTATTCGGTGCGTTTGTTAAAAATCGCGTAATTTCCCCCCAAAAAAAATGTAACGAGACCCCATTTCTAATTTTTTTAACAAGCGCACCCCATACAAAATATAACCGCAATTGCTCGCATGTGAAAATGTGAAAAAAAAAACACTTTACACGTTGTAAATTATTGAAAATTCGTCGGTGAGTGTGCTACACAGTGGTCAACCAATAAGTGGTGCTCCGTGTTCCTGTACCCTGTTCATCAATGAGTGTGCTACACACTGATCAACCAATAGGCGGCACTCCGTGTTCCCGTATCCTATTTATTGCTGAGTGTGCTACACACTGATCATCCAATAGGCGGCATTCCATGTTTCTGTATCACATTCATCGCTAAGTGTGCTACTCATTGATCATCCAATAGGCAGCGTTCCATGTTCCTGTATCCTATTGATTTCTGAGCATGCTACACACTGATCATCTAATAAGCGGCACTACGTGTTCGTGTATCTCATTGATTGCTGAGTGTGCTACACACTGATCAACCAATAGGTGATGCTTCATGTTCGTGTATTTCACTGATGGCTGAGTGTGCTACAAACTGATCAACTAATAAGCGGCGCTCCTTGTACGTGTATCTCATTGATTGCTGAGTGTGCTACACGTTGATCATCCAATAGGCGGCGCTCCTTGTTCCTGTATCCCATTCATCACTGAGTGTGCTACACACTGATCAACCAATATGCGGCGCTCTGTGTTCCTTTATCCCTTTTATCACTGAGTGTGCTACACACTGATCAACCAATATGCGGCGCTCTGTGTTCCTTTATCCCTTTCATCACTGAGTGTGCTACACACTGATCAACCAATAGGATTTGCTCTGCGTTCCTGTATCCCATTCGTTGCCGACTGCTACACACTGATCAACCAATAGGCGGTGCTCCTTGTTCCTGTGTTCCATTCATTGATGAGTGTGCTACACACTGATCAACCAATAAGCGGCGCTCCGAGTTCCTTTTTCCCATTCTTCGCTAAATGTGCTACACACTGATCATTCAATAGGCGGCACTCCGTGTTTTCTGTATCCTATTTGTTGCTGAGTGTGCTACACACTGATCATCCAATAGGTGGCGCTCTGTGTTTTCTGTATCCTATTTATTGCTGAGTGTTCTATCTACACACTGATCAATCAATAGGCAGCGCTCCGTGTTCCTGTATTTCTTTCATTGCTAAGTGTGCAACACACTGATCAACCAATAGGCGGCGCTATGTTTTCCTTTCTTTCATTCTTTGCTGAATATGCTACACACTGATCATACAATCGGCGGCGCTCCGTGTTCCTGTATCCCATTCATCGCTGAGTGTGCTACACAATGATCATCCAATAGGTGGCGCTCCGTGTTTTCTGTATCCTATTTATTGCTGGGTTTGCTTCATACTGATCAACCAATAGGTGGCGCTCTGTGTTCCTGTTTCTTATCGCTGAGTGTGCTACACACTGATTATCCAATATGTAGCGGTCCGTTTTCGTGTATCCCATTCTTCGCTGAGTGTGCTACACACTGATCAACCAATAAGTGACGCTCCGTGTTTGTGTATTCCATTAATTGCTGACTGTGTTACAAACTGATCAACCAACAGGCAGCGCTCCATGTTCCTGTATCCCATTCAGTTTTGAATGTGCTACACACTGATCAGACAATAAGCAGTGCTCAGTATTCCTGTATCCTATTCATTGCTGAGTGTGCTACACACTGATCAACCAATAGGCAAGGCTCCATATTCCTGTATTTCATTGATTGCTGTTTATGCTACACACTGATCAACCAATAAGCAGCGGTCTGGGGTTACGTATTCCATTGATTGCTGAGTGCTACAAACTGATCAACCAATAGGCGGCGCTCCGTGTCCCTGTATCCCATTCATCACTGAGCGTGCTACACACTGATCAACCAATATTATTATTATTGTTATCCTTTATTTATAAAGCGCCAGCATATTCTGTAGCGCTGTACAATGGGGAAGCACAAACATGAGACATACATGATAAATGTCACGGAAGGGACATAGGGGCTCGGCGCAGCGAGACCCAGGACTCAAACCTAACAGGGTTATCCAAAGAGATTGAATTGCTTGAAGTAACCGAACGCTGAAAATCAGGGTTCGGTTACCTTTCCTGGCCATTCGGCTATCCAGAGAGCAGGCAATTCGCCAAATCCTGTCGAATTGCCTGCACATAACGGTGCCTGTTCGGTGCCTGTTCGAGGGCAGTGAAATCCCCATCAAAAAGCACTGCTTCGGCTATTCAGAGAAACAAACCAGCAGTGGGTTCCCCTAATGCCCTGCCATTCGGTGGTTTAATTCGGCAAATTTATTCAGGAGAATCCCATAGGCTTCAATGTTAAAAATATTCCCGTTTTAATTCAATATTCTAATAAACCGTTCATTATAAAATTCTGCAGCAAAAAGTCTCTTTATTTATAGATTTTTTAGGATACTTTAAGCATTTTTCTGAATTTTTTAAAAAAATTAAAAGTCCGATTTTTTTTTTTTTTTTTTCAGTTTACTTATTTTTTTGTAACAGCCCTCTTTATTATCATTCCCTGGACCTCCTGTGAAAAATTCAGACATTTTCGCTCAGTAGTTTCTTTGCAAACAGCGTTTCTTTTTCCCAGATTCATACAAATGGTTTTTCTAATTTATTCACTGCCTCCTCTAGGTCACAGCTGCTTCGGCTCTGTGTGATTCGGCTCCTGTTCGGCTCCTGTTCGGCTCCTGTTCGGCTTTTTCAAGGTTAATCCAGATGTTTTTGCTTGTTTTCAGCGTGCATTCGGTTAGTTTTCGGTGGGTTTACGGCAGCTTTTCCCTGCAATTCGGGGACCCTGTAAAGCTTGCTGAATACACCGCAAGGTCACCGAAATGCAATCGACAAAAGGAACCGAATTGAAGAGAACGAAAAGTCACCGAACGTGCGGTGACTTTTCGAATCTCTTTGGATAACCCTGTAAGACATTTTTAAAAGGACCTTGTTTTCCTTTGAACGTTTGCAGTGTGCGTTTCAATGTATGAACAGTTTATTTTCCTTGCTAGATGTGGTTTTACATACAGGGTTATCCAAAGAGATCCGAATTGCTTGAGAAAGGTAACCGAACGCTGAAAATCAGCGTTCGGTTACCTTTCCTGGCCATTCGGCTATCCAGAGAACAGGCAATTCGCCAAATCCTGTCGAATTGCCTGCACATACGGTGCCTGTTCGGTTCCTGTTCGAGGGCAGTGAAATCCCCATGAAAAAGCACTGCTTCGGCTATTCAGAGAACACAAACCAGCAGTGAAAGGTTCCCCTAATGTCCTGCCATTCGGTGGTTTAATTCGGCAGGTTTATTCAGGAGAATCCCATAGACTTCAATGTTAAAAATATTCCCGTTTTAATTCAATATCTAATAAACCGTTCAGTATAAAATTCTGCAGCAAAAAGTCTCTTTATTTATAGATTTTTTAGGATACTTTAAGCATTTTTCTGATTTTTTTTTATTTTTATTAAAAGTCCGATTTTTTTTTTTTTTCAGTTTACTTATTTTTTTTGTAACAGCCCTCTTTATTATCATTCCCTGGACCTCCTGTGAAAATTTCAGACATTTTCGCTCAGTAGTTTCTTTGCAAACAGCGTTTCATTTTCCCAGATTCATACAAATGGTTTTTCTAATTTATTCACCTCCCTCTGTCTGCGTCACAGCTGCTTCGGCTCTGTGTGATTCGGCTCCTGTTCGGCTCCTGTTCGTCTTTTCAAAGGTTAATCCAGATGTTTTTGCTTGTTTTCAGCGTGCATTCGGTTAGTTTTCGTCGGGTTTGCGCAGCTTTTCCCTGCAATTCGGGGACCTGTGGTGTTTGCTGAATACACCGCAGGTCACCGAAATGCAATCGGCAAAAGGAACCGAATTGAAGAGAACGAAAAGTCACCGAACGTGCGGTGACTTTTCGAATCTCTTTGGATAACCCTGTTGATGTGCCTGTATTAAGATGTACCCTGTGTGATTTTAAAATACTTTACATCGTTTGGTTTTAGTTTAATTTAGTTTAGTGAAATGACATAGCTTTGGTTTAAAACATACTTTATATCCTGTAGGTAAATGTGTTTTTCTGTAGCCAGTAAACAAGTTTTGCTGCTGTGTAATTTATGCGTCAGGGAGTTTCCCCATTATCTAGCTACATGTTTAATTTAAGGGATCTCTGATAGTGTGTGTTTAATCTGATGGGCTGGAACAATGGATGTACAAATGTTGTGTGCGCTGAAGGCTTTCAGGGTTATCCAAAGAGATTCGAATTGCTTGAGAAAGGTAACCGAACACTGAAAATCAGGGTTCGGTTACCTTTCCTGGCCATTCGGCTATCCAGAGAGCAGGCAATTCGCCAAATCCTGGCGA
The DNA here is from genome assembly GCA_009667805.1 of Leptobrachium leishanense. Taxonomy (NCBI): domain Eukaryota; kingdom Metazoa; phylum Chordata; class Amphibia; order Anura; family Megophryidae; genus Leptobrachium; species Leptobrachium leishanense. The sequence continues at coordinate 262,758,713 of CM019064.1, forward strand.
ATTGCCTGAACATACGGTGCCTGTTCGGTCCCTGTTCGAGGGCAGTGAATCCCCATGAAAAAGCACTGCTTCGGCTATTCAGAGAACACAAACCAGCAGTGAAAGGTTCCCGAAATGCCCTGCCATTCGGTGGTTTCATTCGGCAAATTTATTCAGGCGACTCCATAGGCTTCAATGTTAAAAATATTCCCGTTTTAATTCAATATCTAATAAACCGTTCATTATAAAATTCTGCAGCAAAAAGTCTCTTTATTTATAGATTTTTTAGGATACTTTAAGCATTTTTCTGAATTTTTTAAAAATTAAAAGTCCGATTTTTTTTTTTTTTTTTTCAGTTTGCTTATTTTTTTTGTAACAGCACTCTTTATTATCATTCCCTGGACCTCCTGTGAAAATTTCAGACATTTTCGCTCAGTAGTTTCTTTGCAAACAGCGTTTCATTTTCCCAGATTCATACAAATGGTTTTTCTAATTTATTCACTGCCTCCTCTACGTCACAGCTGCTTCGGTTCTGTGTGATTCGGCTCCTGTTCGGCTCCTGTTCGGCTCCTGTTCGGCTCCTGTTCAAAGGTTAATCCAGATGTTTTTGCTTGTTTTCAGCGTGCATTCGGTTAGTTTTCGGTGGGTTTGCGGCAGCTTTTCCCTGCAATTCGGGGACCCTGTGCTGTTTGCTGAATACACCGCAGGGTCACCGAAATGGGATCGGCAAAAGGAACCGAATTGAAGAGAACGAAAAGTAACCGAACGTGCGGTGACTTTTCGAATCTCTTTGGATAACCCTGTAAGAGAATGTGAAGAATGTTGATTGTAAATACCTGACCTAACTCATTAGTATGGGTATGCAAATTGTGACTGCTGTACTTCAGCATAAATAGTGGCGTGTGATTAAAAGAGTTCAGTTCATCTGAGTGTTTGAAACATACAGCTCTGCCTATTGTTGTCATTTCACGTCGGCTTCATATCACCACCACCCAGGAACGGGTCCCTCTAACTCCGCAGCAGAACATCGATTCGCCGCGCCGTTGCGCCACCTTGAATCGGTATCTTGGGATACCGCAACCACCCCGAATCGGGTCCTCGGCTGAGCGCCGTGCCTGCATCTGCAAGGAGACTCTACCGAACCGCGGTTCGCCACGCAGACCGTCTCCAGCCCTTCAATGGTCAGTAGATCCGCTGCTCGAGACGCCGAGTGCCGTGCCACTCGGTAGTCGGGCGGATTTCCACCGTGGGTGCCCCATCTACTCTACAGATCTCCACCGCCACGTAGTCCTCTACCCAAGCCGCTCGAGACGCCGGGTGCCGTGCCACTCGGTAGTCGGGCTTGGCAACACCAACGAGGGGGTCAGATAGAGCAGGACCGCAGGCGGATACGCCCATTCCGTCATAATAAATAAGGAAAAGACAGCCCTGTCCAAAGGATAGCTTGTCTAGGAAGTACAGCACTTTAACCAAGTGCTCGGCCAGACATCCCGTGAATTTATAATCTAAGGGACGGGGTAAGGGAAACAGATGGGAGCAGAGGGAAGGGGAAGCTGGTTGCTAGAAGAAATGTTGTGACGGTTCCATGGGAAGGACCAGAAGCTTGGGCTGAGTAAAGGTAATTAGAAAGAGAAGTGGAAACAGCTGTAAAGGAGACCTTAAATTATGGACCAATAGGATTTGCTCTGTGTTCCTGTATCCTATTCATTGCTGAGTGTGCTACACACCTATCAACCAAATAGGCAACGCTCCATATTTCTGTATCACATTCATTGCTGAGTGTGCTTCACACTGATCAACCAATAGGCGGCACTTCGTGTTCCTGTATCCTATTTATTGCTGAGTTTGCTACAATCTGATCAACCAATAGGCGGCGCTCCGTTTTCCTGTATCCCAGTCAGTTCTGAATGTGCTACAATCTGATCAACCAATAGGCGGCACTCCGTTTTCCTGTTTCCCATTTTTCGCTTAGTGTGCTACAAACTGATCATCCATTAGGCGGCGCTCCGTGTTTCTGTATCCCATTCATCGCTGAGCGTGCTACACACTGATCAACCAATAGGATTTGCTCCTTGTTCCTGTATCCCATTCGTTGCCGAGCGTGCTACTCCCTGATCAACAAATAAGCAAAGCTCTGCTTTCCTGTATCCTATTCATTGCTGAGTGTGCTACAAACTGATCAACCAATAGGCAACGCTCCATATTCCTGTATCCTATTCATTGTTGAGTGTGCTACAAACTGATCAACCAATAGACGGCGCTCTTTTTTTCTGTTACCCATTTTTCGCTTAGTGTGCTTCACACTGATCATCCAATAGGCAGCGCTCCGTGTTCCTGTTTCCCATTCGTTGCTTGGTGTGCTATACACTGCTTAATCAATAGGCGGCGCTCCGTGTTCCTGTATCCTGTTCATCAATGAGTGTGCTACTCACTGATAATCCAATAGGTGGCGCGCCGTGTTTCCGTATCCTATTTATTGCTGAGTGTGCTACACACTGATCATCCAATAGGCGGCGCTCCATGTTTCTGTATCACATTCATCGCTAATTGTGCTACTCATTGATCATCCAATAGGCAGCGTTCCATATTCCTGTATCCTATTAATTGCTGAGCATGCTACACACTGATCAACCAATAAGTGGCGGTACATGTATCTCATTGATTGCTGATTGTTCCACACTGATCAACCAATAGGCGGCACTCTGTGTTCGGGTATTACACTGATGGCTGAGTGTGCTGCACACTGATCAACCAATAAGCGTCGCTCCGTGTTCCTGTATCCCATTCTTCGCTGAGTGTGCTACACACTGATCATCCAATAGGCGGCGCTCCGTTTTGTGTTTCCCATTCTATGGTGAGTGTGCTACACACTGATCATCCAATAGACGGCACTCCGTGTTCTGTATCCCTTTCATCGCTGATTGTGCTACACACTGATTAACCAATAAGCGGCACGCCGTGTTCCTGTATCCTATTTATTGCTGAGTTTGCTACAATCTGATCAACCAATAGGCGGCGCTCCGTTTTCCTGTATCCCATTTAGTTCTGAATGTGCTACACACTGATCAACCAATAGGATTTGCTCCGTGTTCCTGTATCCCATTCGTCACGAGTGTGCTACACACTGATCAACAAATAAGCGACGTTTCGTGTTCCTCTCTCCTATTCTTTACACACTGATCATCCAATAAACGGCACCTGGTTCCTGTTCCTTATTCATTGCTCTTTGTGCTACACACTGATCAAGCAATAGGTGGCGCTCTGTGTTCCTGTTTCTTATTCATCGCTGAGTGTGCTACACACTGATCAACCAATAAGCGGTGCTCGTGTATGTATATTCCATTAATTGCTGAGTGTGTTACAAACTGATCAGCCAATAGGCAGCGCTCCATGTTCCTGTATCCCATTCAGTTCTGAAGGTGCCACACACTGATCAGCCAATAAGCAATGCTCAGTATTCCTCTATTCTATTCATTGCTGAGTGTGCTACACACTGATCAACCAATAGGCAGCGCTCCATATTCCTGTATCTCATTGATTGCTGTTTATGCTACACACTGATCAACCAATAAGCGGCGCTCCGGGTTTGCGTATTCCATTGATTGCAGAGTGTGCTACAAACTGATCAACCAATAGCCGATGCTCCATGTTCCTGTTTCCCATTTTTCGCTTAGTGTGCTACAAACTGATCATCCATTAGGCGGCACTCCGTGTTTCTGTATCCCATTCATCGCTGAGCGTGCTACTCACTGATCAACAAATAAGCGAAGCTCCGCTTTCCTGTATCCTATTCATTGCTGAGTGTGCTACACACTTATCATCCAATAATAGGTGGTGCTCCATATTTCAGGATCACATTCATTGCTGAGTGTGCTTCACACTGATCAACCAATAGGCGGTGCTCCGTGTTCCTGTTTCCCATTCGTTGCTTGGTGTGCTATACACTGCTTAAACAATAGGCAGCGCTCCGTGTTCCTGTATCCTGTTCATCAATGAGTGTGCTACTCACTGATAATCCAATAGGTGGCGCTCCGTGTTTCTGTATCCTATTTATTGCTGAGTGTGCTACACACTGATCATCCAATAGGCGGCGCTCCATGTTTCTGTATCACATTCATCGCTAAGTGTGCTACTCATTGATCATCCAATAGGCAGCGTTCCATGTTCCTGTATCCTATTGATTTCTGAGCATGCTACACACTGATCAACCAATAAGTGGCGCTCCATGTTTGTGTTTCCCATTCTATGGTGAGTGTGCTACACACTGATCAACCAATAGGCGGCACTCCATTTTCCTGTATCCCATTCAGTTCTGAATGTGCTACACACTGATCAACCAATAGGATTTGCTCCGTGTTCCTGTATCCCATTCGTCATTGAGTGTGCTACACACTGATCAACAAATAAGCGACGTTTCGTGTTCCTCTCTCCTATTCATTACACACTGATCATCCAATAAACGGCACTCCATGTTTCTGTATTTCTTTCATTGCTGAGTGTGCTACACACTGATCATCCAATAGGTGGCGCTCCGTGTTTTCTTTATCCTATTTATTGCTGGGTGTGCTTCACACTGATCAACCAATAGGTGGCGCTCCGTGTTCCTGTTTCTTATTCTTCACTGAGTGTGCTACAAACTGATCAACCAATAGGCGACGCTCCGTTGTTCCTGTGTCCTGTTCATTCCTGAGTGTGCCACCCACTGATCAACCAATAGGTGGCGCTCTGTGTTCCTGTTTCTTATTCATCGCTGAGTGTGCTACACCAATAAGCGGCACTTCGTGTTTGTATATTCCATTAATTGCTGAGTGTGTTACAAAACTGTTCAGCCAATAGGCAGCGCTCCATGTTCCTGTATCCCATTCAGTTCTGAAGGTGCTACACACTGATCAGCCAATAAGCAATGCTCAGTATTCCTGTATCCTATTCATTGCTGAGTGTGCTACACACTGATCAACCAATAGGCAACGCTCCATATTCCTGTATCTCATTGATTGCTGTTTATGCTACACACTGATCAACCAATAAGCGGCGCTCCGGGTTTGCGTATTCCATTGATTGCGAAATGTGCTACAAACTGATAAACCAATAGGCGACGCTCCGTGTTCCTGTATCCTATTTATTGCTGAGTGTGCTACAATCTGATCAACCAATAGGCGGCGCTCCGTTTTCCTTTATCCCATCCAGTTCTGAATGCGCTACACACTGATCAACCAATAGGCAGCGCACCTTATTCCTATATCCCATTCATCGCTGAGTGTGCTACACACTGATCAACCAATAGGATTTGCTCCGTGTTCCTGTATCCCATTCGTCACCGAGTGTGCTACACACTGATCAACAAATAAACAACGTTTCGTGTTCCTCTCTCCTATTCATTACTAACAGGGTTATTCAGAGAGAGGTGAAAAGCAGGAGAATGACTGGTGAATTGAAAATTCGAGGTCAAAATAGCCGATTTGGAAAGTGAGATGAATGGGAGAATTTTTCTGGTTTGGCTATTTTGACCTAGAATTTCCCATTCTCCAGTCATTCTCCTGCTTTTCACCGCTCTCTGAATAACCCTGTAAGTGTGCTACACACTGATCATCCAATAGGTGGTGCTCTGTGTTTTCTGTATCCTATTTATTGCTGAGTGTGCAACACACTGATCAACCAATAGGTGGTGCTCTGTGTTTTCTGTATCCTATTTATTGCTGAGTGTGCAACACACTGATCAACCAATAGGTGCGCTCCGTGTTCCTTTTTTTCATTCTTTACTGAATATGCTACACACTGATCATCCAATAGGCGGCGCTCCGTGTTCCTGTATCACATTCATCGCTGAGTGTTCTAAACAATGATCAACCAATCGGCAGCGCTCCATATTCCTGTATCTTATTTAGGGATGCATTGATACCAATTTTTTTAGGACCGAGTACAAGTACCAATACTTTTTTAAAGTACTCATCGATACAACATCATGTGACCGCTTTCCAATAACAAATTTAGGATGTTGTTTAAAGCCTGTATGGTTTATGTTAATATTGTAATGTATTGCCAGATACCCCATTTTCCCCCTGCCTATACACACATCACACCTTTGTATACCCACTCAGATACATATACATACACACATATACATACATATATATATATATATATGCTCACAGACCCCCAGACCAGACACCTATACACAGACCCCCAGACAAGATACCCATATACAGACCCCCAGACACCTACATGCAGACCCCAGACCAGACACCTATATGCTGATCCCAGACCAGACTGCTATACACAGACCCCAGACCAGACACCTATATACTGTCACATTTCGGCCCTGCCCCCTGGTGGTGGGAGCAGGGATTCCTCTGATGGATCTCAGGCCCAGGCTCTGCAGACCATCTCTATTGTGCTGATAGTCTGCAGTCACATGACCTGCTCAGCCCTATATATAGGGCCAGCAGTAGCAGTACATTTGCTCCTTAGGCTAGGATAGGTTTATACCTATTGAGTGCTGGCTTCCTGTATTGCTGTTCTGTATCTGATATGTCTGTGTGTGACCCTCTGGCTCTGGTTCCTGGAATATTCCCACGTCTGTCCCCTGAAGTTATATCTCTGGATTTTTCGTGTATGACCTGGCTTGTATTATTGGACCTCTCTTTTGTCTATACCCTGTACCTTGTCTGTTTAAGGATCTCTCCTGTGTTTAACCCGGACTGCCTATTTGACGTTTCTCTATGTTACTCCCTGTGTATGCTCATAGTGCTCCGTGCGAAGCTGAGTGTATGTGTAGGCTGTTTCTTATTACTGCTGAGTAGGGTTCTGCCCTGCAGGGTGTGGAATTCAGCGAACTTGTATTCTGCCTTGCTGAAATGAATTATAGGAGAGTCCTCTCTGTTGCCAACCTTGCATGTATGAGTTCCCCCTCTGGTGCCAACTACGATTTTGTAAACTACTCCTGTATGACAAGTATGAAATATCTCTGCCTCTGCATAGTTAAAGTGCTTTCACTCAGTAGACACTTGATCACAAAATCATTTGCTACTGAGCAGTATCTAGTGTTTAAATTCTATCTGACCTCCCTGGCAGGGAGTGCTAGGATCAGCAGTCTTGATTATTGTGAATTCAAGTACCAAAGAGGTCTGCCCTGCAGGATGCTGAATATGTTTAAGTCTCATTATATCCTGTTGAGAAATACTGTCAGGGTTATCCAAAGAGATTCGAATTGCTTGAGAAAGGTAACCGAACGCTGAAAATCAGGGTTCGGTTACCTTTCCTGGCCATTCGGCTATCCAGAGAGCAGGCAATTCGCCAAATCCTGTCGAATTGCCTGCACATACGGTGCCTGTTCGGTCCCTGTTCGAGGGCAGTGAAATCCCCATCAAAAAGCACTGCTTCGGCTATTCAGAGAACACAAACCAGCAGTGAAAGGTTCCCCTAATGCCCTGCCATTCGGTGGTTTAATTCGGCAAATTTATTCAGGAGAATCCCATAGACTTCAATGTTAAAAATATTCCCGTTTTAATTCAATATCTAATAAACCGTTCATTATAAAATTCTGCAGCAAAAAGTCTCTTTATTTATAGATTTAGGATACTTTAAGCATTTTTCTGAATTTTTTTAAAAAAAATTAAAAGTCCGATTTTTTTTTTTTTTTTCAGTTTGCTTATTTTTTCTGTAACAGCCCTCTTTATTATCATTCCCTGGACCTCCTGTGAAAATTTCAGACATTTTCGCTCAGTAGTTTCTTTGCAAACAGCGTTTCTTTTTCCCAGATTCATACAAATGGTTTTTCTAATTTATTCACTGCCTCCTCTACGTCACAGCTGCTTCGGCTCTGTGTGATTCGGCTCCTTTTCGGCTCCTGTTCGGCTCCTCTTCGAAGGTTAATCCAGATGTTTTTGCTTGTTTTCAGCGTGCATTCGGTTAGTTTTCGCCGGGTTTGCGGCGGCTTTTCCCTGCAATTCGGGGACCCTGTGGTGCTTGCTGAATACACCGCAGGGTCACCGAAATGCAATCGGCAAAAGGAACCGAATTGAAGAGAACGAAAAGTCACCGAACGTGCGGTGACTTTTCGAATCTCTTTGGATAACCCTGTGTGTGTGTCCTCACTGTTGTCAACCCATGTTATGATACATTTGTATTTCATCTCTGTCTAGTATTAGTTATCTTGTTTTCGCTCAGTAGACACTTGCAGGGTTATCCAAAGAGATCCGAATTGCTTGAGAAAGGTAACCGAACGCTGAAAATCAGTGTTCGGTTACCTTTCCTGACCATTCGGCTATCCAGAGAGCAGGCAATTCGCCAAATCCTGGCGAATTGCCTGAACATACGGTGCCTGTTCGGTCCCTGTTCGAGGGCAGTGAAATCCCCATAGAGAAGCACTGCTTCGGCTATTCAGAGAACACAAACCAGCAGTGAAAGGTTCCCCTAATGTCCTGCCATTCGGTGGTTTAATTCGGCAAATTTATTCAGGAGAATCCCATAGGCTTCAATGTTAAAAATATTCCCGTATTAATTCAATATCTAATAAACCGTTCATTATAAAATTCTGCAGCAAAAAGTCTCTTTATTTATAGATTTTTTAGGATACTTTAAGCATTTTTCTGAATTTTTTTAAAAAAAATTAAAAGTCCGATTTTTTTTTTTTTTTTTTTCAGTTTGCTTATTTTTTTTGTAACAGCCATCTTTATTATCATTCCCTGGACCTCCTGTGAAAATTTCAGACATTTTCGCTCAGTAGTTTCTTTGCAAACAGCGTTTCATTTTCCCAGATTCATACAAATGGTTTTTCTAATTTATTCACTGCCTCCTCTACGTCACAGCTGCTTCGGTTCTGTGTGATTCGGCTCCTTTTCGGCTCCTGTTCGGCTCCTCTTCGAAGGTTAATCCAGATGTTTTTGCTTGTTTTCATAGTGCATTCGGTTAGTTTTCGTCAGGTTTACGGCAGCTTTTCCCTGCAATTCGGGGACCCTGTGGTGTTTGCTGAATACACCGCAGGGTCACCGAAATGCAATCGGCAAAAGGAACCGAATTGAAGAGAACGAAAAGTCACCGAACGTGCGGTGACTTTTCGAATCTCTTTGGATAACCCTGTAAGTCACGAAATCATTTGCTATTGAGCGGTATCTAGCATTCTGTCTCTCCTCCCTGGCTGGGAGTGTTAGGTGTGGCAGTCCTAACTGCTATCAAGTCAAGAATCAGGTTAATCTATCCTAAGGATACTAACCACGGTTACCCGGGGTGAGCGCAACCGTGTATGTGACATCCTTGTGTTCCTTTCTATTGCCAACTCCTGTTATTCTTTATTTTTGATTGAAAAAATTGCTTTTATTTGGCAATAAAAAAACACAAGTTTAACCCTGTCGACGCATTAGTTGCGGGTCAAAAAATGCAGCTGTGATTAAACACAGTCCTAGGTTGTGACGCAGCACACGAGGTATTCTCTGTGCAGTATATCACAGGATAGAGAAAACTGTGTCACAGAACAGTCACTCAAAGTGCTGTGTGGAACAACACAGCCTCACATACAGGAATGCACCACCCCGACGAACCGCAAGGAAAATAAATATGTGATGCACCCCTTTCAATCACACACAAGAAATGCTTTCTGGTGTTTCTAGGCCTAGGGTGACCGGGTAACGCTGTACTGGTGTGAATCACCTTTATTAGCGCCAGTCCCGGCCACCTTACAATTTAGTTAACTGCGCTAGAGGAGAAGGTTGGGGGAAAAGAGGGGAGGGTTGGGACAAGAGTGGGGTACGGGGTGGTGGGGTGGAAGGGGTAAAAAGGGTACATAAAAAAAAATACAGACATGAAATATGCACCCAATCTTACTCCTCTTCAGCGTCTTCATCATCATCGTCGTCATCGTCTGGTCGTCATCTCCTGCCGAAGCTGCCGATAATAGCAACGTCCCGTAGCATGCTTCGACCCAGCCTCACGCAGTCTCCTATGGTGACGTCCTCATGGTGCAGTATCTTGCGGTTCCTGGCAAACCACAGGGCATCCTTGACACAACACATCAGGCGCCACGCACGTGCAATGGCGGCCTCGGTGTGTGTGCTGTGGAAAAGTCCGTAGAGCGACACATGAAAAGTCATTGTACCAACTGGTACAGAGTTCCTGAAGTCCAGTTCCAAGGCAGCCAATAGTGCTCGAGCGAAACGACAGTCCCAAAAGGCGTGCATCGCCGTCTCCTCGAACACCAAACTGTGCAGGCAGTGTCTGTATCTGCACAGAATACATGCATTTCACCAGTTGAAGGAGCTCGGATTTTACGTTTCAGACAGTAAATCATGGAGTTGCTCCGTGTGATCAGAGATGATACATGAGAGAGTCGTGTCCTGCGTGTCTGAGAGATACAGGCTGGGGAGACCCACTGCTCGCTATAAGTGTGAGGAGGTGCGGGTTCCTGTGGGCTCGCTGTTCGGCAGTTGTTTGGTAGCTTTGTGCAGTGGCAGTATTGTAGCTAATGAGGTTTATCTGAGGTGCGATTATTGCTAGTTGAAAACTTTTCCCAATACCCCGCTATCACGGCTTGAAATACAGCTGGTGATGGCAATTTTTGACAATCTCCAGAGAGACTGATTTACTCTGTGACATCATAGAAGTGCATGGTTGGATACTTGTATGCTGAAAATTGTTGTTCTGGCAAACAGGTGTACAACCTGAGGCGTGTTCAGTTACTCAGCTGCTGCAAGTGCTAAGTTAGTAACTTGCTACTGAACACTCTTCTGCAGCTCTGCACTGCTAATGAAGCACTTGCAGCCATGCTTTTAGCTGGGAGAGGATTGTGTCTTGCCCTGCTCGTACTATCACTTAAAAAACACTCAGCTGTCTGGTTGTAAATGAGTCCTATGGCTGTTCTGACACATTCCTTACAGGAATAAGTGAATTAATCTCACATTAAATGTCTTTGGACTAGCAGGAGCTGCGTTTTGTTCTCGCCCTGATTCTCCTCGGCAGCTCTGTTTGCTGTATAGCGGGGGGTTGTGGGAGTTGAATTTGCGGCAGATTTATCCCACCGCCGGATTGTTACAGATCTTTATCCTTGGAAATGTATGCTTTTTTTTTAATCCTGGGTCTGAGTGTGAAGCGTCTGCGCATGAGCAGCCCCTGTCACTCCAGCATGCAGCATCTCCCCCTCCCCAGCAAGTTGAATGCAATGTTTTCATTGGTCTATGGGCCTTTCATATGCAAATTCAGACACTGGTTACTGTTGCACCATATCTTTCGGCTGTATTTCGAATAATAAGTAATAAAATCATTGTGTGAATAAAAATTGCTGTATATAAAGTTTTTGTGTCAGTGGCTGCAGACAGAACTGTATTTGGAAAGCGAAGGTGTCTCACCACAAGCCTCCTAGTGTTTGCTGAGAGGGACGAGCTCTGCTTAAACCAGCAACAGATAAGACTATACTTTCAGGGATCATTTCTATAGTTTGTAACTGGTGAAATGTGCTCGAAAGTGTCAATCTCAGTAACCACGATGAGGAGCTGGTGCTGCATTACTGTAGCTGCCTTGTGCAGTTGATGATCGTTCTTCTCTTTTCATGGAGAGGTGGAGGGAGATAACACAAGCTGAGTGGTTAATGTGAACTAGTAAAAATCAGAATTATATGGGAAATGCTTTATCTCATTTATAGTCAACTGCCACCTCCTGTGAGTCATGTCCGGCACCTCCTTGCACTAATAGGGGTCACGCAGGACATGACTCTCTCATGTATCATCTCTAATCACGCAGAGCAACTCCCGATCTCCTTCAACTGGTGAAATGCATGTATTCTGTGCAGATACAGACACTGCCTGCACAGTTTGGTGTTCCAGGAGACGGCGATGCACGTCTTTTGGGACTGTCGTTTCACTCAAGCACTATTGGCTGCCTTGGAACTGGACTTCAGGAACTCTGTACCAGTTGGTACAATGAGTTTTCATGCGTCGCTCTATGGACTTTTCAACGGCACACACACCGAGGCCGCCATTGCGTGTGCGTGGCGCCTGATGTGTTGTGTCAAAGATGCCCTGTGGTTCGCCCGGAACCGCAAGATATTGCACCGTGAGGATGTCACTATAGGAGACTGCGTGAGGCTGGTTCGAAGCATGCTACGGGACGTTGCTATTATCGACAGCTTCGGCAGGAGATGACGACCAGACGATGACGACGATGATGATGAAGACGCTAAAGAGGAGTAAGTTTGGGTTGATATTTCATGTCTGTATTTTTTTATGTACCCTTTTTACCCCTTCCACCCCACCACCCCGTACCCCACTCTTGTCCCAACCCTCCCCTCTTTTCCCCCAACCTTCTCCTCTAGCGCAGTTAACTAAATTGTAAGGTGGCCGGGACTGGCGCTAATAAAGGTGATTCACACCAGTACAGCGTTACCCAGTCACCTTAGGCCTAGAAACACGAGGAAGCATTTCTTGTGTGTGATTGAAAGGGGTGCATCACATATTTATTTTCGACGTGGTTCGTAGGGGTGGTGCATTCCTGTATGTGAGGCTGTGTTGTTCCACACAGCACTTTGAGTGACTGTTCTGTGACACAGTTTTCTCTATCCTGTTGTGTACTGCACAGAGAATACCTCGTGTGCTGCGTCACAACCCAGGACTGTGTTTAATCACAGCTGCCTTTTTCAACCCGCGACTAACGCGTCGACGGGGTTAAACTTGTGTTTTTTATTGCCAAATAAAAGCAATTTTTCAATAAAAAACTGGTGAAATGTGCTCAAAAGTGTCGAACTCAGTAACCATGATGAGGAGCTTCAGTGTTCTCTCCTGAGCGTGAAAAGTGTGCTCGGTGCTGCTTTACAGTAGCTGCCTTGTACAGTTGATGATCGTTCCTCTCTTCATAATGGAGAGATGGAGGGAGAGAACATAAGCTAAGTGGTTAATATGAACTAGTAAAAGTCAGATTAATCCTTAACCTCCCTGGCGGTATTCCCGAGTGTGACTGGGGGTTAAATTTCACTACCGTGAACGGTACCACACTCGGGCTGGATGTTTACTCACCTCGTCCTGGCTCCCTGGCTGTCCCCCGCAGTGTGATCGCCGCGAGCTGCTTCCTGGAAGGCTCCCTGCGAGTCACATGGTGCAGGGTGGGCGGGAACCATCAGCAAATTTATAAACAATTCATAAAATACTGTAATCCAATGTGCAATGTTTATGAACGGCCACTGGGTGGCACTACAGGATAAGAAATAGACCATACATCCTCTTACCCTTGTTTTCAAACCGATTTCAGTGTTTTATGTTTTTTATTTTATTGAATATCATTTATTTGCATTATTTTGGATAATTATTTTTGGGATAATAAATTATTATTTTGTGTTTCAAACTTTATCGGACTATGTGTATTATTTATTTATTTATTTATTTATAAAGGATTTTACCAGTAAGAACTCTTGATTGCACGGATTTCAGTGCGTGATTCTTAATTACAGGCTAACTATGTACAAAAACACGTTTCCTTTAAAAAAAAATTGAGACGCTTTTAGACACGAAATTTTTAAAAAATTAGACCGCCAGGGAGGTTAAGTAAACAGTCCTGAATTTCTTGTGAATTTATTCACGCTCCGTGCACACCTTGGTGTAACATCACTTTATTCAGTCAATTTCTCTCTCCCCTCTTAGAGTGAAGTGTAACTTTGTGATTGGTTTTTAGATCCGCTCCTAGCTGAGTGTAATGGTGCTGTCAAGTACAATATACCCCAATGAGTTTGGTATATTTCTGTTGTGGAGAGGGTTCATATAGATTCCCCCATCTCTGCCACCATAAACCTTATAAACCCCCAAAACATAATCCAAAATTTAGGCCAGCTCATTCTGAGCACACTTTATGAGGCCTGGCTTTTGTTTCCCCAAGATTGGACTGCTGCTGCCCGGCCCCCTGTGTCTGGGCCCCCTGCTCACACTCACTCTGGCTCCACTTGCTTGGACCCTGAACCGGATTAGATGTTTTATCCCCCTCATCTGATTGTTTTTCTCCCAGAATTCTGTTGTTTGCTTGTTCTTTTTGTGCTTGTTTCTTCTGTTTCCTTTGCTTTACTGCAGGGGCGGGGAACGTGCAAATTCCCTCTCCCGCAGCCCTTTTACCAGACCGCGGCGAGTAGCAGAATGAGGGGGCGGGGATTATCCCTGCTTCCCTCACTAGCTGCTGCGCGCCGGATCTTCCAACATGCTACGCCCCTCATCTTCCAGGCGCAGCGTGAAGGAGCATCCGGCGCGCTTCAGCGAGTGAAGGGAGCGGGGATAATCCCCGCCCCCTCATTCTGCTGCTCGCCGCAGTCTGGTAAAAGGGCCGCGGGAGAGGGAATTTTCACCCCCTTGCTGTAGCGCTCTGAGGTAAAAGGGCCGCGGAGGTGGGTGGGTGGGGGGCTGGAATTAATTTTAAAGGGGGAGGGTGAAATTAATTAGATGGAAAGGGGGATGAAATTAGAGGGGGAGAGTGACATTAATTAAATGGGGAGGGGGAGAGTGACATTAATTAAATGGGGAGGGGGTGAGATTAAAAGGGGAGTGGGTGAGATTAATTATATGGAAAGGGGGAGGGTGAAATCTATTGGAGGGGGAGAGTGAAATTAATTAAATGGGGAGGGGGTGAGATTAAATGGGGGTGAAATGAATTAGATGGGGAGGGTGAAGAAAGTCAAGGAGGGTGAAATTAAATGGGGAGTAGGGTTAAATCAATTAAATGGGGAGGTTGAAGTTAAATGGGGATGAAATTAATTAAATGGGGGAGAGTGAAATTAATTAAAGGGGGAGGATTAAATGAGGACAGGGAGGGTGAAATGAATTAAATGAGGACGGGGAGGGTGAAATGAATTAAATGAGGACGGGGAGGGTAAATGAATTAAATGAGGACGGGGAGGGTGAAATGAATTAAATGGGGAGAGGTGAAATGAATTAAATGAGGACGGGGAGGGTAAATGAATTAAATGAGGACGGGGAGGGTGAAATGAATTAAATGGGGAGAGGTGAAATACATTTTTATGAGGGGGTGAAATGAATTAAATGGACAGCGGTGAAATACATTTTTATGAGGGGGTGAAATTAATTAAATGGGGAAGGGGAGGGTGAAATGAATTAAATGGGGAGAGAGGTGAAATTAATTTATATGGGGAGTGGGTGAAATGAATTAAATGGGGAGGGGGTGAAATGAATTAAATGGGGAAGGGAGAGGGTGAAATGAATTAAATGGGGATGGGGTGAAATTAATAATTGGGGAGGGGCACAAACCTGGAAAATTGCAAGTAACAACATCATCTGTACCAGTTAACATCGCGCGCCTCACCAAAGAGAAGCAGTTCCAGCCATCATTAGGGGTGAGTTAATTAATTTCTTCCTAAATATAGCTGGCTAAATTTTAAGTTGGTAATTTTGTATGGCCCTCGAATGATCTTATAAATTTCCAAATGGCCCTTGGCAGGAAAAAGGTTCCCAACCCCTGCTTTACTGTCTGCTCTATTTTCTTCTTCGACTGTGCTGGTCCTCCCCCCTTTTTTTTTGGCATCTTGGAACTCTCTCGGGGTGTGCCATTGTGGCGGCTACCGGCCGCTCGTTGGGAAGCCCCCAGGCGCGATCTCGCTAGATCTCGGAGTTTGCGAGATCGCGCCTGGGGGCTTCCCAACGAGCGGCCACTGAGTTCCCTGGCCTTGTGACTCTTTACTTCCATGGTCTCCCACTGTCCTTAGGATGTGTCGTGTAGGCCAGGAAAGTCACATACCTGAGGTGCGTTCAGCTCCTCTTTGGCTGTGAATATGGAAGCGAAAGGGCAGAGGATTGCTTAATGAAAGGTGCTGTTTCTGCAAAATTCACTTGTGTCCATTTTATTACCACTTTAATGTTTACCATGTTCCAATAAATATTTGCTGTTTTGCTCCACCAAAACATCAAACTGAACATTTCCTTATTGGATTATTTGCTGCATGGAGGCGGCCATCTTTCCTACGTTACACTCAGCTAACCCCGCAGCACCTCTCGACTTGGCTGCAAGTACTAAGTTAGCAGTGCTGAGCGCTGAGCTGCAGAACGGCGTTCAGTGGCAAGTTACTAACTTGGCACTTGCAGCGGCTGAGCAACTGAATGCGCCTCTGGCATTTGCCGCCCCCCTTTTTTCTTTCTCTCTCTCTTTGTGGTTGTTTCTGCATGCTTCTTTTCTCTTTTTGTGTTCTTGAGCATTTTGTCGACAACTTTTTCCTCTTTTCTCATTCTCTCTGGGATGATGCGGCTGACTGTATCTGTGCATTGTATATTCTTTTTGGTGGGCCTTGCGAGGCCACGATGCTGTCATTTATTCTGCTGACACGTTTTCAAAATAAAAATTTTAATATGCCAAAAAACCTTTAGCGAATCAGTATTAGTGCTTTTTAGCGTGAGTTTACTGTACTTTGTGCTCCTATACTTAACATGGGGAGAGCAAAGTGTAAGCACAGAGTAATAAGCGTTAGGATCACAAGGTCCTAACAATAATTACAAAGAGCTGTCACTAACTAAAAATGATTGATTCCACTTTTGCAGAATTAGCAGCAGCTGAAAAGCCCCCCCAAAAAACCAAATACTCACCTCTCATCCTTTGGCGGCCTGATCTGCTGCTTCTGATCTCCGGGTGCAGTGGGAGATGGGGAAAAAAAGTCCCCAGTCTCCCACCGAGATCACTCCACCGACCTGTCATGTGACCACGGCAGCAGAAGCCGCTGCTCTGAGCATCCAGGACCCTAGCGACTGCTACAGGGCAGGCTGGTGGACTCAGTGCCTGCCCCATAATCTTTTTTTTTTTTTTAAAGACTTTATTTTTCAGCGGTGAAAAACCGAAAACGCCAAGGATACAGAAAGAAGAAAAGGGGGGAGGGGGGAAACAACTTATCCAGTGTAAAACATCATATAGAATCAGTGCGCGGCGGGAGATTCCCTACCCCCAACCAATGCGGGTTCACCGTTACATTTATATGTGAGTAAACAAAGAAGGGGAGATAAAGAGAAGAAGAGAAGAAAGGAGCAGAAAGACTAAGGACGAAAGGAAGGGGGGGAACTACCCATCATTATTTATCAGAGTCAGGGATCACTCGCCTCCCGCCTAGATAAGTACATTACATTATACGGGACATAGAGGCAAATCAATAATAAATATGAGTAAAATAAACAAAGCATTACGAAGCAAGATTCTCTCTCAGACAGTGCAACTGAGGTCATACGAGAGCCATGGGGCCTAAGTGTTAGAGAAGGAGTCCATAGTCTGATGGACAATAGCTGTTAGTTTTTCCATCAAAAAGGTGTCCCTAATAATACTGAGAACCCGTCCCGTGGACGGCGCCTCCATCCGGATCCATTCCTCCGCCACTGCCTGGCGCGCAGCTCCTAGGAGTTTAATGAGCAACTTGTGTTCCCTGTGCGTGGAGTCCACCATAGGATTCGCCAATAAGAAAAGATCCGGTGTGAGGGGTATCTGGCAGGACATGACTTCTTCATACAAGGTCTGTATACTGGTCCAGAAAAAAACGGATCACAGGGCAAGTCCACCACATGTAGAAGTACGAGCCTTTAGCCCCATATTGTCTCCAGCAGTTCCCTGTGGGCGTTCGGTTGATTCTGGCCAATTGGGCCGGCGTTGTGTACCAGCGCATAAGCAATTTGACTGCCTGTTCCAGGATAGTGGTGCAAACCGGAATCTTCCTTGAGGCTTCCCAGATGTCGAGCCAGGAATCCCCTTCTAATTCTTCCTGTAAGTCTGCATGCCAGGCGCGTACATAGGGGAGCTCCTTCCAGTCCAGTATGCAAGTGACCTGCTGGTAGAGAGAGGAAATCAGACCTTTAGTATAACTACCCCGTAGACAAAGAGATTCAAAGGAGGAGGGTCTCGTTATTGCTGCTTGTTTGATATGTGGCCTCAGGACAAAGTCCCTCATCTGGAGATATCGGAAGAAAGAAGCAGGTGGAAGGTGAGCTCCCTCCTGGAGCACTGGGAATTGGATCAGAGTGCCTTTTGTAAATAGGTGGCATATGCAGTGTAAGCCTTTGTCCGTCAGAGTTGAAAAAATGGTAGGTTGGAGACCTGGGGCAAATTCCCTGTTGCAGCACAGCTGGGTCAGTGGGGAGGGGTAGGAGGTCAAGTCACATTTCAGAGCTAGTTTGTTCCAGATATGCAGGGAGTTCATAATGGCCAGGCAGGTGGTTTGTAATAATGGCCTATAGGGCTTAGATAGCCAGATCCAGTGATCAAGTTTGCATGGCAGATCCATTAAATGTTCCAGCTCTACCCATCTGTGTTCAGATCTTGGACAGTGCCAAGCGACGATTTGAGCCAATTGGGAAGCATAGTAATACGAGTACAAACAGGGTAAACCCAGACCGCCCCGATCTATCGGTCTATAAAGCGTCTGCCGCCCCATCCGTCTCCTTCCCCCTCCCCACACGAAATCGTCAATCTGTCTCTGCATCTGCTGTAAATCCCTCCCAACCAGGGGAATCGGTAGAGTTTGGAAGAGATATAACATTCTCGGTAGCAGGTTCATTTTTACGCAGTAAACGCGACCTAGCCATGAAATAATATGTTTAGACCAGCTATCTAGATCCTGTTGGAGCGCGCGTATTAGGGGCGTATAGTTAGCGGCATATAGGTCCTCTGTTCTCGGTGTCAGGTATATCCCCACATATTTGAGGCGGGATCGTCTAAGGCTAAACTGATAAGCTGCCGAGAGGTGAGAGCTCTCAACAGCCGGCATATGTACGGCTAAGGCCTCCAATTTGAACATGTTAATTTTATATCCAGATATATGAGAGAAACGCGCAAGCAGAGAAGATACGGACTTCAAGGACCTGGCGGGGTCGGTGAGGGAAAGGAGTATGTCGTCCGCATAAGCGGAAACAATGTACGAATTGTCACCCACCCCTATCCCCTTGATACCGTCTGAGTGCCGGAGAGTGTGCAAAAGGGGTTCCAGGATGAGAGCAAAAGGAGCTGGGGATAAAGGGCATCCCTGGCAGGTACCATTAAAGATTCGGAAGGGGGTGGAGATGGGGGTGTGGTGACATTATGCTAGCAGTCGGGGTGGTATACAGGGACCGGATTGCCGTTATGAATTTTGTCGGAAAGACAAAACGCTCTAACACCCTATCAAAAGCTTTTTCCGTGTCAAGCGAGAGAAAAAGCAAGGGTGTATGAGAAGAAGAGGCCTGCCATAAGAGGTCAATAGCCCGACGCGTGTTGTCAAAGGCCTGTCTGCCTGGAATAAAGCCAACCTGGTCCGGATGGACCAAGCGGGGTAGGAGGGTATCCAGCCTATTAGCGAGGAGTTTGGCGAAGATTTTTACGTCGGTGTTTAAAAGGGCGATAATTCTCTGGCAAAAGGGGGTCTCTATCCGGTTTAGGGATCAGCACAATGGAGGCAGACAGTGATTCTGGGGCAAGCTGGCCCCCCGTCAAAACGGTGTTAAAAAGAGGGAGCAGGTGGGGGACCAACAAGCCCGAGAAGGCCTTATAATAAGCCATGGTAAAGCCATCTGGACCTGGGGCCTTATGCGGCTTCATGCCTTTTATAACCTCCACTAGTTCCTCCAGAGAGAAAGGTGCCACCAGGTCACCGGCCTGTTCCTCCCCCACCGTAGGCAGTCCAAGAGGGGATAAAAAGTCTCTGATTTCCTGACATAAGGGTTCATTGTCCAACGTGTGTGAAGGTGAGTGGTTATAAAGCTCTGAGTAGAAGGATGTCAATAGATTATGAATATCAGAAGGGGAGGAGATCACCAGTCCCCCTCGGCTCCGGAGCTTACAGATCGGGGCCGAGTAAGGTCTCGGTCTCAGCTTGCGGGCCAGGGGGGTGTCCATTTTATTACTCCTCTCAAAAAATGTACGTCTGGTACAAATTAGGGAGTGTCCACCATCATCTACTAGTAATTGGTTCAGGGCCTGTCTCGCATCCTGAAGTGCAGAGAAGGAGGTCTCCGAGGGATCAGTCTTATGCTCCATTTCCCTGTCCCACAAGGAAGCCTGCAGCTCCAGGATCCGGGCATTTTTATATCTTTTGTATTGGGACCCGTATTTAATAAAGGAGCCTCTGATCACAGCCTTATGGGCCGCCCATACCAACGGCGCGGATACCTCCACCCCCGAGTTCAGCTTGAAAAAATCTGTCAGATCTGTTATTATCCTCTCCTTAATGTCCAGTCTTGTGAGTAGTATTGGGTCCAGTCGCCATCTCCTATTTACCGAACCCCCAACCCGCCAGTCCTAGGTGGATATCCGCATGATCCGACCATGTAATAGAACCAATAGAGGAAGAATCAATGACCTGCAAGCTGTTTGGGGATACAAGGAAATAATCTATGCGCGAATAGGTCTTATGGGGATGCGACAGGATTGTGTAGTCCCTCTCACCCGGATGCTAAACTCGCCAAACGTCCACCAACCCCAGGTCTCTGGTAAAAGAAGAGAAGCATGATCCTGCGACGTGGGGGCCCCCTGTCCTGATCTGCCGACCACTGCGCATAACGTGGCATTAAAATCCCCTCCCATAATTATGTCACCCGGGGTACGGGAGCTTATGAATCCGGAGAGGGCGGACCAGAAATCCTTATCTAGGTTGTTAGGAGCATAAACCAAGGCCAACGCGTAGGGGCGGGAGCCAAAATAACCCTGCACCCACCACATATCGGCCAGAATCATCCCCCTCCACCGATTCCAACTGGAAGGGGCAGGAATTATGCAGGAGGACAGATACTCTATTACCTTTAGGCAATGCATTAGAGGAGTAGATCCGCTGGTAACGCGGGTTCGCCAGTCTAAATCTCGCTTTGCGTGGTATATGCGTCTCCTGAATAAAGGCTATATCAATATGTTGTTTACACAATTCGCGAAAAAGTAGACGTCGTTTACGTGGGGAATTGAGGCCTTTTACATTCAATAAAAGGCATTTTAGCGACGCCATAACTCAGGAACAATGAGGGGATACAACAACCTACTGAGGTAAAACCAAGAATGTTTTCATGGGGCACCCAAGGAGAAAGGAAGTTACGACCTATGACCAGAGCACATAGATGTGCGTATCGGGTAAGGGGCATCCCCCTCCCACCCGGGCCCCCCCAGGGCTGACAGGGAAGAATATTATGAATATAGAGGAAAGGACAGAAGAAAGGGAAAAAAAGAGAGAAAGAAAAAAACCTCGACACGAAGGACTAGCCAGAGAGTCGAGACGGGGCAAGCGGAGAAGGCACAGGTGGAAACAACAGAGAACCCCCATTTCCTCCACCGTTCTCCCGCCGAGAGAGTTAGCAAGTGAAAAAATATGAAAAATGCTATACAACCATACCCAACCCCCTCCCTCCCTGCCAGGGTGGCGAGGCCGGGTACATAAATGCTATATCGTAACCATAGTAACAAAGTTTAAACATCCTGGAGAACTAAAACAATGGGTAAATGTACAAAATTACCAAACCAATGAGAAAAAGATAACAATTAAACCATACATTATTCAGCCCCCTGCGAGCCGGCAAAAGGAGAACCCTTGCCACTGGCAGCCAGCACTGGGGCAAATAAAAGGTGGAATCAGAGAACCATTGACCTGCCCGGCCTCTTCAACCCGGGGTCGTCTTCCAGTCCAAAGGCAGCTTCTCCAGGCGAAACTGCTCCGGGGGGGCCGGAAGGCCATCCGGGAGTGGTATTTGCAGAGCATTCAGGAGCCGTGGGGCGTCCTGTATCCTGGAGCAAGTATGGGCGTCCTGACCATCTCTATAGACAACCAGGCGGAGGGGGAATCCCCAGGTATAGTTCACGTTTCCAGCCCTCAAAGCCTCCGTAATCGGTCGCCATTCCCTCCTCTTGGCCAAAGTAGACGGAGCCACGTCCGGCAAAAGAGTGAGTGGGTGATCCTCGTATGTTAAATGAACTGATCTACTCTCGCGCAGCAATGCCTCCTTCGTGTGATTAATAATGAAATCGAATAACGACATCACGGAATTTCCCTCCCAGAGGGGGACGTGGTCCGAAGGCCCAGTGAGCTCGGTCCATGTGAAACCGAGATGGAGGGGAATCAGGCAGGATTTTCCTGAATATGCCTGTCAGCGTTTCCATCAATAGATCCTGAGTGACAGAGTCCGGGAGCCCCCGAAGTCTGACGTTCTGTCGACGGCTACGGTTCGCCAAGTCCTCCACTTGTGCCTCTAACCTCCCAATCTTTTCTGAGATCAAATGTAGAGCGTCCACCATAGTGTTAGCGTGGGAGATGACGGTGTCGGTGCGCTCCTCCAAGGCCGCTGTGCGACCTCCGATGGCCTGTACATCGGCCGACAGGGCCTGAAAGTTACAGTCCATCTCGGCTGCCAAAAACTCCTGTATGGAGCTGAGTTTAGAGTCCAGCATAGATATATCCTCTCTGGTGGCCGGAGAGCAGGCTCGTGGAGTGGGTCCTACCTCTCTGAGGTCCATGTCCGGCGGGGTCCCGTCTGCGCCATCTTGGGCCTGCGTCTCTACCCACCGGGCCTCGAATATCGGCACCACAGGGACCTCCGAGTCCCTTTCTTTTGTTATTTCCCATGCTCGGGGATTACAGGGGTCTCCGGTGCTGGCTGGTGCTTTAAACGTGGGTATATTTGGTCGGTATCCTACTTGTATCGGCGAGAGAAGCGAGAGGAATCACAAAGCGCGTCCTAACGCATGGCAGTGCAGGCTCCGCCCCCTGCCCCATAAACTACAGCTAAAACGGGCCGCTAAGGGGAGATTAGCAAACGCAAATTTTTCATTTTAGGGTCCCTGTTTTAGCTGTAGCACCTGATAGGGCCCTTTATGTCTACATCTACAACGTACATCAATTTGAAAGAGTTGGATGTGCATTTTCTTTAAATGTTATTTTCCCTGTTTAATTCCATAGCTACTGCATTGCTAGAGCTTTCCAACTGCAGCAGCTTTAAAAAAACTAAATTCAGAGAAAAATGGTCTTTTGTTGAGGTTGTGGGAGGGGAAAATTGAGGCTTCCATCTTTTATCTGGGGCTACAGTTACAAGTTTTTATAAAGCGCTGACGAGTTCCGTAAAGCTGTACAATGGGAGGCAGAAGAAATATATACAGGGGTGTGGAAATTATATCGCCCGACGCCCGGGAAATGAAGATAGGAACGCCGGACAAGTAGTTTTCTTTGAGATGCAGTCCGGCAGGCAAGAAGCCCACCGGACTGCGGGCTAATTCTAGGGATGCCCCCGATACCGGAAGCCAGCAATGAGCTGGCTTGCCGGCATCCGAGGGGCTGGGGCGGCTGTCCGAACGCTCTAACGGCATTCAGATAGGCCCCTGCTGCTGACCGTGTTTCTTCTACCTTCCAATGAGCGCCGCCGGCACAGTCTTCGAGCGGCCACTCGTTGGGAAGCCCGCAGGTGCGATCTTGCGAGATCTCTGAGTTTGCGAGATCGAGCAGGGAGCAATCTTGCGAGATCTTACCTGGGGGCTTCCCAACGAGCGGCCGCTCGAAGACTGTGCCGGCGCTCGTTGGAAGGTAGAAGAAACGCGGTCAGCTGTAGGGGCCTGTCCGAATGCCGGTAGAACGTTCGGACAGTCGCCCCATGTCTGGACTGAGGTCTGAAACCTGTTAGTGTGTGTGTGTGTGTGTGTGTATACACACACACACACACTGAGGGCAGCCGCGCGCGCGCGCGCGTGTGTATATATATATATATATATCCTCAGACAGGTCCTTCTGGGTGCTGCAGAGGAGCAGAGTCATGTTTAACAGACCCAGCTGCCTCCCCGTTCCCTCTCATTTCTTGTGAACAACATTCCAGCTGGCTTGGAGTTGGCTCTCAGTCTTTTAAGTGCGGCTTATGAGACTTGATGCCATTTGCACAAACTAAGATTGAGACGTTACCCTTAATGTATTCTATTAGGGTCATTCAGAGAGAGGTGAAACTCAGGAGAATGACTGGACAATTGAAAACTCTAGGTCAAAATAGCCAAACCAGAAAAATTCTCCCATTTATCTCACTTTCCAAATCGGCTATTTGGTCTAGAATTTTCACTTCTCCAGTCATTCTCCTGGTTTTCACCTCTCTCTGAATAATCCTATATGTCCTACCAAGTATGTCATGATTCTCTTACAATCTGTCAAAAGGCTTGCCGAACAGCGACATTACTTACCATTTTAAGATGACGAATGAAGTCAATGGATATTTTGAGGTTTCTAGCGGAGGTTTCTGTCAGCCTTGCTCTCCACTCTGTAACCTGATGTCAACCCACATTACCAGCACACAAATAAAAGACACTTCCAATGTAATGTAAACAAGTGGAGTAAGGAGCACAATGCTTACAGGGTTATCCAAAGAGATTCGAAAAGTCACCGCACGTTCGGTGACTTTTCGTTCTCTTCAATTCGGTTCCTTTTGCCGATTGCATTTCGGTGAACCTGCGGTGTATTCAGCAAACAGCACAGGGTCCCCGAATTGCAGGGAAAAGCTGCCGCAAACCCACCGAAAACTCACCGAATGCACGCTGAAAACAAGCAAAAACATCTGCAGGGTTATCCAAAGAGATTCGAATTGCTTGAGAAAGGTAACCGAACGCTGAAAATCAGCGTTCGGTTACCTTTCCTGGGCATTCGGCTATCCAGAGAGCAGGCAATTCTCCAAATCCTGTCGAATTGCCGGCACATACGGTGCCTGTTCGGTCCCTGTTCGAGGGCAGAGAAATCCCCATCAAAAAGCACTGCTTCGGCTATTCAGAGAACACAAACCAGCAGTGAAAGGTTCCCTAATGCCCTGCCATTCGGTGGTTTAATTCGGCAAATTTATTCAGGAGAATCCCATAGGCTTCAATGTTAAAAATATTCCCGTTTTAATTCAATATCTAATAAACCGTTCATTATAAAATTCTGCAGCAAAAAGTCTCTTTATTTATAGATTTTTTAGGATACTTTAAGCATTTTTCTGAATTTTTTAAAAAAAAATTAAAAGTCCGATTTTTTTTTTTTTTTTTTTTTCAGTTTGCTTATTTTTTTTGTAACAGCCCTCTTTATTATCATTCCCTGGACCTCCTGTGAAAATTTCAGACATTTTCTCTCAGTAGTTTCTTTGCAAACAGCGTTTCTTTTTCCCAGATTCATACAAATGGTTTTTCTAATTTATTCACTGCCTCCTCTACGTCACAGCTGCTTCGGCTCTGTGTGATTCGGCTCCTTTTCGGCTCCTGTTCGGCTCCTCTTCGAAGGTTAATCCAGATGTTTTTGCTTGTTTTCAGCGTGCATTCGGTTAGTTTTCGGTGAGTTTACGGCAGCTTTTCCCTGCAATTCGGGGACCCTGTGCTGTTTGCTGAATACACCGCAGGTTCACCGAAATGCAATCGGCAAAAGGAACCGAATTGAAGAGAACGAAAAGTCACCGAACGTGCGGTGACTTTTCGAATCTCTTTGGATAACCCTGCTGGATTAACCTTCGAAGAGGAGCCGAACAGGAGCCGAAAAGGAGCCGAATCACACAGAGCCGAAGCAGCTGTGACGTAGAGGAGGCAGTGAATAAATTAGAAAAACCATTTGTATGAATCTGGGAAAAAGAAACGCTGTTTGCAAAGAAACTACTGAGCGAAAATGTCTGAAATTTTCACAGGAGGTCCAGGGAATGATAATAAAGAGGGCTGTTACAAAAAAAATAAGCAAACTGCAAAAAAAAAAAAAAAAAAATCGGACTTTTAATTTTTTTTTAAAAAATTCTGAAAAATGCTTAAAGTATCCTAAAAAATCTATAAATAAAGAGACTTTTTGCTGCAGAATTTTATAATGAACGGTTTATTAGATATTGAATTAAAACGGGAATATTTTTAACATTGAAGTCTATGGGATTCTCCTGAATTAACTTGCCGAATTAAACCACCGAATGGCAGGGCATTAGGGGAACCTTTCACTGCTGGTTTGTGTTCTCTGAATAGCCGAAGCATTGCTTCTCTATGGGGATTTCACTGCCCTCGAACAGGGACCGAACAGGCACCGTATGTGCAGGCAATTCGCCAGGATTTGGCGAATTGCCTGCTCTCTGGATAGCCGAATGGCCAGGAAAGGTAACCGAACCCTGATTTTCAGCGTTCGGTTACCTTTCTCAAGCAATTCGAATCTCTTTGGATAACCCTGATAGTCTGCATCTCAGAGCAAATAGGATTAAGGCCGGTGTCAGACGAGTGTTTTTCAGAGCGGAAGGAACGTCCGTGAGAGTTGACGTTCCTTCCACTCGACGCCTGTCTGGCCATCTCGCTGAGCGCAGTTAGTGCGCTCAGTGCTGCAAGGCTTGATCCTCTTATGGAGGATTGTGCTTTGCAGCCCCATCGAACATGCGTAGGCATTTCGACGGGGAGGCTTTCAGCATGTCCGCTGTAGAGTGTGCAATATGTGCGTGCGCTACAGCGTGTGGCCGGCCTTGTTGAGACGTCACAACACTGCGACGGGCATCGGAAGGCACGTCAGTATGGGCAGGCACACATAGTGCGTTCGTCTGACACTGGCCTAAATAAGTCATTTGAATTGCTAGAATGCTTATTTTACCAGACTGGATTTATACTTTAAAATCTATTAGAATGTATATTAAAAATACAGAACACACCTATATACAGAGTATTTTCATAAATACAATATTTTGTGTATTTCTAATATTCAATAGTTTCATACAGTGCTCTTAGATTGTAAACTCTCAGACAGGATCCTCTGTCCTGCTGTTCTGTGAGTCTAACTTGTATGTTGAATTGTTCTGTCTCGCTCATTGTACAACACTACGGAACTTGATGGCTCTTAATAAACCTTTTGTGACGGAGTTTCTCACACACTGGGCTTTCAGGCCATTACAGCTGTGTCATGTCTGGGGCTGAGCTCTGCACAGTGTAAAGCTCCTGGCGAGTTGAACCAATGATTCTCTGACATCATAAATCTTTAATCAGTGACGTCACACAGGTGACAGCCATCTCACACTCTGCAGACAGGGGGTCACAGTGCAGGCTCAGACCTGGGCAGAAGCTGCTGGAGGTGTTTCAGCCAGTGCTCCCTGTCAGAGCCTGTGTGAGCTGAATCCTGCTGTAGCGCTGCGAGAGAGAGAATCCTTAACCCAGAATTCCTCTCGGTTCGTGAGGTCAGCGGATTTCCAGCACATCCGGTTTCTGCCATGAATTTACACATTCAGCTCCTTGCTTAATAATACCCAGCATGCATTTCACCAGTTGAAGGAGCTCGGATTTTTCGTTTCAGACAGTAAATCATGGAGTTGCTCCGTGTGATCAGAGATGATACATGAGAGAGTCGTGTCCTGCGTGTCTGAGAGATACAGGCTGGGGAGACCCACTGCTCGCTATAAGTGTGAGGAGGTGCGGGTTCCTGTGGGCTCGCTGTTCGGCAGTTGTTCGGTAGCTTTGCGCAGTGGCAGTATCGTAGCCAATGAGGTTTATCCGAGGCGCGATTATTGCTAGTTGAAAACTTTTCCCAATACCCCGCTATGACGGCTTGAAATACAGCCGACAATGGCAATTTTTGACAGTCTCTAAGGAGACTGATTTACTCGGTGAAACGATAGAATGTGCTGCTACAAAACTATTCTGCTGTAATTTAAGTTTGGTAAAGTGATAACCTAATAGTTTTGTTTGGATTTGGTCACGTGTGTTTGTCTGGGATGGCATTCACTAGTAAATACTCAACTCCCTGGTTGTCATTGTGTGTTATGGCTGCTCTGTTACAATTATGTTACTTTGCAGAGATCAGTGAATTAATCTCACACTAAATGCCTCTCGATGAGCAACAACTGCGTTTTATCGAGCCGCTTATTCTCCTCGGCAGCTCCGTTTGCTGTGGGAGCTGAATTGGCGCCAGATTTGTCTCGCGGGCGGAATGTTACAGATCAAAGAAATGTATGCTTTTATTTCTTTCCCCCAGGGTCTCCGTATGAAGCTTCTGCGCATGAGCAGCCCCAGTCGCTTTAGCGTGGAGCATCGCCCCCTCTCCAGCAAATTGAATGCGACGTTTTCATTGGTTAATGGAGTTTCCATATGCAAATTCAGACACTGGTTACTGTTGCACCATATCTTTCGGCTGTATTTCGAATAATAAGTAATAAAATCATTGTGTGAATAAAAATTGCTGTATATAAAGTTTTTGTGTCAGTGGCTGCAGACAGAACTGTATTTGGAAAGCGAAGGTGTCTCACCACAAGCCTCCTAGTGTTTGCTGAGAGGGACGAGCTCTGCTTAAACCAGTAACAGATAAGACTATACTTTCAGGGATCATTTCTATAGTTTGTAACTGGTGAAATGTGCTCGAAAGTGTCAAACTCAGTAACCACGATGAGGAGCTCTTCAGTGTTCTCTCCTGAGCGTGAAAAGTGTGCTCGGTGCTGCATTACTGTAGCTGCCTTGCACAGTTGATGATCGTTCTTTTCTCTTCATGGAGAGATGGAGGGAGATAACACAAGCTGAGTGGTTAATGTGATCTAGTAAAAATCAGAATAATATGGGAAATGCTATATCTCATTTAAAACAGACATACACACCTAAGAAATGCTGTGATGAAGTTGTGTTATCATGGATCACTGCATGTGTGTGAGTAACTGTTTGTTAATGGTCTCATAGCTGATAACAGTTCTGTTTTTCTTGTGAGTTTATTCAAGCTCAGTGCACACCTATGTAACATCATTTGAATCAATCAATCTCTCCTCTTAAGAGTGCAGTGTAACTCTGTGATGTCTAGATCTGCTCCTAGCAGAGTGTAATGATGCTGTCAAGAACAATATACCCATATGAACAATATACCCATATGAATTTGGTATTTTTTTGATGTGGAGAGGGTGCGTATAAACTCCCCCGATCTCTGCTACTATCAGCCTTATAAACACCCAAAACATAATCCAAAGTTTAGGTCATCTCAACATTTGGCGAACTGCCTGCTCTCTGGATAGCCGAATGTCCAGGAAAGGTAACTGTACGCTGAATTTCACTGTTCGGTTAACGTTAGGCCCCAATTCGGATCTCTTTGAATAACCCTGCATGTTTTTGTTTTCAACCCCAAATGGGAAGTGCTTGGTGCGTGTATAAATAAACCCACCATTTTTCTGCCTCTCCTTAGCTAAAAAGCAGCAGGAGGGGCACGGAGCTCCTCAGTAGAGCAGCTTTTGGTTGGTTAGGACTCACTCTACAAAGAGGTGCCTTGACGGGGTGCGCGAACTTAAAGGAACACTCTACTCAAAAAATCACCCCCCGTTTTTTTTTATCCTAACCTATCCCTATTCCCTTAATAAATCTTTATATATTTTTTTTTTTTGTAACTGTAATACTTACCCTAAAATCCTCTTGTTTCCAGCGCTGTTTTTTTTTTTTTTTTTTATACTCACCTCCCTCCTCTTCCGCTCCCGTCCTTCATGCTTCTTGCCTTCTGGTTTACGTGAGAAGCACGCATGCGCGCCTCTCACATAAGCCAGCCAATCGTCAGGCTTCCTCCCGGCTCCCTCTGAGGATTAGTGTTGCGCGCAAGAGGATGCACGCAACACTAACCCTCAGAGGGAGCCGCCAGCTTCTGCGGTGAGTTGGAGACGTCATCGTGCTGAAAAAGTCACTCGGCAAAAGTTGGCAGAAGCGGGAAATATGATTCCCGCTCTGCTGACTGACAGCTGGGAGGGCGGAGTAAACTCCTCCGCCTCTCTCAGCTGTTTTCAGCTTTTTCAGCTGAACTGCCGAGCGGAGGGAGGGGGGACGGGGGTGGCATACTCCGGGCATCATGACCACCTAAAATAGCTTAGGTGGTCATGTTGCCTAGAGTGTCCCTTTAAGTTTCAATGACCATTTAAGCAAACTAAAACCTCTGACATGGAAATATATAGAAATGAGCGCAGATGACACCATTTTTTTCTTCTTGTTATGTTTCATACATGAACTGGGCTGTTACTCCTGGCTGTTGCAGCCGCTCTGAGTACAGGCGAGATGCCATTTTTCCTGTATGTAGGTAACACTTTGTGTTCCTGTATTCCATTCATCGCTGAGTGTGCTACACAGGGATCAACCAATATGCGGCGCTCCCTGTTGCAGTATCCTATGTGTTGCTGTGTATGCTGCACACGCTCATTAACCCAAAAGGTGGCGCACTCTCTTTCGGTATCCCATTGATTGCTCAGAGGATTAACCAATAGGTGGCGCTCCGTTTTACAGTATCCTATTCATTGTTGAGTGAGTGGGCTACACACCGATCAACCAATAAGCGGCGCTCCCTGTTACAATATTCCATGTGTTGCTGTGTATGCTGCACACACTGAAACGTAGGACACGCAAATTGCGCACGGCAACAGGACTTATGAATTGTATATACGCAACTCCCATATGCGATTGGTCTCAGAGATACCCCTGCGTCCCGACGTCAATAGTTGTGGGAGTAGGAGCTTGGGATGTGAGTGGCAGATAGCCTCATAGACATGTTCACATGTGTGCCTGGTATTGAGGATTTTTTATATGGACAGAGTTTATGCTGTAGTTTACCTCCCTAACGTTACTGCTCAGTATATATGTCATGAAGGGGACGGGTAGGGAAGTAGTAAAATGATCTTGATCATCTGTAAATCAGTGGACTTCACGCACTTTGCTATGGCATTCTGTTGTGCTGTGAATATTCCTCAGGTTTGCTACAGGAATTTACTGTACAATGGTAGAATGAGGTATGTGTGTATCAGGACAGAGACACAACGTGGGTGAAATGGACAAATGTCACAAATGGGAGATATGTTATTGAACACAACCTTAAATAGAAGCTTATCACCTTATCCCCTTCATTACTAAGTCATTTTTCAACCACTGTTAGGAATCTGTGATTTATTTATTTTTTAACCTCCCTGGCGGTCTAATTTTTTCAAAATTTTGTGTCTAAAAGCGTCTCAATTTTTTTTAAAGGAAACGTGTTTTTGTACATAGTTAGCCTGTAATAATTAGGAATCACGCACTGAAATCCGTGCAATCAAGAGTCCTTACTGGTAAAATCCTTTATAAATAAGTAAATAAATAAAATAGTAAATACACTGAGTCCGATAAAGTTTGAAATACGAAATAATAATTTATTATCCAAAAAATAATTATCCAAAATAATGCAAATAAATGATATTCAATACAAAACAAAAACCACTGAAATCGGTCTGAAACCAAAGGTGAGACGATGTATGGTCTATTTCTTATCCTGTACTGCCACCTAGTGGCCGTTCATAAACATTGCACTTTGGATTACAGTATTTTATGAATTGTTTATAAATTTGCTGCTGGTCCTGCCCACCCTGCACCATGTGACTCGCAGGGAGCCTTCCAGGAAGCAGTGAGGCTCTACTGAAGTGTCTAAAAGCCTGATACTACACTAGAAGGATGCATTTTGTTGCACAAGTTCTCATTAGACATTTGTACAATTGTAAATGTTTTTCAATCAACTCACAGTTTTAGATCCCCAACACTGGCTCTAAGTGGGGATGCGACTCTGGGTTGTCTTCTTAATTCTCAGGTAACTCACACACCTTGCGAGGTCCTGCTTCACCACATATTATCCGTAAAACGAGATAGCCCCCCTGGCTCCACCAAATAACCCTTATGCGCTTTACTAAGAGCAGGGGGGGGGCTCCTCCAAGTGTAAGTAGAATATTGGTGTAACGCTATATTCTTGGTTTACTCAGATCTGCACTAGGGAGATCCCTGGTATTTTTCTTTTTCGTTTTTTGGATAATATTTGGTAACGGAGGACCTTGCAAGGTGTGTGGGGTACCTGAGAATTAGGAAGAAAACCACCCAGAGTCGCTTCCCCACTTAGAGCCAGTGTTGGGGATCTAAATATTGGGAGTTGTTTGGAATACGTTTTACAATTGTATAAATGTCTAATGAGAACTAACTACCCTAGACGGATGCATTTTGTTGCATCTCTTCTGTTTTCCATGTAAACTGGTCTATATGAACATTCTGATTTCTGAGTATACAAAGATTACTAAACCTTCACTAGCATTTTGCGCTGTACTAGGTCTTATGTTTGTACTCTTGATGATTACACAAATTGTAATTGTAGGCCAAGGACATTCAGCTTTTATACTTAGGGCAGTGCCATAACTTTCAATATAGTTATTTATTTGTCACATTTATTTTTTTCTTTTGTTTTTCAGTTTAGAAATAGAAGATGTCCAGTTCCGTTAATCTTTTACTACCATGTCCTGTCCAAATTGGCTCCATCAGATATGACTCAGATGAAAAGGAACTCCATGAGTACGTAAAGCATGGAAAATATATGAAAGTTAAAAAAATCCTTAAAAAAGGTAAGAACTTTATTTGTATATATTTTTCAACTTAACCCCTTAAGGACGGGAGCAATTTTACAACTTCGGCGCTGTTTCGAAGTAGAAGTTTGCTGAGCTAATTTTGACCGTTTTTAACATGGTTTTACGTCACGTATTATTATACCACCCAGACAAATTATATATTGTTCTTTCCGGCAGACTCGGAAGAGTAATAATATATCATTATTATATGTATATAGGCAGGGGTGTGGGAATTGTATCGCCCGACGCCCGAGACATGAAGATCCGGGTGCCGGGCGAGTAGTTTTTTTTTAGATGCAGTCCGGCGGGCTAGAAGCCGCCGGACTGTGGACTAATTACAGGGATGCCCCCGATACCGGAAGCCAGCATTGAGCCGGCTTGCCGGCATCCGAGGGGCTTGGCGGCTGTTTGAATGCTCTATCGGCATTCAGACAGCCGCCCCTGGAGCTCTCAGCCGCATACTTACCTTCCCGAGCGGCGCCGACAAAGTCTCCACGCTTCCGCACGTTGAAGGACCCAGCCGCGATCACGTGGGAGTCCCACGTGATCGCGGCTGGGGGTCCTTCAAAGAGCGCAGGCGCGAAGACTTTGTCGGCGCCACTCTGGAAGGTAAGTATGGGCTGAGAGCTCCAGGGGCGGCTGTCTGAATGCCGATAGAGCATTCAAACAGCCGCTCCATGTCTGGTCTGGGGTCTGAGCTGGGGGGCAAATATCCATGAGCTGGGGCAAATCCATGTGTGAGCTGGGGCAATACCCATGAGCTGGGGCAATATCCATGAGCTGGGGCATTATCCATGAGCTGGGGCATATATCCATGAGCTGGGGCATATATCCATGAGCTGGGGCATATAACCATGAGTTGGGGCATATATCCATGAGCTGGGACAATACCCATGAGCTGGGGCAATATCCATGAGCTGGGGCATATATCCTTGAGCTGGGGCAATATCCATGAGCTGGGGCATATATCCATGAGCTGGGGCAATATCCATGAGCTGGGGCAATATCCGTGAGCTGGGGCATATATCTGTGAGCTGGGGCATTAATCCGTGAGCTGGGGCATATATCCGTGAGCTGGGGCATATATCCGTGAGCTGGGGCATATATCAATGAGCTGGGGCATATTTCCATGTGCTGGGGCATATATCCATGTGCTGGGGCATATCCATGAGCTGGGGCATATCCATGAGCTGGGGCATATCCATGAGCTTGGGGCATATCCATGAGCTGGGGCATTTCCATGTGCTGGGGCATATCCATGTGCTGGGGCAAATCCATGAGCTGGGGCATATATCCATGTGCTGGGGAATATATCCATGTGCTGGGGCATATATCCATGTGCTGGGGTAATATCCATGAGCTGGGGCAAGAGCCATGTGCTGGGGGCAGCATCCATGAGCTGGGGCAATATCCATATATCTCTGGGGGGATATATACATTTGAGCGGGGAGCATTTTTATGAGGTCTGTTCTTATTGGAAAGTGGTTACATGACATAAAATAAAAGTATCGGTACTCGGTATCGGTGAGCACTTGAAAAAAAGTATCTGTACTCGGTCTTAAAAAAAGTGGTATCGGTGCATCCCTAATATATACATACACACAACAAAATAGTGTTTAAATAGAGGTCTTTATTCATCACATGTATCTATAGGCTGTTATGAATAAAGACCTCTATTTAAACACTATTTTGTTGAAATTATCAGGACAAGTTGATCGTCCTGAGGGACAAGTAGATTGGACTACTACTTAGTCCGTTGGACAAGTAGATTTTTTTAAAATTTCCACACCCCTGATATAGGTCATGCCCTGCCAAAATGCTATAACAAAAAATGTAAAAACAAATTAACAAATGTGAATTTTCAATAAAATTTCAATCATCCACAGTGTGTAAAGTGTTTTTTTTAAATTTTATTATCCGACCCTTTGCGGTCATATGCTATGGGGTAGACTTGTTAAAAAAATTTGAACGGGGAACCCATTTTTTTATTTGGGGAGAAATTGCGTGATTTTAGCTTAAACCCCCCCCCAAAAAAAACCCATTAGTGAAGCATCATTGTTCACATTATAATTGAAATGTGAACAATAATGCTGCATTAAAAAAAAACACGTTTTTATTTTTTAATTAATTAATTAATTTTATTATTTTTACATTTTTTTTACACTTTTATTTTACTTTTAACATGGTCATGTTTGATATCATTGGAAAGGCCATGGTCTGGCCTTTCCAGCAATATCAGACATGACCCCCTAGCTGACACCGATCAGGAGATAAAGGGGTTCAAAGAACCCCCCTATCTCCTCTATGGGATTTCCTTAGGAAATCCCTTTGCAGCTAGGGGGTTCCCCAGGTTAACTGACATCATCGCGCATGGCGCGTTGAGTCAATTGACGCGGTGGGACCCAGAGGTGCGGGCTGCCATCCAAGATAGCAGCCCCCACCGGAAAAAGGCCACGGTCTTGAAACTAAGGGGTTACGACCTGGCAACTAAGGGGTTAACCCCTACATCGCTGGAAAGGTCAGGCTGTGACCCTTCCAGCGATGCTGGCCACAGCCTCCTAGTCCTCGGCGATGGGGAGAGAGATAGAGGGATCCAAAGGATCCCTCCCTCCCCTTCAGGCGCTTCCCCTGCTCCGGCGGGGGGGGGGGGGGGGTGCGCCTGAAACTGACGTCATCGCACACCCCCCCACCCCCCGCTGACTCGCGGGAGTCAGAGCAGCGTGGGAGCGACCGGAGGAGGTGAGTATGGCCGCCGAGGGGGGGGGGGGCTGCAAACGCCGAGGACGTACCATTACGTCCTGCGACGTTAAAGCCCGCCTAATGCAGGAGGTAATGGTACGTCCTGCGGCGTTAAGGGGTTAATTTATCTTTTTGGCTAGCCATGAATGTTCCTCCTGAGGAATATTCTTTATTGGAAATGTAACGTTGACCTTTTTTTTTAATAACACAATTTTATTGATTTTATAAATAATACAAGGCACCAAGTGAAGCACAGAAAACAAGCCGGTACTTCGGGAAGTAATACAAAATATCAATAAACAAAAATGCTAAATCAGCATTCTAACCACGAAGCAAAACAGTGCCTTGAAAAGAAATAAGTAACAATTGCAGAAGTCAAAAAACAAAAAAACACAAGGGGAGGGGGGAAATCAAGGTCTCCTGGTCAAATAAATAATGCATAAATCATGGAACCGATTGTGTCGCATGCCATGGTTCCCATATCTTAGTATGCTGCGGAATGGTATTGTGTAGTTGCGCTGTCAAACGTTCCATCTTATAGACATACCACACTTTCGACACCACCTCCGCTACGGAGGGAAGGGTCACTTTCCATGAACGCGCTATGCAGACGCGTGAAGCCGTGCAAACTTGATGGACCAATTTAAGGGAGTGACAAGACAGCCCGTAGCGATGGGACGGGCTATTATCTGTAGACCGATAGCGCGCGAAAGTAACATAAAAACTGAGGACCACAAAACAGTAACAAGCCCACATTCCCACCAGATATGATTAAACGTTCCCCGATGGCCACAACCTCTAGTACAGAGGCCAGACAAACCCGGTAGATTCTTTGTAGTCTAGCAGGGTCCAGATACCATCTGGAAAGAAGTTTGTAGCAGTTCTCTTTCACCAAAGTACTGGTGGTTATCCCCATGGAGGACTCCATCAGCGCCTCCCACTCCTCCGAGGAATAGGGCGACCTTGACCTTTTTAATATGAACAAATACAAATTAAATTTTACATAAAAGTCTGGGAATGCTGGCTACAACCATGCAAAACGTTTATGTGTATACCAAGAAACCACCAGGGTTATTCAGAGAAAGGTGAAAACTAAGAGAACTGGCAGGAGTAGAGATCAATCTAGACCAAACAGCCGATTTGGAAAGTGAGATAAATGGGAGAATTTTTCTGGTTTGGCTATTTTGACCTAGAATTTTCACTTCTCCAGTTATTCTCCTGGTTTTCACCTTTCTTTGAATAGACCTGCTCGAGTGCGGGACTCTTTGGTGCAGTGTTTATTCAAGCCCATATCATGGCTGAAATGTCACTAATTACTCAATAAACTGCATTGTCTGAAGCCTAAGTGGAGGGCCTGGGCCTTTATTGTATGTATACTGGGAGCATGGGCATGCTCTGGGTCTCTTGAGTATACTCACTAGAGTGGCTTTTCTGTGTATTCAATAGGAGTGCATTGCCATTTCATCTGTTCTCTGTGCCCAGTGTTCACCCTCCCCAGCCTCTGCATCCAGCTTCTCTGTGCCCAGTGTCCATCCTCCCCAGCCTCTGCATCCAGCTTCTCTGTGCCCAGTGTCCATCCTCCCCAGCCTCTGCATCCAGCTTCTCTGTGCCCAGTGTCCATCCTCCCCAGCCTCTGCATCCAGCTTCTCTGTGCCCAGTGTCCAGCCTCTGCATCCAGCTTCTCTGTGCCCAGTGTCCAGCCTCTGCATCCAGCTTCTCTGTGCCCAGTGTCCATCCTCCCCAGCCTCTGCATCCAGCTTCTCTGTGCCCAGTGTCCATCCTCCCCAGCCTCTGCATCCAGCTTCTCTGTGCCCAGTGTCCATCCTCCCCAGCCTCTGCATCCAGCTTCTCTGTGCCCAGTGTCCATCCTCCCCAGCCTCTGCATCCAGCTTCTCTGTGCCCAGTGTCCATCCTCCCCAGCCTCTGCATCCAACTTCTCTGTGCCCAGTGTCCAGCCTCTGCATCCAGCTTCTCTGTGCCCAGTGTCCATCCTCCCCAGCCTCTGCCTCCAGCTTCTCTGTGCCCAGTGTCCATCCTCCCCAGCCTCTGCATCCAGCTTCTCTGTGCCCAGTGTCCATCCTCCCCAGCCTCTGCATCCAGCTTCTCTGTGCCCAGTGTCCATCCTCCCCAGCCTCTGCATCCAGCTTCTCTGTGCCCAGTGTCCATCCTCCCCAGCCTCTGCATCCAGCTTCTCTGTGCCCAGTGTCCATCCTCCCCAGCCTCTGCATCCAACTTCTCTGTGCCCAGTGTCCAGCCTCTGCATCCAGCTTCTCTGTGCCCAGTGTCCATCCTCCCCAGCCTCTGCATCCAGCTTCTCTGTGCCCAGTGTCCATCCTCCCCAGCCTCTGCATCCAGCTTCTCTGTGCCCAGTGTCCATCCTCCCCAGCCTCTGCATCCAGCTTCTCTGTGCCCAGTGTCCATCCTCCCCAGCCTCTGCATCCAGCTTCTCTGTGCCCAGTGTCCATCCTCCCCAGCCTCTGCATCCAGCTTCTCTGTGCCAGTGTCCATCCTCCCCAGCCTCTGCATCCAACTTCTCTGTGCCCAGTGTCCAGCCTCTGCATCCAGCTTCTCTGTGCCCAGTGTCCATCCTCCCCAGCCTCTGCATCCAGCTTCTCTGTGCCCAGTGTCCATCCTCCCCAGCCTCTGCATCCAGCTTCTCTGTGCCCAGTGTCCATCCTCCCCAGCCTCTGCATCCAGCTTCTCTGTGCCCAGTGTCCATCCTCCCCAGCCTCTGCATCCAGCTTCTCTGTGCCCAGTGTCCATCCTCCCCAGCCTCTGCATCCAGCTTCTCTGTGCCCAGTGTCCATCCTCCCCAGCCTCTGCATCCAGCTTCTCTGTGCCCAGTGTCCATCCTCCCCAGCCTCTGCATCCAGCTTCTCTGTGCCCAGTGTCCATCCTCCCCAGCCTCTGCATCCAGCTTCTCTGTGCCCAGTGTTCACCCTCCCCAGCCTCTGCATCCAGCTTCTCTGTGCCCAGTGTCCATCCTCCCCAGCCTCTGCATCCAGCTTCTCTGTGCCCAGTGTCCATCCTCCCCAGCCTCTGCATCCAGCTTCTCTGTGCCCAGTGTCCATCCTCCCCAGCCTCTGCATCCAGCTTCTCTGTGCCCAGTGTCCATCCTCCCCAGCCTCTGCATCCAGCTTCTCTGTGCCCAGTGTCCATCCTCCCCAGCCTCTGCATCCAGCTTCTCTGTGCCCAGTGTCCATCCTCCCCAGCCTCTGCATCCAACTTCTCTGTGCCCAGTGTCCAGCCTCTGCATCCAGCTTCTCTGTGCCCAGTGTCCATCCTCCCCAGCCTCTGCATCCAGCTTCTCTGTGCCCAGTGTCCATCCTCCCCAGCCTCTGCATCCAGCTTCTCTGTGCCCAGTGTCCAGCCTCTGCATCCAGCTTCTCTGTGCCCAGTGTCCATCCTCCCCAGCCTCTGCATCCAGCTTCTCTGTGCCCAGTGTCCATCCTCCCCAGCCTCTGCATCCAGCTTCTCTGTGCCCAGTGTCCATCCTCCCCAGCCTCTGCATCCAGCTTCTCTGTGCCCAGTGTCCATCCTCCCCAGCCTCTGCATCCAGCTTCTCTGTGCCCAGTGTCCAGCCTCTGCATCCAGCTTCTCTGTGCCCAGTGTCCATCCTCCCCAGCCTCTGCATCCAGCTTCTCTGTGCCCAGTGTCCATCCTCCCCAGCCTCTGCATCCAGCTTCTCTGTGCCCAGTGTCCAGCCTCTGCATCCAGCTTCTCTGTGCCCAGTGTCCATCCTCCCCAGCCTCTGCATCCAGCTTCTCTGTGCCCAGTGTCCAGCCTCTGCATCCAGCTTCTCTGTGCCCAGTGTCCATCCTCCCCAGCCTCTGCATCCAGCTTCTCTGTGCCCAGTGTCCATCCTCCCCAGCCTCTGCATCCAGCTTCTCTGTGCCCAGTGTCCATCCTCCCCAGCCTCTGCATCCAGCTTCTCTGTGCCCAGTGTCCATCCTCCCCAGCCTCTGCATCCAGCTTCTCTGTGCCCAGTGTCCAGCCTCTGCATCCAGCTTCTCTGTGCCCAGTGTCCATCCTCCCCAGCCTCTGCATCCAGCTTCTCTGTGCCCAGTGTCCATCCTCCCCAGCCTCTGCATCCAGCTTCTCTGTGCCCAGTGTCCAGCCTCTGCATCCAGCTTCTCTGTGCCCAGTGTCCATCCTCCCCAGCCTCTGCATCCAGCTTCTCTGTGCCCAGTGTCCAGCCTCTGCATCCAGCTTCTCTGTGCCCAGTGTCCATCCTCCCCAGCCTCTGCATCCAGCTTCTCTGTGCCCAGTGTCCAGCCTCTGCATCCAGCTTCTCTGTGCCCAGTGTCCATCCTCCCCAGCCTCTGCATCCAACTTCTCTGTGCCCAGTGTCCAGCCTCTGCATCCAGCTTCTCTGTGCCCAGTGTCCATCCTCCCCAGCCTCTGCATCCAGCTTCTCTGTGCCCAGTGTCCATCCTCCCCAGCCTCTGCATCCAGCTTCTCTGTGCCCAGTGTCCATCCTCCCCAGCCTCTGCATCCAGCTTCTCTGTGCCCAGTGTCCAGCCTCTGCATCCAGCTTCTCTGTGCCCAGTGTCAATCCTCCCCAGCCTCTGCATCCAGCTTCTCTGTGCCCAGTGTCCATCCTCCCCAGCCTCTGCATCCAGCTTCTCTGTGCCCAGTGTCCATCCTCCCCAGCCTCTGCATCCAGCTTCTCTGTGCCCAGTGTCCATCCTCCCCAGCCTCTGCATCCAGCTTCTCTGTGCCCAGTGTCCAGCCTCTGCATCCAGCTTCTCTGTGCCCAGTGTCCATCCTCCCCAGCCTCTGCATCCAGCTTCTCTGTGCCCAGTGTCCAGCCTCTGCATCCAGCTTCTCTGTGCCCAGTGTCCATCCTCCCCAGCCTCTGCATCCAGCTTCTCTGTGCCCAGTGTCCAGCCTCTGCATCCAGCTTCTCTGTGCCCAGTGTCCATCCTCCCCAGCCTCTGCATCCAACTTCTCTGTGCCCAGTGTCCAGCCTCTGCATCCAGCTTCTCTGTGCCAGTGTCCATCCTCCCCAGCCTCTGCATCCAGCTTCTCTGTGCCCAGTGTCCATCCTCCCCAGCCTCTGCATCCAGCTTCTCTGTGCCCAGTGTCCATCCTCCCCAGCCTCTGCATCCAGCTTCTCTGTGCCCAGTGTCCAGCCTCTGCATCCAGCTTCTCTGTGCCCAGTGTCAATCCTCCCCAGCCTCTGCATCCAGCTTCTCTGTGCCCAGTGTCCATCCTCCCCAGCCTCTGCATCCAGCTTCTCTGTGCCCAGTGTCCATCCTCCCCAGCCTCTGCATCCAGCTTCTCTGTGCCCAGTGTCCATCCTCCCCAGCCTCTGCATCCAGCTTCTCTGTGCCCAGTGTCCAGCCTCTGCATCCAGCTTCTCTGTGCCCAGTGTCCATCCTCCCCAGCCTCTGCATCCAGCTTCTCTGTGCCCAGTGTCCATCCTCCCCAGCCTCTGCATCCAGCTTCTCTGTGCCCAGTGTCCATCCTCCCCAGCCTCTGCATCCAGCTTCTCTGTGCCCAGTGTCCAGCCTCTGCATCCAGCTTCTCTGTGCCCAGTGTCCATCCATGTGGGAGTTTAAAGAATTGGAAATATACTGCAATATTCCAAAGCCGGTGCTAACTTAACCAGAGCTGTTGTAAACTTAAAACCTCCATAGGCTATAATGGCTCTGGGAAGTTTACAACAGCTCTGGTTAAGTTAGCACCAACTATGTAATATGGCCCTTAGTTTTTAAAATCTCAGCTTTTTTCTGTTAGGCAAGTCAAAAAATTGTAACACCTGTTCAATGAAATTAGAAACTCGTCTTTTAAATGGTTCAAAGAATGGTCTTTAATATGCTTTAAAGAATGGTCTTTATGCTTTTTCACAGGTGTCCCTGTAGATTCAGTAAACTCACTGGGACAGACACCATTGTTTGTTGCTGCAATACTTGGAGTTGAAAAGGTAGTCCACTTGTTGTTGAAATTTAACTCCGATCCTAACCAGTAAGTATCACAGCACACTTTGTGCTTAAAGGGACACTAACACTTACATAAACTGTAACTAGATTACAAAACCACCTTACTAAACACATGTTTTTTTCCCTTTTTTTAAGTAATTACATGTAGTAAGGAAAAATAAAGTTAGTTTTTTTTATCTCCTGATTCCATTTTGTGGATCTTTCAATGATGTAACATTTATCAAAATCTGTGCAAAAGGGGGGGAGCGGGACCTGGTTTAGCATGGAGTTGGCCGTATGAGAGCACAGCTCTGAACCACCATACTCTTCTTCAGTGTTAAATCACCGACCACCCTCAATCCGCTTTCTACTGGTTTCTTTGGACCCTGCAATGCCCAGGAATAAACAGACTCATCGATCATCACAGCCAGAGCTTCTCCCCGTAACTTTGCTCAGCGCACAAAAGATTCCCACCCAGACATGTCCGAGATGGCGGTACCAGTCCGAAAGGTCATTTAAGACAAGGTCCCCAGTATGAGGAGAGATGTGCCGGATCTTTGCCAACTGTTACTGACAGTTAAGGACGACCTGCAGTCCGCCCTCTGGGCAGGTCTCAAGGGGCTGAGAGCCGATATTGGCGCTCTCTGATCCCACACCACAGTGCTGGAACACAGAGCTGACGCTGCAGAAGCTTACGAGACATCTACACATTAGGAGTTGTGAGCAGTATAGGATAGTTACGAGGCTCTCCAGGAATCAGTCAAGGACATAGATAATCAGTCACAGCGATCAAATCACTGCCTCCGGGATGTCCCGGAGACTGCCCTCGATGTTTAGACCTTTGTGCTGCCCGATGTTGCCCGCTTCCAAGACATTGTGCTGCCTGGATCAAGGATGAAATGCTGACCCCCCCACCACCAAGTGTGCTGAACCAGAAAGCACTTCCACCTTATTTGAAAAGTGAATGAGGGAAACTGAGAGGGCATGCCTCCTAGACCCGGGCTGCAGCAGGGCAGCTGCAAGATTTTTTTGCCTACACAGGCAAAGGTGTATTTTTTCCACTCCTCCATCCCAGTATCTTCCACAACAATAAAGTCAAGCTTATTCTCACACAGTGCATTTTACAGTCAGTTTTATTGCTGTGGAGCTCTGTGATATGCACCTACACAGTGCACATTACTGCCAGTTTATTGATGTAGAGCTCTGTGATACGCTCATACAACAACAAACATACAACAACTAACATTACTGGTTCACAGAGCTCCACAACAATAAACTTGCAGTAATGTGTGGTGTGAGGATATCAGAGCTCCACAGCAATAAAACTCACAATAATGTGTGCTGTGTAGGAGTGTGAGCTTTGTTAATGTAGATCTACAATATGCTCATACACACCGCACATTACTGTGAGTTTTATTGCTGTGGAGCTCTGTGATACGCTCATACACACCGCACATTACAGTGAGTTTTATTGCTCTGATATAGTTATGTGTGGCATGTATGCGCATATCAGAGCACCATAGAAATAAAACTCACCGCAATGTGTAGTGTGTATGAGTGTGTCAGAGTTCCACAAAACTTTGTCCCGAGAATAGAAATACCCTATTTTTACATATTTTTGCTTTTTAACCCCTATGTGCGCTACGCTCACTCTCACCGTTTTGTGCTAATTATTTTTGGATGACAGCCTATGTCCTATTTAACTAAACCCCCCCAATTATTTTTTTTAAAAAAAAACATTTTATTTATTTTTTAATTGTTTTATTTTTATTCCAAACCTGGTCATGTGGGTGGGGGGGCATCTCGCCAGGTGGCACGCTACAAGCGGGGTAAGTGATTCGTTAATGTTTCACATACTCTTAATTTATATTCGATACCCACCCTGTGCCCACTACCTTGATAAAGGCCCCTGTGAGGGCCGAAATGTCGGTTTTCGATGCATTTGGGCATCTTTTTTAATGCTTAATCAATAAACATTACTTTTATTATTCTTTCCTAAGCCCTGGTGTGCGCCCATCTCTTTTTTGGTTTATATATATATATATATATATATATATATATATATATTATATATATATATATATAAACCAAAAAAGAGATGGGCGCACACCCATTACACCCACACTATATTACCAAAAGTATTCGCTCACCTGCCTTGACTTGCATATGGGTGGGTGAACGAATACTTTTGTCAATATAGTGTATATATATATATATATATATATAAAAGATATTGTGTATCGAACAAAGGTACGGGACATCACTAATGTAAAGCAGAGGATCACTGGTGCCATTGCCACCATTGATGAGGGTATGCTGCAGCGAACACGGCAAGAAATCAAGTACCGTCTTGATGTGCTCCGTGCAGCTATTGGTGCCTATATAGAGGTGTATTAAATGAGGCAAAAAAACTCTTAAATATATACATCTTGTTTTGTAATAATTTTCACTTATCTGTCTTTTAATTTGCCTTTGTAATCATTTTTTGAAATTGTAATGAGACTTTATGGACACCCTGTATATATTTTTTTGTAATGCAGCACTATTGTTCACTTTTCAATTATAACGTGAATAATGATGCTGCTGTAACCCACCTTCGCATTTCCCACGATGCCTGTAAATTTGAAGACGATGGCACAATGCTTTACTACGCATTGGTTCATCGAAAATCTAAACTGCTGAGCTGCTGTGAGCAACGCAGGGGGTACTTTACAATCCTGCGTCTCTGATATTTACACCGCACAAGGTCAAGTGAGGCGTCATTGGAAATGTCAGAGTCTGGCCTTTACAACGATACCAAATATGACCATGTACTGTGTAAAAATAGAAAGGGCAGCAGCAGGTGGTCTGTTGGGTTGCGTAGATAAGAGATGGCAGCTGAATGATTTGGTAGGTTTATTCTGGCGAATCCCATATTTTTCAGTGGTAAAAATATTACCGTTTTTATTCAATATCTAATAAACCATTTATTCTTTTAATCTGCAGTAAAAAGTCTCTAATTTTTTTTAGGATCTTTTAGTCATTTTTCAGGAAAAAAAATTCAGTTTTTTTTTTAATAGCGTTTTTTCTTTTTTCTGTAGCAGACCTTTTTATTGTCATTCATACTACCTTACATGTAAATTCCAGACATTTTCGTTCAGTAATTTCTTTTCAAACACAATATTGAAACTTTCAATCATCAAGCTTTTTTCTGCGGCTGGTCGGTGCTGTGCTTGTAAGCTGCGTTTGTCAGCTGTCCGGGTGTTTGCGGCAGGTTGGTGGCAGAGCCCGGCGGGTTTGCAGCGAGTTGGGTATCCTGTGGTGAATGGTGAATTCACCGCAGGGTGGGGTAATTTGATTCCCCAAAGTGTGGGCAATGACAGAGCACCGAAATGTTGGCAACATTTCAGTGCTCTGTGATTTACCCCTATAGACTCCATGCTGGGGCCATTGCCACACAGTGAGGAGCAAGTGTTGGAAAGATGCTGTGGGGGGCAGTTTACAACACAAAAGATGACATGGATGGGTGACACACAGAGTAAAATATTTT
This sequence comes from Leptobrachium leishanense, assembly GCA_009667805.1. NCBI lineage: Eukaryota > Metazoa > Chordata > Amphibia > Anura > Megophryidae > Leptobrachium > Leptobrachium leishanense. The sequence continues at coordinate 262,803,124 of CM019064.1, forward strand.
CTTAACTAAACATACAAGAGATAAACAAAGCACATGTAAGATATCAGCAACATAGAATAAACATAATAAGTATATTTCATTTAACCAGAGGGAAGTCCTCCGGTTTGGAAGGCTGTCACAGCCAGGTGGACAATCAGCTCACCATATCATTTAAATTAACTTAGATATTCTTGGTGGCTAAAGAGTTCCTTTAATCTTTTGTTTACAGTGTTCTTCGGCTTCACAGCTGTACCTTTACTATCCTGAAATGGAGCATCCATTTGTCAGGACCATTTTCTATTTTATCATAAATCCAGTCATTTACTACTCTTTCGGATTTCATGGCAACCTGTTTAAAGCTGCGTACTTGTATGTTGTATGTTAAACATGAATATGGTCCAACGACATTGCTTGTTTGACCGCTCTTATTATGTGGAAAACTGCTCCTATGATATGATGTGCTGCAACTGATGACACAATGTTACCTTTTATTATATTGAATATATTGCAGTCGCTGTTTTGACGGGAGCACACCTGTCCACGCAGCTGCTTTCTCTTGCAACCCATGGATTCTGAGCAAAATTATAGATGCAGGAGGGGATTTGCGCCTCCATGATCAAGAGGGCAGAACACCATATTCATGGGCTGTTATGGCTGGAAAGGATCAGAATGCAGAGGTAAAGCAAAACTGTACATAACTGGTACAGCTGCTACACTTACCATTTTGCAAATGCACATTTTTATGATTAATGATTTATGAAATCTAAGACAATTGGGTTTATTTAAGCAGAAATCTTTTCAAATTAATATTTATTAAATGTTTTAAAACTTTTTTCTGTTTCTGTTCACAAAAATAAATATTCACAAAGCAGACAACTAATTAGGGATACAGAAAGAAGGGAAAGTGAGGGAGGGGGAAGAATTCCATCCATCTCATAAAATGTTTACAATATAATATTCAAGCAGTACAACAATAAGTGCTAATAAGTATACAGTGACATTAAACATAGTTATTTACAGAAGTACACACATAAACCGAAAAGGTCAAATCAAACTCGTAAAGCGCGGTCATTAACATTACCTACAGTATTATCTTCCCATATGTTCCAAAAATATTTCAACTTCATGGTAAACGGAGATGGTTGTCTTAATGCCAACTCATAATCCTTATTTTCAAGGATCATTTGGATGACTTCATCACATGTAGGGATTGTGGTAGTTTTCCAATGTCTTGGAATGATAGCAGCTACTGCAATCAGTATATGTCCTATTATTATTTTGTCCACTTTAAGGCCCCTATTACATACCTAACGCTAACGATAGCGCTCACCTGCTGAGCACTACAGTTAGCTGCGGTATTAGCTGCCTATTACAATCCAAACGCAAACGGGTTAAAAACCCCGTTTGCGTTTGGTACCTTGCACTCCTCTAACGCCTGGCTCTGGTCAACGAAATGTTAACCAGAGCCAGGACCTGATGTTAACTGATTCCGCTTCTGCAGAATCCATTAATACCAGCTGTAAAAATAAAAAAAGCAAGCCACATACTTAAATGTAAAGGAATCCCTTAGGCGCATATGTGTCAAAATTAAACATATATCTGCATGACACTTTCACAGAATTACTAATAACTAGAAAAACGAGGGGGGCACCAGGTACTCAACAGAAGGGCATAACCCAAACAATCATGAAAACGAATCAATTTGCACAAAGTGCAACTAGAGTACCAAGGAATGGTTAAGTTAATAATACACATAAACAAAACAATGGATTGGAAACATGCAGTGTTGGTAATAGAGGGTGTGAAGGGTAGAGCAAGGAACCACCAATAATTTTGCAGAGAGCACACAATGAGAAGGCAAGAAAGCTATACCTCGGCGGTTCAAGCCGCCTACATAACCGTTAATGTAGTAAGAAGTGCCAAGCAGCATATAAATATCCCAACCACTACCCTCACCAACCAAAACAGTTAAAAACAAGAAAAGTAAGCGTAGCTTGACGCGTTTCGCCCGTATGGGCTTAGTCTAAAGCTAGTGTGCCTCTAGTACTCACCCCAATATATGTAGCCCCTGGTATTAGCCAAATGGCGGTCACTTCCGGGTACGCCGGCGATCACATGACAGTTGGGACCAATAGGACAACAGATACATCACAGGTGCAAATGGGCCAATAGGGAAAGCATGGAGGTCACATGGGACCAATGGCCAATCAGTGGCCCACGGTGTCCTCAAGGAGTGATCGATATAGACTCTGTACCAAAACAACCAGCTAGAGGGCGGGCAGAGTAAAAATAAATAATAAACCACTGCAACCTAAGAGGATTCAATATAATATCGCAATCCATAACTATGAGGAGACATTTATAATACATTGAAATTAAATGAATAGCAAGGTTGCACATACGCCCATGCATAGCGATAAGGCTTCATACCAATATGATAATGACCAAGAGCACCAAGGCATAAAATGACAAATTGTGATATAACACCCCCTAAATAAGGAGGAGATGAGATCCTAACGGTTTCTAATGCCCCAAATGAAATAAAGGGTGAAAAATAAAAACAACAATGAATGGAATGAAAAAGATACTATTAACCAATTTGTCTACACATGAGAATGTCAATGAAAAAAATAATAATATATATATATATATGTATAAATGTATACACAGTTGTAAGCGGGCAAGAATAATAAACAATGAAAAAACATAATGAAAGAACATATAATGGAAAAACATATGCGAGGCATAATGAAAACCATAGGGTCAGTTAATGGTAGAACACAATGGTAGGCATCTAAATAAAAGGGGTAAACGTAAACCCTTCATTGAGTCCAAAAGGTGACCGAGTATTGAGCTGGTAAATCCAATAGGCTTCACGTTGGAGTAATTTAATGTCAAGGTTGCCCTTCCTAGGACCCAATTTAATCTGCTCAATGCCCAAAAATTTCATATTGTTAAGTGAACACATGTCACAAATCTGAAAATGTCTTGCAACAGGAGTATCCTTGTGAAGTTTGATGGATCTAACATGTTCCAATATACGAACTTTTAATGGCCGGATGGTTTTCCATTATATCAGAGAAAGGGGGGTTGTATATCTGTGTCGGGCGCTGCCTGTGGATAGATACCTTGCACTTTATAAAGTGCACTGCCTGTGAAGCGGTATCTCACACTTGGTGGAGTGTGATGCTTGTAGGGTTGAAAATCCCTGTTAATCGGCTAAAAAAAGGGGGTGGGGGAAGGGGGGGAATATGGGAGAGAGGGGAGAGATAGGATGATGGAGCGGTGCCGCTTCTTTATGTATAACTTTTCGGTATTGGTTCACCGTGTCCAAAATAAAAATGTTTAGGTTATTGACCAACTGTTGACAAATAAAACTGTTTATGTGATTAACCAACTATTTGAGTGATTATACAACTGTTTAAATGATACTGACACTAATATGGTACAGTGTATTCATTCAAGATAACATCGGTGTGTGATACAGTATATTCATTCAAGAAGCAACAGTTTCATGAGACAACAGTACAGGATCGCCATCTAGTGGTTTAGATAGAATAACTCAGGGAACATAGGTTTCAGTCTATGTGGTGGAGAAAGTTTCTTTAGTGTCCTGCTGCCATCTGGTGGCTAATTTGGGTAACGCCGTAAAAGATGGATATGTTGCTGGTTCTTTCTTTTCTCCGGTCGTCCTCACATATGCAACAGAGAAGAAATATACATATTGCAACAAGGTATGGTATTGGATGATTGCTAAAAGAAAAAATGGGGTGAACTCACGTGGTCTAGAGCCTAGTGGGGAATGTCAGGCTCAGACTTCAATGCTGTACCAGTCCATAGAGGTGACTGGATCCCTTCTTTTTCTTGATCCCTCCTGTGCTGCTGCAAGGTTTTTCGTTATCTCCCGGGTCTCTGGGCTGGTCATCCGAAGGTAGATGTGCGGCTACCAAAGGTGTTCCTCCCTCTCCTCGGCAGTTGCCTCCAATATATCAGGGATTATTATTTCATAAGAAACCTAGCAACAGCAGAGAGCGGCCGTTACCCAAAACATACAACGAGGACGCGAGCCTACGGTACGTAGAAAGACCAGGGTGGCTCCGCCCAAGGCGTGTCCAAGGTAAGGCAGTGGTAGGTTTTCCATTATATGTTCTTTCATTATGTTTTTTCATTGTTTATTATTCTTGCCCGCTTACAACTGTGTATACATTTATACATATATATATATATATATATTATTATTTTTTTCATTGACATTCTCATGTGTAGACAAATTGGTTAATAGTATCTTTTTCACTGACTGATGAAGCCAGGTGACGCTGGCAAAACGCGTTTCAGGTCCTTTTTAATTTGTTATCCTTGTTTAAAAAACGTTTTTATGCCGATATTTTTTAAATAAAAAAGGCACTTTTTAAGTGTTTGGATCCGGGGTCTCTTTTGTACGTTCCCCCTGACCACACCAGCCAGATTTCGGAGACCACTCGCGGTTTAAAGGAGGTTGGAGGCTACCTAAAGGACCTCACAGGCCATCCATTCCCAGAGCCGGGCGAAGAGGCTCTGGGTCTAGTAAGTACCTCATAGGGGAGAATCAAAGGGGGCATATATTGCATAATACTGCACAATCGTGTTCTTTCTGTCTGGCTTATATCCCCCCCTCCAGAAACCATCTAAGGAGAATCACCATCAGAAGAAAATCACCATATATTAACCACCAATCCTCTACAATCATTTCTAATTGACTATACATTCTGTGAAAGTGTCATGCAGATATATGTTTAATTTTGACACATATGCGCATAAGGGATTCCTTTACATTTGTGCTAATCTATATGTCTGCTGGGTGTCAGACCTGTCCCTAGGGGCTTGCATTCTATAAATTTCTCCCACACTTTCCTTATACCGTCCTAAGCGCCTTTGATTATTACCTACCTTTGCTGTATCTCTAAGCCACATACTTACCCTTTGTCCCGCGGCGAGGACCGCGCCTCCGGTCGCATCCTCCGGCCGGCGGGAGCAGGAAAAGACAGGGGGAAAAAGTCCCCCTGTCTTTCCCTGCGTATCACTACGCCGACCGACCGGATCTCGCGATGCGAGATCCGGCCGGTCACGTGACTGGCAGAGAGGAACTCAATGGAGTCCTATGGACTCCATTGAGAGGATGCTTGCGGCTGCGCTCAGCGCTGCCGCGCGCATCCCTAACTTTAACGCTCGATAACAATGCAGGCAGCATTTTTTGCACCTGCATTGTAATCTGGCGTTTAAACGTGGGCGCAAGGGGGGAAACTGCGGGCGCAGTTTTTCCTCCCCTGCGCCTGCGTTTTAACGCCAAGAGCGTAATAGGGGCCTAACAGTGTTATCTGGAAATTGTTTGAAAAGTAAAAGTTGCGGTGAAAAAGGACCAATATGAGATGTGACACTAAGGACGAGTTTATATACCTCTTTCCAGTATCCACAAAGTTTTGAACAATGCCACCAAATGTGTGCCATGGTGCCTTCACCTCCACATTCCCTCCGACACTTGTTATTGATGTAATTCATTCAACATATACATTCTGTTAAGGTGCCTTTGACGCTCCTATCTTTGGATGCAGAGAAAGATTGGGGCTATCTGAGGGACGTTCTGGTCAGAATGAACCTACCTGATCAGTTCATCACTGCTGGCTGTGTTCGCACTGTATTGTAGCCCCTCAGCCACTGTCTTTGCTTCGGGATTTGAGTCCGAACCCTTCACCCTGACGAATGGCACCAGACAGGGATGCCCTCTATCACCTTTGTTATTTATTTTAGCTATTGAACCCCTGGCTGTGGCCATTAAATCTTCTCCTGAAATTGAGGGTATTAAAATTGGTAACACAACACATAAGATAGGGCTTTACGCTGATGATATTATCTTGTCATTATCTAATCCTAAATCGTCAATCTGAGCAGTATTTGATATATTAAAATTATTTGGACAAGTGTCCTATTATAAAGTTAATAGTTTAAAAACCCAGGCCTTGCCGTTCTACATTCCGCGGCCTGTGCTGACTGCGCTGAGGCAGAGATTTCTCTTGGACTGGAGGGAGACATATCTCTCTTTCCTAGGCATTCATCTCACCAATAACCTATCAAGAATGCATTGTAATAATCTAGCAAGAGCATGGACGCAGGTAAAATTAGACTTACAAAGATGGGGAGAATTTGAACTTTCTTTATTAGTGTAGTATCACGTACCTGCAGTGCCCGGCAGCGTCCTCCACGCTGTTTGCTGGCCGAGCGCTGGAGGAAATGCACGCCGGTGTCGGTCATGTGGCGGCCAGAGGGGCGGGGCATAGAGCAGTGACCTGGCGCCATTGGGTTTAAAAGCCCTTCTGCCAGCCCAGATCAGCGCCCTGATGTGGTTCGTATATCCTGCAGTGCTGCCTCTGCAAAATATATTTGATCTCTGTATGTGCCCTCTTGGCTTGTATATTGACGATTCTGGTATCTGACCCATGGCTCGGGCAAAAGAATGATTCTGGTGTTGAACTTCGGCTTTGTCAAATATACGATTCTTTATACCACTTATGTCTGTGACTTACGATCCACATATATATATATAGTCAACCCGATCACTCAAAGGATCGGAAAGGGTAGGGGTGACTCTGCGTACAGGGACCGGTTTCATATATCCGTGGGGAATACGTGACAATTAGGCAGACTAGCAACGATTCCGATAAATATATTACCAAGATTCCTATATTATTTGAGGACTATTCCTCTTATGATACCCATGTCGTTCTTTAAAAAAGGTACATTCTGAATTACTGGGCTTCATCTGGAGGCATAAATCTTGCAGGATTAAATTGACAACACTACAAAATACAAAATGTTGTGGTGGTCTTGATCTCCCAGACTTCGCGCAATACTATTATGCAACTAATGCGGCCATGGTGGTACAATTTGACTCCCCCATACATGCTTCCAAATGGCTAGATATAGAAAATTCTAAAATACATCCGCACACCCTATTAGATCTAATTTGGCTACCAAAAAAGAAAAGACCTTACAATAAAACCATGTCACGTTCAACTAAACTTTACCTAAAAGCATGGGACACTTTACTCGCAGTGATACACCCAGATAAGACATTCTCCCGAGCGATGCCCCTGTCAATTCTAAAGAAATACGATATACAAATAGACCCAAATATATGGCATTCCAACCAATTATTCAATATAGATGTGTTTATTTCAGGGAACTGATGCCATTTAACATAATGAAGGAGAAATATTGTTTGTGTGAGGATCTAGAAGACCAACACACTAACAGGGTTATCCAAAGAGATTCGAAAAGTCACCGCACGTTCGGTGACTTTTCGTTCTCTTCAATTCGGTTCCTTTTGCCGATTGCATTTCGGTGACCCTGCGGTGTATTCAGCAAAGAGCACAGGGTCCCCGAATTGCAGGGAAAAGCTGCCGTAAACCCACCGAACACTAACCGAATGCACGCTGAAAACAAGCAAAAACATCTGGATTAACCTTTGAAAAAGACGAACAGGAGCCGAATCACACAGAGCCGAAGCAGCTGTGACGTAGAGGAGGCAGTGAATAAATTAGAAAAACCATTTGTATGAATCTGGGAAAAAGAAACGCTGTTTGCAAAGAAACTACTGAGCGAAAATGTCTGAAATTTTCACAGGAGGTCCAGGGAATGATAATAAAGAGGGCTGTTACAAAAAAAATAAGTAAACTGAAAAAAATCAAAAAAAAAAATCGGACTTTTAATAAAAAAAAAAAAAAAAATCAGAAAAATGCTTAAAGTATCCTAAAAAATCTATAAATAAAGAGACTTTTTGCTGCAGAATTTTATAATGAACGGTTTATTAGATATTGAATTAAAACGGGAATATTTTTAACATTGAAGCCTATGGGATTCTCCTGAATAAATTTGCCGAATTAAACCACCGAATGGCAGGGCATTAGGGGAACCTTTCACTGCTGGTTTGTGTTCTCTGAATAGCCGAAGCAGTGCTTCTCTATGGGGATTTCACTGCCCTCGAACAGGGACCGAATAGGCACCGTATGTGCAGGCAATTCGCCAGTATTTGGCGAATTGCCTGCTCTCTGGATAGCCGAATGGCCAGGAAAGGTAACCGAACGCTGATTTTCAGCATTCGGTTACCTTTCTCAAGCAATTCGGATCTCTTTGGATAACCCTGTAAGATCGTAGCTATTTTGAAGCCATGATTTTGCATCGCGGAGTTAGATCGCAAAATGACATCTATACAATTGTCGGGCCTAGAAAACATTTGCTTACATAATCCACAGACGCGTAATATGATTTCCTTTTGTTACCGCTACTTAAAAAAATAATGCAATCCGCAAAGTTAATTTCATGTTGGCGTGGGAGAAGGAGTTAAACTTGCAGTTCAGCCTGGAAGAATGGTTTTCCATTACAAGGGCTCTAAAGGGCATCACACAATGTTCGAATCATATAGAAACACACCATAAAGCAATTTACAGGTGGTACTTCACCCCGCTAAACTTCACTTATTAGACTCCTCAGTTTAAGCAGAAATATTTGATGCGTTGAGCAGCACCTGTCCTACCTTTTGGCCAATGCAGACAATTTATTGTTGTAGTTAACTGTAGTGGGTTCTTTACAGTTTGACTGTTGTATCCTATATTGTGTTGATTTGGTCAGTTAATTCTTCCATTCCATGGTTATTACAGCAAACATACATCTGGGGCTGTATTACTAAACTGGTGCTTACTTATCCAGAGCTGTTGTAAATTTACCACAGCCAATATAATCTATGAAGTTGTTAAATTTACACCAGTTCTGGTTACGTTAGCACCAACTTCGTAATTCAGCCCCTGGTATTTAGAATATGCCAGTACGCCCTTAGAGGTAATTACCCACACATCAGTGCAATGCAAGGTAACACAGTGTAGACACCATCACATAGGTTTGATATTTCAGATTAACATTACATACTTAATACAAATGTCGTTGTCCAACTGTGGTGTTCATTTGTAGTCTTGTTGTTGTTAGTTGTGTTTATTTCTCTTAAGTGAAAACAAAATAATGAAGTGTTACATACACTTAATGTTATTTTTCTTTTGTTTCACAGATGCTGGAATTTATTGATCGTTGTGCCAGCCATATACAAACTCTGGCTCAGTGTTTTCCATCCGAACCATTTACAAAGATGGAAACATCACATGATCTCATCCGCTGTCCTTCTTTATTTAATGTTATTTCACAAGGGTAAGTCTTCAATTAAGCATATTAATTACATAGGTGAAAAATAAATTCTATTTAGAGACCCTAGAATGTGTGCTAGAAACCATTTTTCTGGATATGTGTGAATATTAGTATTTCACTATAGAAGACCATCTGCATGGGCCACATCATGAGGGTGACTGTCAATTCCATCAACCGTATTCTAGAAAGCTTTTCTATCTAGTGTCTTAAAGTGCACCTCTCATGCACTATCAAAATTGGACAGGAAATTACTCCATGTACTATATATGTGTCAGTGTTTGTTGTTTTTGCTAACATGTCTAATGGGTAATGAGTAATTTCACATCAAAGTTTAGCTGTCACTTAAAAACAGTACAGCTCTCCACTCACGCCTCGTGCCGATTCCAAATTAGGCTGGGTTCACACCTCAGCGGTTTTCATATGCGCGTAATACGCGCCTTTTTGACGTCCGTATCACGCAAACGTCAAAAACGTGCGAACGTGCATTGCAGCGTGTTCACGCTGCAGTCTATGGCCGTGAACACACTGCAATACGCCCCAAAGAAGCTCCTGTACTTCTTTGGGCGTATGGGGTTTACAGCGCATTCCTACGCGCTGTAAAATGCACAGGTGTGAACTGGCCCCATAGGAAATCATGGGATTTCCATGTTTTGGCGTTTTTACGGCACGCAGGAAAGCGCTGTAAAACGCCCAGGTGTGAATGGGGCCTTAGAGTACTGATGTTACTGCCCGTGGCCAATCACACAGTGCTGAGTGACGGCCCTATTACAACGTTTCCCATGAGGTAGAAACATGGTGGTGCCCAGCACTGGGACTGTGTAATTACAGTGCACAATATCTCATCAATGGATGGGATATCACACTGGTCTTTAAATGGATACTATAGGGTTAAAAGGAGAGAGGGGGATAAAGGAAGGAATAAACATTGACTTTTACTGACCCCCTCCCTCCACACCCCCACATATACCGTTTAAACCTTTTTTTTAACTCACTTGAATCCAACGCTGGCATGACTCATATTCTGGGTGAACCTAAGCCCTTGTACTTAGAGGGCTGAATTAGACCTTCCCTGTAGGGGAGAGACGGTTGACGGCACTGAGCCTGGAGCAGGGGTCAGCAACCTTGGTCCTCCATATGTTTTGGAGGTACAGTTCCCCTGAGTTAGCATCCTCATCAGTACCTGAGCATCATGGGAGATATTGTACTAAACCATCTGGAGGGCCAAGGTTGTTACTCCTGTCCTAGAGAGTCCTTTCAAGACAAATGCAATATACACTAAACTTTTGAAAAATTGTTAGAAAGTACATTTTTATTTGTTTCTGCTTTTTTGTTACCAACAGACCACTCCCAAAATTTTTAAAAGATGAGAGTTTACCGAAGAATATAGCCAACTTTGGGTATGGAAAGGTATGCATGCTCTTATTAGTGCTGTAAGCTACTGGTACTTTGAGTCAAACACCAAGGGCACTATTCCATAGTTGGTGCTTATGTAGCATCTCGATATGTAATCATTATGTGCAACTTTCACCCCCAGCTACTACAGAGATAGGGAAGGAAAGAAATCCATACACACAGGTAGAAAAAGAGACAGCAGAGATGTCTCTAAGAGGAGAGTGGTGACACACTAGGCAAGGGTAATATCTGAGTATGTGAAGTAGTGGGGTGCATGGGGGCTGTGCGATAAGATGAAACAAGAAATGTAGTTCATGTGAAGCTTTGATGGGTGCAATAGTAGGTGGAGTAGTGGGCGGGGAATATTCAGGAAGTGGGAACTGAAGAAACACCCCTAACTAAGGGCATCACTAGAGAAGATGAAATGACAGAGTTTAAAGCAAGGAAATAAAAAATTTTTTTACACATTTTTAAAACTTTTATTGATTTATTCTAGTTTGTCTATAGCAGGAGTGGGCAAACTGCGGCCCACCAAGACAGTCAGAAAAATCTACCTTGAACCGAGATTTCCTTCCCATGCACGACCGAAGATGCGTCTCGTATTTTCCACTAGGACGGTGCATGCGCAGACGTCCGTAGTGAGGCCCATCAGCTGGCTGGAGACAAGGGCGTCTACTCCCGAGGCGAGCGGCCGCTGGCATGCAGCTTGGCCGTTGGCCTGGGATGGGAACCACCTGAGCAGCGCGCGATCTCGCGAGAACACGGCTGGTCAGGTGGTTCACATCCCCGGCGAGCGGCAAAGCTGCATGCCAGCGGCCGCTCGCCGGCAGACGCAGAGCCTGGGGCCACAGCAGAGGAGGTGAGAGCTGGGGGCAAATATACCCATGTGAGCTGGGGGCAAATATATCCATGTGAGCTGGGGCCCAATATATCCGTGTGAGCTGTGGCCCTGGACAATATATATCCATGTGAGCTGGGGGCAATATATACCCATATGAGCTGGGGGCAATATCTATCCATGTGAGCTGGGGCAATATGTATATCCATATGAGCTGGGGGCAATATATACCCATATATACCAATATATAAGTTGCAGGCTGTGATGAGAATCTCAACAAGCAATCTCACTCCTGCTTTCAAAAAAATTGTAGAAAAGTGTGATAGGATACGTTTGTCTCATTAAACTGGTTTAAAATTAAATGTGCTTGCATCTATAGATGATATGAAATTAGCACAATAAATAAATTGAATAAAACTACCACTATTTCATCATTTTAAAAGGTGCGGCCCTCCGCTAACCTCCGCTCCCAAAAGTGGCCCCCGAGCCAAAACAAATGCCCACCCCTGGTCTATAGGTATAAAAGTGTTTAAATGTCAATTTAAAAAAAAATTCTAGACATGAATATCCCTTTAAATGTTTCTTATACCTAACATGGGGAACAAAATATTTTTTTTGCGTTACAATAAGTGAGGTATTACAAAGTGCGGGCACATATTACCGGAAGTGCATTACTCCATGGAGTCCTACAGACTCCAGGAGGTGATACTTGCGGCAGTGTGGAAGCGCTGTCTCGTGTAACACTGTGCTTAGCACTGTATTCCAGGGCGAGGTGCTCAGCTAGCTCCTGCCCTGGAATACCACATTAAAATAGGGACGCTATGGAAAAATCTACAGGAGCAGATTTTCATCGTTAGCTTCCCTATGTTAGCGTGAACTATGGAATAGGGCCCCAAGTGCATTACACCTTAGATCTGTTTTTACCCAGTTACAGGTAAAATAGGCACATTTTTGAAGGAATTATCTGGCAAAAGTACTAGGTTCTATAATAACAGTCAGGCCTTTACAAAGGCACCTTGATGGTGTATTAACAATCACACCGCTTTGTAAGGAATACCTAGATTTCCTGGTATTCTCTGTATTTAAAAATAAATAAATAATATTATATAAAAACTTTTAACAGCATAATCAGCACCTGTCATTATTTTATTTACTAATCTTTAATAAACTATTAACGAATGTATTAAGTATTGTATTATACTTTAATAGGTACTCTAGTATATATATATACAGTATATTGTACGTGTTTATATGCGTTGAGCTTTACTGGTTGCACAAGCCTACTTATAAAACCTCTATTTTAACCAATTTGTTGGTTTCCAATCCATCATATGAGTGAAGTAGGATTGAAACAACTAATCGATTAATCGGCAACTAATCGATAATGAGAATAGTTATCAACTATTTTCATTATCAATTAATCGGTTTGTGTACAACGCACACGGTTTACAGTCAGGCTAAACGTTAATAACTTTGGATGCTAATTCTGAGTTGATTGGAGAAGGCATGTCTGCTACTTTACTCTGTATGATTCAGTTCTTGGGTTAGGTCAGATAGAAGCAGTTTTTTTTAGTTAGTTTACAACAGTAGCAGAACTGTAGCAAAGACCCAGGGGTACTGTCACTGGGTGGAGGAGCTGTACCACTGGTGGTTTATTTTTACTTGGGGCTGGAGTCCTGTGCCACCCCCTACCTGCATTTCTCTCTCTGGTCAGGAACTGCCATCTCCCCCTTTGGTTTTGTTCTGTCCCCCCAACCTCCTTCCCACACTAGGGTCCTGCCAACTAATTGATTATGAAATTAATAGTTAGTTGCAGCCCTAGTGTGAAGTGTAGATAAATACTCGTACAATGACAAAAAATATACATATGTTTTGCAATTATAAGTATATGAGGGAGAGATAAGAACTCCTTTTCTTCTTCCAGCTATGTATTGTTGGGAAAAGGCAACTGGCCTGTATGGCATACATTCCGTTTATTCAAGACAAGCACATAGTACAAGAAGATGAGATTCTCACATTTTCATTCCCTGTGGGACCTTACATGATTATGACAAAGTAAGTATTGTTTTATTCTGTTGATACTGATAGTTTTCCATGCTATGAATTGTACAAAGGATGCCCGGAGCTTGAAACAATAAAAACATACCTTTTTATGCACTGGACAGAGTTTTGTAACATAACAAATGTGTAAAGTTTAAATCACACACAAGCAGGTAACATATGGTTACTTTTCTCCACCAACTGTTGTGCTATTTTTGGGAGTAATTAAACAGGTATTTATGCACAGATTGTTTTGATTTTATGTGTTGTGTTTCCCTAGTTATCTCAATGGAAACTGCTTATGGGCCTCTGCTTAAAGGGACATGCATGCTTTGCTAGTGTGCTTTTAAAAATGTGCAATGCCTTTTGAATGAGTCAGTAGTGTCAACTGGCAGGCATAAAAATCATGTAAATATGATATTTTTTATTATTTACCTGCTTTTATTTTTTGCCTTTTTCCACACCCACCTCAGGAGGCGCATTGAGCTAACCAATCAGTGTGTATACCTAGGTATAGATAAAAAACGCACTGAGCATGTGCGTCTGAGTTGCTCTACCTCCCTCTTGCACTGTGAGCTGAGGGGAGGGCGGGGCTGAACTTTCACCCCCAGCTACTGCAGAGGCAGGGAAGAAAATAAATCAATACACACAGGGAGAAAAAGAGACAGCAGAGAGAGGGACAGCAAAGAAAAGCACAGAGACACAGCAAAGAAAAGGTAAAGAGAGGAAGACAGCAAGATAAAGCAGAGAATGTGCAATTGAAGGTGCAGTAAGAGAGTGTACACACAAGAGACAGACAAAACAAAAAAGAATGAGTGATCTGTGAGGGCGTTTGAGTAAGACAGTGAGTATGTAAACCATGAAGAGTGCAAGTGAGCGAATGAGTGAGACTGGGAGTGACTGAGTCAGCGGGTGAGTGTGTGAGCGATTCAGCAGGGTGAGTGTGTTTTGCTTTCACAGTTGCAGAGTTGCTAGTATTCAGTTTCCCCAGTCTGAGGTCCTGAGCGTGCACAGGGTTTCACGTGCACAGCTTGTGCTTGTGCATGTGAAGGTGGAGTAGTGAGTGGGGAAGAGGTAGGGATTATTCAGGAAGTGGGAGCTGAAAAAACACCCTTAGCTGAGGAGCGTGGCCAGAGAAGATGAAATGACAGAGTTTAAAGGAGGAAATAAACATTTTTAATTTTTTTTTAAAACTTATTGATTTATTCTAATTTGTCTATAGGTATAGAAAAATGTTTAAATGTCAATTTTTTTTTCTCATGTCATGTACCGGCTGGGTGGAGTAGAGGTAACATTACTGCTCTGTGTGGAGAGAGCCTGTGGAGTCATGGGTTCGATCCCGACGAGCACCTCTCCAGTAAGTGTCTTTGTGCAGGACACCTAATGGTACATAATCGCCACCCAGGACATACTTGAAAACTGAAATCTCAATGTATCCTTCCTGGTAAAATCCTTTCTAAATAAAAAATATCCCTTTAACCACTTCACTGCTAAGAACGCGCTCAGCGTGTCCAGCCAAGCGGAGACTTGGCTGCCATGGACGTGCTGAGCGCGTCCTATCATTGCAGCGGCGATTGGCCGATCGCTGTGGCATCTCAGTGCGTGCTGACATCTTGGATGAATGAATAGTGTCATCGCACTATTCCAGGCACCCCCTGCCAGAGCCTGAAGGGGAGGGAGAGGTCCTTAGGACCCCTCTCCCTTCCCATCGGTAAAGGGCACGGAAAAAGGCAGGCAATGCTTGGAAGGGTGGCTTCCTTTAACCCCATAGGGGCTGGATCCAAAAGGCGTCGTATCGCGGTCCTCTCATGGAGGTGGTCAGGCATCATCGCGCAGGGACGTGATGACGTCAGTTCGGGAGTTAACCCCTAGCTGCCGCCTTTGATGGAGATAGGGGGTTCAATGACCCCTGTATCTCCCTATCCGTGGCAGCTAGTGGTTAATGTTTGGTATCATTTGAAAAGCCAGAGCATGACCTTTCCAAAGATATCAAATATGACCATGTTCTATGTAAAGCAAAAAAAGATAAACATAAATCAAAAAAATATTTAAAAAAAAAATGTTTTTTTTTGTTTTATCAATGCAGCATTATTCACATTTAAATGATAATGTGAACAATGATGCTGCACTAACCATTTCTTTTGGGGGGGGGGGTTACCTAAAACCACATAATTTCTAAGTAAAATAAAAAGTAATGGATTCCCAGTTCAAATTTTTTGAGCAAGCCTACCCCATAGAATATATTACTGCAAACACTCGGATGATAAAATGTAATAAAAATCACTTTACACACTAGATTGAAAATTCTAAATTTATTGCATTTTTTGTTAAAATATTCAGGCAAGGCATGACGTATGCATATAATAATGATATATTATGCCTGGGTTGTATAATAAAATGTGACTTCAAATCGCGTTTAAACTAGGGGTCGACCGATTATCGGTACCACCGATATTTGGGGCCGATATTCCGCATTTTTCACGTTATCGGTATCGGGCCATTTCATTGCCGATATTCCGATAACGCAGAGAAGCTGAGATCCCTCTGAGCATGCGTCAGATCCCGGGCCCGGCACTGATTCAGCGACTCTGGCCGGCAGTGATGAGGTCACTCCGAGGTCTCCCCCTCCCATCTGCTTGTCACAGTAAGAAGCGGAGGGGGAGGAAGCTCATTCAATTAAAAAAGTTGTGTGTTTGTTTTTTTACGAGCGTCCGTTGGTTGTGCTCCTCCCCTGATCTCTCCCTGTCTGCTCTTCCTTAGTGCTGTACAGCCAGTCTGTAAAACTCCCCTTCAGAGTTCAGACTGGCTGCAATAAATCCTCCAAATCTCTACTGTCCGGACCCCCCCCCCCGATTAAATAAATAAATAGATTAGCAGCCTTTATGTGCCTGCACACAGCAATGTAAAGCTCCATGCATTTGGCACTGCAGGTTTCTGTGTAATACCAAAAAAAGAGAAAATAAAGTTAGAGACTGTGAAAGAAATGGGGTGGTTGCAATTTCTTAATCCATCACACTTTTATCAAACACTTTATTTTCCTCGGTTATGTTTACAATTTATACACTCGTTAACTACCTAGCGTGTCACCCTTCTACTCTTAGGCTAGGGTCAGACGAGCGCATTTGTACTGTGCGTCAGTGTGTTACGAACGCACGTTGTGACGGAAGACACAGTAGTGGCACATGGTCAGTTTTCGGGAGTGCTGTTATTTTTGACGGATGTAGATGGGAAATAAAAAACCATTTTGTCCGTCAAAAATGCTGGACGTATAAATGCAGTCCGTCTGACCACGTTCCATCACTCACACACAAAGCTATGCAGACGTTGCGCACTCCACGTGTCCGTTCTAGCGGTTTAACGTTCTTGCTTACTTGCGTACGATTGCTACATACGTTGTGCGGACGCACTTCGTGTGTGGGGCGTCATTGGTCATGATTCTATGCTACCACAGATGTACTAATGTGCGGCTACACGGACGTGATTACTGCACTCGTCTGACCCCAGCCTTAGATTGTAAGCTCTCGTGCAGGGTCCTCTCCTACTGTTTTGTAGTTGTAATGTGTATGTATATTTGTTATTCTGTGTCTCCCTTTTGTACAGCGCTATGGAACTTGTTGGCTGTATGCTTGTAACCATATAGAAATTGTGAAAAAAATTTCCCCCTCCAAAAATTTAAATGTACAGAATATCGGCACCTGATATCAGTTATGGGCCTGAAAGGCTGCCGATAATCGGTATCGGTGCCTAAAAAGTGATATCGGTCTATCCCTAGTTTAAACATGATAAGCGAAACCGGTAAAAAATTAGCTCAGCACACAGCGGTGAAATGGCTCAGCAGCGAAAGGGTTAAGAACCTGCGCGACAGCTTGTGCATTTTGTACTCATTTGCACATTAGAGCTTCAATGTAGTCTGTATGCAGGAAGATGTACATGATTTTTTACAAGCACACCATGCATGTTGTGTTAATCCTCAGATTGTTTCCTTGGGAATCTGGTTTATTGCTATACTGTGATGGTTCTCTAAAAAAATTTCACAAATGTCACACTATTGAAGCAGAATTCTTGCACTGTCTCTGGAAGTGCCAGGGTGTACATCTCCTTTGTTTTTCATCAAAGAATATTTGACATTACATCCTTACTCACTCCATAATGAGTTATTGCGCGTTAGTTTGCTTTACTTTCTTGAAGTTAAAATAACAGGGTTATGCAAAGAGAATCGAAAAGTCACTGCACGTTTGGTGACTTTTCTTCCCCCGCAAACCGGCGCGATCCTAGTTCACCGACCCTGTGGTGTATTCAGCAAGCACCACAGGGCCGCCGTACTGCAGGGAAAACCCTCTGCAAACCCGACGAACACTCACTGCAAAACCTGCTGAACACTCACCGAACACTCACCAATACCCGCAGAAACAGCTGGATTAACCCCGCCGAACACGCCAGAGAATCCTCATTATCCGCCGAACAGCCGCCGGAAAAACCCAACACACAGACGAATGAGGTGGAAAAAAAAACAGTTTGCTTGAAAGTTTGAAATTTTGAAACGCTGTTTTCAAAAAAAGTACTGAACGAAAAGGCCTGGAATTTACATATAAGATCCAATGAATGATAATAAAAAGGGCTGTTACAGTAAAAAGAAAAGACGATAAAAAAAAAAGGGGAAAACATTTGCCAAAAAAATCCCACAAAATGCTTAACAGATCCTAAAATATCTATAAGGCTAGGGTCAGACTGAGGCAGTGCGAACGCGCGTGCAGCCGCACTTAATCACGGCCGCACTAGCAGCAGATGCCGGGCAATGACGGCCAATATACGAAGTACGGTCGCACAAAAGTCCAGCTGCGCAACCCAAGTGGAAAATGAACGCATTTTTTCGAGAACGTGAAACCGCAGGTACTGACGTACAGAGTGCGCTGCGTCCGCTAGCGGCGTGTGTGTGTGATTTGGAGACGTCAGACGCTGCTAATGTCCGGCCAACATAACGTCCAGATGCACAAAGTGTTTTATTGATGATCCGTACAAAATCACGGACGAAAATGCGCATAGTATGACCTCTATCACGTATTCTGTGAAAAAATGCGTCCATTCGTTCGAACGCACTTTTTCACAGACAACATAAAAATGCGTTCGTCTGACCCTAGCCTAAATAAAGAGAATTTTTACTGCAGAATAAAATGATAAACGGTTTATTAGATATTGGATTAAAACTGGAATATTTTTAACATTGAAGCCTATGGAATTCTCCTGAATAATAATGCCGAATGAAACCACCGAATGGCACTGCGGGGAAGCGCCTCTCTGCGGTATAATTAATGCAGCATATGAATCCACACACTGCTGGGAAGCGCCTCTCTGCGCGGTATAATTAATGCAGCATATGAATCCACACACTGCGGGGATGCGCCTCTCTGCAGTATAATTAATGCAGCATATGAATCCGCACACTGCTTGGAAGCGCCTCTCTGCAGTATAATTAATGTAGCATATGAATCCACACACTGCTGGGAAGCGCCTCTCTGCGCGGTATAATTAATGCAGCATATGAATCCACACACTGCGGGGAAGCGCCTCTCTGCAGTATAATTAATGCAGCATATGAATCCGCACACTGCTTGGAAGCGCCTCTCTGCAGTATAATTAATGTAGCATATGAATCCACACACTGCTGGGCAGCGCCTCTCTGCAGTATAATTAATGCAGCATATGAATCCGCACACTGCTGGGAAGCGCCTCTCTGCGCGGTATAATTAATGCAGCATATGAATCCACACACTGCGGGGAAGCGCCTCTCTGCAGTATAATTAATGCAGCATATGAATCCGCACACTGCTGGGAAGCGCCTCTCTGCGCGGTATAATTAATGCAGCATATGAATCCGCACACTGCTGGGAAGCGCCTCTCTGCGCGGTATAATTAATGCAGCATATGAATCCACACACTGCGGGGAAGCGCCTCTCTGCGCGGTATAATTAATGCAGCATATGAATCCACACACTGCTGGGAAGCGCCTCTCTGCGCGGTATAATTAATGCAGCATTTGAATCCACACACTGCTGGAAGCGCCTCTCTGCGCGGTATAATTAATGCAGCATTTGAATCCACACACTGCGGGGAAGCGCCTCTCTGCAGTATAATTAATGCAGCATATGAATCCACACACTGCTGGGAAGCGCCTCTCTGCAGTATAATTAATGCAGCATATGAATCCACACACTGCTGGGAAGCGCCTCTCTGCGCGGTATAATTAATGCAGCATATGTATCCGCACACTGCTGGGAAGCGCCTCTCTGCGCGGTATAATTAATGCAGCATATGAATCCGCACACTGCTGGGAAGCGCCTCTCTGCGGTATAATTAATGCAACATATGAATCCACACACTGCGGGGAAGCGCCTCTGCAGTATAATTAATGCAGCATATGAATCCGCACACTGCTGGGAAGCGCCTCTCTGCGCGGTATATTTAATGCAGCATATGAATCCACACACTGCGGGGAAGCGCCTCTCTGCAGTATAATTAATGCAGCATATGAATACACACACTGCGGGGCAGCGCCTCTCTGCAGTATTATTAATGCAGCATATGAATCCGCACACTGCGAGGAAGCGCCTCTCTGCGCGGTATTATTAATGCAGCATATGAATCCGCACACTGCTGGGAAGCGCCTCTCTGCGCGGTATTATTAATGCAGCATATGAATCCACACACTGCTGGGAAGCGCCTCTGCGCGGTATAATTAATGCAGCATATGAATCCGCACACTGCTGGGAAGCGCCTCTCTGCGCGGTATTATTAATGCAGCATATGAATCCACACACTGCGGGGAAGCGCCTCTCTGCGCGGTATAATTAATGCAGCATATGAATACGCACACTGCTTGGGAACTTCCGAGCAGTGTGTGGATTCATATGCTGCATTAATTATAACTCATAAAAAACAAAAAACAAACTGATCCGAAAAATGAATCGATCCGAATCACTGAATCGATCGTCAGAGAGGGGCTGCCCGTCAGTGTGAGGATGCATATGCTGCATTGAAACCTATGGGTTAAAAAGCCTTGTTTCTTTAAAACAAGTTAGGAAATCTAAAATTTCACCCAAAAAATGGCTAAAAAAATAAATAAGTAAAGAAACTTTAATTTTTTTGTTAGTAATCTACTTCCCACTCTTAAATAAGCAATAAAAAACTAAATAACTCATAAAAAACAAAAAACTAACTGATCCGAATCACCGATCCAAATCGCGCCAACATAGTTCAACTTTTTACATTTCCTGCATATACATTATAGGTGGTATAGTTTCGTGCTTACACATCCAGCTGTACAAAATACATAGCTGTATGTCCCTATATTGGCGCTCTGATTTTTGTTTATTTATTTAATCTACGATACATGACATTTTCAGTGCTCACAAAAAGTGTGCAAAACCTTTCAAACAAGCTGCTATGAGTATTAAAATATAACCTTTAAATTGATCAACAATATTAAAACCCCTTGCTTTATATCTAGTGCATCGAGGCATAGATTCCACAAGACCTCTGCAAGTTATTGTCCATGGATTGGAATCGTTGTTCCAGCACATCCTGCAGATGCTCATCTGGATTGAATTCTGGGGGATTTGCAGGCCAAGCAATCTTGAAATCTTTGTCATGTTCCTCAAACCATTTTTGAACAATTTTTATTCTGCTGAAAGAGGCCACTGCCATCAGGGAACATCACAGCCATGTAGGGGTGTATGTGGTCTGCAATTTAGTACAATGTGTAGCGGATGCTATATGTAGCTTCTTAATACTACAGGCTAATAGGAATGAGGTGCGATATGGAATGTTCATTCTCCCCAAGGAGAGCATTAATCTTGTATTTAAAAGATAAGGAAGTGGGGGTTTAAATGCTAGTTTCAATTTTTTTCATTGTATTTCAAATCAATGCAAATTTGTGTGTAGCGGTTTTTGTAGCGAAAGGAATTACTATGGTTTAATGTTTGGAAATGCCAGCTGTTTCTGTATAGTAAATACACTGCTTGCTTTTATTGTGTACTTTCTTGTGGAAAAATATAGATACGGTTATTGACATCCTGCCTGAGAAATACAAACGATACATTGTGAAATTGATGGTCTTATTAAAATGTAAAGAGCGTTGGTCTACTCCTCTTTCATCTGCCTTTTTGCTGTTTGTATGTTGTGCTGTGCTTACACTTTGTAATAAACCTGAACCAGAAATACATATTTTATCTTTCGCTGTTATATTAAAGGAACACTCTATACATCCCGACCACTTTATAGCTTTCAAATGGACAGGATGTGTGGAGTGCCCCCTCCATTTTTGCTAAAATGCTGTGTGAAGTGGAAGAGTTTCCTCCACCACACCCAGCAGCTAGGGGATTTGAATTTCCCAACTGTCAGTTACTACTTAGTTACTAATGACCACAATAGTGAGATAGTGTCTAGATCCCTGCTCATCAACTTCACTATCTCAGAGACCGTTCACATTAGCAGCTCCGATCCATCATTCTACACAGGCGCTATGGGACTCGTGTATGTAACGTTTGCTAGTTCCATTGCGGTGTGCAAGTTGCATTACACGGGAAGCGCAAATTCCACAGAAAAGCCTCGGGCTTCTGGGTTCGGGAGTCCCTGAGCCAGAATGGTTGAGCAGCACCTGGATAGGGACAAAAAGTGAATAAAATGGGGAAAAAGAAAAAATAATTGGCCAGAGGTTCTCAGCAGACTCTGCCCAATAGGGCAAGAAAAGGGACACTTTACTTTTCAGTGGAGTGTTCCTTTAAACATTTTCATTTTGAATGTTCAGTCCATGTTTTCAATGAGCTGGCGGCAGTTGTCACATTTGACATAGGGTTGTAACATTAAACAGTGCATATTCAAGCAGTGCGACCAATTTATGGATTTCATTTATAGCACTATAGAAGACTGAAGCTGTTTTTATAAGCCTCTATCCATTGGACTGAAAATCTGACTTGATTCCTCTCTCGTAGTTTATTGTGGGATTTTACCAAAGTCACTGTGAAGGAGCTGAGTAAGATACACACAGAGTGCAGCAAGTCCCGTTTTTCAGATCTTCTCATTGCTGAGCAGGAGAACATGAGGTAAGATCCGGGTTACCTGGTAAATTGATAATGTTTTGGAGACAGATCTAATATTATTAATATTATAGGTAAAGAGATTGCTGTAATTAATAGAAATCCTGGTGTCATTTGTTTCTGATAAACATTTTATAAATATCTATCAATCAGAAACAAATGACACCAGGATTTCTATTAATTACAAGTATCCCAGGGCAGGGCAGCAAAATGACATATTGTAATATTAAATATTCCTATAAATCACGAGTCTGCAACACTGGCCCTCCTATGTTATGGAACTATATTTCCCTTGAGGCTCTGCAAACCTGATGAGCAGCTGAGCATCACGGGAAATGTAGTCTCAAAACATCTGCAGGACCGTAGTTGCCCACACCCGGGCTACGCAAAAGACATGCAGGGTTATTCAAAGAGTGGTGAAAAGCAGGAGAATGACTGGAGAATGGAAAATTCTAGGTCAAAATAGCCGATTTGGAAAGTGAGATGAATGCGAGAATTTTTCTGGTTTGGATATTTTGACCTAGAATTTTCCATTCTCCAGTCATTCTCCTGCTTTTCACCTCTCTCTGAATAACCCTGATTGTAAATAGAAAAGAAAAGAGTTTTATTATGGACCCCTGATGATCCCCATTGGTTATCCCCTCCGTTGTTTTCCCCAAAGAGTGTATAACGCAGGTTTTCTGCTGAGTTGCAATCTCCCCTCTACAATTTCCAGCAGCCAGAAATGGAGTGAGGAGAAGCAGTTTGGAGGCCAGCTCCATGATGATTGGCATAAGTAGGACTAACAAACCCACAGTCAGAGGTTTGGAGTCGGTTAGTACAACAAGCCAACTCCTCCTTAAATGATGTCAGCAAGTGACAGCATACTAACGTAGTTTTTTGTTTTTTCGACCCAGGCACCTGACACCTGTCATACAGTTGCTGATTGATAGCCTTCATATTAGAGGGGAGACCTCTGCTTTGAAAGTCTGTCATTGGGGCCAGGGACAGAAGGGATTAATAAATTAACTTACACTGGTTATGTTGTGTCTGGTGTCCCTTTAATGCAAATGTCAGCAATATTAGCCCTCCAGTTGTTTTGGAACTCAATTTCCCATGAGGCTCGGCCAACTAATGAGGGGCTTAGCATCATGGGAGATATAGTTCCAAAACATCTCGAGCCCTAAGTTTGGTGAGCCCTGCATTAATGTAATGCAGATATTCTGCCTTATGGAAATACATTGTATTTCGATACTTTGTTATGCTTTGGTTGCTTTGTTTTAATATATTGTTTGTAATTCATAGTTATTTACTACCTTGTGTGCTTTATATTATTTTTGTTTTTTAACAGTCGGCTGCATCACCCCTCTTTGCTTCAGCTGATAGGTGTTTGTGTTTCCCCTGATCTGGGAAGAACACGTATAATATTTGAGAGGATCACTTTTGGAACTTTATACAGCATCCTTCATGAAAGAGTAAGGTTTTTCTCCTCTACGTTATGTCCAGAATATGTTTATCAAATCTAGAACGGTTATAAATTTAGAGGCTCCCCAAGCTTTAAAACATGAACAGGGTTAATCAGAGAAAGGTGAAACTCTGGAGAAGTGAAAATTCTAGGTCAAAATAGCAGATTTGGAAAGTCAGATAAATGAGAGAATTTTTCTGGTTTGGCTATTTTGACCTAGAATTTTCACTTCTCCAAAAGATCTCCAGAGTATCACCTTTCTCTGAATAACCCTGGTAGTTTTGAAACTTCTAGGACTCTAATCCAAGTAGAGTTGACAGATTGGCCATGTTTTCCTGTACACATGTTACTATTTCACTCAGAGGGGGAGCGCTGCCCTGTAACATGTATAATTCACATGTTGCAGGAAGGGAAATCAAGGCAGGTCACCTGGGATTCCTTACCTGTAGTGTATGGATTCTACATGCTGCGGGGCAGCATTTTTCATACACTGCCCATCAGCATGAATTAATTATATGTGTCCAGGAAAACATGGCTGACCTTGCAACACTAATTCCAACCCTGGCGTAAACTTACCCAGAACTGTTGTAAACTTGCTAGAGCCATTATAGTTTATAGAGTTGCAACAAATCTGGTTAGGTTTACATTAGGGTTGGACTAGACATCCATTGATAGCCATGGTCGATGTGCTGCAGTACTTACTAAAAGAGGTATGCCGCAGAGAATGTAAATATCTAGATCCTAGCACATTTGTGAGCAGATACTTTCTTCCTATATATTTCCACAGGTGCCCACATGCCTTTGCACATACTACATATGCTATAATGTGCCTTCAACAATTCTTGCCAGCTCAGATAATGAACAATGTCAAAACTAATTAATAACTAAAGAGACCAGAGAATCCTTACTGTGTTTTTGAATTTGTCTTGGCACTGCTCATTATTTGAGTTTGTGTAAATTTTCAATACACTGAATCATAACTGTAAGCATGTTGGCGATTTTTGCTGCACGCTGTGATCGTATGTCAAGGAGGAGTGCAGTATAAGCACACACTGAAAGCTGCGCTCTGGTTGGCTGTTGGGTGTGTCCTATGTAAATTGCCTCCTTGCTACTATTGCACCTACTGTTTTATGTTTTCACAGGATGTTTTCTAATTGAGTCTGAGATTTCACAGATGTGTGCCGAGTATATAGTGATACTGAGTGCAGAGTCTTTGGTTTGTGTGATCAGGGAAAGAGAAGTCACCACATGTCTCATAGTTATCTCAGACAGGCCCTGCTGTCCCTGCATAACATGTTCATTAAGACTATACTTTCAGGGATCATTTCTATAGTTTGTTACTGGTGAAATGTGCTCGATAGTGTCTGAACTCCGTATCCACGAGGATGTGTTGTGCTGTTCTTTCCTGAGCGTGAAGTGAGTTCTCAGCGCTGCTTTGTTGTGGCTGTTGATGATCGTTCTTCACTCTTTTGTGGGAGTGGAGGGAAAGAACACAAGCTGAGTGGTTACTCTTACTAGGTGAAAATTTAAAATTATTCTGTTTGAGTGCAGGGAGCTCCTCAATGTTTTCTTAAAACTGGACTTTTCAGTGGGTGCCTCTGGTCTGCCTAGCCACTGACCTGTGGCATGCAGTATTGTCTGTAGGAAGACGGTCTGCGTTCAGGCAGTTCTGCAGTTATGGGGTTATCTTTTTCACCCCATAAGAGTAACCACTCAGCTTGTGTTCTTTCCCTCCACTCCTAGAAAAGAGTGAAGAACGGTCATCAACAGCCACAGCAGCTACAACAAGGCAGCGCTGAGAACTCACTTCATTATATATATTTAATTAAAACGGGAATATTTTTAACATTGAAGCCTATGGGATTCGCCTGAATAAATCTGCTGCATGAAACCACCCAACAGCAGGGCAATTCGGCAACTTTTCACTGCTGGTTTTTGTTCCCTGAATAGACGAAGCATTGCTTCTCTATGGGGAATTCACTGCCCTCGAACAGGCACCGTATGTGCAGGCAATTCGCCAACATTTGGCGAACTGCCTGCTCTCTGAATAGCCGAATGGCCAGAAAAGTTAATCATACCCTGAATTTCACTGTTCGGTTACCTTTCGGCCACAATTCGGATCTCTATGAATAACCCTGATAGTTATATCTTAGTGTAAGGGCTCGTGCAAAGCAGTCTCCATCATCATTCACTGCGGATATTTGCACAGGCCCCACACATGCGTAACTGTCCCAAACGGGGAGGCCTCCCTGAATGGCTATCCAAGCCAAGTACTAATATGCCCTGTTGACTTCTATGGGCAGCCTAGGCTCCACCCAGCAGTCAAAGCACACCACACACTCTTGGCTGCTGCAGAACTGCCTGAACGCAGACCGTCTTCCTACAGACAATACTGCATGCCACAGGTCAGTGGCTAGGCAGACCAGAGGCACCCACTGAAAAGTCCAGTTTTAAGAAAACATTGAGGAGCTCCCTGCACTCAAACAGAATAATTTAAAATTTTCACCTAGTAAGAGTAACCACTCAGCTTGTGTTCTTTCCCTCCATTCCTAGAAAAGAGTGAAGAATGATCATCAACAGCCACAACAAAGCAGCGCTGAGAACTCACTTCACGCTCAGGAAAGAACAGCACAACACATCCTCGTGGATACTGAGTTCAGACACTTTCGAGCACATTTCACCAGTAACAAACTATAGAAATGATCCCTGAAAGTATAGTCTTAATGAACATGTTATGCAGGGACAGCAGGGCCTGTCTGAGATAACTATGAGACATGTGGTGACTTCTCTTTCCATGATCACACAAACCAAAGACTCTGCACTCAGTATCATGCAGGATTATTCTGTCCCATTACCTTTGGTCCCTTAACAAGTGGGAGGCACATCTGCAAACTGCTGTAAGTCCTACACCGTTCACCTGAGTTGGATGTACATACCCTCAAATTAAAGCTGACAGTCTGCAGTTAAAGCACATTGTGTTTGTTTCATTCCAACTCCATTGTGGTGGTGTATAGAGCCAAAGATGTTAGAATTGGTCGATGTCCCAGTATTTCTGAACCTGACTGTATACATCTCCCATGCAGACCTTAGGTGTAGTATGGTAAGGTATAGTGTATATATATATATATATATATATATATATATATATTATATACCCCCATTTAGACCTCAGACCAGACTCATACAGGAAAAGGAGGTCACAGGCAGCAAGGAGGGGAGGTATGGGGGGCAGCCTGCCGCGCACAGCCAAGAACTTTGTTCAGAGTCCTCGGGTGATGAACAAGAAAGTGCACTGCGGACTCAGAGCAGCTCTAGGTGGGAGGGATTTACAGGACACGGCGCATGTGCCGTGTGCTGCAAATCCTGCCCCTCATCACACCGCTCCGCCGTGGGAAAAGCTGGATTTTTCCAACTCACTTCGCTCAGCACCGCATTGTGACACGGCCTGAGCGAGGGAGGTGGAAAAACCTGGACACACTAAGCGCGTCTCTATGCCCGGCGCAGCTTACAGGCACTGCGTATCGCATCGCGCTCAGTGTATCTCCGGCTTAACTCTTATGGGGTGAAAAAGATAAAACGTAATCTAATTCTGGCTGAGTGCAGGGAGCTCCTCAGTGTATGCTTTGATGGGGGAAGTTTAATGTTGGCCTCTTCAGCGGGTGTCTCTATTAGTCTTCCTAGCCACTGACCCACAAGATGCATCATGGTCTGCAGGAAGACGGTGTGAGTTCAGGCAGTCCTGCAGCAGCCAACATTGTGTGGTGTGCTGGGCAGGGCGTAATAGTATGCCACATGTCTTAAAAGCCTACCCATTGCAGGGACAGCATGGTACACCCTGCGGCAGAAAAGGGTTAATAGCAAGTGTATCTCTAAGCTACAAAAGAGCTGGGTTGTTTGATTTCTTAGGGGTGCATTTTGTTGATGTCCAATAGCTTCGGCGACTGAATTTTTTGGCAAAATATGGAAAACATTTGTTAAATATTAAATTCACTGAATTTTAAACAAAATGGAATTGCCGAAATGGGTTTAATTTCAGTGCTTTGTGAATTCAGGGAGGCCACCCACTCAGGTCTCCCTTATGCATGCCAGTGGGTTGTGCAAATACAGGCATTGCCCTCAGTGCATGGTGTAGAAGGAGACCACTCTGCACCTCTCTTGGCAGTGCCTCTTGGCGTAGGCCCTTTTGGTGG
Organism: Leptobrachium leishanense; assembly: GCA_009667805.1. Classification (NCBI taxonomy): domain Eukaryota; kingdom Metazoa; phylum Chordata; class Amphibia; order Anura; family Megophryidae; genus Leptobrachium; species Leptobrachium leishanense. Next base: position 262,831,324 of record CM019064.1, read on the forward strand.
CCCTCGAAGGGGATCTCAGAGACTCTGTTCCACTGCATAACCTATCGTACCACTCAACGCTCTACAGACTCTTTCCTAGAACTCCAAGGACGCTATAGCGCAGGCTTGGCGCCTGATGTTTTGTGTCAAGGACGCCCTGTGGTTCACCCGGAACCACGTGGTGTTGTGCTGTGAGAACGTTAACAGTTGGGATTGCCGCAGACTGATCCAAAGCGTGCTGGGCAAGTATGCTGTCTCCGGCAGTCTCTGCAAAACACAAGAAGAGAAGGAGGACACCTGATTTCCAACTGTACTTTTTACTGTGTTCCCCCCCCCCTCGACCCCTTACTTCCACTCTTCTCTCACCCTCCCCTCTTAGGCTGGGGTCAGACCAGCGCACTTTTAACGTGCGTTCTGGCGCACATAATTACGGCCGCACTAGCAGCAGATGACGGGCAATGACGGCCAATATACGATGTACGGCCGCACAAAAGTCCGGCCGTGCATCGCAAGTGGAATTTGAACGCATTTTTTTGAGAACGCTGAACCGCTAGTACTGACGTACTGAGTGTGCAGCTGCGGCATAGCGGCGTGTTTGCGTGATTAGGAGATGTCAGACGCTGCTAATATCCAGCCTACATAACGTCCAGACGCAAAAAGAGTTTTATTGACGATCCGTACAAAATCATGCCGGAAAATGCGCGTCGTCTGACTGTTTTTGCGCATTCCGTGAAAAAATACGTCAATGCGTTCGGACGCACTTTTTTTCACGTTCGCGGGGAAAAATGCTTTCGTCTGACCCTAGCCTAAAACTCATCACCTTTTCACCCTGATTGTTACCCAGACCCTAGAGTGCTAGAGTAGTTAAGTATGCTTTTGGTTTTGACGTCTGTTGTGGAAACACATGTTGTAGTCTGTTATTTTTTCGTTCTGTTGTATTGTCTTGTCATTGTGTTTCGTTGCGGGTCTTGACTGATGCATCACAGGTTTTTCTTGCTTGTGCTATATCACAGAATTCTTGTGTGTTTTGACTTAAGTCTGTATGGATTGAATAAACGTTAGCATTTTCAATCAAAATTGTGCTCGAACGTGTCAAACTCAGTATCCTGAGCGTGAAGTGAGTTCTCAGTGCTGCGTTATTGGAGCTGCTGTGACTGTTGATGATCGTTCTTCATTTGTTTAAAGAAGTGGAGGGAAAGAACACAAGCTGAGTGGTTACTCATCATACTGTGTAAGATAGACAATAATACATTTTTCTTTAGACAATAATACGTTTGTTTTACAGCGATCAGAGTTTCCGATACTTCACATGGAAACTATACTTCACTTTCTGCTGCAAGTAATAGATGGTTTGATGTATCTCCACCAACATGGTTTTATCCATCGCTCCTTGTCTTCGTATGCTGTTGTGATTGTAGCAGCTGGCCTAGCAAAGATTTGTAACTTCGAATACATGATAGAAAGGTGAGTACAATAACTCCATTCTCTAACAGACTGATTTGTATGTGGCAGTACTTTTTAAACCTTGACATTATTAAAGATATTTTTTATTGCAATGGATTGGGATGATGGGCATTACAGTCAACAGTGCCTGGAAGTAAGGATCTCATGAAGATCCAGTAACCATAGCTAGAATTTGTTTTAATCACATATTTTGACATCTCCTGAATTATTTTTTCTCTCAATTGAATGAGTTGTATTACACATCTAAACAGTCCCCTTCGTTATACTGTGCACGTCTTATTGTATAGTAACACAGTCACTTCTGTCGGCAGTGCAATGCATCCATATCTCACATGCAAATACCACATACGTTACTTCATGTCCCTTCAATGGCATTGTACTAGACATAAAATCCTTTTAGTGAATACAGGTAAGCAGCAATACAAGAAAAGATCGGTTCACTCTCTCTTTATTATTATAGAGGCAGGTGAAAAAACTTTGGTGCTGACTGGTAGGAACAGATAACAATATCTATGGGAGGACTATCAGGGTTATTCAAAGAGAATCGAAAAGCCACCGCACGTGGCTTACCCAGCGGTGGATCCGGTCACAGGGCTGTGACGCGTTCACGCAGTGGAGGCTGTGATGCTGCCTCCAGCTGAGATCTCGCGGGAGCCTTCAAGGCCTCCACAGCCCGGCAGCCACGTGAACGCGTCACAGTCCGGTAAGTAATGCGGCCCGCCGGTGGGAAACGCAGGCCAAATGCTTTTCATGCATCTGGCCAGCTTCCCCAGCGTTTGGTCTGAGGTCTGGTATGTCAGATATATAATCTCTGGTCTGAGGTCCATATGTCTGGTCTGAGGTCTGTGTAATATATATTTGTGTATATACATACACACATATATATAATATGGGTATGTCTGGTCTAAGGTCTGTGTAATATATATATATATATATATATATATATAATGTGTATGTATATAGATATATATATATGTATGTCTGGTCCGAGGTCTATATTTATGTCTGGTCTGAGGTCTGTGTAATATGTGTATATATATATATATATATGTGCATGTGTATATATACACACATGATGTATATGTATGTAGGCAAGTCTGGTCTGAGGTCTGTGTATATATATGTACCTGAGTGGGTATACATGTATCTGAGATGAGGTGTGTGCAGGGGGTAAATGGGGTCTCTGGCCATACATTTCAATATAAACATAAACTGGACAGCCTTTAGGCAAAATCCTAAATTATTTATTGGAAAGCGTCACATGACCTTAAATAAAAGTATCGGTACTCGGTATCGGTGAGTACTTTAAAAAAAGTATCTGTGCTTGTACTCGGTCCTAAATATGTGGTATCGTGCTTCCCTACTCTTAAGATTTATTTGAATCTGCAACACTCTGTGTATTTATTTTATTTGAGGGATATTGGTGAGAGGCTACCAGAAGGTGACTACCACTTAGGCCAAGGAGACGAACAAATACAGAGGGTCCTCCCCAACCTTTATGTGAAAGAAGTGCTGAATCCGCCTGATTTTCATGGATTATTCATTTATTTATGGTGGCATGGGATATACCACCGAGTGGAAGTGATCGGCGGCTGGGTTCATTTGAATTGTGAATACCAGGGAATTTTACAAATTTTATCCACATTTACACAGTTTTATCCATTCGTTATATATTTATTTTTTACATCTGCACATAAGATTGCGATATTCTGAACTACCACTAGGTGGCGCCAGTAATACAGATCATTTTACTATTTCATATAACTATAATGTTACATATATCTACAATATAGGGCTGTGCAATTAATTGCAATCGCAATCGAATCGCGATTTACAGCCCTGCGATTTCTAAATCGCATAAGGCTGTGATTTTCGGCTCCCTGTAAACTTCCGGCGGCTTGGAGCTTTGGGCGCTCACAGGGGGAACCACGTGTAAAGCCGCGTTCTCGCAGCTCGTCACGTGGTTCCCCCAGGCGAGCGCCCAAGCTCCAAGCCACCGGAAGCTCACAGCGAGCTGAACACGCGGCGCAACACGCGGCGCAAAGAGGTGAGCTGGGGCATATCCATATGCTGGCCGCTGGGGCAGTATATCCATGAGCTGGGGCATAGCCATGTGCTGGCCGCTGGGGTAGTATATCCATGAGCTGGGGCAGTATCCATGAGCTGGCCGCTGGGGCAGTATATCCATGTGCTGGGGCAGTATATCCATGTGCTGGGGCAATATCCATGTTCTGAATACTGAATACATTTAGAATGTATGTAGCATGTTTGAAAAAGCAAAAACAATTGGCTAAATCGCAATATTCATTCAAGAAATCGCAATATGATTATTTTGTCGATATTGCACAGCCCTACTACAATATATAACATAAACTTACAAACAAATAAGGTTAGCACTAAATGAAATCACTTATTCCGGTCTTGCCCTGATAGGTCTCCTGTATGCAAAGACCTGGATGCAGCAGCTTTCATACTTGCTGAAAGGGTCCAGTATAAGTTGGCAGTGTGCTGGACCAATCACTGCTCTGATACGTGAAACTGAAAACTGTGCTTTCATTGGCTTGTGGGTGTGTCACATGTAAATTGCCGTACAATTTTAGCTAAACTGTTTTTCTTTTCACCGCATATTTTATAAATGAGTTTGAAATCCCAGAGGTGTGTGCCGAGTATATAGTGATACTGAGTGCAGAGTCTTTGGTTTGTGTGATCAGGGAAAGAGAAGTCACCACATGTCTCATAGTTATCTCAGACAGGCCCTGCTGTCCCTGCATAACATGCTCATTAAGACTATACTTTCAGGGATCATTTCTATAGTTTGTAACTGGTGAAATGTGCTCGATAGTGTCTGAACTCAGTATCCATGAGGATGTGTTGTGCTGTTCTTTCCAGAGCGTGAAGTGAGTTCTCAGCGCTGCTTTGTTGTAGCTGCTGTGGCTGTTGATGATCGTTCTTCACTCTTTTCTAGGAGTGGAGGGAAAGAACACAAGAACACAAGCTGAGTGGTTACTTTTTGTAAGGTGAAAGACAGACTATAGCTGGTTCCTGATTGCAGGGAGTTTCTCAACGTTTTATTAATATCAAGTTTACTTCTAATCTCCAAAAGAGCTTTGTTTGGTTTCTTAGATGTGCAGTGCCTCCATTCTCTGTGATTCTGGATGCATCACTGAAGCTGTAAACATTCAATCATGCTGGATATGCTGCAGAGTGTCTGGTCCGAGCTCGATTATGGCATCAATGTTTGCGAGTATCAGGTGGGGCGCACATCGAGTGTGTGTGATACAACCAATGCCACAACTTTATGAGTTAATGCCACTGTAGCCACCAATGTATAAGAATGTTCCAATAAAGTTACGTTCTATATCTGTTGGAAATCAAGGACGTTGTTACTGTCTTCAAACTGTTTACTGTACAGGTCTCCAGATCAGAGCTGATCAAGAGTGGAAAACCTTCAAGGTTCAGGTGCCAGTTGAAGGGTAACTGCTCCTCGGCCTTGCTGGTTGGGTTTACAGATTGGCACTGAGTCCCCGATATGTTGCTCCACAGTTCTTCAATAGAACTGGCCATTCTGCCCCCTGCCTTTTAGCTCCGGCTAACTGCTGCTATTGGGGGGTGTTTTGACTGGTATCTCGTGTATGAGTCTAGGTTGATCAAAGAGTGGACAAGCCCGAGCACTTATCCCCAGGAGAGTATATGAAGGAGGTGAGTGCCTGCAGAAGTCTCTAACTTCCAGGTCAACAGGGGAGTAAGGAACCTTCAGTGGGCTCAGACTTCCACCAGGACTTCTATGGAAAGCGCCTGCGGAGGCCTCTAACATAGACGACAGAACTAGCACATCGCCAATGGTAGCACTATGTGGATTCATACAGGGTTATTCAGAGAGAGGTGAAAAGCAGGAAAATGGCTGGAGAATGGAAAATTCTAGGTCAAAATAGCCGATTTGAAAAGTGATATAAATGGGAGAATTTTTCTGGTTTGGCTATTTTGACCTAGAATTTTCGATTTTCCAGTCATTCTCCTGCTTTTCACCTCTCTCTGAATAACCTTGATAGTTTTTTTGACATCTCTGATAAATCTATTGTATGCAGACTCTGGATGTGTCAGGTTCCCACAGGCCCAGAGAGTCCAGCATGAGCCGCTTGTGTGCACCCTGCACCACTCACAGCTTTGCTGCTGGAAGGTTGGCTGTGATTGGCTGGTGGGTGTGTCACATGCAAATTAATCCCTAGTTATATTGCAGTTAAGCTGCCATTTATTTTTACATCATGTTTTATTGAGTTTGAAATCCCAGAGGTGTGTGCCGAGTATATAGTGATACTGAGTGCAGAGTCTTTGGTTTGTGTGATCAGGGAAAGAGAAGTCACCACATGTCTCATAGTTATCTCAGACAGGCCCTGCTGTCCCTGCATAACATGTTCATTAAGACTATACTTTCAGGGATCATTTCTATAGTTTGTTGCTGGTGAAATGTGCTCGATAGTGTCTGAACTCAGTATCCACGATGATGTGTTGTGCTGTTCTTTCCTGAGTGTGAAGTGAGTTCTCAGCGCTGCTTTGTTGTGGCTGTTGATGATTGTTCTGCACTCTTTTCTAGGAGTGGAGGGAAAGAACACAAGCTGAGTGATCATTCTACTTAATGTAAAAGACAGAATAAAGCATGTTCCTGGTTGTTTGCAGAGAGTTGTTCAGTAGTTAATTAATAACAAGTGTAACTCCTATCTTCAAAAGAACTACCTTGTTCAGTTTCTTGGGAGTGCGTTTCCTCCACTCTCTGTAAACCATTCAGGTGAGTTCCAAAGGATCTTGGCAGCTATGGGGTTAACTGACCCACTGATATTCTCACACATATGGTGGGGATGAACAGGAAGCCTGGCTGACATCCAAGATGTCAGCCACCTCCATGTTTAAATCGGGACTCCACGCCGATTTGTGCCGAGTCACTATCCGGCAGTGAAACTGTTAACTTTATACACTCCTCCCTTTCCAGTGGTGCAAAAAGTAAGTTTCTAGCTGCCATGGTTGGAGAGATAGAGGGCTCCAAGTGAGCCCCCCTCCACTTCCTGGTTTTCAGTGCGGGGGGGCCCTGCTGATAACATCACCACAAAGCGTGGTGACGTCATCAGCAGGCGCCGGGGGCTGCTGATGACATCACCACAAAGCGTGGTGACGTCATCAGCAGGCGCCGGGGGCTGCTGATGACACCACCACGCAGTGTGGTGACGTCATCAGCAGGCGCGGGGGCTGCTGATGACATCACCACGCAGCGTGGTGACGTCATCAGCAGGTGCCGGGGGGCCTGCTGATGACACCACCACGCAGTGAGGTGACGTCATCTGCAGGCGCCGGGGGGCTGCCGATGACATCACCACACTGTGTGGTGACGTCATTGTGCTCGCCAGCCCCTCTAAAGCAGAAAGGCAGGCTTCCTCCCTGCCAGAACTCTGTTGGAGCTAGCGAGGGAGGTAAGTATCGGGCGGGAGGGAGGGAGGTTAGGAGCTGCTGACGTACTATGTACGTCTGCGGGTCTAAGGGAGACCCGTGGGCAGGACGTACATGGTACGTCAGCAGTCATCAAGGGGTTAAAGGGTTAAGAGTTCCCATATTCTACCTCTGCAGTCGGTTATGAATGCCTATGCTAGGCTCATCCACTTCAACTCTCACACCTCGCCCCTTTGTCAATCTCTACACTGGCTCCCTGTTTCCTTTAGAATCCAATTCGATATACTGTTGCTCACGTAGAAAGGTCTCCATAACCGAGCCCCTTCCTACATCTCTTTTATCAGGAGCTATATCCCGCCCCGACCACTGCCCTTTGCCAAAGATCTGATGCTATTAGCTGCACGTACCCGCACCCCCCAACTCCCGCCTTCAGGATTTCTCCCGAGCTGCCCCTTTCTATGGAACTCCCTGCAACATTAGTTTCTCCTTGTTTCTTCTTTCCTTCAAGAAGTCTCTGAAAACACATTTCTTTAGAGAAGCCTATCTGCTCACTCCTTGATTCCCCGACTGTACATTTCTTGTGCCATCTTCCCACCCAGCCCACATGTACCCTGCTTCTCCAGGTTCTCTATTTACCCTCACCTAGTGTGTCACTCCTCTCCTCTTAGATTGTAAGCTCTCAGGTAGGGTCCTCTCTTTTACTGTTCTGTGTGTCTAACTTGTATGTATATTTGTTATTCTGTCTCACCCAATGCACAGCGCTACAGAACTTGTTAGCGCTTTATAAAAACTTTAACTGTACCGGCTGGGTGGAGTAGAGGTAACATCACTGCTCTGCGTGGAGAGAGCCTGTGCAGTCATGGGTTCAATCCCGACGAGCACCTCTCCAGTAAGTGTCCTTGGCAAGACACCTAACCGCACATACTCGCCACCCAGGACATACTTGAAAACAAGAGAAATCTCAATGTATCCTTCCTGGTAAAATCCTTTCTCAAAAACCCCCCAAAAAACCCCTGTAACTTCAATCCATCCATACTGTAAACAAGCAATCATACACTTTGTAACGCAGCAAAGTGCTTAATCAGACATCATGAAACACTGCTTGATTCAATAAGGATACTATTAAGAGTGCCATTTTAAGGACATTTATTCAGTTATGAAGGTTTGGCATATGTATATCTCGTGTGCCAAGCAAGATTTTTTTTTATATTGCATAGTGAGAACATACAGTAAGTCCTGCGGCTGCAATGAATTGCTGAGGTACTGACTGTTTTGGTTTTTGTGGGTGAGAAATTCCTACGTTACTTATATAGCACAGATTCCACAGCGCTTTGCAATGTGGAAGCACAAACGTGAGGCATAATAAATAATGATACATTAGGAACATTGTCCTGCTAATACAGCACTTTATACAAGTGCTCAGCCAGACATCCATGATCTTCTGTCATGCAAATGTCCTGGGCTAGGCACATTAATCAGACGATTAATGCCGAATTAAGCCGAGCTGCAGCAGGTCCAGGCATCCAGCCCTCCAAAAACCCAGCTCCTGGATTCATTCAGGAAATGTGGCCCAGCTCCCCCTGGCCTTTTATTAGGCCTGGTACAAAGCGGACAGAAAACAGAGCCATAGCTACAGATTTTGCCTTTGTGTCTCCTGTGTGCTGGACGTGTCCCCTCCATCCCAGCAGCAGCAGTTCCTCACAGGGAGATACAGAGGCAGGACTCATAGGTGTCACTTTCGTTCTGTCACACTTTTTTATTCATCATTATCGCTCTGTCTTTCCTTATCTGTAATTTTTCCCATCTCTCTCACTCTTACATTCTGCCTTCCTCTCCCTTCTTCCACCATTCCCCCTCATTCTCCTCTACCCCTCCTCTCATTCCACTATTCAATGCTCTCTATCTCCCTTCCCAATCCCCCCCTCTCGCCCTCTTGCCTTTGCTCCTTCCTCTTACCCCTTCCCTTTTCCCCCCTTCCCCAAACTTTTACCTCTCCTCCCCTCTCTCATCCCCTCCTCTCCCTCCTCCCAGGGCCGGATTAAGATCTCTATGGGCCTGGAGCTGAAGATTTTGGTGGCTTTTTTTGGAATTTAGTGAAATGAAAACATATTTTATGTTATTTTATGCAGATACGGGTATATCTAACGAGGTAGTTACTGTGTGAGGAAATTTCCATTCAGATTTCATTGTGTAAAATTATTTTTTTCAAATTTTATCATCCATACCTTTGTGGTTATATGTTTGTAAGAATATCAATTCTTACACATTCTATAGGGAATTCTTGTTAAAAAAATTGAAATGGGATCCTGTTACTGCATTTTTCTGAGAAAATATACAATTTTAACTAATTTTTTTTAATTTAGTATTTCCTTTGTGTATTGGAGGATGTTTTTTTATGAATAATATGACTATGCATAAAACACTGAACTTGCTCTCGGCGTGGGAAAGGAGAAGGTGAGTATTGTCGAGATTTATATTCAATAAGAAACTTATACGAGACACAAATATCAATCGTTTATATTTCCTAGAAATTCTCCTAAATTCTTTTAATTGTCTGTGTTTTGCTTTGAAGAATACACTAATCAATAATCGGATAAAAATATATATATTTATTACGTATACAAAAAAGTTTCAAATCTCATATCATAAACAAAGATTTATAAACAACCACAACATCCATCAGCACATAGACACTAGCTTCCCAATATATATATCTCCTGTTAGTAACTGCATATATGATTAATATCATTTACTTTATCAGTTAGTAACTATACACAAATGGTTAATAAACATTTCTGCTTAACGAAAACAATTAACATGTATTTTCCAGCAAACCAATGCTTAACAAGCTAGATCTTGTAGAGATATATGTATCTCTCGATGCTATGTGGATCAACAAAAGATAAGCTATCACTTATTCTATTTCTAGAATGATAAGTAATAAAAACTTATTTAGTGAATCCTCTCCTAATATCGAGAATTAAACTTCTAATATTCTGCTTTTTATATTGTAGTTATATAACTCCTTGCTTTTTAATTTCAATCACAGTAATTTCCAAATTCAATATATGTATCTGTATATCATTTTGCAACAGTTTCTTTAGGATAAACTCCTTATATCCGATTCTTCTTGATATCTCTATCTGCAAATTTAGAAATATTTTGAAGACTCTGGCTCTATCTGTTGCAAGAAATACTCCAGATATATATAATTACATCAATTACTTAATTTTGCTTTCTCATACATTACCTCTCCAATCTGGATTCAATGAGTTACAGCAGCAATATTCTTTGATTGTTTTGGAATATGTGAAAATTATCAATGTAGATATTCAATGCATGTGAGTTAGAGGTGTGGTCCTAATTAAGTGATATGTTTTATCTTGAATGCATGATCTTGTCTTGGGATGATCTGAAGTGCATTATCCTGGGATGGTCACAATGATTGTGTCCTGGGATGGTCTGAATGAATTGCAACGAACAGTACAGCTCCAATTATAGTCAATTTGACGTCACTGACAATCTACCCCTTTCATTTAAATATTTTTCTCTATATTAATATAATATTTACTATGCCTCAAGAGGGCATTGTTGCTCTTCAAATTAATTCCACAATTTAATTTTTATATATCTTATCTCAGGTCAAAAGATCAATCTGTCTTAACAAAGACCCTATATTCAATCCTAGACTTTGGGTCTCTCCTGTCAAAATTAAATTAATATCTCTACTCTCAAAGTTTTTACTAAGTAAATTGCTTTCTAGTTAAAATCAACAAATCTATTCTTCAGTAATTATACTGTTTACCAGTTATACTTTACAAATATTTGGAGCATCTATTTCTTACTGTGTAATAAAATATATATTGATTATAAAAATATATTTCGTGAATATAGTTATACATTTGCAAAGAGATTTTAAATTTGTTCCTATACCCAAAAAGAAAATATCCTTTTTTTTTTAAGGACTTGTTAAAACAAACCAATAAATTTAAATATGACATGTCTGGCACTTAGCTCAGCATTATATCAAATAAAGACATTTTATCGTCTATAACATCATGTCTGGCATAACTCTTAATATTCACCTAGCCATGAACTATTTAAAAAAAAAACTCTGTCCATTTCTAAAACTAGGGAAAATTGAAAAAAAAAAACACTTTACATTAAAACAAGATGGCTACAGGCATCCATTTTAATTTTTCCATTATAATATACCCGACAGTATTAAGAATGGTATTGCTCTTCTTATACGTGACAAAATGGACAATGCCATCGCTTTGGAACTAAAAATATATAAAGGTTTTTTGTTTTCTTTTCTTAGATTTTACATGGTCACGTTTAGACTCTGACATGTCCAATGACACCTCACTTGACCTTGTGAGGTGTAAAGATTAGTGACACAGGGTTCCAAAGTATACCCCCCCAGAGCTCTTTGCTGCAGTGCGGCGGTTTAGGTTTTTGATGGAACAATTTGTAATAACGGATCATGCCATCACTTCCACAGTTGTTGGTGACATGAGAAATGAGATGGTGAGTTAGTGCAGCATCATTGTTCACTTTATAATTGCAAAAGTGAAAAATATTGCAGTGTTAGAAAGAAAAAAATAATATTTATTATTTTATTGTTATTGTTACATAAAACCTGGTCATGTTTGGGATCACTGCAAAGGTCATGCTCTGACCTTTCCAGTGATACCTCACATGACCCTGTAGCTGCTATGGAGTTGGAGATACAGGGGTCCAAATGCCAATCAATGCAGACATAGTTATCCTTTCTCTGGGCCTATTCTGGGGCATGGGCCTGGAGCTGCTGCTCCATCAGCCTCGATGTTAATCCGGCCCTGCCTCCTCCTCCTCTCCTTCTCCCCTCAGTCCTGGGAGGAGACACTGAGAAACACCTCCAAGTAAGCGAGGAGATACACCAAACAAAATAAAGTTTATTTTATGTTTATTTTTCTGTGGGATGTAGGAGTTTGGACCCTGAACACTAAATAATTTCTAAATCATTTTTATGGTTTTAGGCTAGGGTCAAACGAACGCATTATTTGCAGCGACCGTCAAAAAGTGCGTCCGAACGCATTGACGTATTTTTTCCCGGAATGCGCGAAAACGGTCAGACGACGCCCATTTTTGTGCGTGATTCTTTACGGATCGTCAATAAAATACTTTTTGCGTCTGGACGTTATGTAGGCTGGACAATAGCAGCGTCTGACATCTCCTAATCACGCAAACACACCGCTATGCCGCCGCATCGCACTCTGTACATCAGTACTAGCGGTTCTGCGTTCTCGAAAAAAAAGGGGTTCATTTTACACTTTCGTGCGGTTGTACTTTGTTCATTGGCCGTCATTTGTTGCTACTGCGGCCGTGATTAAGTGCGCCTAAACGCACGTTAAAAATGCATTAGTGTGACCCCAGCCTTAGAGAAATGCATGACATTTTAGTCGATTTTTTTATAATTAATAATATTGTTATGTTTTATCATTTGTTGACTTTAAGGAGCGGTGAGAATAGAGGGTGTGACAGCAGTTATTTTCCTGTTCCTGCACAACTATATCCTTGGTCAGCCCCAGAGGTAATCCTTGGGAGAAATGCCACACTCAAATCAGATGTTTACAGCTTCTGTGCTGTCATACAGGAAATTCTGACAGGTAACTGCAACTCCTGCGTCTTGTTATTCATTGCTGCACAATGTATACTTACTGATCCTAACACATAGCCACCCAAGAAGGGCTTGGGTAGTGTTTTCTAACACTATTCTGCTATGTGGTAATTATCAACCCTACCAATTTGACAAATCTTTCAACCTGGGTTAATAATCAATATATTGACAGTACATTTCGCTATATGATTTTTGAAAATCACACAATGTCTATCGCTGCACAGGGATACTATATACTGTATACTACAGCACAACAATAATGTCAAACTAACTACTATTTTGTTATCTATGACATGTCAGTCTGCCACGAGGCAGGTAACAGTCACGGGATCTACTGAGTACAATGACATACTCAGGGTTATTCAGAGAGAGCCGAACTGGCCCTGAAATGGCACAGAACAGTGAATTTCCTTGTACTGTGCCATTTCGTAGCCATTTGGCTTTTCAAAAAGCAGGCAGTTCACCAAATTTTGGCGAATTGCCATAAAAATAGGGTGCTGTTTAACGGCAGTGACATCCCCATAAGAAGAAGAGAAACAATGGTTAATTCATTCACAGAACACTGAACAGCAGATAAATGTCAGTGAAATGCCCTGATGTTCGGTGATTTAATTCGACAGGTTTATTCAGGCGAATCCCATAGGCTTCAATGTTAAAAATATTCCCGTTTCTTTTGAATATTTATTAAACCGTTTATTCTTTTAATCTGCAGTAAAAAGTCTCTATTTTCTTTAGTATCTTTTAGGTTTTTTTCGTGCAAACTATTTTTTTCCAATATTTTTTATTTTTTTTTGATTAGCGGATTTTCTTTTTTTGTATCAGTCCTTTTTATTATTATTCATAGAGCCTTATATGTTAATTCCAGACATTTTTGTCCAGTATGTTTTTTTAAAACCAGCGGTTTAAACCTTTAACCCATTCGCTGCTAAGCCATTTCACGCCTGTGTGCTGAGCTAATTTTTACCGGTTTAAGGCTAGGGTCAAACGAAAGCATTTTTACACGCGAACGTAAAAAAGTGCGTCCGAACGCATTGACGTATTTTTTCACGGAATAGGCGAAAACGGTCATACGATGCGCATTTTCGTGCGTGATGTTTTACGGATCCAAACCAGGAAACTTTTTGCGTCTGGACGTTATGTTGGCCGGACATGAGCAGGGTCTGACGTCTCCAAATCACACACACACACCGCTAGCGGGCGCAGCGCACTCTGTACGTCCGTACTAGCGGTTCTGCGTTCTCGAAAAAATGCGTTCATTTTCCACTTGCGTTGCGCGGCCGGACTTTTCCTGCGACCGTACTTCGTATATTGGCTGTCATTGCCCGTCATTTGCTGCTAGTGCGGCCGTGATTTTAAGGCAGGACACGGAGGCTTCGTATTTGCTGTTCTCTCTTAACTGCCCCAACAGCAGCGAAGAAAATTTTATTGAAAATTAACAGAAAACAAACAGTCCTCCCTTCCCCAACGTGGGGAGGGGGACCAAGCTCCCCAGCTCCTCCCCATCCAGTCCATAAGCCACTCCCCCGGAAGCAGCCCCTCCTCTTTCTTCGCTGCTCCCGGCGGTAGCAGTCAGATAAGTATTAGCTCTCATATATTTATCTACTTCTATCTCCTTTTACACTCTGAGCTTCCCGACCCGGTCCAAAACCGCGGCGGTTCGCTCATTCGTCCGTTCCTGGCGTCGGCAGTGTTAGCCGGCGCCGGGTTCGGGCATTCTCCCTGTCTCTGCACAGCTTTATTTTCTCGCGCTGTCTCCCTGCATTGCGCGCACGAGCTCCACACGCGTCTCTAGCCACGCCCCCTCAAACTCCGCAGTATCGCGGGAGATAGCGGCCGCCATCTTGGATTTCCCCTTTCACAGCGCGGCACACACACGCTCTCTCCGCTCAGCCTAGCTCTGCAGCAGATCGCTTCCCTTTATACCATGTCGGCTCCCAAGCCTGGCCAAACGGATGCTCCCTCCTCGGAGGACATACCATCCTCAGACCCCGGATCTGAACGGAGCTCCCTCTCCCCGGAGCAATATGCCCGCAAGAAACATAAAAAATCCAAACGACTTTCTGCAGAGTCCAGATTTGCCCGCATGGAGGCTTCCATGCAGGCATCCGTCTCACAGGCAGTGGCTGCAGCAGTTTCCTCACTCTCTGAGTCATGGCACAAATCTCTCACGGAGGCCATCTCCTCCACCCTTCCCCCCATTCATGTTGATCCGGTTCCAGAGATCCCTGATGTCCCTCCAGAGGACCTGAATATGGGCTTAGACCCCGCACTCTGTGCACCCGAGATCGGACTTCCCACCGGTAGTCCAGCTGCAAGCACCAGCAGCAGAGGGGCCGGCACCCCCAGATCACTGCCTAAACCAGCCACCACGGCACTTGTGCCAAGAAAGCGCACCCTACCCCAAGGGGCTCGGGTTAAAAAGACCAAAAAAGTCTGCCGTGCTAGACCTATAGTCACCCTCACTGACTACTCAGATTCAGATCAGGACGAAGCAGATCCAGGGATGGCTGAGGGTGAAGTCCTCGAACTCCACGCTCCGGAGGACTTAGATTTGCTAGATGCGGACGCACCCACTTGCCAGCCCCGATCTCGGGGTACGGTGGTGTACGATCCGCAGGGCAATCCCCTCTTCGAGCCTGAGGATATTGCTCGTCCTAATTCCACGATCTGGTATGCGTCTCCACACGTGGAGCAATGGGTCGACTCGCACATCAGGTGCCCTATGACCAAAGAGGACAGGGCCAAAATGAAATTAGAATGTCCTCGCCCGGTTACTGCCGGAAAATCATGCCTGACTCCCAATGTGGACGTCAGCTTCCAAAAAATTGTGTCCAAGCGTGGCTGGAACCCCAAAAGAGGCATTGAATTTGCCATTAAAGGCTGCCAGGACCGTCTCCTGGATACAGCCGGCCCTCTGATTAAGCTCTTCCAACTGGCAGAGGAGGCCAAAACCAATGCATCACTGATGGACCCTTACGAGGTCACGGAATGGGTCCAACGATCCCTATGTCTGCTTGGCAACGCCAATGCTGCCCTCTCAACCGAGAGACGTAAGAGCATTCTGCTCAAAATTGACACTGAGATGCTGCACCTAGCCACCAATGACCTAGGTGCCTCCGCACAGGGCTTCCTTTTCGGGAAACCCTTTCTTAAAGACATGGGGGAATACACTCAGGCATTCAATTCAATCGACAAGTCGGAGGCATCCCTTAAACGCATATTCTCACCTAACCGCGTTTTTGGCAGGGCCGGCAGGTTCAGGGGTCGCCCTGTCGGCCGAGCGGGCGCTAATAATTCCCGCATCGCTAGAGGCTCCGCTTCCAACACTCAACCCACCGTTGGTTCCAGTGGCTTCCGTGGTTCCAGCTCCTTCTACCCTCCGAGGTCACGAGCTTGGCGAGCCCGCGGATACAGAGGTGGCAGAGGTGGTCCTCCCGTTCCACAAGGACAAGGTAAGACCAATTTACATTATCCCCTCGTCCCTAGTTGCCGTGGGCGGCCGCCTCACTCAATTCCTCCCAAGGTGGGCTTCACTCACATCGGACCCGTGGGTCCTCTCCACCGTGATGGGTTACCAGATAGAACTCTGCGGTTTTCCCACTCAGACCCATCTCCCTACCCTCCTCGGCTCGCGGATGCCCTTCGGACGCTCATTCATTCCGAGGTGATAGACCTCAACCGCAAAAGGGCCATAGAACCCGCTTTACCCAATCCAAGGGGCTTCATCAGCTCCCTCTTCCTGGTGTCAAAGAAAGGCGGGGGGTTCCGTCCGGTCATCAACCTCCGCTCCCTCAACGATTGGGTCATTTACCATCATTTCAAGATGGAGGGCATCCCCACGTTAAAGGACATGCTCCTTCTGGGAGATTGGATGGTCAAACTCGACCTCAAAGATGCCTACCTCTCAGTTCCCATAACGGAATCCCAAAGGGACCTCCTACAATTCCGCTGGAACGGCAAACTATGGAGATTCTCCTGCCTCCCCTTCGGACTGTCGTCCGCCCCGAGATGCTTCACCAAGCTACTCAGACCCGTGGTTTCCTCCCTCCGTGCTCGGGGTATCCGACTGGTGATCTACCTGGACGATGTTCTTCTCATGTCCCAATCACCTCACACCCTTCGGACCCATCTACGCGACACTATTTCCCTATTCCAGGAACTTGGGTTCCTTCTCAATCCAGAGAAATCGATTCTCACGCCCACTCGCTCTATAGAATTCCTGGGCTTCGTGGTGGACTCCGACCTCATGAACCTCAGTCTTCCACTGTCAAAGATCTCCTCGATCAGGAAAGATGCAAGGATACTGCTCAGGAAGAAGACCTTCCCCCTCCGCTCCTTGGCCCGTACGGTGGGCCTCCTAGCGGCGGCTCGCATGGCGGTTCACCCGGGCCCACTACACTACAGGGCCCTCCAACGATTGAAGGCCCGTTCACTCCGGGCGGACCTCGACTATACGGATCACGTGACACTGACAGAGGACGCCAGATCGGATCTACGATGGTGGATAGACAACATAGTCACCTGGAACGGTCGCCCCCTGATACCCCCTCCTCCCACGATGACCATCGATTCGGATGCCAGCAGACTGGGCTGGGGCGCGAGATGTGGGTCCCAGGAGACAGGCGGTCGCTGGTCACCTCCGGAACAGTTGTGGCACATCAACTGCCTAGAACTCCTGGCGGGATTATTTGCACTCCGGTGCTTTGCACGACGCTCACCTCCGGACTCGGTCGTACTTCGGATGGACAACATACCTGCAGTCCGCTACATCAACGGCCTGGGAGGCCCTCGCTCTGCAGACCTATCTGCCATGGCTCTGCGACTCTGGGAATTCTGCCTTCCCCTCGGGATCTCGGTCCACGCCCAGTTCATTCCCGGTCTGACCAACGAAGTGGCCGATTGGAACTCCAGGCACTTCGCGGACTCGGGAGACTGGCGACTGTCACGGCACAGTTTCTCTACACTATCCGCGCTCTGGGGGCCTTTCCAGATCGACTTGTTCGCCTCCAGGCTCAATACTCAGCTACCAGACTTCTTCAGCTGGAGACCAGATCCGGACGCCAGGGCCACGGATGCGTTCCTCCAGGATTGGTCCAGGGGCCCCCACTATGCCTTCCCACCGTTCGTCCTCATTGCTCGCACTCTGTCACAGATCCGAGCTCAGGAGGCTTCAGTGGTACTGATAACACCGTTTTGGAAGTCCCAACCGTGGTTCCCAACACTCTTGAGTATGGCGATGGATGCCCCGAGGCTTCTGCCTCCCTCCCCGGACCTTCTACTAGACCACGAGGGACAACCCCACCCACTGATGACCTCCCACCGTCTTCAACTCCTGGCGTGGTGGCTCTCTGGCACCCCCCTACAGGCTCACGCCTTTCGGAGCGCACTACAGACCTCTTGCTCCAATCCTGGGCTCCGGGTACCCGACTCGCCTACAAGTCCGCATGGGATGGGTGGGCTGGCTGGTGTCTGGAACGGGATAGAGATCCCTTTTCGGCCCCTGTGACAGCCCTCCTGGACTTCCTCACCCACGCCTTCGATTCTGGTAAAGCTTATCGCACAGTGAATGTCCTTCGTTCGGCCATTTCGGCTGGCCATTCTGGATTTTCGGGAGTCGCCGCGGGCTCCCATCCTCTGGTCTGTCGCCTGCTACGAGGCATGCGCTTCTCCCGCCCTCCGGCACCCAAATACTCCTGCACATGGGACGTGTCCCGGATCCTCTCCTTCCTGGATCGCTGGCCTGAGAATGCCGCTCTCTCACTGCAGGCCCTCTCGGCTAAACTCCTTATGCTTTTCTGTTTAGTGGCCTGCAAACGTGTTGGAGATGTCAGGGCGCTGGATTTCGGCGCCCGTTCTTATGTTCCAGAAGGTGTACGCTTCGATATCACACGTCGTACCAAGACGTCCCTGACTTCGGTACTCTTCCCGTCTTTTCGGGTCTCTCCCCGTCTCTGCCCGGTTTCGTGTCTCCGGGAGTACGAGTCTCGTACTCACTCCTTCAGGGTTCTCCCGGTTTCACCTCTCTTTGTCTCTTTTCGATCTCCTCATAAACCGGTCTCCTCTCCCACTTTGGCTCGTTGGATGCGATGGCTTATGGCACAAGCCGGGGTGGATGTGTCGGCTTTCGGGGCCCATTCTGTCCGTAGTGCCTCCGCCTCTAAGGCGGCCTCGATGGGATGTCGACTGGAGGACATTTTACGTGCGGCTGACTGGTCTAGCGAATCCACGTTTCGTACCTTCTACTTTAAGCCCATTGTCCATTGGTCGGATGCGGCTCCTGTTCCGCTTTGAACTAGCAAATACGAAGCCTCCGTGTCCTGCCTTAAAATCACAAAATTTTCCTATTCCATAACGGAAAGTTTAGATTTTAATAAGGACACGGAGGCGAGTATTTCCCGCCCTACCCCACCCGGTTCGTTTGATTCACGCATCTCTCCTGGAATGGGATGGACTGTTTTGGCGGCTGCCAGGGCTCCCTTTGTTTAACCAGATTTCAGTGTCTCACTGTTCTTTCATGTCTTTTGTCTATTTCAGCCTTCTGAGTTCCCGATAGGGTTTCCCTACGTCTTGGCTCCCGATCTCCTACTCCAGTTTTGCTTCTGAGGCTCCCACCGGTGTCAGATCGCAGCTTCGAAAGAGGAGGGGCTGCTTCCGGGGGAGTGGCTTATGGACTGGATGGGGAGGAGCTGGGGAGCTTGGTCCCCCTCCCCACGTTGGGGAAGGGAGGACTGTTTGTTTTCTGTTAATTTTCAATAAAGTTTTCTTCGCTGCTGTTGGGGCAGTTAAGAGAGAACAGCAAATACTCGCCTCCGTGTCCTTATTAAAATCTAAACTTTCCGTTATGGAATAGGAAAATTTTGTGATTATGTGCGCCAGAACGCACGTTAAAAGTGCGCTGGTCTGACCCCAGCCTTACTCATCATGTTTAAATGCGCTTTGAAGCCTTATTTTAATATATGACCCAGACATATTATATATGGTTCTTTCCAGCAGACTCGGCAGATTCATAATATGTCATTATTATATGTATACGTCATGTCCTGTCTGTATATTATAACAAATAATACAATAAAATTTTAATTCTCAAAAATTTACAACGTGTAAAGTTTTTTTTTCACATTTTAACATGCTAGCGTTTGCGGTTATACTTTCTATGAGTTGTGCTTGTTAAAAAAATTAGAAATGGGGACTCGTTACATTTTTTTGGGGGGGAAATTACGTGATTTTTAACAAGCGCACCCCATACAAAAATTGTTAGTGCAGCATCATTGTTTACATTATAATTGAAATGGGAACAATATTGCTGCATTAACAAAACCAAAAAAATGTTTATTTTTTTTATTATTATTTTTTTTAAATACTTTTTTATTTTAATTTTTTTTTCTTAACTTTTAACATGGTCATGTTTGGTATTGTTGGAAAGGTCATGGCCGATCCAACGTTACCAAACAACCCTAGATGCCATGGATCGGGAGATAGTGGGTTCCAATAAACCCTCTATCTCTACCATTGGTGGCAGCTAGGGGTTTTCTCTAAAACGGACGTCATCGCGCTATGCACGATGACGCCAGTCGTCGGGGAGATCCCGGAAGCTTGGCCGACATCCAAAATGTCGGCCAGCTCCGGGAGAGGATCGCTATCTGGCGCTTTTTGGTGCCAAATAGCGATCCGGCCCCCAAGGGGTTAAAGCTAGCCACGGTTTGGAAGGGCAGGCTGTGCCCTGCCAAACGGTGCCTGACTTTGACTGCTGCCCCGCACGGAAGGGGAGGGAGAGAGGTCCCTCCCTTTCAGGCACCTTCCCCGCACTCGCGGGGGGGGTGCGCCTGTAATAGATGTCATCGCGCCGCCGCGATGATTTTAAAAAAAAAAATCCTGAAAAATGCTTAAAAGATCCTAAAAAATAAAGAGGCTTTTTACTGCAGAATATTATAATAAACGGTTTATTAGATATTGCATTAAAACGGGAATATTTTTAACATTGCGGTTCAAGACTCGAATAAAACCACCGAACAGCAGGGCATTTCGGCAACTTTTCACTTGTTTTTGTTTCCTGAATAGACGAAGCATTGCTTCTCTATGGGGAATTCACTGCCCTCGAACAGGCAACGTATGTGCAGGCAATTCGCCAACATTTGGTGAACTGCCTGCTCTCTGAATAGTCGAATGGCCAGGAAAGGTAACCGTACGCTGAATTTCACTGTCTGGTTACCTTTCAGCCACAATTCGGATCTCTTTGAATAACCCTGATAGGGTTTTGTTGGAAGTTGTGCACAGACCAAAACAACCTTCGGGTGAATCACCTTAGGACCTAGGAGAGGTCCCATGTCATCTGAGTGTTTCCACGTCTCAGGTTGTTGATTGTCTGTGGAGCTTCAATCTGCACTATGTTATCCCTCTTTTATATATAAGGATCGATGAAAAGATTCGAGACCAGTGGGGTTGTAGGGTGGCTGTTTAATAACCCACAGACTATCCTCTTAGAGCCGTACAAAAGCATCAAAGCTTTCCTGCATTGAAAACCACAGTTTTTTCTGGTTTGGCTAATTCTAGGTCAAAATAGTCAAACCAGAAAACTATTCCCATTTATCTCACTTTCCAAATCGGCTAAATGGTCTTGATTGGTCTCATCTCCTGCCACTTCTCCTGAGTTTCACCTTTAGTGAATAGACCTGAAAGGGTTAAAACTGGAGGAGAAGTATGGAGGGGTTAATGCTTTAACCCTGCTGTTTCCAACGTTCCTGTTTTAACCCTATAGTATCCCTTTAATGTTTGTAGCATTTTTTTTAGTCGTGTGTGTTTTTCCATGTGAAAATATCTAATTTCGATGCAAGTTTATTTATTCACTTTCAGGTCTTAACTGGAACCTCACCTTTCAGAAACACTGAAATACCTGCCTGTGATCTTTAGGGCTTTTACCTGTACATTTTTTTTGTGCTTAACGTTTGTAATGAGATCTCACAACTTGGATTTAGAAAGAAACTGTAAATTTAGTAGATCTGGCCTTTTTCGATTTAATTTGTTATTTATAGATAATCTTCCCTGGAATGGATTGGATGGAATGACTATTAAAGAAGCAGTTGCTTCACATCATTATCTAGTTGCTGATCTCAGTCTTCCTAAGCCTTACGACGATATAGTAAGAGCAGGAATCCAGGCCAAATCAAAGGATCGAATAATGAACCTTCAAAATATTCGATGTTTACTGAAAAACGACTTTAAGGTAATGTTTTAAGTATTTTCTGTATACTGAACTAACATTTTTTTTTTAACTCCACAATTCTGATGCACAGGAGTCTCTTGGAGGTTCATTACATTAAGGCTGGGGTCAGACGAACGCAGTGTTAACGTCCGTGTTGCCCGCACATAAGTACGTCCGTGATAGCATACAATTGTGTTAAATGGAGCCCCACACACGAAGTACGTCCGCACAGAAGTGCAGGGGCTGACGGACGCTGCAAACGGACACAGGTTAGGCCCCCGGCACACGAGCGTATTTATGGCTCAAATGCGCCCGCACTTCCCTGCATCCGTGGGGTTTTGATGGGGAAGGTCCTCCACCGGACGTGAAAAAGCCCACCCCATCAAAAAGCTAAACGGACGCTGAAAGGATACAAAGCGCGATTATCCATAGGAGGATCGTGCTTTGTACGCTGAGCGCAGAGAGTGGAAGGAACGTCCACTTTTACGGACGTTCCTTCCTCTGCTCGTGTGCCGCCAGCCTTAGGCAAGAACGTAATACTACTAGAACGGATGTGCAGAGTGCGCCATGTCCGCAACGTCCGTGTAGCTTTGTGTGTGAGTGATGCAACAAGGTCAGACGGACTGCATTTATACGTCCAGCATTTTTGACGGACAGAATGTTTTTTCATTGTAATTTATTTTCCCTGCTACATCAGTCAAAAAATACGTCCGTGAAAAAAACAGACTGTGTGGCCACTACCTTGTTGTCAGTCAGTAAGTACGTCCGTACTGCACGGACGCACAGTCCGTACAAAATGCGCTCATCTGACCCTAGCCTAACGTGACTCTACCAAATGAATTTCGACTTCATTAAACCTTTCTTAATGCAGGAGGTATAGCATTAATCATTCAGTATATCATTGCTTTATCTTAATGCTCGAATGACATATTTCACAATAACAACACTACTGTGACAAATCGGTCTTGGTCTGTGAGTGTTACACGACTGTAATGGTTTCCTCTGGTCCATCCTTGGGTCGACCCAGCCAGAGAACACAGCCCAAGCAGACAAATTTCACCTTTCAGCAGGAGTGCTCAGATTTGACCCTCCTTTGGAGCTACATCTCCCATGTTACTCAGCAGGTTGATAGTGCATTGTGGGAAATGTAATTCCAAAAAATCTAGGGCTCCATCACCTCCTTCAAGCTAACACTAGCGTCGGCGTTTTCGCTAGCTTAAGGCCCCGTTCACACCTCAGCGTTATACAGCTCTTTCCTGCACGCTGTAAAACGCTCAACCCCGGAAATCCCATGATTTCCTATAGGGCTGGTTCACACCTGGACGTTTTACAGCGTGCAGGAAAGCGCTGTAAAACGTCCGACGCCCAAAAAAGTATGGGAGCTTCTTTGGGGTGTATAGCAGCGCGTTCGCAGCCATAGACATAGCCGTGAACGCACTGCAATGTACGTTCACGCGTTTTTTCGTTTGCGCGATCCGCGCATAAAAAATGCACGTATTGCGCACGTTTGAAAAACGCTGAGGTGTGAACCCAGGCTCTAAGGATGTCATAGCACTGCACCCACATCGCCTTTGAATCGCTAATGGATTGAACAAAAACGGCACTTGCTAATTAGCGATTCGTAGTGCGAGTTTACTGTACTTTATGCTCCCTTTACCTAACATGGGGAGCGCAAAGTGAAAGCACAGATTAACTAGCTTTAGGTTCACTTGGTCCTAACGTTAGTTACTAAGATCTGGCACTAACGGAAAAAGTTACCACCGGCTCAGAGCTGTAGATAACGGATTGCGCTGCTGCAGAATCCATTTCCGAGGTAGGAAAGTACCCTTAGCGGTGCCCTATTGCAATGTTAGGGATAATGTTCAAATTCTGTGCATGTGCGTGCAGCCTACAGTGGGACAGTAACAGAGCTTTGCAGCTGCTACAAAGAATCACAGTGAATGGAAGGACGTTCCTCTGTAAGGAGCTACACATGATAATTTTAATACATCGACTCTGAGGCTCCTATTGCTTCTCTTTCTTGCTTTATTAAAACATAGCAGCAAGTGGCAACTAGCAAGAACTTGGAAATATGAAGCATTTATATTGAAATAAAAGAGAAAACACATAATAACAGTAAATAACAGGTATAAATGGTATCTTCCGACACCCCTTCACTCTTTTGGATCGGTCCTCCTTCCTGTTAGAGCCCATCAAACCCGGTCATCATCCCTCCTACTTCCTCTTTCTATGCTGCTCGGCGACTAGATAAGTACTCAAGAACTTTTCTCTGCAATTTTACCCCATAGTCATATATATATATTATTGGGGCTATATATTATCTATATATTTATTTATTTCGCGGACACCCGGCTCTAACCGCGGGTCCGCGTTCGTTTTTTAGTTTCATTTTCCATTGAGTGTTTTCTGACCGCAGCGTCCTCCCCTCTGCCTGGATTCACGAGACTCTGCACGCGCTCGCTGATCGGGTGGGCGGGGCCTCTGCTAGGTCCGCACACAAGGGAGTTTCCCAACGCCAGAGCTCATCTCACCAGCGCCATGCCACGAGGCAAAACCCCGCAGCGCCCAGCCTCCCCAGCGGAGGACTCTGAGCACTCTTCTGAGGACAGTCCGGGTGAGCAACAGCATAACCCTAATGCACCCGTTCTGATCCAGGCACAGATGGCTCCTTCCCAGCCTGCTACCCTTGACCCATATATGCAGGCATCTATTGATGGTGCAGTCTTTAAAGCTGTGTCTGTCATGTCAGCGGATTTCACCCGCTCCCTTAAAGAGATGATGGCTGAGAATCGCCACAATGATGATCCCCCGCCACTGGCGGCTATTGATACGGGCGCTATACTCACCGCGGTGAGGCCCTCCGAGACCCCCCTGGCCACCACCACGGGGAAACAGTCAGTGAAACAGGCACGACACTCGACTGGAGGGGCTGGCATCCCCGCAAAAATGCCGGGACACGTGCACCCATCCCTTGCAACCCGTAAACGGGCTTCTGCACACACGGTGTCAGCGCACACCAAAAAGGCTAAAATTATTACGGTTTCCAACCCTGACACCGCTGTGGTCCCTGCTCCGCTTCAGGACACTAACCTGGATTCGGAAGAGGATACCAATAGCGATGCCTTAGAGGTGTATGCCTCGGATGAGGATTTTACCGAGACCTCGGTGGAAGTGGATTCAAAAGCCCGGCCGGGCATTATTTATGACCCATTGGGTAACCCACTTTTTTGTCCGGAAGACCTTTCCCATCCACGGTCCGCCGAATGGTCCCCACTGCCCCATGTGGAACAATGGGTGGACGCACAGGCACGCAAAGCCTTAGATAAGGCGACTCGGAACCGCATGAAGGCGGAATCCCCTCGTCCCACCACGAGCGGGAAGACTTGTCTGACCCCTGACGTGGATAAAGCCTTTGTGGACTTCGTCACTCCTAAGGGATGGGTTCCCAACAAAGGCATAGACCACGCATTCAGGGTGTGCCAGGATAAATTGCTGGACACCATGGGTCCTTTAGTTAAATTGCTGGATACAGCGGAGCAGGCCAAATTATCTGGTGACCTCATGGACCCCGTTCAAGTCACCAATTGGGTCCAGAGGTCGCTCAGTTTCTTGGGTAATGCTAACACGGCTCTTGCCTCCGAAAGGCGTAAATGCATACTCCTCAAAATGGATCGCCAACTGGCTGGCATAGCCGACCATGAATTAGGTGCTACGGCTAACGGAGCATTATTCGGCAAAGGTTTCTTGAAAGACATGAACGAATATTCTGGTGCATTCAATACGATGGACCGTGTGTCCAACTCACTAAAGAAGGTGTTTTCTGGGGTTTTCCCACGGGCCGGTGGATATCGGGGCCGAGCTACCGGCCGTGCAAAACCCATTTTTTCTGGTCCCACGGGAGGCAACCCCTCCACGACCGCTGCTCCTGCACCTTCCCCGTTCTTCCCTACCCGTTCACGGCCGTGGCGTGGCAGAGGATTCCGGGGTGCCAGAGGAGGTCATTCTTCCTCGTCCTTCAGACACGCAGGTAATTTCACACCTCATACACCCATCTACAACCAAGGTGGGGGGTCGTTTAAAATTTTTTCACACCGCATGGTGTCGCATTACATCGGACCCTTGGGTCCTCAATACTGTACAAGGGTTTGTTCTGGAGTTCTCTTCTCCCCCGCTCCAAATGACGTTGCCTCACCCTCTCCCCTTTTCGGGGGAGGGACGGACGTTAGTGGAGCGGGAGATTTCGGAACTGTACCAAAAAAGAGCCATAGAATGGGTTCCACAGGGGACCTCAGGTTTTCTGAGCAACTTGTTCTTGGTTCCCAAGAAGGACGGAGGCGTCCGTCCAGTCATCAACCTCAGAGAGTTGAATGGGACGGTGGTCTACCGACACTTCCAGATGGAGGGCATGCACATGCTCAAGGACCTCTTGAGACCCCACGATTGGTTGGCAAAGGTGGATCTCAAAGACGCATATCTGACCATCCCGATTGCCAGGGAATCGAGGGATTTCCTCCAGTTCCGCTGGGGTCCAGACCTCTGGAGATTTCGCTGCCTGCCTTTCGGCCTGTCTTCCGCCCCTTGGTGCTTTACCAAGGTACTGAAACCGGTCGTAGCATGGCTACGCACCAAAGGTGTCCGCCTCATTATATACCTGGACGACGTATTGCTAATGGCCTCATCGGAGAGTCTGCTACGTCTCCAGGTACAATGGACGGTCGACCTCTTTCAGTCTCTAGGATTCCTTGTGAACCAGGAGAAATCAATTCTTTCTCCATCTCAAACCCTGGAATTTCTGGGATTCGGAGTGGACAGTACCCTGATGTCTCTCAGCGTTCCCCTGCCCAAATGTCGATCGATTTTACGCGAAGTCCGATCCCTTCTGGGGGCCCAGGCTCCATCACTAAGGGATCTGGCTCGCGTGATTGGCCTTTTGGCAGCGACAAGGCTGGCGGTGACACCAGCCCCCCTACACTATCGGGCCCTCCAACGCCTGAAGGCCCTTTTTCTCAGGAAGGGTCTCCCCTACACTGCTCGGATCTGTCTCTCGGGAGAGGCCAGACTAGATCTGGAATGGTGGACTGGTCACCTCCACTCCTGCAACGGCAGGCCTATCCTGGTATCGCCCCCGACGATTACTATCGACTCCGACGCTTGTGGGTCAGGTTGGGGGGCTTATTGCGAAGGTTCCTCCACAGGAGGGCGCTGGTCCGTTCAAGAACGTCACCTACACATGAACGGCTTGGAACTCTTGGCAGGACTCTTTGCGCTCCAGAGTTTTCTCAAGGATCACACACATCGCTCAGTCCTCCTCCGGATGGACAACTTCCCGGCGGTCCGATACATCAACTCGCTGGGCGGTCCTCGCTCCCTACTTCTGACAACAATGGCTTCCCGCCTTTGGGAATGGTGTTTTCAGACAGGGATCGTAGTCCAGGCGCAGTTTATTCCGGGTATCTCGAATCAATTCGCAGATTGGAACTCGAGACACACGGAAGACTCCGGGGATTGGCAGCTGCGATCGTCAGTGTTTTCCGGCGTGGCGGCCCTCTGGGGGCCGTTTCGCTCGGATTTATTTGCCTGCCGTCTCAACGCCCATCTCCCGCTCTTCTACAGTTGGCGGCCAGACCCACTGGCCGAGGCAACGGACGCTTTCCTGCAGGATTGGTCCGGGGCTCGCCAGTATGCCTTCCCGCCATTTCAATTGATTGCTCGCACGCTGCGACAGGTCAGGACCCAGCAGGTCCAGGTGGTTTTGATCACCCTGTTTTGGCAGAACCAGCATTGGTTCCCGATCCTGTTGGAACTCCTAGTGGATATTCCACGTTATCTCCCGTCTCTCCCGGATCTCCTGGTGGACTCATCCGGGCACGCTCACCCGCTACTATCCACAGGCCACAGTCTATTGTTGGCCTCGCTTGGTTCGGGACGCCCGGGGGAGCCAGAGAGATTTCGGAACGGACTGCGGCACTCCTGCGCCATGCATGGGCCCCAGGTACTAGATCCTGTTATAAATCAGCTTGGCTCACCTGGCATCATTGGTGTCTGTCAAGGGATCAGGATCCCTTCCAGGCCCCTTTGAGCTTCGTATTGGACTTCCTTACGGAAATCTTTGATCAGGGTAAAGCTTATCGCACGCTTAATGTTTATAGATCTGCTCTCTCAGCCTATCACGTGGGTTTTCATGGGACACCTTTGGGCAAACACCCGTTGGTCTGTCGTCTACTTAAGGGTATCAGGGCTGACCGTCCCCCGTTGCCGCGGTATACGACAACTTGGAATGTGACCCTGTTATTGAACTTTATAGAGCAATGGCCCTCTAACCAGGCTCTGACCTTGTGTCAGCTTTCTGCTAAATTGTTAGCCCTTTTATGCTTGATATCTTGCAAACGGGTGGCTGATGTCAGGGCTTTGGATTTCAATGCACGTTCCTTCGTACCTGAGGGGGTACGCTTTGACATCTCCCGCCGTACTAAGACGGCCATTTCGTCTGCGTTTTATCCAGGTTTTCCTTTACGACCAGCTTTATGCCCGGTCTTGTGTCTCCAGGGATACGAGTCCCGTACAGCTTCGCTCCGGGATCCAGGGGTTTCTCCTTTATTCATTTCCTTTAAATCTCCTTTCGCCCCGGTAGGTACGACTACGCTTGCACGCTGGCTTCGCTGGCTTTTGGGTTTAACAGGTGTTGATACTTCTATGTTTGGCGCTCATTCAATTCGCAGTGCGGTGGCGTCTTCCGCTGTGTCGGCAGGTTGTCGGTTGGAGGACCTATTACGATCAGCTGACTGGTCCAGGGAGTCCACCTTCTGATCCTTTTATTTTAAGCCTGTTGTTCATTGGTCATCCGCAGTTGTGGGTTAGCTTTGAACAAGCAATAGGAGCCTCAGAGTCGATGTATTAAAATTATAGAATTTAGCTAAGTATGACGATAAGTTAGAATTTTAATAATAAGACTCTGAGGCGAGTATTGCCCACCACTCCCACCGCTGTTGTGGTTTATTGTATTACTGGGTCTGCGGATCCAATATCTTCCCCTCTCACGTCTTCTTTTTCCTCAGCCTCATAAGGGATTTCCTGGTATCCGGTGGATTGCCCTTTGGGTTCCCTACACACCTACACTGATCACCTCGTACAGCAAAGAAAGAGGAAGTAGGAGGGATGATGACCGGGTTTGATGGGCTCTAACAGGAAGGAGGACCGATCCAAAAGAGTGAAGGGGTGTCGGAAGATACCATTTATACCTGTTATTTACTGTTATTATGTGTTTTCTCTTTTATTTCAATATAAATGCTTCATATTTCCAAGTTCTTGCTAGTTGCCACTTGCTGCTATGTTTTAATAAAGCAAGAAAGAGAAGCAATACTCGCCTCAGAGTCTTATTATTAAAATTCTAACTTATCGTCATACTTAGCTAAATTCTATAATTATATATTCTATGAATATACATAAAAAACTCTTCAACGTATATAGATACTCAGTATACAATCTGTAATCGTTATGCTCCTATGTTGCATTTCTTGGAGGAACAAGGAGGAAAGCAGGCACTGGCATTCCATAGGGGTGTGGAAGTCAGAGCTACCCCAGGATATCGAAGGAAACAACAGAGAACGTTTCCAAACCTTGGGGAAAACCTAAAAAACTGTCAGGGTAATTCAAAGAGATTCGAAAAGTCACCGCACATTCGGTGACTTTTCATTCTCTTCAATTCGGTTCCTTTTGCCGATCCCATTTCGGTGACCCTGCGGTGTATTTAGCAAGCACCACAGGGTCCCCGAATTGCAGGGAAAAGCTGCCGCAAACCCGACGAACACTCACCGCAAAACCCAGCGAATGCACGCCGAAAACCCACAAAAACATCTGGATTAACCTGCCGAAAACCACGGAAAAACCCGAGCAGGAGCCGATCACACGCAGTGAAACCGCCGGAAAAAGCCGACACAGCAGAGGAGTGAAGTGAATGAATTAGGAAAACAGTTTGCATGAATGATTGAAAAGAGAAACACTATTTGCAAAGAAACTACTGAGCGAAAATGTCTGAAATTTACATATGAGGTCCAGGGAATGATAATTAAAAGGGCTGTTACAGGAAAAAATAAGTAAACTTAAAAAAATAAAATACAGAAAAATTCTTAAATTTACATATGAGGTCCAGGGAATGATAATAAAAAGGGCTGTTACAGGAAAAAATAAGTAAACTTAAAAAAATAAAATACAGAAAAATTCTTAAAATATGATAAAAAAATCTATATATAAAGAGACTCTTTACTGCAGAATTTTAGAATGAACGGTTTATTAGATATTGAATTAAAACGGGAATATTTTTAACATTGAAGCCTGAATAAACCTGCCGAATTAAACCACCGAATGGCAGGGCATTAGGGGAACCTTTCACTGCTGGCTTGTGTTCTCTGAATAGCCGAAGCAGTGCTTTTTCATGGGGATTTCACTGCCCTCGAACAGGCACCGTATGTTCAGACAATTCGCCAGGATTTGGCGAATTGCCTGCTCTCTGGATAGCCGAATGGCCAGGAAAGGTAACCGTACACTGATTTTCAGCGTGCGGTTACCTTTCTCAAGCAATTCGGATCTCTTTGAATTACCCTGTGTGTATCAGGATTCCCCTGAAAACAGGTCATACTATAGACTGGACACTAGGTGGCAGCAGCACACCGGTACTGGACTGTACTGAAGCTATATTGTATTTTTTACTCACTGCAAAGGATTGAATGACTGTACACATCAACTATTAAATGCATTAAGTGTACCCTGTCTAGGGGATGTGTATAAGCAACATCTCGACATAACAATTACATATTGTACACTGAGTATCTATATATGTTGAAGAGTTTTTTATGTATGGACACCACTGCATGTTCATAGAATATATAATTTTTTGTGTATAGCACCTGCTGGGCAGCGCCTCTATGCAGTATGATTCAGCATATGAGTCCACACACTGCCAGACAGCACCTCTCTACAGTATAATTATTGCAGCATATGAATCCGCACACTGCCGGGCAGCGCTTCTCTGCAGTATAATTCAGCATATGAATCCACACACTGCTGGGCAGCGCTTCTCTGCAGTATAATTCAGCATATGAATCCGCACACTGCTGGGCAGCGCCTCTCTGCAGTATAATTAATGCAGCATATGAATACACACACTGCGGGGAAGCGCCTCTCTGCAGTATAATTAATGCAGCATATGAATCCGCACACTGCTGGGAAGCGCCTCTCTGCAGTATAATTAATGCAACATATGAATCCGCACACTGCTGGGAAGCGCCTCTCTGTGGTATAATTAATGCAGCATATGAATCCGCACACTGCCGGGCAGCGCTTCTCTGCAGTATAATTCAGCATATGAATCCACACACTGCTGGGCAGCGCCTCTCTGCGCGGTATTATTAATGCAGCATTGGAATCCACACACTGCTGGGCAGCGCCTCTCTGCAGTATAATTAATGCAGCATATGAATCCACACACTGCGGGGCAGCACCTCTCTGCAGTATAATTAATGCAGCATATGAATCCACACACTGCTGGGAAGCGCCTCTCTGCGGTATAATTAATGCAGCATATGAATCCGCACACTGCGGGGCAGCGCCTCTCTGCAGTATAATTAATGCAGCATATGAATCCACACACTGCCAGGCAGCGCCTCTCTGCAGTATAATTAATGCAGCATATGAATCCGCACACTGCTGGGAAGCGCCTCTCTGCAGTATAATTAATGCAACATATGAATCCGCACACTGCTGGGAAGCGCCTCTCTGTGGTATAATTAATGCAGCATATGAATCCGCACACTGCCGGGCAGCGCTTCTCTGCAGTATAATTCAGCATATGAATCCACACACTGCTGGGCAGCGCCTCTCTGCGCGGTATTATTAATGCAGCATTGGAATCCACACACTGCTGGGCAGCGCCTCTCTGCAGTATAATTAATGCAGCATATGAATCCACACACTGCGGGGCAGCACCTCTCTGCAGTATAATTAATGCAGCATATGAATCCACACACTGCTGGGAAGCGCCTCTCTGCGGTATAATTAATGCAGCATATGAATCCGCACACTGCGGGGCAGCGCCTCTCTGCAGTATAATTAATGCAGCATATGAATCCACACACTGCCAGGCAGCGCCTCTCTGCAGTATAATTAATGCAGCATATGAATCCACACACTGCCAGGCAGCGCCTCTCTGCAGTATAATTAATGCGGCATATGAATCCACACACTGCTGGCAGCGCCTCTCTGCAGTATAATTAATGCAGCATATGAATCCACACACTGCCAGGCAGCACCTCTCTGCAGTATAATTAATGCAGCATATGAATCCACACACTGCCAGGCAGCGCCTCTCTGCAGTATAATTAATGCAGCATATGAATCCACACACTGCCAGGCAGCGCCTCTCTGCAGTATAATTAATGCAGCATATGAATCCACACACTGCCAGGCAGCGCCTCTCTGCAGTATAATTAATGCAGCATATGAATCCACACACTGCTGGGCAGCGCCTCTCTGCAGTATAATTCAGCATATGAATCCACACACTGCTGGGCAGCGCCTCTCTGCAGTATAATTCAGCATATGAATCCACACACTGCCGGGCAGTGCCTCTCTGCAGTATTATTAATGCAGCATATGAATCCACACACTGCCGGAAACCTCCCAGCAGTGTATGGCTTCAAATGCTGCATTAATTATAGCTCATAAAAAACGAAAAACTAACTGATCAAAAAAATTAATCGATCTGAATCAATGAATCGATCACCAGAGAGGTGCTGCCCGGCAGTGTGCGGATTCATATGCTGCATTAATTATGCTGCATTGAAACCTATGGGTTAAAAAGCCTTGTTTCTTTAACAAAAAAGTTAGCAAACCTAAAATTTCACCCAAAAAATGCCTACAAAATCCTAAAAGAATAATTAAGTAAAAGAAACTTTCATTCTATTGGTATTAATCTACTTCCCACTCTTAAATAAGCTATAAAAAAATATGAAATAACTCATAGAAAAAAGCGAAAAACCAGCTGATCCGAATCATCCGAAATGATCCGAAGCGCTAAAATGATCCGAATCGCCATAATGATCAAAATCTTAGAAATGATCCGAATCGCAATGATCCGAAACAAAAGAAAAACTGTCCGAAATTATCCGAAATGAAATAAAACCCCTGAAAATATAGTCATGCACATCCCTAATCTACAGTGGCCAGTCTTTCATTCTCTAAGGCTAGGGTCAAACGAAAGCATTTTTACACGCGAACGTAAAAAAATGCGTCCGAACGAATTGACGTATTTTTTCACGGAATGCGCAAAAACGGTCAGACGATACGAATTTTTCGTGCGTGATTTCTTTCGGATCGTCAATAAAACTCTTTTTGCGTCTGGACGTTATGTAGGCTGGACATTAGCAGTGTCTGACATCTCCTAATCACGCACACACGCCGCTATGCCGCCGCAGCTGCACACTCAGTACGTCAGTACTAGCGGTTCGGCGTTCTCGAAAAAATGCGTTCGTTTTCCACTTGCGTTGCGCGGCCGGACTTTCGTGCGACTGTACTTCGTATATTGGCCGTCATTGCCCATCATTTGCTGCTAATGCGGCCGTAATTATGTGCGCCAGAACGCACGTTAAAAGTGCACTGGTCTGACCCCAGCCTAAATCTGCAAAACCTATCAATCAGATATAAATAGCTGTTTTGTAAGATAATGTGAGCCTCATTATGACAAGTTCCCTTCAACTCTACCTAGTTTAAGTGGACTTTTTTAACACTCGCTTGGGACATGTGCAGATTGGTTTATAATGCAGAAGGATACTAATTTATACCTATTGTTAATACTATTCTAACAATATACTTTTCACAATGAAAAATACATTATCTGTAGCTAAGCGTATATGGATATTAGACAGAAATACATTTCTGTGGTCATATACTGGTCTCAAATGGCTCACTAAAGAATATCATGATTTATAACATTTCAGGATTATTGTATGTTGCTGTCACATTATGTTTATCCTGTGTAACACAGAATAGCATTAGATATAATGGTAGTCAATGTAATTAGTGACTATTATAAGTGGAAATTTGTTAAGCAAAACTATTGTTAACATTATTCTTTAATTTCAGGATATAGTTGAGTCTAAAAATTGTGCCACTGTAAGTATAAATCCTCCATACCAGGGTATGTATCCAGATCCAAATATCTGTTTACAATCTTCAAGAATGATGACAAAGAGCCTGCATGGTCACCAAACAAAGCAGTCATATATCCACGGTATGTCATTTATTTATACTCTGTTGTAGTGTATTAGTATATAGAATGCTTAGATCTTAGATTGGCCGTCCACGGGGTCCATAGACGGACAACTTTTTTTAATGATCTGGGTTGTCCACTGGAAGCAAATATGGAAGACCCAGATCCACCGACAGGCAGATCGCCGAACTGGAAAAAAAGCAAAAATGCTGCTGAATATGAAAGGCAGGGACTAATTTATTTATTTTTTTAAAGGATTTTACCAGGAAGGATACATTAAGATTTTTCTTGTTTTCAAGTATGACCTGGGTGGCGAGTATGTACCGTTAGGTGTCTTGCCCACCTAGTTCTAGTCTAGTCATAGTATCTTAATTAAAATGCCTCTTAGCTTTAGTCATAATTTATTCATCTAAATTAACACTGATTTATTATAAACGGACTCCATCGTAGTTTTCTCCTCCTGGCACCAGGCTAATATGTGTGGAGGCTTTCCAGCTGCAGACCTCCAGTTTGAATGTCTGTCGCAATGCCCCAGACAATATTAGAGGTGGGGAAATCACTTCAACTTACTTAAGTGGTCATGGTGACTGGAGTGTCCCTTTAAATAATGTTAAGGTACATCATATATATTCTACACTAAAGTGCATCACTTTTCATATATAGCCCAGCGGCAGGAAGATGAGTAAAGATACTATAGAGAATCAACAGCCCTACGCTGCCTCTTTCTTGTCGCTATCCTTCCGTCACCTTCTAATCAGTTTCTTCCTTCCTTTTCACTTCGCTGACATCTTATCTCTATGCAAATAACCCCAATAATCTCCCTGAAATGACCCCCTTTCTTTCCTGTCACAAACAGCACAATAAACATTCCTCCCCGTCTCCTCTCTTTCCAGAGACCTGATGAATAAAGTTATACCGTACTCTCGAAAGCTCGTCTTTTAAATTTAACGTTAAAGTCTAATAAAGTATCACTATGTACTGCTATATATGGTGATTTTTGGCATATGGGCTAACACAGTTTATCCAATCTACATTACATTAAGTATAGATTACATATCTCTGGAATCCTGTGATTGCAACATGACATCACATTAAAAACCTCAAGTGCTGCTGTATGTTTGTAATGTTATGTAACACGGATTATATGTTTTAGAGCATTTTAAATAATATTTTGCAGCAATGTATTGCATCATTATTTTTCTGTGGCCTGTTTTTGAGCAGAAGAACATCAAATAATGGAAGAAGAAGACAAGGTGCATCATATTCAAGAATCCACCAAACTTGATTGTTCTAAAATTAAAGAAAGGCCCGTCGGAGAGAGATCAACAGAGGAGTCACAGCGTGTAATTGTTACCAGTGTCTGTAATGCTCCTGACTATGACAGAATTAAAATGTCATCTTTTCCTGAATGTCAAACTGAGGCATCGGAAGAACTGACAGATCAGCATGATGCAATGGAATTTAAAAGAAACTCCATAAAGAAAAGTGATACTGAGAACCAAACTTTGAATCTTGAAACATTACATTTTGATAACCTGTCATTATCAGAGACCAGTACATCTGAGGCAGATACACCATCAGATACCGTAGATGATGATATACAAATGTTAGAGGACAAGTTGTGTTCCATCCAGAAACATATCAGCTCTTCCATAGATCACCTCACAGTGTTATCACAACAGTTTAAGACCTGTGATAATGCTGACAAACAAAGATATGTTAACAGCCACAATGATGCTCAGAAGAAGACACTTGAGGATCCATCCAGTCAGAGCTTTCCTTGCAAGTCAACAGATGAGGTGGATAATGCCCACCTCATTGTCAGAAGTAAATTGTCTGCAGCATGGCGTGCCGTGGGACCTCCTGTGGTGTATGTGCCCCAGCAACATGGTTTACAGCCTAGATCTCACCACCTGCTCACCAGAACGGACATGACAAAGGTTTGCAAGGAGAATTTCAGCAGAACTCAGCAAACAGAAATGAGGAACAGAAAATGCTGGAGTGCCTGTGACGCGAAGCAAAGCACAGATTTTGGGAAACCACAAAAAACTATGGTAAAGAGCATACAATAAAAGCAGTAAATGAGATGTAGTATTTATTTTAGAGTGAAGCGCAAAATGCTTCAGATGCATTGTAATGTAAATGCATTACATATGGAAATAGTTTTGTAGTTGACTGGTATTTATTATTATGGGTCAGTGTCATTACAGAGCAGATCAATAATGCACCATTGGTAATTTTGATTGGCTCAACCGTATATAATGTTTAATGTGGGGGGCTGGTGGGTGCACTATTTTTTCCAGAAGTTTAAGGAAAGGGGGTCTAAATGTGGGGGTCATAATGTGTTGTAATAATTGCTCTAATATATTCAGTGGGCACTATCACCTCCTTAATGCGAACGCTCACGTATATGAGCGTTAGCGTTAACTTAAATGAGGTGATAGCGCTCCGCCTGAATCAACTCACGATCGCTAACAGGTTAAAAAACCCATTAGCGACTCGGTATTAGCACTTCTTAGCACCAGCTTACTGTACTTTGCTCTCCCTGTGCTTAACATGGGGATCACAAAGAGTAAGCAGAGAATAATTAGCGTTAGGATTATAAAGTCCCAACGCTAATAACAAAGACCTGTCGCTAACGAAAAAAGTCTTCTATAACTTCGAGCTGGTGCTAACTGATTCCACTTCCGCAGAATCAGCAGCAGCTGACAACCCCCCAAAACAAACAAATACTCACCTCTTATCCTGCGGCGAGAACGGCGGCCCGATCCGCCTCTTCTGGCCGATGGGAGCAGAGTGAGACTGGGGAAAAAGTCCCCAGTCTCCCTCTGCGATCACTCCGCCAACCTGCAAGATCTCGCGAGAGGCGAGATCCTGCCGGTCGCTCATGTGAGTGTTAGCGCCCGCCTCGAGCTTCCAGGAATGTAGTTGCCGCTGAGTCCAGCAGTCGACAGCTAAAACGAGGGTGCTAGGGGGAGATTAGTGAACCCTAATTTTTCCCCTTAGTGTCCCCGTTTTAGCTGATAGGGCCCAGTGCCGTTACAAAGTTGACATTTCTTATCATTAGAGCAATGGCATACTGCATTTTAGTATTAGGGGCTTTTCAGTTTTTAACCTTTGTTACTTTTTAGCAAAGTAGGTGCCTTTTTCTTGTAAGGGGAAAAAAGATTTCTCTAAATCAATCAGTAAAACACAGGTAAAGTAAAATCTATGACTATTGCAAGATTTTTTTATATGCTATTTTTTATAACAGGAGAAAATTGCATTACTTCTGAGAAATGGCAGCAAAGGTATCAAATTTAGACGTTATGACTGTGTCTTTGTTTCGCCTCAAAATCTTGAATTCATTGAGCCAGTTTTTGATTTGACAGATTCCAAAAAACCCAACAAAGTCAAATGATAATCTGAATGATGAAACACACGACAACAATCCCAACACCTACGACAGGTAAACGTTCGTTTCTTTCCGCCTTAGTTACAGTTATAGTATATTAAAATTCATTGGATTTTGTAACAGTGTGAACCTGGTTACTTTTCATCTACACATACAGGGTTATTCAGAGAGAGGTGAAAACCTGGAGAATGACTGGAGAAGTGAAAATTCTAGGTCAAAATAGCCAAACCAGAAAAATTCTCCCATTGGTCTCACTATCCAAATCGGCTATTTGGTCTAGATTGTTCTCTTCTGCCAATTCTCCTAGTTTTCACCTCTCTCTGAATAACCCTGATAATGACCATTATTTTTTTCTGTTAGAAACATAGAAAAATGTCGGCAGATAAGAACCTTTCGGCCCATCTAGTCTGCCCAATTACATGGATACTTTACCTGGATTTATCTTTTGTTTAGGATAGCCTTATGCCTATCCCATGCTTGCTTAAATTCAATTACTGTTTTGGCCTCTACCACTTCTACTGGAAGACTGTTCCATGTATCCACCACCCTCTCAGGTAAAATAATGCTTCCTGATGTTACTTTTAAACCTTTGCCCCTCTAATCTAAGACTATGTCCTCTTGTTTTGCTACTTTGTTTCCGTTTAAATATACTCCCTTCCTCTACCTTGTGGATTCCCTTTACCTGTTGGAACTAGGTTGCAGATAAAATAATGATTAGCAGTGGGAGTGTTTTAATGTTGAAGCATGACTTATATAATTCTATAAACATCATGTGATCCTTATATTTTAGGAAGTAGAATAGCAAAGCAGGCTCTGATGTGAATCTCATTATGTTATGTGAGCTCGCAGCACAGTTTGCTCATTGATTCATTTAAGTATCACTTGCGTTGAAACATTACATAGGTATCATGTGCCTGAGTGTTCACAACCTCATGCTAACAAGGGTGATTCTCGCCAGCTTTGCTGCCTGTCCATTATAACGCCCTTACTTCTCTGTCACTGATGTGGTACAGTGTGGCCTTGTCATCCAGATGCCTTTTGTCCACTGTTTTTTACAGATCTGACCAAATTGTGTTCCTTCTCTTACTTTATGGATTACCATGTACATAGAAACCATCAAACACAATTTTATTTATTTCTACATACTGATATATGTATTATTATGTTATCAGGATTGGATATATTTTGCCTACATTGAATATAGC
Source organism: Leptobrachium leishanense (assembly GCA_009667805.1). Classification (NCBI taxonomy): domain Eukaryota; kingdom Metazoa; phylum Chordata; class Amphibia; order Anura; family Megophryidae; genus Leptobrachium; species Leptobrachium leishanense. The sequence goes on from CM019064.1 coordinate 262,869,925, forward strand.
TAACTTGATAAAGATGACTATGTAGTGATTTACAACTTTTAACCCTTCACTAGCAATAATGTGTACAGTGAGGGAAATCTTTATTTGATCCCCTGCTGATTTTGTACGTTACAAACAAACAATTGGTGATAGGAGAGGCACAATTATACCTATCTTTAGAAATGCCGATAGATTTCCCAGGAGATGGTCCACAGCTCCACACCCAAACAATAAAGAAAAAAACGCAGGGAATTCGGCAGAGAAGGATATCCAGAGTAACCGGCTGGGTGGAGTAGAGGTATTGTCACCGCTCTGCATGGAGAGAGCCTGTGGAGTCATGGGTTCGATCCCAGCGAGCAACCTCTCCAGTAAGTGTCCTTGGCAAGACACCTAATGGTACATACTCGCCACCCAGGACATACTTGAAAACGAGAGAAATCTCAATGTATCCTTCCTGGTAAAATCCTTTCTCAAAAAAAAAATTAAAAAAAAATGCCCGAATTAATCCAAAACTGAAATCGCCAAACCCGGAAAATGCCAATAACCGGATTTTGGACAAATAAACAGGATGATGGGAATTTTAAATGAATAATTGGCGGTTATTGGCGTTTTCCGGGTTTGGCGATTTCAGCTTTGGATTAATTCGGGCATTACTCCGGATATCCTTCTCTGCCGTATTCCCTGCGTGGTTTTGTACGTTAGCCCACTCGCAAAGAAATGATCAGTCTATAATTTTAGTGGTAGGTTTATTTTAACAGTGAGTGACAGAATAACAACAAAAACATCCAGAAAAACGCAATTAAAAAAAGTTATAAATTGATCTGCATTTTAATGGGTGAAATAAGTATTTGATCCCCTATCAATCAGCAAGATTTCTGCCTCCCAGGTGTCTTTTATACAGGTAATGAGCAGAGATTAGGAGGAGCACTCTCTTCAAGGGACTGCTCCTAATTTCAGTTTGTTACCTGTTTAAAAGACACCTGTCCACAGAAGCAATCAGATTCTCTACCATAGCCAAGACCAAAGAGCTGTCCAAGGATGTCCGGGACAAGATTGTAATGGGTTATTCAAAGTAGGGTTGCACCGATACCGATACTAGTATCGGTATCGGGGCCGATACTGGGTACTGCAGGAGTACTTGGTACTCCTGCAGTACCCCCCGATATTTTTACCGATACCGGAAGCCGGCATTGAGCCGGCTTGCCGGCATCCGAGGGGCTGCGGCGGCTGTCCGAATGCTCTATCGGCATTCGGACAGCCGCCCCTGGAGCTGCTCACACAATACTTACCTTCCTGGGTGCCGCCGAGAATGTCTCCGCGCGTGCGCTCGTTGGAAGGACCCCAGCCGCGACCACGTGGGACCATGTGATCACGGCTGGGGTCCTTCCAACGAGCGCGCACGCGGAAACTTTCCCGGCGGCGCCCAGGAAGGTAAGTGTGAACAAAGTGAGCAGCTGCAGGGCCTGTCCGAATGCAGATAGAGCATTCGGACAGGCCCTGCAGCTGCTCTCCGCGACGATACTTACCTTCCTGGGCGACGCCGGGAAAGTTTCCCCGCGCGCGCTCGTTGGAAGGACCCCAGCCGTGATCACATGGTCCCACGTGGTCGCGGCTGGGGTCCTTCCAACGTGCGCACGCGCGGAGACATTCCCGGCGGTGCCCAGGAAGGTAAGTATCGTCGCGGGGGGGGGATCCATGAGCTGGGGGGCAATATCCATGTGTGAGCTGTGGGGGCATGCCCATAAGCCGGGGGGCAATATCCATGTGTGAGCTGTGGGGGCATATCCATAAACTGGGGGGCAATATCCATGTGTGAGCTGGGGCATATCCATGTGTGAGCTGGGGCAAATCCATGTGTGAGCTGGGGGGCAAATCCATGTGTGAGCTGGGGCATATCCATGAGCTGGGGCAAATCCATGTGTGAGCTGGGGCAAATCCATGAGCTGGGGGGCAAATCCATCTGTGAGCTGGGGCATATCCATGAGCCGGGGAAAATCGATGTGTGAGCTGGGGCAAATCCATGAGCTGGGGGGCATATCCATGAGTGAGCTGGGGCAAATCCATGTGTGAGCTGGGGCAAATCCATGTGTGAGCTGGGGCAAATCCATGTGTGAGCTGGGGAAAATCCATGTGTGAGCTGGGGCATATCCATGTGTGAGCTGGAGCATATCCATGTGTGAGCTGGAGCATATCCATGTGTGAGCTGGGGCATATCCATGTGTGAGCTGGAGCATATCCATGTGTGAGCTGGAGCATATCCATGTGTGAGCTGGGGCATATCCATGTGTGAGCTGGGGCAATTCCATGTGTGAGCTGGGGCATATCCATGTGTGAGCTGGGGGCATATCCATGAGCTGGGGGATATATACATGTGAGCTGGGGGCATTTTTATATGGTCTGTTCTTATTGGAAAGCGTCACATGACATTAAAGAAAAGTATCGGTACTCGGTATCGGTGAGTACTTTTAAAAAGTATCGGTACGCGTACTCGGTCTTAAAAAAGTGGTATCGGTCCATCCCTAATTCAAAGAGAGCAGAAATTGTACCGAGCAGTGAATTTCACCATACAGTCATTCGGCTATTCAAAAAGCTGGCATGTTCTGCCCTCACGATGTGTCTGAGGTACAAGGCTTGGCAGACCGCTTACAAATTGTTAATAAAAATTCAGAAGCAGGATTACATGAATTCTTTCCTTTACTTTATTTTAATCCTTAAGTATTAGATTCTTATTTCCGTCAATCTTTTTTGTAAAAAGACTAAGGGCTCTATTACATTCTCTGCGCAAATTCGTACGCGCAGCGCAATTTTTTTGCACGCAGCGTTAAACGTTTACGCGCGTAAATTAATGCTTGTATTATGATCCGAGCACATTTTTCATCCGTAAAATAATATTGCGCGTAAAAAGACGCGCAAATACGCACGCACATTAATGTTGCGCGCAGAAATCGGTGGGCAGACTTTTTTGTTTGAATCACGCGATTCAGCCAATCAGAATTAAGAACCACAATTGCCTCCCGTTCAGTTTTAGCACCTGTCAAAATCAATCTGTGTATATATGCTGCAGCAATAATAAAAACACGCAAAACCTCTCTTTTATTATTTGGGTATGTGTAGAATGTGTAACTATACTGTGCTGTATTTTTTTTTTCGTGCTGGTGTATTTCGTTTCGGCCAGAACGTTCAGATTTGCAGTTAACACCAGGTTTTAAAAGACATTAAAATTATGCGCGCAAACGTCGTTCGTAAAAACTTGCTCATCGATTGTAATACCATCCGCGTACCAGCGCACGAACGCATATGCGCTCACAATGTTAAGTATGGGATGCGCGAACGAACTTGCGTTCGCGCAGGGTCACTCACGGTAGACATTAACGTGCATCGTATGCGCAAACGTCGTTATATGACATTAATGCGTTTTTGCGCACGTGCACATTTTTGCGCGAACAGTGTAATAGAGCCCTTATAATTTCAAGGCCTGTGTGCAAGAAACGTGGACCTGACTTTCTGTTGCTCTCTGTACATCAAATGGATTCCTAATCAGGAAGTAGCTGCAATGTATTGCTTAGTAATGGCTGACAAATTAAAGCAACAGTCACCTAATACATTAAATGCATGGAAATCTATGATTACCAGAACATGGCATTTCACTAAATATTGTCAAATTGGCAGCAAAATATGGTGATCTTCGACAGCAGTGAAATCCCAATAGAAAAGCAATGCTTCATCTATTCAGAGAACACCGAATAGCACCAAAATGTCAGTGAAATCCCCTGATGTACGGTGGTTTAATTCAACAGGTTTAATCAGGTGAATCCCATAGGTTTAAATGTTAAAAATATTCCCGGTTTTATTAAATATCTATTAAACTGTTTATTCTTTTAATTTACAGCAAAAAGTCTTTTTTTAAAGCATTTTTATGATTTTTTTGGCGAAATTTTTTCCCCGTTTTTTTTTTCTGTAACAGACCTTTTTCATTATTATGCATAGGACCCTATATATTTATTCCAGGCATTTTCGTGCAGTAGTTTTATTGTAAACTGCTTTTCAAAGTCATGGTGTTTTTTCTTTTTACCCCGTTCGTTGACTTTTTCCAGCAACAGGTCGGCGCTCTGTTCGGTGGACCGTCTGCTTTTTTCGGATGCATTAGGCGTTTTTTTGGTGGATCGCTGGGTACTTTCGGCAGGTTTTCGGCAGCTTATTGGATCACGATTTTACGGCGGTTTTTACTTTCATTTTGGGGGTTGTTCAGTGGCTTTTCCCTGCACTAGGGGGACCCTGCGGTGAATGTTGAATTCACTGCAGGGTCGGAGAATTTGATTACCCGAAGTGCGATGAACGAAAGAGCACTGAAATTCCACAGAATTTTGGTGCTCTTTGAATAAGCCCGGTAGACCTACACAAGGCTGGAATGGTTTACGAGACCATCGCCAAGCAGCTTGGTGAGAAGGTGATAACATTTGGTGTGATTATTCACAAATGGAAGAAACACAAAATAACTGTCAGTCTCCCTCTGTCTGGGGCTCCATGCAAGATCTCAGCCGAGTAACGGGTGAGATACACATCGAGTGTGTATGATACCAACCGATGCCACATGAAACTTTCTAAGTTGATGACACTGTAGCCACCAATGTGTAAGAATATTCAAATAAAGATACATTCTATATCTGTTGGAAATCAAGGACATTTTTTTTGCTCAAACTCTATACTTCATTTACTGCTTCAAGTAATAGATGGTTTGACGTTTCTCCACCAACACCGTTTATTGGCTCCGCTGGAGCTGTTTACGACTGTTCTGATTTCCTTTACTGGAGGGAAAGAATATAAGCTGAGTGGTTACCCTTCCTCTGGTGAAAGATATAAGGGGGCTCTTTCGTTCCCCGCGCTTTGGGGAATCAAATTCCCTGACCATGTAGTGAATTCAGCATTCACTGCAGGGTCCCCGAAGTGCAGGAAAAATCCGCCAAGTCGAAAATAAAAACCGCCAAAATTGACAGTCCACCGCAAAACCGCCGAATGCATCTGAAAAAACCCGACGATCTGCCGAACAGAGCACTGACCAGCTGCTGGAAAAAGCGAACAAGCCGAAGAACAGGATAAAAAAAAAAAACACACTGCGACTTTGAAGAACTGTTTGCAAAAAAAACCTACTGCACAAAAATGCCTGGAATTAATATATACGGGCCTATGAATAATAATAAAGTGGTCTGTTAAAAAAAATGCTTTTTTAAAAAAACTGACATTGTTTTGCTGAAAAATGCCTAAAAAAAAATAAAGAGACTTTTTTCTGCAAATTAAAAGAATAAATGGTTTAACCCCTTCGCTGCGGAGGACGCGCTCAGCGCGTCCACCCGCAGGTAGCGTTCCTTGCGGAGGACGCGCTGAGCGCGTCCTCCCTTTGGGGCCAGCGATCGGCCGGGTTCCGGCCGATCGCTGTGCCCCCTGGTGCAGGCTGACATCCTCGATGTCAGCCCAGCACCCGGAACCGCCGGCAGCCGAATTAGATGTCATCGCGGCGGCGCGATGACATCTAATTCAGGCGCCCCCCCGTATATGCGGAGGAGGTGCCTGAAAGGGAGGGGGGGAGGTCCTTCGGACCTCTCTCCCTCCCGATCGCCGGCGTTGCAGGGGTTAATCCAGGCACCGTTTGGAAGGGCACAGCCTGCCCTTCCTAACGGTACCTGAAATTAATCTTGGGCGCTGGATCACGAATCGGCGCGGAAAAGCGCCGGTTCGTGATCCTTTCCCGGAGCTGGCCGACATCTTGGATGTCGGCCATGCTTCCGGTAACTCCCCCTGAGGCCTGGCGTCATCGTGCATAGCACGATGACGCCAGTCCTGGAGTTAACCCCTAACTGCCACCAATGGTGGAGATAGGGGGTTCCAATGAACCCCCTATCTCCCGATCCGTGGCAGTTAGGGGTTAATGTTTGATATTGTTGGATCGGCCAGAGCATGGCCGTTCCGACAATACCAAACATGAGTATGAAAAAAGTTGTTAAAAAAAAATATTTTAAAAAAAATTATAAAAAAAATAAACAAGTTTTTTTTTTCTTTTTTTTGGTTCGTTAATGCAGCAATATTGTTCCCATTTCAATTATAATGTGAACAATGATGCTGCACTAACGATGTTAGATTTTTGTATGCGGTGCGTTTGTTAAAAATCGTGTAATTTTCCCCAAAAAAAAATGTAATGAGTCCCCATTTCTAATTTTTTTAACAAGCGCACCCCATACAAAATATAACCGCAATTGCTCGCATGTTAAAATGTGAAAAAAAAAACACTTTACACGTTGTAAATTATTGAAAATTCATATTTTATTGCATTTTTTGTTATAATATACAGACAGGTCATGACGTATACATATAATAATGACATATTATGAATCTGCCGAGTCTGACGGAAAGAACGATATATGATATGTCTGGGTCATATACTAAAATAAGCCTTCAAAACGCGTTTAAACATGATGAGCAAAACCGGTAAAAATGACCTCAGCACAGAGGCGGGAAATGCCTCAGCAGCGAAAGGGTTAATAGTTATTGAGTAAAATATTTTTAACATTGAAACCTATGGGATTTGCCTGTTTAAATCTGCCGAATGAAATCACCGAACAGCAGGGAATTTCAATGACATTTCAGTGCTGTTCAGTGACCTTTAAATAGATTAATCACTGTTCGGTGCAATTTTGGGGCCAGTTCGGCTCTCTTTGAATAACCCCTATACTCTCAGTAGACTACCACTACCTGTATCTATTAGGAGCTCCCTAATACAGTATTACAAGTCAAAGCACTAACAAAGTGACTCGCTTGTAATAGTGCTGGTCATTGGTTCCTGCCACAGTATACAATTCGAGGCTCGTTATTAGCAGATCAAATGGAATAGAGCTATCTATTAGGGACAGGTGTAAGGGAGAGTCACTTACCATTCTACAGGGAAAAGTATCAGGTGATTATAATGGCTAAAAATCCAGGCATACATGATTTTATTGTGCATTCTGTATGCAGGCATTATTTTGCTCACTCACATATATTATTTTTTTCTATTGCTATTTTTGGAAGCTGGGTTGTTAATAATCTCATCCTGATTTCTACATAAAACCATAAACAGAATATCTGACCATTTTATTATCACAATCACTGTATTTGACAAAAAAAGGCCATTTATGCCAGTATGCCAATAATGTAGATCCTGTGTGAAATTATAAGGACACCATCTAGAGTTTAGAATCCTTTATCCCAATAGTATTCCTCTAGGATAAAAAATAAACAAAAAATTCTGCATGAATTTACATTGTTTTAATCTGTTTGAATTAACTCATAATAACAATATATGCCCAGATCTAGAATAGGTATTTATCCTACAGTCAAGTATTTAGTGCACATCCTATGAGTCAAATAAATGTGTTAAGATTTTATTAACAGAAAGCTCTTGGTATTGACAGAGTTAAGCAAGCTAAAAAGTTTTTCTACTTGTTATTTTTACTGTGAATTAAATATGCTTTGGCTTCCAGATCGACTGCAAAAAATGTCTCCGGCCATCAAAAGCTAGAACATGCATGTCACAGAGCAGAAATGTCACCAGTTTGGTCCTGTAAGTGTTTTATTAAAACTGAGTAAACATTGTCTTCCTTATATTTGCTGCTAATATACCAAACATAGGAGGTTATTCAGAGAGCCGACATCTCGGTGCTCTCTCGTTCCCTGGACTTCAGGGAATCAAGTTTCTCCACCCTGCGGTGAATTCAGCATTCAAGCATTCAGCGCAGGGTCCCTGAAGTGCTGGGAATCAGATGTCGAATGCTGCCTTAAATCCGTCATCAGCCGCCGCAAACCCGTCGCCCACCGCCACAAACCCGCCGAACATCTGCAGCAAACCCGCCGGACAGCCGCCGAGCGCAGCGCCGACCAGCCACAGGAGAAAGCCGACAAGCTGCCATATGGGTAAAGAAATAAAACACAATACGATTGAAAGTGTCAAAATTGAAACGCTGTTTGCAAAAGAACTACTGAACAAAATTGTCTGGAATTTACATATAAGGTCCGTTACAGGAAAAAAAAATATGCTTTAAAAAAGAAAAAAAATTGCTGAAAAAATGCCTTAAAGATCCTAAAAAAAATCAATAAATAAAGAGACTTTTTGCTGCAGATTAAAATAATAAACGGTTTATTAGATTTTGCATTAAAACCGGAATATTTTTAACATTGAAGCCTATGGGATTCTCCTGAATAAACCTGCCGAATGAAAACACCAAGCAGCGGGGCATTTCGCCAACTTTTTACTGGTGTTCTCTGAATAGATTAACCATTGCTTCTCTATGGGGACTTCACTGCCTTTGAACAGGCACCGTACGTGCAGGCAGTTCGCCAAAATTTGCCAAACTGCCTGCTCTGAATAGCCGAATGGCCCAAAAATGGCACCATACAGGGAAATCCACTGTTCGGTGATATTTCGGGGCCAGATCGGCTCTCTCTGAATAACACCTTTAGGGCCACATTACACACTTAACGCAAACGTTAACACTCACTTGCCTGAGCATTAACGTTAGCTGCGGTGTTTACCGCATATTACAATCCAAATGCAAATGGTTGGGAAAAAGTCCCCCCAGTCTCTCCCTGCGTATCACTACGTTTAAGCGAGATCCGGCTGGTCATGTGACCGGCAGGGGGAAACTCAATGAAGTCCTATGGACTCTATCGAGTGGATGCTCGCGGCTGCGCTCAGCGCTGCCGCAAGCATTACGGGGGTTACTGTGCGGTAACAATGCAGGCAGCATTTTTTGCGCCTGCTTTGTAATCCAGCGTTAAAACGCGGGCGCAAGGGGGAAAACTGCGGGTGCAGTTTTTCCGCCCTTGCGCCCGCGTTTTAACGCTAGGATTGTAATAGAGCCCTCAGTCTTTTTTTCAAATTGATTTTGTAATGGCAGAATTGGGAGCAAGCCATTAGTAGCTCTCTCTATTATGTTATGTTAGTGGCTCAACTTTAACATAGCAAATACGGGCAGTGCCGCTGCTGGCAATGAGCCCTGGAGTAATAGGACTCCGTGGAAATGAGGCAGAGCCCTGTGGGAGATCGCATGTAAGCAATCTCGCAGGGAATACAAAAGGATACTGGAAACTGACTGGATATCACCATCCTCTTCCTTCGCTGGATGAGGGGTAAGTATAGAATTTTTGTTGATCTTTATATTTCTATATTGTGTGATTTTACTAAAGCATAATCACTTAACAAGGGGTTTTAAAAGCCAGTAATTACAAGAGCCAGTAGTTAGACTAGCAGGGGAGGTTAACGAGTAGGGCAGGTACACTTAACGCATCAGTTGTAAATGCTAACAGCTCCGGTGGAATTGGGCCCTGCATATTTTACTCTTTTTCATGCAAAATATTTTTTGTTTATCAGAGGATGAGGGATAAGCATGGAATTTATCTGCTTATCTTTCTTTTTTATAGTAGAAGTTCAAGGATAGCTAAAACATAAGAGAGTAGCAGAACATAGAGTAAAATCCCTTAGACCCAATTAGAATATTAGAGCCAAATTTGCACTCACAAGCGTCTAGTAAATCAAGCATATATCAGCCACTGCAAGTCTTTTATCTTCATTTCATTCGGGATATTTTCCGCGTGTTTCCAATACCACATAAAGAGAAATATACAATGATAGTGAAGGACCATAGAAGCAGTTAAAAATGATATTCAATTTATTGCGCTTACAACAAGTAAAACATTGAATGCATATATATATTTCACCCGATCCCAGAGGTACACGGCCAGCCAAAAGCCTACGTCCAACCTGGCTCAGGATCCGTCACGCAACGCGTTTCGTCCTCACGACTTCATCAGGAGTGACCTTAAAACATTTCTTTCCTTGTTTTATATCCTTACAGTGATTTAAAATTTCGTTCCGCTGTTGTTACATACGCCCACCCCGGCCGGTATCCTCCTTCACTGCCAGGAAACTCCTTTCTCCGATACATCGCATCCGGTTGCAAAACCTCCAACCCGATCTCATTCGCGTTCTTGGGTTGCCCTTGGCAACAGAATCGTTCTCCTTCTCTGTTACGTCCATGCGCATTGGGAATCCAATCTACAACATATCTTGGGGTTCCCCCCGGCAGTGGAGGTCCCTCGGTCTTACAGGGGGCACGAACTCAACTTCTTCAAAATGTTTGTTACATTATGACCCCTAAAATACTCTACTGGAACATCTAAAATTACATCTATGATCGGCATTATACACATCCATTGCTTCCCCTATATATTTCATATCCTGAGGTTTATCATCATATTAGATCTTTTTACTGTTTAAAATATGGATACAATTTAAAATAAAGTGTGCCAATTACTTCCCACCTAAATATATGACCACTTTTGACATACTGAAGAATTCAATTAAAACCTGATACACCTAATCTAAAAAACATACTAAATCCAAGTCACTATTCATCTCTAATGGTTGCAGTGTTTTTAATCGGTGGATCCAATATGTTTCTCTCCTGGACAGTTTTTTAACCCTATCCCCCCCCCCCTCCAATCTGCTTCGACATATTCAATTCCAACTGCCAGAAATTTTCTAAGGTTGTATGACAAGCAATTGTTGCAGTGCACTGGTACTGAATGGGTGGTAAGGCATTTACGTATGTTATTTAAATGCTCCAAAATTCTGCATTTAAACTTCCTTGTGGTACGTCCAACGTATTGCAAACCGCATTCACATTGAAGGAGATATATGACGAAGGTGGTTGAACACGTTATATTTCCCTTTACCTTAAATTGTTCTCCTGTAACTTGGCTACTGAACTGCTGGGTAATCCCCAGTAAAAACCAGCAAGTTTTACAGTTGCCGTATTTCCTAAATCCTGGATTAGAACCGTTGGTCGAAGGTGGAGGACAAGGAATACTGGGAGCCAAAATGCTCTTCAAACTGCTGTTGCCCGCAGTAGCCCTTCTGTACCACCACCTCCAGTATCAGTTTAGGACTCGTTAAAATGAAAGTTGTGACCATTCTACTTCTTATTTAACCATTGTTGTGTATGTCCAACCTACAGCAGACGTAAAGCGTATGGCTCATGGAGCAGCATCAGGGAATCTACATTTCTTCAGACACGTTCTGCAGAACCAGGATTCCTCTGACAGCTGTAGTGATCAATTAGATGAGCCGTTTCAGTATATCCAAGGCAAAGAGAAGGAGAAGCTGCAGACTGGGTACACTCAGGAGAACACAAGTCCGGAGGAGACAGATGATGAAAGTGAGAAAGATGACAGCAGCGAGGAGGAGCTGGAGAAAATATTCCATAGTTTTGCAAGTATGAGAAATGTCTCTTATTTCAGATAGCATTACATTTATTTCTATGAAAAAGCACTAATAAATTGTACTGTCAAACTCCAATCTAAATGCAATGGCTTTGTTATAAAGGAAAACTGGCCCACAGATTAGCACTTGCTCTGGGCTCTGATTTATATGTGAGCCTCAGCAGCTCCTGCACGCATTCACATTTCTCATCATTCCCCAGGAAATATTTTCACGGTATTCAATTGTACTTAATATTTTAATGTTCTTGCGATGGGTTGTGTGTAAATAAGTTGGACAAAAGTAGCCTTTTTAACTTCCCCTTGGAGCTGTGGCAGCTGTTGGCGTTCCGGATGATTTTGCACTAGTGAGTTATAATGGTGAAAACAGCATGCCTTGCACTCTAAGATAGTAGTTCCCAACCCTGGTCCTCAAGTACCCCAACAGGCCAGATTTTAAGGATTACCTTGGGGAAATGCAGACTGAATCCTGCAATCACTGAGCAGCAAATCAAACCACCTGTGCTGTGTTTCAGATATCTGACAAACATGGCCTGTTAGGGGGACTTGAGTACCAGGGTTGGGAACGACCGCCCTAATTATTATTCTTTATTTATATAGCGCCTATATATTCCACAATGCTGAACAATGGACACAATAAAGACAGGGTTACAATACATTGAGACTGAACAACATTTTAGCAAACCAATACAGAAGTAAATGAGGGCCGTATTCCCTTGGAAACTTACAATCTAGAACTGTTGGGAGTTGAAACAGGAGGAGAGGACTGCAAGGTGAGAGTGATGGACTGGCTGGTCCCTAAATAGAAATGTCTTAAGGGAGCGTTTGAAGGAAGGGAAAGTCTGTCCGTACATGGGAGAATGTTCCAGAGGGTGGAGGCTGCGCCTGAGAAATCATGCAGTGTATCATGGGAAGAGGTAATGCGGTAATAATAATTTGACCTTAGGGAGCGGGCTGCGGTGTATTTGGTGATTAGTGAGGACAGGTAGTGGGGACCTTTTGTAGGTCAGGATAAGGATTTTGAATTTAATTCTACAGTGGATGGGGAGCCAGTGGTGGGATTCGCAGAGAGGAGCGGCAGAAACAGAGCAGCGGGTGAGGTGGATGAGCCTGGCAGACGCATTCAGAATGGATTGTAAGGGGGAAAGGTGGGAGAGAGGGAGGCCAGCTAGAAGAGTATTACAATAGTCAAGTCAGGAGATTACAAGGGCGTGGATGAGTTATTTTGTGGTGTCCACTTTGGGATCAAAAACAAAGACACGGAGCGGAATCTTGCTGCAGGGATGACCTGGCTGGAAGTACATTGAAACATATAGTACAGGAGGGGTGGGGTCGCGCCTATTCCCCGATGGGCGGCTGCAACCACCAAATGCATCCAGCCCAACAACATGTGTAGAACATAACAAAGAAAAAAATGTCATCTGCGCTAATTCCCATTATACCGTGTGAAACTAAACACAATTAGAGGTTTGGTTTCTTATCAATGGCCATTATAAGATTAAGCTCGCCCGCCAAACGTCAAGGCACCTCTATGAGGGCGAGTCCTTTCCAAAATTGAAACCACAGACTGCTGCATAGCAAACCATACCTGCTCATGCTGCTTGTCAAACATGAGGTAAACTGGTGGGCCATTATTCCAGCCAGTTCATCCCTGCAGCAAGATTCCGCTCCATGTCTTTGTTTTTGATCCCAAAGTGGATTTTGTTTCTGGGGGAGCATAAATAATGGCCCACCAGTTTACCTCATGTTTGACAAGCAGCATGAGCAGGTATGGTTTGCTATGCAGCAGCCTGTGGTTTCAATTTTGGATAGGACCACTCGCCCTCATAGAGGTGCCTTGACGTTTGGCGGGCGAGCTTAATCTTATAATGGCCATTGATAAGAAACCAAACCTCTAATTGTGTTTAGTTTCACACGGTATAATGGGAATTAGCGCAGATGAATTTTTTTCTTTATGTTTTACACATGTTGTTGGGCCATACAACAACATGGGCCATCCCCCAATAAATAGACTTTTTACTGCAGAATAAAATAATAAACGGTTTATTAGATATTGTATAAAAACTGGAATATTTTTAACATTGAAGCCTATGGGATTTGCCTGAGTAAACCTGCCGAATGAAAACACCGAACAGCAGGGCATTTCGGCAACTTTTCACAGCTGTTCGGCGTCTCTGAATAGATTAACCATTGCTTCTCTATGGGGATTCACTGCCCTCGAACAGGCATCGCATGTGCAGGGAATTCGCCAAAATTTGGCGAACTGCCTGCTCTCCGAATAGCCGAATGGCCCCGAAATGACACCATACGCTGAATTTCAGTGTCTGGTTACATTTCGGGGCCAGATTGGCTCTCTCTGAATAACCCCTTTACTCTTTTTCTTAGATGTGCAGATAACATATGAAAGGAGTGCTTTTTTGAAATATAGAAGTTAAGTTATTTAAAATGAATATTTCAGGTCATGGTTTAACTCTTCGACTTGTCACATAGATAACTTATACTCTAGAATCTAGATAATGATCCTTGTGATCCAATTGTTATGATTCACTGCTTTTGCTTATTAAAGTGAAACTAGCGTGAATTAAGTGTGTTATAGCTTTATGAATAATAAAACTGGTTACATATCTTAAATAAACTATATACAAAAAATGCTTATCAACATCTGAGCCATTGGCAAATCTTGATCTTTGTGTTGGTGAAATAGTGTGAGAATTGCCATAGTGAGACATACAGGGTTATTCAAAGAGATCCGAATGGCTCCCGAAAGGGAAGCCTTTCTTGGCCATTCGGCTATCCAGAGAGCAGGCAATGCGCCAAATCCTGGCGCATTGCCTGCACATACGGTGCCTGTAGAGTGCCTGTTAGAGGGCAGTGAAATCCCCATAGAGACGCAATACTCGGGCTATTCAGAGAGCAAAAGCCAGCAGTGAAAAGTTGCCGAATTGCCCTGCCATTCAGTGGTTTCATGCAGCAGATTTATTCAGGTGAAATCCATAGGCTTCAATGTTAAAAATATTCCAGTTTTAATTCAATATCTAATAAACCGTTGATTATAAAATTCTGCAGTAAAAAGTCTCTTTATTTATAGATTTTTTAGGATATTTTAAGCATTTTTCGTTATTTTTTTATTTATTTTTTTTAAATTCGATTTTTTTTAAAATTTATTTTTTTAACTTAACTTATTTTTTCTGTAACAGCCCTTTTTATTATCATTCATTGGATCTTATATGTAAATTTTAGACATTTTCGCTCAGTAGTTTCTTTGCAAACAACGTTTCACTTTTCAAACAAACATGTTATTTTAATTTATTCACTTGATTCGTCTGCGGTTTCGGGTTTTTCCGGCGGCTGTGCTGCGTGTTATCGGCTCCTGCTCAGGTTTTTCCGGCGTTTTCAGCGGGGTTAATCCAGATGTTTTTGCGGGTTTTCGGTGTGCATTCGCCGGGTTTTGCGGTGAGTTTTCGGCGGGTTTGCGGAGACTTTTCCCTGCAATTCGGGGACCCTGAGGTGCTTGCTGAATACACCGCAGGGTTGCCGAAATGGGATCGCCAAATTAAACCGAATTGAAGAGAACGAAAAGTCAACGAACGTGCGGTGACTTTTCGATTCTCTTTGAATAACTCTGATAGACATGAAGTGAGTCCACACTGTTGGAAAAAAGGTGCCTATAGAGTTGCTCAACACAGAGATTCCACGAACCTTCTACCTGTAAAAAGAGCAATATCTGCGAAGTTCAATAAAAGTGAGGCATGATAAATCGAGGAACATATATTTCTCTATTAATCACAAAAATGGTCATAGCGACCCGTAGGATAATAATGCCCTTGCATACAGGGCTTAAACCTTAACATATAAGCATAACAAAACTAGAACAAGCACTGCAAGGTGCAAATAATTATTGTACACATTTTATTGAAATATCAAGTATAATAAGGAAATAAAAATACAAAGAATATATACACAACTGAAAAAGATGCTCTGTGGTGGATAAGAGTCTTATAGGATCTCAATGTTCCTAAAACAACATTTTCCTGAGCAAAACTGGTAATAAAAGATATCGTACAGTGGGAAAAATCACAGTCAATATCACACGGAGTATAGCCTATTAGGCTCATCATAATCCTTAATTGGCCCTAAATCAATCCTTCGTTAACATGCCCTGTTGTGTATATATTTTTTATTTCCTTATTATACTTGAGATTTCAATACAATTTGTACAATAATTATTTGCCCCTTGCAGTGCTTGTTCTACTTTTGATGTACATGTGGAGTAGAGGTAACATCACTGCTCTGCATGGAGAGAGCCTGTGGAGACATGGGTTCGATCCCGGCCAGAGCACCTCCAGTAAGTGTCCTTGGGCAAGACACCTAACAGTACATACTCGCCACAAAGGACATACTGAAGGAGAATCAGGCTGGAGGATGGTTGTTACTATGAGCCAGGCAGCCATCTTGTTCAGAATATTGGTTCACTTGTATATAACTAGACAGGTTTGTAGCTGAAACTAGAATGAGGTATACGTAGAAATTTAGGAATGCGTTTAGATTAGCAGAAAAGCAATTAAAGCCTTATGAAAGATCTTTGCTGTTTCTGGCCACGGAGAAGTAGATTTCCAAGGTCGTTGGGGCCCGCGGAAAGACGAAGGAGTATAAGAAGACCGGGCCCCAGGCCATCTGAATAAATATAGCCGATAGGGAGGGAGCACTGCCCGGAGAAAGACAGCACAAACAAATCACAGACTGTCAAACTAACGAGAAGTGTATCAATTTATATTGTTATATGTGGAATGTTCTTTGTGTTCGAATTAATGATGGGAGGTATTAACCCACGTGGGGTGGAATAGAGTGTCATTAAGGGAGGTGGGCTAATAGGGATGTACCTAATTATGTATTTGGGGCATAAAACCTCATGTCTGTGTGTAATCGGGGCTCACTCTAAGCGATTCAATCCTGTGTGAGCACTTGGTGTTGACGACACAATAAACTCTTGCCTTTCCTGAAGAGACTCGTGTTTGGACAATCCTTGCTTGTTCTTGGTCCGGCGCCGTCTGAAAGTGAACCTGTTTTTGCCCGCCTACATTTTTGGGGGACTCGATAGCCGGGAATAACGGCCTTTTGCCAAGACACAGGCAACGGCTGCTGAACACAGTGCGGCGCTTGACTGCAGCAGTGCCAGAATCCCAATGGTTGGGGGCGTCCGTTGAAGGTGAGCTGACATCTGCAGGCGCCAAGCAGGATTTCCTGTACAGTGGACCTCATCTCGTCCCAAACGGACCCCCCGACCCGGGAAGCTGGGACAGACACCCGAGTCCGAGGAAACAGCGAGCAGCGCCGGCGATAGGTAACGTGTCTTCTATGTTTTGTATATGTCTAAGGAATATACCGGTATCTAAGGGAAACGTCCGACTGAGATAGACGGATAAGAGGATGCGATGGCCACCATCCTATTGGCATATCTAGCCCGCCGCTGATAGCGCTGACATTGAAGGAGCCAGAGTGGCTAGCGGGTGTCTGGATTCGGGGGAATTGAATGCCAATCAAGGGTAGTTCTGTAAGAGAGGGAGAAGGTAGCTGCGTGGAGTTGCATAGTTCAGTGTTTGTAAATAGAGCTTCGCCACGTGGGTAAAAGGGAAAGGAGGAAGGATTTTCTGTGACTGGGCTAAGAGCCTGAGTCAGTGCCTAGTGTGTACGCCGTGTAGTAAAAAGGGCTTATAGTGAAGCCAGCGGTAGCTGCAGAGATAGTGGTGCTGAGTGGGTAGATTATCCATAAGGCAGATTGGAATTGCAGGCAGAAGTATAGACAAGGAACGGGGTGCACATAGCCACTGTCACGTTCCCACGTTCCAACCCTGTCTTCCTGCCCTCTGTATTTGTATATTGTGTTTTTTCCCTTGTGTTTCTGTTGCTGCCAATTCCTGGGTGGCCTCCCAGGGGTTAATTGGTGTTCTGTGTGCTGCTCACCTGTTGACCCTTGCCTTGATTCCCCTGCCTATATTAGAGCAATGTACCTATAGGACATTGCTGGGTCATTTTCCTTTGCCTGGTCTCCTTGCATCCTGTGTCCTGAAAGCTCCTTGCTGTGTTCCTGATATCCTCCGTTTGTTAATCCTGGTTCAGTTATTGCCTCTTATTTCTGTTCCAGTTTATGTCAGTTCCTTCTGTGTATTTTGTTCTGTCTATTGCTGTATTTTGTTTTGCTGTTTATGTTCCATTCAGATTCCCCGGTTACTGATTTTGGCTTGGCTGACTTCCCTTCTGGTTCTGATTCCTCTATCCTGTATGACGTACTCTCTCTGGTTATGACCTTTGGCTTTCCTCTTTATGACTACTCTATTGATTATTCCTTGTCTGTACCGTTTCCAGGAAACCCTGTCATCTGTATACAACAAAAGACTCTGTACGGCTTCAAGGTAATACTTTCCTTTAGATTAGATCCGGCTATCCTAAAGACCGGTCTTTCAGTGCAGGGAATCTTTGGTATTGCCGTACAGAGGTCTTTTGTTAACCCTTTGCTTTCACCTGTCCTTGCAGTTTACCCTGCATCTCTGCATATAGGGGCTTCTCTCAGGAACCAAGGCCTCACCTTCCTGCGAGTTATATTCATAGGGATATATATACAGACCGACCACTTCCAAGGATCGGAGGGCAAGTATAGGGTGGTGCGTGCCTGGTGGTACTGCCACCGTGACAGCCACAAGCAGTCAAGAGTTAGAGTTCAAATTACGGGGTATAAGGAGCCACAAAGAAAGGGATAAGTACCCTTGGCTAGTAGAAAGAGTAGAAGTGCCTATGTTTTGTTCTGTGATGAAAGAATCTGATACGGTATGTGTTGCGGAGGAATTGTTGACTGAAGTATCAGACTGTAGATTTTAACTGTTGTTGAAATAATATATCTGTATTGCAAAGAGTACTGTTTTCAAGAGTAATAATGGGTAACGGGTCATCTAAGCCCAAGAAGGTGAAGGAGGGTGAAACGCCCCTAGAATATATAGTGCGGAATTTTGAAGCATTATATAAAACGCATGATTATGGTGTAGAATTGACAAAAGAGAAATTAAATGTAATGTGTACAGTTGTGTGGCCGTTATTAGTCCCAAGATGGCCAGAGCAGGGGTCAATGGACCCGGAGTTGGTACAGAAGGTATATTCCCAAGTTATAGAGCAGTACAGATATCCTGAACAATACCTGTATATAGATATATGGAGATATTGTATTAAAAACAAGAGTCATTTTATAATGATAGCGGGGAGAAATAAGAAACAGGACCCCCAAAATAATAGAGAGAGAGAGAGGGGGGCGCGGGCAGCTGTTTCTTGGTCAGCTCCCTCCGCTCCGTCCCGTATGGCTGAGGAAGAAGAGCAGGGTGCATCGGGTAGAGGAGATAGAGAGGCTCCACCAGAAAAGATTGAGATGCCCGATGGGAGCATATATAAATTAATTAATATTTTACGGAGTGAGATAGTTGCAGTGCTGTATAGTTTGTGTGTGTGGTTCAGACTGATTTTGTCCGATTGTGTTTTTAATTGATTATTAAACTGTTCAATTAAAAGTTGAGATTGAGCGTCGTCCCTGGTGTATAGGCCCCCTCCTTTTCTGACAGACTGTTTGCAAGAGAGAGGGGGAGAAGGAGGGAGCAGTTTGTTTTTCTTTGCTCTCTGATAGCTGGAAAGAATAACTCTTTGTGTATCTGTGCAGCGTACTATGCTTAGCTAATTTTAGTGTGTGTTACAATAGAATATTTGTCTGAAGTCTGTTGAGTGCAAGATATATGTTTATATTTTGTGTTGATATTATTCCGAAAGTTTAAGTTTTGTTCAGAGCTAGAATTAAATAGAAAAGAAAGAAAAGGGAGTCCTGGTTTTTATATTATTGCATATAAATAATAATAAGTATGTAATAGTATACAATATTGTCTACCAAAATATAAAATTTATTAACAAATTAAATTGAAATATATGAAACGGTTAGAAAATTAATTCGAGAAATAATTAAAGTAATTTTTCTTTACTGTTTTTACAAGGTATGTTTTTGTTTGATTTTTGATGGAATGGTTATTTTATTGTTATGAGATGTTTGGAGTGGTCTTATGACAATGGAATGATTTATTGTTTTTTTTCGATGTGGTATTAAGAGTCTGTTTTGGGCTACGGGAAAATATCTCTGAGAATATTATTTACACAATGTGTATATGTATATGCCCGAATGTCCCATCCAGCTCCTGGGGCGGGATATCTTTTGCAAATTGCAAGCCCAAATTATGTTTTTTCCCGGGGGTCACGCTCAATTAGACCTGCCGGAGGATAGCAGCTTTGCTCGGTAGCATAATCCAGCCAGCCCGCACAACCCCCAATCTGTAAAAAAAAAAAAAAAAAAAAAAATCGCAGTAGTTATGCCGAGGGAAGAAGAATGGCGCACGGCATCTACTCTGCCTGCTGTCCCCGCACGCACTACTCCTTGGAATTCCTGAGGTGGGGGCGGAGGACAACCCGCCCAGATTAGTTGAATTAAAGCCCGGCGCAACACCGGTGGCTCTAAGACAATATTATATCCCACAGAAAGCCAAGCAGGTTACAAAGTGTCTAAAAAGAAAGCACAAATATGTAAACAGAGTGTAAAATACCTGGGATTCCAGTTAACAGGTACCAAACGTGCACTAGGGGCAGAAAGGAAAGAAGCAGTGTGCCGCATACCCCAACTAAAGACCAGGAGACAAGTCCGTGAGTTCCTGGGAGCTGCAGGCTTCTGCCGCCTGTGGATCCCCAACTTCGCAGATATTGCCAAGCCGCTTCATCAAGCAACCAAGGGGGGAGAATTAGACCCCTTTCATTGGGAAGAAGAGCAAACCGCAGCGTTTCTGAAATTAAAGACTCTGCTAATGGAAGCTTCTGCACTGGGCCTGCCAGATCATAGTAAGCCTTTCCAGCTGTTCGTATATGAATATAATCAAACAGCAACAGGAGTATCGGTCCAGACCTTTGGCTCATGGCTGAGGCCTGTGGCCTACCTCTCCAAGCAACTCGACCCTGTGGCCTGCGGCCTACCCCCATGCCTGAAAGCAGTGGCTGCCACCGCAATGCTGATAACAGAAGCAGACAAACTGACCCTTGGACAAGTTTTTCATGTCAAGGTGCCCCACGCTGTCAAGGCTCTGCTGGATGTGAAGGGAGGTTACTGGTTCAGTAGCAGGCCGGATTTGAAAGACGTACCCCTAGACAAATACGATCTACAGCTATTCACTGATGGTAGCAGCTATATGGATGATGGGAAGGAAGTCTCCGGCTATGCAGTAGTCTCAACAGAAGAAGTCATCGAAGCAAAGCCACTGCCAGGCCATACATCTGCACAATTGGCCGAAATAACAGCTTTGACCAGAGCCCTTGAAATCTCTGAAGGCAAAAGAGTAAATATCTACACAGATTCCAAATACGCCTTCATGACAGTCCATGCACATGGTGCACTCTACAAAGAGAGAGGCCTACTTACGTCTTCAGGACAACAAATAAAATATGCAGCTGAAATCGCGGCCCTCCTGGAAGCAGTATGGAAACCAAGTGCTGTCAGCATCATGCACTGCCGTGGCAACCAAAAAGGCCATGATGAAATTCCAAAAGATAACAGACGCGCGCACCAGGCCGCAAAAGCAGCTGCTAAACCGCCACCGCCAACAGAAGATCAAGCTAAAGTACTGATCTGCAAGCAAGAACCTCAACTTTCCATGCCAAATTACGAGTTCTATATGAATTTGAAAAAGTTTGAACCCCACGGCGAGTTCATTGAAATAATACTGCACAAGTGGCAAGATGATTATGAACTGATAGAACTCAACCATGATTATATCCAATGGTTTTTCCCAACTCGAACACAAGGCCGAAATTTCTACTCTACTCCCCTAAATCCGCAAGAGACACGCCTAATGGTTAACACCTCAGAAGTTCAGCAAAGACTGCGCAGAGTCTACAAGATGATGCTGAAATTCTTCGGCGTGAAAATAGTGGGGGAGGAGGAAGACAAAGAAGAGGAGGAAGACAAAGAAATAACTGAAGTTGAACGAGCAGAAAATTTCGCGTCACGTTTTGAAAATTTGACAATCAATTCTCACAATAATCTACGAATCACACGAATACTGCACAGTCTGGGAGAATTGGGAGCAGAAGAATATCAAGTCCCACTGGTGAGGTTCTTCCTTAAGGAGATCCTTATCAAGAACAGACTGCCAAGAATGAAGAGAAGTGCAATGAACTTTTTTATACCAGCAGTAAGAGATTCACAAGACAGACAAGATTTGTTATTTTGAGAACAGGCCTATCGGGCTATCCCCAATGGTATTATTACAAATAGATTTTACAGTGCTGCCACCCTGCAAAGGATACAACTATTTACTAGTGATGGTGTGCCCTTTGACAGGATGGGTGGAAGCCTTCCCAACAAGAACTGAAAAGACTACAGAAGTGGTAAAGAGCCTGATGAAAGAAATAATACCACGTTACGGGCTTCCACTCGAAAAAGGGTCAGACAATGGCCCCGTATTTATCCAGAACTGTTTACAACAATTTGCCCGGCTACTGGGCATCACCTGGAAGCTATAGACCGCCTACAGGCCCCAAAGTTCGGGAAAAGTTGAAAGAATGAACTGTACCCTAAAGACTTTGATGTCCAAACTGTGCCAAGAGACGTCACTAGGCTGGTTGGACTTGCTGCCGATAGTCCTTTTGCACATTAGGTGCAGACCAACCCCCCAATTGAAGCTAAGTCCGTACGAACTTATGTTTGGACGGCCAACCCCTCTGATTAATGGACTAAGGGGGGACCTTCGGGCATTGGGAGAAATTAAACTAAATGAACAAGTAGTAATGCTGGGTAAAACAATGCAGAAAATAAATATTTGGGTGGGGGATAATATACCGTATTCTCTGTATTTTTCACTGTATAAGTATTGTCCGGGTGACTCAGTAGGGGTAAAAGAGTGGAAAAATGATCCACTAGGTCCAAAATGGAAAGGTTTTTATTTTGTCCTGTTATCAACCCCTATAGCAGTAAAGGTTGCCGAGGTGGTCCCGTGGATACATCACTCCAGGGTAAAAGCAGCCGCAGCCAGTCCTGAACCAACATGGAAGGTCGTTACCAACGAGACCAACCCACTGAGGCTGAAGCTGACAAAGACCACAGCCATGAGTATCTAAATGATCCTAACCCAGATAATACAGAGGATCAACAAGTGGGTGTTTTGATGGGCACAGGTCCTGACCATCCGCCAACGGGGATACCCACAGGGTGCTTTTTAGGGGCCGGCCCCCACCCTTGATCATCCAGAAATGTTCTTTACTTTTGAAATTCCGGTGGGGAGGGATTGGGTTTTTATGTGACTGTGAAAAGAATTGCCCAAGGAATTCTGACATTCGGGGCATTTGGTGGTGCTGATTTTATATTTTGCTAATTTGGTTTATGGACTCTCGCGTGGAGCATGCTCTAATTGTACGGGCAATGTGGGGAAAGTGGATATTTCCCATATCTGGAATGGTACGCACCGGTGATGGAGAACCGTACCATGTGGAGACAAAAACGAGAGGCGCTATCTGGAACCAACCCAAGAGGACATTTACTTGTGCAATTCTAAAAAGTCTGGGCAAACCGTATGCTGGGTGTGTAGTAGACTGCACCCAGAGACAATTCATATACCATTTGCCTCTGTTCCAATGAATTTGAGTATGTTTGTATCAGGGAATGTCACAATATATGCTGTCGATGCACCAAGGGAAAAGACAGAATTATTCAGTCCCGGGTACCCCATAATAGGACCAGTGTATCCACCAGAATGGTGTTTTCAACTAGGACCAGATAAAGAAACAAATAACGAGGGTGGGTTATGTAACTCAAGTCAGTTCAACTGGATATTATACATTTACATATTCAAAACAGGACAAAAGGCGAATTATTTATACATACGATGCAGGCAACTCACTAGAGACCAAGAGGCGGTGATTGGGAATGTGACCAATGGAAGGCAGGATGCAGTGGATATGATGAGACGGCTGAGACACTTTGCGATAGAGATATCAAAGGGAACACTACATTCATTGCCATTTATAGTGAAAGGAGGATACCAGGTGTGCTGTGAAAGGGTGTGTTACACATAGGTACCACCAACAATAACGGGAATGTGTTATTTGGCTAAGCTGGTCCCAATCCAGAGACTAAGGGGAGAAGACAGAAACACAGACACAGAACTACACCCTAGGTACCCACTGGTGTTCGAAAGACCGAAGAGAGAATTGTTTGCGAAGATGGATGGATCGAATATGGACATGGTTGCCAGCATGGACTGGATGGGGAGGAGAGATGATGAGGAGATTGAATAGCTATGTCAATCTGATGGATGAGATTCTGAATAGGACCAATATGGATATCCAGCTGTTGAATCTGGAAATGCGTGAGTTACGAAAGGTGCAAATGATATATGAAATGGCGCTTGAGCAGATCAGTGCGGCCTTGAATGGATTGTGTGAAATGACAATGCACTATGAATGTTGCACCTTCATCAGAAACACTACACACAAGTCCCACCAGACTATTACCAGGTAATTCAAGATCACCAGGAGAAGGTAGCACAGTTGCAGGGCACAGCCAGGAGGATTGCTGCCGAAGGCTGGAATCCGCTCCGTGGGTTTGGAGCAATGGGAGAATGGTTTGGTTCCATTTTGAGACTCATCTCAAAGATTGGATCCATGATACTCATGATAGTGGTGATCTTGATCATAGGGATACTGATATACCGCATAGGGCTATGTATATGGCCACTGTGCAAGACAGCACTGATATCTACACAAACACAGAAGATACCATTGATAATTCCACAGGGAATGTTCCCAGTGAAAGAAACCCCCCCCCCTTTTAAAGGAGTTTCAGAATAGTGGAGTGTAATGGCTACAAGTGCCAGGAAAGGAATCCTGACACTTGAGCCAAGGGGGGAATGAAGGAGAATCAGGCTGGAGGATGGTTGTTACTATGAGCCAGGCAGCCATCTTGTTCAGAATATTGGTTCACTTGTATATAACTAGACAGGTTTGTAGCTGAAACTAGAATGAGGTATACGTAGAAATTTAGGAATGCGTTTAGATTAGCAGAAAAGCAATTAAAGCCTTATGAAAGATCTTTGCTGTTTCTGGCACGGAGAAGTAGATATTCCAAGGTCGTTAGGGCCCGCGGAAAGTCGAAGGAGTATAGAAGACCGGGCCCCAGGCCATCTGAATAAATATAGCCGATAGGGAGTGAGGCACTGCCCGGAGAAAGACAGCACAAACAAATCACAGACTGTCAAACTAACGAGAAGTGTATCAATTTATAGTTATATGTGGAATGTTCTTTGTGTTCGAATTAATGATGGGAGGTATTAACCCACGTGGGGTGGAATAGAGTGTCATAGGGAGGTGGGCTAATAGGGATGTACCTAATTATGTATTTGGGGCATAAAACCTCATGTCTGTGTGTAATCGGGGCTCACTCTAAGCGATTCAATCCTGTGTGAGCACTTGTGTGACGACACAATAAACTCTTGCCTTTCCTGAAGAGACTCGTGTTTGGACAATCCTTGCTTGTGTCTGGTCCGGCGCCGTTCTGAAAGTGAACCTGTTTTTGCCCGCCTACATTTCTTGAAAACTAGAGAAATCTCAATGTATCCTTCCTGGTAAAAATACGAAAAAAATATAAATGTAAAACATTCAATGCAAAAGATCATCAGACTCAACATTTGCAAGATGCATAGAGGTGGAAACATTAGTGATTCTTCTAAATGTAAAGCTAAAGTGGACAGGGATCATGACGATACCATAATCTGTATAATGGACATAAGTTGTTATACTGCATTGACTGTCATTTATGAGGCTAGCATAAAACTATTTTCTTCTTTACTGTGAATTTTAGGAAGAAAATGCTGGTTTCCAGGAAGGAATGATTCTGCTAAGATAACAGATAATTATGAACATCCAATCGACACAAATGGAAAGACCACTGGGGTAAGAATTAGAAAATTAAGAAACAAAAGAATAGCATTTTCAGATCATTAAGAAAAAAATATATATATTTACATCTGCCAGCTGTTTCATGGACCTTTTCTTCTATCATGAACATAACAGCGTCTTCACTTTATTCTCTGTGCCCTACTACTCCTAAAACACATACAGGGTTATTCAAAGAGCTCTGAATTGTGGCCGAAAGGTAACCGAACCCTGAAATTCAGGGTGCGGTTACCTTTCCTGGCCATTCAGCTATCCAGAGAGCAGGCAGTTCGCCAAATGTTGGCGAATTGTCTGCACATACGTTGCCTGTTCGAGGGCAGTGAATTCCCCATAGAGAAGCAATGGTTCGTCTATTCAGAGAACACAAAACAGCTGAAAAAGGTTGCTGAAATGCCCTGCCATTCGGTGGTTTCATTCGACAGGCTTCAATGTTAAAAATATTCCCGTTTTAATTCAATATCTAATAAACCGTTTATTATTTTATTCTGCAGTAAAGAGTCTCTTTATGTATAGATTTTTTTAGGATCTTTTAGGCATTTTTCTGGCGAAAATATTTGAGTTTTTTTAAATCGTTTTTTCTTTTTTCTGTAACAGCCCTTTTTATTATCATTCACTGGATCTTATATGTAAATTTCAGACATTTTCGTTTCAGTAGTTTCTTTGCAAACAGCGTTTCACTTTTCAAACATTCAAGCGTACTGGGTTTTTTTTTCACTCCATTCGTCGGGTTTTTCCAGCGGCTGCTCTGCGCAGTGATTAGCGGCTGCTCGGGTTTCTCCGTCGTGTTCGGCGGGGTTATTCCAGATGTTTTTGCGGGTTTCGGTATGCGTTCGCCGGGTTTTGCGGTGAGTGTTTGGCAGGTTTGCGGCAGCTTTTCCCTGCACTACGACGGCCCTGTGGTGCTTGCTGAATACACCGCAGGGTCGCCAAAATGGGATCGCCAAATCGCACCGAATTCACGAGAACAAAAAGTCACCGAACGTGCGGTGACTTTTCGACTCTCTTAGAGTAACCCTGATAGCTGTGCATATTACACTTTAAACAGAGTGAAATAGGGGTCAAGATGAGCAGGAACGCCTGAGAACGAAGTTTGCCCTTTATTTTCACAGGTTGAATTTAGAATTCATTGGTCTGAATATAATGAAAAAGATGCAATACCTTTCTATTCAGACACAATTTTACAAAATATGTGTATATTTAAGAGTGTTTCCTGAATACTTTGGGAATGACAATTCTTCTGTATTTGCCAGAGGAATGGCATTCTCATAAATAAAGAAGCACTGCAGCTGCTACAACTGCCAGTCTTTTTTTTTTTTTTTAAAGGAGTCATGGGTGGACAGAAATCTTGGTGCGTCTCCACACTTATTAGTTTAGGACCTAATTCTTTTTTGTATAATATATATTTAATACATTCTGTTCTTATATTGTGCCTTTATAAAGAATACTTTACCTAGATGAGATAAAGTGAGAATATAAAAACCTGTATTGTAATAATTTGATAAATTGTGCA
The DNA here is from genome assembly GCA_009667805.1 of Leptobrachium leishanense. Classification (NCBI taxonomy): domain Eukaryota; kingdom Metazoa; phylum Chordata; class Amphibia; order Anura; family Megophryidae; genus Leptobrachium; species Leptobrachium leishanense. The sequence goes on from CM019064.1 coordinate 262,896,731, forward strand.
AAAACCACAGAAAATAAAATAAGCATGAACAATGAATATACTATGAGCTCAACTCCTAAGGCTATTCTGTGTAGCACAACCTTCTCATTTCTGCCAATGATTCCACGCAAGTATAAATACTTGTACTACATCTGGGAAGTCTGTATTACAGGAAAAACAAACTATAGGGGTTATTCAAAGAGAGCCGAATTGGCTCCGAAATTGCACCGAACTGTGTTTTTTCCCCATATGGTGCAATTTCGTGGCAATTCAGCTATTCAGAAAGCAGGAAGTTCGGGGGGCATTGCCAGCTGCTAATGGGAGCAGACTTTCCTTGGTGGAGCTCTGCTCGTCTTCTCTGTTTAGGGACCACCAGATGACTCTTTCTGTGGCACTTTGCTATATTTAGAGGTGCTGAAGCGCGACATCGGCGGCCATCATGCAGCCTACCGACTGGCTCCGGATGTCTACCGACTTTGCTGGTCGGACCGCCCCATCCTGAACCAAGCTTACGGTGAGGGCTATGGAGATGGAGGGCCCATATCTCCTGGCCGACCCGGATGACTGTCTTGCGGGGGTGGCAATTGAACCTGCGGGGGAGGTGGAGGGACGGATCCGCTCCACCCTCTGGAGGTGAGGAAGCCATGAACAATAAAGCTGTGGAATTCTCTGCCTGTTGAGGTGGTTGGGTCAGAGTCTGTACAGACTTTTAAAAAACGACTGGATGACTTCCTGCAGACACAGAATATTAAGGGTTATAATATTTAATATGTGGGTAAAAGCTTCTTGATCCAAGGAGAAATCTGACTGCCATTCTGGGGTCAAGAAGGAATTTTTTCCCAGTATGTTGCATATTGGCAAGCATTTCAGACTGGGTTTTTTGCCTTCTTTTGGATCAACAGCAGTAGGTTATGTGGGAGAGGCTGAACCCGACGGGAGTTTGAGACCACCCCGGGTCTGGGTTCAACTGCGGCCTGCTCGCCTATTACAGCTGCCTTGGGGAGCTGTGCCGGGAGCGGTGAACCAGCTGGGGTACTGGAGTCTCGGGTCTCGAGGGAGACCCTAACCCTGTGTGACGGAGGTGGGCTGGAGACTCACGAATCCTGGGAGGTGGCAGTTCTTGTTGGACCAGCAGCGGCGGAACCCTATCGGAGGCCTACAATGGAGGACCCCCCCACACTAGCTAAGAAGATGACCACGAGTGGTTCCACTGCTTATGGCAGTGGACTACCCGGGGTGACTCAGGTCCTGGCTTCGCTTGGCGTTCTGTTCTGTGGCTGCGGGTTTGACGTAGCTTTATGCCCTGCAGTGCTCTGCCTGTCCTCCAATCTCTGCCGTTTTTTGATGCTGGATGAAAGGACCTCAGGCTATGTTTTTTCGTCTTTTTCTCACCCTCTTGCCCACGTTATTTTGTGTTTTTTCCCCTCTTCCCCCCTCTCCCCCGTTGCTAACCAGCTGAGAATTTTAGTTTTTATTCTTTGTTTCTTTTTGTAGCTCATGGCACGAGTTATACCCTCCCTTACGTACTTTGCCTTTTGATGACTTTCCTTCGTAATGTTTCGAGGACTCTCCTGATTTTGTTGCTGAGTTTCTTTTCCGAGATGTATTTTCTTTTTATTCATTTGTAGATGTGGCATGATAGATGACTTGATAAAGCCCTGTGAGGCCATTTTCTTTCTCGTTTGTCCAAAACCCAAAAATAAAGTTGTTTTTTAAAAATATTCGCCAAATATTGGTGAATTGCCTGCAAATACGGTGCCTGTTTGACAGCAGTGAAAGTCCCCATAGAGAAGCAAAGGTTAATCTATTCAGAAACACCGAACAGCAGAGACATGTTAGAGAAATTACCTCATTTTTGATGGTTTCATTCGACAGGTTTAATTAGGATCCCATAGGTTTCAATGTTAAAAATATTCCCGTTTCTATTAAATATTTATTAAACCGTTTATTCTTTTTAATTTGCAGCAAAAGGTCTGTTTATTTATTTTTTCGGATTTTTTCAGCATTTTTCGGGATATTTTAGGCAAAAATAATTGTTTTTTGTTTCTGTAACAGACCTTTTTGTTATTATTCATAGCACCTTATATGTAATTTTCAGGCATTTTCGTGCAGTAGTTTTTTTTGCAAACCACGTTTAAAAGTTGCAGTGTTTTTGTTGTTTTTTACCCCGTTCATCTGCTTTTTCTGGCAGCTGGGCGGGTTCTGTTTGGCGGATATGCGGCTTTTTTCGGATGCATTCAAGGGTTTTGCGGCGGTGCCTTAAGCATTTTTGTGGTGGTTTTGAGACTGTTTTTCCTTTCAAATAGGTGGTTTTTGCAGCAGTGTTTCGGATGCGGTTGGCGGCTTTTCCCTGCACTTCGGGGACCCTGCAGATCTGGGAATTTGATTGAATAACCATGTATATATATATGATGATATAGGGTGCACTAACTGTTCTCTGTTAATAAAAATGCACTAAACACATTCCAGCTGGAATAAATGAAGACGTGTGGGAGAGAGAGAGGGGAGCTCCTTAAGGCCCCGTTCACAATGTGTGATTTATTGCGCAGATTTTGCCGCGACGTCGCTCTGTGTAGCTTCTCCAATGCATTTCAATGGAGCTGTTCATCTTGTCGCGCGTCGCGGTAGCATGTCGCTGGTACATGACCCTTTTTTTGCGATTTGCTAACTGCGATTTTGCGATTTGCATTGGTGGTTCTTTGCAAAAATCGCACAAAACTGCGACATTATCGCACTATGTCGCGAATATGAAAAAATAGTGCGACTTTCAAATCGCACAGTGTGAACGGGGCCTAAAAAGTAATGCAAGTTCTATCAATCCACTAGACAGAGGATTGAGCCTGGATCGCATTCAGATGAGAAAAGAAATCTGGAATTTGATTCATAAACGAAACTTCACCTGCTGCTGTTTGAATTTACCTGTCTGGAATGTCGACGTTTATTGCAAACTGTTGCAGTGGTTCCAACAGTGATGAGTTAGTAAAAAGCCCCACTTGTGTTTATTTATTAAATAACCTTCTTACATTACGGCTGTTTACTATCACAGTGATGCAGCATTATCAGCCCATGCACATTTATAGTTATGCTTGTAAGTTATAAAAATGGATTTCTTTTCTAGTCACAATCTTGATTTACATTTGTGTGTTTCAGGACCATGGAGAGGAAGAATTACAGGACCATTCTGCTACCACATTTTATACTGCGGAGCTGGACATATCTTTCAGCTCAGACACCGAAGGCACAGGACAGGAGGTAGTTAGTGAGCGATTTGTCTTGCATGTTAACAAATTACTTTTTCAAGTATAGGAAAATGTATTAGAATAATCATTACTTCCAGAAAAAAATCTTCTGTGTCTTGTGAAGAATAGAGTGTCCCCAGGAGTAAACTTCAAGTGCCCTGTGCCATAGGTAACGTTACAATAGAGATGGTAAGCAGTTAAATCTATGCCTGACGATTTTCCCATACCGTCTCCATTTTACTGTTGTATTACGGGGTAGGTGCTATCTTAGCACGTTGTCTGGGAACACATCACTAAACCACGGAATACCAGCAGCGGCACCCTGCGCCTCCGCAGGATCGGCTCGTGGAGTCCATAGGACTTGCAAGATCACACAGAACTATTTGTTCCCAGTCTCCCTCCGCTCACAATGAGAAGAAGCGGTAGATCATGCCACCGTTTTTTGCTGCGGGACGAGAGGTGAATATGGGATTTAATGGGGGGAGGTTTAGAGAGTGTTATATGATTTTGCATTTGGAAAATTATTTAGCACCAGCTTTTAGGAGTCAGTATTTCACCCTGAAATACCATCTCCCTTGCGAAAACGCAGGCTACTTTGGAATAGCCTGCTCTTCCATGCAGAAGTTACAATTATCGTCTTCCACAATAAGTATAGGATACATTAATGTACAGTAAACTGCATAGGGAAACGGCTGCATCCGAGCCGCAAGCTCAGCTTGCTGCAAGAATGAAATTGTGCTTCTCGTCGATAAACTAACTGCAGGAGACATTTTCAGGGTAATTCAAAGAGAATCAAAGTCACCGCACGTTCGGTGACTTTTCGTTCTCTTCAATTTGGTTTGTTTTGCCGATTCCATTTCGGCGACCCTGCAGTGTATTCAGCAAGCACCACAGGGTCCCCGAATTGCAGGGAAAGGTTGAAAACTAAACGCAAAACCCGGCGAATGCACGCCGAAAACCCGCAAAACATCTAGATTAACCCGCCGAAAACCACGAAAAAACCCTAGCAGGAGCCGATCACACGCAGCAAAGCCACAGGATAAAGCCGACACCGCAGACAAGTGAATAACAAGTGAATAAATTAGAAAAACAGTTTGCTTGAATGTTTGTAAAGTGAAACGCTGTTTGCAAAGAAACTACTGAGCGAAAATGTCTGAAATTTACATATGAGGTCCAGGGAATGATAATAAAGAGGGCTGTTACAGTAAAAATAAGTAAAGTTTAAAAACAAAACGGAAAAATAAAAATCCAGTTTTTTTTTAAAATATCTATAAATAAAGAGAATCTTTACTGCAGAATTTTATAATGAACGGTTTATTAGATATTGAATTAAAACGGGAATATTTTTAACATTGAAGCTTATGAATAAACCTGCCGAATTAAACCACCGAATGGCAGGGCATTTCGGGAACCTTTCACTGCTGGTTTTTGTTCTCTGAATACTTGAAGCAGTGCTTTTTTATGGGGATTTCACTGCCCTCGAACAGGCACAGAACAGGCACCGTATGTGCAGGCAATTCGTCAGGATTTGGCGAATTGCCTGCTCTCTGGATAGCCGAATGGCCAAGAAAGGTAACTGAACCCTGATTTTCAGCGTTCGGTTACCTTTCTCCAGCAATTTGAATCTCTTTGAATTAACCTGTATGTGTAACATTTCCTGTAGTTAGCTTATCGATAGCTAGGACATATAGTTCCAAGTCTTTATTTAGTGAGAGAGCCCTATACTATTTTGGTCATGTTTCATATTCCACACACACCCCCACTGTCCATGTCTACTTTATACTCCCTTAGTGTGTGCTCTACCAACGTTTGTGGTCTACCACCTGAGAGTGGCACCACTTTTAAGGTTGCTGGCAATTTTTGACCTGGAGGTTGGAGCACAAATGTACAACGTTTAAGCGACTGAACCAAAGCACTAAATCTCATCCGTTTTATATAAAATATTTAAAAGGGGTAATGTGAAAGCATAAAGGACACATAATTATTATAGTCTAATATAATACTTCTATACCAGACTTTGGATTCTTCACTTCTAAAATCCCATTGTAAAATTTAGCAGCCACAAACCTTTTGTCCACTAGATGGCAACAATGAATCATATAAAACAGTAGCAGAGCATTAGCAAAGAGCTCCGAATTGCTGGAGAAAGGTAACCGAACGCTGAAATTCAGCGTACGGTTACCTTTCCTGGCCATACGGCTATTCAGAGAGCAGGCAATTCGCCAAATGTTGGCGAATTGCCTGCACATAGGGTGCCTGTTTGAGGGCAGTGAAATCCCCATAGAGAAGCCATGCTTTGCCTATTCAGAGAACAAAAACCAGCGGTGAAAGGTTCCCGAAATGCCCTGCCATTCGGTGGTTTAATTCGGCAGGTTTATTCAGGTGAATCCCATAGGCTTCAATGTTAAAAATATTCCCGTTTTAATTCAATATCTAATAAACCGTTGATTATAATATTCTGCAGTAAAGAGTCTCTTTATTTATAGATTTTTTTTAGGATATTTTAAGCATTTTTCGGGTTATTTTTTTAAAAAGAATCCAATTTTTTTTTTAATTTTTTTTTCTGTAACAGCCCTTTTTATTATCTTTCATTGGATCTTATATGTAAATTTCAGACGTTTTCGCTCAGTAGTTTCTTTGCAAACAGCGTTTCACTTTTCAAACATTCAAGCGAACTGTTTAGCTAATTTATTCACTGCATTCGTCTGCGGTGTCGGCTTTGTCCAGCGGCTTCGCTGCGTGTGATCGGCTCCTGCTCAGCTTTTTCCGGCATTTTCAGCGGGGTTAATCCAGATGTTTTTGCGGGTTTCGGTGTGCATTCGCTCTCGTTTTGCGGTGAGTTTTCGGCGACTTTTCCCTGCATTTCGGCGGCCCGGTGGTGCTTGCTGAATACACCGCAGGGTCACCGAAATCGGATTGGCAAATCGAACCGAATTGAAGAGAACGAAAAGTCACCGGACGTACAGTGGCTTTTCAATTCTCTTTGAATTACCCTGTAAGTCAATATCATTATTATGATTGCCATATTGTGCTGCCATTGTCACCAAATTGTTATCATGGCCATTATTGTAAATGCATTTTATAGTCTTAGACACACATATACATACACACTAGCCTATATATACATAAATATTACCTCGAGCAGGGTCCTCTCTCCTACTGTTCTGTGTGTGTAACGTGTATGTATATTTGTTATTCTCTCTCTCCCATTGTACAGCGCTACGGAACTTAATGGCGCTTTATAAATATTTGTAACTGTATATGCAGAAACACCCTTCCCCACCCCTCCAATTTATGATTGACACTCCACAATTCTCGCTGATGTCCTTAGCCAAGCCTACTACTGCTGGTTATCATGTACACAAGCGAGGCAATCTTTATTCTGTAGGATCAGGGGGGCAGATTTCATCACTGCATGAAATCACGCTATTCTGATGTATTATCAAATATATTTTAGGTCTCAGTGACAAACATAAGCTAATGTATGTCAATCATAAGCCTTTCCTTTTTTTATTTGTTATATTTATGATAATATATAGGATTTAGGCTTGTGAAAATCTCAGATTCCTATCTGGTCCTTCAAGCCTGAAATTGAGGGGAAATGTAAAAAAATATTTTTTTCTCGCCTCTTAAAAAAATGAGATCTCAAACCTACAAGAACACTACTTACCTAGGTACCCACTAGAAAAATGTAGGAGCTCTATTAAGTACTTTGCGCAAATGTTAAAGCGTGCGCAAAAACGCATTAACGCGAGGGGAAAAACCCTTTGCGCAGAACGTCGTATTACAATGTCCGCGCAAAAAATGCACGTTAACGTCTACCGCTGGTGGACCTGCGCGAACCCTTTGCGAGCGTAATGTACATTGCTCGTCCTATACTTAACATTGTGAGCGCAAATGCGTTTGTGCGCTGGTAAGCGGGTGGTATAACAATCTACGCGCAAATTTTAACGGACAACGTTTGCACGCATAATTTTAACGTCTTTGAAAAGCTGGTGTTAATGGCAAATCTGAACGTCCTGGCCGAAACCAAATACACCAGCTCGAGAAAAAAAAATACAGCAAAGTATAGTTACACATTCTACACATACCCAAACAATAAAATTGAGAGGTTGTGCGTGTTTTTATTATTGCTGCAGCCTATATACCCAGATTGATTTTGACAGGCGGAAAAACTGAATGGGAGACAATTGTGGTTCTTAATTCTGATTGGCTGAATCGCGTGAAAAAACAGTCCGCCCACCGATTTCTGCGTGCAGCGTTAATGCACGCGCGTTTTTGCGCGCGTTATTTTTTTGACAGATGGAAAAATGCGATCGGATTGTAATACCAGCGTTAATTTACATGCGTTAACGTTTAATGCTGCGCGCAAAAGAAATAGCGCTGCGCGAGCGCTTTTGCGCAAAGCAGTTAATAGAGCCCTAGGAGTTTAACCCTTTCCATTATATTGACCCTAAAAGTGGAATTTTCAGTGCACATTACATTAGGATGTAAGTTTTTAGCCTATGAATGTGCTTTGTTTTGCATTACCAATACATAGAGGTAACAATCCTGCCAAGTCTCACGATGCCCTCGAGTCCCACAATTTTACTTCATTTCTCTCGATCACCCGGCAGCACAAGTCACCACGATTTTGGGATTCTTGATGGAAAATGCCCCTCTAGTGCCTGTTAAGGTTAGGGTCAGACGAACGCATTTTTCACGTTGTCCGTGAAAAAGTGCGTTCGAACGAATGGACGTATTTTTTCACGGAATACGCGATAGCGGTCATACGATGCGCATTTTCGTCCGTGATTTTGTACGGATCATCAATAAAACCTTTTTGCGTCTGGACGTTTTGTTGGCCGGACATTAGCAGCGTCTGACGTCTCCTAATCACGCACAAATGCCGCTATGCGGCCGCAGCGCACTCTATACGTCCGTACTAGCGGTTTGACGTTCTCCAAAAAATGCGTTCGTTTGCCACTTGCGTTGCACGGACGAACTTTCGTGCGGCCGTTCGTCGTGTGCTGCCCGGCATTGGACGTCATTTGCTGCTAGCACGGCCGTGATTTCGTGCGGCTAAACGCACGTTAAAACTGCGTTCGTCTGACCCCAGCCTTAATGGTGCTTGCGGTGCTTAAATAGTTTAAATCAGGATTTTGAGGCATGCAGAATATGTGTGTGAGCAGCCCTAAATGGCCACTTTGTAGGACAACTGGTCACCCTGCTGCACATGTGCTGATGTGACACACCCCTTTTGGGGTGAGATTAGGGTTCTGATGATGCAAATCAGATCACGTTCACACCCTATCTCACCTGAGTTAATCAGGTACAAGGAACCCAATCTAAGGAAGATAGAAAAATAAGTAAATAGTCACACAAACTGTATGGGTCATTTGAGATGGACACAAAGTAGACTGCACTCCAGAGGGAGGAGAAAAAACTGGGGCAAAGTGGAACAAAGCAAATGCCTATTGAATATTCCCTATCAAACAACTGGCCTTCATAGAATGCAACAGAGGTTACGATGAAACTTCTCAGAGAACCCATTCAGTAATTCTGTGTCAGTCGACAATATCCTGCTGACAAAGTCATTTGTAAGTTTATCAAGTCATAAAGCCTTCTGTGATTGAATCAGTCCATTGGTGCCCCTATGTCTTTCCCTGCAACTTGAGCATCTAGTGAAAGGATGTGCTCCAACTTCAGTTTAGGCAGTGGAAGGGACTACAGATACAATATCTTTCCAAATGTTTCCTTTTGTAGATTGATGTGATAAAGAGAACTGCACAACAGCAAATTACATTCTAGATAGTTTTAACAAAGCACTACAAACAATATTGTTATTTTTTTCTAGTATTTTGAATATAAGTTAATTTAGCTAAATTTTTGTCCTTGCATCTACAAAAAAATAAAAAATCCCAAATTAAAGTTAGACTGATGATAATTCTAAAGCTGAGGTAATCCACAAGATTTCCCTTCCATGATCTCCTTTAAGGACATATTGGGTTGTATGTTTGTCTGATTTTTACTGTACATAATTAGCGAGTGTTGATTTCCTGACACGTCCTCTTGAATACACATTTGTTTTTTCAATGGACCTCTGAAATTGTTATGCCGTATTCATATCTTACAGTATCCTTTAATATGTTTTTATTCCATAGCATATAAATGTCACACAAGAAATGTTCGCATCCAAACTGGTTCCTTTAGGAACTAAGGAAAGCAGTGGAGCAGGTATGATAACATTTGTTCTTTCAAGACTACTAAAGCATCTATAAAGGGATTAGTAAATATTAAACTTCTCAGCTTCAGTCACCGCTGACTTATTCTGCTACAACAATCTGGGGTTACATGACATGTATAGAAATTTGGTTCACATAGTGTGGCAGCAAGCTGTCCACAGACTCTTGCACTCATGGAATGGAGAGCAATGCTCTTGCATCAAAAGAAGAGGCAAAATATGTTAGCTAAAAGTGAAACAATAATGGAGTAGTATGTTAGGGTGAACCCTGACCCTACAAGCGATCCTAAAACAAGCACAAATAATCATCTAACCCTAAATACAAACCCTAGACTTAAGACAAAATCTAACCCTAAATCAAGCACAAATATTAACCTACTCCTAATTACCAACCCCAAAACTTAGCACTAGCCTTAAAATCCAATAGCTTCCAAAAATTTTCTACTGGTCCCAAAAATTTTCTGTTGCTTACGAAAAACACTTCCAAAATAGGCACCAGGTGTCAAATTTGGAACTGTCCAAATTGGAGCATTTTTTTCGGTGTTGTTTTCATCCTGAAGGTGGCACCATTAGTAAAGGATACAATGCAATGAATATATAGGAGAACTGGAATGTAGTATCACTCTGCTTCTTTGGTCTCATTTCAGTGTGAGTGATGTGTATTTACTGGCAACAAACTCACCTCCTCCAGCGATCACCTGTCAGACTGACAAGAAAACCAAATAGCTTCAAGCATTCTTCCCATTTTCAAGCAGCAGTCTCAGAAAGGTTTAATGAAGGCTCGGCGACACTGGGCTATAAGCTTCATTAACTGCTTTAGGTCGGGACTGGGTACAGCCGTCAATCTCTGACCAGACCACAAATTATGTAAAAGTCTTTCAATTTATACATCTGATTGGCAATTTATTTATTTACTTATTTGCAAAGTATTTTACCAGGAAGGATACATTGAGATTTCTCTCGTTTTCAAGTAAGTCCTGGGGTTCAAGAACATTGAATAGTTACAGTCGTTACAGAAATACAAACAGGGTTATCCAAAGAGATCCGAATTGCTTGAGAAAGGTAACCGAATGCTGAAAATCAGCATTCGGTTACCTTTCCTGGCCATTCGGCTATCCAGAGAGCAGGCAATTCGCCAAATCCTGGCGAATTGCCTGCACATACGGTGCCTGTTCGGTTCCTGTTCGAGGGCAGTGAAATCCCCATGAAAAAGCACTGCTTCGGCTATTCAGAGAACACAAACCAGCAGTGAAAGGTTCCCCTAATGCCCTGCCATTCGGTGGTTTCATTCGGCAATTTTATTCAGGAGAATCCCATAGGCTTCAATGTTAAAAATATTCCCATTTTAATTCAATATCTAATAAACCGTTCATTATAAAATTCTGCAGCAAAAAGTGTCTTTATTTATAGATTTTTTAGGATACTTTAAGCATTTTTCAGATTTTTTTTTTTTTTTTAAAAAGTCCGATTTTTTTTTTTTTTCAGTTAACTTATTTTTTTTGTAACAGCCCTCTTTATTATCATTCCCTGGACCTCCTGTGAAAATTTCAGACATTTTCGCTCAGTAGTTTCTTTGCAAACAGCGTTTCTTTTTCCCAGATTCATACAAATGGTTTTTCTAATTTATTCACTGCCTCCTCTACGTCACAGCTGCTTCGGCTCTGTGTGATTCGGCTCCTGTTCGGCTCCTGTTCGGCTCCTGTTCGGCTTTTTCAAAGGTTAATCCAGATGTTTTTGCTTGTTTTCAGCATGCATTCGGTTAGTTTTCGTCAGGTTTTCGGCAGCTTTTCCCTGCAATTCGGGGACCCTGTGCTCTTTGCTGAATACACCGCAGGGTCACCGAAATGCAATCGGCAAAAGGAACCGAATTGAAGAGAACGAAAAGTCACCGAACGTGCGGTGACTTTTCGAATCTCTTTGGATAACCCTGAAAGTAATAAATGCAAGATATTAAAAATAAAACACAAATATACAGATTAACAAAGAAAATAAATATGTAGGAATACTCATTATTTCACATCGAGCTGATCAATTCAGCCACACATTTTTGCAGTTACGTTTTTTCCTGAATGGCTCAGGTACTACCAGAACCAAATGCTTAAAACGATGATAAGAAACCAAATAATGTAATTCGAAACTAGTTTTAAAATCGTTCTTCAAGGCTGCGAGACTTTCATGCCTACATGTAAATACTCTTCAGCACGGCTGTGACCTTTTTCCTGTGCCCTTTCCCACCAGTACTAACAGTGTGTGCCCTTGTGCAGTAATTAAGGCACTCTATACAACACCATTTCAATATTGAAAGCCTCTTCAAAACTACCGAGGATGTTAAAGACTTGCAAATGCAACATGCAATTAAGTGTATTTCATTAAGGCGTGCAGAAATAAGAATAATACCAATTATAAGCACCGTAAAGCTCTTAGATCTTGTAATTCCTCATTAAAATATTATTTTCCATAGGTATTACATAAACAACACTATAAAGTTGCTCTACATTAATGAAATACTAATGTATGTTGATATTTTTGATGTCTACATTTTAATTAAATGTGATGAATGGAATTGCTGTAATGTATGAGCTATAATGCCTTGCAAACATATTTAGATTCATAAAGTGCTCCTGTCATGCCCAACACACAGGCGCTTGTGCAACTTGTGTGTGAAAAGTATGCAAGTTACATGAGATACGCAATTTGCATATGTACGTACAAAAGTTACTGCGCAAACATACAGGGTTATCCAAAGAGATTCGAAAAGTCACCGCACGTTCGGTGACTTTTCGTTCTCTTCAATTCGGTTCCTTTTGCCGATTGCATTTCAGTGACCCTGCGGTGTATTCAGCAAACACCACAGGGTCCCCGAATTGCAGGGAAAAGCTACCGCAAACCTGCCGAAAACTAACCGAATGCACGCTGAAAACAAGCAAAAACATCTGGATTAACCTTCGAAAAGGAGCCGAACAGGAGCCGAACAGGAGCCGAATCACACAGAGCCGAAGCAGCTGTGACGTAGAGGAGGCAGTGAATAAATTAGCAAAACCATTTGTATGAATCTGGGAAAATGAAACTGTTTGCAAAGAAACTACTGAGCGAAAATGTCTGAAATTTTCACAGGAGGTCCAGGGAATGATAATAAAGAAGGCTGTTACAAAAAAAATAAGTAAACAAAAAAAATCGGACTTTTAACCACTTCGCTGCTGAGGACGCGCTGAGCGCGTCCTCAGCAGTCCCGCTGGTGTGCTGAGGACGCGCTGAGCGCGTCCTCCCATTGGGGTCAGCGTTCGGCCGGGTTCCGGCCGATCGCTGGCCCCTCCGGTGCGGGCTGACATCCTGGATGTCAGCCCGGCATCCGGACCAGCAGCCGCCAGAATTAGGTGTCATCGCGGGGGCGCGATGACACCTAATTCAGGCGCCCCCCCCCCCGCATGTGCGGAGGAGGCGCCTGAAAGGGAGGGGGGGGAGGTCCTTCGGACCTCTCTCCCTCCCGATCGGCGGCTCTGCGGGGGTTAACCCAGGCATCATTTGGAAGGGCACAGCCTGCCCTTCCAAATGATGCCTGGCATTAACCCCTGGGGAGCTGGATCGCGAATCGGCGCTGAAAAGCGCCGGTTCGCGATCCTTTCCCGGAGCTGGCCGACATCTTGGATGTCGGCCAAGCCTCAGGGAACTCCCCCAGAGGACTGGTGTCATCGTGCGTAGCACGATGACGCCAGTCCTAGAGTTAACCCCTAACTGCCACCAACTGTGGAGATAGGGAGTTCCAATGAACTCCCTATCTCCCGATCCGTGGCAGCTAGGGGTTAAATTTTGGTATCGTTGGATCGGCCAGAGCATGGCCGTTCCAACGATACCAAACATGAAAGTGAAAAATTTTGTAAAAAAAAAAAAAAAATGAAAAATAAAAAAAAATTAAAAAAAAAAAATAAACACTTTTTTTTTATTTTTTTTGGTTTGTTAATGCAGCAATATTGTTCCCATTTCAATTATAATGTGAACAATGATGCTGCACTAACGATTTTTGTATGCGGTGCGTTTGTTAAAAATAGTGTCATTTTCCCCAAAAAAAAATGTAACGAGACCCCATCTCTAATTATTTTAACAAGCGCACCCCATACAAAATATAACCGCAATTGCTCGCATGTTAAAATGTGGAAAAAAACACTTTACACATTGTAAATTATTGAAAATACATATTTTATTGCATTTTTTGTTATAATATACAGACATGACATAACGTATACATATAATAATGACATATTATGAATCTACCGAGTCTGACGGAAAGAACGATATATAATATGTCTGGGTCATATACTAAAATAAGCCTTTAAAACACGTTTAAACATGATGCGCAAAACAGGTAAAAATGACCTCAGCATAGGGGCGGGAAAAGCCTCAGCAGCGAAAGGGTTAAAAAAAAAAATCTGAAAAATGCTTAAAGTATCCTAAAAAATCTATAAATAAAGAGACTTTTTGCTGCAGAATTTTATAATGAACGGTTTATTAGATATTGAATTAAAACGGGAATATTTTTAACATTGAAGCCTATGGGATTCTCCTGAATAAACTTGCCGAATTAAACCACCGAATGGCAGGGCATTAGGGGAACCTTTCACTGCTGGTTTGTGTTCTCTGAATAGCTGAAGCAGTGCTTTTTCATGGGGATTTCACTGCTCTCGAACAAGCACCGAACAGGCACCGTATGTGCAGGCAATTCGCCAGGATTTGGCGTATTGCCTGCTCTCTGGATAGCCGAATGGCCAGGAAAGGTAACCGAACGCTGATTTTCAGCGTTCGGTTACCTTTCACAAGCAATTCGGATCTCTTTGAATAACCCTGTAAGTAAAAAAAAGGGGGAGGAGGGAGGGTTTATTTTTACATAGGGTTATCCAAAGAGATCCGAATTGCTTGAGAAAGGTAACCGAACGCTGAAAATCAGCGTTCGGTTACCTTTCCTGGCCATTCGGCTATTCAGAGAGCAGGCAATTCGCCAAATCCTGGCGAATTGCCTGAACATATGGTGCCTGTTCGGTCCCTGTTCGAGGGCAGTGAAATCCCCATGAAAAAGCACTGCTTCGGCTATTCAGAGAACACAAACCAGCAGTGAAAGGTTCCCCTAATGTCCTGCCATTCGGTGGTTTAATTCGGCAAGTTAATTCCGGAGAATCCCATAGGCTTCAATGTTAAAAATATTCCCGTTTTAATTCAATATCTAATAAACCGTTCATTATAAAATTCTGCAGCAAAAAGTCTCTTTATTTATAGATTTTTTAGGATACTTTAAGCATTTTTCTGATTTTTTTTTTTTTTTTAAAAGTCCGATTTTTTTTTGTGATTTTTTTTTCAGTTTACTTATTTTTTTTGTAACAGCCCTCTTTATTATCATTCCCTGGACCTCCTGTGTAAATTTCAGACATTTTCGCTCAGTAGTTTCTTTGCAAACAGCGTTTCTTTTTCCCAGATTCATACAAATGGTTTTTCTAATTTATTCACTGCCTCCTCTATGTCACAGCTGCTTCGGCTCTGTGTGATTTCGGCTCCTGTTCGGCTCCTGTTCAGCTTCTTCGAAGGTTAATCCAGATGTTTTTGCTTGTTTTCAGCGTGCATTCGGTTAGTTTTCGTCAGGTTTTCGGCAGCTTTTCCCTGCAATTCGGGGACCCTGTGGTGTTTGCTGAATACACTGCAGGGTCACCGAAATGCAATCGGCAAAAGGAACCGAATTGAAGAGAACGAAAAGTAACCGAACGTGCGGTGACTTTTCGAATCTCTTTGGATAACCCTGATAGTGCTCCTTTTTAATTAAGCAAAAAAGATTGTAATTTTTTTTATCCGATGAATTGGTTAATCAAAATAATAATCGGCCAATTAATCAATTATGAAAATAATCGTTAGTTGCAGCCTAAATGTTTTGCTATCTTATAAACTTTTTGTGTATTAAGAGTTTGGTTTGTTTTAACCACTTCAATGCTAAGGACGCGCTCAGCGCGTCCTCAGCATTGCCCCTGGTATGCGGAGGACGCGCTGAGCGCGTCCTCGCATTGGGGTCAGCGTTCGGCCGGGTTCCGGCCGATCGCTGGCCCCTCCGGTGCGGGCTGACATCCTGGATGTCAGCCCGGCATCCGGAGCAGTGGCCGCCATCATTATGTGTCATCGCGCCCCCGCGATGACACATAATTCAGGCGCCCCCCCCGCATGTGCGGAGGAGGCGCCTGAAAGGGAGGGGGGGGAGGTCCTTCGGACCTCTCTCCCTCCCGATCGGCGGCTCACAGGGGCTTAACCCAGGCATCATTTGAAGGGCACAGCCTGCCCTTCCAAATGATGCCTGGCATTAACCCCTGGGGAGCTGGATCGCAAATCGGCGCTGAAAAGCGCCGATTTGCGATCCTTCCCGGGAGCTGGCCGACATCTTGGATGTCGGCCAAGCTTCCGGGAACTCCCCCAGAGGACTGGCGTCATCGTGCGCAGCACGATGACGCCAGTCCTAGCATTAACCCCTAACTGCCACGAAGTGTGGAGATAGGGAGTTCCAATGAACTCCCTATCTCCCGATCCGTGGCAGTTAGGGGTTAAATTTTGATATCGTTGGATCGGCCAGAGCATGGCCGTTCCAACGATACCAAACATGAAAGTAAAAAAAAAATGTAAAAAAATAAAAAACTAAAAAAATAAAATAAAAAAAATTAAAAAAAAAAATTAAAAAAAAAAAATAAACACTTTTTTTTTTTTTTTTTTTTTGTTAATGCAGCAATATTGTTCCCATTTCAATTATAATGTGAACAATGATGCTGCATTAACGATTTTTGTATGCGGTGCGTTTGTTAAAAATGGTGTCATTTTCCCCAAAAAAAAATGTAACGAGACCCCATCTCTAATTTTTTTAACAAGCGCACCCCATACAAAATATAACCGCAATTGCTCGCATGTTAAAATGTGGAAAAAAACACTTTACACGCTGTAAATTATTGAAAATACATATTTTATTGCATTTTTTGTTATAATATACAAACATGACATAACGTATACATATAATAATGACATATTATGAATCTACCGAGTCTGACGGAAAGAACGATATATAATATGTCGATGTCATATACTAAAATAAGCCTTCAAAACAGGTTTAAACATGATGTGCAAAACAGGTAAAAAATGACCTCAGCACAGGGGCGGGAAAAGCCTCAGCAGCGAAAGGGTTAATAATCTTTTTAAGAACTGTTGTTAGTGCTGTCTGTGTGATTGTTTGTCCTAATATTGATTTGATGTTGAGATGATGTTGATAATTTGGTAATCCAGTCTGTTAGATACTGATCAGATTTCTGTGTCTCTTGAAGTGATTTTCATTCCCCCTTGTGTGCTATGTTGATTATGTAATTTTAACTCCCCCTCCCTGTTTCCCATATAAACTGGTCCTCATTTCAAATTAAAGATCATTATTCTTCCCTGCACTAAGTTGTGTCTAGTGTTTGGGGAAAGATATTAAGAGTTATATAGCACTCCTTCGAGTTCTGGCTGAGGGTTGTGAAGGAAGAAAAGCTGCTGCAGATCTGCTTTACTTGGGAGAAATGACAGACGCTGTAACAGTTTGGGGTCTGGTCCTTAAGTGAGGCAGTGCATGTGTCATAAATTTCAAGATCTCTACATCAAAATTCCCAGTACGAACGGGGGTGGGTAGAAAGAGGCCCTTTCTCAAAATTCTGAGTTTGTTAACATGCACTCTGATATTGAGAAAGGTTTTGTGGTCAGATGAGACCAAGATAGAGCTTTTTTGGTTGCTTTTCAATGTGTTTATGAAAACTTTTAGTAAAAAACAAATTCAGACAGGAATTTTGAAGAAGGCACTGCAATAACTTAATTAGGGCAATTAATTAACATATACTTATTATTATATATATAAATAAATGATATTAAAATACGAAGAGATAGATTTCCTGGAAGCACTTTCAGGTACCTGTTTCATGACCTCAGGGCCCCTTATGGTATGTGAACCAGGAGATGTAATTATCTGGCTTTGTGATTGGCAGGCCTGTTGGTTGATTTACAAGGTGAGGTTTGAAGCTCTATTTTGAGCAAATTTTATATTTAATATTAATTTTGAATTACCATAAATTTTGTTCTGTGAAAAACTATTTAAGTGCAGAAGAGCAGCAAATGCTGCACAGAATACCAAAGTGATGCATATAAAGCTCTTCAGCATTATAATAAAATTAGCTAGTTTTTGTCATTTATGTTCTTTATTTCAACCATGGATTGTAATGAGACCAAGATAGAGCTTTTGTGGCTGCTATTCAATGCGTTTATGAAAAAGTTTATTAAAAAAAAATCAAAAATGAATTTGAAAAAGGCACTGCAGTTATCCAATTAGAGTGATTAATTAACATTTAATTACTAATTATATATACAGTATATATATATATATTATTATATAAAATGATATTAAAAAAGTTAAATAAGGATTTCCTGGAAGCACTCTCGGGTACCTGCTCCTTTATTATTGCCAGTTCTAAATAATTCCATTTATTCATTAAACCCACTTGCTATTCTCTTAGGCTAGGGTCAGACGAAAGCAGTCTCAGGCTAGGGTCAGACTAACGCATTTTTCACGTTGTCCGTGGAAAATGTGCGTTCGAAGAATGGACGTATTTTTTCACGGAATACGCAATAGCGGTCATACTATGCGCAGTTTCATCCGTGATTTTGTACGGATCATCAATAAAACACTTCTTGCATCTGGACGTTATGTTGGCCGGACATTAGCAGCGTCTGACATCTCCAATTCACGCACACACCTCTAGCGGACGCAGCGCACTCTGTACGTCAGTACTAGTGGTTTAACGTTTCCGAAAAAATGCGTTCATTTTCCACTTGCGTTGCGCAGCCGGACTTTTGTGCGACCGTACTTCGTATATTGGCCGTCATTGCCCGGCATCTGCTGCTAGCACGGCCGTGATTAAGTGCGCCAGAACGCGCGTTCGCACTGCCTCAGTCTGACCCTAGCCTTAACGTGCGTTTAGACGCACGAAATCACGGCCGTGCTAGCAGCAAATGACGTCCAATGCCGGGGAACACACGAAGTACGGCTGCACGAAAGTTCGTCCGCGCAACGCAAGTGGCAAACGAACGCATTTTTTCTAGAACGTCAAACCTCTAGTACGGACGTACAGAGTGCTCTGCGTCCGCTAGAGGCGTGTTTGCGTGATTGGGAGACGTCAGACGCTGCTAATGTCCGGCCAACATAACGTCCAGACACAAAAAGGGTTTTATTGATGATCCGTACAAAATCACGGACGAAAAGGCGCATCGTATGACCGCTATCGCGTACTCCGTGAAAAATGCGTCCATTCGTTTGAACGCACTTTTTCACAGACAACGCGAAAATGCGTTCGTCTGACCTTAGCCTTAGGGCTCTATTACATTCTTTGCGCAAAAACGCTCACGCAGCGCTAACGCGCGTAAATTAACGCTGCGTGCAGAAATCGGTGAGCGGACTGTTTTTTCACGCGATTCAACCAATCTCAATTAAGAACCACAATTGTCTCCCCTTAAGTTTTTGCGAATGTCAAAATCAATCTGAGTATATATGCTGCAGCAATAATAAAAACACGCACAACTTCTCCATTTTATTGTTTGGCTATGCGTGTGTAACTATACATTGCTGTATTTTTTTTTTTGGGCTGGTGTATTTGGGTTCGGCCAGGACTTTGCCATTAACACCAGCTTTTCGAAGATGTTAAAATTATGCGCACAAACATTGTCCGTTAAATTTTGTGCTAAGATTGTAATACTTTGCGCGCACCAGCGCGCAAACGCATTTGCGCTCGCAATGTTAAGTATAGGACGTGCAAAGTACATTACGCTCGCAAAGGGTTCACGCAGGTCCACCCGCGTTAGACGTTAACGTGCATTTTTTGCGTGGACATTGTAATACGACGTTCTGCACAAAGGGTTTTGCCCCTCGCGTTAATGCGTTTTTGCGCACACGTTAACGTTTGCGCGAAGAATGTAATAGAGCCCTTGTTCTCTAAACATAAGTCACTATCATATACATAATTTGAAGATGTAGTATGGATCCGCGACACTTGGATCTAGCTGCAAGAAAACTATGAATCATCTTTGCCAGCTTGGGTTCAGTTTAGGCTGGAATCAGAAACCAGATCTCTGGAAAATTTTGCAACTGAGCTAAAAATGTAACATTTTGCAGATATATTTTCTAGGTTTCAATTGCAAAAATCTTTTGAAAAAGTATCATCACAGAGTCATATTATTGTCTGAAAGCCTTGTTATAGAAGACTAGAATTCATGTTGCTCTGCTTGATTGCTTTTTGTTGAACTCTAAGGTACCCTGTGTTTATGATTGTCATTGTATATTTAGTCTACAGAAAATGTGTGTGTTTATTTTTAATAACACCCTTCTAGGTGTACTTGTAAGTTGCATTTGGTAATTGAATACAGAATGTGATCAAAACATATGTTACTTGATTTACACTCCACAGATGTTACCGCAAGAATTGCTTCTCATAAATTGACTGCTTGCTTTTATGAATCAATCACACAGTGCAGATTTGGTAGACAATCTTCACCTCCCACATGTCAGCATCTTATCTAGGTTTGTTGGCCTCACCTGCAGCTGCACTGTATGTCTTCTTTTCATAGGCCAGGAGATCTCAAGATGTAATAAACATGTAAATTTCTTGCACTTCATGGTGATAGCTTGTTGACATTTTTGGATATACTTAATATAAAACAGTTATATTTCATTTGCGTTCAGGCACAGAGCGATTGTCATACTGGGCAACAGAGAAGACTTTTGAAAAGGACTTGACAAAGGTTGGCAGCCTTGGGTTCTTGGATAATGCTAGGTAAAAATAAACAGTTATTAATTATTTTAGTACTACATTATCCCAATACAGGATCACAATTTTTTGTGTTACTTACTTTTGTTACATTAAATCTGATAATTATTAAATGCAGTACCTGGGTAAATTTTTACGATGTAAAATATTCAACTATCATCTGCACTGCTGATCTGAAACAGCTCCTTCCCCTCTGCGCCCCTAAACCTGCATCAAGCACACACACAAGACAGACTGCATGGCTCCATCCCCTCTGCTGTAACACCCAACCCTCCCCATCCACCCTCCCACCCAGGGCAGGTCCATAATTTCAGGTCTCTCTTCTAGCTGTCTCCACTTCTTTCTCTAATTACTCTCACTAAGCCCAGGCTTCTGGTTCTTCCTGTGCTGCCCTGCTAACCATCTTCACATTCCCTCTGCTCCTATCTGTTTCACCTACCCCAGTCCCTTAGATCGTAAGCTCATGGGATGTCTGACTGAGCACTTGGGTAAGTGCTGTACTACCTGGACAGTTATCCTACTGGCAGGGTCATCTTTTCATTATGTATCATGTACGTCTCCTGTTTGTGCTCCCCTATTGTAAAGCGCTGCGGAATATGTTAGCGCTCTATAAATGCCTGTATAATAATAATAGAATGTGAAATTTACTATTAATCTTGAAAACGAGCACTGTTTATAACTTTACTATTAAAATAGAAATGCAAATGATTCACTGGTCCCAAATTCCCCTTGGACTTGACTAGGGGTGAAACAACCAATCGATTAATCGACAACTAATCAATAATAAAAATAGTTGTCAACTATTCTCATTATCAATTAATCGGTTTGCCAATTAATGGATATGCATGCAGCACACACTGTGTAGAGCCAGACTGAGTTAAATGTTAATAATTTCAGACTCTACTTCAGAGCTGATTAGAGAAGATGGCCGCTGCTTTACTCTGTATGATTTGGTTTTAGGGTTATGTTAGACACAACCACTTTATTTTTATTTAGTTTTCAACTGTGGCAGAACTACAGAACAGAACCTGGGTTACTGCCACTGGGTAGAGGAGCTGTACCGCTGATATTTCCTCTTAACTTGGAGCTGGAGTCCTGTGCCACCACCCCACCCTCCCTCTCTCTGGTTTGGAGCTGCCATACCTCTTTTGGTCTGACTCCTTCCCCCAACCTCCCACACTCTGTCCGGTCCCTTGCCCAAACTCACGCTATCCCACCTCTGGCTCCTCCCCTCACAGTTTTCAGAATTTTAATTTGTAACAAAGTTGTCCATGTGTCGCTGTGTGTGCCCAGGTCCCTGTATAATGCTATGCCTATCTCTCTTTTCAGCAATGAAAAATTACAGCAAGCAGGAAACGTGGAGCATAACGATGAATCGCATGAAACCCATTGTAAAGAAAGGTAAGTGTATGTTGCGCATTCTAATGGCATTAAACATTTAACTACATCATTTTACCATCAGTCCTGTTTATGCTCACAGGCCACAGTAATATGAGCTACTTTCTATACTGAATTGTATTCAAACAGCCATTGGTTATATCCTTTTCCATTCCTTCCATTTCACCCATGATCAAGTAATTAACAGTGCTTTGAAGTATTTCAACTGCATACATGGACAACATTCTTGGTGATATTTAAAAAAAATATTAATTGTGTATAATGGAATGTTTTCTTTCTGTAGTTCTGTTATAGATATTCAAGAATTATCCAGCATTTTATGTGATAACAAAAGTGCTTCCAAACATTGTAGTACACCAGGGTCCAAGAGCGTCTCCTTTGCAATTAGCACTCCAGTCAGCTCAGGTAATAAAACGCAAACATATGCCTATGCAAATTCTTCAACATGCGTTTTTTAATATTTTGAGATTTTTTTATGGATCTAATTTGATCAGCTGTGACAGAATATATACATGTTTCTAGCAGTCGATGTATAACATGGGTCATCACTATTTTTACTAGACGCAGCAGCTGGTTCGCATTGGGGCGATCAGCTGGACGGTGTAAAGTGAGTGTGATGGAGCATATAGCCTATTGTAAATTTTCAGACTATTGAATCCAATAGAAATATCTTGAACTCAAGTTAGACAATTGGAGAACATCATCCTAACATGTAAGTTGAATCGGTGTTGGTCAAATGGTAGCCCTTTGATTGTTGTAGATCTACAACTCCAGTTCTCTAGACTTCAGGTTAGGTGTAGTTGCATCCCAGGAGCAGTTCATTCAATCACACTCAAACCACACAAATACTATCATATATTCACTTATACCATGCAAATGCTTTCCTGAAACTACTCATGCCACTCATATATCCTTTGCATACACACACTTACATACTGGACATATATACCCTTCCATCAACACATGCATAAACTACACACTATAACCATCTATTTACCAACACATACACATCAATTATTCCCACACATACACACAGAATCAGCACACATATACACCTGTCATATTCCTTTTTATATACCCCCTTGTATCAACACTCACATTCCACATATATGCATCCTGCATTCACACATACACATTAATGGCGTGGGCACCTAACAGTATGCCTTTGACAGAGCTCATCTAAACAGTTGTGTATACCTATTTTAAAATATGAAACACCAGATAAGAGCACTCCATATCCATGATCACCTTCTTTCACTATTTTCTGCAACAAAAACACAATTTAAAAATGTTCAAAAAACCTGACTGAGGTAATAAATGATGGGGATTCAGTTCACAAAGTATGATCATAATTTGCTTATGACTGTCACAAACGCCAATGTACCCCATTTTTCACAGGTCCTTTCTAACTTGACCAAATCTACATTTACAGGATCAACTCACCCTGGAGCTCCCCAGCAGCTCGAGGCCTTTATAGTCTGCCATGGTGGAGCACCTGTGAACAGGGAGGAGTGCATACCAAATGAGAGTTGTCAGCTCTCTATATGTATAATACAAACCACAGGGGGGTTGCACACAACCTAAACTAGCAACAGCAGCGGGTGCATCTAAGACATTTTTTTAAATATGTGCTGTACGTCAACAGTAAAGCTGGGTTCACAACCTCAGCGTTTTACAGCGTGTTCCTGCGTGCTGTAAAACGCCTAAACACAGAAATCCCATGATTTCCTATGGGACCCGATCACACCTGGGCGTTTTACAGCACGCAGGAACACGCTGTAAAATGTCCTACACCCAAAGAAGTACGGGGGCTTCTTTGGGGCGTATTTGCAGCGCGTTCACTCTGCAGTCTATGGCTGCGAACACGCTGCAATGCGCGGTTTTTAAGGTTTGCGCGATACTCCGTCAAAAAACGAGCATATTGCCGCGCATAAAAAATAAGCAGGTGTGAACCCAGGCTAAGTGAGGTGAATGTGATTAGTGTTTGAGAAGTGTGCAGTAGTCAAACCTTTCCCAATGGCAGCTGTAGGACTCCTATGACACTATGCTGTTGGTCCACATCAATAAAATCAAAGGACGTTCACACCTTTTTTTAACTTGAATCGGTTATCCTGCTGTGTGCTTATGGACCCTAGGGTGGCCTAAAATCTTGTAGAGCATTCATAGAAAAATAGAGGATCCATGCACTCCAAAAGCAGTAAAATAAAGGAAACTTTTAGAAAGAAAATTGTAATGTATTATCTGAAAAAGGGAAAATATCAGCCGAAACAGTGCAGGTTCCTAAATAAAAGTTTGCTTTATTTTACTGCTTTTTGGAGTGCCTGGATCTTCTATTTTCGCTTGAATACTATCCTGGTGTTAGGCTGACTAAGACAGACAATGATAGACTATGCACACTATTACAGTTTCAAATGTTAACATGATTTCCTTCTCCTTCCTACTAGCACAGTAATAAGTTTGAATACCTGTCTTTTTGTAGCAGTAAATCTCTCTGCTAAAGTGGACAGATCCAATTATCTTTTGACACTAAAGTGAATGAAGCTTATTCATAAATTGTCTTATCCTGGTACACAAAGTGAAAATAGCCTATGATGATTTGTAATATTGATCAAATCTACGGGCCCGGTAGAGCCAGATATGCATAGGTCCACTATAGTTACATAGCTGTATAACAAAATTTGAAATAAAGATATGCCAGCGCTTTTTTATCTTAAAGGGACTCTGTTCGTGGAAGTGTCCAAGTCTTGCTTTTGCTATCTGCTCATATACATTTTAGTTTCAATCTTTTTCTTTCTTTTTTCATTTTCTAGCCTTATATTTTCTTAATGATATATACACACGTATCTGTATAATTTGTTTTCTACTGTTATTACTTGTTTAAAACAAAAGAGAGGATGCACTACTTATTACTGCTTTCATGAGGTTTCGTGCTAGCCTAATTTTGTCTGCCAATGCTATGGTTGCATTTGCTTTGGTGAACCTTATATACACTCACTAGCCACTTTATTAGGTACACCTGTTTTATTGCTTGTTGACACAAATTGCTAATCACTCAATCACATGGCATTTAGGCATCTACTGTAGACATGGTAAAGACAACGTGCTAAAGTTCAAACCGAGCATCAGAATGGGGAAGAAAGGGGATTTAAGTAACTTTGAATGTGGCATGGTTGTTGCTGCCAGACGGACTGGTCTGAGTATTTCAAAAACTGCTGATCTACTGAGATTTTCACGCAGAACCACCTCTAGGGTTTACAGAGAATGGTTCGAAAAACAGAAAATATCCAGTTTGGACGAAAATGCCTTGTTGATGTCAGAGCGCAGAGTAGAATGGGCAGACTGGTTAGAGATTATAGAAAGACAACAGTAACTCAAATAACCTCTCGTTACAACCAAGGTATGCAGTATACCATCTCTGAACGCACAACACATCGAACCGTGAAGCAGATGGGCTACAGCAGCAGCAGACCACAGCGGGTGCCACTTCTGTCAGCCAAGTACAGGAAACTGAGGGTACAATTCGCACAAGCTCACAAAAATTGGACAAGAAAGGATTGAAAAAATGTTGCCTGGTCTGATGGGTCTCGATTTCAGCTGCGACATTCAGATGGTAGGGTCAGAATTTGGCCTAAACAACATATAGTTACATAGTTATATAGGCTGAAAAAAGACATGCGTCCATCGGGTTCAGCCTCTCCCACATAACCTACTGCTGTTGATTCAAAAGAAGGCAAAAAACCCAGTCTGAAATATGCAACATACCGGGAAAAAATTCCTTCTTGACCCCAGAATGGCAGTCAGATTTCTCCTTGGATCAAGAAGCTTTTACCCACATATTAAATATTATAACCCTTAATATTCTGTGTCTGCAGGAAGTCATCCAGTCGTTTTTTAAAAGTCTGTACAGACTCTGACCCAACCACCTCAACAGGCAGAGAATTCCACAGCTTTATTGTTCTCACCGTAAAATAACCCTTCCTATGCTTTAAGCTAAATTTTCTTTCTTCCAGTCTAAATGGACGACCCCTTGTCCTATGGACATGCTGCCTTGTATCAACGGTTCAAGCTGGTAGTGGTGGTGTTATGGTATGGGGGATATTTTCTTGGCACATTTGTGCCCCTTAGTACCAGTTGTGCATCATTTAAATGCCACTGCCTACCTGAGTTTTGTTGCTGACCATGTCCAACATTTTATGATCACAGTGTACTCATCTTCTGATGGCTACTTCCAGCAGGATAATGCACCATGTCACAAAGCTCAAATCATCTCAAACTGGTTTCTTGAACATGACAATGAGTTCACTGTACTCCAATGGCCTCCACAGTCACCAGATATCGATCCCATAGAGCAGTGTTTCTCAACTCCCACCCTCAGGACCCACTAACAGGCCAGGTATGCCAGATATGTGACGCACAGCACAGGTGATATAATTAGCTGCTATTTGATTGCAGGATTCAGCTGAATTTCTGCAAAAGGGAATCCTTAAAATCTGGCCTGTAGTGGGTCCCGAGGACTGGAGTAGAGAAACCCTGCCATAGAGCACCTTTGAAATGAGATGGAACAGGAGATATGCATCATAGATGTGCAGCCAACAAATCTTCAGCATTTGCGTTATGCTATAATGTCAATATGCACCAAAATCTCTCTCAAAACACCTGGTTGAATCTATGACATGAAGAATTAAGGCAGTTCAGAAAGCCAAAAGGGGGTCCAACCTGGTACTAACAAGGTGTACCTAAGAAAGTGACCGGTGAGTGTATATTACAGATGGAAATTGTGAAATTAAAAAAAATACACACTTAAGAATATATAGATATCAGTTAAGTCATAAACATAACAATGAAAATATAACTTGTCGAATGTAGAATTACTTCACATTGCTAACTTTACAGGTGTATTCACTAAAGGGCTTATTCAGAGAGCACTGAAATGTCACCGACATTTCGGTGCTCTCTCGTTTGGTATTAACCACAGGGTCCCCAAATTGTCCCGCCAAATGCATCCAATAATCCACCGAATTGATCGGATAAACCACCAAACAAGCGTTGAATCAATCTGATGAACGCAGCCGCAAACACGCCGAACATAGCTGACGAATCACCAAATGACTCCGACCAGCCGCTGAATGCCACAGGAAAAAGTAAACCAGCCGCTGCACAGGAGTAAAAAAAAAAACTTTTTAAAAGGTGTTTTAAAATAAATAATGCATGAAAACGCATGGAAATAATGTATCAGGTTCTAGGAATAACAATAAAAAAAGACTGTTACAGAAAAAAAAATCTGAATCAAAAATTTTGTCGAAAAATGCCTAAAAAAATAAATTAATAAAGAGATTTGCTGCAAATGAAAAGAATAAATGCTTGAATAAAAAATTTATCAAAGCAGGGAATATTTTTTTACGTTGAAACCTATAGGATTTGCTTGTTTAAAGCTATGGAATGAAAGCAACAAAAATCCGGGCATTTTGCCAACTTTTCACAGCTGTTTGGCGTTCTCTGAATAGATTAACTGTTACTTCTGTATGGGGATTGTCATTGCTGCTGAAGGTCACCGAAATTCACTGGCAATTCACCATTATTTGGCGAATCACTAGCTTTTTGAATAGCCAAATTGGCGTTAAATTGCACTGTACAGGGACGGGTAATTTGGTGGTAAGTTCGTCTCTCTTTGAATAACCCCTTAAAGGGGAAACTCAGGAGAATTGGCAGGAGAAGTGAAAATTCTAGGTCAAAATAGCCAAACCAGAAATATTCTCCCATTTATCTCACTTTCCAAATCGGCTATTTGGTCTCTATTACAAATGTCATACTATTTCGACAGATTAAATTATTATTGGATGTTATAACACGTAGGAACATGCTCTACAATAGTAATATTTGTGTTTAATAGTGAAGCTGAGAGCACCAGTTGGCTCCAGGATAAATTCTGCCGAACACACTTTCTTTAGTATTGATACATCCAGGCGTAGTGGTCAAGAAACATCTTCAGAAATGTCCTCAACCATGGCTTCTGGACCTGTCTCCTCTACTTCAACAAACGTAAGTATCACCTGTCTTAATGCATATAAAGAATTAGACTGGATTTTATTTAATTCACTTTGACTTTTTGCAATTCCAGTGATAAAAATTTACGCCATGCCAGATGTCGGGCGATAGAACTGAACAGAATATTTGAAAATTAAATCTTCTTATACACACGGTGGTTTTGTGAATACTATTAAAGAATTACTCTAGATTTTATCATGCTGTTTTCCAGGAAGGTGTTTTGGGGTGCAGTATTTTACGTTCTCCTAAGAATAAAACCTACATAAAGTACACATCCACTGCAGCCATAACTTTGAGTAGAAGCCACGAGCAAGGTAAAATATGTATATTGCTACATTATTTTCTGTATCTGCTAAGCACAAGCCTGTTGTACAATGGAATTTGAAGAGGAGTTAGTGAGTAAAATTGAATTCTTAATTTGTGGCTGTCGGAAGATCTGCAGAAAGATCACTGCTTTGTGCAACTGGCTAGCTATTCATTGTAAAGCTTTGACTGCCTTTAAAGTGTCCTGGCTTGTTTACAGCTGCATTTAGCAGGTGTACGATAACATAACCAGCGAATGGGACGTTTTTACAATGCCCTCTTGAGCCCTAGAAACGCTCATAATGCTGATAGTGATGGTAATGTGAACTATCTAGCTGTATATCAAGCGTAAAGAAACAGTATGCCAAGGAGGTAGTACTCTAAGGTTTAGATATTTCCAAGCCAGATTGAATTTGGCCCTTTTCTTTGTTTACTTTGGTAAAATAACATTACTCTGTGGATATTTTAGCCTCCATACTTAGGAGCAGAAATGTAATTCATATATTTGGAATTTGCTGCTAAAAAGCATTTTTCGGACTAAATGGGCCAAACTTTGCTGGGTGAATCCATGTCATTAAGGAAGACGTGGTGCTGGAATGGGCTACAGATGCTGGAGCAGCAGTGTCCCACCTAGCTTTATTGGTGTAGCCACATGAAGCACTTAGCGTCACAGTGTGATCCACCGAGAGCTGTACTTTCTACACCAGAGTTAAATGAGGACTTCATGATAAAAAATAATAACCTAAACAATAATAAACAACAGGAGACTTAAAAGAACAAACGTTAGGGAGAGATAAGGTGGCAGTAAATATGTGAAGGAAGTAACATGTGACAGGAAGGGGGATGTCAATGACTTCTTTATGTAATATTTAATTAGTCAGGTGGAAATACATGGAGCAACGTCTAGATTCACTGTTGAATTCATGCAAGCTTGCCACGTTCATATCTCATTCATACACTTCTGCATTCAGATAGTCACATAGCCTCCAGTCATGCAGCTCTACATTCACACATTGACCCTTCAGACAAGTATAGTAGTTACACGCTGAATTTCACACGAAATATGAATCTACACACTTGTGTTTCAGCAGGTCTATGGTAACACGCATGGACTAGTAGACAGTAAATGAAATGTTGATCTCTGAATGTAACACATTGTTTGTTATTTTAGTTTTGCATGCTGAGAAAGATCCAGCAGTCCAACTGGCACTAGATGTCACAGGTGATAATCTAAGCGGTGTAATAGAATGAAATTGGTTTTGCTAAGCAACTAATTACAATGCTCCAGTGTGATGGGTTTGATCTGATGAATTATGTGAGGTAGAAGGCTAAAGTGCTAAGATCAATTCCATCTAGGATTACATTGTTTAGGAACATTAAATACTAATGTGAACATTGTTCTTTTAGGAATATGTATTATACTTTTTTAAATGGATACTCTATTGAGAAATAGAGTTCCTTTTTTTGCCCTTAAATAATTGTACAGATGCTACTGACAGTCTCTGTCCAATTATTTTTTTTTATTCTTTATTTTAAAGGGACATGCATGCTTTGCTAGTGCGCTTTTAAAAACGTGCAATGCCGTTTGAATAGTGTCATTCAGCAGGCATAAAAAGCAAGTAAATATGATATTTTTTCAAATTTACCTGTTTTTCTTTCTTGGAGTTTTCCACACCCACCTCAGGAAGCATTTTAAGCTAACCAATCAGTGCCTATACCTAGGGAGAGCTAAGAAACGCACTGAGCATGTGCGTCTCAGTCGCTCCTCCTCCCTCCTGCACTGTGAACTGAGGGGAGGGCGGGGCTGAACTTCCCCCCAAGCTACTGCAGAGACGGGGAAGGAAAGAAATCCATACACACAGGGAGAAAAAGAGACAGCAAAGAGAGGGACAACAAAGAAAAGCAGAGACACAGAAAGAAAAGGTAAAGAGAGAAAGACAGCAAGATAAAGCAGAGAAAGCGCAAGAAAAGGTGCAGTGAGAGAGAATGCACACAGAAGACAGACAGCACAAGAAAGAGTGAGAGGGAGTGACTGTGAGGGACTTTGAGTGAGACAGTGAGTATGCAAATCTTGAGAGCAAGTGAGCATGTCAGTGAGGAAATGAGCCTGTGTGTGAGAGAGCATGAGTGTGTGTGAGAGTGTGTGAGTGTGTGAGCGAGTGTATTATGACACACTGGTATTTATGTCTGGCAGACTGGTAATATGGCTGGCAGACTGGTATTATGGCTGGCAGACTGGTAATATGGCTGGCAGACTGATATTGTGCATGGCAGACTGGTAATATGGCTGGCAGACTGGTATTGTGCATGGCAGACTGGTAATATGGCTGACAGACTGGTATTGTGCATGGCAGACTGGTAATAAGGCTGGCAGACTGGTATTATGCATGGCAGACTGGTAATGTGGCTGGCAGACTGGTAATAAGGCTGGCAGACTGGTATTATGCATGGCAGACTGGTAATGTGGCTGGCAGACTGGTATTCTGGCTGGCAGACTGGTATTGTGCATTGCAGACTGGTAATATGGCTGGCAGACTGGTATTGTGCATTGCAGACTGGTAATATGGCTGGCAGACTGGTATTGTGCATGGCAGACTGGTATTGTGCATTGCAGACTGGTAATATGGCTGGCAGACTGGTATTGTGCATGGCAGACTGGTAATAAGGCTGTCAGACTGGTAATATGGCTGGCAGACTGGTATTGTGCATGGCAGACTGGTAATAAGGCTGGCAGACTGGTATTGGCTGATGCTGCACTCGCTTACACTCACAGTTAGAGTTGCTGGTCATGGAGTCGGTGGGAGTGGAGAGGTGAATGCAGATCTGGATCGCCACTCCACTGACGGAGAGCACTGTTCTCGGGTGCACCGGCCCAGGATCGCCGCACGCACGCCAGGGCACGTGCAAGCACGTGAACGTCATGTGAGCCATTGCACCTGCACGTGACTGCCAGTGGACGGTGCGGTCCTGCTCTCCAATCAAGAGTGAAACAGGCGGAGCGAGGACCGCAGCGACGGGGGCACGCATTGAAATGTAAGTATGGGAACATGTGCCTCCAGGGGAGACTATGGCAGGGGGGATCCGTGAGGGACAAAAAAAATCCGATCCATTGGAGAGGCGCACAACGCCTCTCCAATGGATCGGATTTTTTTGTCCCTCGCGCACGCTGGCTGTGCGCTTGCTGCGGAGGTTGGATGCGCGCGCAGCCAACCGCCGCTAGTTGTGCTCGCATGCGCAGTAGAGGCTTGGCGACGGACACGCCAGGCCTTACTGCATTATGTTATACAGTTGCAAGAAAAAGTATGTGAACCCTTTGGGATTACATGGAGTTTTGCATGAATTGATCATAAAATGTGCTCTGATCTTCATCTAAGTCACAACAATTTGAAAAACACACACAGGGTTATCCAAAGAGATCCGAATTGCTTGAGAAAGGTAACCGAACGCTGAAAATCAGCGTTCGGTTACCTTTCCTGACCATTCGGCTATCCAGAGAGCAGGCAATTCGCCAAATCCTGGCGAATTGCCTGAACATACGGTGCCTGTTCGGTCCCTGTTCGAGGGCAGTGAAATCCCCATAGAGAATCACTGCTTCGGCTATTCAGAGAACACAAACCAGCAGTGAAAGGTTCCCCTAATTCCCTGTCATTCGGTGGTTTAATTCCGCAAGTTTATTCAGGAGAATCCCATAGGCTTCAATGTTAAAAATATTCCCGTTTTAATTCAATATCTAATAAACCGTTCATTATAAAATTCTGCAGCAAAAAGTCTCTTTATTCATAGATTTTTTAGGATACTTTAACCGCTAGGATGCGGAGGACGCGCTGAGCGCGTCCTCCCATTGGGGTCAGCGTTCGGCCGGGTTCCGGCCGATCGCTGGCCCCCCCGGTGCGGGCTGACATCCTGGATGTCAGCCGCGCATCCGGGACCACAGCCGCCCGAATTAGGTGTCATCGCGGCAGCACGATGACACCTAATTCAGGCCCCCCCCCGCATGTGCGGAGGAGGCGCCTGAAAGGGAGGGGGGGAGGTCCTTCGGACCTCTCTCCCTCCCGATCGGCGGCTCTGCGGGGGTTAACCCAGGCATCATTTGGAAGGGCACAGCCTGCCCTTCAAATGATGCCTGGCATTAACCCCTGGGGAGCTGGATCGCGAATCGGCGCTGAAAAGCGCCGATTCGCGATCCTTTCCCGGAGCTGGCCGACATCTTGGATGTCGGCCAAGCCTCCGGGAACTCCCCCTGAGGACTTAACCCTTAACTGCCACCAACGGTGGAGATAGGGAGTTCATTGGAACTCCCTATCTCCCGATCCGTGGCAGTTAGGGGTTAAATTTTGGTATGGTTGGATCGGCCAGAGCATGGCCGTTCCAACGATACCAAACATGAAAGTGAAAAATTTTGTAAAAAAAAAAAAATGAAAAATAAAAAAAAAAGAATTAAAAAAAAAAATTAAAAAAAAAAAAAAAAACACTTTTTTTTTTTTTTTTTGGTTTGTTAATGCAGCAATATTGTTCCCATTTCAATTATAATGTGAACAATGATGCTGCACTAACGATTTTTGTATGCGGTGCGTTTGTTAAAAATCGCGTAATTTTCCCCCAAAAAAAATGTTACGAGACCCCATCTCTAATTTTTTTAACAAGCGCACCCCATACAAAATATAACCGCAATTGCTCGCATGTTAAAATGTGAAAAAAAACACTTTACACATTGTAAATTATTGAAAATACATATTTTATTGCATTTTTTGTTATAATATACAGACATGACATAACGTATACATATAATAATGACATATTATGAATCTACCGAGTCTGACGGAGAGAACGATATATAATATGTCTGGGTCATATACTAAAATAAGCCTTCAAAACACGTTTTAACATGATGAGCAAAACCGGTAAAAATTACCTCAGCACAGGGGCGGGAAAAGCCTCAGCAGCGAAAGGGTTAACCCTTTCGCTGCTGAGGCTTTTCCCGCCCCTGTGCTGAGGTCATTTTTTACCTGTTTTGCGCATCATGTTTAAACCTGTTTTGAAGGCTTATTTTAGTATATGACATCGACATATTATATATCGTTCTTTCCGTCAGACTCGGTAGATTCATAATATGTCATTATTATATGTATACGTTATGTCATGTTTGTATATTATAACAAAAAATGCAATAAAATATGTATTTTCAATAATTTACAGCGTGTAAAGTGTTTTTTTCCACATTTTAACATGCGAGCAATTGCGGTTATATTTTGTATGGGGTGCGCTTGTTAAAAAAATTAGAGATGGGGTCTCGTTACATTTTTTTTTGGGGAAAATGACACCATTTTTAACAAACGCACCGCATACAAAAATCGTTAATGCAGCATCATTGTTCACATTATAATTGAAATGGGAACAATATTGCTGCATTAACAAAACAAAAAAAAAAAAAAAGTGTTTATTTTTTTTTTTTTTATTTTTTTTTTATTTTATTTTTCTTTTTTTTTTTTTTTACAATTTTTTTACTTTCATGTTTGGTATCGTTGGAACGGCCATGCTCTGGCCGATCCAACGATATCAAAATTTAACCCCTAACTGCCACGGATCGGGAGATAGGGAGTTCATTGGAACTCCCTATCTCCACACTTCGTGGCAGTTAGGGGTTAATGCTAGGACTGCGCACGATGACGCCAGTCCTCTGGGGGAGTTCCCGGAAGCTTGGCCGACATCCAAGATGTCGGCCAGCTCCCGGGAAGGATCGCAAATCGGCGCTTTTCAGCGCCGATTTGCGATCCAGCTCCCCAGGGGTTAATGCCAGGCATCATTTGGAAGGGCAGGCTGTGCCCTTCCAAATGATGCCTGGGTTAAGCCCCTGTGAGCCGCCGATCGGGAGGGAGAGAGGTCCGAAGGACCTCCCCCCCCTCCCTTTCAGGCGCCTCCTCCGCACATGCGGGGGGGGCGCCTGAATTATGTGTCATCGCGGGGGCGCGATGACACATAATAATGGCGGCCACTGCTCCGGATGCCGGGCTGACATCCAGGATGTCAGCCCGCACCGGAGGGGCCAGCGATCGGCCGGAACCCGGCCGAACGCTGACCCCAATGCGAGGACGCGCTCAGCGCGTCCTCCGCATACCAGCGGGAATGCTGAGGACGCGCTGAGCGCGTCCTTAGCATTCAAGTGGTTAAGCATTTTTCTTTTTTTTTTTTTTTTTTTTTAAAAAAGTCCGATTTTTTTTTTCTTTTTTTTTTCAGTTAACTTATTTTTTTTGTAACAGCCCTCTTTATTATCATTCTCTGGACCTCCTGTGAAAATTTCAGACATTTTCGCTCAGTAGTTTCTTTGCAAACAGCGTTTCATTTTCCCAGATTCATACAAATGGTTTTGCTAATTTATTCACTGCCTCCTCTACATGACAGCTGCTTCGGCTCTGTGTGATTCGGCTCCTGTTCGGCTCCTGTTCGGCTTCTTCGAAGGTTAATCCAGATGTTTTTGCTTGTTTTCAGCGTGCATTCGGTTAGTTCTCGTCAGGTTTTCGGCAGCTTTTCCCTGCAATTCGGGGACCCTGTGGTGCTTGCTGAATACACCGCAGGGTCACTGAAATGCAATCGGCAAAAGGAACCGAATTGAAGAGAACGAAAAGTCACCGAACGTGCGGTTACTTTTCGAATCTCTTTGGATAACCCTGACAGTCTGCTTAAAATAATACAACACAAACATTAACAGGGTTATCCAAAGAGATTCGAAAAGTCACCGCACGTTCGGTGACTTTTCGTTCTCTTCAATTCGGTTCCTTTTGCCGATCCCATTTCGGTGACCCTGCGGTGTATTCAGCAAACACCACAGGGTCCCCGAATTGCAGGGAAAGGCTACCGAAAACCTGACGAACACTAACCGAATGCACGCTGAAAACAAGCAAAAACATCTGGATTAACCTTCGAAGAAGCCGAACAGGAGCCGAATCACACAGAGCCGAAGCAGCTGTGACGTAGAGGAGGCAGTGAATAAATTAGAAAAACCATTTGTATGAATCTGGGAAAATGAAACGCTGTTTGCAAAGAAACTACTGAGCGAAAATGTCTGAAATTTTCACAGGAGGTCCAGGGAATGATAATAAAAGGGCTGTTACAAAAAAAATAAGTAAACTGAAAAAAAAATCAAAAAAAAAATCGGACTTTTAAAAAAAAAATAAATCTGAAAAATGCTTAAAGTATCCTAAAAAATCTATAATAAAAGAGACTTTTTGCTGCAGAATTT
The DNA here is from genome assembly GCA_009667805.1 of Leptobrachium leishanense. NCBI lineage: Eukaryota > Metazoa > Chordata > Amphibia > Anura > Megophryidae > Leptobrachium > Leptobrachium leishanense. The sequence goes on from CM019064.1 coordinate 262,932,005, forward strand.
TATAATGAACGGTTTATTAGATATTGAATTAAAACGGGAATATTTTTAACATTGAAGCCTATGGGATTCTCCTGAATAAATTTGCCGAATTAAACCACCGAATGGCAGGGCATTAGGGGAACCTTTCACTGCTGGTTTGTGTTCTCTGAATAGCCGAAGCAGTGCTTTTTCATGGGGATTTCACTGCCCTCGAACAGGGACCGAACAGGCACCGTATGTTCAGGCAATTCGCCAGGATTTGGCGAATTGCCTGCTCTCTGGATAGCCGAATGGCCAAGAAAGGTAACCGAACACTGATTTTCAGCGTTCGGTTACCTTTCTCAAGCAATTCGGATCTCTTTGGATAACCCTGTATGTGAACCTTTGGACTTAATAACTGGTTGACCCTCCTTTGGCAGCAATAACCTCAACCAAACGTTTCCTGTTGTTGCAGATCAGACCTGCACACCGATCTGGAGTAATTTTGGACCACTCCTCTTCACAAAACTGTTTCAGTGTAGCAATATTCTTGGGATGTCTGGTGTGAATCGCTCGCTTAAGGTCATGCCACAGCATTTCAATCGGGTTGAGGTCAGGACTCTGACTGGGCCACTCCAGAAGGCATACGCTGTTTTGTTGAAGCCATACGCATACGCTGTTTTGTTGAAGCCATTCTTTTGTTGAATTACTTGTATGCTTTGGGTCATTGTCCTGTTGCATCACCCATCCTCTGCAGAGCTTCAGTTGGCGGACAGATGGTCTTACGCTTTCCTGCAAAATGTCTTGATAAACTCTGGAATTCATTTTTCCATCAATGACAACAATCCGTCCAGGCCCTGAGGCAGCAAAGCAGCCCCAAACCATGATGCTCCCTCTGCCATGTTTTACAGTGGGGATGAGGTTTTGGTGTTGGTGTGCTGTGCCTTTTTTCTCCACACATAGTGTTGTGTGTTTTATCCAAACAACTCCATTTTGGTTTCATCTGTCCACAGAATATTTTGCCAGTAGTGCTGTGGAACATCCAGGTGCTCTTTTGCAAACTTCAAACGTCCTGCAATATTCTTTTTGGACAGCAATGGCTTCCTCCGTGGTGTCCTACCAAGTACTCCATTCTTGTTTAATGTTTTCCTTATTGTAGATGTGTCAACAAAATTGTTAGCATGTGCCAGAGATTTCTGTAAGTCTTTAACTGACACTCTAGGATTCTTCTTTACCTCATTAAGCATTCTGTGCTGTGCTCTTGCAGTCATCTTTACAGGACGACCACGCCTAGGGAGAGTAGCAACAGTGTTGAACTTTCTCCATTTGTAGACAGTCTGTCTTACCGTGGACACAGGAACATCAAGGCTTTTGGAGATACTTTTGTAACCCTTTCCAGCTTCATGCAAGTCAACAATTCTTGATCGTAGGTCTTCTGAGAGCGCTTTTCTGCGAGGCATGGTTCACATCAGGCAGTGCTTCTTGAAACCAGTAAACCCAAAAGTGGTGTGTGTTTTTAAAGGGCAGGACAGCTTTCAGCAACACATCCAATAATATCACACTGATTGGACTCAAGGTTGGCTCACTCCTGGCTCCAATTAGCTCTTGGAGAAGTCATTAGGCTAGGGGTTCACATACTTTTTCCACCCTACACTGTGAATGTTTACATGTTATGTTCAATAAACACATGAAAACATATAATGTTTGTGTTGTATTATTTTAAGCAGACTGTGTTTTTCAAATTGTTGTGACTTAGATGAAGATCAGAGCACATTTTATGACCAATTCATGCAAAACTCCACGTAATCCCAAAGGGTTCACATACTTTTTCTTGCAACTGTATCTGCTTTGCAAGCCTTCTTATTCATTGCATATTGGCTCGAACCTGCCGCCCCGGAACCAGCTCCTGACACAGGAGCATAATGAAAATGAGGTATCAAGAAGATGAGGGATGAGTAACAGGAACATGGGAAGAAGTGTGAGTAACAGGAACATGAGGAAGATGAGGTATGAGTAACAGGAACATGGGAAGAGATGTGAGTAACAGGAACACGAAGAAGATATGTGCGTAACAGGAAGATGAGGTATGAGTAACAGGAACATGAAGAAGAAGAGGTATGAGTAACAAAAACATGGGAAGGGGTGTGAATAACAGGAAGATGAGGTATGAATAACAGAAACATGGGAAGAGGTGTGAGTAACAGGAAGATAAGGTATGAGTAACAGGAACATGAGGATTATGAGATATGAAGAACAGAAACATGGGAGAGATGAGGTGTGAGCACCAGAAATATGGGAAGATGAGATGCAATTGAATATACAGAAGATTATGTACAAGTAGGAACCTGAGCGTGATGCACTATATGTAGAAATATCAATTAAGTAACCACTAGTTACTTGAAAAGGATGACATATAAATTGATTCTGTTTGCCTGCTTTAATCCAAAGTGTCATATTAAGGAAACAATACCTTCTCTTTTTGTAACAGATTATCAGAACAAAAGCATGAGCTTTGTTTCACAGCTTGAGCAGACTGGACAGTCAGGTAAGTGTAATATCTCAAGTGTACTCTCACAATCTCAACGTATCAGGCTTTCTACTTGATGCTGTCCTAATAGTTTGCATGGTTTGACATTTTTATTTATGTTATGTTTCCAACTCTTATAAATCAGCCATTTTGTATTTTTTAGGAACTGGAGATTTCCAGTAATGCAGACTTCAAATAGCCCTTGAAACCTCTTTCCAACTAAAATTGCCCATTCTCTGTTTATATGTCATATTTTGTTTGTTTGAAAGAGCGAGTAAAATAGACATCTATTAACCTTGTATAACAATTTAGTACAACTAGTTAGATATCAGAAGACAGAAATTACTTTTTAAGAGAGAATTTCTAGTTCCTGATCAGAGGACGTTCTGTAGGTCAGAAAATATAACACAATCTGGGAGATTTCCTCCACCCTTCACGATAGTTTTCGTTTTTAACAATATCAGGGTTATTCAAAGAGATCCGAATTGCTGGCGAAAGGTAACTGAACGCTGAAATTCAGCGTTCGATTACCTTTCCTGGCCATTCGGCTATTCAGATAGCAGGCAGTTCGCCAAATGTTGGCGAATTGCCTGCACATACAGTGCCTGTTCGAGGGCAGTGAAATCCCCATAGAGAAGCAATGCTTTGTTTATTCAGAGAACAAAAACCAGCAGTGAAAAGTTTCCGAATTGCCCTGCTGTTCAGTGGTCTCATTTGACAGGTTTATTCAGGCGAATCCCATAGGCTTCAATGTTAAAAATATTCCCTGTTTAATGCAATATCTAATAAACTGTTTATTATAATCTTCTGCAGTAAAAAGTCTCTTTACTTTTAGATTTTTTTAGGATCTTTTAGGCATTTTTCGGGATTTTTTTGTGAATTTTTTTCCGTTTTTTTTTTAAATCATTTTTTCTTTTTTCTGTAACAGCCCTTTTTATTATCATTCATTGGATCTTATATGTAAATTTCAGACACTTTCGTTCTGTAGTTTCTTTGCAAACAGTTTCACTTTTCAAGCATTCAAGCGTACTGGTTTTTTTTTTCTCTCACTCCATTCGTCTGCGGTGCTGGGTTTTTCCGGCGGCTGCTCTGCACTGTGTTCGGCGGCTGCTCGGGTTTCTCCGGCGTGTTCGGCGGGGTTAATCCAGATGTTTTTGCGGGTTTCGATGTCCCTTCGCCTGGTTTTGCGATGAGTGTTCGGTGGGTTTGCGGTGGCTTTTCCTTGCACTACGACGGCCCTGTGGTGCTTGCTGAATACACCGCAGGGTCGCCGAAATGGGATCGCCAAATCGCACCGAATAGAAGAGAACGAAAAGTCACCGAACGTGTGGTGTCTTTTCGATTCTCTTTGAATAACCCTGTATGTGTTATCAATGCTTAATGATAATTACCTTTATGATTGTCATTTGCAAGTTTATTGGTGGTTCGCTGCCCCATGGGTGAGCATACGGTAGTTATTTATCTATGTATACTATAAAATAGACACAATATAATGTAATTACAGTTGTGTTCAAAATTATTCAACCCCAATGCTGTAAAGGGTTTTAGGGAATTTAGTGTACATTTGTAATTGTATTCAGAATGAAATCCTACAAGGACTTTTTAAAGAACCATATGCAACTAAAATGACATCAATTGGTTTTGTAATACAGTAGTAAATGTTTCTTTTGTGAATTCTTCATTGACACAATTATTCAACCCCTTAAAGACTACCACTCTGAAGAACAGAGGTTCATTCAAGTGTTTTCAATCAGGTATTGAAAACACCTGTGGATGTCACGGAGCAGCAATAAAGCATAATAAGCACCAATTAGGCAGCTTTAAAATGACTGTGATACTCAGCTCCTTCTAGACATTTACTGGTGTGGTTACAAACATGGTGAAGTCAAGAGAATGGTCCAGGAAGACAAGAGGTGATTACTCTTCACAGGAAGGGCAATGGCTATAAGAAGATTGCAAAGATGTTAAACATACCAAGAGAGACCATAGGAAGCATCATTCTCAAATTCAAGGCAAAGGGCACTGTTGAAACGCTACCTGGTCGTGGCAGAAAGAAGATGCTGACTTCGACTGCTGTGCGCTACCTGAAGCGTAGAGTGGAGAAAAGTCCCCGTGTGACTGCTGAGGAACTGAGAAAAGATTTGTCAGATGTGGGTTCTGAAGTTTCAGCTCAGACAATACGGCGCACACTGCGTAATGAAGGCCTCCATGCCAGAACTCCCAGGCGCACCCCCTTGCTGTCTCCAAAGAATAAGAAGAGTCGACTGCAGTATGCCAAAAGTCATGTGGACAAACCACAGAAGTTTTGGGATAGTGTTCTGTGGACTGATGAAACAAAATTAGAACTCTTTGGGCGCATGGATCAACGCTATGTTTGGAGGAGGAAGAACAAGGCCTATGAAGAAAAGAACACCTTGCCTACTGTGAAGCATGGCGGGGGGGTCAATCATGCTTTGGGGCTGTTTTGCTTCTGCAGGTACAGGGAAGCTTCAGCGTGTGCAAGGTACCATGAATTCTCTTCAGTACCAGGAGATATTGGATGACAATGTGATGCAGTCCGTCACAAACCTGAGGCTTGGGAGACGTTGGACCTTTCAACAGGACAATGATCCCAAGCATACCTCCAAGTCCACTAGAGCATGGTTGCAGATTAAAGGCTGGAACATTTTGGAGTGGCCATCGCAGTCACCTAACTTAAATCCGATTGAGAACCTCTGGTGGGACTTAAAGAAAGCAGTGGCAGTGCGCAAGCCTAAGAATGTGACTGAACTGGAGGCTTTTGCCCATGACGAATGGGCGAAGATACCCGTAGATCGCTGCAAGACATTTGTGTCAAGCTATGCTTCACGTTTAAAAGCTGTTAGTACAACATCCTTTTACAGTTATAAGTACTAAGATTGAATGTCACTTGGGGGTTGAATAAAACTGATAATGATGTGAGCACAGAAAAGACATTTGTGGTTATTTCATTATAAATGTTATGTTATATTTGTCTGACCTACACGTGCCTCTTTGATTTAATTGTAAGCAAGATGACTGAATGATCAAAATCAATGTCAAACTGGCCAAAACACTCAATTTCAGTGGGGGTTGAATAATTTTGAACACAACTGTAAATAAAAAATACATGAAATATAATATACACTGTATAACGCCCCAGTCATCAATAGTAACGGCTTCCATATTATTCCAGCCAAGCTGCAAACTTTTCTTGTGGCTCCGCTGCATACTCTACATTTGTGATATTGTGGAGGCAGGAGATTAATAATCGATTTGAAGGTCTCTAGACATTGTTGTTTGCGGGCAGTAACAAAATAATTGACCTCAGCTATATCTCTTTGATTTCTTTTTGTCTACTCTTAAGTGAGTCCTTATCTTTTAGTCCAGAGTTTCCCAACACTGGTCCTCAAGTCCCCTTAACAGGTCAGGTTTGCCAGATATCTGAAGCACAGCACAGGTGATATGATTTGCTGCTCAGTGATTGCAGGATTCAGTCTGCATTTCCCCAAGGTGATCTGCAAAATCTGGCCTGTTAGGGGGACTTGAGGACAGGGTTGAGAACCAGTGTTATAATTTCTTGCCATGTCCCTCTGACGTCAAGTACAATTGGCATCTGTCATGATGTGTTAAAGTAGTATACTGACTTAAAGGATGGGCACACAAAGGAAGTACATTAAAAAAAGTAAAATAAGAAGGCGCAAATTAAAAAAAGCATACCCGTTGCTCGCCTAAAGAAGTGGTGTCTTCAGCATGTAGAGCCAAGCTTCAAATATATCCACAACACCTAGCGAATTCAGCCAATTTGGGAAGCAGAGGGAGAGACAGAATAAAAGGTTGAAGGTGTGTGGGGCAGTTGGGTAACTAGTGAGATAGCGTGAGGTATATTGGACAGGGGCATTGGTGGGAGGAAGAGAGGGAAAGAACTTGTGGAGAGGAGAAGACTATGTGGAGTAAGAAGAAATAAAGAAAGGCAGAGGAAAGACAGGCAGCAGAGGTAGAGGCAGAGGAAAGATGTGGGGCAGCAGAGGGCGGTGGGGTAGAAGTAAGAAATAGTTGATGAAGGTAAGAAAAGAGTTGAAGGTTGAGATGGGAGCAATGACAAGTTTAGTGTATCTGCAGCCGTCTATCAGCCAACGGCCTGATCAAATCAGGTTTTAGAATATTTAAAGAGAAAAAATGTAGTAGTGAAAATGATTAAGTAAATTGAGTAGTGTGTGAACCAGGGCTGGATTAACATAGGGGCTGATGGAGCAGCAGCTCCAGGCCCATGCCCCAGAATAGGCCCAGAGAAAGAATAGCTATCAGGGTTGTTCAGAGAGCAGTGAAAAGCAGCAGAATGACTAGAGAATGGAAAATTCTCGGTCAAAATAGCCAAACCAGAAAATTCTCCCATTCATCTCACTTTCCAAATCGGCTATTTTGACCTAGAATTTTCCATTCTCCAGTCATTCTCCTGCTTTTCACCTCTCTCTGAATAACCCTGTATGTCTGCATTGATGGGCATTTGGACCCCTGTATCTCTAACACCATAGCAGCTACAGGGTTATGTGAGATATCACTGGAAAGGCCAGATGATGACCAACATACAGGTGTTATGTAACAAAAAAACTAAAATAATAAATAATTCTTCATTTTTTCTTTTTAACACAGCAACATAGAAAAATAGAAACATAGAAAAATGTCGGCAGATAAGAACCTTTCGGCCCATCTAGTCTGCCCAATTACATGGATACTTTACCTGGATTTATCTTTTGTTTAGGATAGCCTTAAGCCTATCCCATGCCTGCTTAAATTCAATTACTGTTTTGGCCTCTACCACTTCAACTGGAAGGCTGTTCCATGTATCCACCACCCTCTCAGTAAAATAATGCTTTCTGATGTTACTTTTAAACCTTTGCCCCTCTAATCTAAGACTATGTCCTCTTGTTTTGCTACTTTGTTTCCTTTTAAATATACTCCCTTCCTCTACCTTGTGGATTCCCTTTACGTATTTAAATGTTTCTATCATATCTCCTCTGTCTCGTCTTTTTTCCAAGCTATACATGTTAAGATCATTAAGCCTTTCCTGGTAACTTTTCTCCTTCAAGCCGTACACCATTTTAGTAGCCCTTCTCTGAACTCTCTCTAAGATGTCTATATCCTTCTGAGATACGGTCTCCAGTACTGCACACAGTACTCCAAGTGAGGTCTCACCAGTGCTCTGTACAGTGGCATGAGCACTTCCCTTTTCCTACTGCTAATACCTCTCCCTACACAACCAAGCATTCTGCTAGCATTTCCTGCTGGAAAATTTTCACTTTTCAATTATAAAGGGAGCAATGATGCTGCACTAACTCACCATCTCATTTCTGATGTCACCAACAAGTGTGGAGGTGATGGGACAATTGGTTATTACGCATTGTTACAACAGAAACCTAAATCGCCGCACTGTAGCAAAGCACACTGGGGGGGGGGAATTTTGACCCTGCGTCACTAATCTTTACACCGCGCAAGGTCAAGTGAGGTGTCATTGGACAGGACAGAGTCTGGCCTTTGCATTGACACCAAGCATGACCATGTAAAATCTAATAGGAAAGAAAACAAAAACCTTTCATTTACTTCTTTTTAGTTCCAAAGCGTCCATTTGTCACATATAAAATGAGCAATACCACTGCCATTGCTCCCCTTCTCATGTCCTACGCTGGGAGCAAGGTCAGTGTTTCATACATACAGGGTTATCCAAAGAGATCCGAATTGCTGGAGAAAGGTAACCGAATGCTGAAAATCAGCGTTCGGTTACCTTTCCTGGCCATTCGGCTATTCAGAGAGCAGGCAATTCACCAAATCCTGGCGAATTGCCTGAACATACGGTGCCTGTTCGGTCCCTGTTCGAGGGCAGTGAAATCCCCATAGAGAAGCACTGCTTCGGCTATTCAGAGAACGAAAACCAGCAGTGAAAGGTTCCCCTAATGCCCTGCCATTCGGTGGTTTAATTCGGCAAATTAATTCAGGAGAATCCCATAGGCTTCAATGTTAAAAATATTCCCGTTTTAATTCAATATCTAATAAACCGTTCATTATAAAATTCTGCAGCAAAAAGTCTCTTTATTTATAGATTTTTGAGGATACTTTAAGCATTTTTCTTTTTTTTTTTTTTTTTTTTAAAAGTCCGATTTTTTTTTGATTTTTTTTTCAGTTTACTTATTTTTTTGTAACAGCCCTCTTTATTATCATTCCCTGGACCTCCTGTGAAAATTTCAGACATTTTCGCTCAGTAGTTTCTTTGCAAACAGCGTTTCATTTTCCCAGATTCATACAAATGGTTTTTCTAATTTATTCACTGCCTCCTCTACGTCACAGCTGCTTCGGCTCTGTGTGATTCGGCTCATGTTCGGCTCCTGTTCGGCTCCTGTTCGAAGGTTAATCCAGATGTTTTTGCTTGTTTTCAGCGTGCATTCGGTTAGTGTTCGTCAGGTTTTCGGTAGCCTTTCCCTACAATTCGGGGACCCTGTGCTGTTTGCTGAATACACCGCAGGGTCACCGAAATGGGATCGGCAAAAGGAACCGAATTGAAGAGAACGAAAAGTCACCGAACGTGCGGTGACTTTTCGAATCTCTTTGGATAACCCTGATAGTCAAATTATTCAAAAACACCATCCTCCAAAACACATTTTTTTAAGTTTTTGGTTAGAATTGTATATTTTCTCAGAAAAATGCAGTAACAGGTTCCCATTTCAATATTTTTTTTTTACCAAGAATTCCCTATAGAATATATAACCACAAAGGTTTGGATGATAAAATATGAAAAAATTATTGTACACGCTGTAAATGATTGAGATCTGAATGAAAAATTAATCACCCAGTATCTGCCTGGTTAGAAATACCCATATCTGCACTATTAAATAACCTAAAATATGTTTTCATTTCACTAAATTCCAAAAAGCCACCAAAATCATCAGCTCCAGGCCCATAGAGATCTTAATCCGGCCCTGGTGTGAACACACAGGTAGCAGAAGATTGTAATGTCTTCAACTCTGGTAGTAGAAGCTGCAAGTACAGTATAACGATAGTTACAAATGCGGTGTACATCCAAAGAGCATACTGTAGGCATATTATGGTGTGAGTTGTAGCAGCAAGATACACAGGCATGTTTTCTCCTGTACCTGAAAGTCTTATATTAGAATGATTACATTCAATTTGGTAATTAGTAATCCCCTGTATCAATTAGTGTTTCTGCTAATTCTTGATTAAAAAAATATATTTTTACAATTTTATTGGCACAATATTTTTTTCCCCAGCTAACAATTCCTCACAGCTGGGAATGACAGAGAATGGAAGAGTAGTTGGCAAGGAGAATACTATCTGTGATACTTATGAGGAGACTGACAGGTACAAGATTTATATTATATTATTGTATTATAATTAATGTATTCCCCTACCACCGCAAACGTTTTATTTTTGATTGTTTTGTCGACCCTCAAATAAGTGGTAAAGAACAAGTATGTCCAGGCAAGTTTGGATTAAATGCAGTTTAATATTATTAAACAGTTATAAAGAGGTGAGAGTGCACGGCCATTTTCTTTGAGTCTCTCCTGATGGTCACATGTTGATATTAGCAATGATATCTTATTATTTACATTTTGATCTCTATGCTTACCATATTAAGAGCTTGTTTTCTAGTTTTATTTCTTACACTTATTCTTCATTTCCTTTTACTATTGTCATATCCACTTACAGGTGCTACACCCCTCCTCCACAACAGTTTGAACCGTTCTAAACAGAAGCTAAGGTAAGTATATGGCAATGATAAACGTCTTTACCCAATACTGTATATGCAAAAATAAAGCAGATTTTCTTGTTTGAATTAGATTGTTAGTGATGCATCATTATTACATTAGTGTAACGGAAACAAAAACAGCTATGGTTCAGAATAACAGATCAGTCATACATTCACCTTGATGGTAAAAGCCTCCTGACCCCTAGGGGGTTATTCAGAGATCACAAACATTTCGGTGCTCTCCTGTTCCGTGCACGGCATGGAATCAAATTTCCCTACCCTGCTTTGAATTCAGCATTCACCGCAGGGTCCCCAGAGTGCAGGGAATGGACCCAAAAATCTGCAGCTGAAAACCCACCGAAAGCGCATCCGATATGATCCAAAGTATCGGGTCACTCACACTGCCACAAAAAAAACACACCAGACACGTCCGGAAAAAGCCACCGAGCCACTGAACACAGCGCAGACCACAGACGAGCAAAAGACAAGCTGACGAACGGGGTAAAAAAAACAAAAAACTATTGAAAGTGTCAAAATTTAAATGCTGTGTGCAAAAAATCTACTATACGAAAATGCCTGAAATTTACATACAAGATCCAATGAGTGATAATAAAAAGGTCTTACAGAAAAAAGAAAAAACGCTATTTAAAAAAAAACTTAAAAAGATTTGCCAAAAATCCCGTAAAATGCCTAAAACATCCTAAAAAAAAATCAATAAATAAAAAGACTTTTTACTGCAGATTAAAATAATAACCGGTTTATTAGATATTGCATAAAAACAGGAATTGTTTTAACATTGAAGCCTATGGGGTTCGCCTGAATAAACCTGCCGAATGAAAATCTTGGTTCACCCATAAACATTCCTTAACAGTGTAGTGAATGACAGTTTGTTCCAGCAATTCCACAATGTAGATCAACACTTCTATCATACAAGGCCAGGCAGGTGCCACCATGTTCTATGGAGTGAGTGCTTCCAAGATACCCATAGAATGACAGAAGAACTGGACCGTGCACTCATCTTCCCTTTCATTGGTGTTTCAGCATTTGATGCTCAAAATTTAAGACTGACTATTTTGACTACATTTTTTTTAAAGACTTGCCGCTTTTGCAAAATAATGAGGGACAGGTGCGCACTTTTATTTCTTAGTTTTATTTCAAGGCTCACTTTTTTTATCTCCCAGGGTAAAATGTGCATAAAAGACAATCAGTCCAGTTTATTCTCCAATTTCAATTCACAAATGCTGCAATCTCACTTCTCTAATTGCACTGCTATTTCACTGGGACAAGACTACAGACAGGGTGTTCATCCTGAGAGATGCAGACATGCAGACTTTATATTAATCATGGCACCACTCACTGATGGGCACACGGAAATCGGATAAACCACCTGCAGGCAAGCTCTTCGGCTTTCACCTGTCACTCCTTGTCAGAACAGTGTCCAGATCAGCCTGCTGTGCTGTCATTTTGATTGAGAGCTAAGGGAGGGTAGCATACTCTATAGGAATTTAAACAAAATCTATATATTTGCTGGCTGTTTGTCTGGCATAATGCATACATAGACTTTAATGACATCAAACGAGCTAAAAAGATTAACTTGCTTGTGACAAGCTCAATGTAAAGTCAGTGAATATTTCTTAGACACATTATTTTTAATAAACACAGTGACGACTTTATGTGCAATTGTTGGAACAAGAAAATTCTATGAGTGATTGTGTCTCTTAAAAAATAAAAATAATTTGCATTTTTGTATCTTCCAGGATGGTGGTCGAGGAGTGCCCAGGTTCCTTTATGTGATCATAACCAATTCTATTGTGCTTATGTTTTTTGTTTTACTAAGGTTACAAGTGTTATATATTACGTTATCTATTTTAAGAAAGTTTGTGTTACTTTATGTTAATAAAAACGCATTATATTTCATGTTGTAACCTCTTGTTATTGCGCTCATGCATTTAGAGCAGTATGTACTGCGACAATGAGACATGTTTGCAACAGGGTTGACGTTCCTGGAGGGATCAGCCAAATGACAAATGATTAAGGTAAACTAAAAAATGGTCGGAGCTGTGGCAATTGAGTTTTAATGTGGATAATGCACCGGGGACGTAAAAACCCAAGGGCTGAATATAGAATATTTGATACAGTCCTAACCTCAACATCTGAGGAAAGGGATTTAGGGGTTATTATTTCAGAGGAGCTAAGGTTAAGTAGTCAATGTAATAGAGCAGCAGGAAATGCTAGCAGAATGCTTGGTTGTGTAGGGAGAGGTATTAGGCTAGGGTCAGACGAGCGTGATTTCTACGGGCTGTACGTCCGTGCAGTACGGACATCGTCAGTACGGATGACGCAGTAGTGGTCACACAGTCCGTTTTTTCACTGAAGTTATTTTTGACGGATGTAGGAGGGGAAAATAAATTACAATGAAAAAACATTCTGTCCGTCAAAAATGCTGGACGTATAAATGCAGTCCGTCTGACCATGCTCCATCACTCACACACAAAGCTATGCAGACGTTGTGGACGCGGTGCACTCCGCACGTCCGTTCTAGCAGTATTACGTTCTTGCCTAACCTGCGTCCGTTTGCCGCGTCCGTCATGCGTCCGCAGTTCAGTGCGGACGTACTTCATGTGTCAGGCTCCAATGGACTTTCTTTCATGCTATCACGGACGTACTTTTAGGCGCAATCACGGACGTGAACACTACGCTCGTCTGACCCCAGCCTTAGCAGTAGGAAAAGGGAAGTGCTCATGCCACTGTACAGAGCACTGGTGAGACCTCACTTGGAGTACTGTGTGCAGTATTGGAGACCGTATCTCCAGAAGGATATAGACATCTTAGAGAGAGTTCAGAGAAGGGCTACTAAAATGGTGTACGGCTTGAAGGAGAAAAGTTACCAGGAAAGGCTTAATGATCTTAACATGTACCGCTTGGAAAAAAGACGAGACAGAGGAGATATGATAGAAACATTTAAATACGTAAAGGGAATCCACAAGGTAGAGGAAGGGAGTATATTTAAAAGGAAACAAAGTAGCAAAACAAGAGGACATAGTCTTAGATTAGAGGGGCAAAGGTTTAGAAGTAACATCAGAAAGCATTATTTTACTGAGAGGGTGGTGGATACATGGAACAGCCTTCCAGTTGAAGTGGTAGAGGCCAAAACAGTAATTAAATTTAAGCAGGCATGGGATAGGCATAAGGCTATCCTAAACAAAAGATAAATCCAGGTAAAGTATCCATGTAATTGGGCAGACTAGATGGGCCGAAAGGTTCTTATCTGCCGACATTTTCTATGTTTTGAGCAAGAATAAATTATACCAGAATATACAGTACCTCAATCTAAATAATAAAAAGGGTACAAACAAGAGATGTCCCAATCTTAACCCTAAGATTGGGATTGGGACCCTGTGATGGATCGGCCATGACAATATTTATTTGCGTTTAATTTTCTTACATTTCATTGCCCTGTATTTAATGAAGAGTGTTGTGTGAGATACTGTGCTTTTTTCCCCCATGTGTAATCTGTAACCATATGCCCTGCTTCCACCCCCTCCCCCAGATTGGCTTTAACCAGAACTCTTCACCAGTTTCCTTTGTTAGGAGACCAGGGTGTGTGTGTATCTGGAGGAAGGAAACGCGGAGGCGTGTTTGTACGTTTGAATGTCTAACTGAAAACCTCTGACTAAAGGCATTCTGAGTTTGGTGTTCAATCGGCAAGGATCCTCTCAGTCTATGTGTTGTCTATTCTGTGGGGGTACGATCACCTCCTGGTACAGTGGAAGGGGCACCAGCGAGGACGGAAGTACAAGCTTTTGGTACCAGTATTGTCGGATATAATCTCTGCACGTGAATACAACACGTTATATATTGGATTTATCAACCAAGCCTCCAATATGTCTATATTGGACTTACTGGACCTATCAGGGATTATTATTTCATAAGAAATCCATACGAGACACAAATATCAATCGTTTATATTTCTTAGAAATTCTCCTGAATTCTTTTAATTGTCTGTGTTTTGCTTTGAAAAATACAATAATCAATAATCGGAGAAAAATATATATATTTATTACGTATACAAAAAAGTTTCAAATCTCATATTATAGACAAAAATTTATAAACCACAATCCATCAGCATATAAAAACTAGCTTCACAATATATGAATCTCCGGTTAGTAACTGCATATATGATTAATATCATTTACCTTATGAGTTAGTAACTAATACACAAATGGTTAATAAACATTTCTGCTTAATACAACATGCATTTCCCAGCAAACAATGTTTAACCAGCCAGCTCTTATAGATATATATATATATATCTCTCTATGCTATATGGATCAACAAAAGATGAGCTAATTTAATGATAAGTAACAAAAACTTATTTAGTGAATCCTCCCCTAATCTCGAGAATTAAACTTCTAATCTTTTGCTTTTTATTTTGTAGTTTTATAATTCCTTGCTTATTAATTATAATCACAGTAATTTCCAAATTCAATATATATTGGTATCAATCTTACAACATTTCTTTTAGGAATAAATCCTTATGTCCACTTCTTCATATTTCTATCTGCAGAATAGAAATACTTAGAATTTTTGGAGTTAGCCAGTATCTGAGAAGTCTCAGTCTACGTTGCAAGAATATCTACAAATATATATAATTACATTAATTCCTTAATTTCATACATTACCTGTCCAATTTGGATTTTAATAAGTCTTGGAATTTTCTATGTGATACTTTGTTTTGGAATATGTGAAGATTATCGATATCAGATAATCAATGCATGTGAGTTAGAGATTTGGTGAGAATCTTGATTGCCTCATGTCCTGGGATCTGCTATGTGTACTGGACATCTGAATGCATTGTGGTGTGAGTCTGAATGCTGGAATCTCCGACTGATTTGCAACCAACACTGCCACTTCAATTATAGTAAATTTGACGTCACTGGCAATATTATTAATACATCAAATCTAATATTTACTATCCTCTAGAGGGCAGTATTGCACTTCTTAATTAATTCCACCATTTCTTTTTAATATTCTTATCTCGGGTCAAAAGGTCAATCTACACAAAGACCTTCTCTTCTCCCAGTCACTAGACACTGTGTCTCTATCTGTCATACCTAATTTATATCCCTACTCCCTTTTAAAATTACTTACTATCAGTTGAATTCTTTTCTGGTTAACTCAACAGAATCTATTCTTTAGTAATTTTTATTATTTACCAATTATATACTTTCTACAATATTTATTGGAGTATATATTTCCTACTGTAAATATAATAAAATATACCTTGATTATAAACATATATTTTGTGAATATAAATCTATATTACAGAGATATTAACTCTTATTCCTATACCCAAAAGACAAAATATCTTTTGTTTTAAAAACTTAAGACAGACCAATAAATTTAATTATGACACGTCTTAGCACTTAACTCTAGCATTATCACACAAAAATATTCTAGGTTCCTTCATGTCTGGCACTTCTTAAAAAAATATAAAAGACTTCACCCAGGAATGAACTCTGTAAAAAAAAAATCTCGTTCATTTCTAAACCTAGAGAAAATTGAAAGAAAAAAAAACTGTCTTTAAAAACAAAATGGCTACAGACATCCATTTTAATTTTTCCTTTCTGTAATATACCCGACAGTATCCGTAACAGACCCTATTGGAGCTCATTCACATGGAGCCTCCAGACCATGCTTACACAAGTAGAGACTCTCAGCGCACCCCTCCTCACTGACCAGCTCACTGCCTAACGACCCACCCTTCCTGCTTTGCTCACCACTTACCTAGCCACCCCTCCCACTTCAAAATACTGGGCAGAGAGACTCCCTTTCTGAAGTCCAAAAGTCAGTTCATTCAGTCGTAGCGTCTTCCCCGTCTGCTCCATTCTCTTTCACGAGAGCTGCTGGTCTGACTGCGGGTCATGGGATCAGGAATTAGTTTCGGCCAATCCAGAATATCTCTTCGATCAGCAGCCTATACATCATGATCAGGACATCTATAGTACAAACAATCCTATATTTGTGTTATGAATGGCACCACCTTTCTGCTGGCCTGTTGCTTTTGCTTGCCTACTCTAGTTGTGTTTACCCCTGCTCCTCTTCCTATGGCTGAAGGGTATATAGGAGGGACAGTTTGTGAGCTAAATCTTGGTTTTAGAATATTTTCTTTGAAGAGCGTCCTTTAATATAACATAAAACAGTTGTATCCTTGTTTATTTCAGACTATTAACGTCTTATTGTGGTGATAGATTGCTTTTAATATTTTCCAATGTGTTTTGTTCGTGTCTAAAATCATACTCCGTTTTCAATATGACTTTTAACGAGCAGACCTTCCTCTCTGACCCTTATTTACTAGCTGCTATAACCCACATGTATAGAAGATTTTTATTGAGAATGAAATTACATACTAGCGGCAAAAATGATCCATCTATTAAATAAAATGCATTCCGTTACTATGGAGAATGATGTTGTTAGAAAGACGACAAAGGAAGCCTTAAAATACATCATCATAATTGTTATGACAACTGGAACTTTTGTCACCATACGTTGAAGAATGGTTTTTATCTCATTTATAGCTCGGATTGCTTTTAGAACAATTATTTGAAAAAGAAAGTAATCACCAAGGTTTGATTCTCTCACTGCAAAATATTATGTAGCTGCGTTGAAAAGTAGTGTATGTTTTTTTTAAATGCCAGTGTGAAGCTCTCTCTGACTTATCAAAGCACTGAAAGTAATTAACCCCTTCGCTACTGAGTTGATTCCCTAAAACCACTAGAAGGAACCAATGGTTTTATGGAAACCTCATTAAATTGCCTCTTAACTCTTTAGCTATCACACACAAACTTTCACGTATTCAAAAACACACATGCATAAAAACAGTCTAAATGCACTATAATTGTTATTACAGGGTGTTTATAGACTGTATGCACCATTTGACAGGCATAGAGCTTCCTCTGCTAATCAATGTTGGAACAGCACTTACATTATTCACTCAACAATCTTCACTATCTTAGATGCTAGCTATTCGTTGCAACAAAGTACTTGAAAAAAATAAACATAAATGAATATTTCTAACGTTTAGGAATTATGCCAAGCTATGGTGGAAGATGCTGGGCTATGGACCAAAGGTAATAAAATGTTTCCTCCTCCCCCCCCCTCATTATTTCAATGCTATTGACTACCAAGATATGCCATTGGCCAGGAAAATTTCTGAATTAAAATAATAGGTGTTAAATCAAGGCCCATGAATCACAACTGACGTTTCCGAAAGTGTTAACTATTAAACAAATATGTAGCACACTTAAATTCTAAAAGTTACATAGTTACACAGGCTGAAAAAAGACATGCGTCCATCGAGTTCAGCCTTTCACATATCACCTACTGCTGTTGATCCAAAAGAAGGCAAAAAAACAAGTCTGAAGCGCTCGCCAATATGCAACATACTGGGGCAAAAATTCCTTCTTGACTCCAGAATGGCAGACAGATTTCTCCTTGGATCAAGCAGCTTTTACCCACATATTAAATATTATAACCCAGAATATTTTATTTTTGGAGGAAGGCATCTAGTTGTTGTTTAAAAGTTTGTACAGACTCTGACCCAACCACCTCAACAGGCAGAGAATTCCACAGCTTTATTCTTCTCTTTGTAAAAAAACCTTTCCTTTGGTTTAGGCTGAAATTCCTTTGGTCCCGTCTTAAGCTAATGTCAGACGAACGCAGTCAGAGCGCACTCTGTGTGCATGCATAACGGACAGATGTCCTGACGGAAGATACTGTAGACACCAAACTGTCCATGTTTTGTTGACAGACAGAAAAAAAAAGGGAACTATGGGAAATAAAATTAATATGAAAAATGACAAACAATTGAAAAGGATATGAAAATCCATTTTGTGCGTCAAGGTGCTGGACGTTGCAAATGCGCTGCGTCTGACATCTCATCACTCACACAGAACGCTACGCAGACGTGGCGCACTCTGCGCATCCGTGGTAGCGGTTTTACGTTCTTGCCTAACTTGCGTCCGTATGCCACGTGCGTTGTGCGTGCGCAGTTGGGTGTGCACGTACTTCGTGTGTGGGTCTCTATTGATCATGATTCTATGCTACGATGGACGTTAAACTGTGCGGCAACACGGACGTGATCACTGCGTTCGTCTGATGCAGGCTTAAATGGGTGACCTCGTGTCCTGTGTATAGGCTTACTAATGAATTGGTATGACTTAACCTTAAACCTTATTATGCATAAAAGTTAAATTCCATTTTATATGGATATGAATTTCGGTTAAGTGATATACCATAATTATGGGCGTATAACATGCACTTTTTTCCTTAAATAAATAAGGTTGAAATCATACCTGCGTGTTTTATACGCTGATATGCAGTGTGGCAGAGCAGCAGGCACATCACGTGTGAGGTCACAGGACTCGCACAGACCCTGGGTACCCCACTCCTGTTAGTGCCGTCGCTTGCAGGGTATCACATCTGTGGTGGCTGGAGAAACATCATCACTGACCTCCATCTATCTGCAACAGCTACTGGCACTACCAGTCAGGCAGCCAGGAACATATGACCCCCAGGCCAGCTGTAGAGCCAGAGAGCTCATATATACCGTATATACACAAACTAACAAAGTTAAAAGGGAAAAATATAAAATATCATTTATTTAATTACTTACTATTCTTATTTACATTAATAATCAATAAACAAAAAGTTCAGAGATCTTTATTTTGCTTCAAAATCATTAATTTGAAATTTAAGTTTTTCTTTACTCAAACTTCCTTCTTAAAATTAAAGTGCGTGTTATACGCCGATAAATATGGTACTTCACATAGACAATGTGAATATCACATTTACTTTTGTTGAAGGCCTATTTGTCATTGGAGATCACGTGTCCATACAATGGTTGTGGCCATAATAAGCCACCTTCCCAAAAAAGGTATCTTTCCATTCAATAGTTACTAGGATCCTCCCTCATGGGTGGAAACAAGACTGAAGGGAGGCAAGAAGAGTGAGGAAGTGTAGAATAAAGGGGTTATTCGGAGAGATTTGAAATATCACCGCACGTTCAGTGACCATTCGTTCCCTGCACTTTGGGGCGATTCTAGTTCGTCGACCCTGCGTGTATTCAGCAAGCACCGTAGGGCCCCCGTAGTGCAGGGAAAACTCGTCACAAACCCAACGAACACTCACTGAAAACCTGCATAAACCGCCGCAAAAAACACGCCGGAAAAACCCGACGAGCTGCCAATCACAGCGCAGAGCAGCTGCCGGAAAAAGCCGACAGGCAGACGAATGGGGTAAAAAAAACAGTATGCTTGAAGTTTGATAATTGAAACGCTGTTTGCAAAAGAACTACTGAACGAAAATGTCTGTAATTTACATATAAGATCCAATGAATGATAATATGAATGAAAACTGGAAAAAACGATTGAAAAAAAAATCCCGAAAAATGCCTAAAAGATCCTAAAAAAATCTATAAATGAAGAAACTTTTTACTGCAGAATAAAAGAATAAACGGTTTATTAGATTTTGCATTAAAACGGGAATATTTTTAATATTGAAGCCTATGGGATTCGCGTCAATAAACCTGCTGAATGAATACACCAAACAGGGCATTTCGACAACTTTTCACTGCTGTTTTGTGTTCTCTGAATAGACGAAGAATTGCTTCTCTATGGGGATTTCACTGCCCTCGAACAGGCACTGTACGTGCAGGCAATTCGCCAAAATTTGGTGAACTGCCTGCTCTCTGAATAGAAGAATGTCCCCGAAATGTCCACGTATGCTGAAGTTCAGTGTCCAGTTACATTTTGGCGTAATTTCGGATCTCTCTGAATAACCCCCTAAGAAGACACAACTAGCACATCGCCAAAGGTAGCAGTATCAGGGTTATTCAGAGAGGTGAAAACCAGGAGAATGAACAATCTAGACCAATTAGTCGATTTAGAAAGTGAGATAAATAGTAGAATTTTTTTCTGGTTTGGCTACTTTGACCTAGAATTTTCAATTCTCCAGTCATTCTCCTGGTTTTTACGTCTCTCTGAATAACCTTGTATGTGATTTCAAACAGGGTTATTCAAAGAGAATCGGAAACTCACCGAACGTTCGGTGACTTTTTGTTCTCTTCAATTCGGTGACCCTGCAGTGTATTCAGCAAGCACCACAGGGATGTCGTAGTGCAGGGAAAAGCCGCCGCAAACCCGTCGAACACTCACCTCAAAACCCGGCCAATGCACACGGAAACCCACAAAAACATCTGGATTAAACACACCGGAGAAACCCGAGCAGTCGCCTAATGCCTAGTCGAAAAATGCCTAAAAGATCCTAAAAAATCTAAAAATAAAGAGACTTTTTACTGCAGAATAAAGTAATAAACGGTTTATTAGATATTGGATTAAACTGGGAATATTTTTAACATTGAAGCCTATGGGATTCACATGAATAAATCTGTCGAATGAAACCACTGAATGGCAGGGCATTTCGGCAACCTTTCTCAGCTGTTTTGTGTTCTCTGAAAAGGAGAAAAAATTGCTTCTCTATGGGGATTTCACTGCCCTCGAACAGGCACTGTATGTGCAGGCAATTCGCCAACATTTGGCGAACTGCCTGCTCTCTGAATAGCCGGATGGCCAGGAAAGGTAAACGAACGCTGAATTTCACTGTTCCGTTACCTTTCGGCCACAAGTCGGATCTCTTTGAATAACACTGATAATTTCTTGTCATCCCTGATAAATCTATTGTATGCAGACTCTGGATGTGTCAGGTTCCCACAGACCCAGAGAGTCCAGCATGAGCAGCTTGTGTGCACCCTGCACCACTCACAGCTTTGCTGCTGAAAGGTTGGCTGTGATTGGCTGGTGGGTGTGTCACATGCAAATTAATCCCTAGTTCTATTGCAGTTAAGCTGCCATTTATTTTTACATCATGTTTTATTGAGTTTGAAATCCCAGAGGTGTGTGCTGAGTATATAGTGATACTGAGTGCAGAGTCTTTGGTTTGTGTGATCAGGGAAAGAGAAGTCACCACATGTCTCATAGTTATCTCAGACAGGCCCTGCTGTCCCTGCATAACATGTTCATTAAGACTATACTTTCAGGGATCATTTCTATAGTTTGTTACTGGTGAAATGTGCTCGATAGTGTCTGAACTCAGTATCCACGAGGATGTGTTGTGCTGTTCTTTCCTGAGCGTGAAGTGAGTTCTCAGCACTGCTTTGTTGTAGCTGCTTTGTTGTGGCTGTTGATGATCATTCTGCACTCTTTTCTAGGAGTGGAGGGAAAGAACACAAGCTGAGTGGTTACTCTTATTATGATGAAAAACAGAATGTAGTAGGTTCCTGATTGTTTGCGGGGAGTTTCTCAGTGTTTCATTAATAACAAATGTAGTTCTAATCACCAAACGAGTTTTGTTGTTCAGTTTCTTTGGAGTGCAGTGCCTCTGCTCTCTGTGATTCTGGATGCATCACTGAAGCTGTGAACATTTGATCATGCGTGGTGTCTGGTCCAAGCTAGTTTATCAATGTTTGCCCATTAACGGGTGAGACGCACATCAAGTGTGTTTGATACCAGCCGATGCCACATGAAACTTTATGAGTTGATGCAACTGTAGCCATTAATGTGTAAGAATATTCTCATAAAGTTGCGTTCTATATAGGCTGGCGTCAGATGTTTTGACGCTGCGTTGGGGCCGGTCACACACTTGTGCGAATGAACGAAATGCTCGCGCAACAAGCGTCCGTTATCCAAGACTCTCCGTCAAAAGTGCTAGGACGCGCGTTGACGGAGCTGCAAAGCGAGATTCTCCATAGGAGGATTGCGCTTTGCAGTGCTGAGCGCACTCAGCGAGGTGGCCAGACGGGCATCGAGTGGAAGAAACGTCCACTCTCACGGACGTTCCTTCCACTCTCCAAAGACGCTTGTCTGACACTAGCCTTATTTGTAGCTACCTTATCTTACCTTTCTGGCAGTTCTGTGCTGAGTTTACATAGCATGTAAATGATGCACCAAAATCTTCTGTATGTTGACTGGCCCTTTATAATCCAAGATTATACAGAAAGAGGGTCCCTGTAGATTTGCAGTCCTTTGATACTGTATAAGCAGCATTATAGCAATCTGAATATGAAATAGTCTGGATGACAAATGAACTACCTGGCCAGCTGTATATAGTCTGTTATGTAAATTAGTCCAGGGTGGTTAAAATTATAATATTGCTATTATCTTTACTGACAAGCTGGGACTGATGCTGAATCCAATGCTCTTTTCTGTAGCAGGGACAATACTTCTTAGCTGCTCTTGATCTGTAGCAATGAGTTGCAGTTCTTGTCACTGACAGATGCACTGATAACTAATTGTATCACCAACTGTCACAAAATGGCTGTCCAACTGCTTGGATTTTCTGAAAGCTCCGCCCAGTTGATCTCATTGTTTTTGTATGGAAGCTTTAAAGTGCTATCCCAACAACATAGATCCAGTGATGATCGCCAGCTTCCTCCTGCCCGGAATTGCCGACAGTGGGCCTTATTTCATTCCTGACACTAACTGCAGAGGTTCCCCTTACCGCCTCCATTTTAACGATGTATTCCGGGGATGGTGCTACTTCAGCACTTCGCCATGGAACACAGTACTAAGCTCTCTGATACCCACAGTAGCCTTTCTGTGCCGCCCTAGGTATCTTCTCATGGAGTCCATAGGACGCTTCTCGGCAGCGAGATCCTGCAATGCCACGGAGTGATCATGGAGTAGGGTTCCCAGATTGGCCATGTTTTCCTGTACACATATAATTTATTTATGCTGTTGGACAGTGCTTGAAGAATGCAACCCCGCAGCATGTAGAATCCATACGCTGCAGGAAAGAAATATAGTTGGAATCCCAGGTGACTTGCCTTGATTTCCTTCCTGCAGCATATGAATTATACATGTTGCAGGGCAACACTTTTCCTTGTGCTCCCCTCTGCATGAAATAGTATTATGTGTCAAGGAAAATATGGCTGATCTGGCAACCCTAATAGGGAGGCAAGAAGAGTGAGGAAGTGTAAAATAAGACCACAGAACTAGCACATCGCCAATGGTAGCACTATGTGAATTCACAGTTTCTTGTCCTCCCTGATAAGTCTATTGTATGCAGACTCTGGATGTGTCAGGTTCCCACAGGCCCAGAGAGTCCAGCATGAGCCGCTTGTGTGCACCCTGCACCACTCACAGCTTTGCTGTTATAAACTGAAAGGTGAGCTCTGATTGGCTGGTGGGTGTGTCACATGCAAATAAATCCCTAGTACTATTGCCGTTAAAGTGCTATTTATTTTTACATGTATTGTTGAGTTTGAAATCCCAGAGGTGTGTGCCGAGTATATAGTGATACTGAGTGCAGAGTCTTTGGTTTGTGTGATCAGGGAAAGAGAAGTCACCACATGTCTCATAGTTATCACAGACAGGCCCTGCTGTCTTAATGAGCATGTTATGCAGGGACAGCAGGGCCTGTCTGTGATAACTATGAGACATGTGGTGACTTCTCTTTCCCTGATCACACAAACCAAAGACTCTGCACTCAGTATAACTATATACTCGGCACACACCTCTGGGATCTAAAACTCAATAAAATATGTTGTAAACATAAATGGCAGTTTAACGGCAATAGAACAAGGGATTAATTTACATGTGACACCCACCAGCCAATCAGAGCCCACCTTTCAGTTTACAGCAGCAAAGTTACGAGTGTTGCAGGGTGCACACAAGCGGCTCATGCTGGACTCTCTGGGCCTGTGGGAACCTGACATATCCAGAGTCCTGTTTACAACAGACCTATCAGGATTGACAAGAAAATATGAATTCACATAGTGCTGCCATTGATGATGTGCTAGTTCTGTCTTCTAAGTTAGAGGCCTCCTGTCACGTTTCCACCAGTTTCTGCCAGGCCCCCTGGTGGTCAGAGCATTATATCAGACCTTGTGGTTTATAGGGTTAATCGGTTAAGGCTCTCCGCCCCTGGATTATTTGTGACTGATCAGAGCTGTGGTCACATGACCTGCACTTCCCTATTTATATGGCCAGCATTGCACTTGTTCTTTGATCTAGGATAGGTTTTACCTACTGAGTACCTGCATTTTGTGTTTTGACTCTGTCATCCTGACTATGATACCCGTGTATGACTTTGGCTTTCGTTTCTGGATTACTCTCTTGCCTGTTCCCTGGAATCTGTATTTCTGAGATAAACTGTGCGACTTGGCTTTCGTTTCTGGAATACATTCTTGCCTGCTCCCTGTATTTCTGTGATAACTTGTGTATGACTTTTGCTTATGTTCCTTGACCATTCTTGCCTGCTCCCTGGAACCTGTATTTCTGTGATAACCTGTGAATGACTTTTGCTTATGTTCCTCGACCATTCTTGCCTGCTCCCTGGAACCTGTATTTCTGTGATATACCCTTGTATGACTTTGGCTTGTTTCCTGGATTTCTCTCTTGCTAGCTCCTTGTACCCTGTACCGTGCATATATATATATTGATATTCCTGTGTATGACTACTGGCGTGTTTCTGGACGATTCTCATATCCACTCTCTGTATCCTGTATGCCTTTATTTCTTGGTTTGTGTTGTATTTACCCAGCAGCTTAGTGTAGTTATAGAGGCCAACTATTAAGGACCTCAGGGTTTCGGGTTCTGTCTTGCTGCTGGGCGTATTCATTGTAACTTCTTGCAAACTCCTATCATTTATTGTGGTGTTTATCCTCAGCCCTGTAATCTGTATAAGTAGAAGGCCACTACAAGGACCTTACCCAGTGTAGGGCTCCCTCTTGTGTCTGTATTCTTGTTCTATCCTCTCTTGTTCTGTTTCTGTGTGTAGTTGTGTGGGCTGGATACTGCATAATGCAGCCGACCGCAAACCTGCCTAAAGGGCTTAAACACGAATGCTATAAAGGGCCTTCTCTGGCATCTGCCTGGAATGCCCGTGACACCTCTACAGGCATTTTCCTCTTTCCATAGAAGTCCTGGTGGAAGTCTGAGCCCACTGAAGGTACCTTACTCCTTCCTCCCGTTTAACTGGAAGTTAGAGACTTACACAGGTACTCACCTCCTTCCTATGCTGTCCTGGGGATAGGGGCTCGGGCTTGTCCACTGATCAAACTTAGTCTCATACAAGAAGCCAGTAAACCCCCCCCCCCCCCAATAGCAGCAGTTAGTCAGAGCTAAGTTACTCTTCAACTACTCTTCAACTGGCACCTGACCCTTGAAGGTTTTCCACTCTTGCTCAGCGCTGATCTGGAGACCTGCTAAACAGTATCCAGTTTGAAGGCAGTAACAGTGTCCTTGATTTCCAACACATAAAGAATGTAACTTTATTGGAATATTCTTACACATTAGTGGCTACAGTTGCATCAACTCATAAAGTTTCATGTGGCATCAGTTGGTATCAACACACTCGACGTGCTTCTCACCCGTTACTGGGCAAACATTGATAAACTAGCTTGGACCATACACCCCACATGATCAAATGTTCACAGCTTCAGTGATGCATCCAAAATCACAGAGAGCAGAGGCACTGCACTCCAAAGAAAATAAACAACAAAACTCTT
This sequence comes from Leptobrachium leishanense, assembly GCA_009667805.1. Taxonomy (NCBI): domain Eukaryota; kingdom Metazoa; phylum Chordata; class Amphibia; order Anura; family Megophryidae; genus Leptobrachium; species Leptobrachium leishanense. The sequence continues at coordinate 262,957,811 of CM019064.1, forward strand.
TTGGTGATTGAAACACTGAAAAACTCCCTGTAAACAATCAGGAAACTATTATGTCCTGTTTGTCATTATAAGAAGAGTAACCACTCAGCTTGTGTTCTTTCCCTCCACTCCTATAAAAGAGTGAAGAACAATCATCAACAGCCACAGCATCGCTGAGGACTCACTTCACGCTCAGGAAAGAGCAGCACAACACATCCTCGTGGATACGGAGTTCAGACACTTTCAAGCACATTTCACCAGTAACAAACTATAGAAATGATCCCTGAAAGTATAGTCTTAATGAACATGTTATGCAGGGACAGCAGGGCCTGTCTGTGATAACTATGAGACATGTGGTGACTTCTCTTTCCCTGATCACACAAACCACACTTTCAGGGATCATTTCGATAGTTTTAACTGGTGAAATGTGCTTGAAAGTGTCCAGACTCAGTATCCACGAGGATGTGTTGTGCTGTTCTTTCCTGAGCGTGAAGTGAGTTCTCAGCGCTGCTTTGTTGTTTCTGCTGTGGCTGTTGATCATTCTTCACTCTTTTCTAGGAGTGGAGGGAAAGAACACAAGCTGAGTGGTTACTCTTAAGATGAATGACAGACTATATCAGGTTTCTAACAAGGAGAAAAAATGTCATCTGCACTTATTCCCATTATACCGTGTGAAACAAAACACAATTAGAGGCTTTGGTTTCTGTTAAAGGCCATTAAAAGAGTAAGCTCACCTGCCGAACGTCAAGGCACCTCTAGTGAGGGTGAGTCCTATCCAAAAAATGAAGCCACAGGCTGCTGTGTAGCCAACCATAATTTGCCCATGCTGCTTGTCAGTCATGAGGTAGACTGGTGGGCCTTTAATTAAGCTCCCCCAAAAACAAAATCTGCCTTGGGATCAAAAAAACAAAGACACTGAGCGGAACATGCTGCAATGATGACCTGGCTGGAGGTACATTAAAACATACATAGTACAGGAGGGGTGGGGTCGCGCCTATTCCCGATGGGGCGGCTGCAACCACCAAATGTATCCAGACCAGCAACATTCTCCTTGTTATTTTTTATACATGTTGCTGAAATGTAGTAATTCAGCAGCTGCTGAGGAACTGAACAGGCCTCTGGATGATCTGCAGGAATGCATTACTGAACCTGTAAACACTCGATCAGGCTGGATATGCTGCAGAATGTCTGGTCTGAACTACACAATGGCATCAATGTTTGCGGAGTAATGGGTGAGACGCACATCAAGTGTGTATGATACCAACCAATGTCACATGAAACACACATTTGATGCAACTGTAACCACCATGTGTAAGAATATTCCAATAAAGTTACATTCTGTATCTGTTAGAAATCAGGGACGTTGGTTTTGTGCTCAAACTATATACTTCATTTTCTGCTTATTTGGCTCCTCTGGAGCTGTTGACAAGTGCTCTGCTCTCCTTTACTGGAGGGAAAGAACATAAGCAAAGTGATTGCACGTCGTCTGGTGAAAGATATTTCATAGAGTTCTGAATTTTATATTGTTCGGATTAGCACTCCTGTTTCTTCACAGAGATCTTTACTCAGTATTTTTTTTAAATTAAGTGCAGATCTAACCTTTTCTGTTAGAGCGTGTCTGTTCAGTTGTTTGACCTTTTAACCTTAGCTTAGGCTAGGGTCAGATGAGCGTGATTTCTACGGACGTACGTCAGTACGGAAGACGCAGTAGTGGCCACACAGTCCGTTTATTCACTGACGTATATTTTGACGGATGTAGGATGGAAAATAAAATAAAAAGCAAAACCATTTTGTCCGTGAAAAATGCTGGACGTATGACCACGTTCCATCACTCACACACAACGCTATGCAGACGTTACGGACGCAGCACACTTTGTGCGGCCGTTCTAGGGGTTGTACGTTCTTGCCTGCCTTGCGTCCGTGGGCCGCGTCCGCAGTTCAGTGCGGACGTACTTCGTGTGTCGGGCTCCGATGGGCTTTCTTTCATGCTATCACGGACGTACTTTTAGGTGCCATCACGGACGTGAACACTACGCTCATCTGACACCAGCCTAAGTGTTGTTATGTGGAGAGGTTTGCACCTCAATCTAAACACGGAACAAGACTTCTATGGATGGAGGAACGTGCCTGCGGAGGTTTCTAACTTCCTGAGGTGTTCCAGGGGAAAGAAGAAGAACTGACGACAGCCTCAAATCTTCCCCGCCTTGTTTCCATCCCCGTACACCTATGGGATTTGGTTAGTCCCCAGGCATGGCTCCATTAGAGGGCCTTGCCACTCCTCCCACCAGCCAGACTCAGGTTGAGTCTACACTAAAGCCCTTGGGGTGGCCCTCACAGAAGGGAGTAGGGTTCCCATATCGGCCATATTTTCCTGTACACATATAATTTATTCATGCTGATGGTCAGTGCTTGAAGAATGCAAAACCACAGCATGTACCATCCATATGCTGCAGCAAAGAAGTCAAGACGGAATCCCAGGTAACTTCAATTCCTTCCTGCATCATATGAATTATACATGTTTCAGGGCAGGATTTTTCCTTGTGCTCCCCTCTGCATGAAATAGAAATATGTGTCCAGGAAAACATGGGTGATCTGGCAACCCTAGACTGGAGACCAACCTGAGGATTTAAGATCCTTTCTACATTGGACCATGCAGGTCACATGGTGTATCTACCAGGAGGAGTTTTAATGTCTGTGGGACTTCAACAATGTATGGGACGATGTCAATTAATGATTCTCTACAGGAAGAGTGATTTTAAAACATTAATGCAGTGGTATATTAGACCAGTTCAATTATGAGAAATGTGGGTAATAGTTTCTAATAATTTCTGGAGATCATAAGGTGAACCAGGCTCTATTGTGTGTAGCAGTTTTTTGTGAAGTCCCATCAACATTGGAATATTGAGAAACCCTCAATCCACGAGGCTTTCTAATTCATAAATTGCTCTGTAATGTCACTCTTACTGCTAATAGAGCCCTGGCAGAAGTAGATATCCAACGAATTTAGCTCAAACAGTAGACTCAAAGGATGCCCAGTTTGCAATAGTGCATCACACTTCGTAGTCATTTCAAATGGTGTGAGACCCACAGATCAATTATGAGGGCAATCTGATCTCAGGAGATAGATGGAGATTGTTTTCAGATCCAGACCAATTAAACTTTTAATATGGCACTACTTTTAACATATAATGAAATCTCGCTGTTTTATATAATAAGGCACCTCACCCCCAACTGATGCTTAATGAATCTAGTCCAGTAACCTGCCCTAACCTGGGCGTCCACTTACCACAGGATTCCTACATTTATAGCTTGATGATGTCACAATGAGCTCTAATGACTTCACAGGACTGTTGTGACTTTAGGTCATCTTCTACTAACCTAGTGGTCCAGTATTTGCCTATCAAAATTTCTTAGGGTTCCTGAATAGAAAAAAATATATATATATTTTTATTCACTTGTTTTATACAGATTGCAGCTTTTGTTTTTTTGACAAAATGTACACTGCACAATGAAGTAATAGTATTTAGATAAGATATACATGCTCTTCCTTTTATGTTTTATTAGGAGAGCCATTAAATTGAAATTAAGAGCCAAAAATAGAATTATCTGACACATCAAGGTCTCCCTGATTTGCAAATGACATTCAAGAGATTAATTGCAGGCTTTGGAGTCTTAGCATTTACCGTAGATTACGTTTAAATTGTATAGGAATTTGTGTTTTTTCATGCTATTCTAGGTTTATTTCATTACCGTGATAAAATTAAATCTATTTTGCATATGACAAGGTTAGGAACTGCTTCTGGTGTTCTGAAAATTAACATGTATATATCTATGTTCTTTTAATACCCTGAGGACGTAAAATTGATGCATACGTGAATAAAGAGCCTGACCTATTAAGAGTTGGAATGAACTTGGATAACCTTGTGTTTTTGCATATATTTTGACACTTTTACCTTTATATTTTCTACATTACTGCTACTATCTTTTTTTTAGTGCTAACAATTTACATAGGAATGTGCTAATTTATATTTTACATGGTCACTTTTGGTATCAATGCAAAGGCCAGACTCTAACCTGTCCAATGACACCTCACTTGACCTTGTGAGGTGTAAAGATTATTGATGCAGGGTTCCAAAGTCCCTCCCAGTGCACTTCGCTCCAGTGCGGCAGCTTAGGTTTTTGATGTAACAGTTCGTACTAATGGATTGTGCCATCACCTCCACACTTGAAATGGTGAGCTAGTGCAGCATGATTGTTCACTTTAAAATTGAAAAATATTGCTGTGTTAATAAAAAAAGAAAATATAAAGAAATATTTATTATTTTATGTTTCTTGTTACATAAAACCTGGTCATATTTGGTATCTTTGGAAAGGCTGTGCTCTGGCCTTTCCAGTGATACCTCACATGATCTTGTAGCTGCTATGGAGTGGAAGCTATACAGGGTTATTCAGAGAGCGTGAAAAGCAGGAGAATAACTGGAGAATGAAAAATTCTAGGTCAAAATAGCCGATTTGGAAAGTGAGATGAAAGGGAGAATTTTTATGGTTTGGCTATTTTGACCTAGAATTTTTCATTCTCCAGTCATTCTCCTGCTTTTCACGCTCTCTGAATAACCCTGATAGTTATCCTTTCTCTGGGCTTATTCTGCGGCTTGGGCCTGGAGCTGCTGCTCCTTCAGCCCCTATGTTAATCCGGCCCTGCCTCTGCTCAACCCTTGGTGTAATCTCCTCCGTTGATTTTTCCAGCAAGACGGCGATATTTCAATGGATGTAATTCCACCACGATAGTACACCAGTCGAGTCAGCACACTCAAAGGAGCTTAATAAGCCATAAAATATTTAATAGAAAATAAAACCATGTTACAATAAAATATAGCATTATTCGATGTGTTTTGTCTCATCGACTTTTTCAAGAATATTGCCTCTATGTCTAAGGAGGAGTAATGTAATTGAGGGCTTTAAATGAGAGTGTCAGTATTATTAAAAAAAATTAACCTGGTACAAGCAATGGTGCTGCCGGTATGTACGAGTGGCTGTCAAACATTCCAATCTGGGCTGTAGTGGCTCAGTCAGAACAGTGATGTTGATAGCGAGACGCAATCAATAATGGCTTTTGCACAGTTTATCTATTAATGGCTCAGTTGGAGTAGGGTCCCTGATTGGTTCAGCTTAGTTTAAAAACCACTGGAATGCAGCATGAATTATAGTCAGCTTGTGATTTTGTTTTGTATAAAAGCTAAGTGATAATGCATGCAGCAGTAATTATTCGGCAGCATATGGTCTGGTAAAGTAGTACAATTGTTTCCTTATGCTTTGTATATTTTATATGATATACATTATGTCTTATCACATAGTACCAGTAGATGCGGTATGTATGCTTTATGCATGCTTAGATTTTTTTTATATTGACACCTTGGCTTATTGTACAGACATAGCCCTAACAATGCACTGATCTTCTCCAATGAAGCATCAGCTCACGCTGTAATGAAGCATGAAGGTCCCTGGTGGCAGATTTTCTCTTGAGATCAATGATACTCTTATTTTACATGATGTTTAAGCTCTAAAGAATAAAAAAGAGCAACACAAACTTCCGTCTCTATAGCTGACAGGCATGAACAGACCTAGTGATGGAGCAAGGCACTGGGCCTTAAAGGATATTGAAAAACAGCCTGTTCCTTACTAGGAGATTTGACTCCAACTAGAAACAAGATCCAGCATTTCAAATCTCTGACAGCTCATTACCAAGGGCCCACATGAGATGCTCTGTGACAGGTTATTATTTTTATTTTCCTTGGTGGAAACGTAGGATATGTGTCTGAGCAATTTGAACAATGTAATACATGAAAATACTGTTAATAAAACATGTAGCCCTCACTTATTCTAGAAACCATAGTCAAGGGAGAACTTAGACTGAATGATAAAGTTTTGCAGGACAGATTTAACTTTTTGTAAAAATAAATATAGGCATAGCTATTTTAAGATTGGAAACTTTTTGTATGTGTGAGGGAAACATAGGAGGTTATTCAGAAAGCACTGAACGTTCAGTGCTTTCTCGTTTGACGCACTTTGGTACTCTTCAGCAATTCTAGGTCGCCGACAGCTTCGTGAATTCACAATTCACCACAGGGTCCCCGAAGTGCACTGAACATGGAGCCGCCAAAGACCGCCGCCCACCGATCAGCACGCCAAAGAGTGCCGAACACAGCCGAACTGCAGGGAGAAAAAAAATGAATTCTGCTATTCTTTAAAAGGTGTTTAAAACAATGAAGATGTGTGGAAATAATAAAAAAAGTTTCTATAAAAAATAATAAAGTGGTCTGTTACAGAATAAAAGAAAACGCATTAAAAAAAAAATTGGGAATCAAAAATTTCGCCCTAGAAAATCCAAAAAATAAAGAGACGGTTTGCTGAAAATGAAAAGAATAAACGGTTGAATAAAAAAATGGGAATATTGTTTTACATTGAATCCTATGGGATCCGCCTGTTTAAACCTGTCAAACTGAATCACCAAAAATCAGGGCATTTCACTGGCACTTCGGTGCAGTTTGGCGTTATCTGAATAGATTAACCATTATTTTTCTATGAGCCAATACCACTGCCGCCGAAGATCATCAAATTGTGGCGATCTGCAGCAAACTGCACCGTATTTCTTTGTCAGTTTGCCAGTATTTGGCGAATTGACAGCTTTTTGCATAGACGAACTGCCACGATACTGCACCGTATGCAGGGCCGGATTAACATAGAGGCTGATGGAGCAGCAACTCCAGGCCCATGCCCCAGAATAGGCCCAGATAAAGGATAAGTATGTCTGCATGGATTGGCATTTGGACCCCTGTATCTCCAACTCCATAACTGCTACAGGGTCATGTGCACGGCCTTTCCAATGATACCAAACATGACCAGGTTTTATGTAACTATAAAAAATAAAATAATAAATATTTCTTTATTTTTTCATTCTAACACAGCAATATTTTTCACTTTACAATTATAAAGTGAACAATGATGCTGCACTAACTCACCATTTCATTTTTCATATCACCAACAAGTGTGGAAGTGATGGCACAATCCATTATTACAAATTGTTACATCAAAAACCTAAATGCCGCACTGCAGCAAAGAGCTCTGGCGGGGTGGACTTTGGAACCCTGTGTCACAAATCTTTACACCTCACAAGGTCAAGTGAGGTGTCATTGGACAGGTCAGAGTCTGAACGTGACCATGAAAAATCTAAAACAGAAGAAAACAAAAAACTTTTTTATTTATATATTTTTTAGTTCCAAAGCGATTGCATTGTCCATTTGTCATGTATAAGATGAGCAATACCACTGCCATTACTCACCTCATTTTCCACGATGGGAGCAAGTTCAGTATTTTATACATACAGGGTTATACAAAGAGAATAGAAAAGTCACTGCACATTCGGTGACTTTTCGTTCAATTCAGTTCGATTTGGCAATCCGATTTCGGCGACCCTGCGGTGTGTTCAGCAAGCACCACAGGGTCCCCGAATTGCAGGGAAAAGTCACCACAAACCTGCCGAAAACTCACCGCAAAACGAGGGCGAACGCACACTGAAACCTGCAAAAACATCTGGATTAACCCGCCGAAGACGCAGGAAAAACCCGATCAGGAGCCGATCACACACAGCGCAGCCGCCAGAAAAAGCCGACACTGCAGACGAATGGAGTAAATAAAATTAGAAAAACAGTTTGCTTGAATGTGTGAAAAGTGAAACGCTGTTTGCAAAGAAACTACTGAACAGAAATGTCTGAAATTTACAAATGAGGTCCAATGAATGATAATAAAAAGGGCTGTTACAGAAAAAATAAGTATAGTTAAAAAAAAATCAGAAATTAAAAAAAAAATCCTTTGAATGCTTAAAATATCCTAATAAATTTATAAACAAAAAGAGACTCTACTGCAGAAAATTATAATGAACGGTGTATTAGATATTGAATTAAAACGGGAATATTTTTAACATTGAAGACTATGGGATTCGCCTGAATAAACCTGTTGAATGAAACCACCGAATGGCAGGGGATTTCGGGAACCTTTCACTGCTGGTTTGTGTTCTGTGAATAGCCGAAGCATTGCTTTTTTATGGGGATTCATTGCCCTCGAACAGGCACCATATGTGCATGCAATTCGCCAGGATTTGTTGAATTGCCTGCTCTCTGAATAGCCGAATGGCCAAGAAAGGTAACCGAATGCTGATTTTCAGCGTTCGGTTCCCTTTCGGCAGCCATTCGGATCTCTTTGAATTACCCTGCCTGTCATATTATTCATAAAACACCATCCTCCAAAACACAAGGGAAATATTATTTTATTTTAAATGTTTTTGGTTAGAATTGTATATTTTCTCAGAAAAATGCAGTAACAGGTTCCCATTTCAATATTTTTAACAAGAATTCCCTATAGAATGTGTAAGAATTGATATTCTTACAAATATATAACCACAAAGGTTTGGAAGATAAAATTTGAAAAACATACACAGGGTTATTCAAAGAGAATCGAAAAGTCACCGCACGTGACTTTTTGTTCTCTTCAATTCGGTGCGATTTGGCGACCCCATTTCGGCGACCTTGCGGTGTATTCAGCAAGCACCACAGGGCCGCTGTAGTGCAGGGAAAAGCCGCCGCAAACCCGACGAACACACACCGCAAAACCCGGGGAACGCTCACCAGAACCCGCAAAAACATCTGGATTAACTCCGCCAAACACGCCGGAGAAACCCGAGCAGGAGCCGATCACAGCGCAGAGCTGCCGGAAAAAGTCGACACCGCAGACGAATGGAGTGAAAAAAAAGAAAAAGTGCGCTGGAATGTTTGAAAAGTGAAACGCTGTTTGCAAAGACAACAGAACGAAAATGTCTAAAATTTACATATAAGATCCAATGAATGATAATAAAAAGGGCTGTTACAGAAAAAAGAAAAAACAATTAAAAAAAAAACGAAAAATAATTTTCGCAAAAAAATCATGAAAAATGCCTAAAAGATCCTACAAAATTTATACATAAGGAGACTTTTTACTGCAGAATATTATAATAAACGGTTTATTAGATATTGCATTAAAACAGGAATATTTTTAACATTGAAGCCTATGCAAATCACCTGAATAAACCGGTCGAATGAAACCACCGAACAGCAGGGCAGTTCGGCAACTAATCACTGCTGGTTTTTGTTCTCTGAATAGACTTCTCTATGGGGATTTCACTGCCCTCGAACAGGCAACGAACAGGCACCGTATGTGCAGGCAATTCGCCAACATTTGGCGAACTGCCTGCTTTCTGAATAGCTGAATGGCCAGGAAAGGTAACTGTACGCTGAATTTTACCATTCGGCCACAATTCGGATCTCTTTGAATAACCCTGACAGGGTTATTTAGAGAGAGGTGAAAACCAGGAGAATGACTGGAGAAGTGAAAATTATAGGTCAAAATAGCCAAACCAGAAAAATTCTCCCATTTATCTCACATTCCAAAATAGCTATTTTGACCTAGAATTTTCACTTATCCAGTCATTCTCCTGGTTTTCACCTCTCTCTGAATAGCCCTGATAATTTTACACATTGAAATCTGAACGAATGTTTCCTCACACACAGTTACTGCCTGGTTAGATATACCCGTATCTGCACTATTAAGTAACCTAAAATATGTTTTAATTTCACTGAATTCCAAAAAAGCCACCAAACTCTTCAGCTTCAGGCCCATAGAGACTGTATGGTGAAGTTCACTGCTCAATACAATTCAGTGGCAAGATTGTCGCTTATTGAATTACCCTTATAGTGTATGTGTGATTTATGGGAGATCCATACCTATCAGTATCTAGTTATTAATGAGGGACTTGTAGTGAGTGGAAAACTGTCTTGCAAAATCGAAGCAATCCTTAAAGTGTAGAAGAAAATCTCCAGCTCACTTGAAAGAATATATGGCTTACTAACATATCTTTAACCCCTTCGCTGCCATCTTTGAATATACTTGTTCTTCAAATGCATCTACAACATTTGAAATTTCGACACATTGGATGGGACAGCCAATGTATAGAAAGTATTTGAAAAGCTTTGAGATCAGTTTTTGCTGTGGGGAACCATGCAGCTCAAACTAAGATGTACATGTATTAGCACTTTTTGGCCGTCAGACGGCGCCCTCTTCCTGTCAAACAGTGCTTCCCTACAGGGAACTTATATACAGTGGGATGCCTCTGTATATATTTACTGTGTAGGTAATAGTTATTTTCCATAAGTCCACTGGGTCCTGTCAGTGGGTTTTATTCAAATCATTTGGTAGTAAAGGGATTACCGTCCTGAACCTTTCTTCTTAACCACTTGGCTGCGGAGGACGCTCTCAGTGCGTCGTCACGAACGGAACCAGCGTGCAGACAGCATCCACTCTTTGTACCCACGATCGGCCAGTATGTCAGTCAATCGCTGTGATCTCCCGGTGTCAGCCCAGTCTCCGGAACCCCGGCCGCCGCACTGACATCAATCAACTGCTGGGAGAGTGCCTAAAAGGGAGGGGGTCCTTTGGACTGCTCTCCCTCCTAATCAGTAATAAAAAAAAAGAGAGGCACTGCAGGAAAGGTCACATTCTGTCCTTTCCAACAATGCCTCTCTTTAACCCTTTAGATGCTGGTCCGCTATTTGGCACTGGATTGTGGACTGCTCCTGGAGGTGGCTGACATCTTGGTTGTCAGCAAAGCCTCCAGGGCCTTACCCCCCTCCACCTACTGATGGTGTCACGCATGCGCGCAATGATGTCAGGGAATTAACCCCTAGTTGCCAAGGGATTTCCCTATGGAAATCCCTGTGGTGGAGATAGGGCAGTCCAAATGACCCTCCCTATCTCCCGATCGGTGGCAGCTAGAAGGTCATGTTTGGTATCATTGGAAAGGTTAGTCTTTTTAATAATATTTTAAAAATATATTTTGTTATTATTTGTACTTTAGTGACTAAATATTGTCCATATTGTTGTAGCATAATGCTTTTATAAATAAAACAATGCAAAAATGTAATAATGATTTTTGTCTAATTTCTTTATATTTGTTACTTTTAAAAACGAATATAAAACATATTGAGTGTATTAGCGGGGCTAGGTTCAGCATTTCGCCATGGAACACAGTACTAAGCTCTCTGATACCCACAGTAACCTTTCTGTGCCGCCCTAAGTATCTTCTCATGGAGTCCATAAGACTCTTCTCGGCAACGAGATCGTGCAATGCCACGGAGTGATCATGGAGTAGGGTTCCCAGATTGGCCATGTTTTCCTGTACACATATAATTTATTTATGCTGTTGGACAGTGCTTGAAAAATGCAACCCCGCAGCATGTAGAATCAATACGCTGCAGGTAAGATATATAGATGGAATCCCAGGTTACTTGCCTTGATTTCCTTCCTGCAGCATATGAATTATACATGTTGCAGGGCAGCACGTTTCCTTGTGCTCCCCTCTGCATGAAATAGTATTATGAGGCAAGGAACATATGGCTGATCTGGCAACCCTAATAGGGAGGCAAGAAGAGTGAGGAAGTGTAAAATAAGACAGAACTAGCACATCGCCAATGGTAGAACTATGTGAATTCACAGTTTCTTGTCCTCCCTGATAAGTCTATTGTATGCAGACTCTGGATGTGTCAGGTTCTCACAGGCCCAGAGAGTCCAGCATGAGCCGCTTGTGTGCACCCTGCACCACTCACAGCTTTGCTGTTATAAACTGAAAGGTGAGCTCTGATTGGCTGGTGGGTGGGTCAGATGTAAATGAATCCCTAGTTCTATTGCCGTTAAAGTGCTATTTATTTTTACATGTATTATTGAGTTTGAAATCCCAGAGATGTGTGCCGAGTATATAGTGATACTGAGTGCAGAGTCTTTGGTTTGTGTGATCAGGGAAAGAGAAGTCACCACATGTCTCATAGTTATCTCAGACAGGCCCTGCTGTCCCTGCATAACATGTTCATTAAGACTATACTTTCAGGGATCATTTCTATAGTTTGTTACTGGTGAAATGTGCTCGATAGTGTCTGAACTCAGTATCCACGAGGATGTGTTGTGCTGTTCTTTCCTGAGCGTGAAGTGAGTTCTCAGCGCTGCCTTGTTGTAGCTGCTGTGGCTGTTGATGATCGTTCTTCACTCTTTTCTAGGAATGGAGGGAAAGAACACAAGCTGAGTGGTTACTCTTCTTATAATGAGAAACGGAGCGTAGTAGGTTCCTGATTGTTTGCGGGGAGTTTCTCAGTGTTTTTTTTAACAACAAATGTTGTTTTTATCTCTAAGAGAGATACATTATTTAGGTTCTCAGGAGTGCGGTGCCTCCACTCCCTGTAAACCTGAGTCAATGCATCACTGAAGCAGTAAACATTTGATCACGCTGGATATGCTGTCTGGTCCGAGCTAGATGATGGTGTCAATGTTTGCTGAGTAACGGATGAGACGCACATCAAGTGTGTGTGATACCAACCGATGCCACATGAAACTTTATGAGTTGATGCAACTGTAGCCACCAATGTGTAAGAATATTCCAATAAAGATACATTCTATATCTATTGGAAATTAATGACGCTGTTTTTGTGCTCAAACTCTATACTTCATTTACTGCTTCAAGTAATAGATGTTTGATGTTTCTCCACCAACACAGTTTATTGGCTCCGCTGGAGCTGTTTATGACGGTTCTGATTTCCTTTACTGGAGGGAAAGAATATAAGCTGAGTGGTTACACGTCCTCTGGTGAAAGATATAAGGGGGCTCTTTCGTTCCCTGCACTTTGGGGAATCAAATTTCCTTCCTGACCCTGTAGTGAATTCAGCATTCACCGCAGGGTCCCCTAAGTGCAGGGAAAATCTGCCAAAATCTACAGAGTCGAAAATAAAAACAGTCGAAATTATCGGATCCAATAAGCCGCCGCAAACCCGCCGAATGCATCTAAAAAACCCAACTATCCTCCGAACAGAACGCCAACCAGCTGCCGGAAAAAGCTGACAAGCTGAAGAACAGGGTAAAAAAAACAACAACACTGCGACTTTGAAAAGCTGTTTGCAAAAAAAACCTACTGCACAAAAATGCCTGGAATTAATATATAAGGTCCTGTGAATAATAATAAGATGGTCTGCTACAAAAAAAATGCTACTGAAAAAACCTGATTTGTTTTCCTGAATAATGCCTAAAAAATTCTAAAAATAATAAAGAGACATTTTTCTGCGAATTAAAAGAATAAACGGTTTAATAGATATTGAATAAAAATGGGAATATTTTTAACATTGAAACTTATGGGATTCGCCTGGTTAACCCCTTCGTTGCTGAGCCATTTCACCGCTGTGTGCTGAGCTAATTTTTACCGCTTTTGCTCATCATGTTTAAACACGTTTAGAAGCCACGTTTTATTACATGACCCAGATATATTATATATCGTTCTTTCCGGCAGACTCCGCAGATTTATAATATATAATTTTTATATGTATACGTCATGGCCTGCCTATATTTTATAACAAAAATGCAATAACATTGGAATTTTCAATCATTTACAGTGTGTAAAGTGTTTTTTTTCAATTTTTTTCTCATGAACATTTGCGGTTATGTTTTCTATTGGGTGCGCTTGTACAAAAATTAGTAATGGGGACTCGTTACATTTTTTGAGGGGAATTACGTGATTATTTGCAAACGCACCTCATAGAAAAAAATCATTAGCACAGCATCATTGTTGCCTTTATAATTGAAATGTGAACAATATTGCTGCATTAATAAAAACAACACACACAAAAAACATGTTTATTTTTTAATATTTTTTTAATTATTTAAATTCTTTTAAATTTTGTTTTACTTTGAACATGGTCATGTTTGACATCAGTCGAAAAGGCCATGCTTAGGCCTTTCGAATGACACCATGCATGACCCCCTAGCTGCCACGGTTCTGGAGATATTGGGGTTCAAATGAACCCCGTATCTCCACCAGGGGATTTCCTTGGGAAATCCACAGGCAGCTAGGGGTTCCCGGCTATCTGACATCATCGCGCTATGCACAACACGTCAGGAGCCGAGGGGGAACCTGGAGGTGGAGCCGCCATCCAAGATGGCGGCCCCCACCGGAGCTAGATTACGATCGGCTGCCGAGCGGTGCCGATCGCGATCTGGCAATTATAGGGTTAAAAACCAGACACCGCTTTAAAGGGCAGACACTGAATCGGGAGGGAGAGGGATCCAAGTGGATCCCCCTCCCTTTCAGGCGATCTCCCGGCATTGCCAGGGGGTCGCCTGGAAATGACGTCATCGTGCAGGCGCGATGACATCATTTACGTCGGGGGCCGGCCTATCTTCGGCACCTGGCTTCCCTGAAGCCAGAACACTGCGGAACCCCAGACAGAGAGGTGAGTATCTCCGCCGGGGCTCCCGCTTGCGGATGACGTGTGGGGCACGTCCTCCGCATATCCCGGGTGTCAATGAGGAAGATGTCCCACACGTCATCAGCAGTGAAGGGCTTAAGAAAGAAATCAAGATGGAATTCCAGGTGACTTGCCTTGATTTTCTTCCCGCAGCATATGAATTACACATGCTGCATGGCAGCACTTTTCTTTGTGCTCCGCTCTCCATGAAATAGTATTATGTGTCCAGAAAAACATGGCTGATCTGGCAACCCTAAAAGGTAGGCAAGAAGAGTTCAAAAGTGTAGAATAAGACAGAACTAGCACATCGCCAATGGCAGCACTATGTGAATTCAGTTTCTTGTTATCCCTGATAAATCTATTGTATGCAGACTCTGGATGTGTCAGGTTCCCACAGACCCAGAGAGTCCAGCATGAGCCGCTTGTGTGCACCCTGCACCACTCACAGCTTTGCTGCTGAAAGTTTGGCTGTGATTGGCTGGTGGGTGGGTGACATGCAAATTAATCCCTAGTTCTATTGCCGTTAATCTGCCATTTATTTTTACATCATGTTTTATTGAGTTTGAAATCCCAGAGGTGTGTGCCGAGTATATAGTGATACTGAGTGCAGAGTCTTTGGTTTGTGTGATCAGGGAAAGAGAAGTCACCACATTTTATTTATAAAGGATTTTACCAGGAAGGATACATTGAGATTTCTCTCATTTTCAAGTATGTCCTGGGTTCAAGAACATTGAAGTGTTACAGTTACAGAAATACAAAGTAATACAATGCAAGATATTAAGAAAACAACACATATACAGATTAACAGAAAACAAATATGTAGAAAAATAGTCATTATGTTACATGTATACAGGTGCATTCTGTATTGAGGTATGTTAGTAAGGAGCTCTTGAGTGACTTAAGACTGGTGGAAGATTTGATGGTGTCTGGGAGGTTATTCCATAATTGTGGTGCTCTGTAGGAAAATGAGGATCGAGCCACTGTCTTTTTGTATTGTGGTATTGCAAGTAAGGTGCTGGTCCTGGATCGGAGGTTATAGGATGAGGGAACTGCCGGGGGAAGCAGTCTATTCAGGTAGGGTGGCAGCTTCCCAGAAATGCTCTTAAACACCAGGCTGGAAAGGTGAAGGGTGCGTCTGGATTCCAGCGATGGCCAGTTTAGCTCTTTTAACATGTCACAATGGTGGGTCATGTAGTTACATTGTAATGCAAAGCGGCAGAATGAGTTATATAATGTAGTAAGTTTCTGAAGATGTGTTTGTGGGGTGGCTGCGTACACTACATCTCCGTAATCAATAGCCGGCATAAGCATTTGTTGTACAATCTGCTTTCTTACCGCGGGACTCAGGCAGGATTTGTTTCTGTACAGGGCGCCTAGTTTGGGGTAAAGTTTAGATGAGAGTTTTTCGATGTGAGGGCCAAAGGATAGATTAGGGTCGAACCACATACCTAGATATTTGAGAGAAGTGACTTTGGTCAGCGTGCCATTTGATTTTGTCCCCACACATAGATGGGGATTTTGCAATTTGTGTAGTTTAGGTTTTGTTCCAAAGAGCATCGTTACAGTTTTGTCATTATTTAAAAAAAGTTTGTTGTGTTTGATCCACTTTTCTACCTCTGTGAATTGTTCTTGCAGCACGGCTTCCAGCTGCCGGAGAGTTGGTTTGCTGGTATAGATTACGGTGTCGTCTGCGTACATGTGTACAGTTGAGGCTTTGCAGACGTTGGGCAGATCATTTATGAATATTGTGAATAGTAGGGGGCCGAGTATTGAGCCTTGGGGTACACCGCAAGTGACAGGGAGGGGGAGGAGAAGCTGCCAGAAATTGACACATATTGTGATCGGTCAGATACATATGATTGAAACCAGGTTAACGTGCGATCACCCATGCCAGAGTTTTTTAGTTTTTCTAACAAGATGCCATGGTCTACTGTGACAAAGGCTTTGGCAAAATCAAGGAAGATGGCTCCAGTTAGGTTTCCTTGTTCCATCCCAGCCTGGATATCATTACAGACTTTTAAAAGGGCGGTTGTAGTTGAGTGATTTGGACGAAAGACGGATTGATCTGGGGTTAATAGTTCCAATATTGATAATAATCACGTAATTGTGTGTAGACGCATTTTTCCAAAATTTTTGACATTACAGGGAGCAATGATATCGGACGGTAGTTGGATACCAAAGTACTGTCACCACTTTTATGGATAGGTACCACTCTCGCAGTCTTCCAGAGTTTGGGTATGTATCCAGTCGCCAGAGATTCATTGATTAGGGTTGCGACAGGATTTGCAATTGCCGGTGCACTGATTTTCAGCAGCATTGCTGGTATTTGATCAGGTCCAGACTGGTATTTCATTTTTTGCTTACGGAGAAGGTTTAGTAACAACACTGACAGGCACTGGTCTAAAACTGAATTCCTGTCTGATACAGGGACTTTGCACAGTTGGAGGGGCCTGATCTGCATGAGGCCTTTCTGATTGCATGTCATTTCCTAGCTTGGCAATCAAAGTGGTGGCGCATCCAACAAAATAACCATTAAAGGCATTTGCTACATCTAGGGGGTGTTGCAGGGTTTTGTTGTTTACTTTGATAGCAGCTGGCTGGGAGTGGACTGGGGGTGCTTGTATGTTACTTATGGTTCTCCAAAAGTTTCTAGGGTTTGATATGTTATGGTTTAGATTTTCATTGAAGTAATGGGCTAATAGTGCATTCATTCCGGCATTTTCGGTATTCGCAGTGATCGTTCATGGAACCAGTACTCTTGAAATTTGACCACAGTGAATCTCTAAGATAGTACATTAGTGTAAGATCAGCTGTAACCCAGGGGAGATGGGTCCCTTTTACTCGCACTTTACGCAGCGGGGCATGGGAATTCCAGACTTTCAGGAGCTCAGACTGAAAGTATTCAATTGCACAGTCTAGGTCTGGGATTAGGTTTAGTCTGTACCAGGGGAGCTGTTTGAGATCACTTAGGAAGGATTCAAGAATAAATTTCTTGAAAGACCTGGTGGATATTACCTTTGGGGGAGATTTCATTGCCTTTATTTTACGCACGCAGTACACTAGACAATGGTCACTAAAGCTATTAGCAAGAACACCTGCCTCCTGTATTCGATCAGGAGATGAGGAGAGAATCCAGTCCAGCAAGGTATGGTTAGGGCTTTTCATATTAATGCGAGTGGGGGAGGAGATTAATTGAGTTAGCTGCAAAGTTTTAAACAGTGAGCAGTGTTTATTGTTTTTAGGATTTAGCCAATCTGTATTAAAATCGCCGAGGACCAGCATTTCACTTTTTTGGTTTTGGGCAAGTAGGTTATTAAGGATTTGAGATATGTCAGAGAGGGAGTGCACTGGAGAGCTCGGTGGGCGATAGAATCCAGCAACAATGATGGATTTACTGAATGGAATCTCAAATAAACCAGAGAGGAAATCAAAGGTGACAGGGGAGCTAGAAGTCTGTAAGGGGGTGAACTTTATGGACTCCTCAACATAAATAACAATTCCCTCTCCTCTCTTTGCTCTGTCCTTTCTATAACATGAATACCCCTGTATTGATATGGCAGAGTCTGGTACATGTCTCATAGTTATCGCAGACAGGCCCTGCTGCCCCGGCATAACATGTTCATTAAGACTATACTTTCAGGGATCATTTCTATAATTTGTAACTGATGAAATGTGCTCGAAAGTGTCAAACTCCGTATCCACGATGATGTGTTGTGCAGTTCTTTCCTGAGCGTGAAGTGAGTTCTCAGCGCTGCCTTGTTGTAGCTGCTGTGGCTGCTGATGATCGTTCTTCACTCTTTTGTAGGAGTGGAGGGAAAGAACACAAGCTGAGTGGTTACCCTTCTTACAATGGTTTCATTTGACAGGTTTAAACAGACAGATCCCATAGGTTTCAATGTTAAATTTTTTTTCCTGATTTTCTTAAATATTTATTCATCCATTTATTCTTTTCATTTGCAGCAAAAAAAAATTTATTTACTTTATAGGACTTTTTTGAGGATTTTTTCAGCGAAAGTTTTATTCAGATTTTTTTAAAGTGGCTGTTTTTTTTCAGTAACAGACCCTTTTATTATTATCATTCATAGGGGGTTTTGGAGCGTTTGAAATGATTTTTCGTTTGCAGAGTCATTTAACAGCAGCTTTCAGGTCCAGGAGGTGGTAAAATTCATTATTACGCATACCAACGGTAATTTTCTCCTGGGTTTTGGAATACCTCACTTATCGAGATTATAGATTGTAAATAGATTGTGCTCCCCAGTCCCCCAGTTAAATATAAAAGATGTGCCAATTGGTGCCGAATTGCGATTCAAACCCTGAAGTTGCTGACACCCCACCCACTGACATCCTCCTCATATGCGAGAGGACGTCAGTGGGCCAGTTAACCCCCTAGCTGCCAAGTGGAGATACAGGGATCCTTTTGCATGACTTTTCCAATGATTCCAACCATGACTATGCTTGGTGTAAAAAAAAAAATATTTTTTTAAAAAAAAAAATTCTGAAGTTTAATAAAATAGGACTTTATGTTTAAACATGATGAGCATAAAATGGTCAGAATAAAGAATTTATTGTGATTAAACACTCCCTGCGCGGAAGATAGCAACTGCTTCCTGTGTTTAGCATCTTTGCTTTTAGGATTCTCACCTCAAACGTCAAGGTCGGAACTTGGTGCCCCAGCCAAGAAATGTTAGAAAAAAAACATTTTGTGCAATGAGCGAAATCCTTTCTTTCCCTAACCGCCCAGTAGATAACTAAATCGCGTAACAAGGGGCAACAAGGGGCTGGCTTATGTATGTAATATAACCTGTGATTTCTGAAACGCTCGTCACTTGGTTTAGAGTTTGATTCCAGCTGAGTCCCACGGTACTAATAAAAACTGTCTTCCTGAACTTGGCTTGTGTCCATCAGTCATTGAGTGTTTCTCTCACTTGCTGGTTTCTACTGCATCAGAGTCTGCTCAAGGTAAAGGTGCAGACCAAACGCTCTGTCACCAGGACGCACTTTATATTCCCTTGCTGGACCACCAGGGACTTAGCCCCCTGCCTGTAAAATAAGATAAGCAGAAGAGGACGCAAAATGTTATCCCCGAGCGGGCCTGGCGGGAAGTTGGGAATGGGGGAGAGCTAAAGTGGTCAGAGTGCATAGAGTGTCTGTTTAACAGCTCGATTGGAATAGGGGACTCAGTGTCACTCCGGATAGAAACATAGAAAATGTCGGCAGATAAGAACCTTTCGGCCCATCTAGTCTGCCCAATTACATGGATACTTTACCTGGATTTATCTTATGTTTAGGATAGCCTTATGCCTATCCCATGCCTGCTTAAATTCAATCACTGTTTGGCCTCTACCACTTCAACTGGAAGGCTGTTCCATGTATCCATCACCCTCTCAGTAAAATATGCTTCCTGATGTTACTTTTAAACCTTTGCCCCTCTAATCTAAGACTATGTCCTCTTGTTTTGCTACTTTGTTTCCTTTTAAATATACTCCCTTCCTCTACCTTGTGGATTCCCTTTACGTATTTAAATGTTTCTATCATATCTCCTCTGTCTCGTCTTTTTTCCAAGCTATACATGTTAAGATCATTAAGCCTTTCCTGGTAACTTTTCTCCTTCAAGCCGTACACCATTTTAGTAGCCCTTCTCTGAACTCTCTCTACGAGGTCTATATCCTTCTGGAGATACGGTCTCCAGTACTGCACACAGTACTTATGGTGTAATAAACAAATGGGAAGTTCAGGTATCTAGTTCTTGCAGAGTCCATTTAAGTAATTTGTTTGTAAACAAGTTTAAATAATATGAACATTTATTTAAAAGCACTATTTCAGTATGACAAATGTATTACAATAAACCTGTACACGGTAAAACGGAAAAGCTTATTCAATTCAGAATTACTATAGCCAAAAAAAACATACATTTAACAAAGTGTTTCAGTGAAGTTATTAGAAAATAAACAACATTCATTGATTTCTCTAGTCAAAAACACACACAGGCTTCAGTTTTTGATCGGATTAGATCATTTATGCCGGTGTAACTTTATTTCCACCACCTTCAGACACTGAAGTAACATCTGTACGAGCATTCGCTGCACTTGACTCATCTTCTGTAAATGGTTGGCGTCCACAACACAATATGGTCAATAAACAATTGCGGAACTGCAAATAATGACACATCTACAGGTTAATAGCTGGAACATAATGAAAAAAACCAGTATTTTTAAAATGAATAGCATATTTCTCAGGTGTCTTTAAATGTGATCGGTAAATGAGATTCTGCCATGCTACAAATTTCAGTTTAATCTACTTATGTGTGTCCTTTCGTCTTATACAGAGGGTATATCTTGTAAAGAGGATGGATGGACGTACTGGTACTTATGTTAGGTATTACCAATGACACAACATACATGATGATTTGATGCATAACATGAAATGGTAAGTTTTGTACTTTCGCACATTTGATTCTTTGCGTTAGGAATAATGAGCAATAATAATTTATGGTTATTCATAGAGAAGGCATTATAACAGTTTCATCATCTTGTTGTTAACAATACACGATGAGGAAAAAGCAATGAATGGAGTCAAATGCTGAAAACCACCTCTAATGATTCCATGTATACAAGGCATTTCAAATTAGTAGTACAAACAAATGCCTAATTTTGGATTTACACAGCAAATACATTCATGGAGTCCCTGTGTCTTTCCCCTGGGTACATGTGCATTCTGCTAGGCATGCAATGTCACTGAATCCTGCTAACTCTGAAGAGGTTATTCACTAACCTCAAATTTGGCCCCGAATTGCACCGGATGGTGGATTTCACCGTTTGGTGCAACTTCGGGCCGATTTGTCTATTCACAAAGCTGTCAATTTTCCAAATACTGTCAAATTGACAGCAAAATAAGCTGCAAGTCGCTGCAATTCGTCCGTACAGAATTGCCCCGTTGAAGACTATCGTGTCTTTTATTCACAGAATGTGAGTATCACCGAATTTCCGGCATAATGCCCTGATTTACAGTCAGGGTTATCCAAAGAGATTCGAAAAGTCACCGCACGTTCGGTGACTTTTCATTCTCTTCAATTCGGTTCCTTTTGCCGATTGCATTTCGGTGACCCTGCGGTGTATTCAGCAAACAGCACAGGGTCCCCGAATTGCAGGGAAAAGCTGCCGCAAACCTGACGAAAAGTAACCGAATGCACGCTGAAAACAAGCAAAAACATCTGGATTAACCTTCCAAGAAGCCGAACAGGAGCCGAACAGGGGCCGAATCACACAGAGCCGAAGCAGCTGTGACGTAGAGGAGGCAGTGAATAAATTAGAAAAACCATTTGTATGAATCTGGGAAAATGAAACGCTGTTTGCAAAGAAACTACTAAGCGAAAATGTCTGAAATTTTCACAGGAGGTCCAGGGAATGATAATAAAGAGGGCTGTTACAAAAAAAATAAGCAAACTGAAAAAAAAAAAAAAAAAAATCGGACTTTTAATTTTTTTTTAAAAAATTCAGAAAAATGCTTAAAGTATCCTAAAAAATCTATAAATAAAGAGACTTTTTGCTGCAGAATTTTATAATGAACGGTTTATTAGATATTGAATTAAAACGGGAATATTTTTAACATTGAAGTCTATGGGATTCTCCTGAATAAATTTGCCGAATTAAACCACCGAATGGCAGGGCATTAGGGGAACCTTTCACTGCTGGTTTGTGTTCTCTGAATAGCCGAAGCAGTGCTTTTTCATGGGGATTTCACTGCCCTCAACAGGCACCGAACAGGCACCGTATGTTCAGGCAATTCGCCAGGATTTGGCGAATTGCCTGCTCTCTGGATAGCCGAATGGCCAGGAAAGGTAAGCGTTCGGTTACCTTTCTCAAGCAATTCGAACCTCTTTGGATAACCCTGAGTGTTTCAATTTAACAGGTTTAAACAGGCGAATCCCATGGGTTTCAATGCAATAAATTAATATCTATTTTTAAGACCTTTTTCTTTTCATTATTTGCAAAACCCCTTCTCTTTTTATTTTTTAGAACACCTTTTCATATTTTTTGTATTTTTAGATGACATTTTTGTTTTTCTTATTCTTTTAAAAGACATTTTTTTTTATTTTGTAACAGACGTTTTTATTCCTATTTTAAAGAACCTTTTTTTATTATTTAAACACATTTTATTGAATTATACTCCAATTAGGAGAATAGAAGTCTCCCTTTTTTTTTGCTGTTCAGTGGAATTTGGCGATGTTAATTCAGCGAAATTTGACAGTTATAGGAGCAATTCAGCAGTTTTTGCTGATGTCTGATAATTGCTTCGGCGACTCCAATTTTAGCAACATATGGCGACCATTCACTAACTAGGGAATTCGCCATATTTTTGGGAAAATAGAATCGCTGAAATGCGACGAATTACGGCAAAACACAAAGCAATGAAATTTTACACAATTTTGGTGCTACGTAAATAGACCCTTTACTTGTTTTAAATGAGCAGTGGAATACTTAAAGGGTTAAGTGGTAACTTTACAGTTAGCAATATTAGCATTAGCTGCAAGTACTCCATATGGAATACAAACTTTACTGCTAGTAATGTTTTTGTAAGGTCAGTTAGCCGTTTATCTCTCAGTCTGGAAAATAAACTTACCAAATTAAACACCACTTTAAGTAGTGTGGCGTCCACGGAATATTTGAAAATTCTAATTCTTGGCCATTTTTTTTCCAAATTCTAGTCTAATAACTGTAATCATTAGACATGTGCATTTCATTTTGTTCCTAATTCAAATTTCATGGTCCTGAAACATGGCCATAAACAGCAGCCCGAGGGGCTCCGGAGCTCTCCATGGTTCTAAAACATTGTATTCATTGAATACGAAGTTTCAGGACCATAGACAAGGCTACAGAGCTATCTTTGGTGCTGAAACATAGTTACATTGATTGTCGAAAAAGTCTCATTGCTTTAAAATAAAATAGGAAACTTAAATTCTAACCACAAAATCCAGAAAAATGCCTAAAAAAATAAAGAAACTTTCGCTTCAAGTGGAAAAAATAAACAGTTGTATGCATATTTAACAAAAATGGGGAATATTTTTTACATTGAAACCTATGGGAAAAAAGCCTCATTGCTTTAAAATACATTAGGAAACAAAAAATTTCACCCAAATAAACCTGAAAAATGCCTAACAAATCCTAAAAAATAAAGAGACTTTTTGCTGCAAGTGAAAAAAATAAACTACTGTGTAATACATATTTAATAAAAAAAAGGAAATATTTTTACATTGAAACCTATGGGAAAAAAGCCTTGTTGTTTTAAAATAAATTAAGAAACCTAAAGTTTCACCCAAAAATTCCCAGAAAATGCCTTAAAAAAGAAATAAATAGACTTTCTGCTACAAGTGAAAAAAATAAACGGTTGAGGGCTGGTATTTTCATTTTATTGGTAGTAATCTGTTTCACATTCTGAAATAAATAAAAAAACAAAATAACTCATACAAATGAAATACAAATCAACTCGAAATACAGAATAACTCATAAAAACAAAAAATAAAGTTTTCTGTAATATGAAATATTGGCGGTCCAAAAATAAGAATCGCCTGAAAATACAAAATAACCCAGAAAATTTTTAAATGAAGTGACCTGATAAACGAAATAACCCATAAAAATGAAAAATGAAGTGATTCGAAAAACAATAACTGCCCGTCCGAAATGTCGAATCAGTCCAAAAATACGAATTGCTGTAAAATAACGATTGATCCAAAACGGAAAAAAAAACTGAACGTTATGAACTGAAACGGAGGAAAAAAAGGGACGACAAAATCCAAAACAAAACTACCAAAAAAAAGTCCATGCACATGTATAGTAATCATGTGTTGTGTAAATGCATGTGCAAACCAGCATGGACAAGAATTTTATACATAACAGTATCACACAGTACATTTCACATCACACATAACTCTAAGAAATAAGAAAATATACCATCTGAGAAGAAAACAACTATTCTGTGATGGTTGGAAAGACCTTATAACTAGAGGTGTTTGTGTATCATTTTTGATATTTTAGTTTTGAAGATATTGTCAGGCTGCCATTCCCGGAGCCCACTGGAGGGCCAGTGCAGGCCGCTGCTTCCTCCCATGATGCTCCACCCCGGGGTTTTGTTTGGCTGGCTGCTTCCCAGTCACCTGTGCAGCCAGCTATTTAACCTGGTTATGCCCTTTCTTCCCTGCTCTGACATTGCACTCAGCATCAGCCAGTGAGAGGGTTACCACCAGAGCTCCTGTCATTCAGCCTTGCTTTTTATTAATTTTTCCTTACTTCTGTCCAAGTCAAGTCTAGTCCTGCCCTGTCTATATTCCTATTTTGTTTTTCCACCCCTGTTCGTGTGCCCTCACCCGTTGTTCCTGTTCATCGCTGTGCACCGCATATCACAGTATCTGGATATATATTGCCAAAGATCACCGTTATGCCAACAGGAAGCATACCTGCTGAGACTGCTTGGTTGAGCACTGCATATTCCAGCCTGTTAATATCAAAGACTGCATCAACATACTTGCATCTAACTGCATCTTTGTGTCCAGCGCCTCTATTAACCTGTTCACCCCCAGCACCTGGGAGATAATAAACCAAACTTTGGGTCTCACTAAGGCCCCTGCTGGGTGCCACACTGACAGATATATAGAGATATAGCCATGCTTTAAATCAGGGGTGGGCAATTACAGCCCTCCAGATGTTTTGAAACTACATTTCCCTTGAGGCTCTACAAACCTAATGAGCAGCTGAGCATCACGGGAAATGTAGTTTCAAAACATCTGGAGGGCCGTAATTGCCCACACCTGCTTTAAATGTTTTGAAATTGTTGTGGACCAACATTGGCCAGAATCAAACCTTGCTTTTAAGCTAATGGCTCGGGCTACTGTCAAAATTGAACCACAAGCTTTGCTTTGACTTGCAGGTTGTGGCTGCTTACTGCTATACAAAGTATAGAAGCAGTTAATTTATTGTAAGCAGCTGCAACCTTCCAGCTGCGAGCAAAGATCAGTTGTGATAAAGGCTGGAGCCACTAAGGTAATGGTTGAAACCATTATACCGGCAGCTCAGGCAGTTAGCTTAGTGGCACAGTAAGTATCTGACACCAAATATAATGGTTACTGTCCACTAATATTGGCTTGTTTGATTATTTCCATTTGTACTACTAGATGTGTTTTGATAGATTTACTGATTACATGCAATCTGCTGGTCTTGATGAAAGAAGAAGAACCTATTGTAAGGTTTGGAGGACTATCAGCTGTTCATTGACCAAAGTTGACTTTTTTCCATTCAAGTTTGTTTGTTTACAATATGTTTCACTGAAATGTAATTTTTGCTAACGTGGTTATAAACAGAATAGAGCAGTGGTTCCCAACCGCGTTCCTCAAGTCCCCCTAACAGGCCAGGTTTAAGGATTGCCTTGAGGAAAAGCAGACTGAATCCTGCAATCACTGAGCAGCAAATCATATCACCTGTGCTGTGCTTCAGCTATCTGGAAAACGTGGCCTGTTGGGGATACTTGAGGACCGCAGTTGGGAACCACTGGTATAGACCAGGGTTGGGCAATTACGGCCCTCCAGATGTTTTGAAACTACATTTCCCGTGATGCTCGGCTGCTCATTAGGTTTGTAGAGCCTCAAGGGAAATGTAGTTTCAAAACATCTGGAGGGCCGTAATTTCCCACCCCTGGTATAGACTATCGAACAGCACAAGTGAAAGTGTTAAAAGTTTATAAATGTGGTTTTCTTTACATCATTTCTTCAACTCCTATTCTCAATATTAACCAACTTTTTGTGATTTACAATGATCCACATACAACATTGCTGACTGCACACCAACCTGCTTATTCATGAAAACGTAGATAATGGGATTGTACACCGTGGCTGTTTTTGAGAAGTATGAAGGCATTGAGGCTAATGTGGGTTGAATGACAATAACTTTATTAGTTGCTACCACCATGGCAAAGATGGCATAGGGCAACCAGCAGATAAGGAATGCCAGCACCATGGCAATAACCATCCTGGTAACTTCTCGCTCAGCTCGCTGGGTGGTCTCCGATTCTTTCTGTTGCGCAGCAACCTGTACAGAATAAATGAAATGCTTATTAAATTATTGTTCTGTTGTATGATTATCGTGTCACTATATTTTGATATTAAAACAAATAAAACTGAGCAATACTACTTGAGTCCCAGGTGGCTTGCTGATTGGTGTAAAGTTTATGCAAATACAGCAAATCAGAAATTCATGTTGATATCAGAAGAGATTACCTTGTGTGGGAAATGCAGTATTAATTAGTAAAATCTGATTAATTATACAAATATTCTGCCAGGCTAGTTGATATAGGACTTTTAGCTTGCATTGTTAAAATGCAGAATCAAGCCTCATGACAATATTTTACTAAATCAGCTCTTATGAGAAATTCAAGAAGATTTCTATAATTAGGTGTCAAGGAAAAATTTTAATAAGAATTGTGAATAATTCTAAATGAAATACTGAGAAATACATATCAAGCTATGACAACGCATTAACAAGGAAGAGTTTCCTTAATTACAGCTGTGAGCACATACAATCAGTGCCTAATTAAATCTTCGGCGTTAAATCTTGAACTCACTGCTCGGTATTTTTAATTACAGATATCGTGTTTGGGCTTTACATAATATTAGCATTTCATATCAGCCAATATTTACAACTAGAGAGCAGAATTTACATTGTGCAGGAAAGGCAAGCTTTCAATCAAATAAGTAAACTGGTTATTCATTTTGGTTATTTGAAATAACTTGTAAGAGGACTAGGAATGTTTCATATCCAGACACCCCAATACATGCCAAGATCTGTCACAGATGTCAACGTAAGAATAAAACAGATCTTTATTGCATTTCTGCAGATCAATACTGTGATGTGGGCATGCTCGGGTACCAGCTGAGAAAATGCCATTTGAGAGTATGCACTCGCATGCATTTTTGATATAATACAATGCATACACATGCCCTGTCACAGCTCTTTTGCAGACAGCACCATGACTGTCAATTCACAGGTGGTCTTTGCACCAGTTGGGAAAATGAAGATGGAGCCTAGCTGTTTATCAAGACAAAAAAAGGAAATATAAAGGACAGCTTCACTTTGAGTGCTACTAAATGGTGTCAACAGCACGTAGTTGTCCAGGTGGATCATTCTATCACATAGTTAACCCCTTCACTACTGTGATCGTGTATACATGAGCATCAGTAGCAGACAGAGCAGCCCAAGATTGTGTTAACACGATCTGGGGCTATGCTGTATGATTGCAAAGGAGATTTGTTTGTTGCAAACACATTTCGTTTGCTTTTGGGTTCCATGAGGTGCCCTCACGTTTTTAGCCCTGTGGGCATAATGCCTCAAGTGCTAAAACTGTTTAACTCCTTCACCAGCTAGTGATTTTCCAAAAAAATAAACATTGTCAGGAACCAGTGCTATTTTTTGAAAAATCATTTAAATTAAATTATTCAGTAAGAAATATTTGGGAATATTGTAGTTTTGGGTACACCTGCAGCCCAAAAGCAAATTAAATTTGTTTGCAGCAAAGGGATTTCATTGCTTTTGTCCTGCACAACTGCAGATCGAGATAACTCGATATCAGGCACCTGATGGTGCCTTTGATCTATGCCTTTATCTATGCCTTTATCTCGATCTCTGTAGTGAAGAGGATAAAATCGTCTGATATCAGTTTTTTGGTGGGGTTAGTCCCTAGCACTCAGCTCCATCGGTCTTCTGAGAACTCCCTTGATGGGAGAAAGGGATGAAGTCACTCAAGACACTGTAACCACTCAAATGAGTTTGAGTGATCATAGTGCCTAGAGTGTCCCTTTAAAGTTTCTTGAGGTTTGAGGTGATTTTATTTGTTTATGAAATGTCAATAAACAGCCACTTCATCTGATTGTGGATGTGCTTGTTGCTTTTGATTTTATTTATTGCTTTCTGGACCTTATTAATAGTAAATGGGACTGACTGCACAATATGTGGATATCACAATAAGGAGAAAATTATTGTTGGGATCCTTTCCTCGATATGATTTTTCCCCCTCCAAGAACTTCAAGCTCAATCCACATATTAATAATTATAACAATTATGTTGATGACATTTCGGTGCTCTCTCGTTCCCCAAAGTTCCCTGCACTTCGGGGATCAAAGTTCCCCATCTTGCGGTGAATTCAGCATTCACCATAGGCTCCCCGGAGTGCAGGGAAAACCCGCCACAAACACTCCTCAATCACGCTGAAAACCCACCAAAAACCCGCCAGAACAGCTGGAAAAACCACACCGAACACCCCGGAAAAGCCAACGTGCCACTGATCACAGCACAGACCAGCCGCCAGAAAAAGCCGATAAGCTGACTAACGGGGTGAAAAAAAAAACAGTATGCTTGAAAGTTTGAAAATCAAAACTCTGTTTGCAAAAAAAACTACTGAACATCTGGAATTTACATAGACAATCCAATGAATGATAATAAAAAGATCTGTTACAGAAAAAAGAAAAAAACGCCAGTAAAAAAGAAAAGAAAAAAAGATTTTGCCGAAAAAATCCTGAAAAATGCCTAAAAGATCCTAAAAAAATCTATAAATAAAGAGACTTTTTACTGCAGAATATTATAGTAAATGATTTATTAGATATTGAATTAAAACTGGAATATTTTTAACATTGAAGCCTATGGGGTTCGCCTGAATAAACCTGCCAAATGAAAACACCAAACAACAGGGCACTTCAGCAACTTTTCACTGCTGTTCGGTGTCTCTGAATAGACGAACAATTGCTTCTCTATGGGGGATTTTGCTGCCTTCGAACAGGCAACGTATGTGCAGGCAATTCGCCAAAATTTGGTGAACTGCCTGCTCTCTGAATAGCCGAATGGCCCCAAAATGTCCCCGTACGCTGAATTTCAGTGTCCAGTTACATTTTGGACCTCTCTGAATAACCCCTTAAGTGTCATTATGATCAACGGTCCATGGCCATATTTGAGGTGTTGGCTCAGGAACTCCAAATTTCGTTGGTCCCTGTCCACCACCCAATTCCAAAAAAATATGGAGAAATAGGGAAATATTCACAACCTATCGAGGCGATGTATGTCAATGTAAATGTAATTTAGAACAAAAGCCAAGCGATTTATAACAACGTTTATTATAATTTGGGGAGTCCTTGCTGAGAGTTTTATTGATTTGCAGTTCTGTTATACAACAGTAGACATCAAACATATTGGACTTCTAAAGATAGGATACAGTGCTGTCCTTTACAATCTGCTGCCCTAATCCCAGGATTTCTAGGAATGAGCTACAATAAATGAGGTGCTGCAAAGGCCAACCTATTAATCTCTATCTCTAAAATGAATCAATCTACGCCCTCTATCCCTCTTCTGATATGTCACTTTTAAATTTATCCTCATTGTGTGATATTGAGACTTTGTAGCGTGATCAGGAGGAATTTGTAAATATAACGTGACTTGACAGGCCTGCATTTAGTTTGCCGATAACATTGATCAGAGTTCCTCACACGGTCACACCTCATATCTGGATCAGCATATTCTTGGCATCCATTTTTTGGAAATATCAGCCTGTTGATGGTTTCTATTTGAATATCCTGTTTTTGTGAGATAGGTAAAATGATTATGTTATTTGTTTATACTTACTGCTCTCAGAGACATTAAGAGGCTTGAATAGGAGAAAATGATTGTACTTAAAGGCATGACAAAGCATGTTGTAAACAATGCCATGATATAGCTGTTGTTATTGCTGTCCCCAGAGTACCAGTTGGGTCCACAGGATGTCCGTAAACCTATACAATAAAATATGAAATGTAACGTATAATAATAACATACAAATCACCAAGTTTTAATATTAATGTGCATCCATATTCCATAATGCTCACTGCCAGGAGCCATCATTGCCTGTCTCCTATAGGCCAGCTCTATTGATCTCATGTGACACCGAAACATGAAGACAAAGACAAAAGATGGCAGTACCCTGCAGGTAAGTATGACAGGTGTGTTTTAAACCATATTCAAAACTTAGAAAATATTATAGTCATTATAACTGTAATTCTGACATCTTTTAAAGCATTATGATATATTCAATGTGCCGTCAAACCATTCCACATCTGCACAGCTTAAACTATCTGTCTGATCCAGCCTATGTTTCTTCGTATGTATGTGCCGGATAGCTGTACATAAAGGTGAAAAATAAATCATTGCATGTTCAGTACAGACACTCTGGGCCCTATCGCCTCCTTAACCCTAGTGCTAGCACTCACATGACCGTTAGCGTGACACCCAGATCGGATCCCAAACGATAATGGTTTAATAAAATCCGTTAGCGCATCGGTATTAGCACTTTCTGGCGCAAACTTACTGTACTTTGCGGTCCCTGTACTTAACATGGGGAGTGCAAAGTGTAAGCGATCTGTAATTAGCGGTAGGATCACAAGCCGATTCTGGCCTGGGAAAACTGGGGACAAATAGTACCGAGGGTCCCGCTACGATCACTCCGTGGCCCGGCACGATTTAGCGAGAGCAAGATCACATGGCCCGGAAGCACAACCCTCAATAGAGTCCTAGGAGTATCCAGGAGACTAGCAGCTTTTACGGGTCAGGCTGATGAATGCAGCGCCTGCTTCGTAATCCACTTGTAATATGGGGACGCTAACGGGAAATTTGGAAGCACAATTTTTTCCCGTTAGCATCCCTGTTTTAGCTCGGAGCAGTTGATAGTGCACTCTAGTTTTAAGTGTATTACCACACTTTATGTAGTTGCTTTGATTATTTCAAACATATTCATTACTAACTGATTTTTAGAATAAAGAACACAGCCATTCATTCTGCATTGGACACAATCTTACATAGTATTGTATGTGCCAGGGAGTTTTGTGACTGTTAATGTGACATATGCAGGGCTATTCAGAGAAAGGTGAAACTCCGGAGAATGACTGGAGAAGTGAAAATTCTAGGTCAAAATAGCCAAACCAGAAACATTCTCCTATTTATCTCACTTTCCAAATTGGCTATTTGGTCTAGATTGTTCTCTTCTCCTGACAGTTCTCCTGATTTTCACCGTTCTCTGAATAACCCCCTATATTATGTCATTTAACCAGTAAGTCTGCACAATCAATTTCTGCCTTTTGAGAACCTGTATGAGATAACTGTATGCATTGGCACAGGAGCTACAAAAAATACAGGGGGCGAAGGGATAATATTTGACTTTCAATGAACAAATTGGCGGTGACAGGCGTTAAAATTGTTGCATTATTGGATGATAGACATACTAAAACAGAACTTTATTATCAACATAAAATGTTACGTAATAAAACCTGTCCATCTCATTTCAGTTCCTTGCAATTTGTTGCACTATTGCGTCTGCATTTACAAGATCAGTGGTTCCCAACCCTGGTCCACAGGACCCACTAAGAGGCCAGGTTTTAAGGATTAATATGGGGAAATACAGACTGAATCCTGCAAACACTGAGCAGAAAATCATATCACCTGTGCAGCTTGCTGTGCTTCAGATATCTGGAAATCCTGGCTTGTTAGTGGGCCCTGAGGACAAGGGTTGGGAACCACTGTACAAGATCACACACATATACATAGATACTCATATCGAGTATATCGACATACTCATACTATATAGATATTGTGAGCTGGGACCCAAATGAACACAGTCTTCAGGAATAAGGTTTTCTTTTGTTTTAACCATAAAGCCGGCTTCTGCGTGGGCCCCTCCTCCGGCCTGCCTACGCAGCTGAAGCGCGTGAGTTCAGGCCGCACTGTGGCAGCCAATGGCACATGGCGCATGCTGCCAGGAGACCCATTGAAATCAGGGGGTTGTACTATGCTACCCACGGCTTAAAGGCACACCTGCTGCATGAATGGCATAGTACGCCCCAAAGCGGGAAATGGTTAAGGTCTCGGCAAATAAACAAAACAAAAGCCTGGCTCTTTCTAAGCACTAACTAGCAAACATGTCTATCTGCAAATGTTCATCTCATCCACAGCCAACTATTAAAATAGTATGTTTATATATGCTTTGCACCTCGAGAAGCCGGTGGCCATATGGAGTAATTTCTGATGTGCCTGATACACTTCTATATCTCGTGAGTTAGGTCCCAGGAGGCCAACCTATTGCGATAGTGGTTATGTACTGCACCATCATGTTTTTATATGTTTTTTAGATCCACCCCATTTCTCTTTATACAGTCAGGTCCAGAAATATTGGGACATCAACACAATTCTAACATCTTTGGCTCTATACACCACCACAATGGAGTTGGAATGAAACAAACACAATGTGCTTTAACTGCAGACTGTCAGCTTTAATTTGAGGGTATGTACATCCAACTCAGGTGAACGGTGTAGGACACGTGGGGGGGCGCCTGAAATAGATGTCATCGCGCACCGCAGCCCGCACCGGGGGGCACAGCGATCTGCCGGAATCCGGCCGATCGCTGGCTGCTTTGAGAGGACGCGCTCAGTGCGTCTTCCGCAGCCAACCCTTCCTGCGGCGAAGTGGTTATGAAGGGAAAGTTTGATTTATGATTATTATGCTGTCCCATTACTTTTGGTCCCTTTAACAAGTGGGAGGCACATCTGCAAACTGCTGTAAGTCCTACACCGTTCACCTGAGTTGGATGTACATACCCTCAAATTAAAGCTGACAGTCTGCAGTTAAAGCACATTGTGTTTGTTTCATTCCAACTCCATTGTGGTGGTGTATAGAGTCAAAGATGTTAGAATTGTGTCGATGTCCCAATATTTCTGGACCTGACTGTACTTATTAAAATAGTATGCACAGACTTTTTCTCTATCTGATGGAGAGAGCTGCAGTTCCTTCCTTTCCCCTCAGTGTCTCCTTCTCTCTAAATCCCCTGAGTGTGAACGTTATTGCCGAGAAGGTGAGCAACTCCCTCGGTGACCTAGAATCTCTGGGCTGGACCTCTCACCTGCTACCTGCAAATTGCGGTGTGGAGCACTGGCCCACCCAACACTCCAAGTGCTCCAGCCCAGAGACCCAAATCACCACCATATATCTATGGCCCTTTAGCAGCACACATTTTGCCTGGGGTAATCAGATTCTAGCATGCACTATATATAATTATATATTATATTACATTTCACAGTTCTAGTAACTCTTTTGTTTCCAGATTAAAAAAAGAAACAAACCTTCAGGAACGTAGCTACACCATCCAAAAAGAGGTGGAGCAGTCCATAGAAAGCCCAGACCCAAGTAAAAGCACAGCCAAGGACTGCATGTCGCTGCTGGAAACGGAAATCTCCCATAGGTTTGCAGATCACCAGGTACCTCTCAAAAGCCAGAATTGCTAGAGACCACAGGCCTACAATACCTATAAAATACAAAATCTAATTACTTCATCTATGTTTTACTTCACTGGAAACTTCAAACTATTAAATAAAATTAAATTTGGCGAGTCACCATCCAAACTACAAATTAAGTTTTGTTATTTTAAAATAAATTTCTTTAACAAGTTCATATTTGTCCCATTTTAATTATGTAAGAATTTTGTATATATTATTGAATTCAGGTGTTCCAATCAGACCGATTGCCACAGTTGTATAAAATGAAGCCCCTAGCCATGCAGTCTGAATTTACAGACATTTGTGGAAAAAAATGGCCATTCTGAAGAGCTCAATGAGTTAAAGTACGGCACTGTGACAGGATGGCACCTTACAATAAGTTAGTTTGTGAAATTTCATCCCTACTGGATAATTAACGGTTAGCTGTAAGTGATGTTATTGGAAGTATTTATAAACAGCAGCAACTCTGAAATGGGAGACCACAAAGTCACAGAGCTGGGTTATCGAGTGTTGAGGCACATGGTGTGTAAATGTCACCAACATTGTGCTAATTCCATAGCTGAAGAGTTTATTGTTTAATATCAATACAAAAACTGTGGCGGGAGCTTAATGGAATGGGTTACCACTTCCGAAGGGTTGCATGCAAGCCTCACGTCATATAATTGATCATGAACATCAGTGTATTAGTTACGTCTTATCTGTACTTACCTCAGCACCAGCAATAAGGGCATCTCTGCTGCTACAAACATTGACCTGAGGTCCATGGGATGTGCATATATTACCCCCAGGTATGTGTCTTTCTGTTTTGCAATGTACTGTGGGCAGGATTCACTAAACATCTATTTTTCCTCTCAAAAAGCAGAAGTTGTGATATACCGTGGATATCTTACTGGGAGAAAATAGGGAAAGTCATTTTAAGCCCTGTCTATTGAGTTGCGAGACAACACCCAGTATAAGTAAAGGAAAACACAGATACAGATTGCGTGAACTGACCTACACACCAGTCAAAATGGTGTAGGGGGAATACCTAACCTCCACAAAACATCTTTCTTTATCTGAAATAAAAGATTATAAACCACAGAAAAATTATTAGTTTTCCTCAAATACTGTATCTATACCAAAACATGCAATTTTGTGAAATCGCTGAATGGTTCCCCAAACA
This sequence comes from Leptobrachium leishanense, assembly GCA_009667805.1. Taxonomy (NCBI): domain Eukaryota; kingdom Metazoa; phylum Chordata; class Amphibia; order Anura; family Megophryidae; genus Leptobrachium; species Leptobrachium leishanense. The sequence continues at coordinate 262,992,640 of CM019064.1, forward strand.
CAGGGGCAACTCGTCAGCTTCAAGCCTTCAGTGGCCTGTAGACCTCAACATTTGTCTTGTTCCTAGGAGAGGTAGAAATGTCTGTCACTTTGTACAGAGTTGAGTAAGCAAAGGCAGTGAGATCGAGATCCTCTTACTAAGTAAGTATCATGGAAGAACCAGAAAGTGCAAGGTATTCAGCAAGAAAAGAGAACTTTTACAAGCATTTTCAAAGATTTAAAAAGAATTAATTACTCAGTTTAGTATTAGCTAGAATATATTTAGTGGACAGTTGAATATTACAAAGTTAGAATACCCTTTTTAAAAAGGTCTGGTAAAAAGCAATCTCTTGATCCCACCTCCCTCTCGATCAAACTTCCCATCTCTCTCCCCCTCTTTGCCTCCAAAATCTTAGAACACCTGATCTATAACCAGCTCATCGGTTTTCTGACCGCTAACTCTCTACTTGATCTGCACCAGTCCGGCTTTCGCTCCCAGCGTCCACTGAAACTGCTCTGACCAAGGTGACTAATAATTTAGTTACTGCTAAAACCAAAGGTCACTTCTCTCTCCATATTCTTCTTGATGTTTCTGCTGCATTTGACACTGATGACTACCCTCTCCTGCTCCTCACTCTGCGCCAGCTTGGCCTCGGTGACTCCGATCTCTCTTGGTTCTCTTCCTATCCCTCTCTTCGTTCCTTCAGTGTCTTCTTCACTGGTGCTTCTTCACCACCAGTTACTCTCTCGGTTGGGGAACCTCAAGGCTCTGTTCTGGGTCCCCTACTCTTCTCGCTCTATACTGCCTCTCTTGGCAACCTTATCTCTTATGATTTCAAATATCATCCCCATGCTGACACACAAATCTATCTTTCCTCTCACGATCTCTCTCCTCCTATCGGCTGTCTCCGACTGGATGACTTCCTGTATCCTTAAGTTTAACCTCTCTAAAACTGAACTTCTCATCTTCCCTTCCTCTAAAACCAACATTCCGTCAGGTGAATGGTGCCACGATTACTTCTACCTCACAGGCTCGTTGCCCTGTGTCCTCTTAGACTCTGATCTCTCCTTCACTCCTCACATTCAGTCACTAGTTAAATCCTGCTACTTCCACCTAAAAAAACATTGCACGTTTCCATCCCTTTCTTAATCAAGACTATTTTAAAATCCTTATCCAAGCTCTTATTATCTCCCGCTTTGACAATTGTAACCTCCTTCTCTCTGGCCTTAAGAAATACCAGATTCTCCCTCTGCAGTCTGTTATGAACGCCACTGCCAGGCTCATCCACCTCACCTCCCACACCTCTCACACCTCGCACCTTTGTCAGTCTCTACACTGGCTTTCTGTCTCCTTTAGAATCCAATTCAAATTACTGGTGCTCACATACAAAGCTCTCCATAACCGCGCCCCTGTCTACCTCTCCTTTCTTATTGACAGGTACTTCCTATTATGCCGACCACTTCTCTCTGACAATGATCTAACATTATTAACTCCTCATACCCGCACCCCCAACTCTCGCCTTCAGGACTTCTCCCAAGCTGTCCCCTTTCTATGGAACTCCCTCCCCTGCAACATTAGAATCTCCCCATCTCTCCAGTCTTTCAAGAAGTCTTTGAAAACACATTGCTTTAGAGATCATTTATCATCTCACTCCCTAATCCTGCTCTGTTAATTTCCTACTCCATCTTCCCACACAGCCCTCATGCATCCTACTACTTCATGTTCTCTATTTACCGTCACCTAATGTGTCACCCCTCTCCTCTTAGATGTAAGCTCTCGAGCAGGGTCCTCTCTCCTACTGTTCTGTGTGTTTAACTTGTATGTATATTTGTTATTCTCATTGTACAGAGCTACGGATCTTGTTAGTGCTTTATAAAAACTTGTAACTAACCTTTTTGTACTATATGTACCTTCTATTAAGAGGAAAACCAAGCTATTTTCATAAATATATATGTAATGGTAACAGATTGCAGTCAAGTGAGTACAGAGGACTTCTCCGAAATAGTTGATGTACATTAAAGATGACACAAAAAAAAACAGATTTTGCTCTAAATTTTTCAGGTAGTAATGCACACTTTATGTCAGCGAAATTTTCATACCATTGTAATCAAGAATAAATATCCTTCAACGTGGATTTATGCTTTTATGCGCTGTTAGTGCAGGGGTGTATCCAGACACAAGTTTAGGGAGGGGTACTCCACTAATTTTGGCTAGGAGCTGTGCTAGTCCACGAAATGTGACAAAAAGCAAAGGATCTAAAGATGAATAGACCCTTTAGAGCAGGGCTCAAAATTTCAAGTCCCAAGCTACTAGCCAGGCCTTAAAAGTTACTCGCCACTCGTTGCCCCACCTAACCCTTATCCTGCCCTGCATCTGCATTTCAACTCGCCCTCATGTAATTTCCACTCGCCAAATGCGAGTAGGCGAGTGGAAATTTTGAGGCCTGCTTTAGAGTATAACTTCCATAATAACCCCTAAAATGCCATTAAAGCAGGGAAATACAATAAAAATAAAAACCAGTGTGGAATGTAGCATACCCATTAACCCCTAAAATACCATTAATCAAAGAAAACTATGATAGGCTACATGCCCCACAGTGTATTAATATCCATTAACTCCTAAAATGCTGGAGATACAGCAGTCCGAAGATGTGGGGGTTGCTGAGCCATGGTGGGGATGGACACATGGGAGGGCAATTGCCCACCTGCCCTCCCTAGAGATGCCTATGCTCGAGGGTATGAGCAGGTTTAAAATTCAAGTGACTGAACTGATGCTGCAGCAACTGAAAGTGGAAAACAGAAAATTCATCTGAACTGAAAGCAGTTTGCAACGAGAAAAAACACCTATCATTTAAAAAAAAAAAAAAAAGAATGAAAGGATACAATAGTAAAAGACAACACTCAAGTGGTGCTTACAATAAATAAACTCAAATTAAAGTGGCTATTCCCCAAACCACTTTAAAAGTAAAAATATGGTGTAAAATACCCACACACAAGCATCTCATTTTACCAACAGTCCATCTGTATAAGCATTTGGGGTTTTATAGCCACACCAGGTGACACCACCCCCTAGGGTGACACCCTAAAAAAAAAATGTTTTTTTTTTTACACAAAAATATTTTACCAGAAAGGATACATTGAGAATTCTCTCATTTTCAGGTATGTCCTGGGCTGGCACTTTCCTGGGGGTGGCAAAAAAACACCACAAAGAGGATATTCAGAGAGCACCGAAATGACGCAGACATTTCAGTGTTCTGTTGTTCCCTGCACTTTGGGGAATCAAATTTCTCCGGTGAATTCACCACAGGGTCCCTGAAGTGCAGGGAATCAGCCACCGAATGCTGCCGCAAACACCGTCGCCCGCTGTTTTAAAAAGAACTACCGAATGAAAATATCTGGAATTAACATATAAATTCCTATGAATGATAATAAAAAGGGCTGTTACAGCAAAAAAGAAAAATTGCTATTAGAAAAAAAAAGGATTTTTTACTATGGATTAAAGGAATAAACGGTTTATTAGATATTGGATAAAAACAGGAATATTTTTAACATCGAAACCTATGGAGTTCGCCTGAATAAACCTGCCAAATGAAAACACTGCAACATCAGGGCATTTCTTTGCTGTTCGGTGTCTCTGTACAGATTAACCATTACTTCTCTATGGGGACTTTCACAGCCTTCAAACGGCACCGTACTTGCTGTCAGTTTGCCAAAATTTGTGTATGAGCATATCACAGAGTTCCACAGCAATAAACCTCACAGTAATGTGCGCCGTGTATTATGAGCATTCAGTGTTATATGGGAGTACTGACTTATGAGTAAGAGTAGTTAAAAAAACCCTGTAAAACGCGGGGGGGGGGTGACACCATAAGTTACAACACCGGGTGACACCAACCCTAGTGACGCCACTGGGTGAAGAGCTCCTCTTTCACCTCCTACATTGACATTTTAGATTATTAAATTATTATTTGGTTCATGATGAATAGCATAAAAACTGATTGTATCTCGGATTACAGGCTTCTTATTGCTAATGAAAAATGTGTATTTTGAAAAAGTCTTCAAAATATAAATTTTAAACGAATAAATGTTCCATTGCACACCTTAATGTAACGAACTGCGCACACCAGTGGTGTATGTAAATACATATATTAAATCACAATAAAGAAGTAAACTCTGTGACGTCTCTCAGACTGCAAAAGATTCAGCTAAAACCATGTATAAATCCTTTGCATTTGGGTCAATACAATGTTTCAAAGCTGTTTTTTCACATTTTTTGTTTGGATCATATTAATGCATCCTTAATCTCATGCAGGATTTGCATGCAGCCTGTGTATACGCTAAGGTTAACTTGCGTAAGAGTATCAGCTTTGATATACCTGCGTTAGTAGCACATTAGTCAGTGTGTATACAGTTAGGTGAGCTGGAAACTGGTGTTGGATAATTAAAACCTGCAATTAATGTGAAATTTATACGTAGCACACACGCGCCGTAGGCAACTCCTGCCATATTTTACATATGTTACAGTTCCATTCATTTTCCTAAGGCTAATTCATAATCCTAGCTAATAAAAGTTGAAAAAATGGTAATTGAACCTGATGAACTTTTTTACCATTTTGCAATGCATTTATTCATGACACGCTCAGATTTTCTCTGTGTTAATCTGGGTTTCTATCTGTTTCTAGCTCAGGTTAAATGGTTTATGTAATTTGTCTTGTGTCATATCTTTTATGTCAGCGAAACTACTTAGAGCCATTATTAGCCTCATGTTTTATACTCACTCATTGGCAGAACAGTAAAAAAAAATGCATAATTCACTAAATAAATGCCCTTTAATATCAAGGGAACACTCTACTGAAAAGTAGAGTGTCCCTTCTTTTTTTTGCCCTTACATAATTGGGCAGAGGCTGCTGACAGTAATTTTTATATATTCTTTTCTTTTGCCCCATTTTACTCACCGTTTGTCCTTTACCGCACGCAGCTCCTCCTCTTTGGCTCGGGGACTTACAAACCCATAAATCCGCAAGATTTTTCTGTGCGATTTGAATTTACCGCGCTACTTGCATAACGTAGGAAAGGCAAATAGTGCACCGCAACGGGACTTGCGAACTTTACGTACGCAAGCCCTGTAGTGCCTGCGTAGAACGATGGATTGGAGGTGCGGGCATGCTAACGCAATAGGTCTCAGATAGTGACGGCAGCAGGCTCCCTGCTCCACTTCACCAGCATTTTAGCAAAAAGGGGGGACACTCCTCACATCCTGACCATTTAAAAAATATAAAGTGGTCAGGATGTGTAGCGAGTTCTTTTAATAATATTATTTTTTTTATTTCTTTGAAATGCATAATTTTATTTACCTTGCTACACATCTACATATACTGTCACTTGTAATTATCCATAAGCACAAAAAGCAGAATGAATACATACTGCAAGGGAATCCCCCAGATCTAGATTACTTTCTCATTCTATTTATTGATTTATGTAGCTTTATACACATAAACTGTTTTATTGTGACTGATCAATACACAGTCATGTTTAAAACAATAATAATTGATCTAGCAAATATTTCATTACGACAATGTAAGTCAGGCCTCAAAATTTCTACTCACCTGCTCGCATTTGGCGAGTGAAAATTAGATGATTGCGAGTGGGAATGCAGAGGCAGACAGGGCAGGATAGGGGTTAGGTGGGGCAACTAGTGGCGAGTAACTCTCAAGGCCTGGCTAGTAGCTTGGGACTTTAAGTTTTGAGCCCTGATGTAAGTGATATAACACACAGTGCACATACTCTTTTTTTTATCTTACTATACTATACTGGACTACACCACACCACGTACTAACCTGAACTGGACTAAATCCTTTTTTTTTTGTGTGATTTATTTTTTATTTTTTTTAAAATTTCAGCCCCATAAGATTTAAAAAGACACCCATGCTCTGTGTTTCAAATATTTTTCTAAACTTGGAAACGATTTGCAAGCTGACATTTTTCACTAACAATATGGGTAGCTATTTTGTTATTATACAGTACTGTGTATCAAATTGTTGAGTTGACAGAGATTACACATCATATTTTCAACTCTAAGAATAATATTTCCAATGAAACTAAAAGTGCAACACAACAAACTGCTTTGTGTATAAATTACTACAATTGTGTTACTTAACTGATTTATTTGTATGTATACCCTTTCATAGCAAACATGTTTATCCTAGGATTTCAGGGATCTACCACCTTAAAGCTCTGTTTACATGAGGGTCATTTCATTTCTTGCATCGCTCTGCAAGGAACAGGATTCTTTGAAATACAACTAAGCACTTTGCCCGAGCTCCACGGCTGGTAATCACCCAGAAGCAAAGATCTGGGTGGATATAAAATATATTAAAAGGCATGTTTATTTATTTTTCAAACGTACAGCTGCTAGGGTTCTATTAATTGGCACATAAATGCCAATTAAATGTTCTCCTCTGGTTTTTAATAGTTGGATATTATTATAATTACTAGCTCCGTTACGTATATATATATATATATATATATTTGTGCATACATATATAATTTTTAACATTAATTATCTTTCCATTTTTCTTCAGAATTTACATAGTTCAACTTTGTTTCATTCGTACACTTTTTCTTCGTCATTGTACACACACTACTGCATTACTTTCAGTGACATCTGGCTTCTATATTTCATTATCAAAAAAGCTCAAAAAATATAGGAGAAATCAATTCCGCTAACAATAAGAATAACTTGCACATGATTTCCTCATCCTTTGTTCATATCAACAACACACTAAACAGCAAATTGCGTAATACAAAGCATATACTTTAATATGCTGCAAAATTTCTTCTTACCTGTTAGAGACACCATGAAGCCTTCAAATTCGCACATTGCCTTGCCCAGCACAAAGTATCCAATGACATTGTTGAAAAAGCTAATACTGCTGCCAAATATAGTGACCAAAAGGTTTGCCACTGCAAGGTTAACCAATATGTAGTTCAGAGGGGACCTCAACCTCTTATATTGGATTGTAACCACTATTACCATACCATTGACAAAGAAAGCTAAAAACACCACAATGCCCATCATTACTGCAATTATCAAGAAGGTGCTACGCGGGGCAACATGGGGCCATTGCGGACCATCATACGGTCCCAGAGCGTCATATGCAGACATGTTACGTGCAGAATGCATTTAATATAGGCTTTGGTTAAGAATTTACAGCGTACGAGGGGATATGGCAAAGAATTTCTGTGTGGCAGATGAAGCAAAACTCCTCTTTATAAAGTCCGAGAGGTTTACTAGTTTAAAGAGGATCTTTTTCTTAAAACACCGTAAGCTTCCTTACTCTGGGGTTTTTGTAATCCACTCTCCTTTTCTTTACTTAAAGCGAGATCAGGAGAAACTAGCAGTCATTGAACAAGGTGACCTGCCTGTAAGACAAATAACCTAATTAACTAAGTAATGTAAATGTTGTGCTTTTCTTAACAGGATCTGTGTGCGCAAGAGGATTGTGAATGATATGCGGTACCGTTTTAATCTCCAGCACAGACAGTTTTGGCCATATGAATTATTATATGTATATTGTAAACGCTGGTAAAACTCAACAGAATGTTCTTCTTTTCCTAATGCTTTATAACTGGAAATCTTATAGCACATTATTGTAGACATACACTATATTGCCAAAAGAATTCGCTCACCCATCCAAATAACCAGAATCAGGTGTTCCAATCACTTCCATGGCCACAGGTGTATAAAATCAAGCACCTAGGCATGCAGACTGTTTTTACAAACATTTGTGAAAGAATGGATGCTGAGGAGCATAGTGCGAAGAGGACGCCAACTTTCTGCAGAGTCAATTGCTACAGACCTCCAAACTTCATGTGGCTTCAGATTAGCTCAAGAACAGTGCGCAGAGAGCTTCATGGAATGGGTTTTCATGGCCGAGCAGCTGCATCCAAGCCAAACATCACCAAGTGCAATGCAAAGCGTTGGATGCAGTGGTGTAAAGCACGCCGCCACTGGACTCTAGAGCAGTGGAGACGTGTTCTCTGGAGTGAGGAATTGCGCTTCTCCATCTGGCAATCTGATGGACGAGTCTGGGTTTGGCGGTTGCCACGAGAATGGTACATGTCTGACTGCATTGTGCCAAGTGTAAAGTTTGGTGGAGGGGGGATTATGGTGTGGGGTTGTTTTTCAGGAGCTAGGCTTGGCCCCTTAGTTCCAGTGAAAGGAACTCTGAATGCTTCAGCATACCAAGACATTTTGGACAATTCCATGCGCCCATCTTTGTGGGAACAGTTTGGAGCTGGCCCCTTCCTCTTCCAACATGACTGTGCACCAGTGCACAAAGCAATGTCCATAAAGATATGGATGACAGAGTCTGGTGTGGATGAACTTGATTGGCCTGCACAGAGTCCTGACCTCAACCCGATAGAACACCTTTGGGATGAATTAGAGCGGAGACTGAGAGCCAGGCCTTCTTGTCCAACATCAGTGTGTGACCTCACAAATGCGCTTCTGGAAGAATGGTCAAAATTCCCATAAACACACTCCTAAACCTTGTGGACAGCCTTCCCAGAAGAGTTGAAGCTGTTATAGCTGCAAAGGGTGGACCGACGTCATATTGAACCCTATGGATTAGGAATGGGATGTCACTTAAATTCATATGTGAGTCAAGGCAGGTGAGCGAATACTTTTGGCAATACAGTGTATGTAATTCGTTTCAGATTGAATACAAATTTGGTCAAATATCAGTGATTTCATATCGGAATAGTTAAGCCTCAAAAGCTAATCGCTTCTCAAATAAATTATATTAATTAATCCTAAATAACTCAAATATGATTTTAATCTATTTGGATTGATTCAGGGGACTGGAAACAATTGTGCTCACTGTCAAATGCAAATTCCCTAACTCAAACCCTAATCAGCTAATTGAGCTTGGGAAGCCTTCTAAGTGAAGCCTTCAAAGTGAGCACTTAGAGATATCCTGGTGAGTGATTTTGATTTTTGCTTCAAACAGATCTTTTCTATTCATGTTAAGGTTTTAAATTAGGTCTGGTGTGTAAATTAGGTTAGGCTGGTGACTCATTCCTCTTACTGATTAGCATACAATTGGAATCAATTGGATGCTATTTGCTATAGTGGTTAAACTTGTCCACGCCTTGCTGGGGGAGGTGTTCTTAGGTGACTATATAAAGTTTGTGGAATATTAGCTTGGTCTAATTGAGCTTGGGAAGCCTTCAAAGTGAGCACTTAGAGATATCCTGGAGATAGTCTGAGGTTAGACAGGAGGTAGAAAACCTACAAAAAGGTAAGATTTGTTGGTTTAAATCCATTCTTTTTATAATGGCAGGCTTGGTCCAGTGTAAGAGCTGTCATGCATTTGTTTTTAGATCCAATTTTTGGAGGTTTGGAGTGTGCCTGATATGTAGGCAGCTCTCTTTATTGCAGCAGGAAATTGCCTGTTTGAAGTCTGAGATTTGTAAATTATCTGTTAGACAACTCAGGCTAAGGCTATGACTGTTACAAAGCCACTGCCACAGAGGCCTCCTAGGAGCGGCAGATGATCTACTGTAGGATCTGGTAGACTTAGAGTTGTGGATAGAAGGCATGTCCCACAGTCTGTGGCTCTTCTTAATTCTTTTGAGGCACTTTCAGAGTGTAGTGGTGAGACGGAAGTAGGCTCAGACACCATAGTTGAGGAACCACCATCCCCTATGCCTAAGGTATGCAGGACTGCAACCAAGAACAATAAGGAAAAGGTGGGACATGATAGAAGGCAATTGTTGCTGGGTGATTCTATCATAAGAGGTGTTGAGCTGGAGAGTAGTGGTTTGGTGAGATGTCTTCCTGGGGCTACTGCTCGTAGAGACAAGAGACGTATTCTCAATATTGTCAAACAAGCAAAGCAGCAAGGGGAAGTGGATGTTCTAGTCCATCTAGGGACAAATGACTTGGCTAGCAATGAGGTTTCTGAGATTAAGGATGATTTTTGTGTTCTTGGAGGTGAAATACAGCAGATTGTGTCCACTGTGTCATTCTCTGAAGTTTTGTCTGTGCATAACATTCAGGATAGGCAGATGCGCAATAAGGAATTTAATTTGTGGCTTCGGGAATGGTGTCGAGAGCAAGGATTTGGCTTTGTGTCCCATGATAGCTCTAATTGGAGCAGAAAGGAACTGTATAAAAAAGATGGTTTGCATCTTACTCATAGGGGAACATATGTTCTCAGTGAGAAGTTCAAAGGTTTCGCAAAGAAATATTTAAACTAGGGGGGGGGACAAAAGGGTAAAAAACAATCTGCCTGATTGGCCCCCCAAAACTAAATCGGAGGGTGCAAGCAACATGCGGGGGAAAAAATGACAAGCTCAGAGTCGTGTCTATAAATGCTCGCAGTTTAGTCAATAAAATCAATGAACTGGAGGCAATGATGGCAGCTGAAAAAGTAGATTTAGTTGCGGTTACTGAGACATGGTTCAATGAGAAAAATAACTGGGACATAACAATACCGGGGTACTCTTTATATAGAAAAGACAGAGAAGGTAGGAAAGGAGGAGGAGTGGCCCTGTATGTGAAAAACAACATAAAAACGAACCAAATAAAAGTGAGCGAGGTGAACATAGAGTCAGTTTGGGTTACGCTAACATTTGGCAATCATACAGTAGCTCGTGTAGGTGTGATCTATAGACCCCCTGGACAAGTAGAAGAGCTAGATAATCTGCTGCTTGAGGAAATAGCCAAAATGGCAATGAAGGGGGAAGTTATTATCATGGGGGACTTTAATCTTCCTGATGTGAACTGGAAAACCAAAACAGCTGGGTGCACCAGGAGTACAAATATTCTAAACTCCCTACTGGGATTATCTCTAACACAAGTAGTTGAGGAGCCGACCCGTAAAGAGGCCATATTGGATTTAATACTCACAAATGGCGGTTTGGTATTGGACGTTGTTGTAGGTGAAAATTTGGGATCTAGTGATCACCAGTCAGTATGGTTTAATATAAGAACAGGGATGGAGCCGCACCACACAAAAACAAAAGTTTTAGACTTTAAAAAAACAGATTTTTCTAAAATGAGATTTTTGGTGAATGAGTCATTATCAGACTGGAGGAGTTTAAAGGGAGTCCAGGAGAAATGGGATTATTTAAAGGAAGCATTATTGAAGGCCACAGGCAATTGCATTCGACTTGTTAGCAAAAACAAAAAAAGGGAAGAAACCACTGTGGTACTCTGCAGAAGTGGCCAAAATAGTGAAGAACAAAAAGACAGCATTCAATAATTATAAAACAACTCAAAGTGAAGAAGATAGGCAAACCTATAAGATTAGGCAGAAAGAGGCAAAGCAATTTATAAGGGCTTCCAAAGCACACGCAGAAGAGAAAATAGCTCAGTCAGTAAAAAAGGGGGACAAAACATTTTTTAGATACATAAACGAGAAAAGAAAAGTAAAACAAGGATTAGTTAGATTAAAAACAAAGGAAGGAAGGTATGTAGAAGAGGATAAAAGTCTCGCTGACTGCCTCAATGAATATTTTTGTTCAGTCTTTGCAGAAGAAAAGGAAGGAAAGGGACCTCAGTTAGGAGGAAACACTAACGAGACATTTACATATCAGTTTACAGAGGAGGAGGTTCTACAGCAGCTGTCTAAAGTAAAGACAAATAAGTCAATGGGGCCTGATGGGATCCACCCTAAATTATTAAAAGAGCTCAGTGATGTAATAGCAAAACCGTTAACAGATTTATTTAACCAATCCTTGCTAATGGGAGTCGTCCCAGAAGACTGGAAATTAGCAAATGTTGTGCCCATTCACAAGAAGGGTAGTAGGGAGGAATCTGGGAACTATAGGCCAGTTGTTTTACGTCAGTAGTGGGGAAATTAATGGAAACCATGTTAAAGGAAAGGATTGTTGAACATCTAAAAACACATAGATTACAGGATCAGAAACAACATGGGTTTACCTCAGGGAGATCATGCCAAACTAATCTTATTGATTTTTTTGATTGGGTAACAAAAATAATAGACACAGGTGGTGCAGTAGACATTGCTTATTTAGATTTCAGTAAGGCTTTTGATACTGTTCCGCATAGAAGGCTTATCAACAAATTGCAATCTTTGAGCTTGGATTACAATATTGTTGAATGGATTAGGCAGTGGCTGAGTGACAGGCAACAGAGGGTTGTGGTAAATGGAGTTTATTCGGCGCAAGGTCTTGTTACCAGTGCGGTACCTCAGGGGTCAGTACTTGGACCCATTCTATTTAATATTTTTATTAGTGATATTGCAGAAGGTATTAATGGAAAAGTATGTCTTTTTGCTGATGACACAAAGATTTGCAACAGGGTTGACGTTCCTGGAGGGATCAGCCAAATGACAAATGATTTAGGTAAACTAAAAAAATGGTCGGAGCTGTGGCAATTGAGTTTTAATGTGGATAAGTGCAAGATAATGCACCTGGGGCATAAAAACCCAAGGGCTGAATATAGAATATTTGATACAGTCCTAACCTCAACATCTGAGGAAAGGGATTTAGGGGTTATTATTTCAGAGGATCTAAGGGTAAGTAGTCAATGTAATAGAGCAGCAGGAAATGCTAGCAGAATGCTTGGTTGTGTAGGGAGAGGTATTAGCAGTAGGAAAAGGGAAGTGCTCATGCCACTGTACAGAGCACTGGTGAGACCTCACTTGGAGTACTGTGTGCAGTACTGGAGACCGTATCTCCAGAAGGATATAGACATCTTACAGAGAGTTCAGAGAAGGGCTACTAAAATGGTGTACTGCTTGAAGGAGAAAAGTTACCAGGAAAGGCTTAATGATCTTAACATGTACAGCTTGGAAAAAAGACGAGACAGAGGAGATATGATAGAAACATTTAAATACGTAAAGGGAATCCACAAGGTAGAGGAAGGGAGTATATTTAAAAGGAAAAAAAGTAGCAAAACAAGAGGACATAGTCTTAGATTAGAGGGGCAAAGGTTTAAAAGTAACATCAGGGAGCATTCTTTTACTGAGAGGGTGGTGGATACATGGAACAGTCTTCCAGTTGAAGTGGTAGAGGCCAAAACAGTAATTGAATTTAAGCAAGCATGGGATAGGCATAAGGCTATCCTAAACAAAAGATAAATCCAGGTAAAGTATCCATGTAATTGGGCAGACTAGATGGGCCGAAAGGTTCTTATCTGCCGACATTTTTCTATGTTTCTATGTTTCTATAACAAGCAGAAAAAGTAACCCTAACCCTAAAAATAACACTAACCCCAATCATAAACAAGTGGAAATAGTAGCCCTAATCCTAATCTTAAAACAAGCAAAAACAATAGCTGTAAAAGTAACCCTAACCCTATTCATGAAATAAGCAGAAATTGTAACCCTAACCCTAATCGTAAAACAAGCAGAAGTTGCTGGAAAGTAACCCTAACCCTAATCATAAAAAAGCAGAAATAGTAACCCTAGAAGTAATCCAACCCTGATCATAAAACAAGTAGAAGTGATAACCCTAGCCCTAAAAATAACCCTATGTCTCTGAATATATCTATCACCCAAATATTCTGAATCAATCAAATATTGGATCGATCTGAATCAGACGTTTCCAAATCCAAAACATTTCTGAATCGTTAATATTTGGATTTCGAAATTTTACAATCTGAACCGAATACACATTTTTTGCCGTCCATGGGCGTGATTGGCTGCCCTGGGCTAAAACGGGGAGACTAAGACGAAAAATTTGCGCTTGCAAATCTCCCCTTAGTGTCCCCGTTATCTCAGTGGCGCATGGTAGCAGTCGCTGGGTTCCAGGATGCTGGGGCAGCTCTAAAGCGCTGTCGCAAGCATCCCCTCTGACTCCATGGAGGCTTCTGCTGCCGAGTCACATGACTGGCAGAATCTCGCCTCTCGTGAGATCCTGTAGGTCAGCGGATTGATCGCAGAGGGAGACTGGGGAATTTTTTTTCTCCACTCTCAAAGTGCTCCTGACAGCCAGAAGAGGCAGATCAGGCCGCTGTTCGCGCAGAGGGATGAGAGGTGAGTATTTGATTTTTTTGGGGGGTTCCAGCTGCAATTCAACCAGTTCGATCCTCCGTAGGAGGATCACGCTTTGCAGCGATGAGCGCACTAACTGCGCTCAGCAAGGTGGCCACACGGGCGTCAGAGAAAAGAACGTCCACACTCACAGATGTTCCTTCCACTCTGAAGTGCACTTGTCTGACCGCGGGCTAAAATGGGGAAGGAGGAAAGGAGTGGTTAAATATTAACCCCTCCTGACTTTCGCAACCCTACTGCTATTTTAAAAGTTGGTTATCCTTTACTCACCCTTTAATCTGACACAATCAGCAATGATTGGGATCTGAGACACTTGCCCTTACTTCCTTTAACAGCTGAACTGCCTAATTAGGTAGGGGCTGGATTTGTGAACTTTGGCAGTGGTCATAGAACCAGACTTCTGCTTGCAAGAAGAGAGTTATCATATTGAAAACATAGAGGTCTGTTACTCTTCTAGGTTAGCTTGATTACTATTTAATGAACTCGCTGCCGGAAGCATGCATTTCTAGTATTAACACAGGGTCGTTTAATGTGGACAATGAATGATTTGCACACTAATGAATTCCAAAGGATTGTTTGAGAGATTAAATTTCTGTTGTAAAATTGTATATATTAACTTATGGCATTCTATAGAAACTACATTGGACAAATGCTGTTAAAGTTCTGGAAAATTGCACTGTTTATTCCCCCAACTCACCACATTGTTTGGAAGCTGCTAGTTTTTTCTCAATCTTTAACAACTACAATTTTATGCCCTGAGACAATACTCCATGATTCAAGAACTCAATTCTAACTAAACATGTCACTGGAAGAGAGCTTGCATAGGAAACACACTGGTCTATTTACTAACAGGTGAAGTGCAGGAGAATAGCAGGAGAAGAGAACAATCTAGTCTGTCAGGGTTATTCAGAGAGAGCCGATCTGGCCCCAAAATGGAACCGGACACTGAATTTCAGCGAACTGGGACATTTCGGGGCCATTTGTCTATTCAGAGAGCAGGCAGTTCGCCAAATTTTGGCGAATTGGCTGTACATACTGTGTCTGGTCGGTCCCTGTTCAAGGGCAGTGAAATCCCCATAGAGAAGCAATGGTTCATCTAATCAGAGAACAAAAACCAGCAGGGAAAATTTGCCAAAATGCCCTGCTGTTCGGTGGTTTCATTCGACAGATTTATTCAGGAGAATCCCATAGGCTTCAATGTTAAAAAATATTCCTCTTTTAAACCAATATCTAATAAACCGTTTATTATTTAATTCTGCAGTAAAAAGTCTCTTTATTTATACATTTTTTAGGATCTTTTAGGCATTTTTTGGCAAACATCTTTTCCATTTTTTTTAAAATCGTTTCTTTTTCCTGTAACACCCCTTTTTATTATCATTCATTGGATCTTATATGTAAATTCCAGACATTTTAGTTCTGTAGTTATTTTGCAAACAGCGTTTCAATTTTCAAACTTTCAAGCGTACTGTTTTTGTTTTTTTTCTTTTTCATCCCATTCGTCTGCGTGTCAGCTTTTTCCAGCGGCTGCTCTGCGCTGTGATCGGTGGCTCCTTGGATTATTCCAGCATATTCGGCGTGGTTTTTGCAGCGGTCTCTGTGGGTTTTCTGTGAGTGTTTGGTGAATGTTCGGTGGGTTTGCGGTGAGTTTTCTCTGCACTGCGGGGACCTGCGGTGCATGCTGATTACACCGCAGGGTCGGTGAACTAGATTTGCTGAATCGCCCCAAAGTGCGGGGAACAAAAGGGCACCAAACATGTGGTGACATTTCAAATCTCTCTGAATAACCCCCCAAATAGCCAATTTTGAAAGTGATATAAATGGGAGAATGTTTCTGGTTTGGCTGTTTTGGCGAATTGCCTGCACATACGGTGCCTGTTCGTTGCCTGTTCGAGGGCAGTGAAATCCCCATAGAGAAGCAATGCTTCGTCTATTCAGAGAACTCAAAACCGCCGGGAATAGGTTGCCGAAATGCCCTGCTGTTCGGTGGTTTCATTCGACAGATTTATTCAGGCGAATCCCATAGGCTTCAATGTTAAAAATATTCCCGTTTTAATTCAATATCTAATAAACCATTGATTATAATATTCTGCAGTAAAGAGTCTCTTTATTGATAGATTTTTTAGGATCTTTTAGGCATTTTTTTGTGAATTTTGTTTTCTGTTTTTTTTTTTAAAAAAATCGTTCCCTGCACTACGATGGCCCTGTGGTGCTTGCTGAATACATCGCAAGGTCGCCGAAATGGGATCGCGGAATCGCACCGAATTGAAGAGAACGAAAAGTCATCGAACATGCGGGGACATTTCGATTCTCTTTGAATAACCCTGCTAGAGTTTTCACTTCTCCAGTCGTTCTCCTGAGTTTCACCCTTAGTGAATAATCCTTATAGACTTTCCTACAATAAATGGTTTCTGAGGCTGATGAGAAGAAAAAAAAAAGAGGTTTGTGTGAACTCTATAATTTAATAATGGATGCATTGAGAGGCACAAAACATCAATCGAGCAGACAATGGCAAAGAAAAGAAGGCAGTGCAGAAAATAGAAATGATTAGATATGATCTGTCTTTATCAGCCCCTTCACTACCCAGTTGTTATCCATAAAATCAGAGCATGAATTTATGAAAACTATATTTGCAGTAGCCATACAGTGAAAAATTGCTTGAAAATCCCAAAAGCACAATTTTCAAAACATATATGTACTGTTTGACAGGCAGATGGCATCATCTGTTGGCCAAAAAGCGGTACTATGGAGATTATTCAGATAAAGGTGAAAACCAGCAGAATTGGCAGGAGAAGAGAACAATCTAGACCAAATAGCCGATTTGGAAAGTGAGATAAATGGGAGAATTATTCTGGTTTGGCTATTTTGACCTAGAATTTTCACTTCTCCAGTCATTCTCCTGATTTTCACCTTTCTCTGAATAGCCCTGTATGTCTCTATTACACAGCTTGGACTTCATTTGTCCTTGAAGCATAAAATCTATCTCCAAGCTTCAATCTATTTAACACCTCGGCTGTCATGCCTTTAGGAGGCACATTCTGATACCACCACACTGGTCTTTCCCACACTGATTTCTTAATCTTTATTAATAGTGACAGCAAAAGATCAGTATATTTAATGCAAAAAGTGAGATTAAAATTTTTTAACTTACAAAACAAAATGAACAACTTTTAATGAACAAAGAATTGTACTAATTAATATGGCCATGATATTGTTGCCCCTTCTATTTCTTGACATTGTCCTCAAAATTACTAAACAACATTCTTTATCTACCATGCAATATGTTTTCTGAACAGATAAGTCTAGTTTAAATGCCAGATTAAACTGACAGAGTGAAAGCCAATCGTGCTAATCAAGCCAAATAGAATGTCTGTGTCGTGAATGATAAGAGCACAAGCTGTGAAGAAGGACTTGTATGTCTTTATCGTATGTGATGTCCTCAAACCAATATTTATCCCGCCTTTCACTTCAACTGATTGAAATTAACTCCGGAATATTGTGGTCTCTTCCAGCAGTCAAATAGCTTTAAAGTTGTTGACATAGATCTGTTTGTTTATGCAAAATTTTGATCCGATCCTATCCTGAAGATAATAAAAAGTTCACAGATTTGTGATAATTAAAGAGATAAATCATCTTTTCCCTTAATGAAGTGAACATTTCTATGTTCGTTTATGGTTTTCTGGTCGTTATTGTTGATAAATTAAGAGACATCTATGGCTACCTACTTGAGGGATCAGAGGACTGGGACTCTGCCACTATTATGCCGCAGCAGTGAGATGGAAATGAACAATAAAGAGGAACAAGTTAAATTCAAAATAATATATTTTAAATACTTTTGTTACATCAGGGTTATTCAAAGAGTTCCGAATTGTGGCCGAAAGGTAACCGAACAGTGAAATTCAGTGTACGGTTATCTTTCCTGGCCATTCGGCTATCCAGAGAGCAGGCAATTCGCCAAATCCTGGCGAATTGCCTGCACATACGGTGCCTGTTCGGTGCCTGTTCGAGGGCAGTGAAATCCCCATGAAAAAGCACTGCTTTGGCTATTCAGAGAACACAAACCAGCAGCGAAAGGTTCCCCTAATGCCCTGCCATTCGGTGGTTTAATTCGGCAGGTTTATTCAGGCGAATCCCATAGGCTTCAATGTTAAAAATATTCCCGTTTTAATTCGATATCTAATACACCGTTCATTATAAAATTCTGCAGTAAAGAGTCTCTTTATTTATAGATTTTGTAGGATATTTTAAGCATTTTTCTGGATTTAATTTTTTTAAAAAAAAAAATCCTTTTTTTAAGTTTACTTATTTTTTCTGTAACAGCCCTTTTTATTATCATTCATTGGATCTCATATGTAAATTTCAGACATTTTCGCTCAGTAGTTTCTTTGCAAACAGCATTTCACTTTTCAAACATTCAAGCAAACTGTTTTTCTAATTTATTCACTGCCTTCTTCTACGGTGTCGGCTTTTTCCGGCGGCTTCGCAGCGTGTGATCGGCTCCTGCTCGAGTTTTTCTGGCGTTTTTGGAGGGCTGATCCAGATGTTTTTGCAGGTTTTCGGCGTGCATTCGCCGGGTTTTGAGATTAGTTTTCGTCAGGTTTGCGGCGGCCTTTCCCTGCAATTCTGGGACCCTGTGGTGCTTGCTGAATACACCGCAGGGTCGCCGAAATGGGATCGGCAAAACCAACCAAATTGAAGAGAACAAAAAGTCACCGAACGTGCCGTGACTTTTTCGATTCTCTTTGAATTACCCTGATAGATTTTTTAGGATCTTTTAGTAATTTTCCAGGATTTTTTAGCGCAAAATTTCTTTTAGTTTTTTTTTTTTAAATCGTTTTTTTCTTTTTTTCTGTAACAGTCCTTTTTATTATCATTCATTGGATCTTATATGTAAATTTCAGACATTTTCATTCTGTAGTTTCTTTACAAACAGCGTTTCACTTTTCAAACATTCAAGCGTACAGTTGATTTTTTCACCCCATTCGTCTGCGGTGTCGGCTTTTTCCGGCGGCTGCTCTGCGCTGTGATCGGCGGCTGCTCGGGTTTCTCCGGCATGTTCGGCGGGGTTGTGTCACGGAATGGACCTGAGCGCTCCTTCCAGCGAGCCACGTGACTAAAAACTCAGACAGTTTTAAAGATAATTTTTTCCTTTTATATTTCGGTTGTGCGTTTAAGTGTATGGACATTTTATTTCATGTCTAGATGTGGTTTTACTGGTGTGGTTTTTATTAGAGTGTGATGTATTAACATGTATCCTGTATTGTATGAGGGCATTTAAGTCTGGACATGTCTGAGAGCATTCAAGTCTGGACATGTCTGAGGGCATTAAAACTCAAAGTCTGGACATGTCTGAGGGCATTAAAACTCAAAGTCTGGACATGTCTTTGTGTTGTGTGTATAAAAGGATCTGCCCAAACCTTGTAATAAATCAGTTTCTGTTTTGAAGTCATACAGCTTCGTCTGGTGAGTTCTTCCAGGGAATATCACATTGCACCTAGAAGGCACTCAGCGGCCTTCCACATCACGTCTATCCCAGGAAAAGGAGCCTCAAGTCAGCCCAGCAGTCACCTCCACACCAACAAGAGGTCGGTAGATGAAGAGAATAATAGTCTCCAATTGTCCGTCCTTAACCCCTAAGACCCTGTCTTAGGCACACCTTGAGTTAACTCTCCTTCTGCGCAGGGAGAGAGAAAATCCTTTCAAAAAGGACACACGAGGCATGTAATTTTGTCTGGCAATTTCTCTCTGCCTTCCAACGTTTTTTGACGCATATTTATGCTTCTAACAAAAATGTTGTCTCTTTATTTCATTGGTTAACATTTCAAAACATAACATAGTTCATTGGCCAGTTTCAATACAGGTCTGGTGACACATTTCTAGACAGTCCCGTGGCCTCGGCATGTGATTTCTTGAGATATCAGCATTTCTTAAGACATCAGTACTTTTTTAAGACATCAGCACTTTTTTATCACTTCTATTAATATTATAATTCCTGGGGTGTTATTTAACTACTTATAGGGTCCTTCTTATAGGTTAGCAGATGGTGGTCTGAGGATTCCTTTTCCTTCAATCCCCTCTTAGAATCATAGTATGATCATACTATTTGATTCTTTCTTTGTTTCATCTATCTACTGTAAGTTAGTATGGGTTGGGGAGCGAGACCCTCAATACCCATGTGGATCAATATAGAACCAGGGGGGCTGTACCTGCCATGGAACGGGTAACACATGGCAGTCTCCCAGTGCCTATTTATCTTCCTAACCTACATTCTTATTAATAGTAACAAGAGGTGCTAGGAATGACTCAAACCCTGCCTTTACCTGATCCCTTGCTTTAAATTCATCAGGGACCCCTCTTGGTACCCCTATAACATCAATATAGACATGCGGATCAAGACTACTTTGTGGGCTTGGGACTTCCCTTTTCCTGCGACGTGAGCTAATATTTGGAATTTCCTCAGGATCTGAAACAATATGAAATCCCATTATGGCCTTAGCTAGGGCACATTCACCTGACCATTGAAGGGGCAGACGCGCCCTAATCTTGAGGTCTCCACATATCCAGTAGAGATCCCCAATCAGAAAAACTTTATTCTGTAACTTAGTACTGTTGATATTGCTATAATTGGCACAATAACCCTCGGGGAAGAAGGTGAGGTTCCTACCTTTTTCTGCTGACCTATAGCAGGTATAGTTCCCTGGGTAAACATGTATCCCTTCTCCTGGTTGTGGGAGGCGTGTTAGTATGGGGTAGCTATTCTTCCAATATTCACATAAACTCTGGCTATCAGTGGTGTTAGTATATAAACTAAGAAAACATTCTTCTACATCTTGCGGAATATTAAAAGGTACGGTGCCTAGATGCGGCCTAGCAGCACCACACACATAATAATTTGTACAGTTATTGTTTAGGGCACTAAATTTTACCCATTCTAGCCAAACATTTACATCTGAAAATCCTGTTTCCATTACTATGCTGTCTTCATAGGTGGGATTGGCTATTGATTTGGTGTTAGGTAGGAGAGGATGAGGTCTCACTACCTCTCCATATTTCCTGGGTAGGAATGGGTTCTCTTCCTTCTTATAAATGGCCATATCTTGGAGTTTGAACTTGTATCGAGGGAATTTGGTTGTGGCAGTTGCGTATATTCCCATCTGTTAACTACCGCATCAGAGGTACCATATCCCATATTGCCCATGTCCCACCCCACTGCGCCCCAATAATCACAATTATGTCCCCAGTACTCATCGGTTACACATATATATACAGTTGCCTTGTACAGTATCATACTGCAGTAATGGTGGACAAATAAAAAAAACAACAGTGGCCAGACAGTGATGGTTTGGGTTGGGGTTCTTTCTGGTAGGGGGTGTGGACAATAGGGGTTGTGACATATGTTCCGAAGGGGGGGGTAAACATTATTTCAGTCTTTTTCTTCCCCCACATGCATCTCCATACTCTTCGAAAAGGATCCTTGGTTGTCATCTTCTCCTTGTTGGAAGCCAGGGCTATCTGCCCTCGTGAGTGTCTCTTGTTGAGTCCTTTGTTGAATCCGCTTGACTCGAGAGGGTCCCTTGTTGAATCCGCTTGACTCGAGAGGGTCCCTTGTTGAATCCAGACCGGGCTGTCCTCTGTCAGTATAGCTGTGCGGGTTACGGCTACCACCGTGGTCTCTGGTCCATAGGCAAAATCCTCTGGTCTTTTTCCTTTCTGTAGCCGCTTTACCAGCACCTTGTCTCCTGGATTAAATAGGTGGGTAGATTTGTCTGAAAGAAAGGGGAACTTAAATATAACTTCGTCTCTGGTTGTCTCGAGGGTTGAGATCAGCTGCCTAACATATTCATCCCTTATCTGCTCTAAGTCCCCTGTCTCCACTGTTAGCCTACCTGTAGACCATAATAATGGAAAGGGTCTGCCCATAAATATCTCGAAGGGGGAGTAGCCTGTGTTCCTATTAACCGCCATTCTGATTTCAGCCAGAATGATGGGGAGTACCAATTTCCAATTCTTTAGCTCTTCTGTGGTTGCATATTTTTGTAAGGTACAAAATAATTGGTCCCTATCCATTGTGGGAGGTCGCAAAACGCGGCATTACTAGTTTAGCTATGTCCTGTTGTGCTGCTCGTTTAGCTGCTTGGTCAGCCAGATGATTCCCTTTTGCAATAGGATCTGAGGCTCTGGTGTGTGCTCTAAAATGTAACACCGCTATCTGAGAGGGCATAAGAATGCTTGCTAGGAGGTCCGTGACCAGGGTCGAATGGGAAATCTTCTTGCCATCTGCGGCCACAAATCCCCTCTTTTCCCATATCGTCCCATGGTCATGGACCACACCATAAACATATTTGGAGTCAGTGTATATCGTGACAGGTCTACCCGCATAGAGCCTGCATGCTCGTGTTAATGCAATCAGTTCTGCTGCCTGGGCAGACTGGTAGGGTACAGGCCCTGACTCTAGAACAGTGTCAGGGAGTTGAACCACTGCATAGCCTGCATGATAAGTGTTGTCATTGGGGCGGGTACAGGAGCCGTCAACAAAGACGACATCTGCGTCCGGAACAGGTGTTGACATGAGATCAGGGCGGGGTGCAGTTTCAGACTCAATGGAGAGAGCACAGTCATGTTCGAGTGGGATTGTATCTGAGGGATTCTTAAGACCCAGTAAGGCGTTTAGGATTGGTGCTGGACCAGAGACACTTGAACTGTATTCTATGTGCAGTGTAGGGTTGCTTAGCAGTGTGACTTCATATCCACTAAAGCGCTGTGATGACATGTGCTGTGTATGTATGTCCTTAAGTAAAAATAAAACATCATGGGTTGTGTGTAGGTGAGTTTCGTACCCTAATGTGTATTGGCTTGCCATACTAACGGCCATTGCACATGCTGCCAGGGCACGCAAACAGGCCGGCATCCCTTGTACCGTTACTGGCAGAATCTTTTAAAAAAAAAAAAAAAATGCTATGGGGCGCAACCGGCCCCCATGTTCTTGCGTCAGTACCGCGGCCATGGTTTTACAATTGTCCCTTGCAAACAGATGAAATGAAAGTACATAATCAGGGAGGCCAAGCGCGGGACTTATTATCATCATTGCATTTCTGAGAACCCTAAAGGCATTTAACATTTCATTAGACCACGTTATCACATTGGATTGACCCAACAGGGTGGCTTGTCTCAGAATGTTATCGTAGTAGGAGCAGTCAGGGATCCACTGTCTGCAATAGTTTATCATGCCTAAGAATGACAGCATGTCCTTCTTAGTTTTCGGGTTGACCAGGCCCGTGACAGACTGGACTCTCTTCTGACTGATGCTCCGTTCCCCCTGTCTGAGAACAAACCCTAAATATTCAACTTGCATTTGACACCACTGCATTTTTTTTAAGGGAAACCTTGTGCCTACATTCCTGTAACCAACTGAGAAGTGATTTACCATCCTCCCGGCAGGCCTCCTCTGATGGACTGCATACGAGGAGATCATCCACGTATTGCAGCAGGACAGAACCATGGCTGGGGTGCCAGAATTTCAGAGTGGCCTGCAGTACAATACTGTAGACCACTGGGGCGTCAACGTACCCCTGAGATAACCTTTTCCATGTAAATTGGGTGCCTTCAAATGAAAATGCAAAAAGTAGTGCCGTGTCAGGGTGTACAGGGATGCTAAAAAATGCATTCTTCAGAGCAATTACAGAAAAATGTGTATGTGTCGCTGATATTGATGACAGAAGTGACGTGACATCTGGGACAACTGGCGCAATTAGAATCACTAGGGAATTAACTGCGCGCAAGTCTTGAACGAACCTGACAGTCCCGTCAGCTTTGTTCACGGGGTTAATTGGGGTACTGAAGGGGAAGACTACAGGTTCCAGGATACCATCCTGTAGAAACTGGTCAATCATAGGACGTAGTCCGTCCTCTTTCTCTTTTTGACAATGTTTAAAAATTCTATTAATATCTTCTATTTCTAAGTAACTTATTCCCCACGGTCATAAATGGAAAATGGGTTTTGTTGGTGTTATTCTCATATCTTAAGGGCTTATTAATGGCGATCCTTTGTTATATGCGAGTGCATAATAACGAAAGGCAGTATATATTCTTTTTTTTTTTACTTTATTTTTTTTTCTCTTTGCTTCCTCTTTCGTTTTTTTTCCGGTATTGGATGTGGATGGGGCCGAAGGTTTCAAATCCTCCATTGCCCCTACCGCACCCAAGACCTCTGTCTCAGTAAAGGGACGGATATATGGATTGTCTATAAGACGGAGGGGTCGTGGTTCCCAGCTGGCACGGGGTATTTCTTGTTTATTCCGTGGTATACTCTGTTCTATTTTATGCAGTCTGGCGCTGTCAGAGGACAATGGGGTCCCTCTTCTACATTGTTTCACCATTAATCATTGTCCCCCCCTCCCCAATTTCATATACTGCATGTCCCACTGAGGGTCTCCCTGATAATAGGGCCATGCCTCGGTGTCGTCGAGACATAATCCTTTCACTATATCCATATAGAATGGGCTGTGGTCTCCCTGTCTGAGGAAAGGATCACAACTCCCACTGCTTCTGTCCATCCCGCTAGATTATCTATCCATGGGTTAATTAAATAACAATCTGTGCCCCCTACTCGTGCTACATAATCTTTACAAAACTCTCCTATTTTCAGTAAGGGATATTCTTTAACCTTGCTACTTTAAATACCCATGGTTAGTTGTACAATTGAATAATCAGGCAGGTAAAATAGAGAAAGAAAGAAAAAAAAGAGAGGCTCTTCACAGTGCTCGAAAAGAAAAACAATTTAAATTCTTACTATATATATATATATATCTCTATGCCACATGAATCAACAAAAGATGAGCTAATTTAAGGATAAGTAATAAAAACTTATTTAGTGAATCCTCCCCTAATCTCGAGAATCAAACTTCTAATCTTTTGCTTTTTATTTTGTAGTTATATAATTCCTTCATATCATAAACAAAAATTTATAAACCACAATCCAATAGTATATAAAAACTAGCTTCACAATATATGCATCTCCGGCTAGCAACCGCATACATGACCAACATCATCCACCCCATCAGTCAGCAACTAACACACAAATGGCCAACAAACACCTCTGCTTAATACAACATACACCTCACAGCAAACAATGTCCAACCAGTCAGCTCTTATATATACATATATATATACACAGTACCATCAGTATACAATGGGGCAAAAAGTCTGCCCTACCTTACAGACTTTCCTGCCAACCAATTAACTTATCACTCTCATAATATATACTTTAACAATATATACATGTATATACATGTAATTAAACCGGTAATACAGGAATGACGAGCGTCCGTCTTACCTTACAGACCACTCGGCACCTTAACTTATACCTCTACAATTTATGTAATTTACTCTATTATCACAACTGAGGGACGTCTGTCTTACCTTACAGATCGTTCAACAGTGAATCTTAACACTCTAATATTCTTATACGCTAATATTCTTATACTCTATTATTCTTATACTCTATTATTCTTATACTCTATTCATTTTATGAGGGTTAACGCAAGGTGTGATCAATTGGACATATAATGTCCCTTCTATTGAGTGTGGTCCCTGACCCACTCCATCTTTAAATAAACGGCCCCTGGCAACGTTTTCTTTTAATTTGTAATAAACGGCCCCTGGCAACGTTTCCTTTTAATAAACGGCCCCTGGCAACGTTTTCTTTTACACTATAGGACATGGACAACTAACTTTAGTTCGAGATAAACGTTGTCATTGCCCTCGTCCAGACAAGACAATATACTCACCAGGACGAGGGGTGACCGTTCATGTCGGCAGTGCCTCCAGATTGAAGAGAATAATAGTCTCCAATTGTCCGTCCTTAACCCCTAAGACCCTGTCTTAGGCACACCTTGAGTTAACTCTCCTTCTGCGCAGGGAGAGAGAAAATCCTTTCAAAAAGGACACACGAGGCATGTAATTTTGTCTGGCAATTTCTCTCTGCCTTCCAACGTTTTTTGACGCATATTTATGCTTCTAACAAAAACGTTGTCTCTTTAATTTCATTGGTTAACATTTCAAAACATAACATAGTTCATTGGCCAGTTTCAATACAGGTCTGGTGACACATTTCTAGACAGTCCCGTGGCCTCGGCATGTGATTTCTTGAGATATCAGCATTTCTTAAGACATCAGTACTTTTTTAAGACATCAGCACTTTTTTATCACTTGAAAGAAACTTGCAAACATCAGCATCCTTGCCTTTCTAAAAACATTTGCAAACATCAGTATCCTTGTCATTCTAAAGACATTTGCAAACATCTTGAGAAGTGAACCTTAGTCCTATAATACTGCTGATTATCAATTTATCTTAAAACTATTTCTTATATTTTAAACCTTAATTTATCTATTAATATTATAATTCCTGGGGTGTTATTTAACTACTTATAGGGTCCTTCTTATAGGTTAGCAGATGGTGGTCTGAGGATTCCTTTTCCTTCAGTAGAACAGGCTGCTTGAGACGCCGAGTGCCGAGCCACTCGGTAGTCGGGCCGGACGCCATCAAGGGGGTCAGATAGGAGCAGGACCGCAGGCGGACACTCCATCCCGTCACAGGTTGATCCAGATGTTTTTGCGGGTTTCGGTGTGCGTTCGCTGGGTTTTGTGGTGACTTTTCGATTCTCTTTGAATAACCCTGTATGTTTCACTTTAGATAGAATTACCAGGTTACAATAGGAAGAGGATACTTCTTTACTCATTTATTATCATTTGTATTTAAACTACATTAATGTATGACAATAAAAGTGTAATGGAATAACTCGTTTTATTTGCAAATTCTAACTTGTTGATCATCTGTAAAGGGAAAAAAATTATTTAACCTAAGGATGTAAGCTAATTCCTCTTAGATTGTAAGCTCTCGAGCAGGGTCCTTCCTCCTTCCGTTCCATGTGTATAACATGTATGTATATTTGTTATTCTGTCCCTTTAACGCTGTACAATGGAAGAAACACTCTAATAAAAAATCCCTGCCCCGTTTTTTTACATAACTTTATCCCTATTACCTTAAAAAAAAAAAAAAGTAGGTAGGGATTTCTTCTTTTTTTAACTGTAATACTTACCCTAAAATCCACTTCTTTCCAACGCCGTTTTTTTTTTTATACTCCCCTCCCGCTCCCGTCCTTCTTGCCTTCACTTGCCTTCTGGTTTACGTGAGAAGCGCGCATGCGCGCCTCTCACGTAAGCCAGCCAATCGGCAGGCTTCCTCCCGGTTCTATCTGCTGAGGATTAGTGTTGCGCGCAAGAGGATGCGCGCAACACTAATCTGAGCCGCAGGCTATGCTGGCGGCTCGCTGCCGCCAGCTACTGCGGCGAGTTGGAGACGTCATCGCGCTGAAAGCGCGATGACGTCTCCTACTCGGCAATAGTCTGCAGAAGCGGGAAATATGAATCCTGCTCTGCTGACTGACAGCTGGGAGGGCGGAGTAAACTCCTCCGACTCTCAGCTGTTTTCAGCTTTTTCAGCTGATCTGCTGAGCGGAGGGAGGGGGACAGAGGGGGGCATACTCAGGGCATCATGACCACCTAAAAAAGCTTAGGTGGTCATGTTGCCTAGAGTATCCCTTTAAGGAATTTGATGGTGCTTTATAAATACCTGTAACTGTAACTAATTATTTTAAATCTTAAACGTGTTAAAATATATATGGCATGCACGCCTGCTGCTGTTGCTGGTGATTACTTACTCTCACACTCTTTCTTGTGCTGTCTCTTGTGCACCCTCTCACTGCACATTTTCTTGTGCTTTCTCTGCTTTATCTTGCTGTCTTTCTCTCTTTACCTTTTCTTGCTGTGTCTCTGAGCTTTCTATTGCTGTCCCTCCCTCAGTCTCTTTTTCTCCATGTGTGTATTGATTTCTGTCCTTCCCTGTCTCTGCAGTAGCTGGGGGTGAAAGAGTTTAAGATTGGAATGACTCTCAGCCCCGCCCTCCCCTCAGCTCATAGTGCAGGAGGGAGGAGGAGCAACTCAGTCGCACATGCTCAGTGTGTTTTTTTAAATCTATTGCTAGGAATACACACCGATTGTTTAGCTCAAAATGCCTCCCGAGGTTGGCGTGGAAAACACCAAGAAAGAATCGCAGGTAAATATGAACAAAATATCATATTTACTTGCTTTTTATGCCTGCCAGGTGACACTACTGACTTATTCTAAAGGCACACTAGCAAAGCATGCATGTCCCTTTAAAAAATAAATAGAAATGAGAACCTGTTACTGTATACTAAAATTCACGATTTTAACTAAAACTGAAAAAGCAAAATTTTTCGCTTGTTATTTGACTCATTGCGATTTATGAATAATATGACTACATATATTGCACTGACCTTGGTCGCAGCATGGGAAATGAGAAGGTGAGTAACTGCAGTGGTATTGCTCATTTTATATGTAACAAATGGACTATGCCATTGCTTTGGAACAAAAATAGATTTAGGAAATAAAATTCAAAAAATCTTTTATGTTGGACCTGTCAATTTTTATTTTTTTTGAGAAAGTATTTTACCAGAAAAGATATATTGAGATTTCTCTCGTTTTCAAGTATGTCCTGGGAGGTGAGTATGTACCGTTAGGTGTCTTGTCCAAGGACACTTACTGGAGAGGTCCTGCAGCATTGTTTTCCTTACAAGTAAAAGCACATAATGCCACCGCCGTAGAAATGAAAAAATAAATATATTTTGCATTTAATTTGTTTTAAATTTTTACACATTACATGGTCATATTTGTTATCTTTGGAAAGGCCAGGCTCTGACCTTTCCAATGACACCTAACTTGACCCTATGTTTTAAAAAAATCAGATGCAGGGTTCCAAAGCCCCCCCCAATGCTCCTTGCTGCAGTGAGGCGATATAGGTTTTTGATGAACCAATGCGAAATAACACATTGTGCCATTGCCTCCAAACTTGCTGGCATCATGGGAAATGATAAGGTGCATTAGTGCAGCATCATTGTTCACGTTATAATTGAAAAATAAACAGTTGTGTTGCAGTATACATTTTTTTTAAAAAATATTTATTTTTACACATACTCTGGCCTCTCCGATACCATGCATGATCTTCTAGATGCCATAGATGAGAAGATACGTGGATCCGAAGGACCCCTGTACTCCACCATAGGGATTTCCCTGCCTGTAGGGGAGGAATGCCTTTTCTGACATCATCTCGCCCATGCCCAAAAATGTCAGTGGGCGGTCCTGGAGGCAGGGCAGACATCTAACACATCCAAGATGTCAGCCCTCACCTATAGAACAATACGATCGGTTGAAATATCGGCTGATCGTGGTGGCAAAGACAGGATGCACTCAGTGTGTCATTCGCACGCTGGGAGCGATCGCGACGATGCACTGAACGCGCTCTCTGCAGACAAGTAGGTAATCTAAAAGATATAAAAATGCATTCCAGGAGAGGAAAAAAGACTTTAATTTAGAAAGATGAATATAGAAAAAAGTAACATGGTACAAAATCAAGTGCAGGTGTGACCAGCTTTCAAATTTGACAGGATGAATCATCTTCTGATTAAAAAGCACAAGTTCACCTGTAAAAAAACAAGGAATCACTGATGTGCTTTGTGTCAACATGCTATATGGGTTTCTGGGATTTCATTGATTAATGGGAAACACCCAGCAGGCTAACGCATGAAAGGAAAATTAGTAGTTATTGTGAGAGCTCGCCTGAGAGAGTTCAATAGCTTGGTTATGCAGGTATGATTGATGAGGACATCTTTGACAACTCTGTTGTGAATGCTTTGTAACAGCAAAGTGTCTTCTCACTGTAAAAAGGCACATGATATTATAGATTTTTTTTATCCCACATGAAGTCTAAAAAAAAACCCTTTCTTTAATATATACTTAAAAAGTTGTGCAGAAATTAAAAAGGGATTTCAAATTCTCATTAAATGTAATTACATAGCTTTACATCAGTGGTTCCCAACCCTTTTTCTCTGGTACACCAGGGGCATGATCCCAACCAGGATGTTAAAGGTAAAACGCAAATGGAAAAGGTTTGTATCTGCCATTTTCCATTTGCAGCTCGCCTTTAATGTCCGTATAATGACCGAGCTGCTTTCCCAGCAGCTTGAGTCATAATACTGCAGAGCCACAGGGAGATAATATCAGGTACACTAAGCGCCACTGGTGTTATCTGCTCCAGGAGTCCATAGGACTCCATGGATTCAGAGGAGAGCTCATGTGAATGAGATGCCTGCGTACTGGGGAAGGATTTGAGGGGAGTATGGGATTTCTGTGCGGGTTTAAATCATTCACTGCTGGACCATTTCACCTCCGTGTGCTGAGCTCATTTTACAGTTTTTGCTCATCACGTTTAAACGCGATTTAAAACCACGTTTTATTGTACGACCCAGACATATTATATATGCGGCAGACTCGGCAGATTCATAATATATCATTATTATTTGTATATGCTGTGCCCTGTCAGAATACTATAACAAAAAATGTTAAAAATGTAAAATCATTTTAATTTCCAATCATCTACAGCGTATAAAGTGATTTTTTTCACATTTTATCATCCAAGCCTTTGCGATTATATATTCTATGGGGAATGTTTGTTTAAAATAATTGGAACTGGGCAGGCATGGGGACAAGATATCCATCGTGCCTGCCACGTGGACTTGAATTGAATGCCGTGTGATCCTTGCTCTCCGTCCTCCGTGTGCTGTTGCTGACCGACCTGGCCTGTGAAACCTGTATTGTGGCGGTTGCTGTTCAGGGACGCCGGCTGAATGTCTTGCCCTGGGAGTTGTTTTGCCTCTTTTTGTGTCTCTTTTATGAGGACTTACAGCTTTCTGTCTTATTTTCCTGTTGTAGCATTTTTCATTTTGCCCTTTTTGGCTGTTTCTGCAACCTTTTTGAGGACTTGTGTTCATTTTTCTTTATTTTAATGTTCCCCTCCGCACCCCGTTTTTTTTATCTTTCGCAGTTTTTTTATATGACCCCCCCTCCTATGTGTTTTCTTTGCGACTACGAAGTCTGGCCCTGCAAGGCCCACCTTACTGGTCGACTTGTGACCCTTTGTTCGAAAAATAAAAATCTTAAATATATATATATAAAAAATAATAATAATTGGAACTGGGAACCCGATGCTTTATTTTTCTGAGAAATTATTTGATTTTAGCTAACACTAAAAAGAAAATCATTAGAGCCGCTTCATTGTTCACTGTATAATTGAAATGACAACAATAGTGCTGCAAAAAACCCTGACGTTTTTATTTTTATTATTATTTCTTCTAGTAACATGGCCATGGTTGGTATAATTGGAAAGGCCATGTTCTTGCCTTTCCAATTATACCAAACGGGGCCCTCTAGCTGCCACCGATCGGGAGATACGGGGTCAAAATGACCCCCCTATCTCCACCATAGGGTTTCCATAGGGAAACCCCTTGGCAGCTAGGGGTTAATTCTCCGACTGACGTCATTGTGCCATGCACGGTCACGTCAGTAAGCAAGGAGAGGCCCCAGAGGCTTGGCTGATATCCATCTATCCATACAGCTGAGACTCGTTTCGCGATAAAAATCGCTTCCTCAGTTAGTCAGTATATACACTGACGATTTTATCGCGAAACGCATCTCAGCTGTATTTATATTTTATTTTATTCCGAAATAAATCTTTTTAACCTTTTACCCATGATCCTGGTGTCAATCTATACAGATGAACACAGCAGACATCTGATCTCTGAGAGGGGATCCGGTATCCCTTATAACATTGCTGGTTGCAGTTACATCTGGTGTCCGATCTGTGACACCTTAAAACGTGAGTGTGTACCTTTGTTTTACATTTGTACATATAACTAAGTTGGTTGCACTATGTTTTTGCCATTGTTCTTTCTTTGAGGCTTGAGGACAACCAAAAAGGCATAAGGAAGATTAAAAAAATCGCATTGCCTCCAATTGAAAGAAGCGCTGTATCTACCACAATTTTCCTTTACTTTACATACTACTCCTGGTGGACTGGGATATACCACCATGTGGAGAGGCACAGCGGCGGAGTCATTTTTTGAACTGATTTAAATATCCTATACAAACTTTTTATTTGTTGCAATTTACTGCACTGTTCGCACTTTAGCCACTAGCTGGCGCCAGATATACAGACACCCGTTTAACTTTCTTTTACTAATATCTCATCCCAATCGGGAGGGAGAGGGGTTCAAAGAACCCGACCCTCCTTTTAGGCGCTCTTACGGCTTTGCCGGAGGGTGCCTACAACGTATATCAACACGCCCGTCACGATGATGTCAGTGCACCGGGAGAGGGTATAAAAGTGGGGTCTTACTTGAAGGAAGTCAGATCACCGTGGGACCCCAGACGGAGAGGTAAGTAAAAGGAGGGAGAGCCCCCTTTGCGGATGATGTGTGGGGGACGTCTTCTGCACATAGCAGGGAATCCCCATAATTTTCCCCACACGTCGTCCTCATTTAAGGGGTTAATATTGTGTGTGATGTAACTGTGCAGAAGTGCAATCACTTAACACCAGGATCAGACAGACGTTATTTTTTTCAGAATAATGATAGATGCAGATGAGGAACGAGCAGGTTGTAATAACTCAGTGTCCATCTGCTGGGGCCACATTAAATTCTCCCATACAAAGTATAGGAAACTATACTGTACAGTAATCTGATGCACCATCAGAGATGCTTTGGGCGGGTTAAAATTTAAGAACAGTGCTTGAGCTGTTATGCTGTACGACTCAAGCACTGTGCTTAAAGGTGTCATCCACTGCGGCGCCGTGGCCGCCAGAAAGGCAAAAAGACTGCAAAACCATAATATTAACCCTGGCATTACCTTTCTTGTTCCATCCTGCCCAGCCTGATTCCTTTCCCTATTTAGCAATTAATTCAGATGTTTTCAGTTAACAACCCAGCACTTCCCTACAAAAAACGAAAGGACCGATAATGCAGTGCTTCTGCATTGTCATCACATTTCAGTGTGATCCAGCTTTCAGAGAAGCATATTCTGATTGCAGAACCTTTTGCCCCTGTTTACACAGACGTTGCCTGCTTTCTAAAACCCCATGACCTTTGGATCTGGAACTTGACTTGTGTAGCGCTGTTTTAGTTCTATTGCTGTAATTGCTAATTTCTGGCCACCAGGGGGAGACCAGCGCAATGTAAACTATACTGGACACTTTGGGACTACATTTTCCAGCATGCTTTGGGGCAGAGACAGGAAGTGGGTGGGGAGAACAGACAGACATCCGCAACCTCATGCGGAGGAGAGCCAGTGCGCGCCAAGGGGTGAACAGAGCAAGACGCACGTGAGACAAGGAGCGATTGTGACCAGGCCGGAGAGCAGGTGCTGCTTTGCGGACGCTGGAGATCGGTTTCAGTGACTTGCCAGAGACCTAGTAATCCACCGCTGAGAGGTTTACACAGATACAGAGCTGCAGATTGGACCCCGAGTTAGGAGACCGCGATGATCTAATGGGAGTGCAGGCTGTGAACTGAGAATCTTGTGGCAGAGACGGACAAGCAAGACAAGCGGATCCGGTGGCACAGAGTCCCAGCCCAATCGAGTGGAGAGACGTCCTAAGTCGAGCAGGGTGCAGAGTATCTGGCGGATGGGTGAGAGGCCTTCCAGGCCACAGTACAGTAACAAAGCACGCTGCAGTTTGCTTAAATCTACAGGGCCCCAACGTGACTAGTCGAAGACACATTGAATTCATTCACTGGCCAGTTGAATCTAGTACCTGGGTACCAACACACGCATACACGTACACCTTCTTGGGACACAACCTGTACGGGACTTACACTCTGGCAACGAAGCGGTTAAAATTTCCTTTTTTTACCGCTGCGCGTTTCTCGCATTACGAATTCCTGTAAATATATATATACCGTGCTTGCTTTATATATGCCAGTTTATTTGAGACCAGTAAACTATATAACTTATAAAATCCACAACAGTGCTGATGTATATTTATTCCCTAGTGCGGAGGAGACTGACCCGAGGTTAAATTCAACGGCTCCTCCAGGAGTGAGCGCTACACTTGCTATTGGAATAACCCCTTGGATACCACTCTTAAGTAATTTGCTTTATTTCACGAGCTTTGCTTTTGCTCCCACACACTTGTTTTTGTTACTGGAACCCTGCTATTATTTCCCTGGATTACAACTCCCAATACCTCTGGACTTTCACCATACCCATTTATACCAATATTTCTCATTTAAACCCGATTTCTGTTCTCATCTGTCTGCTGTGAGTGTTCTCTGTTAACCCTTTGTTTGTCCTCCACAGTATCCACAACAAGTTCTGATCTATTGCTTTAGTCAGCCCCTTTCCTGCGCTAAGTTCTTCGTGTTATTAGTTAGTCCTATTCTCTGGCCTTGCCCCTCTGTTTTTTCTGTGTTTATTAATATCCAGTGTCTACCTGTTTTCCTGCCTCACCCATCTGCTTATTTAACTCCCTCCTTTGTTTATAGTAAATAAACACCTATATTCGATCTTACTTGCCTGTTCCACCTTTGTGTTACTGCACAATAAGCTCAATACCTGCAACCCCGTACACTGGATATGACAAACGGCCAGGTTGTGGTCTGGCCCCAGGGTTTCCAGATATATGAAGCACAGCACAGGTGATATAATTTGCTCCTCAGTGATTGCAGGATTCAGTCTGCATTTCCCCCAAAGTGATCCTTAAAATCTGGGCTGGTTGAGGGTCCCGAGGACAGGTTTGGGAAAAACTAACTTAATTATCAATTCACAACAACATTTCAATATCCTCTAGTTATGCAAACTTGACTTTCACAATTTCATCCACGCAACATCGTTAATGTCGAAAAGAACTTAATGTTGAAGGCAAAACTGGTTTTATTGTGACAAAAAATAAACACAATAAAAGTCAAAAACTAAACCAAAAAGACCTATGTTGGTTTTACTTGTATCTTTACCCTAATTGTACATTCAGGATCCTATAGTTTGACCATTCACGACGAAATGACTGCAGTACTTCCAGGCTGGATGGAGATAAAGAAGCTAGAGAGTTGAATATATATTTTTTTATTATACATTTATTCCTTTAGTTTTATAAATATTTTAACAAAGCAGACAAAAAAGTACACAGTCGGGGTAGATAATACTGAGATACAAAAGTCTGTAGGATGCAGTTGTGTGTCTGCAGCCTTCACATTGTAGCAAAACATTAGTATCAAACATTTAACAAGTCATTGCATAACAACAACACTCTGCATGCAGTGTTATGTACACTCCATTAAAAAAGGCTCCTGTATGAAAGCGACAAATTCATAAAGCAGAAATCCCCTCCTCTATTTTGTTATTTTTAATTAAACTTGGAATATCTCCTAGTTCAGGAACAACTGACCTCCAATGTTCATGCATATGACACACAATGTATCACAATATTTTCATGTACTCAGGACCGTCTTTAACGCAGGGCAAAAGGGGCAGTTGCCCCGGACCCAGTCTTTGTTGAGGGGCCCTTGGGCCCACATAAACTGTGGACGACCACTGCCGCTGCTAGCGGAATGCATTAACAGCATTTCGCTAGCAGCCCCCTCAACAATGTCTTCTTGCTCCCTCGCGCGGCCACCGTCCTGTGAAGGACGTGACGCGGCCTACTGGCAAGATCTCGCAAGAGCATGTCACAGCCTTCAGAAGCTGGCGGCCACGTGGAGCAGAATGCGTGAGCTCGGAGGAACACACGGGTCACCTGATCCTGAGGTCTGTGCTGGGTAAGTATAATTCTGGGGTTCTGTGCTGAATACATATATTTCTGGGGGGGCCTGTGCTGTATACGTATATTTCTGGGGGCTGTCTGTGCTGTGTACATATAATTCTGGGGCCCGTACTGGGTACATATATTTCTGGGGGGTCTGTGCTGGGTACATATAATTCTGGGGCCTGTACTGGGTACATATATTTCTGGGGGGTCTGTGCTTGGTACATATAATTCTTATTTTTGTGTTAATACTAGACTATATAGCTATTTGTTTTACACTTGAAACATAATAATGTTCATTTGCAACTGAAAGTTATTAAGATATTATCATGCTTTTTCTCTTAAGAACATGTAACTGTTAATAGAAATTTATGATGAGAAAGAGCCTAGAATAGGCTATAATTGGCATGTACGTACTGTTACAGCTCAATCTAAAGACTTGTTTTTGAGCCAGTTCTTTATTTTTACAATATTAAAGCTTGTCCATGATGTAGTTGTGTTTTTGTTTTTTTTGGGATGTTGGGGGTGGAAAGCAAAATTATGCGGTGGGCAGGCTTTCAGGGGTAGCCCAAGAAAATGTTTGCCCAGGGTCCAATCAATATTAAAGACGGGCCTGCATGTACTCTCAAAACATCTTTATGCTGCTGAGCATGGTGAGTTATAAGTGCTTCCTCCAGTCAGTAGCATTCATGTGGTTCATATAGGGAACGCATGTAATTATGCAACGGTTTCTATATCCCGCTTCCAGCACTTGAATGACACATTATATTGTATCGGTTAATATATACCACCATCAGCATGAAGACGTCTAAAGCGTCCAAGAAATGATGGAAGATTGAACAACCATCCTGTCAGTTTGTGTTTTACTGGATCTAAAATATATAACTTGATAGTAAATAATGAATTCCTTCTTGATTTTAAATTCTATATAGATATATATTATATATACACAGACATTATTAATATTTCTTTCTAATATACTAGGTGGCACGGGACTGGGGTTACTATTAACTAGGGTAATACATAGTTAGGAGGTAGAGAAGCCGTGCACCCTAAGGAGCTGACATTCTAGGCATGGCAGTCTATAAGAGCAGTAAGCAACCATGGCCCTCCAGATGTTTTGGAACTACATTTCCCATGAGGCTTGTCAACCTACTGAGTACTTGAGCATCACAGGATATGTAATTTCCAATCCCTTCTGAGCCAAGGTTGAGGACCTCTGAGAGTTGCAGGTTAATAGTTTACAGTTATATATGGTTACACCATAAATCATCAGGCCATGCTTAGAACCATAGACCTCAGAATCAAGACATGGCCGTATTTATATGTGGAAATGTCTTAAATTTATCACCTTCTGTTTATTTTTGAGTGAAAATAGTTTTTTAAAGAACAGATAAGGCATTGATGGTTCCTGAACTAGCAGAATATTTGGGTACCATAAAAAGACAAAAAATAACAAAACGCAAGTAATTTTGAGGAGAATTGTGCTTTAACCCTCTCTGATTACCATAAGGGACTTCAGTGCTTAGCAGAGAATTACAATGCAAGCCCAAATGGAAGCCAAGGAGCAGCGTGGACGTACCGTGCACATGATTTCGTGCAGCAAAATAATTTAGTCTGGAAAATAATTTACGCATAGCATCATTATATCTTCTTTACAAAAGCACTTTGTTTTTCCATTAACGTAATCCTAAATGTCTGGCATTATTGTAAACATTAGAGTTCCATTACAGATAGAAATATAGGTAACATAAGATTTTTTTTCTTCTTAAATAAGCACACAAGCTTCGCATTCAAATAAAAGTCAAGTCATGCATATTCTCAACACATAACACAAGTATTACAAAATATTTAGGACATGACAAATTTTTAATTCTTGAATTCACTATACAAGTTTATTTTTTTTTTAACTGTTCTGGAAAATAAAACTAGTTTCAAATAGTACTTTTATAGAAAATAAATTAGAATGTTTCCATTCCTTGCTTTAATGCTGCAAAAGCTTGCAGAAATTTTGAAAAATTATTTGCAGCAGACAAAGGGATTCACCCTAAGTTACTACTTCTTTCCTGAACAAGGGGTGTTCAAGCTGTAGTACTTCCACTGTGGAAAGTGACTATGTAAGCTATGTGATGGTTAATGCTGTTGAAGGCCATTGTCAATGTCAGCTTGATGAGCAGAAGTTGCCAACCCCTAGTTTAGGCAGTGCACTGTCAAAGATATACAAACTTTACTTTGCTGGCCATAGTTAGCAAGGTAATTGTGGAGCAATCTGAGTGTAAAGAGAGACTGACGGAAAACATTTAACCGATTCTTACATTTTTCTTTATTTTCTCATTGCTCCAAAATTTCTCGACTTTCTAAATGTGGCCCAGTCTGAGGACTCACGCTAAAGAATAAAGGCTCCTGAAAATGTGACACTTTGGTGCCTCAGATCAGAAAACATGCAGCATATTTTGCAGTAATTTCACAAATAACAGGTTTTGCCGTTACTATTCATAGTTTTAGTTTCTACTACAAGAAGGTCGAACGGGACAAACTAGTCTTTTTTTTTTTCCCAACAGATATTACCATGTATCAAATGCTGAACCTTCTCTTTGAACAAAGAAAGTGGGTGCAACACGTTTAGTAAAACCTGAATAGTGTCTCAGTCACCAACACGATTTCCATCATGGAGGCTTTTTTATGATATTCTGAAGTTTGACTTTTTACAAAAATGGAATATAGCAGGCAATTATACAGTGACGACATTTATAAAGTATACCAACTAGGCCGGAGTCAGACGAGCGCACTTCAGAGTGGAAGGAATGTCCGTGACAGTGGACGTTCCTTCCAGTCGACGCCCATCTGGCCACCTCGCTGAGCACTGCAAAGTGCGATCCTCCACAGGAATGCAGCCACATCAACGCGTGTCTAGCATTTTGACGGGGAGGCTTTGTGCACGGACCCTTGTTGCGAGCGCATTTCGTGTTCGCACTCAAGTGTGTGATAGGCCCCGTCGCAGTGTCACAACGCTGCGGTGGATGCCGGTAGGCACGTCAGTACCTAGTGCGCTCATCTGACACTGACCTTAAGGTTATGATTGGTCTTTCAGTAAATACATCATACAGTTTTCATGGTAGAATGACCTGGACAGTTCAAACAGCAGGTTGTAATAGCTTATTTATATAGTAGACTGCTTACAGGAATGGGCGTGTTTGGACATCTCAACCCCCATCACTACCATGATCCTGTATACACGATCAGTAGTAGCAGACACAGCAGCCTGAGATCACAGTAATACAATCTGGAGCTATGCTGCATCATTGCAAATTAAATTCATTTGTTGCTTTGTTGCAAATGAAATTGCATTTGAGCTCCTAAAGGTGCCCCCAAAGTTTTAGCACCATGGACATATCGCTTGAGGTGCTAACACTTTTTAAATCCAGCTGGGGAATGCCTCGAATGGTATTTTCCCCAGCTGATAATGCACACAATCCAGAACTGTAGTAACTCAATTTGGCCAGTAGATGTCGAGACCTGCCTGCCAAATAGGTTATTACTATAAGAAATACATTGGGAATAGTCCCAACTATTTTTATTGTGAAATTAATTTAAAAAGATCTTCAACAAAAATCACTTGTTTATGAATGTGTTTGTTTTATAATAAATTGATAGTGAAGGGGTTAAATAATACACCTGCATTTCATAAAGATTGATGGTTATCAGATTTTGTGGCCTGCTTTATGCTATATGACTATTTTGTTGCTAAAAGTAATTATTTGGAATTCACATTCTTCCATATAACTTATGATATTAGATTCTGAATGTCAACTTCCCAATTAGATATAACAGTCTGAGCAGATAACACCGGATATGTTATATTGTAACTTGGATGTGCATTTCAAAACAGTTTGACAACCCGAGTTTCATCATAATGTATTCAAATTATATTGAGATTTTGCAGAAAAAGAGAATAAATAGGTTACATGAGAAAATGGTATTGAAATGGGATGAAACAAATATTAATAAGATCCCTACCACCAAAATATACAAAGTGGCATAAAAATATACATTCCTGGGCTCTAGGGGGTGAGACCAGCATATTGTTTTAAATCCAAGTACAGGGGTCTACTTGAAAGGGGACACTGTGGAATGCAGTTCAACCACAATTTTTGCAGGCACCATATTTCTCATTTGAGCAATACACTGTAAAGCTTTTACTTAAGTGTCCAATTCCTGATTAATTTATATAAATATATTATATTTATTATGAATATTTTAATTGTTCTCTAAACCCCAGCCCAGGTATATAATAAACATTAAGTTTAAATCTGAGTGTAGGAAGATGGATGGCAAGGATTAATTTGAGGACAGAAATCTTTCTCACACTTACTTGAGCTAGAACTTAGCCCGGGTTCAGACGAGCGCACACGCTGTGTGCCGCATGAATTTCGTGCGCTACAGCGGG
The DNA here is from genome assembly GCA_009667805.1 of Leptobrachium leishanense. Lineage (NCBI taxonomy): Eukaryota > Metazoa > Chordata > Amphibia > Anura > Megophryidae > Leptobrachium > Leptobrachium leishanense. Next base: position 263,032,795 of record CM019064.1, read on the forward strand.
CATGCTGCGGGCGTTCTGAAAGACTCCCCGTCGAATCGCTATGATGCGCGTTCAACAGAGCTGCAAAGTGTGATCCTCCGTAGGAGGATCGAGCCCTGCAGCGCTGAGCGCACTAACTGTGCTCAGCGAGGTGGCCAGACGGGCGTCAGAGTGGAAGGAATGTCCACTCTCACTGACGTTCCTTCCGCTCTCCAAAACACTCGTCTGACCCTGGCCTAAATCCTTATACAGTTGCTAATATAAAAAGCTGCAAGACTACCAAATTATGTTGACTTGAAAATCAATTGTGCGACCAATACAGACCTTTTCTGAAAAGAATTTGCTTTGTTCAACTTCTTCTAATGGTTTCCTAAGTGAAGTGTAAAATGCTTTTTCAATCATGGTACATACAAAATGTCACCGTTAAAGATTATTTTAATGCCGATAAATTATGGTGGCTTCATTATGTCAAATCATTGAAGCAAACATACAGTGGATTTTATCACCTTTTTAATGATGCAGTTTTATTCTAAAATTGTTACATATTTTTTTCACATCAATCTACACTTAATACACACCTAGTAATGACAAAGTAAAATTAGATTTATGACAACATTGCATATTTATTAAAAATAAGAACCTGAACTATTATGCTGACATAAGTATTCAGACCCTTTGTATGGCACTTGAAATTTAGCTCAGATGTACACCTTTTCTCTGAACATTGTTAAAATTTTTCTACACTTTAGGTCTCACAGCTGTAAAAGCACACCAGAAAAAAATCCAAGCCATGAGGTCAAAGGAACTGCCTGGAGAACTCACACACACATAGGATTGTGTTGAGGTTGCATTGGATTGCAACTGCATTGAAGGTTCCTAAGAGCACAGTGACCTCCATAATTCGTAAACGGAATAGGTTTGGAACCACTAGGACTTTTCCCATAGCTGGTCACCCAACCAAACTGAGTAATTGGAAAAAAGGACCTTGCTAATAGAGGTTACCAAGAACCCAATGGTTACTCTGATTGAGCTGAACAGATTATATTTGGACATAGTAGAATATTCCATCACAACATTCCATCGATTTGACCATTATGGCAGAATGCAGGTTGATGCCTCTCCTCACTGCATGACACATGAAAACCCACTTGTTAGGGGGAAAAAACAGCTAGAAGAATCACAGACTGTGAAATCCAAGATTCACTGGCTGGATGAATTGGAGAATGAACTGTTTGGCCTCACTTCAAGTGTCTTGTTTTACAGTAAAAACAAGGTACCTGTCATGACCTGAGCCATACCATCCCAACAGTGAAGCATGGTGGTTGTAGCATTGTGATTTTGGGAAGATTTTCTTAGTGGCAGGGACTAGGAAACTTGTAAGGGGTGAGGGAAAACTGAATGCAGAAAAATACAGGGATATAGTTAATGAAAACCTGCTTCAGAGAACTGAGAACCTGAGACTGGACTGAATGGTTACCATCCAAAAGGACAATGACCCGAAGTATGCAGCTAAAACTGCATGAGAGGCATAGGAACAACCCTGTTCTAGAGTTGTCCAGCTGGAGCCTTAAATTCAATCAAATATCTCAAGAGAGACCTGACAATGGATGTCCACTGACAGTCCCTATGCAACCTGAAAGAGTGTGAGAGGATCTATAGAATTGAAAGGCAAAAATCACCCAACCCTGTCACATCATACCAAAAGACTAGCGGCAGTAATTGCTGCCGGAGATGCTTCAAATGAGCACTGTGTTAAGGGTCTGAATACATATGTTGATGTGATCTTCCCTTTTTGCTTTATTATTAATTGCAATGTATTAAAATCTTTTTTACTGTAGATACTCGAGTATACCGCTAGATTTTGGTGACAAGAATTTACCTTAAAATTGGAGGGGTCGCGTTATATTTGAAACCTCTGCATTGCGTGTAAAAAAAAAAAACTTGACTTGCTCATGGACCCAAGTCTCCGTGACTAGCGGTGGATGAGCCTGCCTACTAGAGCCGGAGGTCAGAAAACGACACCTCCTGGCATGCTGGCTATTGGTGACTGATTCATGGTGTTGGTCATCTCGGCAGCTTCATACTTAGTAACAACTACAATCATTCTAGAGCAGAGCACCCTGGCCTGACTGTGATAAGAGAACCTGGAAAGATTTTAATGGTTTCCCAGTACAGTATAATTTTGCTCCTCGCGTTATATTAGAGTCTTGAGTATTCTCTCATTTTGCATAATGAATCTCTATTGATCGCGTTATATTCGGGTCGCGCTATACTCGAGTATCTACGGTATTTGTTATTATGAGGTATTTATGGTAGGTAGATGAGAAAAAAATATTTAAAACATTTTTAGCAGAGGGCTGCTACATAAAAACGTGAAATAAACCCCACAGGGGTCTGAATACTTTCTGAATGCACTATATCTACTTCACTTGTCAAAATTTTATGCTGTCATCTAGCTACCTTACAGTGTTCGTTTTAAAGCCCTTTTTGTGACAAGTGTGACATTTATACAAAAAGTGGCGTCTTTCTGAAGTTAAGGCTGGTTTTGGAGAATTGTGTCACTAGAAAAATTGACTATGTACTTGTATTTATGTAAGATGAGCTGTAAAAATACCATGGGAAAGCTTCGAAAATATTTATAACTTCTTCTTAACGGTACTCAGCTATTTCTGTCCTGTGATATTATCTGATGCCAAACAACCCTAAACATGCTATTTCTCCACCACATCAAATATAAACTCAAACCCACTTGTTCAATAATGTATAATATTATTTGGTCAATGAGCATCTCAGGATACATTGAGGTACAGTCACAATTTCTACTAGATAGAGATATTGGGCACATAACAACTGGAGGCTTTATTAGATTTATGAAAGGCTGGGGGATCTCTAACCCCTGTTTTATTGTCCTCTCAATTTGATTGATTTTGTCTTCCTAGAAGACCATTTTTTATTCACGTTGTGATCTCCGCTGTCATAAGGATCCCTTTGGCCCTGTCACTACCATAATCAAGTATCCACAGCCTTTAAAAGCTCAGGCAGGAGTCCCAGATCTTGAGCTACTCCATTTCTGGAACAATGCATAAGAAGTTTGTTTATTGCAAGCAAAATTCCTTTTCACATGGTCTCCAAAACATGTTCCCAAAGTTGCAGCTTACCAGACACTGCAGCTGAGTTTGCTGCGGCACATGAATCAGCTCTCAGTATCCATAACAGACAAGAGTCTATATGTCTGCGTCTCACACACATGCTGCAGTAGCAAAATTTGACCAGCAGGTGGATCCCTCTGCCTTCAAATGAGTGCGTTTTATAAAAACATATGAGTAGCTTTGATGACCATTTTTTTTTGACAGTGGAAAGATGGTGCCCCAGATAAATGCTACATATAAAATTTTTTTGTCTAGCAGCCCTCTACTTGATAAATAAGCTTTATAACTGTAAAAATATTTTTTATGGATGGTACATACATTGTTAGAGTCTGGGTAAGGGGTCCTGTCAGTGATTTTTATGGAAAAAAATCACTTTGTATTGAAGGGTTAAATAAGAACCTGGTGGATGTAAGCAATATTGTTTAGGTGGCAGACACTACAAGGGTTAGAATGGGTCATGATGAATGGTAAGGCAGATATAACTATACCTCTCTGGCTTTTGGACAACTGTAGTGTCACCCTAGGCTGATGGTTAATAGGAGATCAAAATCTTAAAAAGAAACTGAAACAGGTGATGATTGAAAAGAAGTTGGATTTTGGACAGTGATTGAAAATCCCAGATGAGATGGCAAAGTTACAACATGGGATAGAAGAGTAGTAAACAGAACTAATGTCTGATATGCTGAAATATTAATTCGAAGTGCAATTTACAATAGTTTATATGAGAGAAGTTGTGTAAATGATATTATAAATATTATACAAATATACAATAAGGCCATCCCCTTGCTGGTTTTACATATACAATTGGGATTTAAATTCACACTCGAGACAAAAGCTAGAGTATACCTTTGTTATAATTCTACTTGCAGAAATACAGTGTTTTATCTTTTTATTAAAGTGATAATCAATTGTGCCGGTTTGCCAAGGTTTTCTTAGCTGTGGTGGAATCCTATTATTTGATGTATAATAAACATAAAATTGGTTGGCAACATCAAATGGAAACATGCATAAATATGAGGTATGTGTCAGATTTGAGTTTGCATAGCAATGCCCGGCAAGTTGTTTAATATTGCCAGCATAGATGGAGGGCATACATTCAGGTACGGCCAGATATATATTATAATAACCAGACCACGTTTCCCTTGTTATCAGAACATTTTAAATGACAATCATCATCTAGGGATGCTAAAGTGTTGTCACATTTGTAAGAGGTTGCGCCCCCTCTGTATGTTAGGTACCCTACCCTTCTCCCCCCACACACTGTTCACACTGATGTCATGGGACAGTGTTTTCCAACCCTGCACTCAGGTCCCTCTAACAAGCCAGATTTTGCAGATCACCTTGGGGAAATGCAGACTGAATCCTGCAATCACTGAGCAGCAAATCATATCACCTGTGCTGTGCTTCAGATATATGGAAAACCTGGCCTGTTAGGGGGACTCGAGGACTGGAGTTGAGAAGCACCGTCATAAGAGGTTACCAACTGTCCAGTACCATGAATATAGTGTGCCAACTCTCTACAAGCAAACAAAGCATGTGTACATCTGGTAAAAGCTTCATCCTACTCTTACTCTACCAGCCTTGTGTTTTTATTTGGATTGAATCATTGTCCATAACAATCATACAAAATGAATATATATCTCTATACCTCTCCTTATTTCCAATGACTGTGCTCAGACTTATTATGGCACAAATGACAACATAACATTTGATAGAATCAAATAATAAACGGCCAAAATCAATTAATAACATTCCATTACTACATTATAAAAAATCTATTTCAATAAAGAAGAAAAATGTAAAAAGCTGGTATACAGGTATTGACACACAATGCCAAATGTCAGAAGACAGGTGCTACTTGGGAGAAGGCATATAGAGCATTATGCTCACTCTTTCTGGTGGAACAAATAGTCATGATGTATTGAAATCCGAGATATAGTTGAGAAATTGCTGTTGTCCTCACGGCAACTTCCCTAACCCTCTGGATACTGAACACAATTGTGATATTAGGAGACGCATATGGTTGGGGAAAATATTTCAGAAACATGAGAATTTGTTGTCAGTGTAGGTGGGTAAGAGAAAGGAGTGATAATTGAATTCATGCCCATTCCAATGTAAATGACTGATCTACCAACCCTTTCTTCTGCAAAGAACCAGAGGTGAGAAATGTTATTATATGTTAATGAAGTGTGTAATATCTACAAAGATATGTCTCCAAGCTATAAAGAATAAGATGTTTCTACACCGCAGGTAATTGATAGGTTTTTCCCTATCCAAGTCTGGGTTATGATTAACAGCAACTGAAATGATTTAACCTTTACAGCTGAAGGAATATCTATCAGCACCGACGAGCCTACGACATATAAAAATGAATTTGTGTGACGATGAGACGGGGATGAATGCATTCCCCAGGAAAATGCTCGTCTTAGGTTGAAGAACAATGATAATGTAACATCAGATAGACGTTTTCTCTCCCCAGATAGTAAATGTACAAAAAGGATATCCTACAGGAATGACGAAGAACTAAATAAGCAACAAAAAACGCTGCCACAAAAGAAATTACGCTTAAATTCGGAAGTGACTAAAAATGATGCCTGTTCCAAATTGTGTTCGTCCAAATTGGACACCTAGGCTTGATTTTTGGGAGCACGCATCAGATTTTGATCCATAGGTGTCATTTTTGGGAGCAAACTATAAAAATTTGCTACCGAATTGATTTCAAGGATTAGGTTTAGGGCTGGGGCTAGGGTTAGACGTTAGGCTTAGCTTACTATTTGTGCTTGTGTTAGGGTTGCAATTATTTTTAGGATTAAAAAAATTGTTCTGAATCAGGAGCAATTTAAATGTTTCAGGTGGAGTTACATTTTTAAGAAAATGTTCGATTTTACCTAAAAGATTTTCGATTGCTCCTGGAAAACACAACGAAAAAATACTGTATTATTTATAATAATTCTGAATAGCCGAATGTCCCCGTTCGCTGAAATTCAGTGTCCGGTTACATTTCGGGGCCAGATCGGCTCTCTCTGAATAACCCTGTTAGTTTAACTGTTCTACTTCTGATTTAGCCTAGTCATCCTAAGTGTATGGAATCACAAATTATTAAATTAATAGAACTAAAAAACAGGGTTAATGAGTTAAATATTGATATACCTAATTACTTGCTTTTCTTGACATGTGCATCACTTCTCATGCATCCTGGTATTACTCAAAGGGAATTCTTGTGACAAATTGATAAATGATCCTGGTAACACACAAACATTGTTGCTTTCTAATACACAAATATTTCTTATGTTTATCTATATGCCCCATTACACTGATTTATTGAATACTGTGATGCATTAACAACTCACCTACAAGTGGAGTTATGCGACTCAACAACTAACTTGCACAATAATTGACAAAACACCTCAGGCTCTATCACCTCCTTCAAGCTAACACTAGTATCAGTGTAAGCGGTAGCTTAAAAGGATGTCAAAGCGCTGCGGCCAGATCGCCTTCAAATCACTAACAGGTTAAAAAACCCATGAGCGCTCGTTAATTTGCAATTCGTAGCACGAGTTTACTGTACTTTGAGTGAATGCGGAGGGAGACAAGGGACTTTTTTCCCTGAGTCTCCCTCTGCTTCAGGCGGCCAGAAGCAGCGGATCGGGCCGCCATTCCTGCTGTAGGATAAGGGGGGGGTATGTGATTTTTGGGGGTTCTGAGCTGCAGGTAATGGATTCTGCAGCAGCGGAATCTGTTATCTACACCTCTGAGCTGGTGGTAACTTTTTCAGTTAGTGCCAGCTCTTAGTAACTAGCGTCAGGACCAAGTAATCCTAAAGCTAGTTAATTTGTGCTTGTACTTTGCGCTCCCCATGTTAGGTATAGGGAGCGCAAAGTGCACGAACAGATTGACTAGAGTTAGGATCACTTAGTCCTAACGCTGGTTACTAAGAGCTGGCGCTAACTGAAAAAGTTACCACCAGCTCAGCTGACTTATCTTTTGGGGGTGCACATGAATAGGATCTGACAATGTCTGCTCTGCAAAGTTCTGAAAAGTGAATAGAGTTATGTATACCCTGAAGGTTAAGTCATGTCTTTTTTCTTTTAAGATTTAAACCATTAACTGTAACTCTGAACATTCATGAAAGCTGCACATTATCATCAGTCCTTATATATGACCATAAACTAAGGCTATATTCCATAAAGACTGGTGTATTAATGCAATGCTAAGCCTCATTCTCCTCATATGCTTGAAGAACTTGCCAAGCACGCCTCATTGAAAACTGTTCATATGTGCTACCGACAGACCAAGCAACTAAGAATTCATGTGGAAATCAAATGTACAGTAAAACAGGTGAAGGAAAAAAATAAGTCTTTGACAATAACATAAACCTGCTACTGAGAAACTTTACTATCAAGAAGATATGGCGTTGGTTTGGCAATCACCTATCTGCTCTCTTCGTCACATCAACAAGAGGAGGTAGAGCCATGCTTTTGGTCAATATGTGCCCTCTCTAGTAGAAATGGCTGAGGTAAATAAGATGCAAGCCCCTTTCAGACTGCAAATAAAAAGATTAATGTAAACATATCCAACTAAACAAACTTACAATTGTTATGTTGTCATCTGTTTCATTATAATCTCAGCAACAGATCGGAATAGACAATCTAAACCCAGGTCTGCAATGAGACACATCACGTTAGAAATTAACGTTTGTGAGGTCGGGACTGTACCTAAAGTTACAAATTCAGCATGTGTCAACATGCCAGTGGTCACTCACAGTTAACACAAACATTACATTATGTAACCGTGATTTACCTCATATCTACAGAAACAGACATCCATAGTCATTTTTAATCTGAATATTTAGGGCAGTATTACAAAGTGGGTGCTATCTTAACCAGAGCTGTTGTAAACTTACCAGGGCCATTAAAATCAATGGGGCTGTTAAGTTTACAACAGCTCTGGTTAAGTTAGCACCAGCTTTGCAATATAGCCCTTAGGGTTTTAGGTTTTTTTGCTAGCAGAAGATGTCTTCCATAAGATGGTTTGAAGCCAAAGTGGTATACAACACAAAGGGCCATATTACATAGTTGGTGCTAACTTAACCAAAGCTGTTGTAAACTTCCCAGAGCCATTATAGCCTATGGAGGTTTTAAGTTTACAACAGCTCTGGTTAAGTTAGCACCAACTTCGTAATACTGCCCAAAGAGAGTTGTACATCATTGTAGTAATATTAAATATAGGAATCCCGAGCATTAACATGTGACAGATAAATAAGCAATTGGTTGCATTCTTGTAGGAATATCAGATTCTGAGACACTATACTTTAAATATAATAGTGCTGATTAAGGCACCATCACTTTAAAGTTCGTGTCCACGGAAATCGTACTGTGTGTGCACTCGAACCTGATTGACACTACTGCAAATAATGTAATGAAGAATTCAATTCGCAGAGGGAGATTGTTCCCCCTTCCTTCCTCTCTGTTTCACACCATTAACTGCGGCAAGGGCAAAGGCATAGCTTGTGTCTTGTTCCATTACAGATGTGCTACCACAACTTTTGGGAGTGGGGAACTAAGATCAGTCACTTAGGACAGCTCCTGGCAGCTCATTCATTAATGTGTGCCAACGCTCAATTTTCTTGTCTTTATTTTTCAGGCAATCGAACCAATGTTTAAGACGCTCTCCTTTTGCATTGATTCCCAACACGACTCCACCTTTAACAAAAAATTTAAAAAATTATTAACTGACAATAATGCAAACAGTTTCATTATGCAAAAAATCCATAAATAATTTTATACAAACGCACACACAATATACAGATATTTACACGATAATATGTGGATACAGACACATATAAACACACCACATTTAAACCAGTACATAGCATACATAGAGTATGTCAATCATTTAACTGGCACAATGAGTAGATTAGATTTTATTTTCCACATAATAACACGGTGACACTTTTTGTATGACAGGTGCAAATTACATTTTAGCGGCAACTTGCAAATTGAGCAATATGACTGTACTGTGTGGGTAATGTGTTTTGTGTCCATTTCTGGACAGCATGCCAAATTATCGGGGGTAAAATAACATATATATGAGGATAATATATAGTGTAAGAGGCCATATGACAATACATGGGGAGGTGTGAACATATATTGGGCAATATGAGAATATATGGGGGTAGTGTGATGAATTGTGGAGCAATATATACAGGAATATAACACATGTGGGTGCGTGATATTATGAAAAATGTGAAAATTTGGTTGCAACTAGGTGCTAGATGGATAATATCTAAATGTGACTGATGTGGAGAGATGCCCCTTTTGGAAAATGTGACAGGTCACAGTCAACTTTTATTTTTTATATATTTTCTGATGTTTAACATAATGATTGTGCAAATGACTTTTTCTGTTCATACACAAGAATAAATAATATAAGTTTTTATATAGAGACAAGACGCTTTTTAAAAAGAACGATGGATCTTTATTTTTTTAACCTGGCTAATATTTAAAATGTTAAATTTCATACAAATCACTGCATTAAACGTTTCTCCCATCATTTATATTTTTTATTGTTTAATATTTTCTAGATTTTATTATGTAGCTGTGGCAAGGCTTTAATTGGATGATATTTTTTATATATAAAAATATACAAATATTATGTGTACGAATAACAAGAAAAGAAAAGATTATTTTTTTTCTATTTTTTATAGTGCTAAAAACTCACTTATCAAATGGTTACTCTTTTCGATTACTTTTCAGGGGCTTTTTGCACAAGATAATAAGTGGTGTAATAAAAGTTTAGTGAAAAAGAGACAATATTTTTCTGATGAATTATAGAACAGCACACCATATTTGTCTCTTTATCCAGGGAGGGTAGAGATGGATGGAAGTTATTCTGACAAGTGATTATTTGAACTTACCTATAAAATCATTTGATTTGCCAATATCATAATCCCAAACTGTGACCTCTAATGTCTTTTTTGCCAGGTCGCTATGTTTTATTTCATAGCAAAATTCCTAAAAAAAAAGGGATGCAAACATTTTCATAAGAATCAGAGTGCCAGTAATTTGTAGAACTTTAGTGTGCAGTGGTCTGCACAATTTAATGAAGAGTGGCATTATATCTCATGTTAAATAACTACCAAAACAACAAAAAATACAGGGCAAAAAAGAATTCCTATCCACGGGCATAACCCACACAACAAACACAACAGTAAATAAGAACGCATAAAATTGCATCCAGAGAATTCTAAAAAATATTTTTTATTGAACAATTAAAATAAAGCCACTTCAACAAAAAGTGAATAACAAAAACTAACAGCCTCATGCTCGACCAAACCAAAATAGGGTAACAACAAAATAAAGTAGGTCGATTTTAAGTGTACAGAGATTAAATCATTAATATGAATATCAGCGTCTAGAAAAACACACAAAAAACCCTCCCCACAAAACCAAGTGATAAGTATACAGCTCTCCTAAACAAAACTATCCACTAGTCAACTAGATCAATGGAATAAAGGACATACAATAAACACCAAATAGGATCCCTAAATCTAATAGATGCCTAATAACTCAGCAGTTCAAGCTGCTTACTTACAACACTGACTAAACATTGCTAAAATAATCCAGAACTCTGGATAAAGCTGTCATTGGCAAAATGTGTCAAACATGATGCCTTTTGTTTTAGCAAGCCACTTTTTCTATCAGCCTCCTCTGCACCAGCATATATGCACATTTTGTGATGTCGTATCCTGTTCTTTTTTGCTATACCGTTTTTCATGGGGCTTTTGTTGTGATTATTATAGTGATGTTTAGTGTTACGGCGGACCTGGCCTGGCATGGGTGCAGAAAGGTGTGAACCTAATGTGCATTGATCACACATGAATACAGACATGAAACAGCAAACAAGATATTTATTTTAGCAGGACTAAATAAACAGCAGGGATCCAGAACAAAAAGCACAAAATATACACATGAAAATAAGACCTGAGAACTTTCAGCAAATTACAGGAATAAACCAAAATACTGAGATGCAAAACCAATGCAGGATACAGGGCTATAAGCAGGGCACATGCAAAAAGCAAGGAGGCTAACAGACCTGAATAGAAGTACAATGACTAACTAAACCAGATAAACAATATATAGATATATCCAAAAACCTAGATAACAAAGACCAGACAGTGAAATAAACAGAACTAAGCAGGGGTAGCTATGAATGAACCTGAAAGGAAGTCTTACAGAAATACCATAACTGCAGACAGGAGATCCAGAAAACAAAACTGCACCTAATCAGGACTGAAATGAAATGAAGTATCAGATCAGAATGAGATCAGAATGAGGCAGCGCCCGTCCTAGGGTGATGCCTCCTTTTAAACATAGTTCAATTAGAACAAGAGAGTCCAGGTGAGGCTCCAAGACGAGAAATCCAAAAGGAAATGAAAGTCCAGAACTTAAAGGGCAATGTTCACATATATCAGCGGGGGCGCCAGGGGTCCAGAACGTCACATTTAGTCAGTGGTGTAAGTAGGCACCTTGAACTGCCGAGGTATTAGTCAGCTGTTAGATTTAGGGATTTTTTTCCCTCGTTTATAGTATGTTCTTTATCCCTTTGACTAGGTTTGTTAGTGGATAGTTTTCTTTAGGAGTGCTGTAAACTTATCCCTTGTTTTCTTTTTGTTATTTTTTGTGTGCTTTTTCGAGTTGCTGATATTCATATTACTGATTTAATCTCACTTATCGCTCTACTTTATTTCTGCCTTATCTGAAGTATACAGTTACATATATATATATATATATACTCACACATATTTTTGGTTTCCATTATTAGTATTTGACATACTTTATGTGCAACCAGCTATGAAATATTTGTTATTTCACTTTTTGTTGTAACGGTTTTATTTTAATTGCTCAATAAAAAATATTTTAGAATTCTCTGAATGTAATTTTTTACATTATTATTTACTGTTGTATCTCATTATGTTGTCTAAATGCAGTTACATTTCAAGGGTTACATTATGTAAGATTACAAAGACCAAATAATGCCACATTCACATGCAATAGTTTAATTACAACGGAAGGTAAAGACAGAGAACACTATAGAGGAACAAATCGCCAAAGAATTGACTGTTGCTGGTCGTCCATGTCTATGGTTCTGATGACTCCAAGCTAACCCTACTGACTATACTGGACAGAACTGTACATACAGTATGTATGACAGTAATAATTAACACAACAAACACCTGGTTGTGGTCAATATTCAGTTTACTAAAAAGGGAAACATCACTTTGACTATTCTTCTTGTGTAACTTTATAAGCAAAGACGAGAATAGAGGTTCACTTCTACCTGGAGATAAAGGAGTTTAAACAGGTTTGTGTTTAATTCTGATTCCTTGGAAAAAAATTCAGCTGTCACCTAATAGATTTCTATTGCATAAAATAGTTCCCCTGGTTGGCAACTTTTCATGAAGTTCATAAAGCAATGGAATGAACTCCTTCAGTAATGTGATTCTATAAAGCCTTGACATCAATCCACATGGTATAAATTCTCCATGGATTCTCCTATGACTGATAGTCCTACACAATGCAAACAATGAACCTAAGAACAAGACTACGCAAATCCAGACAGTCTGAATACACCCTATAAATCAAGATAGTTTCTTTAGGCAAAATAACAACAAAATTAACAGTCCTTCTTCCTAGATAACATATGAATATTGTCCACTATCAGTTCCATTTGATTTGGGATTTACCAAAGAAATATTTGGCAATGACAACATCAACATGATTACCTTGGCATTGACAATATCAGGATGATTACCTCATTAAATTCTGGATTTAATGTCTTCTTTTTTACACTTGTCTTGTGTTTTGACTTCTTATCTTCATCTGGTTTTAAGTATCTGAAAGATAAGACATATGATGCTCTTAATTATTATGAAAGTATATAATACACGACTCAATACGTAACACAGTCGAATGATTTTTGGTATATCATCACTTTATGCTTCAGTACAAGCTGGTACTTTTGGAATTTGCACCAACACATCTTATTTTTAATCAATCTGCACATTTTGTATATTAAGATGTTCCAGTGTGTGCAGTGATTGCTAGTGGTTTTTATTTCCAGCATGCATGTGTCCTTCTAGCATGAGAGACACCCTGGAGATATTAACTCCTCTGAAGAATATGAAGTGATGTCATGTCTTCATGAATGCATGTGCAGATTCTTTTTTGGATATTTAAGTGAGTAGAAAAAGACATCTGCCCTATATACACTGCAAGAGACCCCTGATATAGATATAGAATCCTGCTCTCTCCCACCTGCACCTACCAGCATCTCCCTCCACCCCCATCCCTCTCCTTCTCCTCCTTCGAGACACACTGCATCCGCCTGTTCTCTCCTCTGGCTCTCAGGGTGGCAGTCATCTACCGCCCACCGGGACCAACCTCCCAGTTCTTTGACCACTTTGCTACCTGGCTTTCTCACTTCCTGTCTTCTAATCTTCCATGCCTAATTCTCGGGGACTTCAACATTCCCATTGATGATCCTTCCGCCCCTGCTGCCTCCAAACTTCTTTCACTCACGTCCTCCCTTGGACTCACACAATCCTCCCTCCTCCCTACCCACCGCGATGGTCACGCTATTGACCTTGTCTTTTCCAACCTCTGCTCCATTTCTGAGTTCAACTGTCACCCTTTCCCCATCTCTGACCACCACCTTCTCTCTTTCAACCTATCTGGACTTCCTAAACACCCTGCTCCCCCACCCCGCACACACACTCGCAGAAATCTACATGCTGTGGACCCCCATCAATTCTCCAACCTACTTCACCACCTCCCTCATACCTCATCCTTCACCTGCCCTGATGCTGCCACTAATCACTACAACACACTCTTATCTCTGCTCTAGACACTCTTGCTCCTCTTCGACTCTGTAAGGCCCCACGCCGCCAGCTTCAGCCCTGGCACACCCTCCAGACACGCTACCTGCAAAGATGCTCCCGCACTGCAGAGCGTGCCTGGAGGAAATCCTGCTCTGAAGCTGATTTTGTTCACTTCAAGTTTATTCTCCGGTCATACACCTCTGCCCTCCACTTGGCCAAACAATCCTTCTTCTCATCTCTTATATCTACGCTGTCCTCCAACCCTAAACGGCTCTGGTCCACCTTCAACACCCTCCTCTACCCACCTGCACCTCCCCCCACAGCTGCCTTCAGCGCTCAAGACCTGGCAGACTACTTCCTCAGTAAAACTCTAAATATCAGAAGCAACATCCCAACACAAGATAGTTATCTGCCACCTCCACTCCCAGAGGTCCCCTCTGCCACCTTCTGTCGCTTCCTCCCAGCCACTGAGGAGGAAGTCAATTCCTTATTGTCCTCCTCACATCTCACCACATGCCCGCTCGACCCCATTCCCTCACATCTAATTCCTCCCCTCTCCTCCTCCCTCACCCCTGCTCTCACACACATCTTCAACCTATCTCTCTCCACTGGCTCCTTTCCATCCGCCTTCAAACACGCGCTAGTTACCCCTTTACTAAAGAAACCATCCCTCGATCCCAACTCTCCATCCAACTACCGCCCTGTATCCCTGCTTCCCTTCACATCAAAGCTCTTAGAAAAATTAGTCTTCCACCGCCTCTCCCTCTTCCTGTCCTCCAATTCCCTACTTGACCCCCTGCAATCTGGCTTCCGTCCCCTACACTCAACTGAAACTGCCCTCACCAAAGTCACCAACGACCTCCTAACTGCTAAAAAACACGGCCACTATTCTATTCTCATCCTGCTCGACCTCTCGGCTGCTTTTGACACTGTTGACCACCCCCTCCTTCTACAGACCCTCAACTCTCTGGGTCTCGGTGACACAGCACTCGCTTGGGTCGAATCCTATTTATCCAACAGGTCCTTCTGTGTGTCCTTTGCTGGAAACTCCTCCTCCTCATTGCCTCTATCTGTTGGTGTACCTCAAGGCTCTGTCCTTGGTCCTCTGCTCTTTTCCATCTACACCTCCTCCCTGTGCAAAATCATCAACAGCTTTGGATCAATTACCACCTCTATGCTGATGACACTCAGATCTACCTCTCTACCCCTGATCTCTCTCCCCCTGTCCTTTCAAAAATCAGTGACTGTTTATCTGGCATCTCCTCCTGGATGGCCTCCCACCACCTAAAGATCAACATGTCAAAGACTGAACTCCTACTTATTCCTCCCTCCAATGCCTCCCCACCTCCTGACTTCTCTATGACGGTGGAGGGTATCACCATTTCCCCATCAAACCAAGTTCGCTGTCTTGGAGTTACACTTGACTCTGCTCTTTCCTTCATCCCCCACATCAAGTCTCTTTCCTCCTCCTGCCGATACCAACTGCGTAATATTTCCAGAATTCGGCCATTTCTTACCGCTGTCACCCCAAAACAACTCATACACGCCCTGGTAATCTCCCGACTCGACTATTGCAATAATCTCTTATCTGGCCTCCCTCTGTCCCGCCTCTCCCCCCTACAATCCATCCTGAACGCCTCCGCCAGGCTAATTCACCTCACCCGCTGCTCTGTCTCTGCCGCTCCCCTCTGCGAGTCCCTTCACTGGCTCCCCATCCACTGCAGAATTAAGTTCAAAATCCTTATCCTTACCTACAAAACCCTCACTAACTCAGCTCCCCACTACCTGTCCTCACTAATCACCAAATACACCCCGGCCCGCTCCCTAAGGTCAAACAGTGACCTGCGACTAGCTTCTCCCCGCATCACCTCTTCCCATGATAGACTGCAGGATTTCTCATGCGCAGCCCCCACTCTCTGGAACGCTCTCCCTCGTACTGTCAGACTTTCATCTAACTTCTCTTCCTTCAAACACTCCCTTAAAACGTTCCTATTTAGGGTAGCCTACCACCCAACTCACTGACGCAACCATCAATCACTCTCACCTTACAGTCCTCTCCTCCTGTTTCCAACCCCAACCCTCCTAGATTGTGAGTTCCTACGGGAATAGGGCCCTCATCTCCTCCTGTACTGTTTGTCAAATGTTGTTCAATGTATTGTAACCCTGTCTATACTGTGCTTATTGTGCAGCGCTGCGGAATATGCTGGCGCTTTATAAATAAAGAATAATAATAATAATAATAATATATATATATACATATATACTTATATATATATATATATACATATATACTTATATTGCTCCAAAACTACAGTGCACAAACAGATATACAGTAGCTTGAACAATATTGGAGGGATGGAACTTTTATGGAAGTGGTGATTGGAAAATAGTAATAACAAACATTTAAACTATAAATCCCAAATAAAGCTTATTTGTCCCACACACTTACATGTCCACTCTCCACAGGACGAAAAAAACTTTATGTACCTGGAGGACATTTATTTCCACTGTATTGGTGAGCAATAGATAATGGACAAGTTGGCGCTAAAGCAAAGACAGGTCAACTAGATGAAATATTCTTCCAAAATAACCAAATAATGTAACCTCTTCACTGCCAAGCACTTTTGTTGAAAACAAAAAATTAGCCTAACATTTATTTGAAACATGGGATGTGTACTTAATTCTTTTTTTATGGCATACAATGAAATAAATTGGGATACAGAGTTTTACTCAGGTGGTTAAAAGATAACTGTAATGTCCATTTGTTCATGTTTCATTTGTCATTGCTTTGTTCATCCTTTCCAAAACATTGTTAGGATGAAAGGTTGTAAAATTAGGCTTTGTGTCAAATTAATTGTGATAAAGATAGATAATATGTTAGAATACTGTACTCATGTAGTTTAACGCAACAACTATTGTTTATAGCATAATATGTGCTATACACTGTTTTGACTGTAGATGGCGATGATTACAGTGTTTACGATTCAGTACTCTGTGGTATATTCCAAACTCTATGGTCTATGTCAGGGGTGGGCAATTGTTTTGGCTCAGGGGCCACTTTGTGGGAGCGGAGGTTAGCGGAGGGCCGCACCTTTTAAAATGATTGCATTCATTAGTTAACTTTGCATTTCAGAAAAGGTATAAATTGAATCATAAAAATCAATAAATTAAATAAAAAATAGTGGTAGTTTTATTCAATTTATTTATTGTGCTAATTTCATATCATCTATAGCTGCAAGCACATTTCATTTTATAATCAGTTTAATGAGACAAACATACCCTATCAAACTTTTCTACAATTTTTTTGAAATCAGGAGTGAGATTGCTTGTTGATATTCTCATCACAGCCTGCAAGTTAATGTCTGTCAAAGAGCATCTATATTTACTCATGTTGATCTTCATTCAAGAAAAGCTTTGCTCACAAATATATGTAGACCCAAATATAGAGAACATTTTCCCAGCAAATTTCTTCATACATGGAAATTTTTCAGCAGACCAAGATTTATAAAATTCAACTAATGTCACAGCATTAAAAATTTCTTTCACAGTGTGCCCCCAGAATTAATTATAGCCAGACACTTGCCCCCAGAACTAATTATAGCCAGACACATGTCCCCAGAACTAATTATAGCCAGACACATGCCCCCAGAATTAGACTCAATGGAGTCCATAGGACTCCATTGAAGCAGACATCAGCGGTCACATGACCAGCCGGATCTTGCCTTGCTCAGCGTAGTGATATGCAGGGGGAGACTGGGGGTATTTTTTCCCCCACTCTTTCCCTGCTCCTGCCGGTCTGAGGCGGACAGAGCCGCGGTCCTCGCCGCGGGACAGGAGGCGAGTATCTGATTCTTTTTTTTTGTTTTTTGGCTGGTGTTAACGGAATCTGCAGAAGCGGAATCCGTTAACACCAAATCCTGGCTCTGGTGTAATCCTAACGTTGATTAACACTTTGCGCTCCCCATGTTAAGAATAGAGAGCGCAAAGTACAGTAACCTCGCGCTGCAAAGCGCAACATACCAAACGCTAACGGTTTACTTAACCCATTAGGGTGTGGATTGAAATATGCGGTAAATACTTGGGCTAACGTTAACGCTCACACAGGTGAGCGCTAACGTTAGCGCCATGTATGTAATTTGGCCCATAATATGACAAGAGTTCTAAATTAAAACATCAATAGCCTTGGATTACTCTGCTTTATACACGTGCAGTCTTTTTCACCGTTTGATATGGTTATCTACTCAATATACGTTACAATACTTTGAGGTGACCCTTGAAGGCCACCTATTGTATTGACCATTGATCACATCGTCTGCCGTTACAATCAATAACCTTTATAGCAGAACTGTTCTTGTTTTTAAATTCATTATATATTTGTTTTGAATGCACTGTTTATTTTTTGTCCGTTTGTTTGCCGTTTTAATCAAGTCCAATAAAAGTTAATTACTTTGGTCTCTGGGAGACACTAGTACCCTGATATTCGTATCAGAGTAACTGAATTTTTTGAAGTGTTTATAGGGGTAATCCCTTTGGTCTTCTACTACCTTGCTTTATTATATCTTCTTAACACTTTACAATCATTTCTGGTATTATCAACTTGTTACGCTCTACCATCGTGGTAGTGATTTCTTCATTCTTGGTTTCAATACCAAATTAGTAACGTCTTTATCTGTGCATTAATCTTTGGTACACTATATTATCTGTACAAAACCTTTTCACTGAACAAAAATGTCTGATCTCCTAAAGAAATTGAGTGATACAGCCGCTTGGAATGATGACTTATCAGCTGTATTCTCCACTATACCCTTATCCACTAGTAAAACAAATGGTGACATTGGTCAATCATTCAACCAAATCCAAAAACTATACCAAAATCAAATCAAAAGTTGGTGGGAAATTAACAGCCTAGAACAATATATTGAACGCAAACTGGTACCTAGAGGTCTAAGACCTGAGATATCTTTACCTAATCGTATCATTACAGATGAGCATGTTGAGGAGTGGAATTCCTTATTGCTTGATTGTTCCTTTAAACTTATGTCTTTTCTTAACCGTTTAGAAAAAGAGCATCTTGACAGTATTAATAAATCCCTTGCTGAGAACATTGTTGCCCTTGAAGAATTTAAACCTGATCCCCAATTTAACCTAATGGAAACGCGACTCCAGAAAAACCTTGAGAATTTCAAAAAAACTATTAAAGAAAAGAAACACTTTAAATTTCAACGCGATATCAATGATTTCAAAACTAAAAATATCTTTAAACAAAAAAAACATGCACGCCGCAGGCGTTCTTTTGGTATCTCTGGTAATCCCCACAATGATACCATCTCCACCACTGATTGTGAGACCTCACCCGATGAAAATGAGACTGAAAAGATCCCATTCCGTTCAACCATGGGTTATAATAGGGGTAGAGCTCAAACTAGAAATCAACCCAAACATGTTTCTTTTTGGGTAGACGACTGGAAATCAGATCCCCCGTCAGAAGCGAGATTACGCGACCGACAAAGATGGGGATACAAAGGGGCACGTCAAAACGACCACTCTTCAAAAAAGTGGTAACTGATTCCTCCGTCAACTCCATTATTAATCTATCTGGCTTCAATCTCCTTCCTAGACATCTCTCCCTATTACAAAAAGGCCTTTCCTTTGTCTCTACTCCCCACTTTAACAAATTCAGTTGGATAAAGGATCTCAATCTATTTGCGAGGAGGTTAGCCTTACACATTTTTATGGAGAAAAAGAAAGAGAGAGAAGCCAAAAATCTAGGAGTGTCCAGTGAAGATTATGTACATCTTGAAAATCTGTTGGCTCTCCTAGATGAATGCCCACCAGATTCAGCAAATTTCTCACAAAGGTTTAAAAAGAAAACCAAGTTTACTCCACCATTTTCTGACTTTTCTAATTTAGAGGTCTTTGTCAATCTGGTTACATCAGAGATAGAATCCATTAAAACTAAAGATTTAAAATGGGAATCTAATTTATCTCAGACTGAACAACTAGCTCTCAATGAATTACAGGATGTTCGTAACATTGTTATAAAACAATCTGATAAGGGAGGCAACCTGGTAATAATGGATCGTAATGATTATATTACAATGTGCATGCTACATCTTAATGACCGGGATGGTTACAGGAGATTGGAAGGTGATCCTACTCTGTTGTTTTCTAAAGATTTGGAAACCTTATTAATACAAGGTGTACAGTCTGAATTAATATCAGATGACAACTATAAATTCTTACTTCCCAAATATCCTACTATACCAACTTTATATTGCCTCCCTAAAATACACAAATCTCTCAATTCTCCACCTGGCCGCCCGATAATCTCGGGCAATAACTCACTGACCGAACGAGTCAGTGAATTTGTAGACTGCTATTTACGACCTCTGGTACTTGATACCCCCTCTTACGTTAGAGACACCCAACACGTTCTTCAGAAACTTTCTGAAATCCATGTCTCCCCTGGCGCTATTCTAGTTAGCCTTGATGTCATTTCACTGTATAATAATATCCCCCATTCAGTGGGATTACAAGCTACTAAATACTTTTTGTGTGACAAACACTCTGAACAGGAAACAGAATTTATCCTGCTTCTCCTGGAATATATACTCAATCACAATTATTTCCTATTTCAAAATCAATTTTATCTCCAAACACGTGGCACCACCATGGGAACTTCTTGTGCCCCCAGTTATGCCAACCTATATCTTGCT
Source organism: Leptobrachium leishanense (assembly GCA_009667805.1). Classification (NCBI taxonomy): domain Eukaryota; kingdom Metazoa; phylum Chordata; class Amphibia; order Anura; family Megophryidae; genus Leptobrachium; species Leptobrachium leishanense. The sequence continues at coordinate 263,053,518 of CM019064.1, forward strand.
TGGTGGGAATTTTTTTTTGTCTTTTCCACTGAGATGATGAGATTCACCAATTATGTCACTAAGTGGATGCGCTATATTGACGACATCTTGTTCCTCTGGCAGGGCCCTATTGAGATGTTGAATGAATGGTTGGCCCTCCTCAATAACAATGATATCGGACTTGCCTTAACATTGATGGTTGGAGGCAATAGTATTGAATTCCTGGATCTTAACATTGTCATTAATTCGAATTTAGAATTAACCACCACCCTTCACCGTAAAACAACATCAACTAATAATTTTCTAAATTGGTCCTCCCACCATCCACCAAATCTCAAGAGAGGGATACCAATAGGCCAATATTTGAGGGCCAGACGTAATTGTACATCCCTTCAGGATTTTCAATTAGAAGCCAACCTCCTAAAAGACATGTTTTTATCTAAAGGTTACCCTAGGAAATGTCTAAAGAAGGCATACCAAAGAGCGCTCCTAACTCCAAGAGATGAACTCTTGACTCCGAAAAAAAGAGACGATAAAATCTCTATAAGATTTATTGCTGATTATGATAACGGTTGGCCGAAAGTAAAAACCATCTGTGAAAAATACTGGCCCATCCTACATATGGAAAAATCTCTAGAAAGAGTTCTCACTCCCACTCCTTCATTTACAGCAAGAAGGACAAAAAACTTGAGTGACAAACTGGTCCATAGTTTCCTACAACCAGAAAAAACCATACATACCTGGCTACAACAACCCAAAGGTGTTTATCAATGTACCCACTGCAAAGCCTGTAAATTTGTCAAAAAGTCACAACAATTTACTAGTAACATTACTGGACGTCATTATGACATCAGACAATTCATCAATTGTTCCAGTAAAATACTCGTTTACCTCATTACATGTGAATGTGGAGTACAGTACGTTGGTAAAACAATACAACAATTCAAACGTCGTATCCTCCAACATGTCAACTCGATACATAATGACTTAGAGACTTCGGTCTCCAGACATGTCTGTAATCAGCACGATTCAAACCCTTCATGTCTATCCTTTCAAGCTATAGAAAAGATGGTCTGCGGACCCAGAAAAGGGAATTTTGACAAGAATCTCTGCCAGCGAGAATCTTTTTGGATATATACACTTAAAACCTTATATCCACATGGCCTCAATGAGGATTTCAATTATACACCATTTATATGAATTTTTTGTTTCTCATTCTTGTATATGGTCCACTCTTCAGACATTTTTTGTTTTTTGTTCTTTGTTCTTTGTATTTATTTTTTCAATTACCAGAATTTAATAACTTATATCTATGTATATACATCTATATTTCAACATTTCGTCAATTCTTGTGTAAACGACTATGCAAATTGGTCCCTCTTTTCACATTTTACTTACAAAACGCGTATATATTTCTCATATTTGTAATCATCTCAATATTTTCCAACCATTGGGGCTGCCGTATACTTATCTTCATCATCAATTTAGTCATTGTGATATTGTAATAATTATTTAGTATTGAGAATTAATCGTTTCCATAATGCCATCGGCATAAATCGCCTAATTTTTGATGGTTTATCGTTTATTCTTCCCCTCCTCATTTTTCCACTGCTCATTTCATTGTCATTGAATGTATTCACCACTATCAACTAATCATTCATTTCTACTGTTCAAGACTGCTTCAATCCTGTGATCCCAGTAATTCCATTACCACTATAATCGGTTTCACAGAGTCTTCATCATATAATTTTCTTGAAGGCTTCATTATATATATTCTTTCTTTAAAATTAACCATGTTATTCAATTTAATTTCATAATTTAATTTTTTATTCAGTTGGTATACTTTGACTCAGATATAGATTTAGACATAGATCATTTACCAATCATTATTATTTTTTTTTATTCCATCCTCCATCTTTATATGGAATAACTATTCACTCATGAACGCAGTAAACACGCTTTCCTGCTACTTTTGTATCACTACATAAATACATGACGCAAGTTCACAATCATGTAGCAAATTTACTGCGGACATATTTACCAATTAAAAACTTTTTTCGTTATTCCGATACAGTATTATTATTATTCCTATTATTGTGTTTATTATACCATGATGCCTTCATCTCTACTTAGGCGATTCTTTCAAAGATAATTTCATCATTGTTTCAAATACACTTTGCTTAGCGATCATCACCATTATATTTCTCCTTTAATGATATCCACATTTTACTAATTAATTCAATTTTATCACATTATGATTCAATTCATTGTATTACGGCATACTAGACCACCGTATTTACATTGACATCACAATATAGCGAGATTTTCTCCCCTCTACCAGTTATTTAGGTACATGAATTAAATAGGGATCACCATTGGATCTCCCGGTTGTCGATCTTCATGGCAGCCATACGATTTGATTGTCTGCCATCCCTCTGTCCCATTGGTCAGTGAACCGACTGGGGCGGAACATTTACAATTTATATACCCCAGCCTGTCATTTAGTCCGTAAGCACTCCTGACGAGCCATTAGTGGCGAAACGCGCGTCGGGTGCATCTTACAGGCAAGAACTCCCCTTTGTCATTCTGGGTAACCGCATTTTGAGACCCCAACATATATATATACCCAGTTGTTGGGTCTTTGTAGTAATGGCAATTTGGGTCGTTATAACGATATGTTTATACTAGGCTAATTGCGCCAAAATCTTTTTTCCTTTTGGGAGTGTCTTGCCTTGGATTACTCTGCTTTATACACGTGCAGTCTTTTTCACCGTTTGATATGGTTATCTACTCAATATACATTACAATACTTTGAGGTGACCCTTGAAGGCCACCTATTGTATTGACCATTGATCACATCGTCTGCCGTTACAATCAATAACCTTTATAGCAGAACTGTTCTTGTTTTTAAATTCATTATATATTTGTTTTGAATGCACTGTTTATTTTTTGTCCGTTTGTTTGCCGTTTTAACCCTTTCGCTGCTGAGGCTTTTCCCGCCCCTGTGCTGAGGTCATTTTTTACCTGTTTTGCGCATCATGTTTAAACGTGTTTTTAAGGCTTATTTTAGTATATGACACCGACATATTATATATCGTTCTTTCCGTCAGACTCGGTAGATTCATAATATGTCATTATTATATGTATACGTTATGTCATGTCTGTATATTATAACAAAAAATGCAATAAAATATGTATTTTCAATAATTTACAATGTGTAAAGTGTTTTTTTTCACATTTTAACATGCGAGCAATTGCGGTTATATTTTGTATGGGGTGCGCTTGTTAAAAAAATTAGAGATGGGGTCTCGTTACATTTTTTTTTGGGGAAAATGACACTATTTTTAACAAACGCACCGCATACAAAAATCGTTAGTGCAGCATCATTGTTCACATTATAATTGAAATGGGAACAATATTGCTACACTAACAAACCCAAAAAAATAAAAAAAAAGTGTTTATTTTTTTTTTTTTTATTTTTTTCTTTAATTTTTTTTATTTTTATTTTTATTTTTTATTTTTTTTTACAAAATTTTTAACTTTCATGTTTGGTATCGTTGGAACGGCCATGCTCTGGCCGATCCAACGATACCAAAATTTAACCCCTAACTGCCACGGATCGGGAGATAGGGAGTTCATTGGAACTCCCTATCTCCACACTTGGTGGCAGTTAGGGGTTAACTGTAGGACTGGCGTCATCGTGCTACGCACGATGACGCCAGTCCTCTGGGGGAGTTCCCGGAAGCTTGGCCGACATCCAAGATGTCGGCCAGCTCCGGGAAGGATCGCGAACCGGCGCTTTTCAGCGCCGATTCGCGATCCAGCTCCCCAGGGGTTAATGCCAGGCATCATTTGGAAGGGCAGGCTGTGCCCTTCCAAATGATGCCTGGGTTAAGCCCCTGTGCGCCGCTGATCGGGAGGGAGAGAGGTCCGAAGGACCTCCCCCCCTCCCTTTCAGGCGCCTCCTCCGCACATGCGGGGGGGCGCCTGAATTAGGTGTCATCGCGCCCCCGCGATGACACCTAATGTTGGCGGCTGCTGGTCCGGATGCCGGGCTGACATCCAGGATGTCAGCCCGCACCGGAGGGGCCAGCGATCGGCCGGAACCCGGCCGAACGCTGACCCCGATGCGAGGACGCGCTCAGCGCGTCCTCCGCATACCAGCGGGAATGCTGAGGATGCGCTGAGCGCGTCCTTAGCATTCAAGTGGTTAATCAAGTCCAATAAAAGTTAATTATTACTTTGGTCTCTGGGAGACACTAGTACCCTGATATTCGTATCAGAGTAACTGAATTTTTTGAAGTGTTTATAGGGGTAATCCCTTTGGTCTTCTACTACCTTGCTTTATTATATCTTCTTAACACTTTACAATCATTTCTGGTATTATCAACTTGTTACGCTCTACCATCGTGGTAGTGGTTTCATCAATAGGTATGCAAATGACAGAGTTTTGTCTTCTATATTTCGTTTTTTAATTTTTATAAACGCCAAAATGTGTATACACTTTTTTGGCTCTGAAGGAGTTATTGGGAAAGATGATATGCAAATGTTTTGGGGCTCCTTGCCCCTTTCTCAATGAACAAGCTTCATCAATTGCAGTAAATGAATATTTAAGAACTAAGAGGACTCAAAAAGGGCTAACTGTTATTTTAGTCCCCGCCTTATGTAAAGATAATGCTAAACAATAAATATGGTTGCAAATATTAATTGCATGTTCTCTATATCTGATTGGTCAAATAATAAATCCGTGGACGTGTCTGAGCTCAAAGCAGATAAGTATACATTGATAAACTTGGAAAATTTTATAGCAGAGGAATAAGGCTTAAGTAGAGAAATTCCAAGAAGGAATTATAAAAGGTGAAAATCGGAAATTTTAAACGGGGTATACTCGATTATCAGCAAAACTGAGTGTACTCCTGGATACAAAAAAGGAAAGAGAAACTGAAAGATCTAGAATAAAACAAAATTGCATCAAAAAATCTATTTCACAAACATTTGGAAATGGATTGTCAATTTCAAGCACTGGATATATGTCTTTTGTAGACCACAGAAAAAAACAAAGAGGCAAGAGAGGTGGTAGACCCTCCAAGAAGAGAGAAAGCAGTAGACTGGGAAAGGCTAATATGGTCTCTCAGCGCATCCTCCCTTTGCAGCCAGCGATCGGCCGGATTCCGGGACCGCATTGGGCACTAATTAGATGTCATCGCGCTGTGCGGGGAAGGTGCCTGAAGGGGAGGGGGGTCCTTTGGACCTCTCTCCCTCCCGATCGGCTGGAGGCACAGTCAAAAGCCAGGCACCGTTTGGAAGGGCACAGCCTGCCCTTCCAAGCGGTGGATGGCTTTAACCCCTTGGGGGCTGGATCACAATTCGGCGTAAACAGGCGCCGTATCGTGGTCCCTCCCAGAGCTGGCCAACATCTTGGATGTTGGCCAAGCTTCCAGGATCACCCCCTGATGACTGACGTCATTGCGCGATGACATCAGTTCTGGAGTTAACCCCTAGCTGCCAATGAACCCCCTATCTCACGATCCGTGGCAGCTAGGGGATTACTGTTTGGTATCATTAGAATGGCCAGAGCATCGCCTTTCCAATGATACCAAACATAATTATGTTAACTGTAAAGAAAAAAAAATGAAAATAAAAAAATAATAAAAATAAATAACTATATAAACAGTTTTTTGTTTGTTTTTGTTTTATTAATGCAGCAATATTGTTCCCATTTCAATTATAATGTGAACAATGATGCTGCACTAACAATTTTTCTATGGGGTGCGCTTGTTAAAAATCACGTAATTTTCCCCACAAAAATGTAACGAATCCCCATTTCTAATTTTGTTAACAATCACAACTCATAGAAAATATAACCGCAAACGCTCGCAAGGTAAAATGTGAAAAAAAAATTTACACGCTGTAAATTATAGAAAATTCTAATTTTATTTCATTTTTTTGTTATAATATACAGACAGGACATGACGTATACATATAAAAATGATATATTATAAATCTGCCGGGTCTGCCGGAAAGAACGATATATAATATGTCTGGGTCATATAATAAAACGTGGCTTCAAAACGCATTGAAACATGATGAGCAAAAGCGGTAAAAATTAGCTCAGCACACAGGCGTGAAATGGCTCAGCAGCGAAAGGGTTAAATTGTTTTTTCTTTTTTCTGTAACAGCCCTTTTTATTATCATTCATTGGATCTTATATGTAAATTTCAGACATTTTCTTTCTGTAGTTTCTTTGCAAACAGGGTTTCACTTTTCAAACATTCTAGCGTACTGTTTTTTTTTCACTCCATTCGTCTGCGGTGTCGGCTTTTTCCAGCGACTGCTCTGCGCTGTGATCGGCGACTGCTCAGGTTTCTCCGGCGTGTTCGGCGGGGTTAATCCAGATGTTTTTGCGGGTTTCGGTGTGCGTTCGCCCTGGTTTTGCGGTGAGTTTTCGGCGGGTTTGCGGCAGCCTTTCCCTGCATTACGGCGGCCCTGTGGTGCTTGCTGAATACACCGCAGGGTCGCTGCAATAGGATCGCCAAATCGCACCGAACTGAAGAGAACAAGAAGACACCGAACGTGCGGTGACTTTTCGATCCTCTTTGAATATCCCTGTTAGTTTTTTAGTATCTGGAAATATTCTGCTGCTTTATTTTCCTTCCGGACTCGGAGTGTTTTGGCTGCAAGAAACGCGGGTGATATGACGATAATCCCGCAAGACTCAGGAGAAAAAAGAAGCTTCATAAAAATATAAATATTATTCTATGATATATGTCTCTCTATCTATAAGAAAGTTGAGTTTTACCATTCTACGCATATAAAAGTAATATATTACATATAAAAATGTCCTCTCTTATTTATGTTTATTATAATGAATTCTGCACACTGTATTGCATAGTTATAAAAAAATCTTTATTCATAATGTTCTATTCACATCATAATATGGTATAAATTCTCTGAGGTTTGCTAGGGAAAATCTACATTTCCTTATGGCTTTAATCATGACTCCCTTATACGCAGTGCATAGGTCTCAACTTTCACCTCTTGTGAGTGTGGGTTTTTATTTGTTGTATTTAAAATAAGGAGATTACCACTCTCACGTTCTTCTGCAGTTCATAGGGACTTTCGGGTTTTTCAAGCAGTGATTTACTCGTAGGAACTCACAGTTTTTGTATTACTGTAATTTCTAAGCCTAAAGGGATTATTCAGAAAGCACCAAAATTTCAGTGACATTTCGGTGCTTTCCGTTTGGCGCACTTCAGTGCGCTTAGGCGATTCCATTTCGCCGATCCTGCGGTGAATTCACTATTAAAAAAAAAAAGGAACTGTGTTATTCTTATAAAAAGTGTTTAAACCAATAAAAATGCATGAAAATGTGTGTGATTAATAAAAGAGGTCCTGCAAAAAATAATAAAACGGTCTGTTACAGAATAAAACAAAACGCCTTTTATAAAAATTGGGAATAGAAATTTTAGTCTAAAAAATACAACAAAATGTTCGAAAAAATAAATAAATAAAAAGACTTGTTTGCTGAAAATGAAAAGAATAAAAGGTTGAATAAAAAAAATAAAAACGATATTTTTTTTTTACATTGAATCCTATGGGATTCGTCTGTTTAAACCTGTCGAACTGAATCAGAATCACCGAAAATCAGGGTATTTCATTGACACTTTGGAGCAGTTCGGTGTTCTCTGAATAGATTAACCGCTACTTCTCTATGGGACAATTTCACGGCCGCCAAAGGTCTCTGATCTGCAGCGAACTGCACAGTATTTCTCGTGTGTAGTGAAAAGATGAACTGCCCCGAAATGACACCGCATGGTGAAATTCACTGTTTAGTACGATTTGGTGGCAAGTAAGTTGATTACTGAATAACCCCTTAAGTGTGTCTCTGCTAATGAGAATCTTGATTGGCACTGGTTCCTGTAGGTCAGTGGTTCCCAAACCTCTCCTCGGGACCCTCAACCAGGCCAGATTTTGCAGATCACCTTGGGGTAAAAGAAGACTGAATCCTGCAATCACTGAGCAGAAAATTATATCACCTGTGCTGTGCATCAGATACCTGTCAAACCTGGCGAGGCGGAGGGACCTGAGGACAGGTTTGGGAAACACTGCTGTAGGTAGTACATCCTAAGACATCCATGGACTGGCGGGGAGTCGTTATTTACCCTATCTTGATCTCTCTGTGCCATACCTTCTTATTGGGTTGGCAGAAGGAGTGGGTTCAGTGGGGGCGCTCTGATCTCTGTGTTTATAGTTCAATTAGTGCTGCCAGATAGATAGAAAGCACAGACTCTCGGGGGGTGTGCGGATGTGTAATGGCAAGTTGGGGTGGTTTCTATCGGCGCAATATATTGTTATTGATTCTCAGGTTTCAAGAGTGTATCATACAAAACAGTATAATTGTGACTCTTCACGGTATAAAGTGCTCTCGTGCTATGGTGTCTCAATAACACGATTGTGCAAATTCGTATATAAAGTGCATATAGTGCATGAGGTGCAATATGATGCTGACCGTACTGGAGAAATTAAAGTTCAAATAAGGTTGACAGGCTTAACTCAAGTTCTCCTGTTTGAGTGGAATGTGCCAAAAATAAGGCAAAATTCAAAGTACTTATAAATCTGGGGTTCTTGGTGGTGGTTTCTTATTGCTCCTCTCTTTGTCAATTTTCTTATTGTCACTGATGTGCTCCAATATACAAGACAGAGGAGAGAAAGGAGAAGATAGTGCAATACTGTTTCAATACAGTGTAAGGTGCAAAAAATAGTGGTATCGCACTTACGAATTCCAGAGCCTCATGTGTCCAGGCTCTGGATTGAAGTGCCTTGAGCCAAATAGAGAGTGGCTCTCTAGAAAGCCACTCTCTATTTGGCTCAAGGCACTTCAATTGGTGAAGTCTTCTCTTGATTGTTGACGTTGATACACATACACCTACCTCCTGGAGAGTGTTCTTGATCTGGCCAACTGTTGTGAAGGGTGTTTTCTTCACCAGGGAAAGAATTCTTCGGTCATCCACCACAGTTGTTTTCCGTGGTCTCCCGGGTCTTTTGGTGTTGCTGAGCTCACCGGTGCGTTCCTTCTTTTTGAGAATGTTCCAAACAGTTGTTTTGGCCACACCAAATGTTCTTGCTATCTCTCTGATGGGTTTGTTTTGTTTCTTCAGCCTAATGATGGCTTGCTTCACTGATAGTGACAGCTCTTTGGATCTCATCTTGAGAGTTGACAGCAACAGATTCCAAATGCAAATAGCACACTTGAAATAAACCTTGAACCTTTATTTGCACATTGTAATTGGGGTAATGAGGGAATATCACACACCTGGCCATGGAACAGCTGAGAAGCCAATTGTCCCATTACCTTTGGTCCCTTAACAAGTGGGAGGCACATCTGCAAACTGCTGTAAGTCCTACACCGTTCACCTGAGTTGGATGTACATACCCTCAAATTAAAGCTGACAGTCTGCAGTTAAAGCACATTGTGTTTGTTTCATTCCAACTCCATTGTGGTGGTGTATAGCCTAAAGATGTTAGAATTGTGTCGATGTCAAAATATTTCTGGACCTGACTGTATAACCTATACTTAATTTATACAAAATATTAGAAGTTGATACAATATGGTCCTATCGTTAGATAATTTTACTGTTATATCATCGGCCCCTGCAGCGCTGCCTCGGGGGTCTGAGCATAGTTCTGTGCCGCTGGCTGGCCAGGTGCCAGCACTTTGTGATGGCCAATCGGCGTCTTTGTTTGCCTGGCGTGGTCACGAGGAGCCGCCGGGTTTAAAGCAGGGCGCGACAGATTGGCCAGTGCCCTGACGTGAAGTCTACTTCTCGCATCACCTGTTTTATATTGTGCTTTGATTACCAGTTGCCAACCCGTTTCTGTCTGAGGATCCTGCTCACGTTTTTGACCCAGCTTTTCATTCGACCATTCTATTGCATTTTCCCTGTTGGTGTTCTGTATAGCGGTTATATGTTTTACCGCATATGTGTTGGTTGGGGTTCTGCCCGACCACCATGGCAAATTCACATCTCGCTCTTGATTACCTTATCCGGTCTAAGTCCCAATCACAAGGCATCTGATTATGTGAATATCTGCCGAGCTGTGAGATTATTGGGATATGATAGCGGTTTGCTTTCTGCCCTGTTCGGTTGCTACATAAACGCAAAGTGTACCGAGGCTGCGAGCAACCTGAAGCCTGCACAATTCATCTCATATTATTGTTACAACGGTCTGCTTTCTGCCCGGTTTGGTTTCAACATAAACACTAAGGCTGCCGATTATGTGACTGCCCTGCAGTCTGCACAATTCATCAACTGCAACAAAACTTTGCTTGTAATCCGATGTGAAAATAACTATACTCAGGTATCCAGGTTATGTTTACTGTTGACTAAAGTTAATGTGTTTGCACTAACTGATCTTTTAGTCTTGAAACCATTTGAGCTTAGGTGCTACTCTGACTTGTTCATATACTCCCTGGTTTGGGAGATTAGGTCTAATAATACGTTTTGCTCTGTAATCTTGTATCAGAAAAATCTGTCCATTACGATCCCAACTACGCTACTCCAGGGTGAGCGCCATAGCGCCCGTTACATTTACCATATGTAACATACATTTAAAAGATTATTTATTTGGAATATGAGAACATATGGGTGTAGGTTATAAATACAGATATGAAAAACTAAATAGATTTTTTCTTTTAAGAACTGGCTGAATGTTCTGGTTGTTAAGATGGAAAATGTATTTTCAAAATAGTTTTTGCTGCTTCAATCAATTTTGTCAAAATATCTTCCAGACCATTCATTCATTATATTAATGCATTTTGATGGGAATTTCTGTTTGAAGTTAGCTGAAAGTCATAGATATGTATAGCGAGTTGTTTGATCACTATGTTCATGATAGTTATACCAGAAGTTAATTTGAATGAAATATGTTTAACTACCTTTTTGCAACTATTGCTGTCAAGATCATAAAACAAGTTGACGAAACTGTTGTTAATAAAGGTAAAATGAGCTTAGGCTTTCACAACAATGTCATAGGGTTGGCCTTTGGTCTGTGTGAGCTGTACGGCATGGGATTTGGGGGTGTCTGTCGGACGATACAGCTTGCAAGTTGTTGCAACGCACAGTAATGTGACCACTCCCAATGGAATACTCAGAGCCCCAGTTGGGCCAGCCGTGGCAGACCCTCCTCCATGACTCTCCAGGCATCAAACATGAAAGAAAGAGTCTGGGCCCAGTAAGTTTACGTACAAGGAAATGCATCAGTCTGGACCATTCCGCCCCAGACACTAGTAAGCCGTGCAGGATATAGGGGGTTGGGATTTCAGGGTTATGCTAGGTTTGCTTTTATGTGGGCTGGTCAGGATGTGTGTCTGTATGTGTCAGAATGTGATGGGATTCAGCGTCTCTGCCAGTGTGTCTGTATCAGGGGGATCATGGTCTTTGTCATTGTGTGTTTATGGGCACGCAGTAACAAGGGTTTTGTCAGTGTATGCGTATGATGGGTTCCGGAGCTTTTCATTGTGTGTATGGTGGGATTCAAGGGCTGTGTCAGTATGGGTGTGACGTTCCCCAGGACAGACCTGATAGGATCCCTGGTGACAGACCTCTAAACCTCCGATCCTAAGGATGGTCGGGACCACTAACCCTATACTTCTAGCAGCCACAAAGGCCAGGGAGATAGCACAATGCGATAAACACAACAGGATGAGGTATACACTGTGTACTGCGCTACAGTATGTGGCAGGATAGAAAGCATACACCAAATAGCACCAGGCGGCAGATACAACAGACAGGGGTACAGAAAGAGAATTGTTGGTATAACAGACTGGGTCAGCAATGGTTTTTACACTGTGTACTGCGATACAGTATGTGGCGGGATCAAGCGCACACCAGCAGCACCAGTAGGCAAACACACCAGGCAGGGGTAGAGAGAGAGAATCGTCGTTATGGCAGGCAAAGTCGGCAACAGATCGGGGTCCTCAAAATAAAGCAGGGTCAGTAACGAGTGAAACACAACAGTGAATAGCGATGCGGGAAAGAAACTCCACGTCAAGTCAAGGCTCGTAGCGCACGCTTCTGATTTAAAGGCCGGCGGCTCTGCGTCACCACGCCGTGCCACGCCACGTCCCCTGATCAGCCGCATCTACGCCGGGTGCCACCGGAGCTCCTGGCACTCGGCCAGCCGGCGGCACCACACATCCGGGGTCCCCCTGAGAGCTACCCGGGACCCTGGATGTTCCAATGGGAGGATTCAGGGGCTGTGTCAATGTGTATGCATGGGGGAGTTCAGGGTTCCGCGAGCTTACTATACTTTGCGCATCCTGTACTTAAGTAAGGTATTACAAAGTTGCTTATTACCGTCAGGACACGCAAGACAAAATTTAGCACCTTATAAAAACTGGTGCTAAATGATTCTTAGAATGCAAAATCATTTAGCATCCCCTAAAACTCCCCTCAATAAATCCGATACTCAGCTCTCATCCCACAGCGAGAACAGTGACCCGATCCGCCACTTCTTCTGGCCACGAGCAGAGTGAGACTGGGAACAAATATCTTGCGAGAGCATCCCCTAAAACTCCCCTCAATAAATCCGATACTCACCTCTCATCCCACAGCGTGAACAGTGACCCGATCTGCCACTTCTTCTGGCCGCGAGCAGAGTGAGACTGGGAACAAATATCTTGCGAGAGCATCCCCTAAAACTCCCCTCAATAAATCCGATACTCACCTCTCATCCCACAGTGTGAACAGTGACCCGATCCGCCACTTCTTCTGGCCGCGAGCAGAGTGAGACTGGGAACAAATATCTTGCGAGAGCATCCCCTAAAACTCCCCTCAATAAATCCGATACTCACCTCTCATCCCACAGTGTGAACAGTGACCCGATCCGCCACTTCTTCTGGCCGCGAGCAGAGTGAGACTGGGAACAAATATCTTGCGAGAGCGAGGTCGCGCAGGGCTCGCGGCCCAGAAGTGCAAATCTCCATGGGGTCAGAAGTGCTACCGTGAGTATCCCAGTGGTTAGTGCTGTGCTCCTGGGCGAGGTGCTGAACTAGCGCCTGCCTCTGAATATCGTGTTAACATGGGGATACTAGTGGAAATCTGCAGGAGCAGATTTTCCTCATTAGCATCCCAATGTTAGCGCGAAGAAGGGAACAGTGCCCTTCTTCTTTTTTTTAAAACTTTATTTTTGAATTGACAAACTCAGTACAGAATACAGTGCGTATATTCACAATCCCACTCAGTAAAACATCCCTCTCAACCCACGGCCAACAATAGACATCACAAGAAATTTACACCCGAAGCCGACGGTACGACATCAAAAAAATTTAGCAAGCTCTAAGAGAGTCGTAGCATTTGATCTTAAGGGAGGGGACGATAGGGATCTAGTCAGATACCAGTTAGTATATTCAAAATCCCTTTTTAGCTTTTCCATGACAGTTTCCGGCAAACATAACATAAAATACTCCCATTTTTCAAAAAACTGTTGAACTTTATCGTCTTTATGCAGAGCAGTTTCCACCCAATCACATTGGAAAATAGCATAAAAGCGGGAATAAAACATAGAAAAAGTGGGTGGTGAGGAGGCAATCCAATTCCCCAAAATGGCCTTTTTAGAAAATAATTTTCTAAATATAATTTTGCCTCTGTATAAATCAATGGTCAGACCGCACCTTGAATAAGCCGTGCAATTTTGGGCACCTGTCTTAAGAATGGATATTATGGCGCTAGAAAAAGTGCAGAGACGGGCGACTAAATTAATAAGGGGAATGGAAGGTTTAAGTTATGAGGAAAGACTAACAAGCTTAAACCTGTTTAGTTTAGAGAAACGGCGCCTTAGAGGGGATCTGATAACCTTATATAAATATATACGGGGCCATTATAAACCATTGTCTGGGAACCTGTTCATCAACAGGACTATACACGGGACACGAGGTCGTCTATTTATTATTATTATTTATTAAGCGCCAACACATTCCGCAGTGCTGTACAAGGTGCAAAGGGTAAAGACAGGGCAATTCTACAAAACATACAGGAGAAGGTCAGTATTGCTGCCAGCAGATACAGGAGGACATGAGGGCCCTATTCCGGTGGGAACATACAATCTAGAATGGACGAAAGGAAATTCAGCCTAAAGCATAGGAAGGGATATTTGACGGTGAGAACAATAAAGCTGTGGAATTCTCTGCCTGTTGAGGTGGTTGGGTCAGAGACTGTATAGACTTTTATAAAGCGACTGGATGACTTCCTGCAGACACAGAATATTAAGGGTTATAATATTTAATATGTGGGTAAAAGCTTCTTGATCCAAGGAGAAATCTGACGCCATTCTGGGTTCGAGAAGGAAATTTTCCCCAGTATGTTGCATATTGGCAAGCATTTCAGACTGGGTTTTTTACCTTCTTTTGGATCAACTGCAGTAGGAAATGTGTTGAAAGGCTGAACCTGATGGACGCATATCTTTTTTCAGCCTATGTAACTATGTAACGACCTCTTGTTTCCCTCCCAGAATTTATCAAAAAAATATGCACCAGTGTTGTTGCGCGCGCATAGAGATGATAATCTAAACCTGCGTTTGTGTGTGTCATTCGCTGCGCGCCGATATCGAAAGAGTGGACAGAGTCGTCGGAGCCCAAGAAATGGCGGCATAGAGGTTCGCCTAAGGCTAGGGACAGATGAGCGCATTTTCTGCGGCCACCGTCAAAATGTACGTCGATGCGTGCGCACGCATTTTTTCACGGAATACGCTTAAGTGGTCAGACGACCACAGTCGCACAGTCGCAGGTACTCACCAACGCAATTCTAGGGAAATCCGGCTGTTTGAACGTTATGTAGGCCGCACACTAGCAGCGTCTGACGTCTCCTAATCACGCACACACGCTGCCATGCGGCCGCAGCGCACTCTGTACGTCTGTAGCAGCGGTTTCACGTTCTCAGAAAAATGCGTTCATTTGCCGGTTGCGTGGTGTCGGTGCACTTTTGTACGCACGTACTGCGTATATTGGCCGTCATTGGCCGTTATGTGCTGCTACTGCCGCCGTGATTTAGTGCGCCTGCACGCGCGTTCCGACTGCCCCACTCTGACCCTAGCCTTAATGGGTAGATTGCCTACAGTTCTGATAGGAGATTCTATTCTATCATCCACGCTGTCTGATAATTTTAATAAGATAAAGTGGTCAGGGTGTGTAGCGTGTCCCCTGACACAACATTTTCTGCTAAATGCAAATTTTAATGGAGAGAATTGCTACAATAATACAGTTTTAAAAGAAATTGGAGATGCTTGCCTCGTCCAAAGAATATGGAAACTGAATATGATTGCGGTGAAAATCAACTTTGTGAAGTAGGATAAACTGTTAATAATCGTGCTGCTCTGCCGCATAGCTTAGGGCATTAAAAGCATGAAAATAAGAGTTCATCATTTGGTAAGTTCCAGGATTGGTCGTGTGAGGCTATTTTTAAACAATACTTTATACTTGCATTAAACACAGTAAAGGAAATTCTGGTATGAAGTTCATCATTTTACCAATAGATGTCCCTCATGTTGCACACGGTACTTGTGACTATGACATGTTCACTACACTTTGTCCATTAAATGGAATCATTTAACTTCCCAGTTATCATTGATGACCAGCAGAGGCTAAAAACTCATTGCTCACTCAATGCATTAAACAAAATTCTGTAAAAATATGCATGAAGCTTGTATAAACACACGTAAACACCAACACGTTTTTTAAATATAACTCCTCTGGGCATGGGAGAACTGAAAGCGCTTCGACTAATAAGCACGGATCCTACCACAGCAGAATAAGAATTCCCCGTACATTTTATAGTGCATGAATCGCATAAAACCTGCTAGATATATGAATGGATCAGTTTGAACTGTGAAGGAGACTATTCTAAAATCCATTTTCTTAAACACTATTGAATGAGCTCTGCTGCTGTGGTGATGGATTTCACTCCTGTAGTCCATAAGAATACAAAGAGTACAATATTTGACTTATGCAGGGCCAATGCAAGGATTTTTTGGGCATGCAGGCAAGGATTCATTTTACTGATACCCACCATCCCCTCCTGTAGACCAGTGTTTCCCAAATCTGTCTTCAGGACCCTCCACCTCGCCAGGTTTTCCAGATATCTGAAGCACAGCACAGGTGATATGATTTGCTGCTCAGTGATTGCAGGATTCAGTCTGCATTTCCCCAAGGTGATCTGTAAAATCTGGCCTGGTTGAGGGGTCCCGAGGACAGGTTTGGGAAACACTGGTGTAGATTCATCATGCATGATGAGTAGACTACTGATGAGTGTGGAACAAGTGAGTATGTGACTGGCTTAGCAAAATGGGAGTGAATATATGATTGGTTGAGAGGGATGGGAGAAATTGAGCGAGGTATCATACAACCAGCCACAGACATATAGTCAAGCATTTACACAGCCACTGAAAAACCCCAACCAGCAGACGAACGTGGTGAAAAAAAAAGGAAAAGTAGGCTTGAAAGATTGAAATTTGAAACGCTCTTTGCAAAAAACTACTGAATGAAAATGTCTGGAATTTACATATAAGATCCAATGAATGTTAATAAAAAGGGCTGTTACAGAAAAAAACTATTAAAAAAACCCCAGAAAAATTCCCGAAAAATGCCTAAAAGATCCTAACAAATCTAGAAATAAAGAGACTCTTTGCAGCAGAATAAAATAATAAACAGTTTATTAGATATTGAATTAAAATAGGAATATTTTTTACAATTGAAGCCTTTGGGATTCACCTGAATAAACCTGTCAAATGAATCCACCGAACAGCAGGGCATTTCGGCAAATTTTCCCTACTGTTTGGTGTCTCTGAATAGACAAAGCATTGCTTCTCTATGGGGATTTCACTGCCCTCGAACAGGCACCGAACAGGCACCGTATGTGCAGGCAACTCACCAGAATTTGGTGAACTGCCTGCTCTTTGAATAGCCGTATGTCCCCGTTCGCTGAAATTCAATGTACGGTTACATTTCGACCACAGATCTCTCTGAATAACCCCCAGTGTTGAGTGATGGCTCAGTGTGTTATTTTCCCCAATTGAAAAAAAATAAAATAAATAGAATTCGTATGGGGAAAAAAAAATGAGCAGCAAGAAAAGGAATTTGGCCGTTAGCGTTTTCAAGCCGTCCTCAAATCATTAACAGGCTTGTCAGAAACATTGGAGCTCACTTAGAACAGTGATAACGGCCAATTTGGACTTGTATCAATGAGGGATAAGGGATAGAGTACTCAAATTAAAAGCAATTTGTGTCCATCTGCAAAAATTGTGTTTTCACGAGTTATTCATTTTGGATGTATACCTCACTTCAAAAATTTAAGGTAGAAAATGCTTAATTTCTTGTATGCACACACATACAAAAATAGGCTAGAGAAATAAATACAACTAAATTGTTTATTTTAAGCGAATTGTAAAATATAGCCAATATAAACACAGAGATATCGCCCACGTTAACAATGGGGTACACTATCTATGCGGTTTAAAAGAGTATTCAAATTTTCTTGACAGCAATAAGCATTTGTATCACTAGAATCTTGGTTCTGAGTGTATATAAACATATTTATTAAAATTATTTTAATAAGTCACTATTTGTAAATACACATGGGCAGCTGACACAAGTTGCATAGCAGTGGCTGATGATTTGAGTTCCCAAGGGAATGTGAATGAATGATGAATCCACCTATTTGCACAATATCTTACAGGAATAGTCTTAAGGAAGACTATTAAAATCATATTAAAAAAAGATTTGAAATTGTTTGACGAATTATATCTTGTAACGATAGCTATATTTTCACAGGTTTACCATATGAAAGACGTCAAAATGCGGACGACAAAATATTGCACGTCTAAAAATGATGCCTCGACCAGGCTGTGTATGTATAAATGTTAATAAATGATGCTAGCTTAGTTGAAAAATCATGTGCTTGCTTCACAGACGTGAATCACGTAGTAGTGATATTAAATACATTTTGATGCTTGAATCACATTACAGTTTAAAAAAAACAACCAGATACAATGAATCCTTATTCCACTACTGGGCAAATACTATAGCAGTCATGGTAGCAAAGTTATCTGGATTAAAAACAAATTGTCGCATTCATTCTCTGTTAAAACATTCCAAATTTTTTCCTAGTACAGGCTTAAGAGAATATGTTTACTTTAGATAGTTTGCATTAAAGAGACACATACTAGTCTACTATAATCATTGACTAATATATTCATTTTCCAAGAACTGTACTTATATGTTGCACTCAGTGGCGTCACGAGGGTTGGTGTCACCCGGTGCGGTAACTTATGGTGTCACCCCCCCTGAGTTTTACGTTTTTTTTTAACTACTCTTACTCATAAGTCAGTACTCCCATATAACACTGAATGCTCATAATACACGGCGCACATTACTGTGAGGTTTATTGCTGTGGAGCTCTGTGATATGCTCATACACAAATTTTGGCAAACTGACAGCAAGTACGGTGCCTGTTCGAAGGCAGTGACAGTCCCCAGAGAGAAGTAATCGTTAATCTGTTCAGAGACACCAAACAGCAAAGAAATGTCCTGATGTCCGGTGTTTTCATTTGGCAGGTTTATTCAGGCGAACGAACACCATAGATTTCAATGTTAAAAATATTCCTGTTTTTATCCAATATCTAATAAACCATTTATTCCTTTAATCCATAGTAAAAAAAATTCTTTATTGATTTTATTTTTTTAGTACCTTTTAGGCATTTTTTTTTCTAATAGCGGTTTTCCTTTTTATTCTGTAACAGCCCTTTTTATTATCATTCATAGGAACTTATATGTTAATTCCAGACATTTTCGTTCAGTAGTTCTTTTTAAAACAGCAGGCGACAGGTTTGCGGCAGCATTCGGTGGCTGATTCCCTGCACTTCAGGGACCCTGTGGTGAATTCACCAGGGAAACTTGATTCCCCAAAGTGCGGGGAACAACAGAACACTGAAATGTCTGCGTCATTTTGGTGCTCTGTTAATATCCTCTTTGTGGTGATTTTTTGCCACCCCTGGAAAGTGCCAGCCTAGGCCTTGCCTACCCAGGACATACTTGAAAATGAGAGAATTCTCAATGTATCCTTCCTGGTAAAATATTTTTGTGTAAAAAAAAAAATTATTTTTTTAGGGTGTCACCCGGTGCGGGCCGCACCCCCTGCCCCTCCCTTGCGATGTCCCTGGTTGCACTTCTATGACGATACTGATAACAAGTGCTACCCCAAAATAATGAAGATGGCAAGCAGGCCAACTGTCTCATAGGACCATACTGTATCTCCATTTAGCTTTACCTTAGTGGAATGGCTCGGCAAGACTGCACTCCAGTCTCCTCATTATATCATCATAATACAACACAAAAATTATATGTTTTCATGTTTTTATAGAACAGAACCTGTAAACATTCACTGTGCAGGGTGGAAAAAGTATGTGAACCTTTGGACTTAATAACTGATTGACCCTCCTTTGGCAGCAATAACCTCAACCAAATGTTTCCTGTAGTTGCAGATCAGACCTGCACAACGATCTGGAGTAATTTTGGACCACTCCTCTTCACAAAACTGTTTCAGCGTAGCAATATTCTTGGGATGTCTGGTGTGAATCGCTCTCTTAAGGTCATGCCACAGCATTTCAATCGGGTTGAGGTCAGGACTCTGACTGGGCCACTCCAGAAGGCGTATTTTGTTTTGTTGAAGCCATTCTTTTGTTGAATTACTTGTATGCTTTGGGTCATTGTCCTGTTGCATTACCCATCCTCTGCGGAGCTTCAGTTGGCGGACAGATGGTCTTATGTTTTCCCGCAAAATGTCTTGATAAACTCTGGAATTCATTTTTCCATCAATGACAACAATCCGTCCAGGCCCTGAGGCAGCAAAGCAGCCCCAAACCATGATGCTCCCTCCGCCAAGTTTTACAGTGGGGATGAGGTTTTGATGTTGGTGTGCTCTGCCTTTTTTTCCTCCACACATAGTGTTGTGTATTTTTTCCAAACAACTCAATTTTGGTTTCATCTGTCCACAGAATATTTTGCCATGTACTCCATTCTTGTTTAATGTTTTCCTTACTGTAGATGTGTCAAGAAAAATGTTAGCATGTGCCAGAGATTTCTGTAAGTCTTTAGCTGACACTCTAGGATTCTTCTTTACCTCATTAACAGAAACATAGAAACATAGAAAAATGTCGGCAGATAAGAACCTTTCGGCCCATCTAGTCTGCCCAATTACATGGATACTTAACCTGGATTTATCTTTTGTTTAGGATAGCCTTATGCCTATCCCATGCTTGCTTAAGCATTCTGCGCTGTGCTCTTGCAGTCATCTTTACAGGACGACCACGCCTAGGGAGAGTAGCAACAGTGCTGAACTTTCTCCATTTATAGACAGTCTGTCTTATCGTGGACACATGAACATCAAGCCTTTTTGAAATACTTTTGTAACCCTTTCCAGTTTCATGCAAGTCAACAATTCTTGATCGTAGGTCTTCTGAGAGCTCTTCTCTGCGAGGCATGGTTCACATCAGGCAGTGCTTCTTGAAACGAGTAAACCCAAAACTGGTGTGTGTTTTTAAAGGGCAGGACAGCTTTCAGCAACACATCCAATAATATCACACTGATTGGACTCAAGGTTGGCTCACTCCTGGCTCCAATTAGCTCTTGGAGAAGTCATTAGGCTAGGCCGGGGTTCACATACTTTTCCCACCCTGCACTGTGAATGTTTACATGTTATGTTCAATAAACAGATGGAAACATATAATGTTTGTGTTGTATTATTTTAAGCAGACTGTGTTTTTCAAATTGTTGTGACTTAAATGAAGATCAGAGCACATTTTATGACCAATTCATGCAAAACTCCACGTAATCCCAAAGGGTTCACATACTTTTTTCTTGCAACTGTATTAGGCTGCAAGTGAACAGTCAGTTCTTGCTTTTCTTGGGTTGGAAGCAGGAAAAATGGACAAGCAAAAAGATCTCAGTGACTTTGAAAAGGGCCAAATAGTTATGGCTCGACTACTGGTTCATCTCCACAATGTCACATCTTGTGGCCCATCTAGTCCAGTTCCACAAGAGGTACTGTAGCTCAGATGCTAAAAAACTAATGTTGGCTATGATAGAAAGCGGTCAAAACACACTTGACAAGTACCACTCACCTAGAGATTGTTGCAGACTACATACACCCCTTCATGGCAGTGAGGTTCCCTGATGGCAATGGTCTCTTTCAGCAGGATAACAACCCTGTCACACTGCAAAAGTTGTACAGGAATGGCTTGAGAAACATTACACCGATTTCAAGGTGTTGCCTTGGCCTCCAAATTCACCAGATCTCATTCTGATAGAGCCTCTGTGGGATGTGCTGGAACAACAAATCTGATCCACGGAGGCCCCACCTCTCAACTTATTTATTTATTTATTTATAAAGGATTTTACCAGGAAGGATACATTGAGATTTCTCTCGTTTTCAAGTATGTCCTGGGTTCAAGAACATTGAAGTGTTACAGTTACAGAAATACAAAGTAATACAATAGTAACTTGCAGGACTTAAACAATTTGCTGCTAATGGCTTGGTGCCACATACAACAGGACACATCCAGAGGTCTTGTTGAGTCCATGCCAATACATCAGAGTTGTTTTAGCAACGCGAGGGGGGGGGATCTACACGATATTAGTCAGGTGTTTTTAATGTTGTGGCTGATCATTGTACATGGCCATATACACTAACAAATGTTTGTGTATATTCTATACCATTAGCTTCCTTCATATGTGTTTATTTAGCTTGTATTTCAGTATTGAAATCATACACATTCTTTTGTATTCAATTAACAGTTCCCAATTCATTTCAGGTTTGGATGCTTGCCAGTCAAGCTGCATAGATTAGGATGTTAATTGGCTGCCTGTACATCTCTTAATGCTACTTTTGGACATTTGCTGATAGAAAAAAAGACCTTTTTTATATTTATTTTCATAGACAGTGCTCTTGAAATTAATATCATGCACCATGGTTTAAAATAATAAGGGGAATATTTATCTTTTAACGCCTTACTCACAATTAAATCACCTTATCTCTAACGTCTAGATACTCTGTACTAGAATCAGTTGTTTGAGACATCCTGGCATTTGCTTATACATGTAATTTGCTCTGAAATGCTTCTTTTGTATATGTATTAAGGCTAGGGTCAGACGAGCGTGATTTCTACGGACTGTACGTCCGTGCACACGGACGTACGTCAGTACGGAAGACGCAGTAGTGGCCACACAGTCCATTTATTCACTGATGTATATTTTGACGGATGTAGGCGGGAAAATAAAATAAAAAGCAAAACCATTTTGTCCGTGAAAAATGCTGGACGTATAAATGCAGTCCGTCTGACCACGTTCCATCACTCACACACAAAGCTATGCGGACGTTGCGGACGCAGCGCACTTTGTGCGGCCGTTCTAGGGGTTGTACGTTCTTGCCTGCCTTGCGTCCGTGGGCCGCGGCCGTTGTGCGTCCGCAGTTCAGTGCGGACGTACTTCGTGTTTCTGTCATGCTATCACGGACGTACTTTTAGGCGCAATCACGGACGTGAACACTACGCTCGTCTGTCCCCAGCCTAACCCATCCTTTAGTAGATTTTGTTATGACTATGTGGCTAAAATTCAGTTAACTGGTGGTCTCCACCAAACGGAAATGGGTGGTAAAGAAAGGAGAAAAGAACATGTAGTTATGAATATTTTAATACTGTAGACTATCTCTCTACTTCTTTCACCCTATGCCACTTATTCTCTGCTACATTCAGTTTTGCAAAGAGTGCAATTCATCAGAATTTTGGATGATCCACCAAGCTGTCCAAAACGCCAATCACACCAATCGTCAGAATGACATCTCAGTGAATAAATCGAATGTCATATGTAATAGGAACATTTTTCGTTCATGTGATTCTTTTGCCTCATGTAGTTGCACTTAAAAGTACAATTTCCAATTGCATATCATTACTTGTACTTCTAGACCATACTCCCCCACACATGGGTAGTGGTTGAAGGGATAAATCATAATAGGATGTCAAACAAGTCACCTATTATTTAATTCCTCACCTTCCAACCATGAGTGGGGATTTGGAGGAGATGGGATAAATAATAAAATAGTTTGTCTGAATCTTGTACAAACCGAATCAATAGTCATATTAAATTCAGGCAAACTGAAGCAAATGTACTTTGCAGACAAATCTAAAATGACTTTCTAAACAGAAGACATGTGCCGTTACACAAGGTTTTTTCTCTACTTCATTCTGTTTCATCTTCTAATTCTTTATCCACTTGTATCTGTTCACCTCTCATTCTTTTGCTCCGCGCTTTTGCCTCTCCCTGTCCCATTCTCCATCGCTTTCTCTTAGTTTCGTTCAATAAAATAGATTTTAATAGCTTTATCATGTTACATAATTAAACTCTGTATTCTTTTTCCAGAAAGTGAATATGAAACTCATGAATTTTTGGCCATAAATTATTCAATATGTAGCCAATCACAATAGCAACATGTTTTATGCGGATGACAAAACATACCCGGCATTATTTGCTACTTGACAGTGAAATCCATCTAAAAAATAGTTTTGAAGACAAAGTTGGCAGTATCACGCAGCATACAGTCTGTGTGGGTTTGATAAAGTAAAGCAAAATAATAAACTTAACACATTCCAGGCAAGCAGACAGAATATTAAAAAATATGTCAGATGAAGCAACAAATGAATTACAGTTTCAACTCACCTACAGAAATATGTGTAGCTTTTATATATTGCTTATTTGATCTAATTTGGTACCTTTTATAGGCATATTCTGAATTTGTCAATATGGGACTCCGTTCCAGTGGGGCCATAAACATTTATGAGTAAGATGTTAAGTCTAACGGCTTCATTCATAAATGTTAACAGTTCACCCAGCAGAGTTGCAGTTTCTTGTAGCTGAAGATGATGAATAATGAGCAATACCCAGTCATCTGCTATTCATGTTAGAAGCCATAAAAAAAACATATGGCTGGCTTCCCTAAACTGCTTTTAAGTGATTTTGCATAAGCAAAAACCATTTAACACCAGAGAAAAAAGTTTTCAAAATTGTGATACCTCTCATTTACTTGTGAACAGGAGGAGGCAATTTCTTTGCTCCTCTCTCCATAAAGAAAAGGGCACAGAGAGCAAACAGCTCTCCGGTGTCCTTACACCGTCACCTCACATTTCTTATATGAATGCGTACACATTCACAGGGTTATTCAGAGAGAGGTGAAAACCAGAAGAATGACTGGAGAAGTGAAAATTCTAGGACAAAATCTTCTCCTGCCATTCTCCTGGTTTTCACCTTTCTCTGAATAACCCTGTATGTCATATGGACTCTGGGAGAGAATAACAGTGCCAGTGTTTGAGTCCAAAACCAATGTGCAAAAGTATATATTTGTGAAAAACAGACATTCCAGGACTCATTATTTTTCATGTATCTTCAATATATGTAAATTAACTGTTGACTTTCAGGTCTGTTCACTAAAAAGTGACACTCAGGAGAATTGGCAGGAGAAGAGAACAATCAAGACCAAATAGTCGGTTTTCTGGTTTGGCTAATTTGACCTTGAATTTTCACTTCTCCTGACAGTTCTCCTGAGTTTCACCTTTAGTGAATATACCTGTATTATATATCAGAAAGGCCTTTCTCATTAGTCATATCATAAAGCCTAGAAGATAAACAACATTTTGATGGCAGCGTGTCCAGGAAGAGAGGACACGTGCTTATATTTGACTTCCAATTACTTGAAAAAATAAAGGTAGATTTAGATATGCATCCTTGTTATGTAATAAAATAATAATTTGGTTCTTATTCATAAGATGTATTTGTTTACTAAACCTCTATTTATTTTAGTTTCTTTTTAAAATATTTTAAATTCTACATAGATTGTCTCAAGCAAGACCACTACAGTGTATGTAACTGGCAGGCAAGTGTTACAGTGGTCAGAAGAGGCACCTATTGTTTGTGACAACTTCTGTACTGAAATTATCAGGTCTATTCAAAGAAAGGTGAAACTCGGGAGAATGACTGGAGAAGTGAAAATTCTATTCTCTGAATAACCCTGAATATGTATATAAACAATACTCAATTGGGTATTGCAGTTAAAGTGAACCTGCCCATAAACTGCCTTTGCTTTTTTTAAATAAAGACACCCTATTCAATTATTGCAGCTTATTTTATATTATTTACTTTACTTTTTTTTAAAAAAAAATATTTTTAAGACTTTAAAATCCTGTGTTAATCCAAAAAAAAAAAAAAACACGAAAAAAAAATCGGAAGATTCAGACAATACACTGGCAAGAAATAATGAGGACCCCTCACATTAATCCTGTATTGATATAAGCAAGAACATATAACAATACATTTATGTCACAATGGGTAATATATTTCAGTTACAATGGATTGCAGGTATTGATCCGATAGAATAATTTAATTTTACTTCTATATATAACAGAGAAGCTACAAGTCTGATCTTTAATCATTGATGGGTATTTCTACTGTGCTAGTTATTGATTTTTATTATTGCTATGTGTTGTTTGTCTAGTCTTTTGAAATCCCAGAAAACATTTTTTAAAGAAGCAGCATGATAGTGATAATGTTTTTTTTTATTATAGACTTCTATTCTGTAATAAATTGTAAATGTGAGTCAACTACATTTGTGGGTTTAAATAGCAGCTTCATATAAGCTCATGGTCCCGCATTAACTGCTCTAAAAACATTTTCAGGAAATTTTTATAAATATAAAAAATTTGGTAGAGTAGCCCCAAACTGCTAATTTTCTTTGTGCCTAGCAATGCTGTCTGAAGTCTTTGGGGTGCTGACTTTCAGCACTTATTGTGCATTTTAAGACATTCAGGGTTATTCAAAGAGATCCGAATTGCTGGCGAAAGGTAACCGAATACTGAAATTCAGCGTACGGTTACCTTTCCTGGCCATTCGGCTATTCAGAGAGCAGGCAATTCGCCAAATGTTGGCGAATTGCCTGCACATACAGTGCCTGTTCGATGCCTGTTCGAGGGCAGTGAAATCCCCATAGAGAAGCAATGCTTCGTCTATTCAGAGAACAAAAACCAGCAGTGAAAAGTTGGCGAAATGCCCTGCCATTAGGTTGCTTCACTCGACAGATTTATTCAGGCGATCCCATAGGCTTCAATGTTAAACATATTCCCGTTTTAATCCAATATCTAATAAACCGTTCATTGTAATATTCTGCAGTATTTTCTCGCTTTAAACGCTGTTGTTTTATCTTCTCTGGCCACGCCCCTCAGCAAGGTGTTTCTTCTGCTCCCACTTCCTGTATATTCCCCTCATTATGAAACCCTGTGCAAGCTCAGGACCTCAGACTGGGGAAACTAACAGGGTTATTCAAAGAGCTCCGAATTGCTTGAGAAAGGTAACCGAACGCTGAAAATCAGTGTTCGGTTACCTTTCCTGGCCATTCGGCTATCCAGAGAGCAGGCAATTCGCCACATCCTGATGAATTACCTGCACATACGTGCCTGTTCGGTCCCTGTTCGAGGGCAGTGAAATCCCCATAGAGAAGCAATGCTTCGGCTATTCAGAGAACAAAAACCAGCAGTGAAAGGTTCCCCTAATGCCCTGCCATTCGGTGGTTTAATTCGGCAAATTAATTCAGGAGAATCCCATAGACTTCAATGTTAAAAATATTCCTGTTTTAATTCAATATCTAATAAACCGTTTACTATAATATTCTGCAGTAAAAAGTTTCTTTTTTTAGATTTTTTAGGCATTTTTCGGGATTTTGTTCCGAAGAAAACTTTCCGTTTTTCTTTTTTCTGTAACAGTCCTTTTTATTATCATTCATTGGATCTTATATGTAAATTTCAGACATTTTCGTTCTGTAGTTTCTTTGCAAACAGCGTTTCACTTTTCAAACTTTCAAGCGTACTGTTTTGTTTTTTTCACTCCTTTCGTCTGCGGTGTCGGGTTTTTCCGGCGGCTGCTCTGCGCTGTGATCGGCTCCTGCTCAGGTTTCTCCGGCGTGTTCAGCGGGGTTAATCCAGATGTTTTTGCCGGTTTCGGTGTGCATTCGCCTGGGTTTTGCGGCGAGTGTTCAGCAGGTTTGTGGCGGCTTTTCCCTGCACTACGACGGCCCTGTGGTGCTTGCTGAATACACCGCAGGGTCACCGAAATGGGATCGGCAAATCCCACCTAATTGAAGAGAACGAAAAGTCACCAAACGTGCGATGACTTTTTGATTCTCTAGGAATAACCCTGATTGTTCTTAATCCACAGTGAATGTTACTTAGGATTTCCCCACACACTAAATGCAAACTCAAATATTAGCATTTATCAAAGATTTTAATTAATAAATAATTTATCTACATATTGTACATTCATTTAGAAAGATCACACAATTTAAGTTATTAATGTGGTGTATTTTTAGAAGCTGTTTGAAGGACAGAAGTATTGAAGTGTCAACACACTGAGGGTAAGATTCCACACATGCTGAAAACTTGAGCAACTTCACAGGCTTTAATACTTCAGGTATGTTTACCAGAGTTTGGGTTAAGTTTACATCAGGCTTAGAATCTAGTTTTGAGATTTTTGTTTCTCTTTCTGACATCAGAAACAAATTGAGAAGGATAAATGCAAACTGGTAAATGCTAGGGGCTACTAAAAAATGTAATGATGAGTAAAGTGATTATACAAGAGAAGTGGAATTATGGAATTGTCTTCCAGCCGGTGGTTCCCAACCCTGGACCTAAAGTATACCTAACAGACCCATTTGAAGCACAGGTGATATAATTTGCTGCTCTGTGATTGCAGTATTCAGTCTGCATTTTCCCAAGGTAATCCTTAAATCTGGCCTATTAGGGGGTGTCATGGAGCAGATGTAACGGTCCATGCTTCAAACCCCAAGGGACTTTATGTTCATTTACAGCGTGTGTTTTTAAATATACATTACATTGTTTGGTTTTAGTTTAATTTAGTTTAGTGTAAAATGGCGTAACTTTAGTTTTAAATATACTTATATTCCTGTAAGTAAATGTGTCTTTGTGCAGCTTTACTGCTGTGTAATTTACGCAACAGGGTTTTACCCTTATCTGGCTGCATGTTTAATTCAAGGGATCTGTGTTTGTCTTTAATCTGATGTGTTAGAACAATAGGTTATGTAAATGTTGTGTGAGCTAAAGAATGTTTATTGTAAATATCTGACATAATGTAATTAGCATTGGTAGGACGAGGTGCGTTATTTTATGCAAATTATGACTGTTGGATTTCAGCATAAATGGTGGCGTTTTGTTCATTAAAAGTCAGAGAACTCTCAAGCTCAAAGAGAGAGAGAATCCTGTTTTAAAGCATACAGCCACGTCTGGTGTTTTATTACAAACTACGCTACACTCCACACTCAATCTCAGAAGGCACAGAGCGGCCTTCTGGAAATTCCTAACGGCTCCAGGGCAGAGGAACAGAAGCAGGCGGGTCAAGCTGCTCGAGGCGCTGAGGACAGCGCTCCCAGTAGCCGGGCTGACCGCAACGAAGGGTTGTCTGGAGAGTCAGGACAGACGGAAGAGCACGGTTCCGTCACAGGGGGACTTTAGGAGCAAGGCTGGGATCTGCTGTTGTAAGCTTATTTGGGAATGTTTAGTGTGCCATAATGGCAATGAGCCATATACCGGGAGATTGTTTGGCCACTGTTTTTTTTAGCTGATAAGGAGTTTGCAATAGTTTTTAAATGGCTGCACCTGCATGGAGCAGAAAAAGGGCACAGTGGCGATAAAGAAAAACAGAAAAAGGGCACATAGTGGTGATAGAGAAAAATAGAAAAGGGCACACAGTGGCGATAGAAAAATAAAAGGAAAAAGGGCCCAGAGCTAAGAGAGAGAGGGAGACCTACTGTGTAATATACAGGACTGCTCTTTGTGTGTAAGAACAAGTGTAAAGAAACGGTTAAGATGACACTTAATAAAATCAGTGTTTCTGAGCTAAAGCAATTACATTTTTCAACGTTGGCCATGGAAAGAAAAATAGAAGTTAAAATGCTCAGGCCAACACCTATACTTAACCTTAGCCAGTTGACAAAATGTAAAACTAGAGATTTTAAAAGAGTATTCAAAGCCGACTTATATGAGAAATATCAATGGATTTGTGGAAGTGAATTATCTAAGAAGCTCTTTTGTTTTTGCTGTCTCCTGTTTGCAAAGCAAAGTGGTGAATCAAGTTGGGTGAGTTATGGTGTCTCTGATTGATCACATCGAACTCAAAAATAAATAAACAGACGTGCTCCCAATCACATTTAAACTCCACATTAGAGTTTAATTTACTAGGAAGGGTTGATATTCGCCAACAGCTTGACAGAGCATATCATCTGAATATTAAAAAACACAATGAGCAAGTAACCAAAAATCGTGAACACCCATTTGAATAACCCATAAGCCACCACTGCGTGAGTGTGTTAGTGGGTGAGGGAGCTATTCAGCAGGGTGAGTGTGTTTTGCTGTCACAGTTACAGAGATGCTAATATTCAGTTCCTTAGAGGGTTATTCAAAGAGATTCGAAAAGTCACCGCACATTCGGTGACTTTTCGTTCTCTTCAATTCGGTTCCTTTTGCCGATCCCATTTCGGTGACCCTGCGGTGTATTCAGCAAACACCACAGGGTCCCCGAATTGCAGGGAAAGGCTGCCGAAAACCTGACGAAAACTAACCGCAAAACCCACCGAATGCACGCTGAAAAGCCACAAAAACATCTGGATTAACCTGCCAAAAACCACGGAAAAAGCCCGAGCAGGAGCCGATCACACACAGCCGAAGCAGCCGAGACCGCAGACGAGGCAGTGAATAAATTAGCAAAATAGTTTGTGTGAATCTGTGAAAATGAAAAGCTGTTTGCAAAGAAACTACTGTGCGAAAATGTCTGGAATTTGCACAGGAGGTCCAGGGAATGATAATAAAAAGGGCTGTTACAAAAAAAATAAGTAAACTTAAAAAAAAATCTAAAAAAATCGGACTTTTAAAAAAAATAATTAAGAAAAATGCTTAAAATATCCCAAAAAATCTATAAATAAAGAGACTTTTTACTGCAGAATTTTATAATGAACGGTTTATTAGATATTGAATTAAAACGGGAATATTTTTAACATTGAAGCCTATGGGATTCTCCTGAATAAATTTGCCGAATTAAACCACCGAATGGCAGGGCATTTCGGGAACCTTTCACTGCTGGTTTGTGTTCTCTGAATAGCCGAAGCATTGCTTTTTCATGGGGATTTCACTGCCCTCGAACAGGCACCGAACAGGCACCGTATGTGCAGGTAATTCGTCAGGATTTGGCGAATTGCCTGCTCTCTGGATAGCCGAATGGCCAGGAAAGGCAACCGAACGCTGATTTTCAGCGTTCGGTTACCTTTCTCAAGCAATTCGGAACTCTTTGAATAACCCTGTTAGTTTCCCCAGTCTGAGGTCCTGAGCTTGCACAGGGTTTCATAATGAGGGGAATATACAGGAAGTGGGAGCAGAAGAAACACCTTGCTGAGGGGCGTGGCCAGAGAAGATAAAACAACAGCGTTTAAAGCGAGAAAATAAACATTTTTTACACATTTTTAAAACTTTTATTGATTTATTCTAGTTTGTCTATTGGTATAAAAGTGTTTAAATGTCAATTTAAATAAAACCTTTCCAGACATGCATGTCCCTTTACGCTATAGCAGCATCCTATTAATGGTCATATTGTGAAATGATAGTGGCTTGGCTTGTAATCTTAGGAAGCAGCCAATGGACAGACACTGGCAGTGGTGCCATGCTCTGCTACTATTATGCTCTCCTGAAGTACAGGGGACTGCATGGAGACTTGGACAAGCCTGGTACAGGATCCTGTGTATGTGATTGGCCATTTTGATAGGAAATAATTTAAATTCTGTGCCCTGAATATCTTTTTGATTACAGAATACACAAGACAAAAACTAGATAATATAAATTAAATTCAATTTTAAAATTATATTATATATTTCGTTTTTTTGTTAGGGTGCTGGTGGACATCTAAAAGATGGTAAAATAACAAGATAAACAATATAACGCTGAAAATAAAATTATTAAAAATAGTATCAATTTGTTCAGTTAGTGTTACAGTCTAATCAGGGATTTGCATTATCTTGTTCTAAGTATCTAAGTATCTTAAAGGGTTTGTAATAAATTGGTAATAGGTTGCATCTGTCATGTTATTGATCTCAGCCACTTTCATAATGACTTTTCTCTGTTATAAGCCACGTTTACTTGCTTATAAGTTAGTACACAGCTAACCAATGGAAGAAAACATATATGTAGCACCCAGGTCCCTCAGGTTTTAGAGACTTTCACTGGTGTTTTAATAAAGTCCCATATAGATATCCTCTAAGCAAGAATGAGAGGTGGTAATGACTGAGCAGAAGAAAGGCACAGCTGGTCAATGTAATGGAAAGACTGGTGTGTGGAAAGATGTAATAAGAAATGAGATGTGGCTGGGGACAACAGTAATGGAGAACTTTCTGATCCAGGATTTTAAATTAAATCCTAGAAGATATAAATAGCCACACACTGTAAAGATTGACAGGAGACAAAATGAATTATGGCAATGGTTAAGTAACACAGTTTTGGCACCAGCAATGATTGTGGATCTCCGGAGGATAGACAGGTAACCGTGAATCATTTCAGAGAGAGTTCAGACATAAATAATTTATCTGTATGTGTAGCACTTCAGTTAGTTGTTGTTCAGAAAAGAGTGAATATTGGGTATGCCACTTTCAGGGTTACTCAGAGAGAGATGTAAGCCAGGAGAATTGACAGGAGAAGAGAACAAACTAAACCAAATAGCTGATTTGGAAAGAGAGATAAATTGGAGAGTTTTTTCTGGTTTGGCTCTTTTGACCTAGACAGGGTTATTCATAGAGAGCCGATCTGGCCCCGAAATGTAACTGGACACTGAAATTCACCTTATGGTTACATTTCTTGGCCATTCGGCTATTCTGAGAGCAGGCAGTTCGCCAAATGTTGGTGAATTGCCTGCACATATGGTGCCTGTTGAGGGCAGTGAAATCCCCATAGAGAAGCAATGCTTCGTCTATTCAGACAACACCGAACAGCAGTGAAAAGTTGCCAAAGTGCCCTGCTGTTTGGTGGTTTCATTCGACAGGTTTATTCAGGAGAATCCCATAAGCTTCAATGTTAAAAATATTCCAGTTTTAATTCAATATCTAATAAACCGTTTACTATTATTTATAAAAATAAACAGTATGTGGAAACGAAGATTAGGGGTGGAAATCCTAAGCAAATCCTTATGAATTTATGACCTTGGTGGTCGATGGAAAACCTAAGTGAATCCTTATGAATTTATGACACTTGGTGGTCGACTTAGCTAAAAGCCTGATCTCTGGCGCTGTATTAAGTCTCATGATCTTTATCTGATGAGTTTGTCTGTTGAAATGGCAATTTATTAATTCACTTGTGACAATTGGGGGAAGACTTTGACCCTCCTGTACATGACAGAATTCGAATAGCCTTTGGAATGTACGACTCATCGGCAAATTGTTTATTGATGCAACTTTCAGCGCTATGATTGTCCTTATGATATACCTCTAGGATTCTCCATTTTGTCTAAATTCGGATTATATACCTTGCATTTTTGGACTATGTTCACCTAGCTAGTCCCTGCATTATGCTAACGCCTATATGGGAATCCATTATGTATTGACGGGTGGATCCATTAAAGTTTATTGGCTGATGCATTAACCAAATTGTAAAACTTCTGGATAACCGATTATTTTTTTATACCAGGCTGCTTTCACTGATACAGCTTTATGGTTTTAATTTTTGTGTTTGACCTTTTTGTGTTCTGTTTTGAATAAAGTTTAATTGTTGTAACTTTAAACGTTTGTTATTATATTCTGCAGTAAAAAAGTCTATTTTTTTAAAACAAATTTGGGATTAGGCAATTTTTTTTTTTTTTCCTTTTTGTTTCTTCATTTTTTTTCTTTTTTCTGTAACAGACCTTTTTATTATCATTCATAGGATCTTATATGTGAATTCCAGACATTTTCATTCAGTAGTTTTTTTGCAAACAGCGTTTCAAATTTCATACTTTCAAGCAAACTGGGTTTTTTTTCACCCCGTTCGTCTGCATGTCTGATTTTTCCAGCGGCTGCCCTGCGCTGTGATCGGCGGCTACTTGGATTTTCCCGCCGTGTTCGGCTTGGTTTTTGCAGCGGTTTCTACGGGTTTATTATTATTATTATTATTCTTTGGGTTACAATACATTGAACAACATTTGACAAACAGTACAGGAGGAGATGAGGGCCCTATTCCCGTAGGAACTCACAATCTGGGAGGGTTGGGGTTGGAAACAGGAGGAGAGGACTGTAAGGTGAGAGTGATTGATGGTTGCGTCAGTGAGTTGGGTGGTAGGCTTCCCTAAATAGGAACATTTTAAGGGAGCGTTTGAAGGAAGAGAAGTTAGGGGAAAGTCTGACAGTACGAGGGAGAGCGTTCCAGAGAGTGGGGGCTGCACGTGAGAAATCCTGCAGTCTATCATGGGAAGAGGTGATGCGGGGAGAAGCTAGGCGCAGGTCACTGTTTGACCTTAGGGAGCGGGCTGGGGTGTATTTGGTGATTAGTGAGGACAGGTAGTGGGGAGCTGAGTTAGTGAGGGTTTTGTAGGTAAGGATAAGGATTTTGAACTTAATTCTGCAGAGGATGGGGAGCCAGTGAAGGGACTCGCAGAGGGGAGCGGCAGAGACAGAGTGGCGGGTGAGGTGAATTAGCCTGGCGGAGGCGTTCAGGATGGATTGTAGGGGGAGAGGCGGGACAGAGGGAGGCCAGATAAGAGATTATTGCAATAGTCGAGTCGGGAGATTACCAGGGCGTGTATGAGTTGTTTTGTGGTGACAGCGGAAAGAAATGGCCGAATTCTGGAAATATTACGCAGTTGTATCGGCAGGAGGAGGAAAGAGACTTGATGTGGGGGATGAAGGAAAGAGCAGAGTCAAGTGTAACTCCAAGACAGCGAACTTGGTTTGATGGGGAGATGGTGATACCCTCCACCGTGATAGAGAAGTCAGGAGGTGGGGAGGCATTGGAGGGAGGAATAAGTAGGAGTTCAGTCTTTGACATGTTGATCTTTAGGTGGTGGGAGGCCATCCAGGAGGAGATGCCAGATAAACAGTCACTGACGTTTGAAAGGACAGGGGGAGAGAGATCAGGAGTAGAGAGGTAGATCTGAGTGTCATCAGCGTAGAGGTGGTAATTAAAGCAAAAGCTGTTGATGATTTTGCCCAGGGAGGAGGTGTAGATGGAAAAGAGCAGAGGACCAAGGACAGAGCCTTGAGGTACACCAACAGATAGAGGCAATGAGGAGGAGGAGTTACCAGCAAAGGACACACAGAAGGACCTGTCGGATAAATAGGAGTCAACCCAAGCAAGTGCAGTGTCACCGAGACCCAGAGAGTTGAGGGTCTGTAGAAGGAGGGGGTGGTCAACAGTGTCAAAAGCAGCCGAGAGGTCAAGCAGGATGAGAATAGAATAGTGGCCGTGTTTTTTAGCAGTTAGGAGGTCGTTGGTGACTTTGGTGAGGGCAGTTTCAGTTGAGTGTAGGGGACGGAAGCCAGATTGCAGGGGGTCAAGTAGGGAATTGGAGGACAGGAAGAGGGAGAGGCGGTTGAAGACTAGTTTTTCTAAGAGCTTTGATGTGAAGGGAAGCAGGGATACAGGGCGGTAGTTGGATGGAGAGTTGGGATCGAGGGATGGTTTCTTTAGTAAAGGGGTAACTAGCGCGTGTTTGAAGGCGGATGGAAAGAAGCCAGTGGAGAGAGATAGGTTGAAGATGTGTGTGAGAGCAGGGGTGAGGGAGGAGGAGAGGGGAGGAATTAGATGTGAGGGAATGGGGTCGAGCGGGCACATGGTGAGATGTGAGGAGGACAATAAGGAATTGACTTCCTCCTCAGTGGCTGGGAGGAAGCGGCAGAGGGTGGCAGAGGGGACCAGTGGAAGTGGAGGTGGCAGATAACTATCTTGTGTTGGGATGTTGCTTCTGATAGTTAGAGTTTTACTGAGGAAGTAGTCTGCCAGGTCTTGAGCGCTGAAGGCAGCTGTGGGGGAGGTGCAGGTGGGTAGAGGAGGGTGTTGAAGGTGGACCAGAGCCGTTTAGGGTTGGAGGACAGCGTAGATATAAGAGATGAGAAGAAGGATTGTTTGGCCAAGTGGAGGGCAGAGGTGTATGACCGGAGAATAAACTTGAAGTGAACAAAATCAGCTTCAGAGCGGGATTTCCTCCAGGCATGCTCTGCAGTGCGGGAGCATCTTTGCAGGTAGCGAGTCTGGAGGGTGTGCCAGGGCTGAAGCTGGCGGCGTGGGGCCTTACAGAGTCGAAGAGGAGCAAGAGTGTCTAGAGCAGAGATAAACGTAGTGTTGCAGTGATTAGTGGCAGCATCAGGGCAGGTGAAGGATGAGGTATGAGGGAGGTGGTGAAGTAGGTTGGAGAATTGATGGGGGTCCACAGCATGTAGATTTCTGCGAGTGTGTGTGCGGGGTGGGGGAGCAGGGTGTTTAGGAAGTCCAGATAGGTTGAAAGAGAGAAGGTGGTGGTCAGAGATGGGGAAAGGGCGACAGTTGAACTCAGAAATGGAGCAGAGGTTGGAAAAGACAAGGTCAATAGTGTGACCATCGCGGTGGGTAGGGAGGAGGGAGGATTGTGTGAGTCCAAGGGAGGACGTGAGTGAAAGAAGTTTGGAGGCAGCAGGGGCGGAAGGTTCATCAATGGGAATGTTGAAGTCCCCGAGAACTAGGCATGGAAGATTAGAAGACAGGAAGTGAGAAAGCCAGGTAGCAAAGTGGTCAAAGAACTGGGAGGTTGGTCCCGGTGGGCGGTAGATGACTGCCACCCTGAGACAGAGGAGAGAACAGGCAGATGCAGTGTGTCTCGAAGAAGGAGAAGGAGAGGGATGGGGGTGGAGGGAGATGCTGGTAGGTGCAGGTGGGAGAGAGCAGGATTCCGACCCCGCCACCATTTCTCTCACCCGGTCTGGGGGTATGGCTCAAGTGTAGACCGCCATGTGAGAGAGCAGCAATGGAGGCCATGTCAGAGGGAGTTAGCCAGGTTTCAGTTAAAGCTAGGAGGTTGAAGGAGTTTGAAAGGAAGAGGTCATGGACGGCT
The DNA here is from genome assembly GCA_009667805.1 of Leptobrachium leishanense. Lineage (NCBI taxonomy): Eukaryota > Metazoa > Chordata > Amphibia > Anura > Megophryidae > Leptobrachium > Leptobrachium leishanense. The sequence goes on from CM019064.1 coordinate 263,089,680, forward strand.
GTGAGTTTGTTGCACACAGAGCTAGCGTTTCAGAGGGCGCAGGAGAAAGAGGACAGGCGCTGAGGGATTATGGGAATGAGGTTGCTGGGCTTGCAGGGAGGTGATTTATGTGCGATGGAGATAGGATGAGAGGGAAGTATTGGATGTGTTGTGGGGCCATGGTTAGGGGATATGTCACCTGAATAGAGTAACAGCAGGAGGGTGAGAAAGAGAAGGTGGGAATGGGATTTGTGGGAGTGGGAGTGATTGGCAGCACGAGAGATAGAGGGAGACCATGTTCTGAGGAAACAAAGGAGCTCATGCGAGGCCATCATGTGGGACGAGAGGAGGGAGGGAGAGATGCAGATAGTGTAGGGGTCGGTGGTAGAGGGGCAGGAGTTCCATTTAAGGAGAAAGGTAGAAGTAAAGAGCAGAAGCGTGAGTTCAGTGAGTATTTGGTGAGTGTTCTGCGGGTTTGCGGCAAATATTCCCTGCACTACGGGGCCCTGCAGTGCTTGCTGAACACACCGCAGGGTCGGCGAACTAGGAATCGCCGAATCGCCCGAAGTGCGGGGAATGAAAAGTCACTGAACGTGCGTTGACGTTTCAAATCTCTTTTCACTTCTTCAGTCATTCTCTTGGTTTTAACCTCTCTCTGAACAACCCTGTTTGATAGCAGGTCCTCTGCGGCCTTAAAAAATTCTAGTAACTACAAAGGTTCAATTTATCAAACAAAATTGAGTAATTCGGTAAGTAATCCGAAGGCCAGGGACTTCATAACACCAATACTATAGCTTAATGAAATGGTTATTGTCCATAGGTGCAGTGACGGTTACTCTATGGTCTGTGTCTAACTACTACATTTTGTGTAATGTGCTCTCAGTCTGCTCTCTGTTGTGATGCGTCGGTTGCACTTCTGTCTCTACCACAGAGTATTGGATGTTTTCTGTAGTTGTCACTAGCAGCCCAGCTTCCTAACAGTAAGGTTTATTATGTGGTGACAAGATTAATTCTACACCTACAGGAAATTATGAGTCAGGCTTTTTTGTCGCAGCTTTCATTATACAGTTTTATTCTAATGGCAGGCAGATCTAGGAATGTTTAGTATAAACATAAAGACACAAACAACAACCAGGTATGAGTAGCACAATCCAAAAATATGTATAGTTTGTCCAGTTTGAAAAGACTGACTAGCAACAATGAGAGTCAAATAACAAAGAGCACAATCCAGGTATGAATAATCCAAGGGGCAACCCAAAATGCAGATTTCAAAGGTAAGCAGGTGGCCAAGGACAGGAGGCAAAGGGTCAATGGCGGCTATACGATCAGATGCCAGGCAAGAGGTAGCACAGTGTAGCAACAGAGTCCTGAGAGGATGCAGAGCCTCTAGAGGTGCAGGGAAATAGTGTGATGCATAAGGAAGTGTTGGTCCAGGGTTCAATTCAACCAAAGCCTGTAAGTAGTATGTCTTCTCCAAGACTTTTTTTAACATTTTGCTTTGAGGGGCAGCATCCTCATATAAGGTAGAAGGCTGTGAGTTTGGTGGAAAATATAGTAATCTTACGCAATGAACTGCATACATTAAGGACATAGGCTGGACCATCATAGTGTTATAAACAGCCATATTTAAGTGTGAATGAGTTTCTATTTAAGAGAGGTGGAGTGGACTGACAGGTTATTTATGAAAGTTAAATTTTTATCATTAGTTTAATTAAAATCGCCAAGAATTGAAGAGCACCAGATGTTTTGGGATTACTAGGAGCACGTTATGAATGACTAATTTGGCAATTTTAAAATTAAAAATCCGGATGGTATTCAGCCATCTAATAACATGGGCACCACGTTAAATGTCATTGAATAACAAAAAATGTCTCCCTTAAATTATTACCAAAGTTTGAATTTGAAGGTTAGCGTCAAGTCTTGCTAAAGCTCTTCATGACTCTGACATTTTAGGTACTGTTAAATTCAAAGGTCATATTCAAACCCTGTAAGCTCTTGAATTCATGACATCTGTCACTCTGTCTTTCCCAATCCTTCCACCCAGTCATTCAGTTTCATTTTCCAGGCTTTATGCGAGTGACAGTTAAGGCTAGGGTCAGACTGAGGCAGTGCGAACGCGCGTTCTGGCGCACATAATCACGGCAGCACTAGCAGCAGATGCCGGGCAATGACGGCCAATATACGAAGTACGGTCGCACAAAAGTCCGGCCGCGCAACGCAAGTGGAAAATGAACGCATTTTTTCGAGAACGTTAAACCGCTGCTACAGACGTACAGAGTGCGCTGCGGCCGCATAGCAGCGTGTGTGCGTGATTAGGAGACGTCAGACGCTGCTAGTGTGCGGCCTACATAACGTTCAAACAGCCGGATTTCCCTAGACTTCTTTTCACCCCATCGTCATGAAATACGTCCAGAATTGCGCATCGTCTGACCACTTAAGCGTATTCCGTGAAAAAATGCGTGCGCACGCATCGACGTACATTTTGACGGTGGCCGCAGAAAATGCGCTCATCTGTCCCTAGCCTTAAATGTTAACTTTCTGGTACATAGAACTGCACATCCTTTTAACAAATATAATTTACTATTTATTTTTTGCTTGCATACTGCTTAACCTTCCACTCATTATTGCTCCCTCAGATAGATAAACATAACAACATAACCTATTAGAATGTGGATAATACAAGGACACTACCTGCAGTCACAGTTTTAGAAAATATTTCCAGGGTTATCCAAAGAGATTCGAAAAGTCACCGCACGTTCGGTGACTTTTCGTTCTCTTCAATTCGGTTCGTGTTGCCGATCCCATTTCGGTGACCCTGCGGTGTATTCAGCAAACACCACAGGGTCCCAGAATTGCAGGGAAAAGCTACCGCAAACCTGACGAAAACTCACTGCAAAACCTGCCGAATGCACGCCGAAAACCCTCAAAAACATCTGGATTAACCCGTCGAAGACGCCGGAAAAACCCGAGCAGGAGCCGATCACACGCAGCGAAGACGCCGGAAAAAGCCAAGAGAAAGCCGAGACCGCAGACAGAGGGAGGTGAATAAATTAGCAAAACAGTTTGTATGAATGTGAAAGTAAAAAGCTGTTTGCAAAGAAACTACTGAGCAAAAATGTCTGAAATTTGCATGTGAGGTCCAGGGAATGATAATAAAGAGGGCTGTTTCAGAAAAAATAAGTAAACTTAAAAAAAAAAAAAAAAAATATCGGACTTTTCAAAAAAAAAAATATGAAAAATGCTTAAAGTATCCTAAAAAATCTAGAAATAAAGAGACTCTTTACTGCAGAATTTTATAATGAACGGTTTATTAGATATTGAATTAAAACGGAATATTTTTAACATTGAAGCCTATGGGATTCTCCTGAATTAACTTGCCGAATTAAACCACCGAATGGCAGAGCATTTCGGGAACCTTTCACTGCTGGTTTTCTTTCTCTGAATAGCCGAAGCAGTGCATTTTCATGGGGATTTCACTGCCCTCGAACAGGCACCATATGTGCAGGCAATTCGCCAGGATTTGGCGAATTGCCTGCTCTCTGGATAGCCGAATGGCCAAGAAAGGTAACCGAACGCTGATTTTCAGCGTTCGGATACCTTTCTCAAGCAAGTCGGATCTCTTTGAATAACCCTGTAGTTTTCTGTAAAAATGTCTCCAAAGCTGAGAGTGTAACTCCACGCACACATCTGTAAGTCTCAGCTAATTACATCCCCTGACTCACATACTGTAAAGTCATGTTACAGGCACATGCAGACATTACACCAATATGTCATGTATAGTTTCCAATTATAATTATTATGTTATTTGATATGTGCATGTAATTGTTTTTTTTCTGGAAACCCAATATATTACATATGTGGTGTAAAGTTTATGGCCAACGAATGAATCTATCAGGGTTATTCAAAGAGATCCGAATTGTGGCCAAAAGGTAACCGAACAGTGAAATTCAGCATACGGTTACCTTTCCTGGCCATCCGGCTATCCAGGGAGCAGGCAGTTCGCCAAATCTTGGCGCATTTCCTGCTCATACGGTGCATGTTCGGTGCCTGTTCGAGGGCAGTGAAATCCCCATAGAGAAGCAATGCTTCGTCTATTCAGAGAACAAAACCCAGCAGTGAAAAGTTGCCGAATTGCCCTGCTGTTCGGTGGTTTCATTCGACAGGTTTATTCAGGCGAATCCCATAGGCTTCAATGTTAAATATTCCTGTTTTAATTAAATATCCAATAAACTGTTGATTATAATATTCTGCAGTAAAGAGTCTCTTTATTTTTAGAATCTTTCCGGCATTTTTCGGGATTTGTTTGCGAAATTTTCCTGTTCTTTTTAAAATCGTTCTCTCTTTTTTCTGTAACAGCCCTTTTAATTATCATTCATTGGATCTTATATGTAAATTTCAGACATTTTCGTTTTGTAGTTTCTTTGCAAACAGCGTTTCACTTTTCAAACATTCAAGCGTACTGTTTTTCTTTTTTTCCCTCCATTCGTCTGCGGTCTCGGGTTTTCCGGCGGCTGCTCTGCACTGTGATCGGTGGCTGCTCAGGTTTCTCCGGCGTGTATGGCGGGGTTAATCCAGAATTTTTGCGGGTTTCGGTGTGCGTTCGCCGGGTTTTGCGGTGAGTGTTCGTTGCCTTTGCGGCGACTTTTCCCTGCATTACGACGGCCCTGTGGCGCTTGCTGCATACACCGCAGGGTCGCCGAAATGTGATCGCCAAATAGCACCGAATTGAAGAGAATGAAAAGTCACCGAACGTGCGCTGACTTTTCAACTCTCTTTGAAAAACCCTGTATATGACTGCGCAATGTATCAATTTATCAGTAATATGTGCTTCTTTTGGTATTTTTATATATTTGCATTTGCCCTTTCCTATGATAAGCATTTGACTGGAGATGAACAGGAATGCTGGGAGGCATCCAGTTTGTGGATCATTCTGGCTGTTTACTGTATTAAATAATTTAAAAAAAAAATTCTTTATGAACAAAATAAAGAGGAGTTTCATTTTTCTGAAATGATATTAATAGACGAATAAAAAATATTTTTTGTTTAGGGTATCACTTAAATGTCTATCATCTGTCTAATTGTTTTCATAGTTCTCTCCTTGTCAGCTACCTTTGGTATTTGAGCAATTTTTTTAAATTTTTTATTATCTGTCCCCACATCCCCATTAATATTTGTTAGGTCATTGTTATGTTCAAATTTTCTCTCATTTACACCCCTTTTCATCTTTTCTATAGCATACTGATTTTATCTTCTACAATATTTCACATGCGGCATCTTAATTTGTGGATAAAAACTGGGACACCCTTGATTCCTTCGCAAAGTATGTTCAGGATCCCTTTGAAATTGTTTGGATCTTGTTACCAACAATTGTGACTATCCTTTGGAATGTCAACCATGCTGTGGCAGATAGTCAAGTGAATTTTATTCATTTTCAACACATGTGCTGACTTGTTTGTGAGTTGTATTTTATCACTTTTTCTAATTTTATTTACAGTACAATCTACAGTATTGTATGTACTTTCTGTTTTAAACCCATACTACAGGAAAATTCTCTGGAACTGTGACAGTCAACTATCCTTTTATATACACTTAATTAATTTTCAGTTATTAAAATTAATATATTTTGTTTTGGAATATTTCACCACCTGCTCTTTAATCCTGCCAAAATCAAGTATATTTGATCTTTAAAGTACCTACTGGTGCCCCGACACTGAGTATACGTGATTTGGTCTGATTCTCGGGCAATGGAAAGAATTTCATTTACTGCAAACAAAATTCATTTGCAAATAAAAAAAAATAATAATCCCTGTTGGGATAACAGGGTCAAAAAAATAACCTAATTCCCAAGTAGAAATATTATAGCCCCTCCAATATATACGTACGTGGTTAACCTGCTAATTGACAATTTACTCACTTTGCTGGCTGTTAAAACCATAAGCAACTCAACGCGTATCGGCCGTCTCGCAGGCTTTTTCAGGTGATACGCGTTGAGTTGCTTATGGTTTTAACAGTTGTTCAGGACAAACGTGTCTGTGCACATGTACCATAATTGTATGTTGGTGAGCCATGAAGCATCACTGTAGTAATACACCATTATATGCAATCAGGATGTGCTATAGAGTGACTGAGCCAGCGCTGGTGATTTTTGTTTTTCTACATGACTCATTGAACCCAGGACATACTTGAAAACGAGAGAAATCTCAATGTATCCTTCCTGGTAAAATCCTTTGCAAATAAATAAATAAATAAATAAATTTTCTTTATTTAAAGCACAATTTCTTGAATTATTCTACCTTTTGGTATTACCAAAGCAGATGATTCTGTATATTGATACCCCCGCTACAACATCGTTTTACTGAATGCTTATATGCCATTCACCACTGAGGGTGATATTTGGGGTTCTATCTCTCTGGGTACATGATTATTAGGGTTATTCAAAGAGAATCGAAAAGCCACCGCAAGTTCGGTGACTTTTCGTTCTCTTCAATGATCCCATTTCGGCAACCCTGCGGTGTATTCAGCAAGCACCACAGGGTCTCCGAATTGCAGGTAAAAGTCTCCGCAAATCCGCCAAAAACTCAATGCATAACGAGGGCGAATGCACACCGAAACCCGCAAAAACATCTGGATTAACCCACCGAAAACGCCGGAAAAACCAGAGCAGGAGCCGATCACACGCAGCGCAGCCGCCGGAAAAAGCTGACACCGCAGACGAATGAAGTGAATAAATAAAAAAAAACGTTTGCTTGAATGTGAAACGCTGTTTGCAAAGAAACTGAGCGAAAATGACTGAAATTTACATATGAGGTCCAGTGAAGGATAATAAAAAAGGCTGTTACAGAATAAATAAGTAAAAAAAAAAAATCCAGAAAAATGCTTAAAATATATCCTACAAAATCGATAAATAAAGAGACTCTTTACTGCAGAATATTATAATGGACGGTTTATTAGATATTGAATTAAAACAGGAATATTTTTAACATTGAAGCCTAGGGGATTCGCCTGAATAAACCTGCCGAATTAAACCACCGAACGGCAGGGCATTTCGGGAACCTTTCACTGCTGTTTTGTAGTCTCTAAATAGCCGAAGCATTGCTTCTCTATGGGGATTTCACTGCCCTCGAACAGGGACCGTATGTGCAGGCAATTCGCCAACATTGGCGAATTGCCTGCTCTCTGAATAGCCGAATGGCCAGGAAAGGTAACCGAACGCTGAATTTCAGCATTCGGTTATCTTTCTCCAGCAATTCGGATCTCTTTGAATAACCCTGTATGTCTCGGTGTCTGTCTGACTGAAAGTCATAGATACTGGTGTACACTTGCCAGAGAAATCACTTGACCGACTTTCCAGATGAGTTTAGATACAGCTGCCATCATCTTTTAATCATTCGCAGAGTTTTCTCTGCTGTTGCTCTCATGTGCACATGATATTCTGTCCTATCCTCTTTCAATCCACATTATATGTTTTTTATATTGTATTGTCAGTTTCGACTAATAAAATTCACGATCAGGGACCTAGATCCCAGTTGGAATCTGGCTGTCCAGGTGCGTTGTTTTGTTGTTGTTAGGTGGGTTAGGCCCTTCGGAATCTGGTTTCTAGCACCACCCTGTGGTCCTGTGGTGGTAGTTGAATGATTCAGACGAAAGCCAGGTTGATCTGGGTTTAAATAGTTTGAATATTGAAAACTATCACGTAATTGCGTGTAGACACATTTTTCCAAAATTTTCGACATTACAGGGAGCAATGGTATAGGACGGTAGTTGGATACCAAAGTATTGTCGCCACTTTTATGGATAGGCACCACCCTCGCAGTCTTCTAGAGTTTGAGTATGTACCCAGTCACCACTGATTAGGTTGCGACAGGTTTTACAATTGCTGACGCACTGATTTTCAGCAGCAATGCTGGAATTTTTTGGTTACATTGATGTTTAGTAATGACACTGACAGGCAGATCTCCAGAACGTGTTCTACAAGATCTAGCACCTCGGGCATGACAGGCCAGGTGCTAAAACAGTTTGAACAGCAGGGATATGTGTCTAAAACACAGATCTCCAGGAGAATTTAGCTGCAGTAGCCCTTTTCAGCCAGCAGGAGGTGACGTCTGCCTGACAAAAAGGGCTTCAACACTCAGAAATGCATTGGCAAAATTCCCATAAATTTTTCTGTGCAATTAATGAAAACTTTTTTTCCAAAAGCACTGTTTCCTATCAGTTATTGAAGATCACTTGGGAGTGAAAAGTTAATAGCTTTTATTTGACTTAGCAGTATTAAACGTTGAGTAGTAAACAATTATTATGGTGTCTTGAATAACATTGAGACATTTGTAAGCATATGTGCATCATAGTTTCAAAACAGACTATTAAACCTAGAACTTTATTTAATTATTCTCTGAATAACAATCAGATTTTTCGAATTTAAAGGCCACCCAATGGATTTTCACCAGTAAATCTCAACTACGTCAAAAATAAAGTCATTTAGGGGCATCAACACGACCTGTTTAAATGTATTTCTATACTCCATCTCTTAATTTCTATCAAACGGCAAACTGTAGGTTTTCCAGACGCTTGAAGTAGAAACGTGATTTGTATTGTATCCGACATGGACCAGGCAGGGAGAAAGACACTGCTAATCCCAGCTACCGCAAAAGCACCAGCAAGAAAAATCACAGCTGTCATATGCCCGTGGAAAACACATTTCAACATAAACAAAGACCTTTAAGAATATTCCTCTAAAGAAGAAAGCCAGGCTAATGAATGCCACTTAGGTTTGCAGCAGCAGCTGCTAAGGGGAGTGAAGGAGGAAGAAAAGTATATATGTTTTCATTAATTACTGCCACAGCTGTAATTACCTGTTGAACAGTGTTGTTTCTGAATGCCACACACTCCTGAAACTGAATGTAAATGAAGTTGCTTCAGCATAAATGAGTGCTTATGATTCACATCCTGTTTGTGGTACCCTTGTATATCAAATGAATACATCTGTTTAATTACATTTGTGTTAGGCGTGTGGGAGGAAAATAAATAACTTTAAAAATGGACTTATTTTAAATAAAGAACAAGTATAGACATTAGATTCTCTTTTAAAATGGCTCATTGGGTAAAAACCTAGCAATGTTTGGTCCAAAGCCTGGTAAGCAGCACGTCATTCTCCTTCAGGCTTGTCAAGGTGAGGCAAACCTACAACTACCAATGGTTAATCTGCACTTTGGTATTAAATGGAAGTGCACACCTTGCAGTCTATCTGCAGCTCTGTTTTACTTTTAAAGCTCTCCTACAGACAGTGGAAAAGTACACGGATGCTGCTTACTCTTTTTCGCATTTTATACTTCAATGAGCTGGTTCTTTGAAGTTCCACAGAACATTATATATATTGTATTAATAATCCAAGAGTGCAGGTTAGAAGATTTTCAATAAGACTACATTTCCAAAGAAACATGTTTATTTTGCATGAATATCTAGCTAAAGTTGCATAACTATAGGTCTGCCTGTGTCCGGAGGCTACTCTCTAGATTGTATTGTATGAAATGAAGTAAGCAAATGTTAATTAACATAATATAAATATACTGGGCAATTAATGCCCTTCACATTTTGCCACGTATGGAAAATAGGACTTCCTTAGGGACTACAATATTATGTATATTGAAAGTAAAATGGAAGAAAAAAATTCAATCAAAACATCATCCTTGCAAAAGAGTGTCCTGTGTTGGAAAGAATTTGATCCAATAATGGAATCTATAATTTAGCTTGTGTGTAACAATTAATAATACATGATACTTAATAAATAATGTCAGGCCACTCCCCACAACTTACTCCTTGGTAGGCTTCACCTGATTGGAGTGTGCCTTGCGGCGGTGTTGCTGGTGCAATCTGAGATGCCCAATGAAGAATGGCCAAAGTTACAGGCAACCCCAGACCAAGGAACCCTGCTGATGAGCTCTGTGGAGTTCAGCCATGCTGGTAAGGTGTTTCACCATCATATACCTGGACCGCCTGCAAGGAATCCAAGATGGTTACTCCACTAAAGATGCAAGTTGGCAGGAAGTCTGCCATCTTATGCATGACCCCACCAGGCTGGTTGCTGTAGGGACAAGTTGGTGTTCCCCAGCTGACCGGAGAAGGTGGGGCTTGCAGAAAGCACTTATTTTAATGCAGCTCACTCACTAACCTATGCTTAGGTCAACCTGTGCACGCCTAATAATCACTTGCCCTCATTTTCTTGTGATTTTATTGATCTTTTTCCCCATGTACCAGACCCATTGACTGTATATCGACCATGCTTATGGTATTTGCAGCCAGCACCTGACCCACTGCCTGCCTTCTGGACTATGCTTATTTGTCAAATGTGCTTGACCAATTGCCTGCTTCTTCACCACAAGTTCTATCATGTTCCCTCACCCCTAGCTTCATCAGCCTGACACCTGCACTCGTCCTCTTTACTCGGTGTGTACGCAAACCAATGCATTTGCTATCTTAATCTCCAAGTGCAAGGTGCCTTATCGTGGCCTAATCTACATAGTGAATTCCAGTAAGTCACGCGTGACCCTGTGACACATATTAATTGATCTACATATCTCTATATAATTATTTTTCAGTAGGTACCTACAGTGGCAAGAAAAAGTATGTGAACCCTTTGGGATTACGTGGAGTTTTGAATGAATTGGTCTTAAAATGTGCTCTGATCTTCAAGTCACAACAATTTGAAAAACACAGTCTGCTTAAAATAATACAACACAAACATTATATGTTTTCATGTGTTTATTAAACAGAACATGTAAACATTCACAGTGCAGGTGGAAAAAGTATGTGAACCCCTAGCCTAATGACTTCTCCAAGAGCTAATTGGAGCCAGGAGGGAGCCAACCTTGAGTCCAATCAGTGTGATATTATTGGATGTGTTGCTGAAAGCTGTCCTGCCCTTTAAAAACACACACCAGTTTTGGGTTTACTGGTTTCAAGAAGCACTGCCTGATGTGAACCATGCCTCACAGAAAAACGCTCTCAGAAGACCTACGATCAAGAATTGTTGACTTGCATGAAGCTGGAAAGGGTTACAAAAGTATCTCCAAAAGCCTTGATGTTCATGTGTCCACGGTAAGACAGACTGTCTACAAATGGAGAAAGTTCAGCACTGTTGCTACTCTCCCTAGGCGTGGTCGTCCTGTAAAGATGACTGCAAAAGCACAGTGCAGAATGCCTAATGAGGTAAAGAAGAATCCTAGAGTGTCAGCTAAAGACTTACAGAAATCTCTGGCACATGCTAACATTTTTGTTGACACATCTACAATAAGGAAAACATTAAACAAGAATGGAGTACATGGGAGGACACCACGGAGGAAGCCATTGCTGTCCAAAAAGAATATTGCAGCATGTTTGAAGTTTGCAAAAGAGCACCTGGATGTTCTACAGCACCACTGGCAAAATATTCTGTGGACAGATGAAACCAAAATTAAGTTGCTTTGGAAAAAACACACACACTATGTGTGGAGAAAAAAAGGCACAGCACACCAACATGAAAACCTCATCCCCACTGTAAAACATGGCGGAGGGAGCATAATGGTTTGGGGCTGCTTTGCTGCCTCAGGGCCTGGACGGATTGTTGTCATTGATGGAAAAATGAATTCCAGAGTTTATCAAGACATTTTGCAGGAAAACGTAAGACCATCTGTCCACCAACTGAAGCTCTGCAGAGGATGGGTGATGCAACAGGACAATGACCCAAAGCATACAAGTAATTCAACATAAGAATGGCTTCAACAAAACAAAATACGCCTTCTGGAGTGGCCCAGTCAGAGTCCTGACCTCAACCCGATTGAAATGCTGTGGCATGACCTTAAGAGAGCGATTCACATCAGACATCCCAAGAATATTGCTACACTGAAACAGTTTTGTGAAGAGGAGTGGTCCAAAATTACTCCAGATCATTGTGCAGATCTGATCTGCAACTACAGGAAACGTTTGGTTGAGGTTATTGCTGCCAAAGGAGGGTCAACCAGTTATTAAGTCCAAAGGTTCACATACTTTTTCCACCCTGCACTGTGAATGTTTACATGTTCTGTTCAATAAAAACATGAAAACATATAATGTTTGTGTTGTATTATTTTAAGCAGACTGTGTTTTTCAAATTGTTGTGACAGATGAAGATCAGAGAACATTTTATGACCAATTCATGCAAAACTCCACGTAATCCCAAAGGGTTCACATACTTTTTCTTGCCACTGTAACTCTTTGGTACCATATTCTAAAGATTACCACCATGCCAAATATTCCATGTATTTCCTTCTATAGAGAGAGATACTTTGTGAACCACATGCAGACACCATCCACGGAAATAGAAAGCTAAATTTGCCATGTTCACCAACACGAAATAGAAGATTAAAGGAGAACAAAACTATAATTCGGTATCTCTAGCTAAACCAGAACACAATAAAATGAGTTTTTCTTTTGAAACATTATTATAAAAGCTTGGCAGAATTTTTCATGTGTAGAAGACGGTTTTTTACGTCATCAACAAAACCAGTCTTTACAAATAGTATTTACTAGGGATGTGCGTTCCGGAATTTCGGAATTTTCACGAAATTTCCCGATTCGTGCCTTCGGATTCGGCCGAATTTCCGAATCGATCGGACCCGAAAACCGATAGATCCGAAAATTTTTCCGAGCCGAAACGAAAAATTTCGGATTTTTCGAATGGACTTGAAATGTGTCAAATTGAAATTTATTTTCGCTCTATTCATGATTTTGGTTCCATTCGTGATTTCGTTTCCATTTCGGTAATTCTGGACATCGTATATTTAACTATTATCGGTTATATCGCTGATTCTGTAAATTTTGTATTTGTAAATGCGTATCACTTGTTTTTGTTTCCAATGATCCGATAATTCTGTCGATACGATAATTCTGTCGTAATCGGGTCAGATCCGATTAGTCCGCGGGTCGCGCATGCGCGCGCGCGGATGTCGTAGCTTTATTGAGCCATTTTTGTAGAGAGTTTTGACAATTTTTTGACAGGCCAAAAAATATAGAAATTATTTATCATGGCTGAAGGAAGAGACAGAGAGTCCCATTCGGACACCTCCTCATCTGCTTCCACCCCAGAGACACCCAGGAAGAAGCGGGCCAGCAACATGGCATTTGAGGAGATGTTGGAGCTGGTCCGCATCTTTGATAAAAAAGATTACGACTGCTGTAAGGGCCCTTACGGCAGAAAGAATAACGCGCGCAAGGACCGTATCCTAGATAAGCTACGCACCACCATCGCGGAATTATTTGGGAGAGACCGGACGAAGGACCAGCTCCGAAAACGCTGGTCCGATCTGAAGGCACGCGTGCAGGAGCAGCTGAGGCACATCCGTCGCGTCATAGCCAAACGTAAGTGTCAGGTTATATTGTAAAGCGCTGCGCAAACTGTTGGTGCTATATAAATCCTGTATAATAATAATAATGTGCTTGCATGTGCTAATGTGCACAGAAATACGTTGATTTATCTAGTCCTTTTTTCATGCAATGTGATTCTGTATAGCTTTGCGTTTTCACGACTCGTCATACATGCATTTTTGCAATAGCTCTTCTTGTTTGTGATTTTACGTATTCGTGAAAATTGTGATATTTGATGTATGTAGATGAAATTACAATTCTGGATTTCTTTTGGCACTGTGTACTGTAGTGTGCTGGGGGGGGTTGTTGTGATTGAGTGATGCATACGAGATGACCCACAGCTTGCCCAATATTGGCTCCCACCTGCGCATCAACAAAAATCTCTGCGTCTCTGCTAAGTGGTAGGATGGGACATGTACAGTAGTTCTTCGGAAAGTGCATCCAAACAGAGCCGCGTTCAATACGTCCTCAGCAGCTGCTGAATTGTTGCAGCGCAGCAATTCAGTTTGCTACAGCAGTGTCATTGAACGCTTTGGATGCGAATTTCAAAACAAAATGGCGGGTTTCTGTTGTTTCTGCTTTATCTGCAGTTTTATTCGCCGAAACTGAAAGTGAAACTGAGGCTGAGGCATCTATAAAATAACTAAAAGCAGTCGGCACAATCCGTTTTGTATGCACACAACACAAATAATAGTTTTTATTGAATAAACGTAATGTTTACTTCTGAAAAAAATATATAATTGAACGGTAATATATGTCTATGTGCAGGGGAAATAAATAAATATTTTGTGACTTTAGAACTATGAGATGGGAGTAGTGGTGGGTCAAGCTGGTAGTGCTAGTGGGTAGTGGGAGGGATGTTGCAATACTTTCGGCAATATATTGTATAGATATACCATATTTTCCAGTCTGCATTATTTACGTGTTATTTTTTGGATTTGGCAGAAGACAGGAAGGCAAAGGCAGCATCTGCCCCGGCGGGCACCAGTGCCCCAGTGGAGGAGGAGGAGGAGCCACGGGTGACCACCAGCGCTGGTATATACTGTTTTATTTTGCATCGACTTTTGTTCAAAAATAAATCAGTTTTGTTGTTTACTGTATTTTTTATTTCTTTAATTTCTTAGATATAGCACCGGAAGAGATGCTGACGGTGGTGGTGGAGGAGGAGGAGTCGGAGGAGTCGGAGGAGTCAGAGCCTCAGGAGGCCGCCAGCTCTGGTATATACTACTGTTATATTTTTTCAAGACTTTCAGTCAAAAATAGAAACCTGCTTTACTTACTGTATTTTCCTTCTTTCATTTATTGGATATATAGAAGGAGAAGCCAGACCGGACACTGAAAGGTCCAGCGTCAGGATGAGGAATCGGATGGCGATCGGCGAGCTACGCCTGGCTGGCAGCAACCTCGATGCCATACAGGAGTTGCTCCAGGAATTTAGGGAGCATATTAACAACGCCGTAGAAATCCTGGCGCGGCAGTGAGACCAGCCTCCTCCTCCCCTATGTTTGTGCCCCTGTTGGGCAGTTTGCCAATGCCATGTGGCATGTTGTAAATAAATTTTATATTTTTTCTATATTTTCCTGTTTGTGTGCGTTGCTTTTCCTTACTTAATAAGTTAATATGTATTGCTTGGTTTCCACACTGTTAAAATTATATGTACATACATTTGTTGACATTTCTATGGACCCTTTGTCATAAATTTGTCAACATATTTTTTTCCATGAATGTGACTGTGCACATTCTACACTGCCTGCCTGGCCAAAAAATGTCACACAATAACACAACCTTGTTGTACTGCCTTGAGATTTGATTACCGTGGCATGGTTTTGTTAAGCTTAGGCGATGTCACAACAACATGGATTTTTGTCCACAGTCACATTCATTGCATAACCAAGAATTTATCAAAAAATATTGATGGCAGCACTGCGTGAAGTCTTCTCTGACACAACCCAAAGATCCTCAGTGCGGCTCAGGTCTAGTTTATTTGTCCCTGTTTGCAGCTTCACGCGACACCTCCTCCCAGCTATCAGCTCTCTCTCTCCCACCACTGCCCGCTAAGACGCTGCCCGCCAACATGGTCACGTCTTTGCAGGAAGACAACAGCGTGGGGGAACGGCAGCTGCCAACAGTCCCAAGACCTCGTCACAATGACGTCAGTTCTGGAGTTAACCCCTAACTGCGACCAATGGTGGAGATAGGGGGTTCCAATGAACCCCCTATCTCCCGATTCGCGGCAGCTATCGGTTAATGTTTGGTATCTTTGGATCGACCAGAGCATGGCCTTTCCAACAATACCAAATATGACAATGTTAAAAATTATAAAAAATTAAAATATAACAAAATATAAAAAAAAATAAACAGGTTTTTTTTGGTTTTGTTTTGTTAATGCAGCAATATTGTTCCCATTTCAATTATAATGTGAACAATGATGCTGCACTAAGGATTTTTGTATGGGGTGCGTTTGTTAAAAATAGTGTAATTTTCACCCAAAAAAATATAACAAGTCCCCATTTCAATTTTTTTTAACAAACGCAACTCATAAAATATAACCGCAAACACTCGCATGTTAAAATGTGAAAAAAACACTTTACACCTTGTAAAACAAACATTGAAAATGCTAATTTTATTGCATTTTTTGTTATAATATACAGACAGGACATGACGCATACATATAATAATGATATATTATGAATCATCTGCCGAGTCTGCCGGAAAGAACGATATATAACATGTCTGGGTCATATTATAAAATAAGGCTTCAAAAAAACACGTTTAAACAAGAGGAGCGAAACTGTTAAAAATTAGCTCAGCAGCAGACCGCACACAGGCGTGAAGGGAAGCCGTGAAATGCCTCAGCAGCGAAAGGGTTAATTTTTTTTGTCTGTTTTAAATCATTTTATTTGTTGTTTTTCTTTTCGTTTCAGATCATTTTGATCAACTATTTTTCCGTTTTAAAACCTTTTGTTCTGGTTTTTATTTTTATTTTTAAAGTCAGACCATTCTGGTCAGTTTAGCGTTTCTTAAATCGTTTTGTTCATTTTTTTTGTTCCTTGGCTTTCATACCATTTTAATATGATTAAATAAAGTTGTGAAATGTATATTCATAAGAAAAAAAGGATCTTTATTTAATAAAAAAAAAAAACGATAGAATCGCCAGAATTATCGTATCGACAGAATGAATTATCGGATCTGAAAAACAAACCGAAAATTAATTATAAAAAAATATATAAAGTATAAAAAAAGTAAACCATAGTAGTTTACGTCAAAACGAATAGAGTTAGACACTTTGAAACAAGGAGAACAGACGTTCCTGAAAAAAACGAAAATTTCCGAAATCCCGAAAAGTCGATACAAAAAACGAGCAGAGTGACCTGAAAACACGAAAAATGGTCGATATTCCTAAAAAAAAATGTATACGAAAAACGAGCCGAACCGAACCAGAAATCGGGCGAAACGAGCCGAATCGAAATTTTAAAGATCCGAACGAATCGAACCGAATTGAACCGAAAAAAAAATCGGTGCACAAGTCTAGTATTTACTGCTAGGTCAACACATGTTGTAAATGGATCAGTGTAGTATTAGCCCCATCGATTGGAGATACACATCAAAACTGGCTGGGTGGAGTAGGGGTAACATCACCGCTCTGCGTGGAGAGAACCTGTGGAGTCATGGGTTCGATCCCGACGAGCACCTCTCCAGTAAGTGTCCTTGGGCAAGACACGTAACGGTACATACTCGCCACCCAGGACATACTTGAAAACGAGAGAAATCTCAATGTATCCTTCCTGGTAAAATCCTTTCTCAAAAAAATAAAAACCCCTATCCTAGGACTGATTTGCATGTAGATATTGCTTACATGGTGGAGGAAGGGTTAAACAAGAGGCAAACTAATATGAGAAGCAATTAGGGACTGGCATTTGAAGGAAACAAATCCAACAGTCTAGCTTCATTATATTAACAAGGTGCAGACGATTGTATGGCCTATGCAACCCTAGCTTATAAACAGTATTGAAAGCTTGGCTTATCTAATGAATGTGTGCCCCACCTAAGTAAAGTGCAACATTAATCACACTGAGGATGACAGTAATTTAGAAAGCAGGAAAAGGGACAGCATGATGCAGTCTCATCCACTAGTCACCTTCAGAATCAGAAAAGCAGCTGGAATGGAAAACAAACTGATTATGACTTAAATAAGAACGTGTGGCGGCAATGCAGGGAGTTATTTAGAACTTCTATAAATTACCAGAAAAATAAAATATACATATATTTTTGTTCCTCTCAGACATACGGTTTGCCAGGAGGAATTCCTATTCTACAGACTGTTTCAATCCAGAAATAATTGCTATATATATATATATATATATAAAAACCTGTAATTCTTAAGCACTAGACAAGCTGTGTGTATATTTATAATATGTGGTGTGTAGGTGTTTGGGTGGGAAAAAATCCTGTGAACTCAAATCAAATATGTAGGTTAATAGCAGCCTGAATGTTTGTTCACTGTTTATTTTATTTAATTATTTTGTAAAACCTCTTATTTTGTATTTTCATAAATGCAAGAACATTATTGTGACCACATGGGTTACTTTTAGAGACATTGTTAAATAATCCATATATTATGAATTCATCAGATAAAATAGACTGCTGTATTAACTGACACATTTATATTAGTGAATAAAGTCTGTACCTTCCAATGCTGCATGTAATACGGAATGTAAGGGAAAAATTGTTGCAAGACAATATACCTTTCTGGCTCCTTTTATTGGATCTATTCTTCTGACCCAGCTGCTATATTAGCGTCTCGATTTGTAAATTGTGGGACCTGCAAACAGATACCAGCAGCACTACCATAGGATTACATGGTAATTCATGGTAATCCGCGCCTTTTATATGTGTTACAGGTGGTCCTGTGGCCCTCCCACTTACCTTTTTTTAAAACTCTTCAGTCTAAATTGACAAAGTTTGTCTGGGCGGGAAGTAAACCACGTCTCTGATTTTCAGTTCTTAGCAAACCTAAGCTTTCGGGTGCTGCGGTGATGCCTGATGCTTGCATCTATTATGACACATTTCATCATGTACGCCCCGTTGCCTTCAATGGGGCCGCATCTCTCCTCCCCGCAGCCTGTGCCTGCTGACTTGCGGCGCATGTCATTGGATGCACGGGGACGGCCTGAACTCAAGCCATCCCCCTGCAGCCAATGAGGTGAGGTGCGGTGCGTATCGGCTGGCAATCAGTGCCGCGTGACAGCACCTGTCGCCGAGTCGCACCTGTACGCCTCACCGGCGAAAGCCACCGCTTAAGGGTGCCTCCTGCGCATCCTTAAAGGGTTAACCTTTTCAGAGAACACTGAATAGCAGTGAAATGTCAGTGATGTATGGTGGTTTCATTCGGCAAGTTTAATCAGGCGAATTCCATAGGTTTAAATGTTAAAAATATTCCTGTTTTTAACCAACATCTAATAAATCGTTTATTCTTTTAATTTGCAGCAATAAGTTTTTTTAGGATTTTTTTAGGCGTTTTTCAGGATTTTCTCATTTCAAATTTTTTTCCCGATTTATTATTATTTTTTTTAAATAGCGGTGTTTCTTTTTTCTGTAACAGATCGTTTTATTATTATTCAAAGGACCTTATATTATTAATCTTTATTTATAAAGCGCCGGCATATTCCACACCGCTGTACAATAGGCACAGTATAGACAGGGTTACAATACATTGAACAACATTAGACAAACAGTACAGGAGGAGATGAGGGCCCTATTCCCGTGGGAACTCACAATCTAGAATGGTTGAGGTTGGAAACAGGAGGAGAGGACTGCTAGGTGAGAGTGATTGATGGTTGCGTCAGTGTATGTTATATGTATGTATATCTTAATTCCAGACATTTTCATCTCAAATTTTTAAAGTTTCACTCTTTTTTTATTTTCCCTGTTCATTGGATTGTCGCCTCTTTCCGGCGGCTGGTTGGCACTGTGTTCAGCGGATCGTCAGCTTTTTTTGGACGCGTTCGGCGGGTACGTTCAATGGGTTTTCTGTGCTGTTTCGGATCGATCCGACTTTTTGGATCATATCGGTAGCTTATCGTATTGGCAGGGTTATAGACGGATTTTCGGATCCATTCCCTGCACTTCAGGGCCCCTGTGGTGAATTCTGAATTCACCGCAGGGTCCAGGAATTTGATTCCCCGAAGTACAGGGAATGAGAGAGCACCGAAATGTCGGTGACATTTCGATGCTCTCTGATTAACCCCTATAGTTGGCACACTGGTTACACTGTTTAAATGCAGAACCTCCCATATATACAGTAGCTCCTTGCAATGAAAAAATATTTAAGATGATATTAATACAAACATTTATAATTTAGGTCACTACGGCTGAAATCAGCAAGGTCTGTGTCTGTAAAGCAGATAACATACACTTTGTCAAAGACCTGTTGAGAGTTTCCATTGCGCCGCTGACGGGTTTATAGTGCTAAGCCACGCAGACACCGTATGTCAGGTCAGACCCTAAAGGGAAATAAGATCATGCTACTTAACAAGTAATGCCTGGAAACAGCAAGGCACTCTGCGATGTAATCTGATAATCAGCTGGATTTGCGCTTTTAAATACTAAAAAGTAGATTTATTTATGACAGATAAATGTAGGCCATAAGGCAGCTTTCATCTGTGAGAAGATGTTTTGTACATATTTGAGCTGCAAGGGGCAGATGGATTGATAAAACAGTATTTGCCATCTTGTAATCAAAAGGTTAACAGCTGCAGCTTATGGGAAGTCATAACACCTATTTATTCAGCTGTTCTTATTAAATCCCATATTTATTAATATACCTGTGAAATATCTATATTGCTACGATAACTAGAATTAACATGCACATAAACATTACATATTTAACACTGAGGTGTTTGCTTATATTAATTATTAAATTATGATATATGTGGGAAGCTGGAGTTTTGTCTGCTGTTGGGAAAAGTGACCTTCTGACAATTCTGTGAGTGATAGTAATAGTAATACATTTGTATAATTATAAATTGGTTTCATGTTTAGTTGTTTAGCTGAATCACTCAAAGTATTGGGGTCATGTGTAACTCTTATGGAATTGTTTTAAGAAAACAGGATTGTGTTTGTTTGCATAATTAGTACACAATACTTTGTGAGTTATTCAGGAAGCACTAGTCTAGTGGCTTTTAATTCATATCTATTCATACCATCCAATCCATTCCATCCCATCCCATTTTCCCATCCACCTGTCCATCCATCAATTTCTCTATCTCTTTATTGACACCTAAAACATATCTACCCATGTTCTAACTCTACATTGTAGCCCCACTACATTTTGTAGCACCATTTAAAATCAGAATGCCCAACAACAGACCTTACTCACCCCATTCACTAAACAGGAAGTTCTTGACACCATTAACTCTCTACCTTGCAACAAGGCCCCTGGACTGGAGGGCTTCACTAATCTTTCTTACCAAAAATAGTAGTGATATTCTGCTTCCCTTCCTCACCAAGGTTTTTAATGACACTAAATTGTGAGGAGACATCCTTCAGGAGATTATTATTACCCTTCCTTAAACTGGGAAAATTGCCCACTTCATGTCCTAATTTCAGACCTATATCCCTACTTGATGTAGACGCCAAATTATATGTGAAATTGCATGCAAAGTGAATATTCCCTATTCTTTTTTTTTTGTGAAATTGCATGCAAAGTGAATATTCCATATTCTAGCCCAACTCACTTCAGCTGACCAGGTCGGCTTTGTCCCCAGCATGCTGGCTGGGGACAGTACTCGTAGATTCCTTTCATTGATTGACTTGGCGCATCAAACTAATACACTAGGCCTTCTACTGGCCCTTGATGCCGAAGAAGTGTTTGACCACCACAACTGGGGACTATATGGTGATGACGCTATATTCCTATGCATTTCCAGAACCCTTTATTTGTGGCATACTGGCAATATATTCCACTCCATTGGCTAGGGCAGGGATTGTGAACCTTTTTGAGCCCGAGTGCCCAAACTGTATTGCTGAACCAACTTATGTGTCTCAAAGTGCCAACCCCGCAATTAGACCTGAATACTGATTTCTTTTAGAAAAAACACTTCATACGACTGTTTGAACTAATTAGGTGCTTAAGTCTTAGAAGAAAAATACAGTATAAGAAGATGAATATATTACCCCAGCTCACACATGGATATAATTGGCCCAGCTCACACATGGATATTTTGCCCCAGCTCACATTTATATATTGCCCCCAGCTCACACATGGATATACTACCCCCAGCTCACACGTGGATATATTGCCCTCAGCTGACACATAGATATATTTGCCCTCAGCTCACACATGGATATACTGCCCCCAGATCTCATTTATATATTGCCCCCAGCTCACACATGGATATATTGCCCCAAGCTCACACATGGATATATTGCCCTCAGCTGACACATAGATATATTTGCCCCAAGCTGACACATGGATATATTTGCTCCAAGCTCACACATGGATATATTGCCCCCAGCTCACACATGGATATATATATTTGCCCCAGGTCACTGGATATATATATTTCCCCCTGCTCACATGGATATATATATTGGCCCCCTGCTCACATGGATATATATATATTGGCCCCTGCTCACATGAATATATATATTTGGCCCCTGCTCATGTGGATATATATAATTGCCCCCAGCTCACGTGGATATATATTGGCCCCCTGCTCACGTGGATATATATTGATCCCCTGCTCACATGGCTATATATTGGTCTCCTGCTCACTGGATATATATATGCCCCAGCTCACTGTGTATATATATATATATATATATGTCCCCTGCTCACATGGATATATATTGGCCCCCTGCTCACATGGATATATATTGGCCCCCTGCTCACATGGATATATATATTTCCCCCTGCTCACATGGATATATATATTGCCCCCTGCTCACATGGATATATATATTTCCCCCTGCTCACATGGATATATATATTGGCCCCCTGCTCACATGGATATATATATTGCCCCCTGCTCACCTGAATATATATATTGGCCCCTGCTCACCTGAATATATATATTGGCCCCTGCTCACGTGGATATATATAATTGCCCCAGCTCACGTGGATATATATTGGCCCCCTGCTCACGTGGATATATATTGGTCCCCTGCTCACTTGGATATATATTGGTCCCCTGCTTACATGGATATATATTGCCCCCCTGTTCACATGGATATATATTGGTCCCCTGCTCACATGGATATATATTGGCACCCTGCTCACATGGATATATATTGGCCCCCTGCTCACGTGGATATATATTGGTCCCCTGCTCATGTGGATATATATTGGTCCTCTGCTCACATGGATATATATTGGTCCCTGCTCACATGGATATGTATTGGCCCCCTGCTCACTTGGTCCTCCTGTCTGCCAGGCGCCTCACAGCAATCTTCTTCCTCCCAGCACACGCCGGCAAAGGATGTTGCCCGGCTGCTTTTTGAGATCCACCAGCCGCGATCTCACGAGATTGTGGCTGGTGGACCTCATCAAGCGGCCGGGCAGCATTATTTGCCAGTATGCGTTGGGAGGAAGAAGCTTACTTGGAGTGGCACTGAGGAAAGCCAGGTGTGGCACGCGTGCCATAGGTTCGCCATCACTGGGCTAGGGTATTAAATTCTTGTTTCACTTCATCATTCTGGTTTCCCTTAAAATTCTGGTTTAATTTCGGAATATCTAATATCTAATGACACTTGCCAGGGCTGCCTGATATTCCACTAATCTTCATTCCAGGGCTGAAGCCTTTTCACTTAAAAAACTCCCCAGCTATTTTGGGTCTTGATAGCTCTATAGGTGTCACGTGCCACACTCCTGGTCCTGTATCACAGTGGCCGGCAGCACCATCCTCCCTGCTCACTGGCCGCTGATTGTGACGTGATGACACAGCGCCCGCCGAGTTTAAGAACAGATGTCTTAACACGGGTCCCTTTCCCTGACATGGTTTCCACTCCTCTCAGTGCTTTCATATTGTTATATACCTTTTTGCTCACCTGTATATGATCTTGGAAATCCAGCCATTTAAAGGACCAGCAGTGTAACCTAACTTGTCTGCGTACAGGGATCAGACATTATCAGGGTAATTCAAAGAGATCCGAATTGCTTGAGAAAGGTAACCGAACTCTGAAAATCAGCGTTCGGTTACCTTTCTTGGCCATTCGGCTATCCAGAGAGCAGGCAATTCGCCAAATCCTGGTGAATTGCCTGCACATACGGTGCCTGTTCGAGGGCAGTGAAATCCCCATAAAAAAGCACTGCTTCGGCTATTCAGAGAACACAAACCAGCAGTGAAAGGTTCCCGAAATGCCCTGCCATTCGGTGATTTAATTCGGCAAGTTTATTCAGGAGAATCCCATAGGTTTCAATGTTAAAAGTATTCCCGTTTTAATTCAATATCTAATAAACCGTTCATTATAAAATTCTGCAGTAAAGAGTCTCTTTATTTCTAGATTTTTTTAGGATATTTTAAGCATTTTTCTTAATTTTTTTTTTTTTTAAGTCCGATTTTTTTTTTTAACCACTTCGATGCGGAGGACGCGCTGAGCGCGTCCAACCGTATGTCACGTTACATGCGGAGGACGCGCTGAGCGCGTCCTCCCTTTGGGGTCAGCGTTCGGCCGGGTTCCGGCCGATCGCTGGCCCCCCCGGTGCGGGCTGACATCCTCGATGTCAGCCCAGCATCCGGAACCGCCGCCGGTGAAATTAGGTGTCATCGCGGCAGCGCGATGACACCTAATTGAGGCGCCCCCCCCGCATGTGCGGAGGAGGCGCCTGAAAGGGAGGGGGGGGAGGTCCTTCGGACCTCTCTCCCTCCCGATCGGCGGCGTTGCGGGGGTTAACCCAGGCACCATTTGGAAGGGCACAGCCTGCCCTTCCAAATGGTACCTGGCATTAACCCCTGGGGAGCTGGATCACGAATCGGCGCTGAAAAGCGCCGGTTCGTGATCCTTTCCCGGAGCTGGCCGACATCTTGGATGTCGACCAAGCCTCCGGGAACTCCCCCTGAGGACTGGCGTCATCGTGCATAGCGTGTAACGAGACCCCATCTCTAATTTTTTTAACAAGCGCACCCCATACAAAATATAACCGCAATTGCTCGCATGTTAAAATGTGGAAAAAAAACACTTTACACGCTGTAAATTATTGAAAATTCATATTTTATTGCATTTTTTGCTATAATATACAGACAGGTCATGACGTATACATATAATAATGACATATTATGAATCTGCCGAGTCTGACGGAAAGAACGATATATAATATGTCTGGGTCATATACTAAAATAAGCCTTCAAAACGCGTTTAAACATGATGAGCAAAACCGGTAAAAATGACCTCAGCACAGAGGCGGGAAAAGCCTCAGCAGCGAAAGGGTTAAAGTTTTCTTCTTTTTTCTGTAACAGCCCTTTTTATTATCATTCCCTGGACCTCATATGCAAATTTCAGACATTTTCGCTGAGTAGTTTCTTTGCAAACAGCGTTTCACTTTCAAACATTCATACAAACGGTTTTCCTAATTTATTCACTGCCCTCTGTCTGCGGTCTCGGCTTTTTCCGGCGGCTTCGCTGCGTGTGATCGGCTCTTGCTCGGGTTTTTCCGGCATCTTCAACGGGTTAATCCAGATGTTTTTGCGGGTTTTCGGCGTGCATTCGGCAGGTTTTGCGGTTAGTTTTCGTCGGGTTTGCGGTAACTTTTCCCTGCAATTCGGGGACCCTGTGGTGCTTAGTGAATACACCGCAGGGTCACCGAAATGGGATTGGCAAAAGGAACCGAATTGAAGAGAACGAAAAGTCACCGAACGTGCCGTGACTTTTCGAATCTCTTTGAATTACCATGTATATCTAGGGGATACGTGACAATAGGGAAGCAAACGTTAACGCTTTTTGCAGACGATGTTCTGCTTTTTCTGCCACATCAGAAAAGTTCTTCCCAATTTATTTCAAGCTGTGTCCAGATATGGTATCCTGTCATATTTTAAAAATAAATCCTACCAATTAACCTCCCACAGGCCATTCTTTTCTGCCTCAAGACACATACCAATTAGATTGGAGGAAAACCTCCATAAAATATCTTGGAATAAATCTGTCTAAGTCAAGATCAGCTGCCCTCAAAGAAAATTTCACATTTCTTTTTACGAAAATAGAAGTACAATTAAATAGATGGTACAAACTGGATATCACTTGGATAGGAAGAATTCATATGTTAAAAATGATCATACTTCCTGATATTTTGTACCTCTTACCCCATATACTTATCCCAGAAAGCTTCCAAAAATGTTTACAAAAACCTTTACACGCTCATATCGGGAAACGTACACACCCTTGCATGGCAAATGCCTCTCCATCTGTATCAAGCCACCATGGTGGTTTAGGCCTACCGAATCTAACAGGGTTATTCATCTGAATTGTGGCCGAAAGGTAACCGAACAGTGAAATTCAGCGTACGGTTACCTGTCCTGGCCATTCGGCTATTCAGAGAGCAGGCAGTTTGCCAAATGTTGGCGAATTGCCTGCACATACGGTGCCTGTTCGAGGGCAGTGAAACCCCATAGAGAAGCAATGCTTCGTCTATTCAGAGACCAAAAACCAGCAGTGAAAAGTTGCCGAATTTCCCTGCTGTTCGGTGGTTTAATGCGGCAGATTTATTCAGGCGTATCCCATAGGCTTCAATGTTAAAAATATTTCCATTTTAGTTTAATATCTAATAAACCGTTGATTATAATATTCTGCAGTAAAAAGTCTCTTTATTTATAGATTTTTTAGGATCTTTTAGGCATTTTTCAGGATTTGTTTGCGAATTTTTTTTTCATTTTTTTTAAAATCGTTTTTTCTTTTTTTTTTAAACAGCCCTTTTTATTATCATTCATTGGATCTTATATGTAAATTTCAGACATTTTCGCTCAGTAGTTTCTTTGCAAACTGCGTTTCACATTTCAAACATTCAAGCAAACTGTTTTTTTTTTCACTCCATTTGTCTGCGGTGTTGGGTGTATATGGCGGCTGCTCTGCGCTCTGATCGGCGGCTGCTCGGGTTTCTCTGGCGTATTCGGCGGGGTTAATCCAGCTGTTTTGTGGATTTTAGTGAGTGTTCGGCAGGTTTTGAGGTGAATGTTCAGCGGTTGGCGGTGAGTGTTCGTCGGGTTTGCGGCGTGTTTTCCTTGCACTTCGGGGACCCTGTGGTGCTTGCTGAATACACCGCAGGGTCGCCGAAATAGGATCGCCAAATCGGGTTGAATTGAAGCGAGTGAAAAGTCACCGAACGTACGATGACTTTTTGATTCTCTTTGAATAACCCTGTAAGACAATGTTACAGGGCAATCATACCATTACCAAATCCTGGGGGCTTGCTACTCTAGAACACCGCCTGCATGGCTTCTACTTTAAAAAAAAAAAAAAAATATCGATAAATAACCTTGTATACCTTACAAGATTTATTATGGATGCCTAATTTTCCAAGGACTCTATTACCGAAACTACTTCCATCTTCACGTGTGCCAATGTCTGTTTGGGGTCAATGGGGAAAGAGGTCGATCTCTCTTTTTACCGTTACTACACTTTGCATACCCTCAAATTTTTCTTGCTTAATCTAGTGTTAAAGTGGTGTAAACAAGCTTACACAGGTTTATTTAATGTTTTCCACTACTGGTCTTAGACCCTTCCCGGAGCTGAGTTCAGCTTACGTCTTGCCATTTATTATTATTATTTATTAAGCGACAACACATTCCGCAGCGCTGTACAGAAGATGCAAAGGGTAAAGACAGGACAATTGTACAATACATACAGGAGGCAGGTCAGTATTCCTGCCAGCAGATACAGGAGGGCGTGAGGGCCTGATTCCTGTGGGAATTTACAATCTAGATGGGTGAGGGGATTAGAAACAGGAGGGGGGGCTGCAGTGATGAGTTGTTAATAATAATGCAGGAACTGGTAAGGACCGGTTTTAGGTCGGTCAGATGTCTTGTTATGGAGTAAGGTGGTAGGCTTCCCTAAACAGAAGGGTCGTTAGGGAGCGTTTAAATGAAGCCAGATTTGGGGACAGTCTGATATTACGAGGAAGCGCATTCCATAGGGTCGGCGCCGCACGAGAAAAGTCCTGTAGTCTGGCATGTGATGAGGTAATGATTGACGAAGCCAGGAGAAGGTCATTGTTGGATCTTAGGGGATGGGGTGTATCTGGTGAGTAGTGAGGACAGGTAGTGAGAGTTTTGTAGGTCAGGGTGAGTAGTTTGAATTTGATTCTGCTGTGGATGGGGAGCCAGTGTAGGGATTCACAGAGAGGAGCAGCAGAGACAGAGCGACTGGTGAGATGGATAAGCCGGGCTTATGTGTTTAGGATGGACTGCAGGGGGAAAGAGGCGGGAGATAGGAAGGCTAGTCAGGAGGTTGTTGCAGTAGTCCAGGCGGGAGATAACAGGTGAGTGGATAAGTTGCTTGGTGGTGTTGGCAGTCAGAAATGGATGAATTTTGGCAATATTGCAGAGGTGATTGCGGCAAGATGAGGAGAGTGATTGGATGTAGGGGCTGAAGGAAAGACTGGAGTCAAGAGTCACTCCGATGCAACGGACTTGGGCTGAGGGAAGGATGGTGATACCGTATACAATTATGGAGAAGTCAGAAGTCAAAGTACAGTGAGGGGGGGAATTAGAAGGAGCTCGGTCTTGGACATATTGATCTTTAGGTAGTGAGAGGCCATCCAGGAGATTCCAGACAGACAGTCACTGACCTGAAAGAGAACAGAATGAGAGAGATCGGGAGTGGAGAGGTAGATCTGAGTGTCATCAGCTTATAGGTGATACTTAAAGCCATAGTTGGTGATGAGTTTACCCTGTGAGGAGGTATAGATGGAAAAGAGCAGAGGACCTAGGACTGAGCCTTGGGGTACGCCGACTGTCAGAGGCATTAAAGAGGAGGAGTTGCCAGCAAGGGATACAGAAAATGATCTATTGCCATCCAGAGATCTCTTCCACTACCTCTGAGTAAAACACATTTTGACCAGATACAATAATGCCAAGTTTCAGGCGAAGGAACTTAGCTCTTTTTACAAACTATAGGGGTTATTCAGAGAGAGCCGATCTGGCCCTGAAATGTTGCCGAACAGGGAATTTCCTCGTACATTGACATTTCGGGGGCCATTCGGCTATTCAGAGAGCAGGCAGTTTGCCAAATTTTGACGAACTGCCAGCCAATACGGTGCCTGTTCGAAGGCAGTGAAATCCCCCAAAGAGAAGCAATGGTTAATCTATTGTGAAAAGTAGTGAAAAGTTGCCAAAGTGCCCTGCTGTTCGGTGGTTTCATTCGTCAGGTTTATTCAGGCGAATCCCATAGGTTTCAATGTTAAAAATATTCCTGTTTTAATTCAATATGTAATAAACTGTTTAATATTTTAATTTGCAGTAAAAAGTCTCTTTATTTATTGATTTTTTTTTAGGATTTTTTCCACAATAATTTTTTTCCGTTGTTTTTAAAAGCTTTTTTCTTTTTTCTGTAACAGTCCTTTTTATTCTCATTCATAGGATCTTATATGTAAACTCCAGGCATTTTCGTTCAGTAGTTTTTTTGCAAACAGAGTTTTAATTTTGAAACTTTCAAGTGTACTGTTTTACCCTGTTCGTCGGCTTGTCCCGGCGTGTTCAGCGTGGTTTTCAGTGAGCGTTCGGCGGGTTTGCGGCGGGTTTTCCCTGCACTCCGGGCCCTGCGGTGAATGCTGAATACACCGCAGGGTGGGGTACTTTGATTCCCCAAAGTGCAGGAAAGCACGGGGGACGAGAGAGCATCGAAATGTCGCCGACATTTCGATGCTGTCTGAATAACCCCCTATGCCTGTTATTTAGGCAACTTATAATTTTATTGTTGATTCCAAAATTCTTTACTAAAACCAGCATAACACTTATAAAATTCTTCTTCCCTTATGTGTTGTCATTCAGTTATTTTTGATGGCCCAGCACGGGCCCATAATTGACCAAAAAGGGGTAGAATACACAGGTTGGTCCTCTTATATTTGCTTTATAATAATCAGGACTGTGTCCCTGTTACATAGCAATACTGAAGATAAAAAATGTGGTGATTCAGTAACACTGCATGTTGGAAAATGTTTTCTGAAACCTACAAACTATTATGGCTTTCATAATGCCGATTAAACTATCACATAGGAAAAAAATTGTCTCCTCTGAATTGTTTGTTTCATATTTGCTTTCCTGGTTTAGTTTGTCTGAATTTCATTAGCT
Organism: Leptobrachium leishanense; assembly: GCA_009667805.1. Taxonomy (NCBI): domain Eukaryota; kingdom Metazoa; phylum Chordata; class Amphibia; order Anura; family Megophryidae; genus Leptobrachium; species Leptobrachium leishanense. Next base: position 263,119,310 of record CM019064.1, read on the forward strand.
GAATCTTGTTTGCTAAGACATTTGGATAATGCTTTTAGTGGAGTTAGGAGAGGACAGAGAAGAGTAGAGGGAGTAATCAAAGCAGAACAATCAGCAACAACATTCAGAGCAAGAGAGCAAAGAGCCTTCAATAGATTCCCTTTAAAAGGGTTGACTTTATCCTCTTTATAATGACAAGCAACACAAGAGAGTGGTGTGTGTTGATGCAGCTGGCAACACAGTTTACAAAAAGGTAACATCCTTGTGTTGTTACAGAATGAAGTAGGTGAACGTAGAGCTTGTGGGTGCTTGAGGATAATTGGATAACCAACATTTCCAACTTTTAACTTATTTTTATTAACTCATACCTTAACATAATCGAGTATATTTGATCTTCAAAAGCACCTGCAGAACGGCCAAGACTGCATATACTCATTATGGTCCGATTCCAGTGCAATGCAAAGAAATTTCAATCATTGCAAACAAAATTAATCTGCATTTGGGTTCCAGAATATGTCCCCAAAGTTTTAGCACTTCAGGCATGACTGCCGATGTGTTGAAATTCTTTGAAAAGCTTGGAGGTCCGTTTTTCCTACAAGGAAACATGGAGGCCAAGCTTTAATGCCCTGCCGGTGGTTTTATGGAAGAAAAAAAAATCACTTTATGGTGATTTGGTTAATACTAATAAAAATTATATTTTGATTCAGCTTTTCAACGTTGTTATCATTTATATTGCTGAATTAAAATGTAATTAATGAAAATCAGACATCATTTAAGAATTATAAATCATAGTCTAATTTTGAGAGGAATTCTGAACTTGTGTTCTAAACGAAGCATTGGATGTTAACGACCTTTTAATGTGGAGGTTTACTCGTCCATCCAATAGAGGCAAGAGGTCACATCGGATCCTTCTCACCTCTTCACCTGGCATTTCTCATTAGTCTACTGCTGGTTATATTTTTCCTTGTCTGTTACTTTGGAGAGTAGAGTAACTTTACATAACACATTTGCCACTGTACTTATAATACAGTTTGGGGATCATTTATCCAAAATGCGTGGGGCCCCAAGCATTCTGGATTTCAGAATTTGAGACAATTTGATGTCAGAGAGGAAGGGAGATGTGGCAGGGGAGCCACAATCCTCTTCCTGCTTCAGCACCAGAGTGTATACACGCTGGGAGAGCTTTGCAGCCCTTTTTGAGGGACATTCTACACAAAGCCAGCATGTATCTGTCCATGATGTCAAACGTTGGGGCTGCACAGAGTCGCCCAGCGTGTGCCTTTTTGTGCTTCAGCCATCGGACCTGTACTGCCAATCAGCAGTATCCGTCTTGAGCATCAGGACGGCAAGTAAAGCTAAACTGTGAAAGACTCTGAAAATTCCAGATTTTGGACTCCTCCAGATTTTAGAATTCCAAATAAGGGTTGCCCAATGTGTAGCAGGTTTGTTTGACAATCCACTATAGATTATTACCTTTCCACTTGGAATAGGCACCCTGCAGAACTGTGATGAAGAAGTTAACAGTGTTTTTAGCTTCATTCATTTTTTGAAGACCAAGGAAAAAGCCTATAAGGATTATTCAGAAAGCACCACTGTTTGGCAATGTTATAAACACTATTGTTTTCTAAAAGAGAAATCCAAACAGCAGCAATAGAAGCTTCACTGTGAAGTTTCTTCTGCAGCTGTTTGAATTTCTCTGTTGTGAAATGTCGCTGAACACCGGTGCTTATTGAATAACCCCCATGTGTTCTTTTCTTTTATTAATTTTTGCCTTAGTTTATAGATGATACTCTACCCATATCTTTCAAGGAGATTTACAAACTCATATATGGCAGACAATAAAACTGTCAGTACAAATCTGCAGTGTTAATTTAGAATACTGCAAAATTCCACATTCACTTGTAGTATTATAATTACCAACAGCGCTCATAATTTTATTTAATTGTTCTATATAATTGGTATGGCAATTTTATTTAACATTCACTATGCATGCACGTCCTGAAAACGCGAACATAAAGAGATAATTGCAGTCAGGTTTCAAAAACAATATAATGCAACGTGGAAAAAGCAAACAGTGGAATCCTTACTATGGAGAGATTTCATTAAATAAACTCAATTTTGAGGAAACAATTTCAGTTCCATTTTTTAATTGCGATCAAATGTAGACATTTTCAGTTATGATGTTTAGATGTTATATGAATAAGTTGCCATTTTCGGGCAATTATTTCAGGCGTTCTTATTTTATTTTCATTAGCAGATGTTAAGTGTAATAAATGAAAATCATGTTTAAGATAAGCTAAATTTATCCTAAGCACTGGTGCATTCTATTAGATGATGAAAAGCTTAAAAAAATGGTAAATCTCACTTTCCACTATTTGATTTATGAGAAATATGCACACTATGAAAAATAATGCTTAAAGGGAAATAATGGTAGAAATTATAATATATTTTGACAATAAAGCTTTGTATTCTCATCCTGCATAATTGTCAGTTTATGTTTTCAAAGTGAAAATACTTATAGGGGTTATCCACCAAGCATTGTAGTTTGTTGGCATTTTCAAATACCGGAGAAAATTGCTGGTATTGCAGTGCCGACATACAGTGGCATTTCTCAATACTAAACTTAACTAACTTAATTGGTCATGGCATGTTAAGTGTCAACCCTTATCTCTCCCCTGCCCTTAAGGGCTGTGACAGCCTTCCTGAGAAGATGACTTCCCTACACACGCAAGCATTTCAATCAGCTCATGCAGCACAGTCTGCCAGGGGATTGGCAAAGCTGATGTTCCAAAGAGAGATGGTGTCTGATGCTGCCTGCAGCAGATTCTACCAAACCGGATGAGGGAAACAATGGTACTGGAAAAGAATTATGTATTTTGCACAGTAGACTTAAAAGGGGAACTGAAAAAAGACAAGAAAGGGGAGCAGGCCAAGATCTCCATCGCCTGTTTCCCTACTACCGTGCTCGTTGCAAATTAAAATAGACCATCTTTATTAACAATGAATATATATATATATATATATATATATCGGTCTGAAAAAGGATTGATAATACCTATAAAATATGAGTCAAAAAGATGAACTGGAATGAAAACCAAAGATATCACCGGGATATACAAAACATCACATATACAGGCGTGTTGGGCAAAGTGATGACTTGTACATATAGTCTGCTATCCTGTTTAATTACATATGTGTAAGGTAGCACAAGTCTGTCCCCTGCCAGACTCCAATATATCAAGGTACAATAAGCTGGCTATATTGCTACCACACATACAGGGTGCAAACCCTAGAGAGAGTGTGTGAAATAGAGGACAGACAAATAAAAAGGCTTCTATTTTTGCTACCAAGTCCCTATAGCATTAAAGATTTCAGCTCTCTCCCTAGAGATCTAGTCCTAATAACACCAATCTCAGACATATCAAAAGGGTGTTAGATAGTGACATCCCCACACTTGCTTCCGGTGGATCAACAACAAGTGTTAAAAATAGACAGCTCCATCCCTAGGATATCCTTGACCGATCAACGCGTTTCGCCATCATCAGTCACGGCTTCCTCAAGAGTTACTAAAAGGGGGACTGATGTGGAGGTTAGGAGGGAGGTATAATTAACTTTCACACACACGTACACTTTTTTAGCTTCATTTAAGCTATCAGACAATGTTTTGTCTCATAGCTAATATCAGACAATGTTTTGGCCCTAGGCTTGACAAAAGCTGACATTTCAGGAGAAATGTTGTCTGATATCTAATATATAAATTACATGCAAAGTCCAGAATCCAGATAAACCTAGATTACCCCGATAAACATGACATTACCCAGCAGCTTTGAGTAAAGCGAGAAATTAATTCAAACGTCGGGTTTTACACAGGTAAACCTCGATTTACCCTAAAACCGCTGGATAATATCTATTTAGTTGCATACATTTGACCTCAAATCTAAGAGTACCCAAATACATAGCCAGCTCTCACTATAACCAACTCTAGCCCCAACCCAATAACCAAAAATTACCTTTACCCAAGGGGCATAGTGTAGTCCACAGATTACCTAGATAAAACCTGAGAATTCTTTAGCAGATTTACACAACATTTTTGGGTGAAGTGGGCTTTAGCTGGGTAAAGATAGCTTTACCGAATTTTGAAGTGGATGGTCTCCCTTCTTCTTTTTGACAATGCTTATCTTATAACTGTACAGGCTTTTTGATGTCTGATGATACATAAATGTAGTGCATTGATCATCAGCGATGAATCCAAGATGACCTCTATAAATATCATCTTGAGTTAGCACTCACTTTCTTATTTGATAAAAATATATTTTCCAAGCTCAACGAACAACTAATAATACCCAGACATTTCAGTTATTGCTAAGAGACACAGGCGGCTGCAGGTGAAGGGTAATACATACCTGCTTTGTAAGATCATACACAGATAATTTCCTGAGAGTTGCTGGTAGACTAGCCATTATGTTAGCATTACAGTTCGATGAGCTTGTTCTTTACATTGGGAAATTCAATTTTAGTTGATGAACAGCTGTTGCTATAGCAATATTAACTCTATTACTTGATAATTGAATGAATTTGAAGGTTCTAAATATGCAAAGTTAATTTTAATATATCAAATGGACCATTTTAATTGCTAAACCTTGATAATCATAAGGGTGTTTTTATACATTTAGAAAAATGAAACCACTCTTCTTGTGATAATGCTATTTTAATGTAGTATGTAATTGTAATTTAAATGATAGGCACGGGACTAGGTAAATGTCTAGTATTTCTCCTATAAAGTTTATATATGAAGACATTAATGGTTTAAACAAAATTGCCTCTAATTTACATCTTACATGACTGATTATATCTGTAAAACCTTATTAAGAGGGTTATGCAAAATTCGAAATTTCAGGACAAAGTTAGAACTGTGGAACAATCAGCAACAGGGAGAATATTATGAGAAGTTACACAGTTTTTTGCCGTATTTTTCTAGAATATTTATGGGGGTTTTCTAAATTACTCCTGAGATACTTTGGGAAATTCCAAATAAAAATAATGTTCATACAATTATTTTTAAAAAGCCTTGTATTTAGATTTTTTAATTTGAAAGCATTGATTTAAAAATACTAATATCTAATCTTTAGATTGATACAAAATATCTTAGATTTTATTATATGAAGCAGGATTTTTTTTACTTTAATAATAAGAAAGAGTGTGTTAGAGGTATGGCAAATTTAATTCAGTTGCATAAAAGAATTATGCAGTTGCTCTTCTTCCATAAATGAAACGTTTACTGAATTCCCAGAATAATTAATATCGACAGAAAGCTTTTCTTTTGATTGTTAACTGTGTCAGCATTCCATTATAATACCAGAAACAGATTGAATATAATTGCTTATGAATACAAAGAATCCGTGGGTCTCACCAGGTCCTCTCTAGTCTTTTGGGATATAAAATGGATAATTATTCATTATGGTTCTATTAAATTAATGTAGCAAACACTGCTTCTACAGACGTCCCACTCTGTATTTCACAGCAATATATACATCTCTAGATTTATAATTATATATCTTTGTATAGTGCTTTTTAATTTATTTAGAAAGATTTATTAAATCATTACTTAAAATTCGAATCCCTATTTTTTTCTCTATTTTCCATTATGTCACTTCACAACTCCCTATACAAGCTAGCTACACTAATTAGAGATTTTATATTATTTTGTCCATCTGATTTCAAACAATAGCAGGGTTATTCAAAGAGAATCGAAAAGTCACTGCACGTTCGGTGACTTTTCGTTCTCTTCATTTCTGTACAATTTGGTGATCCCATTTTGGCCACCCTGCGGTGTAGTCAGCAAGCACCACAGGGCTGTCGTAGTGCAGGGAAAAGCTGCCGAAAACCTGCCGAACACTCATTGCAAAACCCAGGCGAATGCACAGCAAAACCCGCAAAAACATCTGGATAAACCCCGCCGAAGACGCCGGAGAAACCCGAGCAGGAGCCGATCAGAGCGCAGAGCAGCCGCCAGATGAACTCGACACCGCAGACGAATGGAGTGAAAAAAAAAAACAGTACGCTTGAATGGTTGAAAAGTGAAACGCTGTTTGCAAACAAACTACTGAGCGAAAATGTCTGAAATTTACATATGAGGTCCAATGAATGATAATAAAAAGTGCTGTTACATAAGAAAGAAAAAACGATTTAAAAAATTTAAAAAAAAAAAGGAAATATTTTTTTGCAAAAAATCACGAAAAATGCTTAAAAGATCATAAAAAATCTATAAATAAAGAGACTTTTTAACTGCAGAATATTACAATGAACGGTTTATTAGATATTGGATTAAAACGGGAATATGTTTAACATTGAAGCCTATGGGATCGCCTGAATAAATCTGTCGAGTGAAGCAACCGAATGGCAGGGCATTTCGGCAACTTTTCACTGCTGGTTTTTGTTCTCTGAATACGCGAAGCATTGCTTCTCTATGGGAATTTCACTGCCCTCGAACAGGCATCGAACAGGCACCGTACGTGCAGGCAATTCGCCAACATTTGACGAATTGCCTGCTCTCTGGATAGCCGAATGGCCAGGAAAGGTAACCGAACGCTGAATTTCACTGTTCGTTTACCTTTCGGCCCCAATTCGGATCTCTTTGTATTACCCTGTAGGTTTTATTTAATTGATTCTAAAACATGAATGTCACAATGTCTATTAATGGTCAACTTTATCTGGCTTCCAGAATTAATGGGTTATTTGCTCCATCAGCTTATCACAAAAATACAGTACCATTGAAAAGCAGACACTTTACAGGTAGGACCTCAAAGAAAAGATTTCACGGCTTAGGGTTGCCAGCTATCCAAGTGATAATAGAAAATATAGAATAACAGTCACACAGTTTGGGTGGGTCCATTTGAGTTAGTTTAATGGCATTCAAATACACACATATAGATTTAGACTCACATTCAAAGCCTTTACTAAGAGAACACTTGATAAAGGCTCTGAATATGAGTCAAAACATTATGGGCTACATTACAATCCCCGCATTAAAACGGGGGCGGTAGGGAGAAAAAACTGCGCCCACAGTTTTCTCCCTACCGCCCACGTTTTAACAGGGGATTACAATGCAGGCACTTAAAAAGCTGTCTGCATTGGTAGCGCGCGCTACGCCCCGGGATGCTCGTGGCAGCGCTGAGCGCTGCCGTGGGCATCCACTCGATGGAGTCTATGGGACTCCATTGAGCCAGACGCCGGCGTTCACATGACCTGCCGGATCTCGCCTCGCGAGATCCAGCCAGTCGGTGTAGTGATACGCAGGGGGAGACTGAGGAACCTTTTCCCCCAGTCTCTCCCTACTCCTGCCGGACAGAGGAGAAGGACAGAGTTGCGGTCCTCGCCGCGGAACAGGAGGTGAGTAAACGATTTGATCTTTTATTTTTTTGGATGGTGTTAACGGATTCTGCAGAAGTGGAATCTGTTAACACCAAGTCCTGGCTTTGGTTAACTTTTCACTAACCACAGCCGGACGTTAATCAGCGTTAGGACTTTGTAATCCTAACGCTGATTAACACTTTGCGCTCCTCATGTAAAGAATAGGGAGTGCATAGTACAGTATCCTCGCGCTAATAAGCGCAAGGTACCAAACGCAAACGGGTTACTTAACCCGTTAGTGTTTGGATTGAAATATGCGGTAGCCACCGCGGCGAACGTTAATGCTCACGCAGGTGAGCACTAACGTTAGCAACAAGATTGTAATGTGGCCCTATGTCTGTGTGTACCTGGATGCCGTTAAAGTGACTGATGTGGACCCACACTGTGTTACTGTTATTGTATATTTTCCATCAATTAATCAACCATCATTTAGCCTGTGTTTATAATGCTCATATCTGTACATATGTTAATGTTTTCTTAATGCTCTGTACACATATTATAACACTATGCTTTTTATTATTTTTTTTCTACAATTTATCACAACTGATATTTTTGGAGAAATAATTGTATCCTCTCCTGTTGGGGGAGCAATATTCAATCCTTGAACACAAATTCACTGGTAGCCAAGCTTTTGAAGACGTAAGGCAATCCCTCAGTAAATTACTAGTTATTACTAGTTACCAGAGATCGCACTCCAGAGGACAGTTCTAGCCCTTTTCTTTTTTTGTTTTATTCTATTTTCACTTTTATTTTTACAGTATTTTTCTGTACAAATATTGTGCTTTCTGTTTTTTTACTTCAACTGGTGGTATTTATAGCAACAAACAGGCAAGTATTTCCAATGGCAGGGGAATTTTGGAGATGCTCTAATGTTACCTCATTCATTAGGCGTCATCACTTGTCCTAGATGAATACTGTAGAAGGAATATAATTGATATATGGAGAATAAAGGTATGGCAGGTACATTTATGACGATAAGGATTAGAATGAGGTGTTATTGTGAATTGGGGCTACAGTTGGAGGACCTATAGATAGGAGTTGTTTAAAAGTGTCTAAGGGTTAGTGAGGCTTAAAGGAACATGTCCACTAACATAAGCTGTAACTAGATTATTGTGCATTACAAAAAAATACATTATAAAACACATGCTACTTTTTTTGTTTCTTTGGTTGAAGTAATTGCATGTTAAAGGAAAACGAAGGTTAGGGTGTTTTTCTCCTCTTGCCAGTTTGTGGATTTTTCCCATGATGCAACATTTAGCAAAATCTTAGCACACGTTTAACATTACAGATCTGTGGTATAGAATAAACCATATTGAAGAGGTGTGTGTGTGTGTTTGTGGAGTGGGAGCTAGCAGTGTGTGTGTTTGGGAAGTGGGAGCTAGTAGTGTGGGCGTTTAGGGGAGCGGGAGCTAGAAGTATGTGTGTGTTTTGGGGAGTGGGAGCTAGCAGCATGTGTGTGTTTGGGGAGTTAGAGCCAGTAGTGTGTGCATTTTGGGGAGTGGGAGCTATAGTGTGTGTGTGTGTGTGGGTGTGTGTGTGTGTGTGTGTGTGTGTGTGTGTTTGGGGAGTGGGAACTAGCAGTGTGTGTGTTTTGGGGAGTGGGAGCTAGCAGTGTGTGTGTGTGTTTTGGGGAGTGGGAGCTAGCAGTGTGTGTGTGTGTGTTTTGGGAGTGGGAGCTAGTGGCATGTGTGTGTTTGGGGAGTGGGAGCTAGCAGCGTTTGTGATTGGGGAGTGGGAGCTAGCGGTGCGTGTGTGTTTGGGGAGTGGGAGCTAGCGGTGCGTGTGTGTTTGGGGAGTGGGAGCTAGCATTGTGTGTGTGTTTGGGGAGGGGGAGCTAGCAGTGTGTGTGTGTGTTTTGTGGAGTGGGAGCTAGCAGTGTGTCTGTGTTTTGGGGAGTGGGAGCTAGCAACGTGTGTGTTTTGGGGAGTGGGAGCTATAGTGTGTGTGTGTGTGTTTGGGGTGTAGCGCTGTTTAAAAAGACTGTTCTGCTGCATTTACTTACAATGGCCACCAGAGGGAGACAGAGACTGGTGGATTAATGCTGGACAACCAAGGAAAGAACTGTACTACGTTTTCCAGCATGCATTGCGGTGAATACAGGAAGTGGGTGGGGAGAGAGAGAGACTGACATCCGCAGCCTCGTGGAAAGAGCCGGCAGAGCGCGCAGAGGAGTGAGAGGAGCAAGACGCAAGTGTAGCAGAGAGTGATCATGACCGGGCCAGAGCGCAGGTGCGGCCTAGCAGAGCTGGAGATCGGGATTTTCCCTTCTTATTTAACGAAGACCCAGTGATCCACCGCTAGTAACCCACGCTGATACAGAGTAAGCTGAAGGACCCCGAGTTAGGAGAACCGCAGATGATCTAACAGGGAGTGCAGGCGGTGAGCTGGACATCTTGTGGCCGATACAGACAAGCAAGACAGCGGATCCGGTGACACAGAGAATCCCAGTCAAAATCGAGCGGAGAGACGTCCTGGGTCGAGCGGAGCACAGAGTATCTGGCGGATGGGTGAGAGGCCTTCCAGGCCGCTGTAAAATACTAAAGCACACTGCAGTTTGTTCAAAACCTACAGGGCCCCAACTTGACTAGTCGACGATACCTCATAAATAATTCACTGGCCAGTTGAATATTGTACCCGGGTACCAATACACGCATACATGTACACTTCTTGGGACACAAGCTGTACGGGACTCACACTCCAAGCATGAAGGGGTTAAAAATCCCGTTTTCTTTTCCGCTACGCGTTTCTCGCATTACGAACTACTGTAAATATATATACATATATCGTGCTGCTCTTTATATGCCAGTTTATTCAGTAAACCATATAACTTATAAAATCCACAACGGTGCTGGTGTATATTTATTCCCTAGTGCGGAGAGACTAACCCGAGGTTAATTCAGCGGCTCCTACGGGAGTGGGCGCTACATGGGGGGGCTCGTTTCCGGGATTTAGTCTCTAGATTAACCACATCTAAAGGGTTAAATATGGATCCAGATGAAGCAGCAGAGTGGTGTAAAGCATAGGGTGGCCAGTTAGAGTTGAGTGTAGTAATGGATATACCTGTAGACACCTGGGCAGAAGAGCAGATCCGCCGGGCCGTGGCAGCGTTGGTACCTGACCAGCGGGGGTTTCTAGCGGACATTAAAGTGAACCCAGAGACTTCTCACACGTATGTTCTTTTTGAGTGGAGAAAGGGTGTTCCTATGTGTTTTCAGGGCATGAGCATGCAGCTAACTGACGACGTGGAGGTCCGTCTGATCCAACCAAGTAAGCCACGTGGTGATTCAGTGAATATTCCTGCGTCCAGCCCGCTGGCCATGATCGGGCCAGAGTTCATTGCTGCTATTGGAGACCTCATAGTTAAGTGTCAGAGGGCCCACCCTTCTTATATCAGCTTTGGATATCGGAAGTTGGAAAAATTTTCAGGAAACTTGCCAACTCCGGTGGGAGAAGAAACCTTCGAAGAATGGGTAGAACAGGCGATGCAGGCTCTGGATGAGTGGGACGTCTCTGAAGCGCAGAAGAAGCAAAGAATTACTGAGAGCTTAAAGGGACCTGCGTCAGAAGCTGTCAGGAATCTGAAGCTGAGTAAGAGAGACTGTACTGCTCTAGATTACCTGAACATATTACAGGAAGTCTTCGGGCGAACGGAAAAGGCCGCTGAGCTTATGTACCAGTATGAACATACTTACCAGAAAAAGGGGGGAGAGAAGGTTTATGCGCAACCCATAGGATATAACGAGTGTTCATCAGATGAAGATAATCCGGAAGAGGCATATGAGCCAGAGATAACTCAAAAGTCGTCAAACCAAGTGTATGGTGAGATGCAGAAGACTCTCGAGAAAGTACAAGAAGCCCAAGTTAAGATGAAACAGACACACACAGATCTATGCCGGGCAATCTTGAAAGTAGCAGAAATGCAGACTGAAATACAGAAGTCTCTCTCTGTCACGGTGGCCCCCGCACCCCCCGGCGCCTGGCAGCAGCTTCCTCGCTGCTCGCTGGCCAGGCGCCGAGTGATATTGCGGGCGCTTCCGCACACGTGGGACGCCGGGGGGCGGGGCCTGGCGGCGAGACGCGGACCCGCCGGGTTTAAAGCCCAGACTCACAGAGACGCCGGTGCCCTGACGTGGTAGTTACTTCCCGCAGAGCTCTTGTATATTTTGACTAATTAATGATTCTGTGTATGACCCTTGGCATTGGCAAACTAACGATTCTGTGTACGACCCTTGGCATTGGCAAACTAACGATTCTGTGTACGACCCTTGGCATTGGCAAACTAACGAACGATTCTGTGTACGACCCTTGGCATTGGCAAACTAACGATTCTGTGTACGACCCTTGGCATTGGCAAACTAACGATTCTGTGTATGACCCTTGGCATTGGCAAACTAACGATTCTGTGTATGACCCCTGGCATTGGCGAACGAACCACTCTGTGTATGATCCTTGGCATTGGCGAACGAACCATTCTGTGCGTAACCCCTGGTATTGGCATTAACTCTTCTATTCTGGTATTGAGGTCAGTCTGTGTGGCACCCTAAGCACACATCAGACTACCCCTTGTGTTGTTAGGGTCTTGGGAAGAGCTAATTATTCTAAGTCCTTGTGTATCATTCTATGTCCGTCTAGTCGTGCCGACCAATCTAAGGATCGGAAGGGTAGAGAGTGTCCTGCGTCTAGGGACCACTAGTCAGATAAGCAGAAGGATCCGTGACGTCTCTCTTGTATGTGCTCTGTACTGCCATTCTAGTAGTCTGTCTAGTCGTGCCGACCACTCTAAGGATCGGAAGGGTAGAGAGTGTCCTGCGTATAGGGACCACCACTCTAGTATCAGGGGGATCCGTGACATTACGTCAGGGCCAATGGATCCCGCAGACCTCTCTAATCAGTTGACCCGTATTGCAGCCAGACAAGAAGAGCAGGACCATAGAATGGACCAGATTGCTCTTGCCCTGCAAACCCTGTTAAATCGATCCAGTTCTGGAACTGCAAGCCCTCCAGACCCAGTAGTGCCTAGGGTCAGTTCGGCCGCTCCCGAGGGATGTAGGCTCAGTATGAAGGCACCCGTACGCTATGACGGTACACCAAACTTATGCCGGGGCTTTCTGACCCAACTCGAGATCCTGTTCGAGAACAATCCAGGGTCCTGTATGTCTGATAAAGCCAAAGTAGGCTATCTGATTAATCATCTAACCGAAAAAGCTTTATTATGGGCCACGCCCTTGTGGGAGAATAAGAAACCCATCATTTATGACTATGAGGGTTTTACCTCCGAGTTAAAACGTACCTTTGATCCCTCTAGAAGGGCTACCAATGCGGGTAGATCCCTGTTTCACATCAAACAGGGTAATAGGAGGGTCTCCGACTATGCCATAGAGTTTAAGACTTTGTCTTCTGAGGTACACTGGCCGAACGACGTTTTAACCCTAGCCTTTACCGAAGGCCTGAACGAGGCTTTTATGTTTGAGTTGGCTCCCTTAAAATTACCAGAACATCTGGATCATTTGGTTGATTTCTGCATTGCCATGGACGATCAAATCAGGGAAAGGAGACACCCCAGGGATAGACCCAGAAGGGTCCTGCCCCTTTGCCCTTAGTACCCAGACACACCACTACATCAGGCAACCCGGAGACCGCAAAGACTGATGTACCGGCCGTTGAACCCATGCAGATAGGAAAAACGGGTATTTCAGAGGCAGAAAGAGCTCACAGAAGAGAAAGGGGGCTCTGCTTTTATTGTGCTGGGGCAGATCATTTCCGCCTTCAATGTCCTCAGAGACCCAGGGGTAGCAGGGGTGAGACTAACAAATCAGGTCAAAGAACAGCTAATACCCAGGTTATCGGTTCTCTGTATGCCTCCTTTGTGGACGATGAAAAAAAAAAACCCGGATTCTGGTACCTATCTCCCTCATCTGGGAGGGGGTTCACCTCGAGACTGAGGCATTCCTAGACTCTGGAGCCTCAGGTAATTTTATGGACAGATGTTTTGCCGCCAAAAACCTCTTACCTCTGGTTCTAAAGGAGAGGCCTCTAATGGTGGAAGCCATAGACGGAAAACCCCTGTCATGTCCCCATATCACTCACGACACTATTGATGTATGCATGACTACAGGAGTTCTGCACCGTGAAACCATACGATTCCAGATTATCGACTCTCCCTCATGTCCTGTCGTTCTTGGGTTCCCATGGTTAATAGAGCATAACCCGGTGATTGATTGGGCCAGCGAGATATAAAGTGTTGGGGTCCTAGTTGCCAGTCAAAGTGCCTGGGCAGGGTTAATGCGATTGGTAGCCTCAATATTGCTACAGCACCTCCTTTGTCCACCGAAGTCCCTGAATGTTATATGGCGCTAAAGGAGGTGTTCTCTAAAACCAGGACTGAGGTCCTACCACCGCATCGCCCTTATGACTGTGCTATAGAGTTGCTCCCTGGTACTATGCCTCCTAGAGGACACGTATACCCTTTGTCACAAAAGGAAAACGACATTATGGAGGAATATATAAGGGAGAATCTAGAGCGAGGATTTATCAGACGATCCTCCTCTCCAGCAGGAGCAGGTTTCTTTTTCGTTTCCAAAAAAGAGGGTGACCTGCGACCTTGCATCGATTACAGAGGTTTGAATAGGATTACCATAAGAAATGCATATCCAATACCTCTTATAACAGAATTGTTCGACCGATTAAAAGGGGCCCGTATTTATACGAAACTTGATTTACGCGGAGCGTACAACCTGGTCAGGGTTAAGAAGGGGCATGAATGGAAAACGGCTTTTAATACACGTAGCGGGCATTACGAATACTTGGTGATGCCCTTTGGGTTATGCAATGCGCCAGCCGTTTTCCAGGACCTCATAAACGACACCCTAAGGGACTTTCTGCAAACGTTCGTTATAGTATATCTGGACGACATCCTGATATACTCTCCTGATAAGGACACCCATCACGTCCATGTGCAACAAGTGTTGAAGAGATTATTGAAGGCTGGGTTATATTGTAAACTAGAGAAATGCTTATTCGACATAGAGACAGTGCACTTCCTTGGGTATATAATAACCCCTGAGGGTTTCCAAATGGATCCTAAAAAACTCTCAGCGATTCTTGACTGGCCTTTACCCCAAGGGCTTAAAGCCATCCAGAGGTTTCTGGGGTTTACTAATTACTACCGGAGGTTCATTAAAAACTTTTCGGCCTTGGTAGCTCCCCTCACGGCTATGACTAAAAAAGGGCTGGTGAATCAGAAATGGACACCCCAGGCCAGTCAAGCCTTTGAGGCACTTAAACAGGCATTCACAACTGCCCCTGTTCTCCGACATCCAGATCCGGCTCTGCCTTTCCAGGTTGAAGTTGACGCCTCCGAGCTAGGTCTTGGTGCAGTCTTGTCCCAAAGGGAGGCACCCGACAAACCCTTGCATCCATGCGGCTTCTATTCCCGAAAGTTGTCCCCGGCAGAGAGGAACTATGATATCGGAAATAGAGAGTTGTTAGCAGTTATCGCAGCCTTGACGGAATGGAGATACTTATTGGAGGGGTCTAGGGACCCCATTGTCATCATAACCGATCATAAGAATCTTACGTACATTGGAGACGCTAAACGGTTAAATGCCAGACAAGCGAGATGGTCATTGTTTCTTTCAAGCTTTAATTTCGTCCTCACATATAGACCTGGGTCAAGAAACATTAAAGCAGACGCATTGTCAAGACAATACGAATCCTACGAACATAACATCCAAGATCAGCATCCCATTGTACCCCAGGAAAGGATTATAGCCTTTACCACGATTAGTGTCTCGTCTCCTCTGATGTTAAGATTGCAGACCGCCCAGGGTACAGCTCCTGGGGGGAGACCTCCTGCGAAACTCTTTGTACCTGAGAACGAAAGAGAAGAAGTACTAAAACTTTATCATGATAACAAAACCTCTGGGCATATGGGGATCACCAAAACAGTGTCTAGTATACGTAAACTCCTCTGGTGGCCCACGGTGCGCCGTGATGTTAAGGATTACATAACCGTGTGCGAGGTGTGCACAAGACATAAAAGTCCCAAAACAGCGCCCATTGGTTTACTCCAGCCTCTGCCAATCCCCGAACGACCATGGTCGCATTTAGCTATGGATTTTATAGTAGAGTTACCCGAGTCAAAAGGGAATACTGTAATACTCACGGTCATTGATCGATTCTCCAAAATGGGTCACTATGTTCCTCTTCGGAAACTTCCTTCGGCAGCCGAACTGGTGCCCATTTTCATTACCAATGTGGTCCGCATACACGGTATTCCTCTTGGGATTGTCTCTGATAGGGGGACCCAATTCGTCTCCAGATTCTGGAAAGGGTTTTGCAAGAATGTGGGGATAGACCTATCCTTCTCTTCGGCCTATCACCCCCAGACCAACGGAGCAGCAGAACGAGCCAATCAAAATATAGAGAAATATCTCAGGTGCTTTATATCCGAACGACAAGATAACTGGTCAGACCTGATACCGTGGGCAGAGTATGCCTTGAACAGTGCAGTGAGCGAAGCCACAGGACATTCCCCTTTCTTCACTGTTTACGGTTTTGATCCTCCCGTGCTCCCTGCTACATTTCCTGATACCGCGATTCCTGCTCTGGATGAGCATTTAGCGTCATTGAAAGAAACTTGGGGAAGGGTTAAAAGGGCACTGGAGGATAGCAGTGGTATCCAGAAGATCAAGGCCGACAGACACAGGAGGCCGGCACCCGTGTATCAAGTTGGGGACAGGGTTTGGCTTTCTTCACGGAACATCAAGCTCTTAGTACCCTCTATGAAACTGGCACCCAGATACATAGGGCCCTATAAGATTCTGCGGCGAATCAATCCGGTCTCCTATGCTTTGGCACTGCCCTCCATATCAGGATACACAATGTGTTCCACGTGAGCCTTTTAAAACCACTCTTGTGTAATCGGTACACCAGGGTCCGTGTCCCCCCTCCTCCTGTCTCTGTGGAGGGCGAGGAGGAGTTTGAAGTTGAGGCCATTCTGGACGCCAGGGTTTCTAGGGGGGTCCTTCAGTACTTGGTTGACTGGGTGGGCTACGGTCCAGAGGATCGCTCTTGGCTCCCGGCTACTGAGGTTCATGCTCCTCGGTTGGTGAGGGCTTTCTATTTGGCTCATCCCCGCGCTCCTGGGGGTCGTCCAGTGGCCGCCCGTAGAGGGGGGGTTCTGTCACGGTGGCCCCCGCACCCCCCGGCGCCTGGCAGCAGCTTCCTCGCTGCTCGCTGGCCAGGCGCCGAGTGATATTGCGGGCGCTTCCGCACACGTGGGACGCCGGGGGGCGGGGCCTGGCGGCGAGACGCGGACCCGCCGGGTTTAAAGCCCAGACTCACAGAGACGCCGGTGCCCTGACGTGGTAGTTACTTCCCGCAGAGCTCTTGTATATTTTGACTAATTAATGATTCTGTGTATGACCCTTGGCATTGGCAAACTAACGATTCTGTGTACGACCCTTGGCATTGGCAAACTAACGATTCTGTGTACGACCCTTGGCATTGGCAAACTAACGATTCTGTGTACGACCCTTGGCATTGGCAAACTAACGATTCTGTGTACGACCCTTGGCATTGGCAAACTAACGATTCTGTGTATGACCCTTGGCATTGGCAAACTAACGATTCTGTGTATGACCCCTGGCATTGGCGAACGAACCACTCTGTGTATGATCCTTGGCATTGGCGAACGAACCATTCTGTGCGTAACCCCTGGTATTGGCATTAACTCTTCTATTCTGGTATTGAGGTCAGTCTGTGTGGCACCCTAAGCACACATCAGACTACCCCTTGTGTTGTTAGGGTCTTGGGAAGAGCTAATTATTCTAAGTCCTTGTGTATCATTCTATGTCCGTCTAGTCGTGCCGACCAATCTAAGGATCGGAAGGGTAGAGAGTGTCCTGCGTCTAGGGACCACTAGTCAGATAAGCAGAAGGATCCGTGACGTCTCTCTTGTATGTGCTCTGTACTGCCATTCTAGTAGTCTGTCTAGTCGTGCCGACCACTCTAAGGATCGGAAGGGTAGAGAGTGTCCTGCGTATAGGGACCACCACTCTAGTATCAGGGGGATCCGTGACACTCTCAGATATACGAACAGTAGCGGTTGCCGTGGTCTTCGACAGGGGATTTTCAAATGAGCCACAGGAAGAAAGTATGCCCTCATCCTCGTGGGGAAGATGTTTCGCCTGTGGGAAATTCGTCCATTTCAAGGCCCAGTGCCCGGAAAGGAGACAAGGAGGGTCTCTATATGTACCTGCTAGAACTAGGAGATCCTCTCCCTGGAGGTCCGATCCTACGTCACGAGAAGACAATGCTCACCCTCAGTTGCCGCGTATGAGGACGAGGGTTAGAGTACAACAGACTGGGTCTACCTCTCCTGCTGCTACGAAAAAGTTCCCTGACAAGTTGATAGGTCCTTCGCCCATCATTCCGGTTCAAGTGGAAGGAGTCTATACTAAGGCTCTTCTAGATTCGGGTGCTCAAGTAACGCTGATTTACCGAGACTTCTATCGAAAATATTTGAAGCATATACCCCTGAAGAAATTGAAGGGTCTCGAAATCTGGGGGATGGGAACGGAGAGGTTTCCCCATGATGGATATATACAGGTGAAGCTAGAATTCAGTTCGGTAATCGCTGGACAACCGGGAGTATGTGACACGTTGGCAATTGTGTGTCCTCGTCCCTCGGGAGCTAATCGAAGTTCTATGATAGTGGGGATGAACACTGATGTGTTGAGACACCTCTTAACCCCCTGGTTACGGAAGAAAGTCCTGCTCCTAAGAAGGCACACTCCATGTCACAACCGGCCTGTCCACGGGGGGGTCAAAGAACAGAAAGCCACTATAGGAGTAAGAAGGCTGAGGATAACGGAAGGGTACAGAGAAGGCCCTACGGTCAGGAAGGACTGTACAAGTATTGGAGACAAATTCTCTTTGCCGGGTCTGCCTATATCTCGTCCGACTCCTACTATTCGGTCTCATCAGTTGCGTTCCGTTAGAGAGAGTGAAGAAGACAGTGAAGAAGAAGGCTCTCCCGACTGAAGAGGTTCCTGAAAAATTTGAACCTAAATGTTCAGTACGACCCCCTCAGAGACTCACGTGTGATTCACCAGGACATAGCACAGAGGAAGCTGTAACAACTGGGCGGAGGTTTCCTGAAGTGTCAGCTCTACTTGCCGAGGTGTCTAGGGGTTTGGGGGAGATTGAGGACAATTGCTGCCTGTTGTCAACCCTGAATATATAGGCTAAAGTTAGAAATATTATGTTGAAATGTAATGCAACTGTTATGTTATGTTGTGTTGTGTTATGTATGACCGACACATGTACCCGTTAAACGCCTTTGGGAGGACCCAAGAGTTTAGGGGGGGAGAGTGTAGCGCTGTTTAAAAAGACTGTTCTGCTGCATTTACTTACAATGGCCACCAGAGGGAGACAGAGACTGGTGGATTAATGCTGGACAGCCAAGGAAAGAACTGTACTACGTTTTCCAGCATGCTTTGCGGTGAATACAGGAAGTGGGTGGGGAGAGAGAGACTGACATCCGCAGCCTCGTGGAAAGAGTCGGCAGAGCGTGCAGAGGAGTGAGAGGAGCAAGACGCAAGTGTAGCAGAGAGTGATCATGACCGGGCCAGAGCGCAGGTGCGGCCTAGCAGAGCTGGAGATCGGGTTTTTCCCTTCTTATTAAACGAAGAAACAAGTGATCCACCGCTAGTAACCCACGCTGATACAGAGTAAGCTGAAGGACCCCGAGTTAGGAGAACCGCAGACGATCTAACAGGGAGTGCAGGCGGTGAGCTGGACACCTTGTGGCCGATACAGACAAGCAAGACAGCGGATCCGTGACACAGAGAATCCCAGTCAAAATCGAGTGGAGAGACGTCCTGGGTCGAGCGGAGCACAGAGTATCTGGAGGATGGGTGAGAGGCCTTCCAGGCCGCTGTAAAATACTAAAGCACGCTGCAGTTTGTTCAAAACCTACAGGGCCCCAATGTGACTAGTCGAAGATACCTCATAAATAATTCACTGGCCAGTTGAATATTGTACCCGGGTACCAATACACGCATACACGTACACTTCTTGGGACACAACCTGTACGGGACTCACACTCCAACCACGAAGGGGTTAAAATGCCCTTTTTCTCTTCCGCTACGCGTTTCTCACATTACGAACTACTGTAAATATATATACGTATATCGTACTGCTCTTTATAATGCCAGTTTATTCAGTAAACCATATAACTTATAAAATCCACAACGGTGCTGGTGTATATTTATTCCCTAGTGCGGAGCGACTAACCCGGGGTTACTTCAGCGGCTCCTACGGGAGTGGGCGCTACAGGGGAGTGGGAATTAGCAGTGTGTGTGTTTTGGGGAGTGGGAGCTAGCAGTGTGTGTGTGTGTGTTTTGGGAGTGGGAGCTAGCAGCATGTGTGTTTGGGGAGTGGGAGCTAGCAGCGTTTGTGTTTGGGGAGTGGGAGCTAGCATCATGTGTGTGTTTGGGGAGGGGGAGCTAGCAGTGTGTGTGTGTTTTGGGGAGTGGGAGCTAGCAACGTGTGTGTTATGGGGAGTGGGAGCTAGCAGTGTGGGGAAGGGGGCTGACAGTGTGGGGTAGTGCTGTGGATTCTGTAATACACTCAAAACACACAGCACCGTATAAGTTGAACTGCTGTGGAGCTCTGTGATACAGTAATGTGCAGTGTGTATGAGCATATCACTGAGCTCCACAGCAATAAAACCGTAATATGCAGTGTTTATGAGCGTGAGTTATATTACTGTGGAGCTTTGTAGTACAATCATGCACACTGCACATTACTGTGAGTTTTATTACTGTGGCGCTTCAAAGCAGCTGTATTATTGTCTGACACTAGCAGCACACTGTCTACAATCCTACCATGCTAAGGCATCCCTAGAGTCTATGGAGGATACCTGAGAGTGATAGGAGTTGTAGGTAGGGATGAGACGAACACCCCCGAGTTCGGTTCGCATTCGAACGCGAACTTTTCAAAAGTTCGAACACGAACTCAATACAAGTCAATGGGACTCAAAGTTCGATTTTTAGAGTGCCCTCCAAGAGGGCATATATGCTAGATATTTGCCATAAAAGGTGTATGGGGGTCCGGGTAGTGCCCTGGGGGACAGGAAACAAGGACAAAAAGTAAAAAAAAAAACGTTTTTAAAGGGACAGTGAGTTTTCCATGAAATAAGGGTTAAAAATAAAAACAAAAAATTCCTTCAAATATCGTGCCTAGGAGGTCCCCATAACCTGCCCGTGAAGTGGCGGATTTCTAAGATGTATAGAAACATTTAAAAACAATGTCCGGGTCTGGGTAGTGCCCTGGGGGACAGGAAACAAGGACAAAAAGTAAAAAAAAATACGTTTTTAACCCCTTCACTGCTGACGATGTGTGGGACACGTCCTCAGTTACTATCGCTGTATGCTGAGGAGGACGTGTCCCACACGTCATCAGCTTTGCGGGACCCCCGGCGGAGATACTCACCTCTCTGTCTGGGGTCCCGCGGCGTTCTGACTTCAGCATCCTCAGACACTGAAGTCAAGCTCCTCCCGACGTAAATGACGTCATCGTGCCATGCGCGATGACGTCATTTCCAGGCGACCCCCCAAGAATGCCGGGAGGTCGCCTGGAAGGGAGGGGGGGATTCGTTCAGATCCCTCCCGATCGGGAGGTCCCACAAAAAGAAGACAGGCACCGCTTAAAAGGGGAGAGTCTCCCCTTTTAAGCGGTACCTGGCTTTAACCCCTTAGGCACCGGGTCGCACTTCGGCACCTTGCGGCGCCGAAGTGCAGCCTAGCACCGGTGGGGGCCGCCATCTTGGATGGCGGCTCCACCCTAGGTCCCCCTCACTGCCTGACGTCCTCACGCATAGCGTGATGACGTCAGATAGCCGGGGAACCCCTAGCTGCCCAGAATCCCCTGGTGGAGATAGGGGGTTCATTTGAACCACGATATCTCCAGATCTGCAGCTAGGGGGTCATGGAGGGTGTCAATTAAAAGGCCTGAGCATGGCCTTTCGAATGATATGATCAGGTCTAAAGTAAAAAAATAAGAATAAAAAAAAACATGTATTTTTTTTTGTGTGTTATTTTTATTAATGCAGCAATATTTCAATTATAATGTGAACAATGATGCTGCACTAATGATTTTTTTCTATAGTGTGCGTTTGCTAAAAATCACATAATTCCCCCCAAAAAATGTAATAAGTCCCCATTTCTAATTTTTGTACAAGCGCACCCCATAGAAAATATAACCGGAAATGTTCATGTGATAAAAGGTGAAAAAAAACACTTTACACGCTGCAGATTATTAAAAATTCAGGTTTTATTGCATTTTTGTTACAATATACAGGCAGAACATGACGTATACATATAAAAATGATATATTATGAATCTGACGAGTCTGCCGGAAAGAACGATATATAATATGTCTGGGTAGTATAATAAAATGTGGCTTCAAATCGCGTTTAAACTGATGAGCGAAAGCGGTAAAAATTAGCTCAGCGCACAGCGGTGAAATGCCTCAGCAGTGAAAGGGTTAAAGGAACAGTGAGTTTCCATAAAATAAGGGTTAAAAATAAAAATGAAAAATTCCTCCAAATATCGTGCCTAGGAGGTCCCCATAACCTGCCCGTGAAGTGGCGGATTTGTAGGATGTATGGAAACATCACCATCACAGACCCACACACGACACCTAGCACTTCCAGTCTGCATACAATGTATCAAATTCATGAGACCAGACTAATTAGAAGCACATGTTATTTCCAAACACTAATTAAACACCTGTTGTTTATGCCGTTTGAGAGCACAGGTCATTTAGAGGTGAGAATCTTTGCACCTAGACATTAGTTTTTAATTCAATATCTAATAAACCGTTGCTTATAATATTCTGCAGTAAAGAGTGTCTTTATTTCTAGATTGTTTAGTATTTTTTAAGCATTTTTTATACTTTTTTCAAACAAAATTTTTTTTCTAACTCGAACCGAACACGCCAAAAAGTTCGAAGTTCGCGAACTTTCGAACTGCCGATGTTCGAATCGAACTCCGAACTGATCGAACCGAACAGCTCATCCCTAGTTGTAGGCACTGCAGTTTGCTGCAAGTGTCATATCAGACAATAGATGGGAGATACATGTTTTGAATGGGTTATGGTCCTTAAAGATGGGTCTCTCAAACATAGAGATGCTCTTACAAGACAGTGTAAAACATTGAGAGTGCATGTTAGTGAGACCCCCTCCACGACCCATTACACTCCACTATTGTAGTCTCTAATGGGGCCTGGAGGGGTCTCTTTCTAATAGACACTGTCTTAAGAGACACGGAGAGCACCTTTTGGTAGTGACTTTTTTGTTCGGTGGGGTGCAAAAGGTAGTATCTGCCCTGGGTGCCCAAAGTATGCCCCTGCTCTCCTCCCTGCGAGCAGTGCTGGAGACAAGCAGGGAGGTGAGCAGAGTTTAACACACACACACACACAGCACAAATTTTAGCCCGGGCAACTTCAAGTGTTAAATCTTTAGTTTTACTGTAAATGGACATGTATCCCATGAACTTATCAAGAGAGAAACCTGTCTCATTGAATAGCATTGTAACTGAATGAGACAGCTGTCTGATTTTTTTAAATCAACAAAATAAAAGCCATAAATTACGTATAATTGCCTGCCCACCTTATGGGACCGGCAGGGTAAGTACAGTTGCAAGAAAAAGTATGTGAACCCTTTGGGATTACGTGGAGTTTTGCATGAATTGGTCATAAAATGTGCTCTGATCTTCATCTAAGTCACAACAATTTGAAAAACACAGTCTGCTTAAAATAATACAACACAAACATTATCAGGGTTATTCAAAGAGCTCCGAATTGCTTGAGAAAGGTAACCGAACGCTGAAAATCAGCGTTCGGTTACCTTTCCTGGCCATTCGGCTATCCAGAGAGCAGGCAATTTGCCAAATCCTGGCGAATTGCCTGCACATACGGTGCCTGTTCGGTTCCTGTTCGAGGGCAGTGAAATCCCCATGAAAAAGCACTGCTTCGGCTATTCAGAGAACACAAACCAGCAGTGAAAGGTTCCCGAAATGCCCTGCCATTCGGTGGTTTAATTCGGCAAATTTATTCAGGAGAATCCCATAGGCTTCAATGTTAAAAATATTCCCGTTTTAATTCAATATCTAATAAACCGTTCATTATAAAATTCTGCAGCAAAAAGTCTCTTTATTCATTGATTTTTTAGGATACTTTAAGCATTTTTCAGATTTTTTTTTTTTTAAAAAAGTCAGATTTTTTTTTTTTTTTTCAGTTTGCTTATTTTTTTTGTAACAGCCCTCTTTATTATCATTCCCTGGACCTCCTGTGAAAATTTCAGACATTTTCGCTCAGTAGTTTCTTTGCAAACAGCTTTTCATTTTCACAGATTTATACCAATGGTTTTTCTAATTTATTCACTGCCTCCTCTACGTCACAGCTGCTTCGGCTCTGTGTGATTCGGCTCCTGTTCGGCTCCTGTTCGGCTTTTTCGAAGGTTAATCCAGATGTTTTTGCTTGTTTTCAGCGTGCATTCGGTTAGTGTTCGTCAGGGTTTCGGCAGCTTTTCCCTGCAATTCGGGGACCCTGTGCTGTTTGCTGAATACACCGCAGGGTCACCGAAATGCAATCGGCAAAAGGAACCGAATTGAAGAGAACGAAAAGTCACCGAACGTGCGGTGACTTTTCGAATCTCTTTGGATAACCCTGTATATGTTTTCATGTGTTTATTGAACATAACATGTAAACATTCACAGTGCAGGGTGGAAAAGGTATGTGAACCCCTAGGCTAAAGACTTCTCCAAGAGCTAATTGGAGCCAGGAGTGAGCCAACCTTGAGTCCAATCAGTGTGATATTATTGGATGTGTTGCTGAAAGCTGTCCTGCCCTTTAAAAACACACACCAGTTTTGGGTTTACTCGTTTCAAGAAGCACTGCCTGATGTGAACCATGCCTCGCAGAAAAGAGCTCTCAGAAGACCTACGATCAAGAATTGTTGACGTGCATGAAGCTGGAAAGGGTTACAAAAGTATCTCCAAAAGCCTTGATGTTCATGTGTCCACAGTAAGACAGACTGTCTACAAATGGAGAAAGTTCAGCACTGTTGCTACTCTCCCTAGGCGTGGTCGTCCTGTAAAGATGACTGCAAGAGCACAGCGCAGAATGCTTAATGAGGTAAAGAAGAATCCTAGAGTGTTAGCTAAAGACTTACAGAAATCTCTGGCACATGCTAACATTTTTGTTGACACATCTACAATAAGGAAAACATTAAACAAGAAAGGAGTACATGGGAGGACACCACGGAGGAAGCCATTGCTGTCTGAAAAGAATATTGCAGCACGTTTGAAGTTTGCAAAAGAGCACCTGGATGTTCCACAGCACTACTGGCAAAATATTCTGTGGACAGATGAAACCAAAATTGAGATGTTTGGAAAAAACACACAACACTATGTGTGGAGAAAAAAAGGCACAGCACACCAACATCAAAACCTCATCCCCACTGTAAAACATGGCGGATGGAGCATCATGGTTTGGGGCTGCTTTGCTGCCTCAGGGCCTGGACGGATTGTTGTCATTGATGGATAAATGAATTCCAGAGTTTATCAAAACATTTTGCAGGAAAACGTAAGACCATCTGTCTGCCGCCAACTGAAGCTCCGCAGAGAATGGGTGATGCAACAGGACAATGACCCAAAGCATACAAGTAATTCAACAAAGGAATGGCTTCAACAAAACAAAATACGCCTTCTGAAGTGGCCCAGTCAGAGTCCTGACCTCAACCCGATTGAAATGCTGTGGCATGACCTTAAGAGAGCGATTCACACCAGACATCCCAAGAATATTGCTACACTGAAACAGTTTTGTGAAGAGGAGTGGTCAAAAATTACTCCAGATCGTTGTGCAGGTCTGATCTGCAACTACAGGAAACATTTGGTTGAGGTTATTGCTGCCAAAGGAAGGTCAACCAGTTATTAAGTCCAAAGGTTCACACACTTTTTCCACCCTGCACTGTGAATGTTTACATAATGTTTGTGTTGTATTATTTTAAGCAGACTGTGTTTTTCAAATTGTTGTGACTTACATACTTTTTCTTGCAACTGTATAAGTATATATATATATATATATATATAGATAGGACTCCAAAATAGCAGGAAGCACTCGAGGTCTTCAGTAAGGATATATATATTATAGCTTTTCTTTTATTCTCCATTTTATACTCTGAACAGAAACCTCCACGATTCCCTGGGACACATGCAGGCTGAGCCAGAGTATAAAATGTCTTGTGCCTAAAATTTTTGACATTTTAATATATATATATATATGTTAGGGCTGGTAACGATTAAAATTTTTGTGTTCGATTAATCAAATTTTTTTTAATCAATTAATTTCGATTAATTATAGCGCACATACAGATCCAACTACTTTTAGCTGATCTGCATGCATTAGTGGTAAATGTGGTATACACTATATACAATCACCCGACACTAGTTAGTTTCAACAATCCATGACTTTACTTCACAGTTCACAGAAATACGTCTTAAATTCAAAATGTAGCACTGACGTAAGTAATTATATTGCCCCAGCTCACACATGGATATATTGCCCCAGCACACATGGATATATTGCCCCAGCACACATGGATATACTGCCCCAGCTCACATGGATATACTGCCCCAGCTCACATGGATATACTGCCCCAGCTCACATGGATATACTGCCCCAGCACACATGGATATACTGCCCCAGCACACATGGATATACTGCCCCAGCTCACATGGATATACCGCCCCAGCACACATGGATATACTGCCCCAGCTCACATGGATATACTGCCCCAGCACACATGGATATACTGCCCCAGCTCACATGGATATACTGCCCCAGCACACATGGATATACTGCCCCAGCTCACATGGATATACTGCCCCAGCACACATGGATACTGCCCCAGCTCACATGGATACTGCCCAGCACACATGGATACTGCCCCAGCTCACATAGATACTGCCCCAGCTCACATAGATACTGCCCCAGCACACATGGATATTGCCCCAGCTCACATGGATACACTGCCCCAGCACACATGAATACTGCCCCAGCTCGCATGGATACTGCCCCAGCTCTCATGGATACTGCCCCAGCTCTCATGGATACTGCCACAGCTCACATAGATACTGCCCCAGCACACATGGATACTGCCCCAGCTCACATGGATACTGCTCCAGCTCGCATGGATACTGCCCCAGCTCTCATGGATACTGCCACAGCTCACATAGATACTGCCCCAGCACACATGGATACTGCCCCAGCTCACATGGATACTGCTCCAGCTCGCATGGATACTGCCCCAGCTCGCATGGATACTGCCCCAGCACGCATGGATATGACCCCAGCACGCATGGATATGCCCCCAGCACGCATGGATATACTGCCCCCAGCTCACCTCCTGCCGCCGCGTGTTCGGCTCCCTGTGAGCATCCGGCGGCATGGAGCTTGGGCGCTCGCCTGGGGGAACCACGTGACCAGCCGCGATCTCGTGAGAACTCGCTGGTGACGTGGTTCCCCCAGGCGAGCGCCCAAGCTCAATGCTTTCGGACGCTCACAGGGAGCCGAACACACGGCGCAAAGCACGCGGCAGCGCCGCCACATGCTTTGCAACGCTGGCCGATTAAAATATTTTTAATCTACCAATTTTTTTTATGATTAATCGATAGCTTTATCGTTAATTTCCGCAGCCCTAATATATATATATATATATATATATATAGAGATTCAAAAGAGAGACCGCATCACGGAGTCTAAGCCAAAACGATTTAATATTGTAGAAATTCTTCAACGTTTCAGTCCAACATGGACTTTCTTCAGGAATACAAAAAACACCCATATAGAGATACATTTTATAATGAAATAAGAACATGTACACACCTGTGAACACTGATGAATACGCCGCTCTGCGTACGCCGCCGGAAACCGGAAGTCCAGTGCCCGGCGGTCAGAGAACCGCAACCATGGCAACAGGACGCCGGCTCCGGACGCGGACGCAGTGCAGCGTAAGACCAGCGCGATATGGTAAACTGATAAACCAAAACACTCTAACCCAAACTATCACAGAAGCAAAAAATTAAGAGAAAGAAACAGAATAAATAAAGAATAATAAACATAATGAATGAACAACAAAGACAAAAAAATGAATAAATATTATTGTCATGCAGCTAAGAAATAGATGCACATAGAAAACAAAACAAATAAAAAACACAAAATTTGTTAAAAAAGACTAGCTATATAGCTAAACATAATATACTAGTGTCGAAAAAACCAAAACTACATGCATTTATAGCCTGCAGCAAAACCTCAACCTAACCTGAAACTAAACAATCTGCTTAAATTAAATGCTACTGTATATACGCAGTAAGATAACTTATAAACAATATTATAAATAATGAGATCACTAGGACCCCTAAAAAAACCGCTGTTACGAACAAAACTACAGCAAACTACGACGAAGATAAGCCAATGGAAAATGTCTACCTGGCTGGAAGGAAAGAACCAAAAGAATTGAACTCATTCAGTCCTTTCGGGGACAGCGTCTCGAGCGTAAATATCCAAAAAGCCTCCCTACGCAAAAGCTCACCTGCCCTGTCCCCCCCACGTGTGGACGCTGGAACGTGATCTATAAGTCTCACTCGCATGGTGGAAAGTGCATGGCCGTACTCTCTGAAGTGTCTCGCCACTGGCTGTGGACTTTCCTTACCACTCAATGCTGCCCTAATAGAGGAACGATGGTTAGCCAAACGGGTCCTCAGGTCCGTAATGGTTTTCCCCACATAGGCCAACCCACAAGGGCACGTTAGTAAATAGACAATGAATGTAGTCGTACATGTTAAATGATGCCTGATCTTGAATATACGTCCTGTATGTGGGTGTTGAAAAGACCTGCAAGGATTAACAAAGTTGCACGTGGTGCAGCCCAGGCAGCGATAGCACCCTGGGTTAACCCCTAGTGTGCCTAAATTTCGTGTATATTGATCTGTATGGACCAACAAATCCCTCAGGTTCTTGTTCCGTTTATAACACATGATAGGTGGTTGTAGAAATTTACCATCCAAACCAGCATCACCCTGCAGCATACGCCAATTGCGGCGTATGCAACAGTTAATACGCCTCGACTGTGTGTTATACTTCTGTGGGAACAAGAATCTGGGGGATTGGATATCCCTACGTGCTGGTTCACTCATCTCATATTTAACCCGTGCCTTAACCAAAGCTGCATCAAGAATACAGCCGGGGTAACCACGTTCAAGGAAACGGAGTCTCATATGATCTATCTGTGTCTCCCGAGTTTCTGCGTTGGAATTACTCCGAAGCACTCTTAAGAATTGAGATATAGGTAAAGACTCCTTTAGTTTAGACGGATGAAAACTCTGGTTATGCAGAATGGTATTGCGGTCCGTAGGTTTACGAAACAACGAGAAATCTATTCTATCACCTGTTCTAAAGATATTAAGATCCAAGAACTCAACCCGCTGTGAATCACAGTGATATGTAAACCGTACAGTGGAGGCTAAGTCATTTAAAAATGCCATTTTGCGTTCCAATTGTGCTCTATCCCCGTCCCAGATAATAAGGATATCGTCGATAAACCTATAGTAGGCCTTCAACCCGTCGGAAAACAGCGGTACAATATGTTTGGTCTCATATAGAAACATAAAGGCATTGGCGTACATTTTGTCTTTGTTGTTCATTCATTATGTTTATTATTCTTTATTTATTCTGTTTCTTTCTCTTAATTTTTTGCTTCTGTGATAGTTTGGGTTAGAGTGTTTTGGTTTATCAGTTTACCATATCGCGCTGGTCTTACGCTGCACTGCGTCCGCGTCCGGAGCCGGCGTCCTGTTGCCATGGTTGCGGTTCTCTGACCGCCGGGCACTGGACTTCCGGTTTCCGGCGGCGTACGCAGAGCGGCGTGTTCATCAGTGTTCACAGGTGTGTACATGTTCTTATTTCATTATAAAATGTATCTCTATATGGGTGTTTTTTGTATTCCTGAAGAAAGTCCATGTTGGACTGAAACGTTGAAGAATTTCTACAATATTAAATCGTTTTGGCTTAGACTCCGTGATGCGGTCTCTCTTTTGAATCGCTTTCTATGCATCGGCTTGATTCCAGCACCGGAGCACCTATATGAATCTACACTTTGAGTGCGGGGATTCCAGGTTTTTATATATATATATATATATATATAAACCACAACTCTCATGGGTATGCACCCCTCCCTGCTCCGGGTGTGTCCCATCGTGACAGCCTATAAAGGCCAGTGCTTACTGGGGAGCTCCAGGGTGAGTCGATCCTGTAAATACAGATTCGGTCAAGTAAGATAGGACCTGTCAATGATGGGGTACATTGGCGACTGTGACAGGCTTACGCAAACAATGATCATACTTTGAAATGGGTGTAGTGTCTGTATGGCGCCACTAGATGGCTCTATTGGCATAGGCAGGAAAATAAAAGGAAATGGACTGTATGTAAAAAAACTAAAAATAAGTAGGAGACTCACTGCGTGAGAGGACTGTATTGACAAGAAATAGAATAAAAAAGGATAAAAATTATTATTAAGCAAAAAAATATGGAACCACAAAAATGTGACATCCGTGAACTTACAAAGGACGTGACTTAATAGTAAAATGTGTACTGCAAGAAGAAAAAAAAAACCCACAAACAATAAGATCAAGCAGTGTTAAATGTAATGAACTCTGCAAAAATAGATGATTTGTAGGTAGCTCTAAGGCTAAAACACTATAGATATGGGCTGAACACAATCAGTGAGCAAGGTGCTCTATAAAGGGCGTGGTAATTTGTCCAGATGCTGGAAATAAGGCACAGTGCTTGATCCTTGTGCTGCAGTTAAAATACTAAGCAAAATACAATAAATAAGTGAAAAAAACAAACATTTATTCGTTTAAGTCCATAAAAACGAATAAAACAATTAAAGGTGAAAAAATGAAGTGAACAGAAAAAATGGAGTAAAAGATAGTGTGTATAAAAATAGTCCATACATAAAAAGAAAAAAAGCTGTTTATACTGGCCAGATTCGAGATGCAGCAGCCGGGCTGTCCAAACAAACGGCAAATCCCTAAAACCGTTTAGGTATAAAGATGCAGGTTACAGAGCTGGTGTCCGGCGCTAGCACTCACAATCTTCAGTTTTAATAAAAGATATTCAGCCAGGGATCGAGTCCTCAATCAAACAGTTGATGGAGGTGGAAGGAAAAAAGGGAAAAAAAATGCAAGGGAGGAATTAAGTGAAGACTGTATCGTCCCAGATAGGAGTGAAAAATAAGAGATATACTCACATATTCTGGTGCCGATTTAAATAAATGGGCACCAAACAGAAGGCAGATCGGTGGATTTAAATCAAGGGGCACC
This sequence comes from Leptobrachium leishanense, assembly GCA_009667805.1. NCBI lineage: Eukaryota > Metazoa > Chordata > Amphibia > Anura > Megophryidae > Leptobrachium > Leptobrachium leishanense. The sequence continues at coordinate 263,150,152 of CM019064.1, forward strand.
GATTCCCCAACCTCAGGTCCACAAGGCAGGAAACCAGAGCCTTAAAAATATCTATTCAGGATGCCGAAGGAATAAATCACCCAGGATCATACAGGGTGGAAATTCACAATTGGTTTTATTAAAACAATAAATAAAATACACCCACTGATGAAGCTACTTCTAGCGAAACGCGTTTGCGGTGTATTTTATTTATTGTTTTAATAAAACCGATTGTGAATTTCCACCCTGTATGATCCTGGGTGATTTATTCCTTCGGCATCCTGAATAGATATTTCTAAGGATCTGGTTTCCTGCCTTGTGGACCTGAGGTTGGGGAATCGGTGCCCCTTGATTTAAATCCACCGATCTGCCTTCTGTTTGGTGCCCATTTATTTAAATCGGCACCAGAATATGTGAGTATATCTCCTATTTTATCACTCCTATCTGGGACGATACAGTCTGCACTTAATTCCTCCCTTCCATTTTTTTCCCCTTTTTTTCTTCCACCTCCATCAACTGTTTGATTGAGGACTCGATCCCTGGCTGAATATCTTTTATTGAAACTGAAGATTGTGAGTGCTAGCGCCGGACACCAGCTCTGTAACCTGCAATGATCATACTTTGTAAACTGAATCCCCATCATTTTACCTCAGTCAAAAAATTTTAACCTTTGAAATGTCTTTTTTTTGTTGCAGAAAATGGTGGATGAAGGTGGTCCTTGATATGGAGTGCTCTTTCCTGGTGTTTTATAATATATATATATATATTTATATATTCTTTAAAAGCACAGCACCCCTTCTTTAATGTAGCCCTGATGTGTATCTTTACAGATGCATGACACAGGTTTACCCACAGTTATGTTACAGTTACAAGTATTTATAAAGTGCCAATAAATTCCTTACCACTGTACAATGGGAGAAACAGAAAAACAAATATACATTACATACACGGAACAGGAGGAGGGAGGACCCTGCTCAAGAACTTACAATCTAAGAGGAGAGGGGTGACATACACTATATTGCCAAAAGTATTCGCTCACCTGCCCAACTCCTGATTTGGATGGGTGAGCGAATACTTTTGGCAATATAGTGTATTAGGTGAGGGTAAATAGGGTAAGTGAAGTGGCGGGTTGCAATAGGGCCTCTCGCTTTTTTCCTAATATCCCTCTTAGGATCCTTAAGAAAATAGTACATATAAGCTGTAATAGCAGTAAGGGAGACTATCGCTCACGTAAAAAAAAAGGATTTAAAGCAAATTTGTCAAGCCCTGTGTTAGGATACTGTGGAGGGGGGCAGTTTTTAACACATGTTGAGTAAAATATTTCCTTAAACAAACATACTTTGGAAAAAGAAAGTACATGGAAGATATCAGTAGCATTATGTGAACAAAATAAATAATTGCATTTTTTGGTGGTAATATCCCTTTAAAGCTAAAGGTTTGATGTATCTGTCTTCCTGTTGGAGTATCTGCCTTCACGGGGCTATGGCATGAATTAGATTCAGCACATAAAAGCCATATACCTCCACATTTGCTGTGCTCCTCAACTCAAACAGTGTACACCATGTTATATTGGTTTTATTAGCAGTGGAAAATGACAGTGCTGTAATTTGCTATGTCTCAGGGATATTATGGTATTGCTACAACATTAAGAAACATTTAATGTCCATTAGTTATGAAGTGAACTAGTCCTCCAATCCATTATAGTTTAAAAGCTATATCTGTACAGCAATTCTGCATTGATCTTTAAATTAAAACAACATGATATCCTATGCTTCTGCTCATAGGATGGCTGTCATGTCATTTTAAAGACAGCGGTATTTAAAGATGAGGCACAGCAAAGGGCAATCATTAATCTTAGTACATATGGCAAGTCTATAGCTGTCATGTCATGACGAAGAGATACAATTACATGACAGCTATCAACAACTTTCAACTCACAACAGAAGCTCAGTGTTTTCACATTATATAAAGAATAAAATTAAAGATTTGTATATTTTTATATCAGAATCCATTTATGATACATTTACATTCTGATCTGTCCAAGTGCTTAAAGGGACATGCATACTTGGCTAGTGTGCTTTTAAAAATGTGCAATGCCTTTCGAATAGTCAGTAGTGTCATTCAGCAGGCATAAAAAGCAAGTAAATACGATATTTTTTCATATTTACTGCTTTTCTTTCTTGGTGTTTTCCACGCCCACCTCAGGAGGCACTTTGAGCTAACCAATCAGTGTGTACTCCTAGGAATAGAAAAGAAATGCACTGAGCATGTGCGACTGAGTTGCTCCACCTCCCTCCTCACTGTGAGCTGAGGGGAGGGCGGGGCTGAGTGCTATTCCAATCTGTAACTCTTTCACCCCCAGCTACTGCAGAGACAGGGAAGGAAAGAAATCAATGCACGCAGGGAGAAAAAAGGGTTTATTCTTTCAGTCCCCGCACTTCAGGAATCAAATTCCCTGACCCTGCAGTGAAATAAGCATTCACTGCAGGGTCCCCGAAGTGCAGGGAAAAGCTGCCGAACAACCGCCGAATCGAAAGTAAAAACTGCTGCAAACCACCAAAAACATTGGATCCAATAAGCCGCTGCAAAAACATCAGATCCAATCTGAAAAGCTGCCACAAAACCCACCAAACATGTATGAAAAAAGTAGACGATACGCTGCAAACAGCGCTGACCAACCGCCGGAAAAAGCCAACAAGCCGACGAACGTGGTAACAAAAAAAAAAAAAACATGCGACTTTGAAAAGCTGTTTGCTAAAAAACTACTGCACGATAATACGTGGAATTAATATATAACGTCCTATGAATAATAATAAAAAGGTCTAATTAAAAAAATAAACGGTTTAATAGATTTTTAATGAAAGCAGGAATATTTTTAACATTGAAGCCTATGGGATTTGCCTGATTAAACCTGCTGAATGAAACCACCAAACAGCAGGGCATTTCGACAACTTTTCACTGCTGTTCGGTGTTCTCTGAGTGGATTAACCATTGCTTCTCTATAGGGGATTTCACTGCTGCTGAACAACTCTGTATTTCGCTGGCAATTTCCCAAAATTTTATGAATTGCCAGCTTTTGAATAACTGTATAGCCACGAAACTGCACCATACGGAGAAATTCACTGTTCGGTGTAATTTCAGGGCCGGTTCGGCTCGCTTTGAATAACCCTGGAAAGAGACAGCAGGGAGAGGCATAGCAAAAAAAAGCAGAGAGGCACAGCAAGAAAACGTAAAGCAAGAAAGAAAGCAAGACAAAACAGAGAGCGCAAGAAAAGGTGCAGCGAGAGAGAGCACACAAGAGACAGACAGCACAAGAAAGTATGTGAGAGTAAGAGACTGTCAGGGTTATTCAAAGAGAATCGAAAAGTCAGCGCACGTTCAGTGACTTTTCGTTCTCTTCAATTCGGTGCGATCTGGCGATCCCATTTCGGCGATCCAGCGGTGTATTCAGCAAGCACCACAGGGCCGTTGTAGTGCAGGGAAAAGCCGCCGCAAACCCGACGGACACTCACCGCAAAACGTGGTGAAGCCACACCGAAACCCGCAAAAACATTTGAATTAACCCTGCCGAACACACCGGAGAAACCCCAGAAGCTGCCGATCACAGCGCAGAGCAGCTGCCGGAAAAAGCCTACACCGCAGATGAATGGAGTGAACAAAAAAAAACAAAAAACAGTACGCTTGAATGTTTGAAAAGTGAAACGCTGTTTGCAAAGAACCTACAGAACGAAAATGTCTGAAATTTACATATGAGGTCCAATGAATGATAATAAAAAGGGCTGTTACAGAAAAAAGAAAAGCCTAAAAGATCTTAAAAACTCTATAAATAAAGACACTTTTTACTGCAGAATATTGTAATGAACGGTTAATTAGATATTGAATATTTTTAACATTGAAGCCTATGGGATTCGCCTGAATAAACCTGTTGAATAAAATCAACGAACAGCATAGAAATTCAGTAACTTTTCCCTGCTGGTTTTTGTTCTCTGAATAGACAAAGCATTGCTTCTCTATGGGGGATTTGACTGCCCTCGAACAGGCAGCGAACAGGCACCGTATGTGCAGGCAATTCGCCAGGATTTGGCGAACTGCCTGCTCTCTGAATAGCCGAATGGCCAGGAAAGATAACCGTACACTGAATTTCACTGTTCGGTTACCTTTTCGGGCACAATTCGGATCTCTTTGAATAACCTTGTGTGTGAGGGAGTTTGAGTGAGACAGTGAGTATGTAAACCATGGAAGAGCGCAAATGAACGAGTCTGTGTGTGAAAGAACGTGAGTCTGTGAGTGAGTCAGCAGGTGGGTGTGTGAGCGAGCGTGAGTGTGTCTTGCTTTCACAGTTTCGCAGAGATAATATTCAGTTCCTCAGTTCCCCTAGTCTGAGATCCTGAGTGTGCACAGGATTTCACGTGCCCAGCTTATGCTAGTTCATGTGTAGCTTTGATGGGTGGAGTATTGGGCGGGGAGGAAGCGGGGAATATATAGGAAGAGGGAGCTGAAGAAACACCCCTAGCTGAGGGGCATCGCCAGAGAAGATGAAATGATAGAGTTTAAAGCAAGAAAATAAAAAAAATTACACATTTTTAAAACTTTTATTGATTTATTCTAGTTTGTATACATACATAAAAGTGTTTAAATGTCAATTAAATTTTATTTCTAGACATGCATATTCCTTTAACCCCTTCACTGCGGATGACGTGTGGGGAATGTCCTCAGACTCCCGCTGTATACGGAGGACTTTCCCCTCACGTCATCCGCTAGTGGGAGCCCAGGAGAGATACTCACCTCTCTCTTTCAGGGTCCCGTAGTGTTCTGACTTCCCTGAAGACAGACGCCGCTTTTAAGCCCCTCCCGACGTAAATGACGTCATCGCGTTGGACGCGATGATGTCATTTTCAGGTGACCCCCCGGCACAGCCGGGAGATCGCCTGGAAGGAGGGGGTAATCCTTTCGGATCCCTCTCCCTCCCGATCGGGAGGACCTAGCGGGAGAAGGCAGGCACCGCTTAAAAAGGGAGACTTTCCCCTTTTAAGCGGTGCCTGACTTTAACCCCTGAGGCACCGGGCCGCAATCCGCTCCACCACCGGGTCCCCCCTCGTCACCTGATGTCATTGTGCATGGCGCGATGACGTCAGTTAGCCGGAGAACCCCTAGCTGCCAGAGGATTTCACAAGGAAATCCCATGGTGGAGATATGGAGGTTCAAAGAAACCCCCTTTCTCCCGAACAGTGGCAGCTAGAGGGTCATGGTTGGGGTCATTTGAAAGGCTAGAGCATGGCTAGAACATGACCATGTTTAAAGTAAGAAAAAAAAAAAAAAGAAGAATAATAAAAAAATAAAAACGTGTGAATTATAAGCAGCCAAACTACATTTATTACACATTCTTTTAGAAAAACCTTAAATAGACAGATGAATAACAGGATCAGGTCTCTAATCACATCACTCACATAAAATGCTTTTCCATTTCTCCCTATGGTATGTTTTACAGAGGCAAAATCAACTTGCATGTAGAAATGCTTTTCTTATTTCATTCATTGTGAATGATTTCATTTTCCCCAAGGATGACACTCCAGTATTACATTAACTCTCATGAGCTCCAATTATAAGGAAATAAAGACAGTATTGCAGATTTTTATAAAAAACGTGCTTATGCGAAGACCTGTTCCCCAACCTGACACCTCAGTTCAACATTGTATAAAAAAATCACATCATTAACTTCAAATGTTCAAAATAATTTGAAAAAGCAGTTTCTATTTTAAAGATAAAATCTTTAATCCAGAGTTAAATATTACAATATGAACATAATAACATATGAATGTGTCACGTTCAAATTTTACCACTGAATATCCTTTTATTAAAAAGACATTTTGTTTCACTTTCAGAAATCAAAATTCAGTATACATAGGGGGTAAAGTCTTCAAAAGAAAAGTTTTGGAACAACAAGATTTCTGCCGCCCAATTTACAAAGTCATCTCTTATGTAAACCATCTACACTCTAATTTGATAGTAATGTGTTGATATATGTTTTATGGAAAATGTACAATAAATTCTATTTATTATGACTTAACATGGAAACAAACTATTAAATACCTACACAAAAGCTTATATAGTGTATGGAACCAATGGGACCTCTGTTCCTCCTGCTAAAATAGTGGAGGGAACTGCATTCACACACGTTCCTGCTCAACTGGAACCCTGAGTATACACAATATACAATGACAAGGAATTAAGTGCAAAAGAGCAGTCCTCCACAGAATGGGATCAAATAGGCATTCACTGAAATATCTGCATACAGAGCCAATATACTGTAAGCATGCTGAAACGGATTACGGAACCCATGCAGAAGACAATATTTGGACCTATTTAAGGCCAGTGCACACTATAGGATTTTTGAATCATTTAAGCTGATGCTATGTCAGATTGTATGATGTGAACTTAGAAGATATACAAGACAGTTTGTTCCGATGTATACAGTATCTCATGCCAGACTGTAAGATTTAACTGTTAGTCAACTAACCACGATCCAGCCAGCTTGTTTCATCATAGAAAGCCCGTAAGGAATGCCACATTATAGGAAAAAAGAATGACATTTGCACTCACCCCTGTAGCTCCATGCAAAACACAATCAGAGGTTTTGGTTTACTTGAATGGCCAAAAGCTTAAATAGTAAGCTCACCTGCTACGTCACAACACCTCTGGTCAGGTGGGTCCAACCTAATGAAACCAAGAGCTGCTTTCTAAGCAACCACATATGCTTAGCAGCATGGCTTATCAGTCATGAGAGAGTGGCTGGTGGGTTTACATTTATACCCTCACCAGGAACAATTCCACTTTGAGCATGAGTGGTTGCTTAGAAAGCAGCTCTTGGTATCATAAGGCAGGACTCACCTGACCAGAGGTGTTGCGACGTGGCAGGTGTGCTTACTATTTAAGCTTTTGGCCATTCAAGTAAACCAAAACCTCTGATTGTGTTTTGTTTTGCATGGAGCTACAAGGGTGAGCGCAAATGTCATTCTTTTTTCCTATAATGTGGCATTCCTTAAGGACTTTCTATGATGAAACAAGCTGGCTGGATCGTGGTTAGTTGGCTAACAGTTAAATCTTACAGTCTGGCATGAGATACTGTATACATCGGAATAAACTGTTTTGTATATCTTCTAAGATCACATCAAACAATCTGACATAGCATCACCTTAAAGTATTCAAAAATCCTATAGTGTGCACTGGCCTTAAATAGACTTAGAAAGCAGCTCTTGGTATCATTAGGCAGGACTCATCTGACCAGAGGTGAAGCGACGTGGCAGGTGGGCTTACACTTTAATGGCCATTCAAGTAAACCAAAACCTCTGATTGTGTTTTGTTTTGCATGGAGCTACAAGGGTGAGCGCAAATGTCATTCTTTTTTCCTATAATGTGGCATTCCTTAAGGGCTTTCTATGATGAAACAAGCTGGCTGGATTGTGGTTAGTTGGCTAACAGTTAAATCTTACAGTCTGGCATGAGATACTGTATACATCGGAATAAACTGTCTTGTATATCTTCTAAGATCACATCATACAATCTGACATAGCATCACCTTAAAGGATTCAAAAATCCTATAGTGTGCACTGGCCTTAAATAGACTTAGAAAGCAGCTCTTGGTATCATTAGGCAGGACTCATCTGACCAGAGGTGAAGCGACGTGGCAGGTGGGCTTACACTTTAATGGCCATTCAAGTAAACCAAAACCTCTGATTGTGTTTTGTTTTGCATGGAGCTACAGGGGTAAGCACAAATGACAATCTTTTTTCTTGTTATGTTTTATACATGAAACAGGCTGGATACTTCTGGTCCACACAGCCACCCACTTAGGGAATAGGCGCAAAATAATTTTTTTGCACGTTTGCCACATTATAGGACTGCAATGCAAAATATATGACACTGCCAGAAGACTGTTAGAGGTTCAAAGACCAAAGATTCACCATCTGTGAGCATGTTACACTAGGGGATCAAAAACTCACTGTTGAAAATTTGTCTTAGAATGCAAAACTGTGGCCAAAATCATACAATGTGTACCAGGCTTTAGAACTGAAACCACAGATTCATGAATGCATTTGAAAATATTAGATTACATTAGAAAAATATTTAACTTACGTTTTTACATAGGGATCAGAATACCCATTTGCATCCATTGCTGCTAGATGAGCACATCTAATGATGCCTACCAGGAGTCCTGACTTTTGGGAGCTGTACTTTAAGGATATAAGAATTCGCCCACGTTCTTCCAAAGATTTATCTTCTGTTTTATCTATCTGTAGGTGGAAATGAAAACGTAAAAAAAAAAAAAAAGCTGTTTAATGAAATTGTAATAGATTTCACAAAGATCCTTAACAAAAGAACATTATCCACGTGAGTGATTTCTTTTTATTTACCAGGGTTATTACACATCTTGACATCAATTTGCCAACCGTGTGTTTTGTGCATATTTTAATTATTACTAGTCTGCTCTCAACTGATGATTTCTCAAAATAATAATTACCATAAATCAACTTAAAGTAGCTTTTTTAAATAGAGACTAAAGCGCGGCAATTGTGTAATGGTTGGAAGATTGTTGGGCTACACAATGAGATATTTTAATGAGATATTTTAAGAGTATAGTAAGCAAACAGTAATTTTAATGAAAGAAAAATAATGGAAATATAAAAAAAAAATGTAGGCGCTTTAGAGGTATACTGTGATAAATATAATAGTTATGCCAGTCCATGTATTAATTTTTAAGTCCCATACTTTGGGGTAAGGTTTGTTTTAACTGCAACCAGAACTGTTGTAAACTTAGCACTTCCATAGACTTTATTGGCTATGCTAAGACTACAACAGTTCTGTTTTGTTTTTTTTTGAGAAAGGATTTTTACCAGGAAGGATACATTGAGATTTCTCTCGTTTTCAAGTATGTCCTGGGTGGCGAGTATGTACCGTTAGGTGTCTTGCCCAAGGACACTTACTGGATTCAAGCAGCTAATATGGAATAAAGTTGATATCAGGGAGCTGCAAAGGGTTATAGTCACAAGCCGATATGTTCCTTTACCAGCGGCTCCCTGTTACCGAGTCATACCGACAAGGTTGGAATATGGGCCTCGGAATCTTGTCTTTTGCAAGTAACTAAACTAAAACTAAAAAGACAGTAGGAGAAAGCAGCAACAGTGAAACTCTCCAGTTTTGGTCTCGAAATTCCACATTTTGTAGTTTATCAGTTGACATTCTTTACCTCTATAATTCAATCACTTACTGATTCTTGCATCACCAGTATAAGTATACATCCATACAAAAAGATTGAGAGTTTGGGAATCTCACCTTATTTTTACCTCAAATGTTGAGGATAAATGGTAACATCATTGAGTCTAGATATAGGAGTCTGTTGACACCAATCAATAAGTAGTGTTGGTCAACAAATCAAAGAATAATGATTCAAGGTATAGGAATGGCACAGAGAAGAGAAAGTCAAGCTTCCTCAGACGGACATCAGGATGCTGAATATTAAGACATAACTTTTATTAATTACGATAAAAAGGAACAAACGAACGCATAAAAAACATATACACAAAACAGAGCTGTAGTAGGGCGTATTCCAATTCACTGGTATAACAGCAGGGTCAATGCTGGACACACACAAGTTTACATATTAAAACCACCACTCAACACAAACGCGTGTTTCGCTGATCACAACATCGGCTTCATCGAGAGTCAAAGTAAATCTGATAGCGTTGTTCACTCTCCCTGTATATATTGTAACAGATCCTAGTCACATGATTGAAATTGGCCAATCACTGTCTATCAGGAGGCAAAGGAAATCATCGGGCATGACGCTACAGGACTCGAAAATGACCTATCAGCTGAATGAAAGGTCATCTGACTATCTAAGACGAATCAATTGAGAACACTCTATCGCGGCCAATCAGGAGATACGCCTGCTGAAATAATAACAACAACCGGACTCGCAAGACTCAATGGCTATCAGGTTGGAGGATTGCGATGACACCTCACAGAGCTTAGTCTGCCATAAACGATGATTTGCAATGTTAACACCGTTGGGCGGATAGGCATGATCCTTCAAAGTCACCCCTATAGATGGATCATGGGGGCACAGACCTAAAAGTGTAATGTCAAATAAAGGTTGTGAATGAAAAACCCTCATTAAGACCGTGTGGGGCCAAAGATCGTATCTGATGAATCCACCAACACTGTCTGCGGCGTAATTTCAAATCATAGTCCCCCTTTCTCGGAGAATGGGTCACCAACTCCAATCCACAAAACCTGAGTGATCTAGCGTTATTGTCATGATATTTCGATAAGTGACGTGATATTGGGGTCTCTTTAGCTCATTTAACTGAGTGGACATGCTCCATGATTCTTCTCTTTAGGGGACGCAGGGTCTTGCCCACATATTTCTTTCCACAGCTACATACAATAAGGTAGACCAAACCTGCTGAATTGCAGTTGAAGAAGGACTCAATTTCAAACTTAACTTTGTTCTGGGAGTCCATAACATTTTTAGATTAAGTTTAAGAATATAACTGCAGGCAACACATCGACCACATTTATAGGTACCCCTCAAATCCCGAGCAAGCCAGGTCGTCAGATTAACTCTAGTTGAGGCCAAATCATGGCTATGAACTAGCTTATCTCTTAAATTGTGGCTACGCCTCCCTGTCATTGATACCTTAGTTGTAAGTACATCAGCTAACTGAGGATCGAAAGTTAATAATGACCAATATCGGTCTAATATATCCCTGACTGGATACCACCCTGCATCATAGGTACCAATGCATCTGATTAATTTTGTATTAGGTTTGTTGTAGTCAGTCAAAAGATCTTCTCTCGACATTGTTATTGCTTGTTGGAAAGCCATTTTGAGACATCGATTAGGATATCCTTTTTCCTTAAAATCCTTTCTCAGGATCTGAGATTTCCTAATGAACTCATCATCCGTGATGATGTCTTCTTGTGCCCCCTCCTATGCAAATTTATTTTTGGGGGTATGGGAAGATGAGATTCTCTTTGGTAATGACCTTAGTCCCTTCAACTCTAAAATTGAGATGTGGTTCAGGTATACCGACGATATACTCATCTTTGCCTGGAGAGGCACCCAAATTGATTTTGAGGAATTTGTGGTTAAATTGAATAACAACTGTTTGAACTTGAGGTTCACCTCTGAAGTACAGAGGAATGAAATTAATTTTTTGGATATAAAAATTGTCAAAAACACCACTGGTGAACTAACAACCACCTTATATCGCAAAAAAACAGCTTCCAATAATTTACTACATTGGGACAGCTTCCATCCAAACCCGTCGAAAAGGGGGATCCCGACTGGACAATATCTGCGGTTACGCAGAATCTGTTCCACGGATGATGAGTTCATTAGGAAATCTCAGATCCTGAGAAAGGATTTTAAGGAAAAAGGATATCCTAATCGATGTCTCAAAATGGCATTCCAACGAGCAATAACAATGTCGAGAGAAGATCTTTTGACTGACTACAACAAACCTAATACAAAATTAATCAGATGCATTGGTACCTATGATGCAGGGTGGTATCCAGTCAGGGATATATTAGACCGATATTGGCCATTATTAACTTTCGATCCTCAGTTAGCTGACGTACTTACAACTAAGGCATCAATGACAGCGAGGCGTAGCCGCAATCTAAGAGATAAGCTAGTTCATAGCCATCATTTGGCCTCAACTAGAGTTAATCTGGCGACCTGGCTTGCTCGGGATTTGAGGGGTACCTATAAATGTGGTCGATGTGTTGCCTGCAGTTATATTCTTAAACAATCTAAAAATGTTATGGACTCCCAGAACAAAGTTAAGTTTGAAATTGAGTCCTTCTACAACTGCAATTCAGCAGGTTTGGTCTACCTTATTGTATGTAGCTGTGGAAAGAAATATGTGGGCAAGACCCTGCGTCCCCTAAAGAGAAGAATCATGGAGCATGTCCACTCAGTTAAACGAGCTCAAGAGACCCCAATATCACGTCACTTATCGCAATATCATGACAATAACGCTAGATCACTCAGGTTTTGTGGATTGGAGTTGGTGACCCATTCTCCGAGAAAGGGGGACTTTGATTTGAAATTACGCCCAACGGTGTTAACATTGCAAAGCATCGTTTATGGCAGACTAAGCTCTGTGAGGTGTCATCGCAATCCTCCAACCTGATAGCCATTGAGTCTTGTGAGTCCGGTTGTTGTTATTATTTCAGCAGGTGTATCTCCTCATTGGCCGCGATAGAGTGTTCTCAATTGATTCGTCTTAGATAGTCAGATGACCTTTCATTCAGCTGAGGTCATTTTCGAGTCCTGTAGCGTCATGCCCGATGATTTCCTTTGCCTCCTGATAGACAGTGATTGGCCAATTTCAATCATGTGACTAGGATGATCTGTTACAATATATACAGGGAGAGTGAACAACGCTATCAGATTTACTTTGACTCTCGATGAAGCCGATGTTGTGATCGGCGAAACACGCGTTTGTGTTGAGTGGTGGTTTTAAAATGTATTGGAGCTGGAAGTAGGAGGCAAGAATTGTGGATTTTTGTTATCAGCAGATGTCGGTCGCTGGCCATTGGCATTAATCCCAGTTATGGGACCAATTGTTTACCGTATCGAGCAAGCCTAAGGATAACTTTGATTGCACTACTATCAATAGTTAGCACTCTGTAATTGCGCTTTGTTGCACCTTTATTTAGATTGTAGGTTGAGTGATATATGTATTTTCAATTATAGGCTACCAATGAATGTATCAATGTGTAAACAATTATGGCCATAAATACCAATACGTACTGTTGGGCTATAGTGGAAGTCTAAGCCACTTGTGTGTGTCCAGCATTGACCCTGCTGTTATACCAGTGATTTGGAATACGCCCTACTACAGCTCTGTTTTGTGTATATGTTTTTTATTCGTTCGTTTGTTCCTTTTTATTATAATTAATACAAGTTATGTCTTAATATTCAGCATCCTGATGTCCGTCTGAGTAAACTTGACTTTCTCTTCTCTTTGCCATATAGTTTATTATCAGGTTTAATCCTAATATCAGGGTGCCCACCTTGATCCCTATTGTGTTGATCAGGTGGGGTGACTGTTGCTTTTATCCATTAGTTTGTGGGTTTCTCTTTTGTGCAAGGTATAGGAATGGCTGCAAATGAGGCATGGTTTTGATGAAGAGGAAATTAATAATTTGTCCCGAATTACAGTTTCAGAATTTGCTCTAAGTTTCATGTATCTGTTTAATGGATATGGAATGCACTATGCCAGAGGTCAGCAACCTTGGCCCTCCAGATGAGAAGAAGCTCAGCCAAACTAAAGAGTGTTTGAGCAGCAAGAGATCTGTACTTCAAAACATCAGGAGGGCTAAGGTTGCTGACCCCAGCACTATCAGGTCTATTCAAAGAAAGGTGAAACTCAGGAGAATGACTGGAGAAGTGAAAATTCTAGGTCAAAATAGCCAAACCAGAAAAAGTCTCCCGTTTATCTCACTTTCCAAATCGGCTATTTGGTCTAGATCAGTGATTCCCAAACATGTCCTCAGAACTCTCTAACAGGCCATGTTTTGCAGATCACCTTGGGGAAAAGCAGGCTGAATCCTGCAATCGCTGAGCAGCAAATCATATCACCTGTGCTGTGCTTCAGATATCTGGCAAACCTGGGGAGGCAGAGGGTCCTGAGGACAGGTTTGGGAAACACTGGTCTAGATTGTTCTTTTCTCCTACCAGTTCTCCTGGTTTTCACCTTTCTCTGAATAACCCCGTATGTCTTCATTGGCTGCTCTTTTTTGCATAATTGTTCAAAAATCTGTGCCATAAAACTGGTGAGTGGATTGTACACTCTACTCTGTACTCCTACTACATATTCTTGCATAGTAACCTTTTTTCCCAGACTCAACTCTATTATTATAAACATCCTGAAATCTGCTGATCCATTTTTCTCATATGAATACAATACCTAGACAATATTTATGCTCTATTGATTAATAATACATATTACATGTTCCTTCGAGGCAGATCTTTAGGTCTAGTGAATAACACGCTACAGTATACTAAAAACTGTTTTATTCTCAGCTCTGGGTGCAAATGATTGCTCCTTATACACATAAAATAAACCACTGCTGAGTGACAAATGAAAGAATCATTGTCAAGTGTTTTTATTGATGCATCCTATGTGTTCCTTCTTGAAGGCTCCCTTGTTAACAGAACCTACCAAGCGGTCTGATTCAGATGGAGTTGGTAGTTTATTTTTCATCATTTGTGATTACCACAGATTATTTTTTATCCTGGCAACTTTAATATTTTAAAATGCATTAATCTTATTCTTCTTGGCTTCCCTTAATTGTACCTTTTCATCGATCTAAGCGACTGTTTCAAGGTAGTGAGTGAAAAACATGGATAAATAATCATCCATTCAATTCATTGGCTGGTAATGTGTAGTATATATATACAGGGCATAATTCAGGGTTTACTCAGCAGATTCAAATAGAATATATGGACATTAAATAATGTAACAGATCTCTGTACCCCAACAGGGTCACATCTGTCAATGCCACTTCCTTGCTGGGCACGGGTTCTCCTCGTATCTCCTGTGTGTTTCTCCAGTCCTTAGCTGCAGCTTAAAGACGAGTACACATAGAGAGCCTTGCTAGCGTCCCCCAGAAATAAGACGAGGCTGTAGACCTAGAGTCTTTCATTGGCACAGCAAGCAGAATATAGCTGCTACCCACACCATGAGTCGTGACTGCATGTAGGGTCAGAATAGAACTGGTTTTAATCAGGGACAGACACAGATATTTATACGGTCACAAATGGGTCATTTATATACACAAAACGTCTCCTAGAAACCGATGGGGGACCCAACCAGACCAAAACAGACAATTGGACAAACATTTAATTCTTGGAATGTGAAACCTACTTACATTAGGTAGACAGTTAAATTAAACAGTGTGCAACATTTCTAAGGAGGCAGGACAATGGTAATCAGATGATAAACAAGATACAGTCAACAGATTTGTAATGCATTCAAATAGAAACAGATAACACATTCTTGACACAAGGGTATGCTGGGAGGCTAATCCTGTCAACAGACAACAGATACACAAGGACCATACATTAGAAAGCTAGACAATAGCATTATTCTAGAAACTCCATTTTAGAAACTCCATTTTGATCTGAGTTGCCGTAGCACCCAAATTCTGTCACCAGCCATTTTAACCTGTATTTTTCAGAGGGAAACAGTCACTTTCTGGGAGGAAATGGTACATTTAACCCAGCCGGGCTAATATGAAAAAGTAGCCCATAATAGTTCCAGACGCGCGGCTATAAAAGCCGCATTCGCCTGGTCCAGAGGAACTGGCGACCGCAGATATACTTAGCGCTGTGTGCCGTGCATCTGTTGGTTGCGGGAGACAGCAAACAGCCCCAAAATCTCCCGTTTAACTGCCGTAGTCTGTAGGCAGGAGGCAAGTCCACAGCCCCCTCCATGTAGCACAGTGACAGTGTGTTCTGCCACAAATAGTATTGGGACATATCACTAAATTTTTGTTTTCCTGTGTTTCAATCAGGCCCATTGCCACAGGTGTATAAAATCAAGCTCCTAGTCATGCAGCCTGCATTTACAGACATTTATGAAAAAAATGGGTCTTTCTAATGAGCTCAGTGAATTAAAGCGTAGCACTGTGATAGAATGGCACCTTACAATACGTAGGTTTGTGATATTTCATCCCTGCTGGATATTCCATAGCCATCTGTTAGTGGTATTATTGGTAAGTAAAACTGTTTAGGAACAGCAGCAACTCAGGCATGAAGCGGAAGACCACGTAAAGTCACAGAGCTGGGTTATCGAGTGCTGAGGCGCATGGTATGTAAAAATCGCCAAAACACTCTGCTAATTCCATAAATGAAAAGTTCCAAACTTCCACTGGCATTAATATCAACACAAAAACTGTGCATCAGGAGCTTCATGGAATGGGTTTCTATGGTTGAGCTGCTGGTGCAAGCCTCACTTCACCAAGAACAATATCAAATATCTAATAGAGGGGCAAAAAGCATGCCGGCACTGGATTCTGAAGCAGTGGAAACCTGTTCTGCTCCATGGAGCCCTGCGCATGCCAGTGCGAGCTCGACTGTACAGGGGTCATGGAAGGTGATGCAAAGGGACGTGGAAACTATTTATTTATTCCTATTTTTACACTGCTCGTGGCCAGAGCAAATGGTGAATCACACCACCCTCTGCACTGGGGTACCTCAGGTGAGGATGGTATTGAGGTAATATGTCACTTTGCAAATTAAATTCACTTACACCAAGGTTTAAAATACAGTATTCATTTATTGAATACCATTTCGCTTAGAGGAGGACGAGCTAGGTTTGAAAAGTCCATTCTTCTCTAGGCAGGCACAAATTCAAGTCTCCAACAGAAAGTATAGGAGACATTAATTTACAGTAAGCTCACGAAACACCCTAGGCGCAAGCAAGGCTGGAGTCTCGGTTGTATTAGCTCGGGACAATTTTAGGCTAACATTTGGGGTGATTTTCACTCATCGCTCCAGACGTTAACTTAACGTACTGGTTGGAATCGGCCCTACATTTTTAATATTCATTTAATCTATTTGCATTTTTTTCTAAATCTAAATCTTGTAGCTGCAAGGCTGCATCTTAATTAAAGTAAAATTCAGACATGATAACAAAGAAAGTGGTTTAATTTAGACGGCGAAGTGAAGAATTTCCTGGGGTTTAGTAAAGGAGTGCGTGGCTTTCAGGTTTATTTGCTAATCCAAGTGAACATATGAAAGCCAGTTAAAAGAAGCAAGAAGGCATCCAGCAAACCTAATTTTTATAACATTTCTATTCCTATCATCAATCTAAAACAGTTCATTAAGTGGTTATTTATACATTTAAAGCTCATACAAAGTTACTGTTGGATTTATTTGTGAATATAATTTTTCTCAGCTTCTTATTATCTCATTTCATTATATTTATTTACCTTGTACGTCAATCTTTGGATTTTCTGAGCACCAAAAAGTGTCCTACTAACTTGGCCTTAGTGACACTGCTCTCTCTTGGTTCTCTTCCTATCTCTCTCTTCGCTCCTTCAGTGTCTCATTCGCTGGTGTCTCTTCACCACCGCTTCCTCTTTCGGTTGGGGTGCCTCAAAGCTCTGTTCTGGGTCCCCTTCTCAATCTAGCTCTGAGAAACCTCATTTCTTCCCATGGGCTCCAATATCATCTCTATGCTTGTGACACCAAAATCTACTTTTCCTCCCCCGATCTCTCTCCTCCTGAGTTGGACCATGCTACAGCCTGTCTCTCGGCTGTCTCCGATTTGATGAGTTCCTGTTTCCTAAAGCTCAACCTCTCTAAAACTGAACTTCTCATCATCCCGCCCTCTAAATCCTCCATTTTAGTACCCATTTCTCTTCAGGTGAATGGTGCCACCATTACCTCTATCTCTCAGGCTTGCTGCCTTAGGGTCCTATTGGACTCAAATCTATCCTTTATTCCTCATATTCAGTCTCTAACCAAATCTAAACAACTGCTTGGGGCGGCAGCCTGTATGAAAAGACATTTTAGGACGCACAGAAAAGAAAGTTTAGTGTTTTTTTGATCAAAAACTTTTCAATAAAGGACCACATGGTCCACCCCTGCACTCTTCCACAATACCACAGAGGGGTTACTGTATGATGATACTTGATGGCCTGGCATTAAAGGCACAATATCTGGGTGCACTGACGCCCATTACCAGATCAAAAAAAACACTTTTCAATATAGGACCACATGGTCCACCCCTGCACTCTTCCACAATACCACAGAGGGGTTACTGTATGATGATACTTGCTGGCCTGGCAGTCTTGCACCAAAGGCACAATATCTGGGTTCACTGACGCCTTAACCAGATGCATATCTTTTCAATATAGGACCACATGGTCCACCCCTGCACTCTTCCACAATACCACAGAGGGGTTACTGTATGATGATACTTGATGGCCTGGCATTAAAAGCACAATATCTGGGTGCACTGATGCCCAT
Organism: Leptobrachium leishanense; assembly: GCA_009667805.1. Lineage (NCBI taxonomy): Eukaryota > Metazoa > Chordata > Amphibia > Anura > Megophryidae > Leptobrachium > Leptobrachium leishanense. The sequence continues at coordinate 263,168,180 of CM019064.1, forward strand.
TAACAGATAAAAAAAAACACTTTTCAATATAGGACCACATGGTTCACCCCTGCACTGTTCCACAATACCACAGAGGGGTTCCTGTATGATGATACTTGATGGCCTGGCATTAAAGGCACAATATCTGGGTGCACTGACGCCCATTAACAGATAAAAAACTTTTCAATATAGGACCACATAGTCCACCCCTGCACTCTTCCACAATACCACAGAGGGGTTACTGTATGATGATACTTGATGGCCTGGCATTAAAGGCACAATATCTGGGTGCACTGACGCCCATTACCACCAGATCAAAAACTTTTCAATATAGGACCACATGGTCCACCCCTGCACTCTTCCACAATGCCACAGAGGGGTTACTGTATGATAGTACTTGCATGCCTGGCACTAAAGGCACAATATCTGGGTGCACTGCCATTGACGCCTGTATCAGATTCATATCCTCAGAGGGGTTACGGTGTGACGGCACTGTTGCCGACACTAAAAGCCCAATTTTAAAGCACCTACTGTTACTTTCATCCAAAGCCTGCATAAGTTTCACAATAATTTAGCCCAAAAAAACACTAAACTTTTTCTGCGCGTCCTAAAATGTCTTTTCATACAGGCTGCCGCCCCAAGCAGTTGTTTATGGATAGATTAAAGGAAAAGCATTTCCCGTCATATGAAACGTCATTTATTTGTTTTTAAGTGTTTCTATACATCCTACAAATCCACCACTTCACGGGCAGGTTATGGGGACCTCCTAGGCACGATATTTGAAGGAATTTTTCGTTTTTATTTTTGAACCCTTATTTCATGGAAAACTCACTGTCCCTGTAAAAATGTTTTTTTTTAAACTTTTGTCCTTGTTTCCTGTCCCCCAGGGCACTACCCGGACCCCCATACACCTTTTATGGCAAATATGTAGCATATATGCCCTCTTGGAGGGCACTCTAAAAAACCGAGTTTTCAGCCCCCTTGACTTGCATGGGGGTTTGGGTTCGGGTTCGGACCCGAACAAATGGGAAGTTCGGGTTCGGGCTCGAACCGAACTCGGGGTATGTTCGGCTCATCCCTAGTATTAATTCAAAATATGAAGTTGGACATTAAGTCAATTTGTGATTTGCAGTAACTCACGAGAGTATTATTTACTTTTAGCTTTAATTATGTTTAGTTATTCACTTCCAATAAATAAAATTATATGTATGCAGCTCTGGCAAGAGTGACAACTGGATAATCAGCCTAGACAAATCTACCTGTAATCTAAGTAAAACATAATTAAAGTCCGTCAACCTAGTGGTGCCTTCATTATATAATCCAGATATGAGATACTTAGCACTGAATTAATCCCTAACAATAAGAGAACACCAAATACAGATTACTTCATTTTATGCGCCTTGCTTTATTGCACCTTCCAGATATTGTCTTTTTTTTATTTACTTATTAGCAAAGTCAAAATTTGTGGCAACCTTCTGTCGAGCAAGTCTATCGGTACCATATTTCCAACAGCATTTGCTAACTTCTTGTCTCTGTGTTGCATTTTAATAATTCTCACAATATTTCACTAGCAAACAAAGCACATCTCAGTGAATGCTCAGGTGATGTTTAGCATTTTTTAGCAAAAAAAATTAGCAATTTTATTTAATTGTTCCAGGGATGAACATTAAGAACAATGGCTGGGGACAGTGCTGGCCTGTCCATGGGGAGGTATGGGGATATGGCTCCGGGCTTCCCTTTGCAAGGGGTGGTATTTTGCTGCCCTGTCATGGAACGGCCGCGGGGGCCTCGACAGGGCCCGGCGTCCACTAGGGTCTAGTCCAGACCATGCACCCACCCGGGCCTTGATCAGGCACGGCGCCCACCCAGGCCTCGACCAGACCCAACATCCGCTAGGGCCTTGACTAGCACTGTTCATGGGGTGTGTGGGTAAGTATGTGGATGTATGTGTGGAGGTGTTGGTTTATGAATGTGTGACTGTGTGGCGGGATATGTGGAGCTCTGTGATACTCATTCACAACGCACATTAATCGTGTTTAAAAAAACTATATATATATTAAGAAAGAAAATGTCTGAAAGTTATATATTAGGTCCTATGGATAATAATAAAAAGGTCTGTTACAGAAAAAAACAACCCACTATTTAAAATAAATCGGAAAAATAAATTTACCAAAAAAAATATCCAGCCAGGTGCCCCAGTGACATGTTTGGTGTTCTCTGAATAGATGAGCCATTACTTCTCTATGGGGGATTTCACTGCCGTTGAACAGCACCGTATTTCACTGGCAATTCGCTAATATTTGTTGAATTGCTAGCTATTGAGTAGCCGAATGGCCACAAAATTACACTGTATGGGGAAATTCACTGTTTGCTACAATTTCGGAGCCAATTTGGCTCTCTTTGAAAAACCCCTTATGTATTGAGATGTGTACTTGCAAACCAAAATGTTAGCTTGACCTGTTTTTTTTTTGTTGCAATATTGGATTTATTGTGGTATTTTGGAAGCAAACCTACAATATTACCGTGATATGCCCCTATTTGCCCAACCTTTGTTAATTTGTCTCAGGAGCACCTTATGAAAAATGTCTATGACATATTTTGTAGCCATTCTGGTTTTGTTATTTTTTAATAATGGCAGCCCAATTTCAAATGAATATCTTTTGAAAGACCATTTGCATTGGAGCAATTAAATACGAGCAGAGGATAAAAGTATACATGCGTTTTAGTTCAGTAAAGCAATTTACTGTTGATGTAACCAGTGACATTGCTAAAACACTTGATTAGAGTCATTTATCAAAGTGTTGCTCTAATAGGATATAATTTACCCAATATTTCTTTTGCATCCAATCTTTTAAGTAAAATTGCATCGAAAGGGCTTGAGGCACAGTTGTCCTGTAATTATCTTTGTATATTAATGGAACCCTGCTAATTGTCTATCATAGTTAATGTATATTTTTTCTAAAGAATCATTCTTTACCTCATTAACTGGTTCTATTCCCATTGTCAGTGTGGGTGATCAGTTTAGTCCTAGGACTGCTTTTCTAACAAAGGGCCTTATTACGCACTTGAACGCTCCTGTAGATTTTCCCTTACCGTCTCCATTTTACTGTCTGGGGTAGGAGCTTGCTCAACACCTCGTCCCGGAATGAAGCGCATAGATGCCCAATACTGGCAGCGGCGCAGTGCGCCACCGTGAGTATTGGCTCGTGTAATCCATAGGACTCCATGGAGTTTTGCCAGTCTCAGCCAAGAGCTCTGCACTAGCTCGCTCTTGTCAGTCTCACTCTGCACCGGGCAAGAAGAAGTGGTGGATCGCGCCACCCATTTCAACTCAGAATGAGTGGTGAGTATGGGATTTTTAAGAGGGGAGCTTAGAGCATGTTATGTGATTTTGCATTTGCAAAATCATTTAACACCAGCTTTTAGTAGTCGGTATTTCTTTGTGAAATACCATCTCCCGGGTTAAAGAGCAGAATACATTGGAATATCCTACGCTTCCACAAGAAGCTGCACATTAACGTTTTTTATAATAAGTATAGGAAACGTTAATGTACAGTAACTTCAGAGAATTGCATCACTCGAGCTGCGAGCACAGTTTGCGGCAAGAGTGTAATAGCAATCCTCATCGAAAAGAATACTACAGGAGACCTTATGTATAACGTTTTTTGTAGTTTTCTTATTGACAACAGTTGAATAGGGCCTAAAGTATTTGTACAGGTAAAACTAAACAGATAACACAGTGTAGTGTCATAGGAAGAAACGTTAATTAGGACAGGATCTCAGCTATAATCTGTGTAAATTGAGTCCAGCATAACAAAAACACATACAGGTCTATTCAAAGAAAGGTGAAACGCAGGAGAATGACTGGAGAAGTGAAAATTCTAGCAAGATTATTCAGAGAAAGGTGAAACCCTGGAGATCTTTTGGAGAAGTGAAAATTCTAGGTCAAAATAGCAGATTTGGAAAGTGAAATAAATGGGAGAATTTTTCTGGTTTGGCTATTTTGACCTAGAATTTTCATTTCTTCAAAAGTTCTCCAGAGTTTCACCTTTCTCTGAATAACCCTGACAGTCAAAAATAGCCAAACCAGAAAAATTCTCCCATTTATCTCACTTTTCAAATCAGCTATTTGGTCTAGATTGTTCTCTTCTCCTGCCAGTTCTACTGGTTTTTACCTTTCTCTGAATAACCCTGATAGACTGATTTTTTTATGTTTTATAAATATACTTCTATAATGTAAATGTGCTTTTTCAAAGCGAGCCTGTTCTCAGCAGGTTAATTTTTTTCAGTGATGTCCCATCAGGGGCTGGACATTATCATAAAGATCAATGCAGTGATGCATCTCTTGATGCAATGCTGCTAGCCACCTTAATTGTGCATTAATTTTCAAGCTAATTCGTCACAATTTTCATCAACTTGGTGGTTAGTGTGATTAAAGAAATGCCAACCCACTGCATTAAAGACATTAACGAATAACCACTACAGTTATTAAAAAAAAAGATTATAGGGGTCATAATGACCCCCTAATACTGCATGACCCTGCTCAGCATGGCGCATTTGGTTACTAATCAATGCAGGTTGCTCACCTCTACCATCCCATCCCAGCACTAGAGAGCGTAAAATTTTTGCGTCTATTGCTGCCCAGTTGTTAGTATTGTGAGGTGCCACAAATAACAGGGAGGACATTCCGCCAGCCTCCACTCATGCACAGTGGGTGGTGGTTTAAAGTAAAGGTGAGGTCTGTGAACTTGTTAGTGTCCACCCCCTCCATATCCCCCCCAGCCACGGACATTGGGAAGAGGGTAACAAAAGATATAGAGGGTACACATATTACTGTCCACTGCCGAGCCATGTTTGAGTGGATGCTATTAGTAAAAGAGTGTGAACATGACATTGTCCTATGGTTAGGGTTTTATTTGTTTGCTGCCTGGATACTCACCTTTGAACTGCACCCAGTTGGGTGTTAAACCCGTGAAAGGTTCATGCTCTTATCATGTCACGACTTGATTACTGCAACTCGCTCCTTATTGGACTCCCCAACTCCTGTATTGCCCCTTTGCAATCTGTAATGAATCTCACCAGACGCACCTCGCATACCTCCCCCACTCTGCCGGTACATTTCAGGATACAGTTTAAAATGACGCTCATGTTCAAATCACTCGATAGCTCAACCCCTCCCTACATGTCTTTGTTACTATGCAAACACGTCCCGTCTAAACAACTCATGGGGTCGATCTCCACTTATCATTTGTCTACACCCGCACTCTCTCCAACTCTCGCAACCAAGACTTCTCAAGGGCAACTCCGGTCCTGTGGAATGACTTGCCTCGCCCTTTCAAACTCTCCCCTGATCTTCAGGCCTTCAAGAAATCCTTCAAAACCCATCTCTTCAGATTAGCGTACCATATCACTGATGAAACTCATCCCTCTGCTCACCTACTCCCACATGATTGAAGCTGCTTCTATGGCCCATTCCCAAACCACTGGGACCAATGATCCTGACATCCAGTAAAATTCCCTTGGTCTTCCTCAACCCCAATCCCTCTAGACTGTAAACTCCTATGAGCAGGGCCCTCCACAGCTAGTGTATACAACGGTATATCCGTTTACCTGTATCTCGTACCCTTTGGTTATTGTAAAGCGCTGCAGAAACTGTTATATAAATTATGACAAAATAATAATAATAATGTTACATAGCAAAACACAATATATATATATATATATATATAAAGAGATTTTCTAATCTAACAATCATATGCAAATATAGACAGGGTTATTCAGAGAGCGTGAATGAAAGGTGTGAAAAGCAGGAGAATAACTGGAGAATGAAAAATTCTAGGTCAAAATAGCCGATTTGGAAAGTGAGATGAAAGGGAGAATTTTATGGTTTGGTTATTTTGACCTAGAATTTTTCATTCTCCAATCATTCTCCTGCTTTTCACGCTCTCTGAATAACCCTGAGAGTTTCTTGTGTTTTATGAGTATTTGATGTCTGATAAGTGTTCTTTCAAGTATATATTGATTGCCACTATAGTAGTCCTTCTAGTTTTCTAATCCATGATCACAAAATTATATCAACTGAAATGCTGACTGTGATAAATCGCTGGGTTTCTGAATGTGGCAGCATAAAATCTATGTTACTTACAGGTAGCTGCTTTTCTAGACAGATGCTAAAGTTTTTGGTTTGATTAGGCTTCAGTTTTTTCAGTGGAATTCTTGTCTCACCGATGAATTCATTGTGCCGGAATTTATCCTCATCACATACAGAAATTCTAAATATAAACACATAGAAGAAAATATTTAGTTGGCTGGAAAAATCGTTAGTAAAATTATCATTAGCCATTGGTTTTGGGATACATTTTTGGTATTATTGAACTATGATATGGGGCCACCTTATCCCCTGCAAATGCTTTTAACATCCATCTCTGTGATTACCAAATATTTAATTAAATATATAGTATAAATAAGGCAAGATATAATGGGGATTGGTATCATTCAGGCATCAAAGAATATTGTCACAGCATGAAGACTACAACCGCTTTACAACATACATACTTCAAACACTTTTAATACAGACTTTGCTGTGCGGAATATTTCTCGCCGTAATCTTCACCTGCAGAACAATTGAACCATAGTGCACAACCATACTTAATTCAGTCTTGCTTCCTACATAATGTATCTACTGATCTCCATATAAATCTCTTCAACATCATAGTTGTGTTGAACAATAGTATAGACACCTGTGTGTTAAAGACCCCACAGCATGGTTCAAATCTGTGTTCTTTTAGTGTCCCGTCTTCCAAACTACAGCTACATTATTCCATTATTATATATTAACCTGCACTACGAAGCAGAAATTACCGGATAAAACATTTTCTTTCAGTTCTAAATGTATTTGATGCGTACGTTTTTTTTATCATCTATGGAAGATTCTGACGGTCTGGTTTGATTTCGATGCTTTAATATCTTCGTCTTCGAGCAGTTGCATTTACAATATTACTTATAATGATATTCCGTGATTCATTTAGACCCAAACTCTAAGCTTTTGTTAAAGAGCTTAAACAAATGAATGTAAATTAAAGCGAGCATGAGGAAATGTACCTCCTATGTTGCGTACATCTCATCAAGACAAGTGTTGGAAGTGGCCTCCATTTTCTTTTAGGCACATGTTGACTAAGCACTGCATGTTGTTGCTAATCTTGATATTTTATCAATGTTTTAGCTCTAATTTCTAATAGCATCTACTAGAGCACCAGTCACGTGGGGATTGTTTCAGTATGCTCGTTCCTTCAGATAACTAAACAAAAAGAAGTCTGGGCTGATAATCTGGAGACTGGGTTTGCCAGATTCTTGAAAATCATCGTGATTCGAATTTTTTTTCGAATCTGTCCGATTGCACGCAACGCGCCTTCCAGACGCGCAGCACATGGTTGCACGTGGCTGGTAAGGAACGGCACGCTGCTAGGCGCCGCCCACCTCAAGGTCCCTTCACAGTGGAGGCTGCGGTGGACTGGAAGGCAGCTGCGGTTGGAGCTCCTGCAATGAAGTCTGTCTGGATGTGGTCAGAGGAGAGAGAGAGCTGCAAGCAGGCTGAGTCTGACCCAATTGTTGGTGGTGAGTAGTAGTATATTAATTTAATTAACTATCCCTGGCCTGAGAAGTGTCACGTATTGTGCTTCTTTTGCAGGAAGTCAGAATATGGCCGCCGGGGGGAGGGGAGGATCCAGGGGGCCCCTGCTGAATATTAATGTTTATTTTATTCCTAGCTCTGTGGGAGATAATTCTGGGGGTCTCACTCACTGCTGTCTGCTGCTCTGTGGAAGATAATAAATTCGGGGGGTCACTCACTGCTGTCTGCTGCTGTGTGGAAGATAATAAATTCTGGGGGGTGACTCACTTCTGTCTGCTGCTCTGTGTGGGAGATAATTCTGGGGGTCTCACTCACTGCTGTCTGCTGCTGTGTGGAAGATAATAAATTCTGAGGGGTCACTCACTGCTGTTTGCTGCTCTGTGTGGGAGATAATAAATTATGGGGGTCACTCACTGCTGTCTGCTGCTCTGTGGGAGATAATAAATGATGGGGGTCACTCACTGCTGTCTGCTGCTGTGTGTGGGAAATAATAAATTATGAGGGTCACTCACTGCTGTCTGCTGCTCTGTGGGAGATAATAAATGATGGGGGTCACTCACTGCTGTCTGCTGCTGTGTGGAAGATAATAAATGATGGGGGTCACTCACTGCTGTCTGCTGCTGTGTGGAAGATAATAAATGATGGGGGTCACTCACTGCTGTCTGCTGCTGTGTGGAAGATAATAAATTATGGGGGTCACTCACTGCTGTCTGCTGCTCTGTGTGGGAGATAATAAATTATGGGGGTCACTCACTGCTGTCTGCTGCACTGTGTGGGAGATAATAAATTATGGGGGTCACTCACTGCTGTCTGTTGCTCTGTGTGGGAGATAATTCTGGGGGTCTCTGCTGTCTGTTGCTCTGTGGGAGATAATTAATTATGGGGTCACTCACTGCTGTCTGTTGCTCTATGGGAGATAATTAATTATGGGGTCACTCACTGCTGTCTGCTGCTCTGTGGGAGATAATCAATTAGGATTTATGATGTGAATGTACTTTGCTATAGGCTACTATATTAATTAAGCCCATCTGTTAGATTGCAGCTGTAACGTCAGCTGAACCTGTATGCAGAAACAAAGGATACCTATCCAGGCTGTATCGTACACGAAATGCTCGAAAGCAGCATTTTTCGGAATTTTTCAATTCGATTCGATATTCGATTCGAGTTCGACCCTAACAGCCAATTCAATTCGAGATTCGAGCGAACATTTATGATTCGCAGGTTCCTAGTTGCAATGTAGCATAAATTCAAGCTATTCAAGAATAAAGAGGGTAGTAGAGGCGGCATAGAAATAAAACTTCTTATGTCAGATAATACTAAATTATTCCGTACTCCAAAGGAGCAAGCCGCACAGAAAACCCTGTCAATGGTAGTGCAAAAGTCAACACTGTAGGTAAAAATGAGAACAAGGGAGAGAAAAAAAGATAGTGAAGGGGTGGGGAGGGAGTGTAGAAAGAGGGACAAAGTAGGGACGAAGTAGAGGGAGAAAGAGAGAAATAAGGGGGGCAGAGGGATAAGGGCGATAGGAGCAGGGGTGGGAGGGAGGGAAGACAGGGTGTGAAGAAAAATTAAAGGAAGGAGGGTATCAGAGAGAATCCCCCTAGGAGGCACGCCAAGCCCCAAGAGCCACTGCTCGAGCCTAGGTAGCAGGAGCAGGAAAATAAATCAGTCATGCAGGAGAAAGACTGCCCCTGTGGACCATTAATCTCCCCAGGAATCAAAGCCAGTAGTACCAGGTATCTGTGAAATGTTGACGATCCCGGATAGTCGATATTGACTCTTGTGATATGTGGCATGTTACGCTATCTTGCTGGAAGTATCCCTGTTCTCTTCTAAACAAGAAGCCATTTTGTTCCATAGGAGTGCTACTCTCATGACTGTGCTGCTGTTGTGGCTCTGCTGTTACCAAGCGGTCGCTTCTAGCATGAACTGTTATGGGATATGCTTAACATTAGAGGAGGTACGTTTCCAGGAACTCTCATTAATTTCCTTTCGTTTGTTTGTGATCTGTTTGAATACTATGGGTTCAGGTCTGTATGAATCCCTCTGTACAATAAATGATCCTCTGCTACATACCACTGACATCTAACATAGCAGTGTAACTTAAGTCATTTCTTAATAAGGGAGTTTCAACTGCCTGTGGCTTTACAAACAGCATTAAGTCCATATTTAAGGGTCAATTAAACTTCCGGTCATACACTATCATGGGAGGATACAGTATCCTTCAGTTTAAGAATACCAAGTCAAATATCAATATTCTCAAATGCCCCACAGATTCAATAATGTCAGATATTTCTCAAGTGGTATGTCTGGCTATTTAGGGGTTAGCCCTTTATATAATAGAAAAAATTGGACCAAGGGTGGAGTACTGTATATCCACTCAGGGTGGTCCAATTTTTACTAACAGGGTTATTCAGAGGGCACCGAAATGTTGACGACATTTCGGTGCCCTTTCGTTCCCCACACTTCAGGGCGATTCAGCAATTCTAGATTGCCGACCCTGTGGTGTATTCAAGTATAACCACAGGGTCCTCGGATTGCAGGGAAAACCCGTCGTAAACCCGCCAAACACTCGCCGAATACTCACCGAATACTCACCGAAAACCCACAGAGACCGCCGCAAAAACCACGCCGAACACGATGGAAAAAGCAGATGAGCCGCCAATCACAGCGCAGAGCAACCTCCGGAATAAGCCGACAAGCTGATGAAAGGGGAAAAAAACTAAAAGAAGCAAACAGTAGGCTTGGAAGTTTCAAAATTGAAATGCTGTTGGCAAAAAAACTACAGAACGAAAATGTCTGGAATTTACATATAAGATCCAATGAATGATAATAAAAAGGTCTGTTACAGAAAAATAAAAAACGCTATTAAAAAAAAAGGTAAATAAAATTTGCTGAAAAAATCCCAAAAACTGCCTAAAAGATCTTAAAAAATCTATAAATAAAGAGACTTTTACTGCAGAATAAAGTAATAAACGGTTTATTAGATATTGGATTAAAACGGAATATTTTTAACATTGAAGCCTCTGGGATTCGCCTTAATAAACCTGCCAAATGAAAACACTGAACCGCAGGGAACTTCGGCAACTTTTCACTGCTGTTCGGTGTTCTCTGAATAGATTATCCATTGCTTCTCTATGGGGGATTTCACTGCCTTTGAACAGGCACCGTACGTGCAGGCAATTCACCAAAATTTAGCGTACTGCCTGCTCTCTGAATAGCCGAATGGCCCCGAGATGTTGCCATACGCTGAATTTCAGTGTCCGGTTACATTTCGATGACATTTCAGACCTCTCTGAATTACCCCTTAAGTTAAATATGAATAACAAAGGAATAATGTATGAATGAATGTGGTATTTCGACTTCTTCAATCATTTTCTTTGTATATAGTTTTTGCTATTGATATAAGTTTAAAGAATTACTCATACAGTATATAACAGATAATTAATATTAGTACCAGCTACTAAACTGTACTGATTCTATAAATGTTTGAATGCCTATTAATTACAAACTTGATTTTAGTTTCAACAGAGTTCCTTTATCATGTATCCAATGCTTCAAGATGAAACACAGTTGGAATTTACATGTTAAACCTAAGATAACACTTTATCCGATCCAGTAAAGTTACATCTCATACATCAAAGAAACATAATATTGATTATGGAATTCTTTATCCATAGCACCATGCAGAGATAATGATGTAGTAGTAGGAAAACTCAACGTGTGTCTAAATCTGCGAATCTCTATATATACTGCTGGAGTTCATACATTTCTCAGAATACAATAGGAGATTTAATCCTGTTACATATACTTTTAACTCCACCAGGTGGTAGAAGACATTCGAAGTTATGAGGAGAATATTGCCCGGGTGCAGAACAAACTACAGGTCTTTCATCGTTCTTGGTTTTATTGGTCAGAGTAAATTTTTACTGAACATTTCAAACACAGACTCCAGAGAGTGGACACAGTGGGATCCTGCTCGTCCAGTGCTTGAGAAATCACGCTAGCTTGGACTTGGCGGTGTCTGAGGTGATTATGTCTTTTTTAGTGTGATAGTCTGGGAGGTGGGGGTGTCTGCAGGAGAGGAGGCAATGTGCGAGTTCTCTTGACCCTGTTTCTCCTACCCCATGCACCTCATCTCTTTTATCCCTGCCCTCTGTCAGCTGGGAGTGCCTTGCCTTTATCCCCCCTCTTTTTATAATTTTCTTTCCCCTCATTTTATGTCTTAACTTCCCTTATTCTTCTTTTCTCTCTAAATAAACTCTCATAATTACTGACACTTCTATTTCCTGAATTTATAGCATTTTTGATATCATGGGGTTACACATTAATTAGGTTATGAGATGTTTTTTTTTTGCCCTGCTGCAAGAAGAAGGAGAGAGACAGGCGTTCCAGGCGAGAGAGGTGAAGTACACACTGAACTAAATGGTACCATATGCTTACAAGCTCCAACATTGGTGAGTGAGATTGATCAGCCATTAATTGACTGCCACTTATACCTAATGTGTTACGCTATGGGAGCGCTGTCTATCTGCTTGTATTTCATCTGAGGCCAACTGCAGCACAAAGAAGGGATACGCCACCCTATATCTGGTGTGAGGTGCTTCAACCCAGAGCCAGGGACACCCTAGGCTCTGTAATCCGTGAGTGAGATTCTTGTTCTATCCTCAACATAAATATATGAAGCAGTCTGCACCATTATTTTTCCTTTTCTCTCCCCTTACATAAACCACTCATTGAGGAGAGAAGCGGTAGCAGTGGACCATTCATTTCTACAACACGGCTCATACGCTGTGCAACCACTAGTGGCCACAGAGTCTCCGGTTCTTTTTATGTTTTTTTCATATTTTGCACATTTGCACGTGCACTTTACTGTGGCTTAGGACTTGACTGTTCAACCCTCCAGAGAACTATCAGGACTTTGCGCTTTTAGCGTGCAAATTGTGTATGCACTTTACTTAGGAATGGTTTCATAAGCACATGCACTTTATTGTTACACACAATTCTCGCATGTATCTAGGTTTTGTTATTATCCACTGAATTTACATATTGACTGCTATTTGCACTTCTCAATCCCATTGTACGTCTCTCGGGACCTGATGGTTCCTGGCGACATATATAGATCCTAGGCTCTAGTACGAGCACCTGAAGGGCCTAATTTAGGCCAGGGTTAATGTGATTCATAGTATACCACTGCGCCACTAGGACCATCTATTGTTTGCTCTATCACATTTGCACATTTTGTTGAGATTATGTGCAACACCTTGTAGGCTGCAACCCCAAATCCTATACCTATAAATTAGCGCCTCCACAGAAAACCCCCCAATCTTATGAAATGACCACTGCCTTTTTTATTACTATTATTTTCTTTGCACATAGTGGTTAAATGCAGCATTAAGGGGGGCGTGGCCGGCAGCGGACCGAGACAGACGTGAAGCAGTGGAGCGCCGATCCAGAATAACTAAACAGCGGCCCGATCGAGGTTTTAGACCCGGGAAAACTCCACCAAAGAGACGCTGCTGCTGGCTATCGGTAGGTGGACCTCCGGAGCCCGTTTACTCCCCTCCTCCGGACCAGCGCTCGAGTCGGAGACTGTTGTGTTGCCGCATCCCCTGTCTCATGGCACCATTTTGGGGCCTGTGGAGACTGACACCTTCCCGCGCTGCGAGGAGCTATCCTGTACCTGGATGGGGAAAAAGTCCAAGACAGACGGAGCGGCGGAGGGCACCCCTGATATCTTCCTCTCGATGGCAGGAGGACCGGTGCGACGGCTTCAACGCCCTGCTCCACCTGACGTGGAAGACCTACCAGTTTTGGAGACGGCGGACGCCCCACCTGCTTCTCACGTGGCGACATCGACCCTGGGGGAAGATTCTCTCCCCGCCACTAAAGGTGATATTGGTGCCCTCCTGGAGGACGCCAGGAAATCCTGGCAAGCAGATTTTCAAACCCTTGGCACGGCGGTCGCGGAGACCCAGACACAATTGGGGGATCTCCAGAACCGTACCAGAGCGATAGAGAGCTCACAGGCCGTTTCTTCCTCCTCCATACACGCCCTGCAGCAGCAGGTCAGCGGCCTACAATCAGCCGTGATGGCAATAGAAACGAGGCACAGACGTCGAAACCTGAAGCTCCGGGGGGTCTCGGAGACGGTACCAGACTCGGACATATTGCCCTATACTACGCGATTTCTGGAGTCAGTTCTCTACTCTACGGAACACTTGTCCTCACGGCACTCCACGTGCGGAAGGCGGCCTTGGCCCCAGCAAAAGCGTTGCGTGACGTGATCGTCACGCTCAGAGATATGGCCGTGCACCACGCGGTTTTTCGTGCAGTGCGGAATGTGCCCGCGGTCCTTTTTGAGGGGGCCTCAATCGCCGTATTCCGGGACCTGCCTTTCATGTTACTTGCCACCTGCTGGCAATTTCGGCCTGTTACCACCCTCCTACACATGCACGATATCGGCTATAAGTGGGGTGCCTCTGGCTCTCTCATCATCACCACGGGCGATGGACAGGCGCTGGTGGCCACTTCATCAGCCGAGGCTGAAGGTCACCTGCGTTCCCTCGGTCTACCTCCAGCTCTCTCGTGTCAGGCAGCCGCACGCTCACCTGCAGGCTCCACACCATCCCCGGGCAACCCGGATTGAGACTGGGACTTGTTATTCTGTGGTGGCTACTATCCCGACTCGTTAAGGCGTTCTGCCTTTCTCCCCTTCTCTCCTGATTGTGTTTCCCTAGGATACGCGTCCCGTTGAGGTTGATGTTCTCCCCTCCCCCCTTTTTCTTTTCCTTTTACCGGGTGACCACGGGCGCACCATCATGGTATTCTTGCCTTGCCTGGCCCTCGTGTCCCCGGGCCATGTCACAGTACCCCTCCATGGCCTCCTTCGGGAGCGTGCCAGGAGAGTCACGGACATGGCCTTTGCCACTTCTCCCTTCCCCACCTTGTTGGGGGTGGTTCTCCCCCCTTTTTTTTTTTTTAACGGAGCCATCTACCCCCCCCTCACAGAAGCACGGCACAACCCCCTCCCTTGTTTCCTCCTCTTCTCTTTCCCCTCTGTATTTTTGCAGTTAATATGTGTACGGTTTAATGTGGACTCTGTCTCTTTACTAGTGCGAAGCTCTTCTGGTGTGGTCCTGCAAGTCCACTTTTGTCGGTCAATTTGTGACCCATTTTCTTTCAGAAATAAAAATTACAAATTAAAAAAAAAATTAAAAAACATGCAGCATTAAGACTTGTCATAGGAACACCACACCACCATGATTGTACTCATGCATATATTCCACGGTCTCCTTTTCTGATGGAATTACTAGAAGTGCAACACTGTTTTTCTCTATTGTAAACTCAAGACTTTATGGACTATCCCAATTGAAGACTGTTGAACAGCAGAATGGAATTATTATCTGGATCTTTGCCTGATTGTGAGATGCAATGTCATTGTTAATAGCTGGTGATATTGCATACAGTTCTACCTATTTGTCTCTGGGATGTTAAAATTTTTGAAAAAATAAAATAATTTTTTCATTAAAGTTAACTGGAATAATAGGTTTTAATTGTTTAGGCTAGGGTCAGACGAAAGCATTTTTCCCTGCGAACGTGAAAAAGTGCGTCCGAACGCATTGACATATTTTTACACGGAATGCGCAAAAACGGTCAGACGACGCGCATTTTCGGGCGTGATTTTGTACGGATCGTCAATAAAACTCTTTTTGCGTCTGGACGTTATGTAGGCTGGACATTAGCAGCGTCTGACATCTCCTAATCACGCAAACACGCCGCTATGCCGCAGCTGCGCACTCAGTACGTTAGTACTAGCGGTTCAGCGTTCTCAAAAAAATGCGTTCAAATTCCACTTGCGTAGCACGGCCGGACTTTTGAGCGGCCATACATCATATATTGGCCGTCATTGCCCGTCATCTGCTGCTAGTGCGGCCGTAATTATGTGCGCCAGAACGCACGTTAAAAGTGCGCTGGTCTGACCCCAGCCTTAGTGGAGACAGTTATTGGTACATGAAAAACAACAATAAAAATATTCCATTCTGAAGTATAGGCATGTGCACCATATTCTGTGGTGTGCTCACATGTTACATTTACTATTTACAAACTGTAAATGATCCGTATGTTAATTTTCATGCTTTCTTTCAAGAACCAAATACTAAAATCTCAAAAAGTTTAGATCAGTCCCTAAAAAGTTGATAGCAGAAGCAAATCACAGCACAGGCAACCCTTTCTGTGCACAGCTATTATCTGATAAACCAGTGGCAGTGGGTAGAATGGTTGGACAATAGCGGGTCACGGACCTGATTCGGTATTCTTACTTGTAATGTCTCTCACAGGAGGATTGCCTGCAATGTTAATATTTTGTTGAACTCTCTAAATAAAAGGTTTCGTTGGGGTATTGTGTTACCCCATAAGGGAGTTGAAGTGGTAGAGGCCAAAACAGTAATTGAATTTAAGCAAGCATGGGATAGGCATAAGGCTATTCTAAACAAAAGATAAATCCAGGTTAAGTATCCATGTAATTGGGCAGACTAGATGGGCCGAAAGGTTCTTATCTGCCGACATTTTTCTATGTTTCTATGTTTCTAAGGGAGTGGGAACTGAAATAACAAGCATAAAAGGGGTGGTGGGAAGGAATTGGGTTGAAAAACAGTGGTAATAGGGGAAAAGAGGAGAAAGGGCTCATAAATACAAGGCAGTGAGAGCATAGACACGAGAGTTTGAAGAGCGTATGGTCCAGGCATTGTCACATATCACGCCAAGGGTAACGTAGGAGCCGCCGTAAGACCCAAATCCAAGCTAGTACTGTGGTCACATTAACCTTGACAACAGCTTCTAATCCATTTGCATGTCTTCTGCTCCACTCCAGTTTCCCACATTCCAGCCCTGATGCTACTATCTACTACAGAGAAGCCAGGTGGCGGTGCACCTACTTGGGATGTCAGACTTTCTTTAAAAGGAAGTCACGCCCTCAGGACTTTGCTTCAGCATTGTCCGAAAAAAATCACGATCAGAGGTGTACTCCTAGAAACTGCTCTCTCAACCAAGTGTCCTAAGTCTCCAGCCTGTTATTCCTCCTCTGTTCTCGCTACAGTGTTCCTGTCAGTCTCTGTGCCTTCGGTTACCACCGGTCTCAATGCCTCCTGTTACCGCTAGCCTCCGTGCCTCCTGCTACCACCAGCCTCCATGCCCATCCTCACCTCTCTCTCTCCTAAGTCTCCTTCTGCCCTGTGTGTTCTCTCCCTGCATGTGTCTTTGGCCTGTGTCCATCCCTGTTCCTGTCCCGTCCACCTGCCTGTGTCCATCCCTGTTCCTGTCCCGTCCACTTGCTCGTGTCCAGCCCTATTCCTGTCATCTCTGCTTGCCTGCGTCTAGCACAAGTACATGAGAGCAAGAGGGAGAAAAAGTGGAATAGCTCAAGGGCACAAGTTTGTAAGGAAACAAGGTAGAGATTCATGGGCAAAGTGAGAAAGAAAGAGGCTTAAGAGGTAGATGTCCTACTTAACAGTAATTGACTTTTAGCCGACAAATGGGTAAAATACATTTATATGTAAAATGTTGACTATTATCAGCAAAAATGTGTTAGGGATAACAAAAGAGTAAGTGAAATAAAGAGGAACCAGATAGGCATTAACATCGGTCAAAAAGAGATTAAATCCATAAATCAAGGTATATCTGACAAATAAATCAAACAATATGCTACTCAATAGTGTCAAATACAGTTTATGTGCATTTTATCATCTAATATAAATATCATTATAATATGCATGTTAGAATATTTAATGATTTCATTTATCTCTATATAATGTCATGTAATGACATTTATCTTCAGGAACATTTAGCTTAGAAAAGCATGTATTTTAATGCATATTCTGCAAAATGTGCATTATTTGTAAAACTACTAATAGGGTTATTCAAAGAGAATCGAAAAGTCACCGCACGTTTGGTGACTTTTCGTTCTCTTCAATTCGGTGCGAATAGGCGGACCCATTTCGGCGACCTTGCGGTGTATTTAGCAAGCACCTCAGGGCCGCCGTAATGCAGGGAAAAGTCGTCGTAAATCCGCCTAAACACTCACCGCAAAACCAGGGCGAACGCACACCGAAACCCGCAAAAACATCTGGATTAACCCCGCTGAACACGCCGGAGAAACCGAAGCAGGAGCCGATCACAGCGCAGAGCAGTCGCCAGAAAAACCCGACACCGCAGACGAATGGAGTAAAAAAAAAAAAACAGTACGCTTGAATGATTGAAAATTGAAACTCTGTTTGCAAAGAAACTACACAACGAAAATGTCTGAAATTTACATATAAGATCCAATGAATGATAATAAAAAGGGCTGTTACAGAAAAAAGAAAAAAAAGATTAAAAAAAACTCAGAAAAAAATGTTTGCAAAAAAATCCCCAAAAAATGCCTAAAAGATCCTAAAAAATCTATAAATGAAGAGACTTTTTACTGCAGAATATTATAATCAACGGTTTACTAGATATTGAAATAAAATGGGAATATTTTTAACATTGAAGCCTATGGGATTCACCTGAATAAACTTGTCGACTTAAACCACCGAACAGCAGGGAAATTCGGCAACTTTTCACTGCTGGTTTTTGTTCTCTGAATACCCGAAGCATTGCTTCTCTATGGAGATTTCACTGCCCAAGATTTGGCGAACTGCCTGCTCTCTGGATAGCCGAATAGCCAGCAATTCGCATCTCTTTGAATAACCCTGTTAGAGATAAAACCATCTTTAAGGCCCCGTTCACACCTAGACGTTTTAAAGCGCGTTTGTGCGTGCTTTAAAACGCATGAACGGGGAAATCCCATTGTTTTCAATGGGACCCGTTCACACCTGGGCGTTTTAAAGCGCGCAGGAGCGCGCTTTAAAACGTCCTGCGCCCAAAGATGTCCGGGGAGTTCTTTTTGGGCATACAGCAGCGCGTTTGCGTGTTTTTTTGTATGCGCGAACGTGCGTAAAAAAATCATGCGCAATGCGCGACGCAGCACTACACTCAAGTGTGAACCCGGCCTTATATAAAGGATGCTGTATGTGTAATAAGAGGTGGCCCTACAATCAAGTATAATAGGCCTTGTTTAAAATGGGTCCCCATAATTGAGCTTCACTAATTACAGAGCTGCCTCTGAATGCATTTTAAGAGTAATTCCCTGTTGCTCGTCATTTGCCAGAATCTTCAGGATTTTGGCTTCACCGCCTCACTATACCCATGTTTCTATGCGGAATGACCTCTTGTCTGAAGTGCACAGATATGTTCACATACATCCATCTGTGCTGCCTGATTGTTATTACAGGGATAAAGTAATATAATTTTTTATAAATTAATACATTAAATCAATCTATTCCCTATATTGAAAAAGCTGTTGCGGAATGTTCTCTATTTAATGTAATTATATACTGTTTATAACCTCATCAAAATATTAAATAACCACGCACTTCTGCGGAAAGTATTTCTATGCATTTGAATGATAACGCATATTATTTTTATTGGTGCCATAGATGAGATAGCAAAGTGATTAAAGATGCATGCCACTTGTTTAAAATACCTTATCACTAGAACATATACCATTTATATATATATATATCTTAAATTTATTTGTGACAGACTACATTTCTGTTTAGAACATATGATATAGGTGATCCTACACATGGTTATTTTTCTTATATTAAATGTGGATCGGTCACAAAATAATCATCTATTGAAAAATTTGAAAATTGAAAAAACTATTAATACTGGGAGTAGTGACTTCCATACTGACACAATGAATCTTTCAGATGTCAATACAGGGTTAAAGATCACTGGTTCTGAGATGTATTTAGAACCAATACCATCAGAGATCAAAGAGCTAAATTCCCTGCAAGATTTCTTGGCTTGGACGGAGTCTCATTAGGCAGCACAAAAGCAGCTGAAATAAATCCATGGAGATAAGAGATGATACAGTGTATTAAGCCACAGCTAATATTCAAACAAACAGGGTGAAATGCAAATCATGCTGTCCATCAGTATGAAGTTTTTGTCTGTTAGACAAAAGAGAGCTCATAGAGAATGCAATTTTCCAAGTATGAAAGCCTTTTTTCTGCTAGAAATAAAATAATTGCTTTAGAGCAATCATTACATTATTTTCATTTTCTGTTTCCTTACTATCATACTTATTCAGCTACCACAAAATGATGTTACAGTTAATTTGTTGGTGATTTTGTGATCTGTTGATAGCTATACACCCATACCATTTCAACCTACACCAACGTTAAATACACTACAATCCTAAGTCTCTGCACTTCCCCATTCTTCCTACCATGTGTCCTCTTGGGACCACATTCCCTTGCACCTCATTTGTTCTGTATTAATAGTTATTGTTATTCCTTTCATTACCTTTTTCAACCTTTCTCTCTTTTGTCCCATTTTCCTCTCTGTCTTCAAACATGCTTCGATTGCAGCCATTATAAAGAGTATTTCTATTCCCTTGACCAACTACCAAACAATTTATTTACACTCCTTTGTCCCCAAGCTTCTACAAAGCCTCATCTATACCCAACTTACGGATTTCCTCAAGTCTAGATCCTTGCGACCCACATCGGTTTGATTTTCAAGCTCAGCACTCTACCGAGATCACGACCATCTACTTATTCTTCTTGATCATTCTGCTGCTTTTGACCACCATTGTCCACCTGCTTCTACCCCTAATGCTCCTCAAACTTGGCCAAAATTGCTCTCTCATGTTGCTCTTCTTGTCTAGCTCACCAATATTTTAGTGTCTCCCACCACCTCCGTTATTCTAATTTCTTCCTTTGGTTATATCAACCCTTTGACTCCATCTTCTCTTGATTGTGCCTGTCTGTTGTTTATAACTGAAGAACAGCTTGCGTCTTAAAGCTCAGCGTCTCCACATTGAGCTCTTTTCTCTGTCACTTTAAATCTAAACCTACT
Organism: Leptobrachium leishanense; assembly: GCA_009667805.1. Taxonomy (NCBI): domain Eukaryota; kingdom Metazoa; phylum Chordata; class Amphibia; order Anura; family Megophryidae; genus Leptobrachium; species Leptobrachium leishanense. The sequence goes on from CM019064.1 coordinate 263,188,731, forward strand.
GCACCTCTCTCCTAGATGAATGGTTCCACCATTTTTTCTATCTCACAGGCTCGCTGTTTTGATGTCCTCTTTGTCTCTGATCTCTCCTTCACCCACACAGTCAATAATCAAATCTTTTCACTTTCAGCTAAAAAAAACATTGCCCACACCTGCCCTTTGCTAACCCAGGACCTAACTAAAATGCTCATCCTAGTTCATATTACCTCATGCTTCTAGTACTGTAACCTGCTTCTCAATGGCTTTAAACAATACCAGATTATTCCGCTACAGTCCATAATGATCGCATCTGCCAGGCTCACCAATTTTACCTCCTCCCAACCCGCAAGTCCCTAGTTTTATAATTCACTGTTATATTTGCAACTCACAAGTCCGTACTTTTATATTTCCACTGACACAGTAAAAGTTAGAAACTTTGGGATTTACAGGAACACTCACGTTTATGGGATTTATAGTAAGACTTGCATTTAAAGGATTTATGATCACAACACGCGTGTCTGGAATTTTCTTTTTGTATTGAATTTTTTTATTATGAAAGTTACTATCATCACAACAAACCCCCAAAGAGAAAGGCCATGCAGGGTCAGGCAACAAGTGTATAGAGGCACTCAGCAGAGAAACAGCACAAATCCGTAAATCTGAGCGTCATAGTCAGCAAATGAGAAAAAAACCAAAAAGGAGGACAAAATGGGAACAAAAACAAAAAAAATGACAAAAATCAGGGAAAGTGACACAATCTCAAGAGGTTAGTGGGCGGGTATACAACAAAAAACACCCTTACTGGAAAGGAGGGGGGATAGGGAAAGTGGGGAACTGCTCGAGTTGCGTGGTAGTACTGACTCACTCCGACGACCCAAAAGGCAGCCGGAAGCCAGTCAAGAGGCCACTTGGCCTGGGGCCAAAAAGAGCAGGCAGAGCCGCGTAGCCACTCAAAATGGCTCGCCCAGACCAACCCCATGCTCCCATACATAACAAAAAGCAAAAAAAAAGGGGTGGAAGGGGGGGGGTGGAAAAAGAAAAAGACCCGGAACCCAAAGAGTCCAGCGTGGACCTGAATACAATAAGTCCCTGAATACAACAGAAAGCGCTCAGTACACTTGACAATATCAGAAATGTGAAGCATGCCAAACAGGGGAGGGGAGGAGTAATCAGCCAGAAAGTCATCGAAAATTAGGTGTTCAGACAAGAGGAGGGGCAGGGAGGGGGTCCGGTTAAGTGTACACAACCAAAGATAATCAGGGACGGGAGAGAAAAGTGGACTCAAAATATGGGGCATAAAACATCACACAGGGTGCCACTCAAACCTAGCATATCCCGAGTCATAAGCAAACGGGGAAAAGGAGCCAGGGCTCAAGGCAGCACGGGCCCGATCCGGAGACAACCCCAAGGAGTGTAAAAGGCCCTATGCTTTGGTGCCCAGGCCACGGAAGCATACATCAAATGACGCTTGGCAGCCCCCACTCCAGCGACAGCAATCACATACCGTGGGGCCTCCACTGGGGCAGCAGCTGCCTTACGAATACACATTACAGTGCTAAAAAGAGTATGCAATCCAGGTGGTGCCCCCTGCACATGGCAAGCGAGCCAATTAACATAGGCCAAAAGGTCGCCAGCAGGGATTGCCTCGGGTATTCCCTGTATCCTGACTTCCTCTGGCAATGGCGTGCCCCCACAGACTCCACAGCTGCAGACAACAGGGCGACCTGTGTTTTCAGAGACTCCACCTGTGCCACAAGAAGAGACTTTGCACCACCTCAGTGCCCACTGCCTGTACCTCGACAGCCGCCACTTGACCCTGGATCGCAGTCACCTCCGCACTCCTAGCCGCAGAATCTGAGAACCACATAGCCCGCATCTCTTCCATCATTTGTCAGATATCTTCCTTCGTGGAGAGTTGGGGGCCAGTCTCAGGCACAACCACATCCGTACAACAGGCAGCCGTTCCAGGTAGGACACGTGGCACCGGTGCCTGTGCACTGCCAGAGTCAGACATCTTCAGTACAGAAAGTCCTGCATCCTCAGGCTGCCCCTGAGAACCTCGGTGTGGTCCCTGACCAAAAGAGGCCATCCTCATCTGAGGAGCTCATAAAAGGGGCAGGACTCAGCAGCGGATCCTGAGCTTGTCGTCGTTGACCATCCTCCATCGAGAAGCAGATATCCCGCTGCTGGGGGCACTCCATCAGACAGGACTTCTTTCCCGTCTTCTTGCTCATGACCAGAGCCGGAGTAGGTGGGAATGGAGCAGGAGTCGCAGGACCCTTGATACACCGTAGCGGTGGAGGGAAGGCTCCAAGACAGCCGCTAGAGGCAGGCCGCGAGTTGGGCTGAGAACCACAGAGTCTGACCAGGCAGCCGACAATGGGGCACTCCAGATCTCTAGGGCGCTGTGATAAGTAATCTGGGCAATAAACTCAGAGTGCTCGCAATCGTCCCTTCACTCCATATGTCCAGCCTCATGCAGCAAACACTGCCCGGCACGCAGGCCTCAAGATGGTCGCCGAGCAAAGCAGAGACAGCCATAAAATAATCATCCAAAGGAAACGGCTGGCAGCAATCACCATCCGCCTGAGGCCGTCAGGGGGTCCCAGGAGGCGAAGTCAGCTAGGAGAGAGTCTCTAAGGACCCTCAAGGGTCAGAAAAATCCGCTGTAATGAGCCTGACTTACGGTGCTCCAGGCACACACATCCATGCTGCTCTGCATGTCTGGGATTTAAGATTAAAACGCGCAAGTGCTGATTCAGTCAAATTTTCTGACTTGTTATTTATGTTGCTATAATATTTCCTAGTAGCACAGAAACTCCAATATTCAAGTGGCACCTTTTTGTTTACATAGAAAGTGTTCCATTGGCAATCTGGATGTGAATGACCTGTGTGTGTCAGTCAGATATAAAAGTGCACGTTTACACTTGATCTACAACTAAATTATAGTTTCTTTAATGCGAGCACTCTGTAAGCCATTTCCCATTTTATTCTATCCATACCAAGTACCACAATCTTCCTCTTTTGTGTTGTTTTGTCATAGTCTTCTGCATAAATCTTTTCTGTTTTGATCCTTTTATTGCTCTTGTTACACAACAAAATCATTAGCCTTATTATCATAAATACATCATATGAATATTGGATTCATATTTCAACCCTTTAACCTCTTATACTTCCTGTAGATACACATACAAAGACACACGCATTCACATTATTGCACACACACGCCTGACACTGATTTGATAAGAGGTCTCTGTGGCTCTTACGTTCAAATACATTTCTTGCAGAAAATAGTTATTTCACTGCGGTTAGTATTCAAGTGGATTTTCAGAGAGCTTTAATCAGCTATGAAAGGAATGAATTTATTGACGATGTTATATGCGTAGTTGCGGTGGCTGAGAATGTGATTTGTTCCGTGCTTTCTATTAAACCCTTGGATCAGAAAGTGCATGTCAGAGGGAGTTTCGTAAGCCAATGCTTCCCATTTCCCTTGGCTGTCTAATCCAAAGGGCTTTCATGGCCTGTGGATTTAAATATGATTACAACTGCTGTGAGTAGGATCAAGGCAGACCATTATTTTGATTATCTACCTATAACATAACCAACTTCTTCATGGGCATTTATTTTAGTCCTTTTGTTGTTTTTTGTTTAAGTGCTAATATTAAAGTGGTACAGTATGACTAACACTGTACACCTTTTACCATGTAGATATCATTCTTTAAATCATTTATGGAGACACTGCATCAAAAAATTATTTATTTTGCTTATTTTATGTTGCTGATATCTTTAATGTACTTTGTTTTTCTCATGTATGTTTAGTTAAGAATTTTGTTTTCCTCTATATGTGTCACTGGATACATCCATTTTGTGATCTTTTGTGTGGTAAACTTCCCCCACAATATTTTTACAGCACCTGTTCCAAACTCTGTGGCATTGAGCATAGAATGGAGTTAATTTGTCAGAAAGTCCAGTAAACTGACTCATAGTATTGCATTGTGCATTCATTATTGTATTCAGCTGCTATCTCGTATCTCAGGTAGTATTCACAACACAATAGCCCCCTGCAGCCTTATCTAAGCATTCACTCATCCACCCCATTAACTGGTAAGTACTGTAGAAGATATACCAAAGCTGTAAAGTGAAGGTTTTGCTAAAAGTTGCATCATGGGAAACATACACAAAATGGAAACAGGAGTTAAACACCTAACATTATTTTCCCTTTTTACATGCAATAACGTCAAACAAAGAAAAAATCAGCAGCGTGTATTTTATAATGTGTGTAGCTGCATACTGTAGGTCTAAAGAAATGGCATGCTTCATACAGATGTTTTTTTGCTCTATTTTGTCACTCTCGTTTTAGCTGACACCGAGAAAACTACAAGAAATAAAACCAAATAATGTTCAAATATGCATAAACAAGGTCCATTACAAGTCTCTCATGCAAAATTGGAAATGTCTTTCCAATAGAAATATGGAAAATCCAGTTTCATTCATCATTTACAGATCATATTGCATATAAAACGCAATATAAAACAAATACAGAGGTAAATTACCTTGTGCACCTCCAGACCACATGCAGATAAGTTCTTTTGAGAAGTTATGCAACACACTGCTCTCTCCCCATCAGCTGCAAAAGCTTTCTAACCGGAAACTAGTGGGCACACCTGCCTACTATCTCTGGTGTATACAGATCTTGAAACCAGGAAGTGCTGGTTCCCATACCTTTAAACATGCAAGGGACAACACAGCTCTAAAAAAACCATGTCCCTTGATAGCTACAATGTGTTTTTGTTAGTAATGCACACGCCATCTAGTTACAGCTTATGTTAACAGTGTCCCTTTAATACGGTTTCATTGGAGATTATCAGCTTTTTTTCAGTTACATCTTTGTAACGGGCATTATAGTCCACAAAGTTTGAAGTAGATAAATCAGTCTTTCTTTTCACAATGAGTAGATGATGAAAGCAGATATTATAGGGAAATGATATAATTCAGCTTACATTAGAACACCTATAAATGTTACCTCTTATTACCTATGCAACCTGAATTTCTGAGCATGAAAGATATCTCTAGGCTGTAAAATCATTACGTCCCACAGGCTATTTCTTGAGCGGTAATTTAGGAGCAATTTGTTTTTTACCATAGATACTTGAGCATACCGCAGGATTTTTGAGAAAAAAAATTAACATTAAAATTGGAGGGCTCGAGGTATACTCAAGACATCTGCAGTAAAAAAAAAAACTTCACTTGCACTGCGGTCAGACGTCCTCTCACATTCCTCATCAGTGTCCGAGGTCCTCATGTTTCCTGCCACCGTCCTGAGGTGCTTTAGCGTGACGTATGTGTGTCTTTCCAATCACTCCTGCGGGCATTTTCTATTCACATGTCATTAGCCATCCTTATTCCCTTATACTCGTATCGCCGCTGTGACGTACCTCAGGACATACAAATACATGCATTACAGACTCATATAACTTTGGATCATCACAAATATAATATCCCACTCCTCTTTAAATACCCTATATCTAAGCCTTAGTGTGTGTAAGGGATTTAATATCCAAAATCATAAGTAATTGAAATCTTCAATTCATTGCTTGCTTCTTCCCCAATTATCCTCAGGCCATCTGTCCCAACCCCCCCCCCGTGCCTGTTAAATCATGCTCTGCTGTATGGGAGACCCCACCCAGCAATACCCTGAGGCAAATTCCTTATAACCTGTTTCTCTGTGACATTGTGTACACGTGGAAGTCTCTGATTGGTTATCACATCAGCTCCTCCATTTTGTATGTAAAGGCATATATACTCCTGACTGTTGATGAATACAATTTCAGTTGGAAGGACATAGCAAGTTGTGTCTGTGTCTCATTTTGAACAAACGCGCGCTCATCAATTCCTGGGTACAGCAAATCCTGACCGGTAACAGAGATGGGGGGACACGTGGAGAATGGAGATGGGAACGGAGAGCCGTTCAGAGCTAACAGAATGGTGTCAGAAGTGGGATTACATGCTCAGGTAAGTATTTTGTGTTCTATTACCTGTGTATTGTGATCCTGAACTCTATGCCTCCAAAAAACTCTCTCTGCTGCCTCTCATTTCTCTGTCATCTAGTCTCTATCATGGAAAGTGCCAGAGATGGGGGGACACGTGGAGAATAGAGATGGGAAAGGAGAGCCGTTCAGACCTAACAGCGTGCTCGTCAGACCGCAGCTGTGCATGTAAAGTTTTAACAGAATTTTGTCATTTTACAGAAAATGTTATACTTTTATAATTTTGCTCCTTGTGTCTTTTCTAATTTCCATAATAAATCTCTACCCGTCGCGTTATACTGTAGTATCTACGGTAATTTTCGGAGATAGACTAGTACTGTGCATTTACTGAAAAGTGCTTCAAATTATAAAGTATCATGCCAGCGGAGACTTTTAATGGTCACATACCTGTCGCTGCATTTAATAAAAAGAATGAGGAGCATTCTGCATAACAGTGTGGGGAACATCTAGTTAATTTTTATGTATTTGCTAGTTTCTTTAACCATACATAGGGCTTGATTTAATCCCATCAGTTGTTATTTAAAAGAATATTGTGGAGTTTTAACCTAGACCACAAGTGCTGTTTACTGTCTGCCTTAACCCCCAAAAGACAGAAAATGCATAGAAACATTTGCCCATATGTGCTAAGTAGCAAGAGTAAACATGATTTTTCTTTTCCTTTCAAACAGTGTAGCTTTGTATACTCTGAGTTGTATAGGATCAGGGTTCAGTTAGTTTGTTTTTGTGGTAAACAATAAAATCACTTTTTTCACTTTTACATTTTTATACTGAATAATGTTTTATGTATACATCTTGTAGCTAAATTCTGGATTACACTTGTAATTATTGAATTTTTCTGCAAAATGGCCATTTTATTTGCCTCATTAATAGGAATATGTCTGTATCATCCACACATTTTGGAGGTAGTTGTGCCATATAGACATATTCCTAATAATAATTAAAAACATTCATGTTTCCAGTCTGGCGTCCCACCAACTTGAAATGTCACCAGCTGCCACTGTCTTTTAATTCAATCATTTTCAGGCTATTATTCCTCAGCTATTGTAACCCATCACTGCAAACTATTAAGTGGAGGCTTGTTGGTTGGGGCAACACACCACCAGTTTTTAGGCAAATAAAATTTTAAAAAATAAGATAAAATAAATAATTTAGACAGGACAAAACACACTTTAGAAGCACAAAGATACCAAAACCTGTATCGGGAAAAAACATTTGAAACCGTCTAGTGAAGGTCTGTGACAATAACAGGGTAATTCAAAGAGAATCGAAAAGTCACCGCACGTTCGGTGACTTTTCGTTCTCTTCAATTTGGTGTGATTTGGCGATCTCATTTTGGCGACCCTGCGGTGTATTCAGCAAGCACCACAGGGCCGTTGTAGTGCAGAGAAACGCCGCTGCAAACCCTCCGAACACTCACCGCAAAACCCGGCGAACGCACACCGATACCTGCAAAAACATTTGGATTAACCCCGCTGAACACTCCGGAGAAACCCGAGCAGCCGCCGATCGCAAAGCAGCCCCTGGAAAACACCAACACCGCAGACGAATGGAGTGGGGAAAAAAAACCAGAACGCTTGAATGTTTGAAAAGTGAAATGCTGTTTGCAAAGAAACTACAGAACGAAAATGTCTGAAATTTACATATAAGATCCAATGAATGATAATAAAAAGGGCTATTACAGAAAAGAAAAAACGATTTAAAAAACCCCCGGAAAAAAAAAAATTGCGAAAAAATACTGGAAAATGCCTAAAAGATCCTAAAAAATCTATACATAAAGAGACTTTTTACTGCAGAATATTATAATCAATGGTTTAATAGATATTGGATTAAAACAGGAATATTTTTAACATTGAAGCCTATGGAATTTGCCTGAATGAAACCACCGAACAGCAGAGCAATTCGGCAACTTTTCACTGCTCTTTTTTGTTCTCTGAATAGACGAAGCATTGCGTCTCTATGGGGATTTCACTGCCCTCGAACAAGCAACAAACAGGCAGCATATGTGCAGGCAATTCGCCAACATTTGGCGAACTACCTGCTCTCTGAATAGCCAAATGGCCAGGAAAGGTAACCATACACTGAATTTCACTGTTAGGTTACCTTTCGGCCACAAATCGGATCTCTTTGAATAACCTGTAAGATTAACAGGTCTATTCAGTAAAAGGTGAAACTCCGGAGAATTGACAGGAGAACAGAACAAGCTAAACCAAATAGCCGATTTGGAAAGGGAGATAAATTGGAGAATTTTTCTGGTTCAGTTATTTTGACCTCGAATTTTCACTTCTCCAGTCATTCTCCTGAGTTTCATTTTTCTTTGAAAAGACCTGTAAATTTACTGAAAGCAAAGAAAAGACTTATGTATAAACCGAACCGCTATAAATATATGAAAACAGCTTGTAAAGTGCTCAATGGCAATCTATTTGTGGTGATTATCATACATCTATGACAAAAATGTGAATAATATAAAGAAAGACACCCACTATAAAAATCTGAAAGTGAATACAAAATATAAAGCAGGATTTTTTCTTATAAAATCCACACACACAGTACCTGGTAGTTCTATATTTAGTGGAAGATATGCATCGATTCACTGCTGTAAGAAATCACATAACAATAAACGTCTGTCACATGGATTCGAAACACAAATATGAGTATAAATATAAAATACATAAAATATGTAAAACTGCTGTATCAATCCGAAAAACCTCCATGAAACCACTGAATCCATACGAAAAGCTGCCAGAAAAAACTCTGAATCATTACGAAAAAAGCCAACAACCCGCCAAACAGACCGCTGTCCAGCTGCCAGATAAAGTCGACAAGCTGCCGAACAAGGGTGAAAAGTAAAAAAAACACACAACTTTCAAAAGGCGTTTTAAAAAAAATAGTGCATGAAAATTCCTGGAAATAATATATCAGGTCCTATGAACAATAATAAAAAGGTCTGTTACAGAAAAAAAGTAATCAGGGAAAAAAATTCACCAATGAAAATCCCTGTTTAACTTGTCGAATGAAATCACTGAAAATCAAGGCATTTCACTGACATTTCACTGCTGTTTCGTGTTCTCTGAATAGATTAACCATTACTTCTCTATGAGGAGTTCACTGCCGCTGAAGATCAACGTATTTCTTTGGCAATTCTCTAATATTTGGCGAATTGCCAGCATTTCGAATAGCCGAATGGCCACGAAATTGCACCATGCGGGGAAATGCACTCTTTGAATAACCCTGATAGTGTTTTTGCGGTTTGACTCTGTCAGCACACTTGCTTGAAAAGCTGCATGATACCTGGTAGAAGTATCACCCCCTATTACGTACGCTATAGGATTTAGGCTCTGTGTGTTTTCTTCCTTAAAATAAATAATTTATTCGTAATCTCAAGCCTAGTATTCCTTTCCTGGGAAGCAGTGGGCACAATTGAAAATAAAGAGCAACGCTTAAGCTTGTGTTCCCAACCCTGACTGATGGCAGCAGCCTAGAGGTTTGTCACATCACAAGACATAGAAATTCATTACAGATGTTGTTGGACTTCTGTCTTGTCCGAGAGCATTTTATAAATATTCTGTCTCTTTAAGAGGGTTTTGTGCCAACCATTATTTTCCACAAAAACGATTGGGATAAATGTCCACTCATTAAGCATAATGCTTTAATTGGTTACATAACCATAAAGTGGGCAGTCTCACATAGAGGAAGCAGGAGTGAGAGCTCACCCAGAGAGCAGCAGACAAGTGAGGACGTGGAAGAACCAGCAGTAAGCAGGTAATGAGAAAATGCAACTGTTAGGTAATTATGTGCAAATATTTATTTTATAGACCAGATTTGTCACTATGATCTAAGTTGCAGGCTGGAATAACTATCTCTGTTCTGCCTGCTTTTTGGCTCAATATAATAGGGTATATAATCCATAATTAATATTGGCACATAAGTAATGATCTGAGACACAGACACGTCCAGGGCTATTGCCTTGCTGTTAAGAATCACTATGACTGAGCCTCATCCTGCTATTTGAACTGGGAGAAATGGGCCCAGTCAAAAATGATCTGTGTGCAACTTCCTCCACATCACTGGTAGGCCTCCATCACAGGAGCCCATTCTGACAGCTTAAACACAGAGGTGTGAGGACATGATAAGAGTTGTCAGACCAAGGGTTCACCTACTGACTGACAGAAGCAGCAGACTGTTATCATGTATCAGTCTGTGGGGAATGTTCCCTCTGGCAGATCCTATGTCAGATGTCTTATGTCATCATCAGGTGTATTCAATAAAGGTGAAACTCAGGAGAATTGGCAGAAGAAGAGAATAATCTAGACCAAGTAGCTGATATCAATGGTAGAATATTTCTGGTTTGGCTATTTTGACCAGGAATTTTCACTTATCCTGCCAATTCTCCTTTATTGGATAGACCAGCATGTCTTTTCAAGAAGAATGAGTACTGCTGATGTGAAGGACACATATTATAATTGAGGGTGCACAAGGATGAGTTCATCCCAGGTAAAAATAGCAGCACTGGGGCTCAGTTACTGTGATTCATACAAGTAAGATAATAGTTAATAGCCCTGGTTATGTGTGTCTTACATCATTACTTATTTGCCAAGATTCTTTATTATTTAACTGAACAAAGTGGGAAATCTAATTTTATATATATAATAAAATTTATAGTGGCAGAGGACATTTACATATCCCAGCAATTCAGAGAACCACTTACAGAGCTCATGTGCTACATTCCCCATGTGCAGCAAAGAATTCTGGGTTGGTTATGCAAATGAAGTCCACAACTTCTTCATTTTGTTACATCTAGGCTCCGTAATAACACAGGACCTTCCTTGATCAATGCCACACCCACTAGATGGCTTTTTATTTTTTAGCAAAGGCCAGGTTATGCAACCAGTCACAATCACTCCTGTGCAGCTGTCTCAGGCTCATTTGCCCTCATCACCAGGAGTGATTGTAACTGGTGCACATGAGCTCAAACTTAAATGAGTATTTATTTACTTTAGGGGTTAAGCATCAATAGCAACCAGCTACATTTTTTCTCCGGGAGAGGACCGTGTTCCGGCACCTAAGGGGTTAAAGAGAGGCATTGTTGTAAATGTCAAACTGTGCCCTTTCCAGTGGTGCCTCGCTTTTTTTTAACTTCCTGCTTTTCGAGAGAGTTGTCCAGACCCCCCCTTCCTTTCAGGCTGTCACCCGGTATTTCCTTGGGGGCGCCTGGAACTGACATCATTCCAACAGCCGGGGTCTTTAAAAACCAAGGTCTGACCGCCATGGGACCCCGGCCAGAGAGGTAAGTATCAGGAGGGAGGGGGGTTAGAGGACCATGTTGTACATGGTACATCTTTGGTCCTTAACAGGATTTTTTCCCAGGACGGACCAAGGACATCAATGGTTCTCAAGGGGTTACTTGCAGAACTCACACAAATTATATTAAAAATATATCATGTCATTTTGAAATTTACAAAGTGTAAGAAATTATTGAATTCAGATTTCAATAATTTATAGTATGTTTATTTTTTCACACTTTATCCTGACTCATTTGTGGATTTAGATGCTAAAATAACACTGGAAAACAAAATAAAAAAGAAATTCTGTCACAGAAATAACATGGGTGATTCTAGTTCTGTTTTTTGTTGCAAACTCAGATATCTGCTTAGAAATTCTCCATCACGTAATGTTTTGAAGTGACATCTATTTGAAATTAACATTGTTTTGCTATATTTACGATAGATGTGTACAGATGTATATACTAACGTAATGTGTCCTAAAAGGTACTTGTATACGATTTTCTGATGTATTGTGCCTCAGGAACATCCCTCTTAAGGGTCCAACAATAGTCTTCAAGCATCCTGACGTTCCACTTGCCCTGATACCTATTTTCTATTACCGAAATCTCCTGATGAAACCATTCCCCATGTTCATCGCTGACTGCTCCTAGATTTGCTGGGAAAAAATTCAGGTGTGAATCCAAGAAGTGCATTTTTTAAAGACATGTTACATCCCAATTTCTGGTAAGATTTTAATAGAGTATTCACTAATTCTGCGTAGGTGTCTGCCTTGTTATTTCCCAAGAAGCCGCAGCAAACAGTCTTAAAGGACTCCCATGCAGCTCTTTCAGATTCATTCAACTGACTGTCAAAGTTCTCATCTTTCATCAGTTTTAGAACTTCAGGTCCTAAGAAGATCCCTTCTTTGATCTTTGCCTCACTGATCCTTGGCAAGTTCTTTTTAAGATCTGCAAATCCAAGTCCACTTCTATCCATCGCTTTTACAAAGTTCTTCATAACCATGTAATTTTTCCTATTAAACCACTGTTGCACCTAAACAATTCTGCAATGACTTATTTACTGTAATGTATGAACTTTACTAGAGCATAACTCCTGAAGTATGGGTAATAGAGAAATTCTGATACCATATCTGTAAACAGGAGGACAAATTACATATGGAACAGAGTGGGTCTGTGACAAAAATTGTGTTGACCAGTGTAATCAGAAACAGAAAGCAAGCATTGCTGCATTTTTCTATAGAAACAAGCTAATTTAGACATCAGAAAGTAAAATATATAACCTGAATCGGCGCAAACAATGCTTTCTGGGGTCCTGGGATCTCGCATATATATAGGAGAAAATAAGCAATGATAGTATAATATCGTCAATTACAGATATAGTTATAATGATGCAATGATCTCCCACTCACAAGTAGACATGTGCATTCATTTTAGTACTAAAACGATTTAGTCCGAATTTTGGGATAATTTAGTTTTAGTATGACTCAAGAGATACGAAACTGCTCAGTACAAAAAACGAAAGAAACTAAAATAAAATGCACTACATTTTAGTTTCAGTCCTTTTTGTGATATTACATTGATGAGTGAAGGAGACCAGTATTGAACGCAACAGCGCAGAGCTACAGAAAAGGTTTGTATTTGTAATCCTTCCCGACCCCTACCCGAACATCTGACAGTGATAGAGCTCCAGAATACTCACTCGCAGCACAGACAGCCAGCACAGGAGAGGAAACCTTTACTTAACCCTTGCATGTCTATGAGGCAGACAAGATGATAAAAGCAGCTGGAGACGGAAAACCTTCAAATAAATCGCACTGAAAGCTAATGACAGAGGAGGGCTGGATAGTTAAAACCCCTTTATAACAAGCAGCGCTGGGAGAAGAGAGGGACTTTATAAAACGTGTGTTATCTCCCCTCCCGCTCTGCATAATAGGGGCTTAGGTTTGATACATTTTATATTATCCAGGAGCACTATCCCCCTTTCCTCATTTATAATACACATTTTATATAAAGTCCCTTTCCTCTCCCAGTGCTGCTTGTTATAAAGTTTATTTTTACGTCTGATACATTTACAGGGTTATTCAGAGAGCGTGAAAAGCAGGAGAATGACTGGAGAATGGCTGGAGAATGAAAAATTCTATGTCAAAGTAGCCGATTTGGAAAGTGAGATGAAAGGGAGAATTTTTCTGGTTTGGCTATTTTGACCTAGAATTTTTCATTCTCCAATCATTCTCCAGTCATTCTCCTGCTTTTCACGCTCTGAATAACCCTGTTAGTATCCAGCTCTCACAGTTACTCTGTCATTATGAGCCTTCAGTGTGATTTATTTGAATGTTTTCCCTGGATTTAAAGTGCTTTATTTTATTATAAAAATCAATTTGCACCAGTCATCTCTTCTCTGAGCTTTCAGACCGATTTACATTAATATTTTCCCTCTCCCCTGCTTTTATATTCCTGTGTCTCCCCACAGAGATACAAAGTTTAAGTAAAAGTTCCCTCACCTGTGCTGGATAAGCATTGCATTCCGAAGTTCTGCACCCTCCACATGCCAATGCAGTAAGATGTTCTATACAGAGAGGGGCATTAATTAATGCAGGTGGATGTTGTATACATTATACGGAGAGGGGTATTAATTGATGCAGGAGGATGTTATCTACATTATACAGAGAGGGGTATTAATTGATGCAGGAGGACGTTCTATACATTATACAGAGAGGAGCCTTTTTTTTAGCCCTTTAAATCCAGTGGCTGTGAGCGCTGAAATCGGCTGCTTGTTATATTATCTCTCAGTACAATGTATTAGGCTTAGCTGTTACAGTAACTGATTGTAACAGCGCTCAGAGTTTCAGTAAAACAAGGAAATAATATTGTTCTAACCTCTTATATATAAAAATATTATTTACTAGTTTTACTGAAACTCTGAGCACTGTGGTGAGCAGCAGTCAGTTATAGTAACAGCTTTGCCTGACACATTGTGCTGAGAGTGAGTGATACTGTAACAAGCAGCGATCTCAGCCCTCTGAGGACCCACTACAATAGTAATTGTATTCACTGGTTTTCAGATGAATGAAATTAGTTTTCATACTAAAGAAAAATTTCTTTAGCAACTAAATAAATTGCATTTTAGGACTAAACCATTAGTTCAAAACGAAATTTTGTGCTGTGCACATTTCTACTCACAAGTGTAGAGCCTTATCACTGGCTCTAAGTGAGTCCAGGCATATGGGTATATTGTCTTCCAACTTCTCAGGTGACCCCCACCTTATTCAGGATATTTTGTCCAGGATCGTGTAATAAAAGACAGAAAAGAGAAAAACTCCTTGCGCAGATCTGTGAGAACTACAGCGTGGTATACTTGAGATTTGTACTCACATTTGTTCTCCAGAATAAGCGCCCATGGGTGTTTTTGGTTGTAAGGAAACCCAAAGGAAAACCACCCAAGATCCAAAAGATGGCACGGCTTCAACAGGAACAAAGTTGCAGAAAATAAAATTTATTTAAAAAATTTAAAACAGCTCCAGAACGAGTTTCGCCGCATACAATCGTGGCTTCATCAGCTGGTACAGATATAATGAACCTATGGGTCCTTACATAGTGTCTACTAATGTTCTTAAGGGTCCCCAGGTGTCCTGTTTGGTGCCTTGATGTTTCCAGTTCTCTTTCGATTGTCTGGCGTTGGGCGCCGCCATTTTGCACATGCGCAGTCTATTTCTGCGTTCCAACCCGGGTCACATTACTTCCGGTTTATGTTCGTTTGCATTTCGGATACGCCAGTCCGGAATGTGGGGCTTTGAGAATTTCTTTTCTTCACAGCGCGTCTCATATTGATATATGAATTCAGTGATAGAAAAGACTTTTAATACTGTCACAATGCATCTCGTAGGATCCCATGCCGCCTCTTAGAGCGGAATTTTTTTTTATTTATATTACCTGGAGGTGATTCTTGTGCAAAAATACAACTCAATCTTTTAAAGTGCATGTATACCACTAAAAAACTCCACTATCGTTCATTTATTTCTCATTTTTTTTATTTCATTCAAAGTGCATATACTTTACTAGGTGACCACTATTTATTAAAGTGCGTAGTGTTATTGCATATATTTAATAGTGTATAAAGCTAAATTTCCTACTATCTCCAATAATACTTTAAAGGAGAGTGATTTTTATGTGCCATTTCATGCTGTGACCTAAAGTGCCTATTATTTTATTAGGGTACTGCACATAGTCCGATTAGCAAATTTAGGGTTGTACATATAATCCCATTGGCAATTTTAGGGTTGGGAGTTAATGGTTCCCTTCCTTCTATTTTTTGTTTTTTCTAAAGTGCATGCATTATGTTAAACTATCTCTATAAATTGCTTCTCCTATGTGCTCCTATTTATGAATTCAAACTCCTCCCTAGACCTTACTATTTTCTATATTTTATTAATAAGTGTATTCAAATACTTGTTATCTATAATTATATTATAGTGCCATGGTTTTACTAATATATATAGCTAACTCCATTATTTTATCACAAAGTGCATTTAAAATTTCTTCATATAAAAAAAAAAAAAAGAGAATGGAATCATAAGAAGCGCATAGTGACATATATCCGTTTATAAAAAATGGACAACTTCAAAATCATTGTTTAACCCATTTGGTGCCATAGTGCCCATTTCATAAATACTCCGCATCTCCTCTTGTCCCAGTTTACTAGCAATGTCCTCATCTGCATCAACTTTATATATTTTTTTATGGCCATGAACTTTAACCCAATCGGAGAACCCCCATGCTTAAGTTTAAAATGTAATGAAACAGAGTGTTTATCATATAGTTTTCTTATATTGCGCACGTGCTCGGAAATTCTTACGTTGAGGGCTCTTTTTGTGCACCCAATGTACTGCAAACCACAAGGACATTCCAAAAGGTATATCACACTCTTTGAGCAGCAATTTAATACCTCTTTCATTTGTATTTTCTGCCCACTCTTCCTGTTAGTATATTCTGTTATACAATTTTTCCTATTAACAGTTGACCTGCAAGCTAGGCATTGTGCACAAACCTGGAAACCATTTTTTAGATTGAATTTATTCAAATCTCTTTTTTTATTATTGTTTTTTGGTTTACTGTGTACTAGATTCGCCTTTAGATTTTTAACCCCTCTATACACGACTCTAGGTTGTTCTCCCAATATATCGTTCAGATCTTTATCCCTTCGGAGAATGTGCCAATGTTTCTTAATTATTCTCTTTATATTTTTTGCTTTACTGTTGTAATCGCAAATAAAAAGCACTTCTCCTTTATTTATGCTTTTTTTAGGTTTATATTGGAGTAGAGCCTCTCGGTCTTCCTGTTTTAATTGATTTATGACCGTATCCAATTCTAGTGCATCGTACCCCTTTTCTATAATGTTTTCTTTCAACTGATTTGCCTGTTGTTCAAAAATACTGAGGTCCGAACAATTTCTTCTCAAATGCATAAACTGTCCCCTTGGAACTCCCCTTAACCAGGATGGATCATGACAGCTTGTGGTATTTATATACGTATTTGTGTCCACCTCCTTAAAGAAAGTTTTACACTTAATAGTTCCTTCACTGATATATACCTCTAAATCTAGAAAGGTTACTCCTTCTTTACTCCATTTACGATCTAATGTTATACCCCAATCCTGATTGTTGAGGCTGTCCAAGAAGGAAATTAAATCCTCCTCACCACCTCTCCAAATAAAAAACACATCATCAATGAAACGCTTGTACATTGGGATGTTGTGCGCCCAGCTACGCGAACCGTAGACAAATCGGGATTCCCAACCTGCCATATATAGGTTCGCGTAGCTGGGCGCAAACTTGGTCCCCATTGTAGTGCCATTTTTTTGTAGAAAGAAATCCTCCCCAAACTTAAAATAATTGTTGCTTAAAATAAAATGTATGCTTTCCATAATAAAGTCTGTCTGTGCATCGACAAATTTTTTGGAATTATTAATTTCTTCCTTAACTATTTGTAAGCCCATAACGTGGGGTATATTACTATACAATGCATTGACATCGCATGTGACCATTATGCATTCTTCATCCCATTTTGTTTTGTTCAGTATTTGCAACACGTTCATAATATCTTTCAAATACGATGGTGTCTCCTTCACAATCGGTTGGAGAAGGACATCTATATATTCAGACAGACAACTAGTAATGGAGTTAATTCCTGCTACTATAGGTCTTCCGGGCGGTTTGGTTATATTTTTATGAATTTTAGGCAATATATAAAAATGGGGTGGCGTTATATGTTTGATCATTAAATACCGAAATTCGTGCTCAGTGAGGATTTCCTTATCTCTACCACCCTGAAGAAGGACATGAAGATTATCCCTAATTTCTGTTATGGGATTGCTTTTAAGTTTGATATATGTTTTCTCATCTCCCAATATACGCAGTGACTCTTCGTTGTATGCTTCTTTTGACCAGATAACAATTCCTCCCCCCTTATCCGCGGGTTTTATTATAATTGTTTCATCTTCGTCCAGGTCTCTTTTTGCCTTTTTCTCTTCCTTGGTGAGGTTGTAATTTTTTTCCCTGACCGCCATTCTGTCTATATCGGTGGATACCAAACTTTCAAACATTTTAATCTCGTCCGAACTGACATGGCGTGGGAAAAATTTTGTTTTTTTCTTTAGATCAGTGTGCACAAATTTATCATGATCAACAGCTATATTATTCTCAATTGGGGTTTTTAAGAAATACTTTTTTAAGCTCAATTTTCTTTTAAAACGCTGCAGATCTATGTACATACTGAATTTGTCCATCTGTTTTGTAGAAGCAAACTTCAAGCCCTTATTTAAAACTTTGATCTTCGTATTTGTCAATATTCTCTGACTTAAGTTGAAGATACCCTTCGTGTCTACCTTCTCTCCCTTTTTTCTCTTAAGGATTCGTTTCCCTGCTCTCTTTCCCCTTCTGTTGTTTCCCAAGATCTCTTTTTTTCCCCCCTCTCTTCCAAGTCTTATATCTAGGTCCCTGTGTTCCCCTTGTTTGTCACTCCTGTCCAGGGGGTCCCTCCAAAAAACCTCTTCCTCTGGATTTTCATTTAGAACCCGAAATCTATTGGTCGTGGGGATATTGATATTATCAATCTTGTCATCACCCCTTCTCCTGGTATCTCTGGGTGGGGTAGGGTTACGATGTTCGTAGTTTTTCTTTGGGGAAGGTTCCCTTTCCTTTCTTTTTGGGGTGAGAGGTCTATTCGCTCTTCGCTCGTCTCCTGTCCTTGTTGGGTAGTCCCTCCTCCAATAGGGTCTACTAATCTCTTCATCATCATAAGTATTCCTTCTATTGTTATGGGTCTCAAATTTATTCCTTGGGGCCCATCCTCCATTTTTTCTCTTTTCTGTCTTTTATTACACGATCCTGGACAAAATATCCTGAATAAGGTGGGGGTCACCTGAGAAGTTGGAAGACAATATACCCATATGCCTGGACCCACTTAGAGCCAGTGATAAGGCTCTACACTTGTGAGTGGGAGATCATTGCATCATTATAACTATATCTGTAATTGACGATATTATACTATCATTGTTTATTTTTTCCTATATATATGTGAAATCCCAGGACCCCAGAAAGCATTGTTTGCGCCGATTCAGGTTATATATTTTACTTTCTGTGTGTATTGGTATAGGGGAAACCACTATATCCTGTTATTGGCTATCTGGGGTGCCGTGGTGGTGGATACATATTGTGTGGCGCTGCACCATCTCTTGTCTAATTTAGACATCAATTAAACAAAAAATTCTATTCTATTTTCAAAGTATAAAACTACATTGTTTTCCAGTCAACTACGTTGTTTCCCAAAAACACTGTAAAAGAAATTGCCGTTGTTTTGCAAACCTTTTCAGAATTTAAATGAATCATGTTATAGGAACATGATCCAAAATGCCTGTACTTGATTGCTAGACCTAAGTTATGCTTTTCAGTGTTCTTTATTTTTAGTTTAACGAACAGGAGAAAAAAATGTACAACTGTCTCTTCACTAATTTAAAATGATTGACTTGTAATCCTTTCAGTGACATGTCTCGTGTATTGATTGTCTGTATATTGATCACCTCTAGATGGTTCGAATTGCAATATGCTATATGCGGGTAAATCTTTCTATGGAGTTTGCCTTAGGGAAAAAAGATTGGCAGAAAATGACAATCTGTCACTTCTGTCTGCCAGTTGCCGCTGTATGGCAGGCGGATAATGCCGTGCTGCGCTTCTGTGATTATTGTTCATAACTTCAATTGCACTGAGGCAAGGAACCAGGATAAAACATGTCATATCAGTTTCTCAGATTGGTAGCATAACAGAATGCCTAGAAATCACATAAATGCATTCTAAACCAGACAGTGAGGTATGGGAAATATCTTTTTGGGAAACTGTGTCTAACATGCCATAGGGCAGGGGTGGGGAATCAGGGGTGGGGAATGTACGGCCCACGGAATGCCTGGGTCCAGCCCGCGGCTCCCTGCGAGCGTCCGAAGCCATGGAGCTTCGACGCTCGCCTGGGGGAACCACGTGACCAGTCGAGTTCTTGCGAGATCGCGGCTGGTCATGTGGCTCCCCCAGGCGAGCGCCCAAGCTCCACACCGCCGGTCGCTCAGAGGGAGCCGAAGACACGGCGGCGGCAGGAGCCATGAGATGAGCTGGGGGCAATATCCATGAGAGCTGCTGGGGGCAAGATCCATGTGCGCTGGGGCATATCCATGAGAGCTGCTGGGGCAATATCCATGTGCGCTGGGGCATATCCATGAGAGCTGCTGGGGCAATATCCATGTGCGCTGGGGCATATCCATGAGAGCTGCTGGGGGCAATATCCATGTGCGCTGGGGCATATCCATGAGAGCTGCTGGGGCAATATCCATGAGAGCTGCTGGGGCATATCCATGAGAGCTGCTGGGGCATATCCATGAGAGCTGGGGGGCATATCCATGAGAGCTGGGGCATATCCATGTGAGCTGGGGCATATCCATGAGAGCTGGGGCATATCCATGTGTGAGCTGGTCTGGGGGCAATATATCCATATGTGAGATGGGGCAATATATCCATATGTGAGATGGGGATGCAAAATATATCCATATGTGAGCTGGGGCAATATATATCCATGGGCGAGCTGCTGGGGGCAATATATAATTGTGAGCTGGGGCAATATATCCATGTGTGAGCTTGTCTGGGGCAATATAGCCATGTGTGAGCTGGTCTGGGGCAATATATCCATATTTGAGCTGGGGCACAATATATCCATATGTGAGTTGGGGCAATATATATCCATGGGTGAGCTGCTGGGGGCAATATATAATTGTGAGCTGGGGCAATATATCCATATGTGAGCTGGGGGCAAAATATATCCATGGGTGAGCTGCTGGGGGAAACATATCCAGAGCTGCTGGGGGCAATATATATCAATGTGTGCTTTCACTTTCACTGCCTTAAAACAGGCACCGTACTTGCTGGCAGTTGGCAAAAATTTGTGTGTGATCATAGGAGAGAGCTCCACAGCAATAAACCTCACAGTGATGTGTGCTGTGTGTATGAGCATTCAGTGTTATATGGGTGTACTGATTTATGAGTAAGCGTAGTTAAAAAAATCCGTAAAACTCGGGGGGGGGGGTGACACCGTGAGTTAACGCACCGGGCAAAACTTTAAGTTGTTAATTTTGTATGGCCCTCAAGTGATCTTATAAATCTCCAAATGGCCCTTGGCAGAAAAAAGGTTCCCCACCCCTGCCATTGGGTATGATCTGGTCTACAGATAGACCTATCCTAAAAGGATTTATAGTTGCCATATCTGTCTATCTCTTATCCTCAGAGCCATAGCTAGTAGCTCCTTTTGCACCCGAGGCAAGACCAGTAAATTGTGCCCCCCACAATATTTTTACAGAATATATATATAAACATTTGTGATATCTGATTGGCTGAGAATATATATTGAGCACTTTGTTTTGAATTTTACAGATCTTCAGTTCCAGTTCAAACTCACCGGCAGCAGGGCTGCAAAGCAAAGTAATTGCACACTGTCAGAAGTACAAACTGAAACTGAAGATCTGTAAAATTCATAACAAAGTGTCAAGTTATTATCAAATCTGTGATTAGCATTCTCAGCCAATCAGATAACACGGATGTCATGTTTATGGGGCGCATGCACAGATGATCCTGTTTCCACATTATATGGAGGGTACGCATATCAGCAGATTGCCAAATTTGAGAGCTAGGGATGCTCATGCCCCCCGTTCCGTGCACCTTCTTTCCCTCTTTTCCATCGTCTTCCTCTACTTTCTACCCCTTTCCTCCTCTTCCTCTCTTTCTCCCCTTCTCATACCCCCTTCTTCTATCCATTTCCCCTCCTGTCATGTTAATTTCACCCCATTCCCCATCCTTTTTTTTTGCCTTTTGCCTTTGCTGCTGCGGCTTTATTGGGAGCGCTTTTAGCCAAAGGTTTTGCAGGCGTTTTTCCTTCATCGTTGCTGGAGTCAGAATCACTGTTGGAGCTGGACTCTGCTTTCTTGGCTGTGGATTTGGTTCAGTGGCGTAGCGTGGGTTGACAGCGCCCGGGGCAAGGCAAGAATTGTGCGCCCCCCAAACCTGTGGACACGTTAACATGCCCAGATTCCCTTCCACCAGTTGAGTATTGAACTCCTTACCCCACAAGCACATATATTATATATTAACAAAATACTGATATAATAAAAAAATTGGTTACTTGAACATGACAATGAGTTCCCTGTGCTCCAATGGCCTCCACAATCCCCAGATCTCAATCCAATCGAGCATCTTTTGGGATGTGGTGGAACGGGAGATTCGCATCATGGATGTGCAGACGACAAATCTGCAGCAAGTGCGTGATGCTATCATGTCAATATGGACCAAAATCTCTGAGGAATGTTTCCAACACCTTGTGAATCCATGCCACGAAGAATTAAGGCAAAAGGGGTCGAACCTGGCACTAGCAAGGGGTACCTAATAAAGTGGCCAGTGAGTGTAAATCAGAATTTGAGATTTATTGCTTGTAAATAGTTTATTTTGGCTTACAGTAGAAACAAGACACAATGTGCAGCACATGCAAGAGACACAATGAGCAGCGCCAGCCAGTTTATTTCTGCTGCTGTACAGAACTCAGAATTAGGGCAGCCCAACCTGTACACATTGATATAAACACAGCACAAGTACAAAATGTACACACAGCACAGACATACAAGTTGTACATTGCACACAGATAAAAGTCCTATATATACACACTGTATATATCACCTCACACATTGGCATATGCAAATGCAGCACATATATACAGTGTGTGTGTATATCTATATATATTTGGGTTTTTTTTAATCAAAGACTGGGAACCAGGAACTTTGCACCAGGACAATTAATTTGTACTGCAATAATATTTAAGCTGGGGATGAAGGCAGATAGTGGATACAATACTTACAGAAATCATGGGAAACTATTTTTCAGGGCAGCAGGAGGGATAACTAAAAGAAAGTGCATGTACTGTGCTGCTCAGGTCCCTGGCCTTGCAGGGGTTATAAAGGAGCAATGTCTGTCTGCACACAGGAGACCCCTCACATGTTACAGCTTGTTACACTGCAGGATGAGGGGGGGGGGTCTCTTGGCAGCTACAGAGATTAAAAAAGAAGAAGCTTACAGTGAAGGAGAGGAGGGGCAGATAACAACTCACCTCCTGGCAGCCCGGTGTGATGTTTCTCTGCTCCTCACTCTCCAGCAGGAGCACGTTGGGCAATTAGACATGGAAACTTCTGGTTCAGTTCCTGTGGCTCATTTTGGTCCTGCAGCTTCTGGGGGGGCTGAGGGCAGCTGCTCCATCCTCATTGGCTGCCTTCTGTTTCCCAGCCAGTCTCTCTCCTCTCTGCTACACTGAGTCTGGGCTGCTGGCGGGCACACAGGCAGTGCTATTCTATTGGCCTCACACTGTCTGTGATCACACAGGTACCTTGGGTAGCCTCCTGCTCGGCAGGCAGCTCCTTCCCGCGCCACAGCAGCTAACGAAGCCTCTCTCGTGTCACGTGACTCACATCAGCCAATGACGTTCAACAGGAAGAAGGAGTCAGGGAAGGACGTCCTGCTCCTCACTTCCGGACTCGGTGGACCGAGCAGACACCTCTGGCCGAGTAAACCCAAGCTGCTGGAGAATATTAGGGGCGCAATTTGTTGTTTAAAAAAAAAATGCGCCCCTAATAAAATTGCGCCCAGGGCCACGGCCCCCCTGGCCCCCCCCACGCTACGCCACTGATTTGGTTGCAGGGACAGATTTAGCTGCAGCAGTCTTTGCAGCAGCTGTGGGAGTTGCTTTCTTTGTGGGTGGGGGCCTGCGCTGTAAACACCTGGCTTTGGCTTTTTCTTTGCTGCTGAGCTCCACAGCAATAAAACTCACAGTAATGTGCAGTGTGTTGAGCGTATCACAGAGCTCCACAGCAATAAAACTCACAGTAATGTGTGGTGTGTATGAGTGTACCACAGAGCTCAACAGCATTAAAACTCACAGTAATGTGCAGTGTGTATGAGCGTATCACAGAATCCACAGCAACAAAACTCACAGAAATTAAAGAGAAAATTTAAAACTCAGAAAAAGAGGAGAGAGGAAGAGAGCGCTGGAGAAGGGGGGGGACAAAAAGGAGAGGGAGGAGACACGAAAGGAGTGAACTATAGCATGGAGAGCTAGACAGAGATCACTGGAGAAAGGAAAAACCTGCTGACAGTGCTGAAGTCAGACCTAGAGCTGGCGACAGAGCGGAGAAAGAAGAAAGACAGGAGTAAAAAAGAGGAGGACAAGAGGAGACCACTGGACACTGCTGAACACAGAGAGCTGGAGATGAAGAGAGAGCTGGAGATGAAGCTAGAGAAAAATAGCTTTAGCTGGAGAGAAAGAGAGCTGGAGATGGAGAGAAAGAGCTGGAAAGGGAGAGCTGGAGACAGAGTTAGAGATGGAGAAAGAGAGCTGGGACAGAGAAAGAGACAGCCGGGACAGACAGCTGGAGACAGAGGAAGAGAGAGCTGGAGACAGAGGAAGAGAGAGCTGGAGACAGAGAGCTGGAGACAGAGAGCTCGAGACAGAGGAAGAGACAGCTGAGAGACAGCGGGGGACAAAGCTGAAGACAGCTGGAACAGAGAAAGAGAAAGCCGGGACAGACAGTTGGAGACAGAGGAAGAGACAGCTGGAGACGGAGGAAGAGACAGCTGGGACAGAGCTGGAGACAGCTCAGACAGAGAAAGCGACAGCTGGGACAGAGAAAGCGACAGCCGGGACAGAGAAAGCGACAGCCGAGACAGAGAAAGAGACAGCCGGGACAGAGAAAGTGACAGCCGAGACAGAGAAAGAGACAGCCGGGACAGAGAAAGCGACAGCCGGGACAGAGAAAGAGACAGATAGGACAGAGACAGATGGGACAGAGACAGATGGGACAGAAAGAGACAGCCGAGACAGACAGCTTGAGACAGAGAAAGAGACAGCCGGGACAGAGAAAGAGACAGCCGGGACAGAGAAAGAGACAGCCGGGACAGAGAAAGAGACAGATGGGACAGAGGAAGAGACAGAAGGGACTGAGAAAGAGACAGATGGGACAGAGGAAGAGACAGATGGGACAGAGAAAGAGACAGATGGGACAGAGAAAGAGACAGATGGGACAAAGAAAGAGACAGATCTAGGTTAGCAGGTTTTTTTAATGTTTGCCTTGCCGATGCTCTGGCTGCAGCACGTGGAGTGGAGGAGTTCAGACAGACTTTGCTGCAGCCTCTGCTAATGACTTTCCGTCAGCTTGATGTCAAATCGCTGACCCGGAACTGTTGGCAGAGGGACACAGCTGGGACCTCTAGTGACTGGGGGATGGAGAAATGTGCACTCAGAGGAAGTCCAGCAGCGCGGAGTTCACTGTGCCTTTTGTTTTGAGTGAGCAGCGCGCTGGGCTCATGCTGCCTGCAAATATAACACAGCTCCGGCATCGGGTAACATTTTTTTTTTTTCTGCAGGGGCTCCCAACACAAGCAGTAGCCAGAGCGGCCCTCTGTGCTTTAAGGGTAACGGTGCTTGCGTGTGCCTCAAAGCTACACTGCCACTACACTGCTGCTGATCATCCCTGGCTGCGCCCCCTTGCAGCTGTGCCCGAGGCACGTGCCTCACTCGCCTCGCCCTCCCTACGGCCCTGCTTATTCTATACACATTATCAAATATATAAAGGTCCTGAAGACAATGGTGTACTTTGTCATGAGATCCAATGAACACGGTGAGGAATCCCATTGCATGTCGGGTGCACCTCTTAAGACTGAAGGGTTCACCGTCAGTGGTTGCAAATTCTCGGCAAATAGCTACTCAGGACAGGGGCGGATCCAGGGGGGGCAATGCCCCCCCGAGCAGTGCAGATGCCAGGCTGACCTCCAGGACTCAAATCACGATATGTGCAGTGAATGCAGACATGGTGATTTGCAGAGGCACACACTGCGCAGAAGCACTGTGGATTGCCCCTCCTGGTCATGTGTCAGGGGCGTGTGACGTGATGATCCTTTTCCCAGTGACCATGTGGCAGAGCCTGTCTCCTTCCATGCCTGCCTGACAGCCACAGGAAAGGGCTGGATCTGAGGCTGCACTGAGCAACAGGATCAGAGGAGAGAGGGGCTGGAGCCTCCATGCAGGGACACCAGGGAGGTAAGTAATGGGTCCCTGAGAGTTTGATCCTTCCTCCAGGGTGTATAACAAAGCTAGAGCTGCACAGTAATAAACCTCTCAGATATGAGTCTGTAAACTCCTCCAGATTGTAAAATCCTGGGTGCTCTCTGCTCCTCTAGATTGTAAACTCCTGGGTGTCCTCTGCTCCTCCAGATTGTAAACTCCTGGGTGTCCTCTGATCCTCTAGATTGTAAACTCCTGGGTGTCCTCTGCTCCTCCAGATTGTAAACTCCTGGGTGTCCTCTGCTCCTCCAGATTGTAAGCTCCTGTGTGCTCTCTGCTCCTCTAGATTGTAAACTCCTTGGTGTCCTCTGCTCCTCCAGATTGTAAGCTCCTGGGTGTCCTCTGCTCATCCAGATTGGAAGCTCATGGGTGCTCTCTGCTCCTCTAGATTGTAAGCTCCTGGGTGTCCTCTGCTCCTCTAGATTGTAAACTCCTGGGTGTCCTCTGCTCCTCCAGATTGTAAGCTCCTGGGTGCTCTCTGCTCCTCTAGATTGTAAACTCCTGGGTGTCCTCTGCTCCTCTAGATTGTAAACTCCTGGGTGCTCTCTGCTCCTCTAGATTGTAAGCTCCTGGGTGCCTTCTGGTCGTCTAGATTGTAAACTCCTGGGTGCCCTCTGCTCCTCTAGATTGTAAGCTCCTGGGTGCCCTCTGCTCCTCTAGATTGTAAACTCCTGGGTGCCCTCTGCTCCTCTAGATTGTAAGCTTCTGGGTGCCCTCTGCTCCTCTAGATTGTAAGCTCCTGGGTGTCCTCTGCTCCTCCAGATTTTAAGATCCTAGGTGCTCTCTGCTCCTCTAGATTGTAAACTCCTGGGTGTCCTCTGCTCCTCCAGATTGTAAGCTCCTGGGTGTCCTCTGCTCCTCCAGATTGTAAACTCCTGGGTGTCCTCTGCTCCTCCAGATTGTAAACTCCTGGGTGCTCTCTGTTCCTCTAGATTGTAACCTCCTGGGTGTCCTCTGCTCCTCCAGATTGTAAGCTCCTGGGTGCTCTCTGCTCCTCCAGATTGTAAACTCCTGGGTGCTCTCTGCTCCTCCAGATTGTAAACTCCTGGGTGCCTTCTGGTCCTCTAGATTGTAAACTCCTGGGTGTCCTCTGCTCCTCCAGATTGTAAGCTCCTGGGTGCTCTCTGTTCCTCTAGATTGTAACCTCCTGGGTGTCCTCTGCTCCTCCAGATTATAAGATCCTGGGTGCTCTCTGCTCCTCCATATTGTAAACTCCTGGGTGCTCTCTGCTCCTCCAGATTGTAAACTCCTGAGTGCCTTCTGGTCCTCTAGATTGTAACCTCCTGGGTGTCCTCTGCTCCTCCAGATTGTAAGCTCCTGGGTGCTCTCTGCTCCTCCAGATTGTAAACTCCTGGGTGCCTTCTGGTCCTCTAGATTGTAAACTCCTGGGTGTCCTCTGCTCCTCTAGATTGTAAGCTCCTGGGTGCCCTCTGCTCCTCTAGATTGTAAGCTCCTGGGTGCCCTCTGCTCCTCTAGATTGTAAGCTCCTGGGTGTCCTCTGCTCCTATAGATTGTAAACTCCTGTGTACCCTCTGCTCCTCTAGATTGTAAGCTCCTGGGTTTTCTCTGCTCCTCTAGATTGTAAGCTCCTGGGTGTCCTCTGCTCCTCTAGATTGTAAGCTCCTGGGTGTCCTCTGCTCCTCTAGATTGTAAAATCCTGGGTGCCCTCTGCTCCTCTAGATTGTAAGCTCCTGGGTGCCCTCTGCTCCTATAGATTGTAAGCTCCTGGGTGCCCTCTGCTCCTCTAGATTGTAAGCTCCTGGGTGCCCTCTGCTCCTCTAGATTGTAAGCTCCTGGGTGCCCTCTGCTCCTCTAGATTGTAAGCTCCTGTGAGCTGGGCCCTCTGCTCCTCTAGATTGTAAACTCCTGTGAGCCGGGCCCTCTGCTCCTCTAGATTGTAAGCTCCTGTGAGCCGGGCCCTCTGCTCCTCTAGATTGTAAGCTCCTGTGAGCTGGGCCCTCTGTAAATTCTCGTGAGTCGGGCTCTCTGCTAAAACACCTTATTTTCTGTCAATGCCCCTCCCGAGACTGGTCTCTGGATCCGCCCCTGACTCAGGAACTGTCTGAAGGTGACGTATAATGCGGTGGGCAACAGTCCCTCCTTCTGTGCGTACCACATAGAAGCTTGGCTCAGCAGCACGTTCTACAACTATGGCTGGTGTCCTCCACCTCCTTTCATCATCCAGTTTGACTCCGACACTCTGTCCCGGGTAGAGTTCAGGCAGATAGCATGCAGAGTGTCTCCTATCATAATAGTATCTGTAGTTCTACTTCGCTCTTCATCCCTCCTTCCTTCCTTCAAACATTCTTCAACAGAACAGGGGATGCACCCTGCAAAGGCTGGAATGCACCCAGCAAAGGCAGCGTGGTACGAATCTGTCTCTGCATCATCA
This sequence comes from Leptobrachium leishanense, assembly GCA_009667805.1. Taxonomy (NCBI): domain Eukaryota; kingdom Metazoa; phylum Chordata; class Amphibia; order Anura; family Megophryidae; genus Leptobrachium; species Leptobrachium leishanense. The sequence continues at coordinate 263,217,112 of CM019064.1, forward strand.
ACTGTGCAGGGCTACATCATAGGATGGTTAAACACAGTAGATGGTGCTGGGATTACTGGCATTGCAGGGGTTAAAAACAAAGTGGATGCAGGACTTTCTCTTTCACAGCAGGGGCTACAGGAGACACTTCGACCACCCCAGGAGACAGCCTCCCTCTCCTGCTTACACACACAACTCCTTGTACAGACCTATGCTGTGTGTGTAAGCAGGAGAGGGGGGCTCCTTATCTCCCGTGAGCTGCAGCAGAGAGGAGTTTGCAGGGGAAGGAGACAGACTGAGAGGGCACTTACAGGGTGATCTTACCTCCTCCTTCGTCTGATTGGATCTCCCACTGAAGCTCCTGGCTCTCCTCCCCGGCAGCAGCATGCTGCACGCAGAGCTGGCAGGTATCTGTTCCCGCGCTCTGTTTAAAAGCTGCCACTTCCGGAGACACACAGAGTACACCTCTGCTTGGAATTTCCCCCAGCTGACCCATGCAGAGGGTCGTGGCTTCTCCCTGCAGCAGGTGCTACTGGTGCTAAGTGCCGATGGAGCCTCCTCTGATAACATTTTTATGATGGGGTCCCTAGGCCACCCCTGCTTGTGGCCCCCCAGTCTGGCACCCAGGGGCAAATGCCCCCCTCTTCCCCCTCGCTACGCCTCTGACAAGAGCAGTAGGCAATAGGCTGTGGCTTGTCGTCATTCTGCTGCAGAAGGGCTGCTCCTAGCCCGTAAATGCTAACCACAGTCTCTTTAGAAGGATCATAGAACCCAAGCACCGGGGCGGACCCCAACATGGACTTGACCAGTGCAAAGGCCTCTTCCTGTTGAAGTCCCTAGATCTAAGCAAGTCCTTCTTCAACAATTCTGTAATAGGATGCAACACCGAAGACAGTTCCGGTACAAACTTGCCCACATAATTCACAAGGCCTGGTAGTTGCCTCAGCTTATTAACATCGGAAGGGATGTTCAACTGCTCAACAGCGAGAACTTCACCAGCATCTGGCTTAATACCATCTCCGCTGATAATATGGCCAAAATAGCACAGCTCTGTTTTCCCAAAGTGGCATTTGTCTTTGTTCAGTTTCAATCCTAACTGTTTTACCGTCTGCAGTACACGCTGTAGTTGCTGATCATGCCCTTGTAGAGTGGACCAGTACATAAGAATGTCGTCCATAACTACCACTGTGTCGTCATGGTCCCTCCAGGAGGGGACTCATCTCCCTTTGGAAGATCTCCAGAGTGTAAGATATCCAGAACTGGAGTCTGAGGAAACAAAACCGACCCACCGCGAAATGAAGGTAGTCAGTTTACAGCTCTCCAGTTCGAGGGATATCTCTCAGAAACTGCTGGAAGCATCAAGCATGGAAAATAATTTAGCCCCTGACAACCTTGGAGCTATGTCTTCCAATGTCGGCAGCAAATGTCTAGCCTTTTACAGCCTCGTTCGGGCGTTTTAAGACCACACAAATACGAACTTTCCCATTCTTCTTGGCAACCGGGACAATAGGAGCACACCAGTCAGTAGCTTCAGTGCAGTGGCGTAACTAGAAACCTGAGGGCCACGGTGCAAGAATCCATGAAGGGCCCCCCTCCAAAAAAATCTATATTTCTACTTTTTTTCCTGCAAATTTTTTTGTTAGAAAGGATTTTATAAAAAAGATAGTATTGCCCCCAGCTCACACATGGGTATATTATTGCCCCCAGCTCACACATGGGTATATTATTGCCCCTAGCTCACACATGGGTATATATTTTCCCCAGCTCACACATGGGTATATTTGCCCCCAGCTCACACATGGGTATATATTTGCCCCCAGCTCACACATGGGTATATTTGCCCCAGCTCACACATGGGTATATATTTGCCCCAGCTCACACATGGGTATATTTAACCCCAGCTCACACATGAGTATATATTTGCCCCCAGCTCACACATGGGTTTATTTACTGACCGCACCTCTGGTGTGGCTCACACGGCCCCCCCGGTAACTCAGGCCACCATGTTGAAGGCCCCCCTATCCCCCCCTCCGGTTGTTTGTAAAAATGCAGGGCTGGTGTCAGTAGCGCTGCTCTGCCATAACACATACCTGCTAGCTGCCTGGTCCTGGTGCGGTGGTGCCAGCGGGCGACGAGGGTAATTCGGGTGCGTCAGTCCAGTTCCACATGCGTATTAATCCAGGCCCGCTCTTCACTGCCTGACCGCGCCCACATACATGCGGTCACATGTGCCGGGACAGGAGCGTGCAGCCTGCTAAAAAAATAATGCAGAGGCGCTGGCCGAAATTTGCCACCGGCTTCCAAATTAAGTGCAAAAGCCTTCCTGAGCCGCAGGCCCCCCCCCTGAAGTGGCGGAATGCCAGGGCCTGGTTGCAAGTGCGACTGCTGCGACCCTGGTAGTTCCGCCACTGCTTCAGTGACTTCCTCAATAACTTTCTCAAGCCTTGGTCATCGTGGCAGTATCATGAACGTTGCGAAAGAAATAACAGTAATGTCTGCTCCGTATCAATTTTAAAAGCAATCCTTGCACCCATCAATGTGAGTGTAACATGCCAATCTTCTTCAGAGCCGGACTAGTTAATCACAGACCCTACAAAGGACACCTCTTGAGTATTCTGGTCAATGTCCAGATGCATCTAATGCATCAGATGCAAATAAATAAATAAATAAATCTCTTTAACATACTCTGATTTGCAAACCACCTCAAAATGGCTGACTCTGGTGCACTTTCTGCATCTCTTGTCTTTAGCAGGACATAACATCTTCATTCCATGAGGGCGGTTACAGCGCGTGCAACGAGCCGTTAGCATCCAACTGCTTCTAACCTTGTCTGTCACATGCAGTCTGCTATTCACACTCTGTCATTGCATCTCTCCTGAACTGCTGTTTCTCCTCCACCATGCTTTCAGATCTCATCTCTACACTTTGCTTCTTCACTTGTTCACTTTGGTGTGCTATCCGTACAGGCTCATCCAGTGTCAGTGCAGACTCCAGCTGCAGCTTCAGCGAAACTTCTGATTATGCAATACCTATGACGATTCTGCTTCTTTCGCAGCACCAACTCACAGAACTCTGCCAATTCATACAGGCTGCGCACAAATGATTCCACTGATTCACCCACACAATGGACACGCTTGTGGAAACAGGCGGTCATGAATCACATTCCTCCTGGGCACAAAATGGGCGCTGAACTTATCGATGACTATCTCAAAGTCAAATTCTTCCCCTTCACGGAATGTAAACCTATTGTACACAGGCTCCACATTTTTCCCCATTGAATATAAAAGAGAATTAACCTGTACTTCACTGCTCTCCTTATCCAGCTTAGAAGCAATCCTGAAGCGTGCAAACCTCTGCTGCCAGGTAGGCCATGCTGCAGGCTGAGAGAAATCAAAGGGCTCCGGTGGGGTGAACTTAGACATCTTTACAGATCAAAATGGATGCGCTGGTAAGAACATCTGACATCATTTCATGAGATCCAAGGAACACAGTGATCTGAGTTCAACATATATTTATTGCAGCAGCTTACACAAGGGGAGACACACCTTTTAATATACTCTCTCTAAGCTGTTTTCCTGGTACTGCCACTTCCTGGCTTTTTTTTAGCAGAGATCAGGTTTATGCAACTGGTCAAAGCCACTAGACCAGTTGCATAAACCTGATCTCTGCTAAAAAAAAAAAGCTATCTAGTATGGCGTTGCATTGATTTAAGGGTTCTGTGTAAAAACAGACCCAGGATGCAATAAAAATGAGACAGATTCCATTTGCATATCCTACCCAGAGTTCCTTGCTGCATATGGGGAATGTAGCACAGGAGCTCTGGGATGCAGTTCTTTGAATTGCTGTGATGTGCAGATGGCTTCTGCAATAATAAACATAACCATTATAGCGTGGAGGCTTTTTATCTCACTTTTTTGTCCTCCACCACAACCGTTGTAAATATGTATATATATAGTGCTTCCTTTTTCTAGGAAACATGGTGGGGGTACCCTCGTCAAGTGCCATAAAGCATCAGGCAGTGAGCAGCCAATGAAAAGATGGTGCACACTTGCATGAAACTAATATATAGAGGGTGCAAGCCAGTGTGCAGCCAAAGAATAGAGCCAGGGCTAGGCCATGAAATTGTGTTATCTGGGTCCAAAGATGACATCCTACCATTCCCACCAAAACACACCCATGCTTATCACAGAACTACACAGCAAAAAACTCACTGTAATATGTGTTGTGTATGAGCGTAGCAAAGAGCTGCACAGCAAAAAAAAAAGGCACAGGAATGTGTTGTGTGTATGAGTGTATCACAGAATCCACAGCAATAAAACTCACAATAATGTGTGGTGTGTATGAGTGTAGCACAGAGCTCCACAGCAATAAAACTCACAGCAATGTGCATTGTGTATGAGCATATCACAGAATCCACAGCAATAAAATGCACAGTAATGTGTAGTGTGTATGGGTGTATCACAGAATCCACAGCATTAAATGTACAGTAATGTGCAGTGTGTATGAGCGTATCACAGAGATCCACAGTGCAGCATCATGGTTCACTTTATAATTGAAAAGTGAACAATAGTGCTGCCTTAGAAAGAAAAAAAAATAATTAACTTTTATGTATTTTTAAATAAAAAGGATCTGCCCATGCCTTTCCAATGATACCTCACATGACCCTCTAGCGTTTAGAAGTCCACAGATACAGGTATCCAAAGGACTCATGTATCTCCTCCATAGGGAATTCCATGCCCACATCTGACGTCATCACATCCATGTGCGATGACATCAGTGGGTGTCGAAAGATCCCACAGGTAGGGCTGACATCATCTAAGATCTGAGCCCCCTGTAGGTGAAGTCCGCGATCTGCGCCATGCTGGCGACGATCAGTGGAACTTCTACCATGGGCTGCAGATGTCATCCAAATCTTAGTGGAGGAGCGCCCGCCATGCCGGTAGGTGACTAACCAGTGAGTACAGGCAGAAAAAAAGCCCTGTATGTATTAGGGTGTGCATTCGTTTCATATCGAATCGCAATTTGTTACTAATTTCGTTAATTCGTATTTCAAAAGTACTTCTGAAATAACAAATTGATTTGGTCTGAATTGAAACAACAGTATATATAAAATTAGATTTGTTATGCTGTTTCACAAGAGAACCATTGATTAAAGGATTCCTGAGCAGGATTTGATCAATTGGGATTTTATTTAGTGATCTGAAATTCGAATCAATATCAACTGTCGAATCAATCTTAACTTACAAGTACTAAATAAAGCAAATGACAGTAAGAAAAGAATGAGATTTATTTGAGTGTTACACAAAGCATCCTGTCCTTGTAAATTGTCCTGTGGCACTGAATATATTGTCAGCACCCCAGGCCAATGGACAGCTCAACATTTAACCCTAGCATGCCATTTAACAGCAGGATTTGATATATTGGGGTTTTATTTAGTGATCCAAAATTTGAATCTATATCAATTATCGAATTGATCTTAAATTACAATGGGGTTTTTAAACTAAACAAAATATGAAATGAAATAACGAAAACGAAATTAATTTGAAACAAAACTAATTTTCCAGCCATGCACACCTGTAGTATATATGTATTTATATATTTACATACATAGAGATATATTGATATAGATATAGTCTGTATACATGCCATATAGTACAGCGTTTATAGACTTTATTTTTTTATTTTGCAAAATTAATCTTTTCACCTTCTTATGATATTAACAATGCTATTGCTGTGTAAACTAATCTTTCAGCAATAATCCTTTCTTTGTTCCAAAATGGATTAAAGTAGCTATTATTTCCTGCAGTGTTTAAGTCATTTTAAACTTCTGAATTTACAAGAAATATTTTTTATACAGAAACACATAGAGCCAGATTACATACTGAATGTTAACTGTAGTATTCGGATATGTAAGCGTTAATGTCAGGATAAGTGACTTTAACACATATCCCCCATATTACCTTCCTAATGCTACATCTGGTAAAAATCCATTAGCGCATTGGTGATTGTGCTAGCTTCCGTGAGCTTACGGTACTTTACGCACCCTATATTTAACACGCGGAGCACAAACAGGTACTAGCATTAGGATAAGTAAGGTATTACAAAGTCCTGACATTAATTACTCTACCGATGGATTAACTAAATTTTTATCATACCTTAAAAGCTGGTGCTAACTGATTTTGCTTTTGCAGAATCATTTAGCACCACCTAAACCCCCCCAATAAATCCGATACTCACCTCTAACTCCGGGGGGAGAGTGGTGGCCCAATCCGCCGCCTGGAGCAGAGTGAGACTGGGGATGAATAGTTCCATCTCGCGAGATCGCGCAGGGCTCGCAGCCCGACAGTGCAACCCTCCTTGGAGTCCTATGGACTATAGAAGCTAATCCTTGTCACAATGCCTAAGCGATACCACAAGTATCACCAAGGGTACCGCTTCCTTCCAAGACAAGGTGCTGAAGTAGAGCCTGTCTCGGAATCTCATGCAAAAATCTGGACCCTATGAGGAAACCTGCAGGCACCAGTTTTCCCTGCTAGTTCCCCATTTTAGCGTGAGGTTTGTAATCGGGCCCACAGTATTTAGTCCGGGTTCAATCGAGCTGCTATGATTAACATATGAGTTATCTGTCCCTCCTATTCCATCTGAGCCATAGGCTTCCCTTATAGTAAATTACTATAAATTAGCACTTGCTATACTACTCTGGATACTTTATATAGGAAGTGCTAATTTGCAGGCAGATGGAGAATAACGATTGATTCCAAGGTTGCTCATTACTCCTGTCTCATACTGATAGATTTAGGAAAAACTACTTACTCTCAGACCCTGGTGTTAATTGATTTGCTTTTACAGAAAAACTTGACATGAAAAACATCTACCGTAGATACTCGAGTATAGCACGACCCGAATTTAACGCGATAGATAGAGATTTAGTATGGAAATGAGAGAATACTCAAGACTTGAATATAACGCGAGGAGAAAAATGTTACTGTACTGGTAAACAACTAAGATCCTTCCAGATTCTCGTAACACAGTCAGGCCAGGGTGTTCTGCTCTAGAATGATTGCAGTTGTAACTAAGTATGAAGCCACTGGCCACCCGTCTTCTTTACTAGTGACTAGATGGCTGGCGGAGGCGAGTGAGGTGAAAGATTGGCTTAAACCAATCGTGCCCTCTAGCCATGATGGATCCCACCTCTCCCGAATCCAGGAGTTCCTGAAGTGTTTGAGTGTTTGCAAACATCAGAGAGCCCGTATTTACTTTAGTGAGACTACCGAAACTTCCGGGAGACTTGTGACCAAGAGCAAGGCAAGGTTTTTTTTTACACGCGATGCAGATGTCTCGAATATAACGCGACACCTCCAATTTTAAGGTAAATTTTTGTCACCAAAATCTAGCGGTATACTCGAGTATCTACAGTATACTCCCCTCTGGTCCCGCACTATAAAGAACATTGCAGTGTGATGTAAATTGCGACAATGGCAAACGTTGGCAATTTATAAAAGAGATAAACAAAAAGCTATAGAAAAAGCTTCACAGTGAAGCCTCTGCTGCTGTTTTTTTCTTTTGTGAAATTCTGGCATTTATTGTTGGTGTTTTGTGTTGTTTTTTTTTTTTAGAAAGGATTTTACCAGAAAGGATACATTGAGATTTCTCTTGTTTTCAAGTATGTCCTGGGTGGTGAGTTTGTACCGTTAGGTGTCTTGCCCAAGGACACTTACTGTAGATACTCGCGTATATCGCCAGATTTTGTTGACAAAAATTTACCTTTAAAATTGGAGGGGTCGCGTTATATTTGAGACATCTGCATGGCATGTAAGCAAAAAAAAAAGCTTGACTTGCTCATGGATCACAAGTCTCCCTGACTATCGGCGGATGTTGTGGTGGATGAGCCTGCCTGCTGGAGCAGGAGGTCAGAAAACAACATCTCCCTGCGTGCTGGCTTTTGGTGAATGATTCACTGTATCATCTCGCTCCGCCGGCCATCTTATCGCAAGAAAGAAGACGGGTGGCCAGTGGCTTCATATTTAGTAACAACTACAATCCTTATAGAGCAGAGCACCATGGCCTGAGGGCTAGCCTGACTGTGTTAAGAAAACCTGGAAGGATTTTAATTGTTTACCAGTACAGTATACTTTTATAATTTTGTTCCTCGCGTTATATTTGAGTCTTGAGTATTCTCACATTTCCATAATAAATCTCTATCCATCGCGTTATATTCGGTTCGTGCTATAATCGAGTATCTACGGTACTGGAGAGGTGCTCTTGCCGGGATTGAACCTGTGTCACCACAGTCTTTCTCCATGGTTATAGAGCAGTGATGTTACCTCTACTCCACCCAGTCGGTACCATAGGTTTTTGACTAACCCCTTTGGTGTCTTACTGGAACTTCAATATAATATTTACTAATTTTAATTTCACACATTATGCTTTTTCATTTGCTTTAAATCCTTTAATCAGTTGTCTGAAAAAAATATTCTATTTTTACAGGGAAAATGTTTGGAAATAGCCTACTTTATTTCAGTTCCTTAGTTAATATGTATCTGTTCTGCATCTATTATTTTGAGCTGGGTCAGAGTCATAACTACTAAACTTGGCGATAACTAGTAATTAGTAAGTAATTAATTAAATCCCCGCTGAGTTAACAGCTAATGAGTATTATGCTCATGATCAATATTTTTGGTAGCAAAGGATATGTACATGTGTAAATTGTAAAACGCTATAAACTATAACCTTTGCTTGAACAGTTATTATCTCTGGTTTTATATAGCAAATATTCCTGTGTTTAAAATGCCAAAGAAGACATTTTTAAGGTTGTGCGCAGTACCATTGGGCAAGGTTATTTTGTGATATTTTTTAGGAACTTTATAACCACTAAGCTTAAAATATAGTTGCATATTTTTTAATCTATATGTAAATATAAGAAAACAAAATACTACATACAGTGCTCTCCAATACAATCTAATATGAAAGGGTCTCTTCATACAGCATTGAAATAGTGAATGGTCACCATATTTTGCCGAAATTGGAATCGCCGTAGCAGTTATCAGACGTTGGTGAAAACTGACGAATTGCGCCAATTGCTAACGAATTGCACCGAACTGCCATTGGCGAATTCCACAGAACTGCAAAAAACAAAAAAATGGAACTCTCATATTCTCGTAATAGGTGTATAAAACCAATACAAATGTATTAAAATGTGTCTAAATAATAAAAAGGTCCTTTAAAAAAATAATAAAAAGGTCTGTTACAGAATAATAAATAATAAAAAAAAACAGCTTTTTAAGAATTTGGGAAACAAAAAATTTGTCTAAAAAATACAAAAAAGTGTTCTAAACAATTAAAAGATAAAAAAGGTGTTTGCTGAAAATGAACAGAATAAAGGGTCTTTAATATAAAAATATTATGTTTTTACATTGAATCCTATGGGATACACCTGTTTAAACTTGTCAAATCGAAACACTACAAATCAGGGCATTTTGCCGAAAGTTCATTGCAGTTCGGCGTTCTGCGAATAGAAGACACGATAATCTTCTATGGGGTAATTTTGGTGCCTCCAAATTAAGGTGAACTGTGGTGAATTGCAACGTATTTTGTATCAGTTCGGCAGTATTTGGCGATTCGATATCTTAACCCCCTGATGGTTATCCCGAGTGTGTCTCGGGGTTAAATTTCACAGCCGAAAGTGGTAACCCCGAGCCACACTCTGGCTGTATACATCACCTCTCCCTGCGCTCCCTCGCTGATCCCCGCAGTCTCCTCTGGCGATCGCAGCGTTTTACTTCCTGGATTCCCTTCTCGCGAGGAGAGAATGAGGAAGTATGAGGTCGCGGTCGCCGGAGGAGACTGCGGGGGACATCAAGGGAGCGCAGGGAGAGGTGATGTATCCAGCGGCATCCCGAGTGTTGCTTGGGGTTACCGCTTCCAACATAGGAATTTAACCCCGAGCCACACTTGGGATGCCGCGGGGGGGGGGGAATGAAAATATAGACCGCTTTTAGACACGGTTTTTCAAGAAAATTAGACAGCCAGGGAGGTTAATTAATAGACAAATTGCCCTGAAATTGCTCTGAACAATGATTTTCACAGTTAGATGCAATTTTGGGCCAGTTCTGAAACAATGTATTTCTTTGAAGGATAAACAAGTACATGAAAAATTTAAAATGAGCAAATTTACAATATTTAATTTTTTTAAGTATCTCAGAACAATAATTTTCTGTGCAAAATGTCTTTTTTTTACCCCATATTTAACCACTTGACTGCAGTTGGTGTGCTGAGCATGTCATCCACTTTTGCGCTAGGGTGCAGAGGACATACTTAGCTCGTCGTTGCAGTCCTGGGGTTCGGCACTGATCGCAGACTTCTCCAGGAGGGGGCTGATATCTTGGATGTAAGCAGTGCCTGCGGGACCTCCCTCCTCCCACTGACGCCATCATCACACATGGGCATGATGATGCCAGAAATGGGGCTACCCCATTCTGGGCAGCGAAGATACAAGGATCCTTTGAACCACCCATATCTCTGGAGTCGTCGAACTTAGGGAGTCAAGATCATGCCTTTTCCAATGATATCAAACATGACAAGGTTATATGTAATAATAAAAAATCTTTTTATTTTCTTATGTTTTCTAATGCAGCACTATTGTTCACTTTTCATTTATAACCAGTGATGAACACCTGTTTTTACTAACAATTCCTCACAGTTGTTTTGTATTCAAAATTTTTATTTTGAAAATAGTCAGCAGAGAATCATACAAGAAAATAATAGATGGTCTTGCAGGGCCAAACAATACACATCACTGAATAGGAAGTTAGGGGGGGAGGTGGACAGACACACCAAAAAGTGCTCCGGGACCAAAAAAAAAGGGGGGAATGAAAAAAGGTGGCAAAAGTCAAATGTGTGACTGTCCTGGCACGCTCCCGGAGGTCCGAAGTACCGTAGGAGGCCATGGACATGTGCAGGTCACAAAGGCCGGGGTACTCGAGGGCCAAGTGTGGCAGACAGAGCCATGGTGGCCGCCACAGTGGCACACCCCAAGTTGACTGAATATTTTTGTTCAGTCTTTGCAGAAGAAAAGGAAGGAAAGGGACCTCAGTTAGGAGGAAACACTTACATATGAGTTTACAGAGGAGGAGGTTCTACAGCAGCTGTCTAAAGTAAAGACAAATAAGTCAATGGGGCCTGATGGGATCCACCCTAAATTATTGAAAGAGCTCAGTGGTGTAATAGCAAAACCGTTAACAGATTTATTTAACCAATCCTTGTTAACGGGAGTCATCCCAGAAGACTGGAAATTAGCAAATGTTGTGCCCATTTACAAGAAGGGTAGTAGGGAGGAATCAGGGAACTATAGGCCAGTTAGTCTTACGTCAGTAGTGGGGAAATTAATGGAAACCATGTTAAAGGAAAGGATTGTTGAACATCTAAAAACACATAGATTACATGATCAAAAACAACATGGGTTTACCTCAGGGACATCATGCCAAACTAATCTTATTGATTTTTTTGATTGGGTAACAAAAATAATAGACATAGGTGGTGCAGTAGACATTGCTTATTTAGATTTCAGTAAGGCTTTTGATACTGTTCCGCATAGAAGGCTTATCAATAAATTGCAATCTTTGAGCTTGGATTCCAATATTGTTGAATGGATTAGGCAGTGGCTGAGTGACAGGCAACAGAGGGTTGTGGTAAATGGAGTTTATTCGGCGCAAGGTCTTGTTACCAGTGGGGTACCTCAGGGGTCAGTACTTGGGACGTAAAAACCCAAGGGCTGAATATAGAATATTTGATACAGTCCTAACCTCAACATCTGAGGAAAGGGATTTAGGGGTTATTATTTCAGAGGATCTAAGGGTAAGTAATCAATGTAATAGAGCAGCAGGAAATGCTAGCAGAATGCTTGGTTGTGTAGGGAGAGGTATTAGCAGTAGGAAAAGGGAAGTGCTCATGCCACTGTACAGAGCACTGGTGAGACCTCACTTAGAGTTCTGTGTGCAGTACTGGAGACCGTATCTCCAGAAGGATATAGACATCTTAGAGACAGTTCAGAGAAGGGCTACTAAAATGGTGTACGGCTTGAAGGAGAAAAGTTACCAGGAAAGGCTTAATGATCTTAACATGTACAGCTTGGAAAAAGCCGAGACAGAGGAGATATGATAGAAACATTTAAATACGTAAAGGGAATCCACAAGGTAGAGGAATGGAGTATATTTAAAAGGAAACAAAGTAGCAAAACAAGAGGACATAGTCTTAGATTAGAGGGGCAAAGGTTTAAAAGTGACATCAGGAAGCATTATTTTATTGAGAGGGTGGTGGATACATGGAAAAGCCTTCCAGTTGAAGTGGTAGAGGCCAAAACAGTAATTGAATTTAAGCAGGCATGGGATAGGCATAAGGCTATCCTAAACAAAAGATAAATCCAGGTAAAGTATCCATGTAATTGGGCAGACTAGATTGGCCGAAAAGTTCTTATCTGCCGACATTTTACTATGTTTCTATGTTTCTATGCCCCAACGCCAAAAAAAAAAAAAAGGTACTGTTCTTTCATGGTTCTCTTCCTGCCTGTCCCAACAATCGTTTAGTGTCTCATTCTCTGGAAGTACCTCCTCCCGGCAGCCTGTCTCTGTTGGGGTGCCCCAAGGTTCAGTACTGGACGCTCTTCTTTAGGCAAACTGACCAGCTCATTTGGATTCCAGTACCACCTACTGTATATTCTGATGATACTCAAATAAACCTCTCCACCCCTGATCTCTCTCCTGCTCTCCTGGATCGAGTAACTGACTGTCTCTCTGCTGTCTTGAGTTGGATGTCTTCCCATTTCCTTAAACTCAATCTTTCTAAAACCGAAATTCTCGTTGTTCCTCCTTCCAAGAAAAACCCAATGCCACCTATCTCTCTACAAGTAAATGGAACGCTCATTAGCCCAATGCCTCAAGCTCGCTGCCTTGGTGTCACTTTCGATTCTGACCTAACATTCTCTCTACACATCCAGACAGTGACAAAATCCTCAACTCAAGAACATTGCCCATGCCTGTACCTTTCTGACGCAAGACACCGCAAAGGTGCTGGTTCACGCGCTTGTCATTTCGCGACTTGATTACTGCAACTTGCTCCTGATTGGCATCCCCAATGTTCGCATTGCTCCTTTGCAATCTGTAATGAATGCAGGTGCCAGCCTTATTTTCCTTACCAGATGAACCTCGCATACCTTCCCCCTCTGCCAGTCCCTCCATTGGCTGCCTGTACATTTTAGGATACAGTTTAAAATACTGACACTCACGTTCAAATCGCTCAATAACTTGACCCCCCTTAATGTCTTTGTTACTCCACAAGCACGTCAAGCCTAGACAACTCCGGTCGGCGGGCAACCTATGCCTGTATTATGTCTACACCCGCGCTGCCAACTCTCACCTCCAGGGGCAGCTCCGGTCCTGTGGAATGACTTAGCTCACACTATCAAACTCTCCCCTATTCTTCAGGCCTTTTAAGAAATCCCTCAAAACCATCTCTTCAGATTAGCGTACCACATCACTGATGCAACTCATCCTCTTGCTCACCCACTCACACATAATTGATGCCGCTTCCATTGCCGCATCCATTCCCGAACCGCTGACACTAATGATTCTGACATCCAGTAAAACGCCCCTGGTCTTCCTCAACCCCAATCCCTCTAGACTGTAAGCTCATATGAGCAAGGCCCTCTACACCTAGTGTTTCCATCCTATGTCCAGTCATCTGTATCTTGTTCCCTTTGGTTATTGTGAAGTGCTGTAGAAACAGTTGGCGCTATATAAATAATAATAATAATACTAGTTGTATAAAATGACGACACACAAGTGTCTAATAGGTCTAATAGCAATACAAACACAATATGGCAGCGCTGATAAGATATTAAGGAAGGATCGCTCCAGGCACTCGCACGTGGTTCCTGTCCCGAACCACCAAAATATATACCAATAGCAAGTTACAACACACCTAAGAGGTATAGAAACGTGCCTTCGAGGGTCCGTGGCAATAGGAAAGATCAGAGGTTAAAAGTAACTATTTGTAAGGTCCCTCGCCGCCGGCGTAGCAAAAAACCTAAACCTGGCTCGTAGTAGTGAGACTAACAATCTCCTCAAGACCAACCTCTAACTGTGCAGCACTCAGTTGTTGCCTAAAATCACCTAAACGCTCCTGCATAAAACTAGACCACACCTGTTAAGCAATGCTCCCACATTTCTTTGGGAATCTCCAAACAGCAAGGAGCTACACCTGTGCTCTCCTGAAATACCGGATTTTCCTCATAACCTGCTGGATCTCCTCTTTTCTAACTCCTGGACTTATTATTATCTTCCTGGATCTCCTACATTTACCCTAACTGGATTATAAAGGACTTACTTGCAACCTAACCAGGAATCTTCAACAGAGTGCACTCTGAGGACTAAGAAATATTTACCTATTACCTAAGGGTCCTTTTCTCTCCTATTGCCAATATATATATATATATCAGGGGTGGGCAATTACGGCCCAACCAGTTGGTTTGAAACTACATTTCCCATGATGCTCGGCTGCTCATTAGGTTTGTAGAGCCTCAAGGGAAATGTAATTTCAAAACAACTGGAGGGCCGTAATTGCCCTCCCCTGATATATATATTCTGTATACTGTTTTGCCGCTTTACCCCTTCTTTTGTATAGATTAGTATTATGCATCTCTTTATATTTTGATTAGTACCTATAATCTCCTCTCTCTATTTCCCTTTCTGATCTATATCAGTGCCTAATATTATTCTCTCCTTTTATTATCCCCCCTGACCAGTATCTGTAACCTGTACATATATGTCCATCTGCTATTACTCTAATTTCCTCTAACATATATATATATATCTTCTCTTATTCAGTACCAGCACCTTTAACCTGTATATCTACTTCCTCTATTCCTCCTCTGTTCAGTACCAACACCTTTAACCTGTATATCTCATTCCTCCATTCCTCCTCTGTTCTATACCCACTACTCTTTCTATATACCTTCAGTTTATTTACTGATTATTACGGCGGGCTTCATTATTCTCCCTCTCTCTCCCAGTCCCCTTATTCTTAATTGCTACCTCTGATGTTCCTTCTATATCAATAAACCCTCATTTCAGTTTATACCTGCTTCATATTTCATTGCATATTGGCTCGAACCTGCCGCCCCGGAACCAGCTCCCTGACACTATTTGACCAAATATTAAGCAAAATACTACACTAACTATTCTAAAATAAAGATGGAATATAAAATTAAAACCTGACATTAGGATGTGGTAGCCACTTTTTACTGTATGTAAGGGATGGTGGAGGAACAAAAATGCTGCAAACCTACAGGGTATAGTTAATTGTAGCCCCATCTACCTGAAGTGTGACAGATATAAGATAATTATCCATTGAGAGCTGAAAGATAAATACTTCAGCTTTAGAGGGGTTGAGGTTTAAAAAGTATACAGTTATCTAGTTAAAACAGAACAGGCAGATGGTGCCACAATCTACTAAAGGGTAGAGAGGTCATTTCAGGGAAAGAGTTGCTGTTGATAACCAAAAAATGGCTTTATAACCACCATTTCAGATTCAGAACAGAAAGTGCGACAGCATATTCATGCTCTCCATTTCAGACCTCCCAACGTTTCCATGGTGTAAGATCAAGCAAGAGTGGGCCACCAAGAGGGCATCACCATGGCATGAAATGCATCAATGCCATCACAGACATGCCCCCTAAAGGGGTGTATTACAGCAGCACATACACGGCATGGTGACCAGTGGGCCATCGTGTGACTTACAGATTTACCATTGCCTCTCTGGGGAATATTATTTTTGGCACATTTATTTTTGCGTTATTTATAATTGAGCAAAAAGGGGTTTGTGAGGGTCCTGAGAACGAACAATGGCACTAGTGCCTGCTCTACAGTGGGTGCCCGCTCAGGTCTCACAATGCTTTAGCTCGATTGTGCCATTACAGGGACAACTGCTCCAAATGCAAATCAGACTGCAATCACCCCGAAAGGGTGACCACCAGTACTGAAATGCCAAGGATGTCATCCCTGCACGAGAGATGCAGCAACCCATCTTTATAATTGTGTAAACGACTGCGAACTGTATTTTGAATAACAAATAAAAGCATACAATACATCTGTGGATTTTTTTCATTCTATGAACGGTATTAAAAACTTGTTAAAGAATAAACTACCGATAACTTTGAAAAGTCTTTGTGCACCTTTTATTATCACTTTGGAACTCACTGCTGGATAGAAATTAATTTCTCTGCAGCAGTCAGTGAGAACATAAGCCTTCCATACAGGCAAATGTTTAACGGGTCCATTTTGCCTTCACATTATATCGATTTTTTAATGGCTGTAAGTAAACCTTTCTCTCTTAAAGTGGCACACTCCAACAATAGCAAATGTCATTTAAGTCAGCTTTATATTTTAAATATATATGGGACTTGCCGGCTAGCTTTCTTTTTCTTCTGCAAACAAAATCCTAATATAAAAATTCTTTCTTGGTAGAATCTCAGATCTTATCTGGACCATTGGCTTAGACATTAATTGACCATGTTTAAGTATTATGCAGCTGCATGGCTTATTTAGTAAATTGTAATTATTTTTTACTCAGTTTAAGCACCACTGACAATTGACTTTTTAAATCAGCCTTGACATGCATGTGGCAAATGTCTGCCAGATGGAGCTACAGCTTATTGCAAATCAATGGGGAAGAAATGAATTATATTTGGCTATTGGAAAATTGACTTACTGTTACTAACAGTTTGCTAGTAGCAACAAATAAGAGAACTGGGACATGTGTTGTTAATGAGCTTTAGCACATTAATGGGTACCACAGAAGCTATTAATCTCTTGGGAAGTGCTAGAAATCAGATGACTGATGTAGTTTATAAAGACGGAATTAGGTAAAGACAGTAAAATTGTATTTCTCCCTGGCTTGGTTATTTTATGCAGCTATTGAACAAAAGTTTACATTTTAAAAATACTTAAGGGATGATTTACTGCCAATTAAATAAATAGCTAAATGGCAATGTAAGGTTAATTCTTTAGCATCGTCAGACACCTAGGGGACCCATACCTCACGTTGACAAGGAATAGGGTTGATTAACGTCTGTTTCCCTTGGGCATCCTCCTTTCATGCCTGATAACTGCATTGGGTAAAGCAAACTCTGGGTATATGGCTGGTGCATCCTTCAATGTGATCCACACTCTGGGTTCCTATTGGCCTTTACATATATGTCAGTGGAACCACATTGCCCCCAAAGATATTGCTTGACCTGTGCCACAGAAGGTAGAACCCTTGATAACCTCCAATATGAATATGTCACCTCTTCTCTCAGGGTTTGTTGATTTAATTTTCTGAATTGTCACCTGTTACACTAGAACCTAGGCTGCCAAACCCAATCTTTGCTCCATATTTGACATTTCATTTGGATGGCACTTGGCTTTTGGCATTGTCACAAGGCTCCTTGCATTCCTCACAATCCCAGCAATTCGTGACAGAGCCATTCACTGTCAGAACGTATTGATTTTGCCAACGTTTTTAAAGGGATACTCTATTAAAAATAGAGTTCCTTTTTCAGCATTTAAATAATTGGGTAGCGTAGTGATCCGCAGAGGGAGACTGGGGAACTTTTTCACCCAGTCTCTCCCTTCTCCCAGTGGACAGAGGAGGCGGTTGGAGCTGTGGTCCTTGCCGTGGGAGAGCAGGTGAGTATCTGATTTTTTGGGGGGTTTGTGGCTGGTGCACTGCTGACGGATTCTGCAGCAGCTGAATCCGTTAGCACCAGGTCCAGGCTGTGGTTAACTGTCGGGTTAACCGCAGCCGGACGGTAATTAGTGTTAGTATATTGTAATACTAAACGCTAATTAACACTTTGCGCTTCCCATGTTAAGCATAGGCAGCACAAAATACAGTAAGCCCGAGCTGAAAAGCAAAAGATTCCAATCGCTAACTGATTTTTTAACCCGTTAGCGTTTGTATTGTAATATGGTGCGCCCACGCTAATGCCACCAGGTCTAATGTTACCGCTCACTCAGGTGAGCGCTAACATTAGTGATAGGAATGTAATGTGGCCCAAGGTGGTGTGGAGATTGTGTAGAGTGTGTATATATACACAATATAGCCAAACGTATTCGCTCACCCTTCCAAATCAGGAGCTGGGCAGGTGAGCGAATACTTTTGGCAATATAGTGTATACACTCTATACATATATAATAAAACACACTAAAATTTTGGTAGCAAAGAAACACTATCTGAGGACCGAGCCACACCTAGAAAGTAACTAAAATCAAAAAGAGCAGAGGCAGAAAAGCATGGCTATCACAGTGGGAGAAAACCTGTCGTTTGGGAATCCTCTGGGTGCTGCACCAAGGGGTCTGCTGTCCCCTACCAGACTCTCACAAAAACGATGGGCCACACCAAAGTATCCATAAAATAAATCTTTATTCACTGCCCAATGGGGATAAAATGAAGACGTTTCGGCTCTAGGCCTTAGTCATGCATCTTGCATGACTAAGACCTAGAGCCGAAACGTCTCAAAGATTCCTTTTATGGATACTTTGGTGTGGCCTATCAATTTTGTAAAATCAAAAAAGTGATAGTGCTTTCACCTCTTTTCTGTTTGGTTTGACATTGTGTGGCCATGTGTACACGGAAAAATCAGGCAATGTTGGTTGTTAATGTAGTTTAATAGGGATGTGCAGACCCTGAAAATAGAGTTTTCTTTTGGCTACAATACCTTAATCATACATGTATGTATGCCTGCTTTCTTCTGCTGGGACTATTGAAGGGGATTCCGGTGCCCCCCTCCCCCAGAATAAGGTCAGTGCAAAATAGTGTCCTGCTTCCAAATCACATATGATAACCTATCCATAAAGTTCAAAGTACAGGGTTAAAATAACTTATAGCATGTATTCTTAAATCTCAGTATAACTGACCTTTAAAGTAATATAGATGCAGCTGGCAGTCAACCTTGACTGTGAAAAACATGTCTAGTCAGAAGGAGCTAATCAGCATCAAGAGAGGTTTAAAGTGTCTCAGTCATCAGAAATAGTCTATGTACCACATGTAATAAGGAGATAATAAGAATCTCTCAGTGGGTGTCCTTAGAATGCCAATAAAGATTGAGGTGACTTCGAGGTTGTCTTACCATGCATCTACACCTTACAGTGTGCATTGGTCATTACAGTTTTGGTCATTTGATCAATTCCTAAATTAGCACAATAATTCCAGAAACACTGACGGGACTCAAGGCTAAAGAGGCAGAAGAAAGGGGTGAGTTATTTTATGATTTAAACATCAGCACAGTGAATTTGCTTATTTTTTAAATATGCAGATGACCTTGAAAATATCTAAAACAAAGTGAAAAAAGCAAGGTGAGACTGATAAAGGTGAAAAAAATTGTGTCACAATATATTCATTACTTACAGCCGTATATTAGGAATTATTAGATGCGGGAGAACTAACAAAGAACAGGATATAACACAAAAAAGGAGATAGTTGCAAGGTCTACAAGAATATCTTAACAGTAGTCTTTGTCTCTTAGTCATTGAAGGTTTTCAAGGATAACAAAATGTACGTTGTATAAGCCCATAATGGTAAAATAGTTAATTCTAAATGAGATATAGTAAATTAGAAACATCCAATGATAAAATTATCATGATAATTTCTTACAGGATTAGGAAAGTTATGGTCATCGAGAAGAGGAAGTTATAATAAATAGCATGTTAAAAAAGATATCTGCATGACCTTACATTTTTTAAATCTATAAATTAGCAAATAAAACTATTAAACAAATCTTCAGTCTACTTACTAATGTCATTCATTTACAGTAAAGTTGTGATAGCACTGCAATTCTCTTGGGCGCTGCTGGCTTATTTGAAAATTGCAAAGTGCAGCTGATGATAAGGCTAGGGTCAGACGAGCGTGATTTCTACGGCCTGTACGTCCGTGCAGTACGGACATCGTCAGTACGGAAGACGCAGTAGTGGTCACACAGTCCGTTTTTTCACTGAAGTTATTTTTGACGGATGTAGGAGGGAAAAATAAATTAAAATGCAAAACCATTTTGTCCGTGAAAAATGCTGGACGTATAAATGCAGTCCGTCTGACCACGTTCCATCACTCACACACAAAGCTATGCAGACGTTGCGGATGCAGCGCACTTTGTGCGGCCGTTCTAGGGGTTGTACGTTCTTGCCTGCCTTGCGTCCGTGGGCCGCGGCCGTTGTGCGTCCGCAGTTCAGTGCGGACGTACTTCGTGTAACGGACTCCGATGGGCTTTCTGTCATGCTATCACGGACGTACTTTTAGGCGCAATCACGGACGTGAACACTACGCTCGTCTGACAGCAGCCTTAGTAAGGAATTTAATAAATTGCCCAGAGACCATTTTATATTAAAATGCCCTTTTTTAAAAAGAGATACAAATCTTTTACTCAATACTAGGGACTTTACATCACATACAGTAGTTGGGACTGATGTGAATTTACATTTATTTTTAAAACAAGATACTTATACTATATACTTTTATATCCACTCATGTAATTCTCAGTCTCTTTGGGTTTGCCTCATTCAATACAACTACATGCAACATTTACTATAGGATGTGACAAGGTCATTACATGTTGACATTTCCAGCTGACAGGCAGGGAAAGCATAATGTGTTGTTTTGTCACCGACTGCCTTTGAGTTATCACTACATACATTCGTGATGTGATGCACTAGTGGGAGTGACTTTCCTTTCATTTAAAAAAAGCAACTACATTACGGAAATAAATTCATGAATTGAAGCAAAGAAACTGACATATATTTCCTAGTAAATAATGTTGTCTTCCAAAGTTGATATATTCTTTTTAGGGAATCTTTACATTTTTATAGTGTATTCACACCTGTTGTCAATTAGTTTAGGTGTTCATATAATTTGTGGATTATTTAACAGAGATTGAACTTCCATATGCCACCCAGAATAAGAGAACTATAAACAGTCAAATATGGTTATGATTATTTAACACTGTATTATTTATTATATTTTTCTTTTATTATTGTTTGACACTTTTATATGTGTTTCTGTGTTTGGTTTATGTAGCTTTAAAAATAATATATGTATCAGAACACAAAATATGTCATATTGCCACGTTGCATATAATTTGCTTACTAAGCAAATCATTAAATTTGTTTGCTGTAAACGCGCACTATAAAATCCCATCGGCTATTTTCAGAGCTAGCCATTAAGTTTACGAGTGGGGCTCACTCTTTTAGTTGAGCTGCATGCTTCGCTTACGGCTCTGCTGCCTACTTTAAATGAAAGCTTCCTAGAATTTTTATAGGAAGTGTTTTTAAGCAATTCGAAGATTGCATCTTAGTCTCACCTCGAGTACCTACTCTCAGACCCAGGCGTAAAGGGATTCTGCTTTTGCAAAATCACTTAAACAAAAAAATTTGCATACTAACTTCGGGTTCAAAGGTGCAGAGGACAGCGTGATACATTGCTTCCTCTGGCCACATGCAGAAGGAACCAGGTAACAAATATTTCCCATTGTCCGTACGTTTGACCCTGCTCATGCACATGTACCATCGTCCTGATGAAAGTTCCCTGAGAGGAACTGAAGTGTTGAATGTTTTAACATGGAATAATAAATCTGTATATTTTATGGAAATCCTGAGAGTGCTGACATCTGTCTTGGATTTATATATATATATTTTTATTATTATACTTTATATATATATATATATACTAGTTGTAAAGCCTGCCCAGAGGGCAGTCTATTGTGGATATACTGCCCCTGCTCATGTATACTGCCCCAGCTCGTGGATACTGCCCCAGCTCGTGGATATTGCCCCAGCACGTGGATACTGCCCCAGCACGTGGATATTGCCCCAGCACGTGGATATTGCCCCAGCTCGTGGATATTGCCCCAGCACGTGGATACTGCCCCAGCACGTGGATACTGCCCCAGAACGTGGATACTGCCCCAGCACGTGGATACTGCCCCAGCACGTGGATATTGCCCCAGCACGTGGATACTGCCCCAGCTCGTGGATACTGCCCTAGCACGTGGATATTGCCCCAGCACGTGGATATTGCCCCAGCTCGTGGATACTGCCCCAGCTCGTGGATACTGCCCTAGCACGTGGATATTGCCCCAGCACGTGGATGGATACTGCCCCAGCACGTGGATATTGCCCCAGCTCGTGGATACTGCCCCAGCTCCTGGATATTGCCCCAGCACGTGGATACTGCCCCAGCACGTGGATATTGACCCAGCACGTGGATATTGCCCCAGCACGTGGATATGCCCCAGCACGTGGATACTGCCCCAGCACGTGGATACTGCCCCAGCACGTGGATATTGCCCCAGCTCGTGGATACTGCCCAGCACGTGGATACTGCCCAGCACATGGATATTGCCCCAGCACGTGGATTGATACTGCCCCAGCACGTGGATACTGCCCCAGCACGTGGATACTGCCCCAGCACGTGGATGGATACTGCCCCAGCACGTGGATACTGCCCCAGCACGTGGATACTGCCCCAGCTCGTGGATACTGCCCAAGCTCGTGGATACTGCCCAAGCACGTGGATACTGCCCAAGCACGTGGATATTGCCCCAGCACGTGGATACTGCCCCAGCTCGTGGATACTGCCCCAGCACGTGGATACTGCCCCAGCACGTGGATATTGCCCCAGCACGTGGATATTGCCCCAGCACGTGGATACTGCCCCAGCTCGTGGATACTGCCCTAGCACGTGGATATTGCCCCAGCACGTGGATATTGCCCCAGCTCGTGGATACTGCCCCAGCTCGTGGATACTGCCCTAGCACGTGGATATTGCCCCAGCACGTGGATGGATACTGCCCCAGCACGTGGATATTGCCCCAGCTCGTGGATACTGCCCCAGCTCCTGGATATTGCCCCAGCACGTGGATACTGACCCAGCACGTGGATATTGACCCAGCACGTGGATATTGCCCCAGCACGTGGATACTGCCCCAGCACGTGGATACTGCCCCAGCACGTGGATATTGCCCCAGCACGTGGATACTGCCCCAGCACGTGGATACTGCCCAGCACGTGGATTGATACTGCCCCAGCACGTGGATACTGCCCCAGCACGTGGATACTGCCCCAGCACGTGGATGGATACTGCCCCAGCACGTGGATACTGCCCCAGCACGTGGATACTGCCCCAGCTCGTGGATACTGCCCAAGCTCGTGGATACTGCCCAAGCACGTGGATACTGCCCCAGCACGTGGATACTGCCCCAGCTCGTGGATACTGCCCCAGCACGTGGATACTGCCCCAGCACGTGGATACTGCCCCAGCTCGTGGATACTGCCCCAGCATGTGGATATCGCCCCCCCCGCTCGTGGATATGGCCCCCCCGCTCGTGGATATGGCCCCCCCGCTCGTGAATATACTCACCTACATCGGCCCTCCAGCGATGGCGGTCCCGCGTCCCGCTTCCAGCGTCCTCTCTCGCTCCGTTGGTCGCCGGGATGACGTCACGAAAGCCTTTGACCCCCGGGGTCAAAGGCTTTCGTGACGTCATTCCGGCGAACAACGGAGCGAGAGAGGACGCTGGAAGCGGGACCGCCATCGCTGGAGGAGCTAAGGGCCGATGTAGGTGAGTATGTGTAGGCAACATCCCCCTACATTGGCCCGGAGCCTCAGCGGTGGCTGTCGTAGGCTGCTCGGCCGGCCTCCAGGCTTAGGCGAGCCCCCGGCTCGGCTGGGCCTGTAGGCCCAAGCCAAGCCGGGGGCTCGCCTGAGCCTGGAGGCCGGCCGAGCAGCCTGCGACAGCCGGAGGACAGTCACCGCTGGAGCTCAGGGCTAATGTAGGTGAGTATGTGCTCTCCACACCCACCCTGCTTACTCGGCCGGTATCCAAGCTTAGGCGAGCCCCCGGCTTGGGCCTAGAGGCCCAGCAGAGCCGGGGACTCGCCTGAGCATGGAGGCCGGTCGAGTTGCATGCTCGGCCGTCCTCCAGGCTCAGGTGAGTCCCTGGCTCGGCTGGGCCTCTAGGCCCAAGCCAAGCCGGGGGCTCGCCTGAGCCTGGATGCCGACCAAGCTTAGGCGAGCCCCCGGCTTGGCGTGGGCCTAGAGGCCCAGCCGAGCCGGGGACTCGCCTGAGCCTGGAGGACGCCCGAGCATGCAATTCGACCGGCCTCCATGCTCAGGCGAGTCCCCGGCTCGGCAGGGCCTCTAGGCCCAAGCCAAGCCGGGGGCTCGCCTAAGCTTGGATACCGGCCGAGCAAGCAGGGTGTGTGTGTGTGTGTAGAGCACATACTCACCTACATCGGCCTCGAGTCCTCCACCGGTTCCACACATACTCACCGACATCGGCCCTTAGCTCCTCCAGCGATGGCGGTCCCGCTTGCAGCATCCTCTCTCTCTCCGTTGCTCGCCAGGATGACGTCACGAAAGCCTTTGACCCCCGGGGTCAAAGGCTTTCGTGACGTCATTCCGGCGAGTAACGGAGAGAGGATGCTGCAAGCGGGACCGCCATCGCTGGAGGAGCTAAGGGCCGATGTCGGTGAGTATGTGTTAGGCAACATCGGCCCTGAGCTCCAGCGGTGACCTCCTCCGGCCGAGCAGGCTGCTCGGCCAGCCTCTACGCTTAGGCGAGTCCCCGGCTCGGCTGGGCCTGTAGGCCCAAGCCAAGCCGGGGGCTCGCCTAAGCCTAGAGGCCCGCCGAGCAGCCAGCGGCAGCTGGAGGAGGTCTCCGCTGGAGCTCAGGGCCGATTTTGGGGTGTATTTTTTGGGAACTTCGGCCCCGATCCTCCAGCGGTGACCTTCTCCGGCTGCCGCTGGGTGCTCGGCGGGCCTCTAGGCTTAGGCGAGTCCCCGGCTCGGCTGGGCCTGTAGGCCCAAACCGAGCCGGCGGCTCGCCTAAGCCTAGAGGCCCGCCGAGCAGCCAGCGGCAGCCGGAGGAGGTCTCCGCTGGAGCTCAGGGCCGATTTTGGGGTGTATTTGTTTGGGAACTTCGGCCCCGATCCTCCAGCGGTGACCTTCTCCGGCTGCCGCTGGCTGCTCGGCGGGCCTCTAGGCTTAGGCGAGTCCCCGGCTCAGCTGGGCCTGTAGGCCCAAACCGAGCCGGGGGCTCGCCTAAGCCTAGAGGGCCGCCGAGCAGCCAGCGGCAGCCGGAGGAGGTCTCCGCTGGAGCTCAGGGCCGATTTTGGGGTGTGTTTGTTTGGGAACTTCGGCCCCGATCCTCCAGCGGTGACCTTCTCCGGCTGCCGCTGGCTGCTCGGCGGGCCTCTAGGCTTAGGCGAGTCCCCGGCTCGGCTGGGCCTGTAGGCCCAAACCGAGCCGGGGGCTCGCCTAAGCCTAGAGGGCCGCCGAGCAGCCAGCGGCAGCCGGAGGAGGTCTCCGCTGGAGCTCAGGGCCGATTTTGGGGTGTGTTTGTTTGGGAACTTCGGCCCCGATCCTCCAGCGGTGACCTTCTCCAGCTGCCGCTGGGTGCTCGGCGGGCCTCTAGGCTTAGGCGAGTCCCCGGCTCGGCTGGGCCTGTAGGCCCAAACCGAGCCGGGGGCTCGCCTGAGCCTGGAGGCCCGCCGGCAGCCGGAGGACGGTCACCGCTGGAGGATCGGGGCATCTGGCCGTGTAAACACACGGGTAGCTGCGCGCGGCTCGTGCCGTTTTTTTTTTTTTTTTTTCACGCGGCCGGCACGCGCAGCTACCTGTGTGTTCTAACGGCCGCTTTCAAATGTCCGTCGCGCATGCGCAGTAGGGTTTTGGCGACGGACAGTTTTTAGCTTATCCTTTTATAGTATAGATATATACTGCCAGCATATTCCGCAGCGTTGAACAATGGGCACAATACAGTCAGGGTTACAATACAATGACACTGAACAACATTTTGACAAACCAGTACAGGAGGAAGAAAGGGTCCTATTCCCATGGGAACTTACAATCTAGAAGGGTTAGGGGTGATAACAGGAGGAGAGGACTGCAAGGTGAGAGTGATGGACAGGTTGGGGACAGTGGGGTGTATGAGTGAGTCAGGTGGTACGCTTGCCATAAATTGTTCTTTCAGATCATTATTAAAATAAGAGAAGCTTATTGTCTCACTGACTGGCAAAAACCCTTTCATGGGGAAAACAGAGGCTAAGTGGAATATATTCAAACTAAAACTAGAAACGCGACGTGCCTGCTCCAGTACTAGAATGTGGGATGCAGGGCAGGCATGCTGTAGCACGTCTGCGGCGGTTAGACAGTGCGCCGCTGGACCACACAAAACATGACTGCGGGCTGCCTGTTCCTGGAGCTGACAGAAACCCGGCGGGGCCCTCTGTGCCTGGCCAAACTGGGCCCCTACAGACCCACGGGCTCTCGGGCAGTGCCCGAGTGCCTGATGGGTCAGTCTGCCCCTGCCTGCATAAAATGTTGCAAAAAGCACGCTGAACACGCCTTTAAAAAGCAGACGAGCCGCCTATTACAGCACCGACCAGCCGCCGGAAAAAGCCGACAAGCTGGTGAATGGGGTAAAAAAAAAAAAAAAACAGTACGCATGAAAGTTTCAAAATTGAAACGCTGTTTGCAAAAAACTACTGAACGAAAATGCCTGGAATTTACATATAACATCCTATGAATGATAATAAAAAAAATGTCTGTTACAGAAAGCAGAAAATTGCCGAAAAAAATCTGAAAAATGCCTAAATGATTCAACAAAATCTATAAAATCAAGAGACTTTTTACTGCAGAATAAAATAATAAACGGTTTATTAGATATTGGATTAAAACGGGAATATTTTTACTTTGAAACCTATGGGATTCACCTGAATAAACCTGCCGAATGAAACCACCGAACAGCAGGGCATTTCGGCAACTTTTCACTGCTGTTCGGTGTCTCTAAATATGTTAACCATTGCTTCTCTATGGGGGATTTCACTGCCGAACAGCATTGTACGTGCAGGCAATTCACTAAAATTTGACAAACTGCCTGCTCTCTGAATAGCAGAATGGCCCCGAAATGTCACTGTACGCTGAATTTCAGTGTCCAGTTACATTTTGGATACATTTCGGACCTCTCTGAATAACTCCTTTAGTGCAGTGAACTTCAGGAAATTGTGATAGATCAAATACAGTGAAACTACGGTGAATTCACTATTTAGGGTATGGGGTGTGAATCCCATCATGCTCTATGTCTATGCAAAGATAATCATTCCATAGTCTTACATTCAGGGTAATACCAACTTATATTTTGTCTTTACTCCACTTTCCCTCAGGGTCATGTGAGGTATCACTGGAAAGGCCAGAGCATGATACAGAACATGGCCATGATCTATGTTAAAAAATATAAAAACACATTCTCTTTATTTTTGCAGCACTATTGTTCCCTTTTCAATTATAAAGTGAACAATGATGGTGTACTAATTCACCTTCTCATTTCCCACAATGCCAGCAAGTGTGGAAGTGATGGCACAATGCATTAATACGTATTGTTTCATCGAAATCCTAAACCACTGCTTTTGCTGAGAGGGGCAAAGGGGGCCCTTTGGAACCCTCTATCTCTGATTATTACACCGCGCAGGGTCAAGCAAGGTGTCATGAGAAAGGTCAGTGTCGGGCCTTTCCATCAATACCAAATATGACCATGTAAAAATATATAATAAAAAAGAAATTATCAGGGTTATTCAAAGAGAATCGAACAGTCACCGCATTTTCGGTGACTTTTCGTTCTCTTCAATTCGGTGTGATTTGGCGATCCCATTTCGGCGACCCTGCGGTGTATTCAGCAAGCACCACAGGGCCATCGTAATGCAGGAAAAGGTCGCCGCAGACCCACTGAAACCTCACCGCAAAACCCGGGCGAAGGCTCACCGAAACCCACAAAAACATCTGGATTAACCCCGCCGAACACGCCAGAGAAACCCGAGCAGCTGCCAATCACAGCCCAGTGCAGCAGCCGGAAAAACCCGACACTGCAGACGAATGGAGTGAAAAAAAAACAGTACGCTTGAATGTTTGAAAAGTGAAACGCCGTTTGCAAAGAAACTACAGATCGAAAATGTCTGAAATTTACATATAAGATCCAATGAATGATAATAAAAAGGTCTGTTACAGAGAAAAGAAAGAACTATTTAAAAAAAACGGAAAAAAAATGTTTGCAAAAAAATCCGAAAAAAAAATGCCTAAAAAGATCCTAAAAAAATCTAACAATAAACAGACATTTTACTGCAGAATATTATAATCAATGCTTTATTAGATATTGGATTAAAACGGGAATATTTAAGATTCTTTTCTTTCAGGAATCGTACCAGAGGATTAGAGAAAAGCTGACGTAGTCCCTATATTTAAGAAAGGTTTAAAATTTGTGCCTGGGAATTATAGACCTGTGAGCTTAACATCTGTGGCTGGGAAAGTATTTGAGGGGTTACTAAGGGATAATATTCAGGAATTTATTGGGAGGTATAATGTTATTGGCAAAAACCAGCATGGTTTCATGAAACACAGATCATGTCAGACTAACCTAATTACATTCTATGAGGAAGTAGAAGTATAGATCAGGGAGTCGCACTGGATGTGATTTACTTAGATTTTGTCAAAGCTTTCAACACAGTTCCACACAAAAAGTTACTATTTAAATTAAGAAAAATTGGTCTAGATGAAAATACTTGTTCTTGGATAGAAAACTGGCTAAAAGATAGGGTTCAGAGAGTGGTCATAAATGGTACATTTTCAAGATGGACACCAGTGGTAAGCGGTATCCCTCAGGGGTCTGTTATAGGACCAATACTATTCAATTTATTTATAAATGACCTTGAGATAGGCATTGAAAGTCATGTATCAGTGTTTGCAGATGACACAAAACTAGGAAAAGTAATACAATGTGAGCAGGATGTTACTTCGCTGCAGAGGGATTTAGATAGATTGGGGGACTGGGCACTTAAATGGCAGATGAAATTTAATCTAGACAAATGCAAAGTTATGCACTTTGGAGTGAAGAACACACACGCAACTTATACCCTAAATGGTACGGAGTTAGGGAAATCCAAGCAGGACAAGGATTTGGGAATAAACATAGACTTTAAACTAAGTAACAATGTGCAATGTCAAACAGCAGCCGCTAAGGCCAGCGAGGTATTGGCATGCATTAAAAGGGGAGTTCACTCTCGGGATGAAAACATAATTTTGCCTCTGTATAAATCAATGGTCAGACCGCACCTTGAATATGCCGTGCAATTTTGGGCACCTGTCTTAAAAAAAGATATTATAGCGCTAGAAAAAGTGCAGAGACGGGCAACTAAATTAATAAGGGGAATGGAAGGGTTAAGTTATGAGGAAAGACTAACAAGCTTAAACCTGTTTAGTTTAGAGAAACGGCGCCTTAGAGGGGATCTGATAACCTTATATAAATATATACGGGGCCATTATCAACCATTGTCTGATAACCTATTCATTAACAGGACTATACACAGGACAACGGGTCATCCATTTAGACTGGAAGAAAGAAAATTCAGCCTAAAGCATACGAAAGGGTTATTTTACGGTGAGAACAATAAAGCTGTGGAATTCTCTGCCTGTTGAGGTGGTTGGGTCAGAGACCGTACAGACTTTTAAAAAGCGACTGGATGACTTCCTGCAGACACAGAATATTAAGGGTTATAATATTTAAAATGTGGGTAAAAGCATCTTGATCCAAGGAGAAATCTGATTGCCATTCTGGGGTCAAGAAGGAATTTTTTCCCAGTATGTTGCATATTGGCAAGCATTTCAGACTGGGTTTTTTGCCTTCTTTTGGATCAACAGCAGTAGGTGATGTGGGAGAGGCTGAACCCGATGGACGCATGTCTTTTTTCAGCCTATGTAACTATGTATATTTATAACATTGAAGCCTATGGGATTCGCCTGAATAAACCTGTCGAATTAAACCACCGAACAGCAGGGCAATTCGGAAACTTTTCACTGCTGGTTTTTGTTCTCTGAATAGCTGAAGCATTGCTTCTCCATGGGGGATTTCACTGCCCTCGAACAGGCACCGTATGTGCAGGCAATTCGCCAAGATTTGGCGACCTGCCTGCTCTCTGGATAGCCGAATGGCCAGGAAAGGTAACCGAATGCTGAATTTCAGCGTTTGGTTACCTTTTGCCAGCAATTCGATTCTCTTTGAATAACCCTGTAAATGTCAAATGTACTTTTTTCCCCTCAATTCTAAGGCATTGGCATTATATGCATTTACTTATAAAGCAAACAATACTGCTGGACTAACACACCTTTTCATTTCCCATGCTGGGACCAAATGTGGAGGTGATGGCACAATGCGTTAATTCACATTGGTTCATCTAAAACACTGTCATTGGACAGTTCGGAGTCTGGCCTTTCCAATGTTACCGAACATAACCATGTAAATTGCAAACAAAAAATAATCTTATTTTTTATTTTTTTTGAAGTAAAGGAGTGGCATAGTCCATTTGTCACATATAAAATGAGCAATACTATCATTACTCACCTTCTCATTTCCCACGCTGGGAGAAAGTTCAGTGTTTTAAACAGTCATATTATTCATAAAACACAAACCTCCAAAATACAAGCGAAAAAGTTTGTTTATTATGAGTTTTGGTTAAAATTGCTTATTTGTTCAGAAAAATGCAGTAACAGGTTCCCATTTCTAGTACCCCAAAGAATATAAAACCACAAAGACTTGCATGATAAAATGTGAAAATCATATCTTACATACTGTAAATTATTGAAATCTGAAAAGTTATAATAATTGCAATGTTCCTTTTAAATTACAACGAAAACCTTTAAATTGCGATCATATTATCCAATATCTACTTATGATCTATGTGATGCTTTCATTTTGATTGCTATAACTGTAAATAATATTTACTTCTACCATGGTATTGGTCTTTCTTCTTATAGCTTAAAAGTCTTTCCTCTCTTCTTATGGTCTTCACAGGATAATTTTAATTTAGTTTTGTCATTTCCAATGTATCTTTTAAATCTTTATTGCTCTGACAGCACTGTATTATCGGTAAAATGTATTTTAATGCAAAGAACTGGCTAATTAGAACTTCTTCCAGCATGGGGTCAAGTTGAGTGGGAACATAGCCTCACCACTGTTTTTGCTGGGGACATATTCAGAACACGTACTATAATGCTTTTCTTTAAGTTTTGAATGTTCTTTGCATTTGAGCAATGCATTTGCTATATCTTTCTCAATCAGATTATAAAGAAATATGAAATTTACTATTAAATCTTGAGCTATCAGTATTAATTTTGCTCTATGCATTTTTCATGCTCAAAATATTCCTTTGGCACCTATGAAGGCCTGAAGCACCTAAGGCGTAGGGCCCTTAAGTTGCCTCTGATGCCAGGATGCAGGGAGGATTTTTCTAGAACTGTTACAGCGTGGGTGGAGGTTTGAGCTGGAGAGGTGTGGGAGGAGTTACCAGGAGGGTATTTAAGGCACGTGTAGGGAGGTTCTGCACGCCTTTTTCTGCTGAGGTAGACCTGGAAAATCCCCACCTTCCTACCCTGTTTTTATTTAGTTACGAGTTGGGTTGGTTTTTTAGTTAGAGTATTAATTTTGTTGGGCTCCTTTTGTCACGGCGGGGGCTTGTAGGCAGTGCTGGGTAGGGGTTTCTTTTATTTAGTCTAATTTTGGTCAGATGGTTGGGAGGTTTTTGTGGTTGGTTGTTTTGGAGGTGTGTGGTGGTTGTGTGGAGTCCTCTTTCAGCACTGGGTTATTGTATTATTTTGTTATTGGAATTTTTATGTCATGGTGGTGGGTATATTGTGTGGAGTTTTTTTAGCTGTGGCCGGTATATATAATAAATATATATATTATTCCACAGTTATGTGTCGTGTATTTTTTGAGTATTTATTGTCTCCCTGCATACGACTCGGTCATCAGTCGGCGACTCAAAAGGTTCCTTTTTTTTCTATTTCCTTTCCCTTTTATCTGTCTCCAATCTATGTTGTAGTTCTTCGAAAGTCCACTTCAAAAATCTTCCCCCTTATCTACTAGATCAAAAAACTTGTATTTTTTATTATTTTTATCTCTTCTGACAGTCTTCTCACCTTCTCTGTTGTCCTCACAAGACATGTGCACAGCACAAAATTTCGTTTTGAAGTAATGGATTAGTCCTAAAATGCAATTTATTTAGTTGCTAAAGAAATTTGTTTTCAGTTCTTTAGTATGAAAACTAATTTCATTCATCTGAAAACCAGTGGATACAATTACTATTGTAGTGGCTCCTCAGAGGGCTGAGATCGCTGCTTGTTACAGTATCTCTCACTCTCAGCACAATGTGCCAGGCAAAGCTGTTACAGTAACTGACTGCTGCTCATCACAGCGCTCAGTTTCAGTAAAACTAGTAAATAATATTTTTATATATAAGAGGTTAGAACAATATTATTTTCTTGTTTTGTGGAGTACTGTGTGCAGTACTAGAGACCGTATCTCCAGAAGGATATAGACATCTTAGAGAGAGTTCAGAGAAGGGCTACTAAAATGGTTTACGGCTTGAAGGATAAAAGTTACCTGGAAAGGCTTAATGATCTTAACATGTACAGCTTGGAAAAAAGACGAGACAGAGGAGATATGATAGAAACATTTAAAAATGTAAAGGGAATCCACAAGGTAGAGGAAGTGAGTATATTTAAAAGGAAACAAAGTAGCAAAACAAGAGCACATAGTCTTAGATTAGAGGGGCAAAGGTTTAAAAGTAATATCTGGAAGCATTATTTTACTGGGAGGGTGGTGGATACATGGAACAGCCTTCCATTTGAAGTGGTAGAGGCCAAAACAGTAATTGAATTTAAGCAGGCATGGGATAGGCATAAGGCTGTCCTAAACAAAAGATAAATCCAGATAAAGTATCCATGTAATTGGGCAGACTAGATGGCCGAAAGGTTCTTATCTGCCGACATTTTCTATGTTTCTATGTTTGTTTTACTGAAACTCTGAGCGCTGCTACAGTCAGTTACTGTAACAGCTGAGCCTGATACATTGTACTGAGAGATAATATAACAAGCAGCCGATCTCAGCGCTCACAGCCACTGGGTTTAAAGGGCTAAAAAAAGGCTCCTCTCTGTATAATGTATAGAACATCCTCCTGCATTAATTAATACCCCTCTCTGTATAATGTAGATAACATCCTCCTGCATTAATTAATACCCCTCTCTCTCTAATGTATACAACATCCACCTGCATTAATTAATACCCCTCTCTTATAATGTATAGAACATCCTCTTGAATGAATTAATGTCCCTCTGTATAGAACATCCTCCTCAGTTTATACCTTTCTCTGTATGTGGAGGGTGCAGAACTTCGGAATGCAATGCTTATCCAGCACAGGAGAGGGAACTTTTACTTAAACTTTGTATCTCTGTGGGGGAGACAGACAGGAATATAAAAGCAGGGGAGAGGAAAAATATTAACGTAAATCGGTCTAAAATCTCAGAGAAGAGATGACTGGTGCAAATTTATTTTTATAATAAAATAAAGCACTTGAAAACATTCAAATAAATCACATTGAAGGCTCATAATGACAGAGTAACTGTGAGAGCTGGATACTAAATGTATCAGACGTAAAAAAAAAACTTTATAACAAGCAGCACTGGGAGAGGAGAGGGACTTTATATAAAATGTGTATTATAGATGAGGAAATGGGGATAGTGCTCCTGGATAACATAAAATGTATCAGACCTAAGCTGCTATTATGCAGAGCGGGAGGGGAGATAACACATGTTTTATAAAGTCCCTCTCTTCTCCCAGCGCTGCTTGTTATAAAGGTTTTTTTACTATCCAGCCCTCCTTTCATTAGCTTTCAGTGTGATTTATTTGAATGTTTTCCTTCTCCAGCTGCTTTTATCATCTTGTCTGCCTCATAGACATGCAAGGGTTAAGTAAAGGTTTCCTCTCCTGTGCTGGCTGTCTGTGCTGCGAGTGAGTATTCTGGAGCTCTATCACTGTCGCATTTTCGGGTAGGGGTCGGGAAGGATTACGCATACAAACCTTTTCTGTAGCTTTGCGATTTTGCACTCTTCATTGCTGGTCTCCTTCACTCATCAATGTAATATCACAAAAAGGACTGAAACTAAAATGTAGTGCATTTTATTTTAGTTTCTTTCATTTTTTGTACTGAGCAGTTTCGTATCTCTTGAGTCATATGAAAACTAAATTATCCCAAAATTCGGACTAAATCGTTTTAGTACTAAAACGAATGCACATGTCTAGTCCTCACAGATTTGTTCCAAGTGCTCTTCATACCTTATGAGGCAATAGAGTTTTCATATGGTGTTTTATTTTTAACAGTAAAGCTTTCACCTTTCTTTTTTTAAGGTGATCCTTCAATCTACTATGTAATTGGCCTCTGCTTTTGAAATTCTAATTTTGTCCTTTTTCTGTATGATTTATACACTTCCCTGGGGTATCTATAGGCCTACAATAATCAAAGAAAGCACAGGAGAAGCTACCACTAACTGGTTACCTTACAGATGTTATGAGATATCACAATGGCATGTTCGATAAAACCATTAAAACAGTGGTGTTTTACACTTTGAAATTCAGCACCCAGCCAAGTTGTGTCTGGAATTTTTAAATATGTTTTGATCATATCATTTTACATGTTTAATTAATTTCAGCTGACAAGTTGTTTTTTAATTAGACCCTGTTGCTTTGCAATCACAACCCCTCCTTACTTTTTGGCAGGGGATTTGTCCATATTTATCAACCAATGATTTGACAAGGTGCAGAGCTTCCTCTTTACATATATCTAAAATTCATAAGTTGAAACATTAGTTTAAATGTTATTCTAATTCTTAGTAAACATCGGTTTTATTTGTAGTTGGTCTAAAAATACATTTAATAACCCCTTCACTGCTGAGCCATTACACCTCTGTGTGCTGAGCTAAATGTTACCGCTTTCGCTCATCATGTTTAAACGCGATTTGAAGTCACCTTTTATTCTACAGCCCAGACATATTCTATATCCTTTTTTCCGGCAGACTCGACAGATTTATAATATATCATTATTATATGTATTTGTCATGCCCTGCCTGAATATTCTAACAAAAAATGCAATAAATTTAGAATTTTCAATCATCTACAGCAGTGGTCCCCAACCCTGGTCCTCAGGGCCCACTAACAGGCCAGATTTTGCAGATCACCATGGGGAAAAGCAGACTGAATCCTGCAATCACTGAGCAGCAAATCATAACACCTGTGCTGTGCTTCAGATATCTGGCAAACCTGGCCTGTTAGTGGGCCCTGAGGACCAGGGTTGGGGACCACTGATCTACAGCATGTAACGTGTTTTTTCCCCATTTTATCATCCAAGCCTTTGCAGTTATATATTCGAAGGTATATATTTGTTAAAAAAAAGAAATGGGAACTAGCTATTTTTTTTCTAGGAAATTACATGATTTTTAGCTAAAATCCAAAAAATTAAATTTACTAGAGCAGCAGCATTGTTAATATTATTATTGAAATGGGAACAACATTGCTGCATTAATAAAAAATAAAAACCCACACACAAAAAAGACGTTTTTATAGATTTTTTTAATTTAAATTTTTATATTATTATTTTCATTATTTTGAACATGGTTCTAGCTTCCTTGGGAAATCCCCGGGCAGCTAGTGGTTCCCCGGCTAACTGACATCATTGCGCCATGCGTGATGATGTCAGGTGACGAGGGGGGACCCAGAGGTGGAGCTCCCATCTAAGATGGCGGCCCCCACTAGAACTAGGCAGTGATCCGGCGCCAAATGGTGCCGGACTGCGGACCGGCGCCTCAGGGGTTAAAGTCAGGCATCGCTTGAAAGAGGAGGAAGAGGGATCCGAAAGGATCCCCTCCTCCTTTCCCCCTCCTCCTTTCTGGCTTTGCCGGGTGGCTGCCTGAAAGTGCCGTCATCGCGTCTGACACTAGGCGGTGTCACAAAAGCAGCGTCTGACTTCCAGGAAGTCCAGGAAGTCAGAACACCGTGGGACCCCAGAGGAGAGAGGTAAGTATTTTAGAGAGCTCCCGTAAGCGGGATCCGAAAGGATCCCCTCCTCCTTTCCCCTCCTCCTTTCCGGCTTTGCCGGGTGGCTGCCTGAAAGTGCCGTCATCGCGTCTGACACTAGGCGGTGTCACAAAAGCAGCGTCTGACTTCCGGGGAGTCCAGGAAGTCAGAACACCGTGGGACCCCAGAGGAGAGAGGTAAGTATTTTAGAGAGCTCCCGTAAGCGGATGATGTTTGGGGGATGTCCTCTGCATACAGCGGGAGCCTGCTAGGATGTTCCCCACATGTCATCCGCAGTGAAGGGGTTAAAGTGCAACAATATGAATTGCTTTATGTGTTAAAATGGTGAACTCTGAAATCTCCACACACTTATACTATTCACATTATTCATCCCTCTTAAGCTCATTTCCGGTCATGTGAAAATGCAGAAAGAGCTCACAATAAAACACAATGGGCCCTATCACCTGGTGTGAGCCAAACCGCCCACGCTACATAAAAAAATCTAGCGCGAGCCACTAAAATGTAGTGCCTGATGACCCACCAACATGCTAGCACAAAAAACAACACCAACGTTTCAGTCCTGTAGGAGTTTTTGAAGACTTTGAAAGAAAATCCTTTCTGAGAGAAACATCAATGCATTTGTAATAAACTTCTGAAATACTTTATAATAGCAAGTCTCTGAGTTGCAGAACCTTTTTTTCAATATAAGCACACAAGGGGTTATTCAGAAAGAGCTGATCTGGCCCCAAAATGTAACCGGACACTGAAATTCAGTGTACGGTGACATTTCGGGGCCATTCGGCTATTCAGAGAGCAGGCAGTTTGCCAAATTTTGGTGAATTGCCAGCATGTACAGTGCCTGTTCGAGGGCAGTGAAATCCCCCATAGAGAAGCAATGGTTCATCTATTCAGAGAACACCGAACAGCAGTAAAAAGTTGCCGAAGTGCCCTGCTGTTCAGTGGTTTCATTTGGCAGGTTTAGTCAGGAGAATTCCATAGGCTTCAATGTTAAAAATATTCCGGTTTTAATTCAATATCCAATAAACCAATTAATTATTTTATTCTGCTGTAAAAGTCTCTTTATTTCTAGATTTTTGAAACTTTCAAGCGTACTGTTTTTTTGTACCCTGTTTGTCAGCTTGTCAGCTTTTTTTTGGTGGCTGCTCTGCGCTGTGATCGGCGGCTTGTTGACTTTTTCTGCCGTGTTCAGTGTGCTTTTTCTGGTGGTTCTGCCAGGATTGCAACGGGTTTTCCTTGCACTCTGGGGACCCTGCGGTGAATGCTGAATTCACTGCAGGGTGGGGAACTTTGATTCCCCAAAGTGCAGGGAACTGCGTTGAATGAGAGGGCACCGAAATGTCTGCGACATTTCGGTGCTATCTGCATAACCCCTTAAGTGTATTTGCCAGAGAGAAGCCTCACCCTGCTGGCCAAAATATGTTACTACATGCATAATAACAGATGACGCTGTTAATTTTGTAAAAGAAAAATGGAATCCCATGCTGTTCAAACAGCTTCAGCACCTTAGTTGATATGCCCAAGGCGACATTTCGGTGGTCTCTGAATAACCCCTACAGTGTATATACAGTAAATAGTTACCGACCAACACTCCATGGGCTTCTTATCTTCATCATAAGTAATTTTAGTGAATAGTCAATTTTTCAGCTGTATACACAAGCTTTCATTGGAGCATTTCCAGTAAATTACATTCCACATAGGAAGGAGACTCGGAGGTCCCAGCACTTTGAAGAGTTACAATGCATTGGCTGTCATGTTCAATAAACTGTAACTTTAGGGACATATTCTGTAGTGAATTAAATTTGGTTGCAGTAAATGAAATTCGTCTACATTCCCCCAGAATATGGCCAGATAGAATTAACTCAATTGTGATAGACAAGGGGTTAAAATTGGAAATGTTATCAGAAAGTAGATAATGTAATCAAAGTATAAAATGTTATTTGATTGCTATTGATCTCTTAACTCTTAATTTAGGAAACAAATAAAATAAAAAATAAAGATTAAATGGTAATGTCAGAATACTGTGCAAATATATTTCTAATTCAACAGAGCAAAATAAAAATTTATCGAGCTTAAGATTTTTGTAGTTGTTTTCAGAAGAACATAACAGTCATTCTCTATTAAATATTTAGTAAACCTGCAGAGCAAAAAGGAAGGTGCTGCTATGTTTGGGTTAGATTCTTATCAATGCTTGACAGAAAACATTATTTCTCTCCCACTATGAGTATAAAAAGAATTCTCATTCCAGTCCTTCACTATAATTCTATTAAATGTACTTCAAGCAACTTGTTTCTGTATTGCTCTCAAATAGCAGTCAATATTTTTTAAAGTCACTGAAAGTACTTAAAGGAGCTTGGAAGATAAGAAAATGGAATGCTTTGTGTATGAATATACAGGTGCATCTCAATAAATTAGAATGTTGTGGAAAAGTTCATTTATTTCATTAATTCAACTTAAATTGTGTAACTTGTGTATTAAATGAAACCAATCCACATGGCTGTGCATCTTTTTCTTCCACACTTTTTCCTTCCACTCAACTTTCTGTTAACATGCTTGGATACAGCACTCTCTGAACAGCCAGCTTCTTTGGCAATGAATGTTTGTGGCTTACCCTCCTTGTGAAGGGTGTCAATGATTGTCTTCTGGACAACTTTCAGATCAGCAGTCTTTCCCATGATTGTGTAGCCTAGTGAACCAAACTGAGAGGCCATTGTGAAGGCTCAGGAAAACTTTGCAGGTGTTTTGAGTTGATTTAGCTGATTGGCATGTCAACATATTCTAATTTGTTGAGATAGTGAAATGGTGGGTTTTTGTTAAATGTGAGCCAAATCATCACAATTAAAAGAACCAAAGACTTAAACTACTTCAGTCTGTGTGCATTGAATTTATTTAATACACGAGTTTCACAATTTAAATTGAATTAATGAAATAAATGAACTTTTCCAGGACATTCTAATTTATTGAGATGCACCTGTATTGTGCAAGGTAAATATTCTCAGTTGTTAATTAGGACAAAGCCCCACTGTTCTCTGAAAACCAGTCATCATTTAATATTCAACCATTATCAAAAACAAATTGAGCAACATGATGCACAACAATATCAGCTAATTTATTTTGCAAAGAAATGGACAACATGACACATGTGAAAGGTTTGTGCTATGACCTCAGCTCAGGACTAGAAATAAAATGTACTTGAGTGATGCCGTCCCCAATATCCACATGATAACAATTGAAGGAAAATATTTCCTCTATTATACAGAATTCCAGAAATAGAACAGAAACTGTAAGACTGACAGTAACCCTAACAGCAACCCAGACCCTAGTAGGGATGAGCTGTTCGGTTCGATCAGTTTGGAGTTCAACTCGAACATTGGCAGTTCGAAAGTTCGCGAAATTCAAACTTTTTGGCGTGTTCGGTTCGAGTTCGAAAACAATTTTTTTTAAAAAAAAGTATAAAAAATGCTTAAAAAATACTAAAAAATCTAGAAATAAAGAGACTCTTTACTGTGGAATATTATAAGCAACGGTTTATTAGATATTGAATTAAAAAACTACCTAATGTCTAGGTGCAAAGATTCTCACCTCTAAATGACCTGTGCTCTCAAACGGCGTAAACAACAGATGTTTAATTGGTGTTTGGAAATAACATGTGCTTCTAATTAGTCTGGTCTCATGAATTTGATACATATTTGATACATTGCCTGCAGACTGGGTGTGGCCTGCACATGTATGAACAAACACTGTGTTTGTTCTGAATTCTAAGAAGTGTTCATTTCTACTATATGATCCTCTGATATGCTGTTTAACCCCTTAAGGACCAGGGCTCTGTAAAGCCAATCATAAATGACGTAACATCTACATCATTAGTCATCAAGGGCTTAATAAAATCTTTATCACACTCCTTAGATTTAAACGTAATATTCCAGTATTTGTATGTCATGTACCTCTCCCAAAGGGCCTATGTGAGTATACAATTATTATTGTGTTAGAAATGTCTATCATAAAGCGTACAAGCTGAGTCCCTAGAGTCTCTGACTATCCATTGTCATATATACCTTGCTTTAATACATATAATACATTCCCTCATGTAACAGGATAGTAGCCAGTCCCTGTGCATTTTAACCCCTTAAGGCTGGCTAGGTATTGTGTGTGGGTCTCTGATGGCGATGTTTCTATACATCCTACAAATCCGCCACTTCACGGTCAGGTTATGGGGACCTCCTAGGCACGATATTTGAAGGAATTTTTCGTTTTTATTTTTAACCCTTATTTTATGGAAACCTCACTGTTCCTTTAAAAACGTCTTTTTTTAAACGTTTTGTCCTTGTTTTTTGTCCCCCAGGGCACTACCCGGACCCCCATACACCTTTTATGGCAAATATCTTGCATATATGCCCTCTTGGAGGGCACTCTAAAATTTGAACTTTTGAGTCCCATTGACTTGCATTGAGTTCGGTTCGAGTTCGAACTCGAACTATTGAAATTGTTCGAGTTCGAATGCGTACCGAACATGGGGGTGTTCGGCTCATCCCTAGACCCTAGTCCTAATCCTGATACAAACATAATCAGTAACAGTAACTCTAACAGTAACCCCAAAACAAAAAGTAATCTTAACATTAATCCTAACAATAAACCAACTCTAGGTGTAACTCTAACTCTATTACAAACATAAGCAGTACCTGTAACCCTAACACGAACAGAAAAAGCAAGCCAAACAGTAACTCTAACCATAAATGTAGCCCAACCCTAAAAATGTATAAAGTGGGAAGGGTTGGAGAAGCAAAATAAGGGGGGTATTAAATGGGGGTAGAGGCATACAGAAGATACAGGACACAAAATATGTGCACAGATAGATTTTGGACATCACAGAAAAATTTCTGATTTGTCTGAAATTTCAGATCAAACTGAATTATTGGCAAAGTCAAAAAAATCTGAAATATGAAAGTTGGGAATAATGAGAAAAAAGAGGTTTGTGAGGGTCCTGAGGAAATGGGTTATTATTTCACTCAAGTTAGTCAACTCTTAAAGTATTATCTTCTGGGTCTGGCTTGCCCTTGTGTGAATTATCATACTTCCTTGTGTAACTCACATCATGAGCACCATCTGCGCTTGGTGTGGGACCTACTCACTGCAGTGCATATCATTACAAAATCAACTGATCTACCAGGGTCTGGCCAAAACCAGTGACTGTGGTAATAAGGTTAACCCCTGCACTGGTGGATGACGCCATTTATATACTGTTGGCTCCCAATTCAGCCCGTCCCGCTGCAGCACGGGAGGACTCTAAACTATCAGGGTTATCCAAAGAGATCCGAATTGCTGGAGAAAGGTAACCGAACACTGAAAATCAGCGTTCGGTTACCTTTCTTGGTCATTCGGCTATCCAGAGAGCAGGCAATACGCCAAATCCTGGCGAATTGCCTGAACATACGGTGCCTGTTCGGTCCCTGTTCGAGGGCAGTGAAATCCCCATGAAAAAGCACTGCTTCGGCTATTCAGAGAACACAAACCAGCAGTGAAAGGTTCCCCTAATGCCCTGCCATTCGGTGGTTTAATTCGGCAAATTTATTCAGGAGAATCCCATAGGCTTCAATGTTAAAAATATTCCCGTTTTAATTCAATATCTAATAAACCGTTCATTATAAAATTCTGCAGCAAAAAGTCTCTTTATTTATAGATTTTTTAGGATACTTTAAGCATTTTTCTGAATTTTTAAAAAAAAAATTAAAAGTCCGATTTTTTTTTTTTTTTTTTTCAGTTTGCTTATTTTTTTTGTAACAGCCCTCTTTATTATCATTCCCTGGACCTCCTGTGAAAATTTCAGACATTTTCGCTTAGTAGTTTCTTTGCAAACAGCATTTCATTTTCCCAGATTCATACAAATGGTTTTTCTAATTTATTCACTGCCTCCTCTACGTCACAGCTGCTTCGGCTCTGTGTGATTCGGCTCCTGTTCGGCTCCTGTTCGGCTTCTTCGAAGGTTAATCCAGATGTTTTTGCTTGTTTTCAGCATGCATTCGGTTAGTTTGCGGTTAGTTTTCGTTGGGTTTTCGGCAGCTTTTCCCTGCAATTCGGGGACCCTGTGGTGCTTGCTGAATACACCGCAGGGTCACCGAAATGCAATCGGCAAAAGGAACCGAATTGAAGAGAACGAAAAGTCACCGAACGTGCGGTGACTTTTCGAATCTCTTTGGATAACCCTGTATCTCTTTAAACCTTTTCCTAAAGTCAGCTGAAAAGTGAGTGTTGGTGGAGCAAGCTCTGAATGTTTACACTATGTTGTGCTGTGGAAAATATTACAGCTAGTGTGCTTATCATTGAAGCTTAGTTGATGTTCCTAGTCTTGGTATTATACCATCTAATTTATCAAAAGGTCCTGCTGAGATTAGCTTCCTACAGCCTACAACTTTTTTTCCAAGCTCAGTTTTGAATTTTCAAGATACTTAAGATAAAGTAAATCATCTGAAAACTTAATGCATTTTCTAAGAATTATAAGCTTGGTATCAGATTTAGGTCTGAAGCAATATAAATTCATACAGATTACGAAGATGAATAGAAGATGTTTCAGTATTGTCAGTAAAAAATAGATCACAAATAAAATCAAATCAGAAAGTCTATGATATCATTTAATTTATTGTGGCATGAGAGTGACAGACAAATATGTAGCTGGAAAGTAGATAACAGTTCTGTTTTGTTCCAATGAATTGAATACAAACTTAATATTCATTGTATATGATATACATCTATTTTAAAATGTATATGGAGGATGATTTCAATACTATATTAAAACCTTTTACAAGTAAGGTGCAAATGAGATATATATATATATAGTAGATGGATGTTTATTGAAAAAAGCAAACCATATCACAGTATAAACATCTCCTTTTGCTCAAAGCAAAAGATTTGCTTTATTTAAATGTGTCAGTAGGTGCTGTGTTTCTAGCTAATTCCTCAGTCGATAACACAGCAAAGGAAGAAAAGATTGTGATATTAGATATTTTTGAGCTTTTTGGTGTTGCCATGGATTACTTTTTCTTTGGTTTCTGGAATAGGAAGGAATTGTGAAGCAATTATCAATGTACTATTGATTGATAAGCTAATAAATAATATTAATGAACAAATGTACTGGCTGGGTGGAGTAGAGGTAACATCACTGCTCTATAACTGTGGAGATACAGGTTGAAATCCAGGCAAGAGCACCACTCCAATAAGTGTCCTTGGGCAAGACACCTAACGGTACATACTCGCCACCCAGAACATAGTTTAAAATGAGATAAATCTCAATGTATCCTTCCTGGTAAAATACTTTCTAAAAAAAAAAAAAAAATACTAATATATTTAATGATAATTGCCTTTATGTCATGCAGAATAAATACAATTTCAATAATCAAAAGGAAAGCTGTGCAAACTCTCTCATCCCTGCATAGCTAGCCCACTACCTTTCCAATACCAATCCACCACGTTAATAAATAGTTGTAGTAATTTACGTTTTATTCATTTGCTTAGCTACAATGTGAAATTACTGATTTATTTATTTATTTATAAAGTACTTTACCAGGAAGGATACATTGAGATTTCTCTCATTTTCAAGTATGTCCTGGGTTCAAGAAAATTGAAATGTTATAGCAAAAAAGAAAAGGGAAAAAACATTATTATATTTACAAAATGCTGCAACTCTAAAATGAAAAAATGATAGTTGTAGAGTCCTATGTTCTATAACTTGTTACTGCGTGTGGACTCTTTAACTGGGTTGCATTTGGGATTTGGATTATTTATGACTAATCACATCTTTAATTGAACAATGTAATAAAACATTTATTATAGTCATTGAGATTATATCTAGTGTGCAGTAAACAAATTAATTGAAGTTAAGACAATTGCTGTTGTTGTTAAAGTATATTAAATTATTAATATAAACAACTATAATATAGGCATAAATTAAAAAACTAGATGTAGCTAATTTCTGAACAAATTCAAGAGCTTTTAGCAATGGGGTTTGACTATCTTTCAGCCAACAGAATAGTAGTAAGCAAAACAGGTCTGAAGTGCATTTCCAAATCCTAGTGTCAGGTTGTAAGTCTCCATCAGAAACTAAACAATTAAGTGACCAGATTCATCAGTCAAGAATTGGTCTTACAAATGGGGGAATATGAATTTTGTGCATAAGCATAGCGTACTATGCACTCTGCAGATTAGTTTTCATATTTCTATAGTCATAAACAAATAGGCACTGTTTT
Source organism: Leptobrachium leishanense (assembly GCA_009667805.1). Classification (NCBI taxonomy): domain Eukaryota; kingdom Metazoa; phylum Chordata; class Amphibia; order Anura; family Megophryidae; genus Leptobrachium; species Leptobrachium leishanense. Next base: position 263,261,317 of record CM019064.1, read on the forward strand.
AAGTGGGCCGTCAGTGTTTATGAGTGAGGTGATAATTTGCTCATGACTCTTCTGGCAGCTGGGGAAAAAAATACATTTACCTGCTCACAAAGTGGGCTGTAAAAATATAAAACCAGAAGAAAAAAAAAGAAAAATCGAAACAAAATGCTCCCTTGGATAAATGGAGATCACTAATTCATTGCTGTCTTTTTGGCAGCACTGTGTCAACTTGCAAAGTTGTATGAATGCGATTTTATGCACCGCTCATGTGACATTTCTATAGAGTCGTATGGACTCTATGGGCCTTTCAGTAGAGGGTCAATGGTCACAAGCGAAACTCTTCCAATCTGTTGTGGCTACATTACTGCGAGAAAATAAAAAAAGGTCACTTCTGACTAAGCTTGCCCATTGCAGATGTGATATATTATAGGTACAGGAATGCAGCCTGTGTGACCTTCTATACCTGGTGGCCAAAAGTGACAGACATTTGCATTCAAATCACTTTAAACAGACGGTCGAATATTGGTATTGGATCATCTTCTTTTATCACCTACTATATTCGTGTGAGAATACTTGACATTTCAAACAGTGGTTTCATCATCTTTGTGTAACACAACTGTTTTATTCAGTTTTATAATGTTAAATAGTTTCCTTTAATGTAAAAGATATCTGGAAGATTTAAATTATATTAAATAATATTTGAGGTACTGAAGTAGCAGGTTCCATAATTCTCAGCAAAGTTAGAGCTACCCGGGAAGGACTATGTTGAGGGGAGACGTGTCTGGAAAATCCAACAATAGATGCCACCAGCTATAAGGCATCTAATAAGGTATTAGTAATTAATAAAGTATTAGCATCTACCATCACAGAAAATTCACCCAAAATTACTAACATAAAACATACAGCAAATAAAACTATGATAGAGGTTGATCCAGATTTCATACTCAATACGTTTACATAATAATTAAATTCTATTTTAAACATAGAAGAAACTGTAAAACTTGATGCTTTTAAATATATTTCTTTCTATAAATAATATTATTTTGTATTAAAATGACATTCACAGGAAGAGGTTCTGCATCTTCTTCTCACAGGTGTCATGACTTGTCTTTATAAGTTGCTTGTATCATGGCTTTGTCTGCTGACCGAAAAATGTTTATGTTCCTTCTATGGTCAAGTTTTATTTTCATGCCTACTGCTGGGATAACGTTATCTCACATTTACAGTTCTTCTGACAAAGGGCAATAAGGGTTACTTCACATTTCAAGTCAAAGAGGCGAAGAGGAAAGTGAAAATGCTACAGTTAACCATGCTTTTCAATTTTCCCGTTGACGTGCAAAACACTATGGCGACATTCAAAGACCCGTTTTATGATAAAAATAAATAAATTGTGACATTTTGCTATCTTCTGTTACCTTATTATACAGTTCACAGATTTTTGATACACAGCAGGAAATCACAAAAGGTCTACTTTGAGCTTACAACTTAATTTGAATTTCTATTCTTCTAAGACTGCTTGTGGTTTATTGTAAGCTATTTTGGATATTGAAGATTTTTCTTTCTTGAACTGCATATTAAAGACCAGATAATGTTCCAAGAATAGTATTTGCCCTACTTGCAGCTTATTTTATTGTAAAAAGATTTTTATTTACGACCAATAGTAGGACATGAATAGTCCTGTCATTAATGGTCTGGTTTTTTTTAGCCATGTTTAACTCCTTTACTCATTTGTTTGCATATGGACTCAAGAATATGTCCTAAAAGTTTCAGTACATCGGCTATAACAGCTGATGTACTGCAAGTCCCTGCATGGAGCGAGCCTGTGGAGCCATGGGTTCGATCCCAGCGAGAAACCTCTCCAGTAAGTGTCCTTGGCAAGACACCTAACGGTACATACTCGCCACCCAGGACATACTTGAAAACGAGAGAAATCTCAATGTATCCTTCCTGGTAAAATCCTTTCACAAAAAAAAAAAAAGTCCCACAAGTGTGTTCAATGTCCAAAACTGACACTGATTATACTGTGTCTGCAGTGTCTTGGGGACACATGACAAAGAATCAGAATTTAAGCAGAAGAGGGATGCCTCTGTCAATCTATAAAGTCTGTAAAGTATTATAAGTGTGTGTGTGTCTAACAGCTTTAGAGGTCATTTAAAGTGGTGTCCATGTGTTGGATGCTGCCAGTAGCGTTTTTATGGAAAACAACCTGGTAGTAAGAGGTTAATCTTCACAAACCTTCAACACCAAGTGCTTTTTGTTGAGAAAAATATTCTCTTAACATTTATCGGAAACACGGAATTCGTAGTTAGCATTTAAATCTTGGATAAAATAGCAAAGTTGCATTAAGTTTGGTATTCTGAGATTAGATGATTAGGGTAATGTAAATTTTCCTGTGTTCATTTGTCCTTACAGAAATATTTCTGGGTTAGAAGATTCTATACATTAAATGGTGTCCCTTATCTTGCACAATTTCAAATGGGATCTACGTAATTAGCATACAGGCAGAACTGGTCTTTGCGTTAAATACAGTAAATGTGATAAAGATAGACAATAAAAATGGTCAGATATCCTTCTCGTAGAGATTTGTACCAATCATAATGAGATTGTTAGCAATGCAACTTCCAAAATACGAGACAAGTAGAATATAAAAATATCTGTACAATGGATTTAAAGTTATTAAAAAAACCTGAATTAGGAATAAATGCTGGAGAAATGGTTACAGAATATGATCATACATTGCATAAGCCTGCCACAATGTCAGTGTACCCCATCGAGGCAGGAGCTAGTCTTCCTAAAGCTTGGTTCACATTGTACGATTTTGGCCCCAATTTTGCTGTCTGAGACAAATCTCTTGGATCATAAAGGATTTATTTAGTCATGGGGCAAAATCTTAAGTCTTTGATCACATAGTGCTACATGTTCACAGACTGCAAATCTTTGTTCTTTGAGCCTCTTGATAATCTTCTGTGTCAAATATTTTGGATTGCACATCTACAATGTGGCACCTCTTAAAGTATTTCTATAAATTGAAATGTTCAGAATCGTGGCTGTTATTTGCTAAAATTTGAATTTTACAGTCTGGCATGAAAGACTTAAAGTGAGAAAGGAAGATGTTTGTGAGGGTCCTGAGAATGACAACAGCACTGCTCTACGATGGAGCCCGAGCAGGTCTCAAGGTTTTAGCTCCTTTTTGCCATTACAGGGACGACTGCTCCATATGCAAATCAGATTGCAATCACCCAGAAAGGAAGGCCAGTACTGAAATGCCAAGGACGTCATCCCTGCACGAGAGGTGCAGCAACCCCCGACGGTTGTTTTGGCCTTGTTAGGCCTAGTCAGGAGGGTATAGCTGACCCCCTCTAGGGCTTTCTGGGTGTAGCAGTCTTATTTGCATATGGAGCAGTTGTCCCTGTAATGGCACAATCGAGCTAAAGCCTTGTGAGACCTGAGCGAGCACCACCAAAAAGCGGCCATTAGTGCCATTGCTCGGTCTCAGGACCCTCACAAACCTCTCCCTTTCTCACTATGAAAGACTTAACATGTGGTACAGTCTGCTCGTCTATCTTATAAGATCACATTGAGTTCATGTCCTACATTCTGGGAAAAACATAATTTAAAGGATTCAAAAAATTGTGCAATGTGCTTGGGTTTTAACTATTGATTCCTCCTACGAGATTAACAGATTTACTGACTTGGGACACACATCCTCCTGGTGTTCAAGGCAGTTCAAGGGTTCAACTTTGGCGGCATGTGGCTGAACGTAATTGACGGCAAAACTTGACCAGGAAATACTTCAACATTTTCCTATATATGTGTTAGCAAAAACTCTAGAACATGTAAAGGAAGTGATTCCCTTTCGATTGAGCTGAGCATTTTTTGGTCCTGACAGGTGCACTTTCAGTTAGAAATGTTGTTACTAAAAATGATGACCTGCATTATGACAGTATACAAAGTTGTAGGTGAGAAAATAAAAACCTAAACCTGCAGCCTAAGGCTGGGTTCACACCTAAGCGTTTTTTGACGCGCGTATTGCACAAACGTGAAAAACGTGCGAACTCGCATTCACTCTGCAGTCTATAGGCTGCGAACACGCTGCAATACGTCCCAAAGAAGCTCCTGTACTTCTTTGGGCATAGGACGTTTTACAGTTCCTACATGCTGTAAAACACCCAGGTGTAAACGGGCCCCATAGGAAATCATGGGATTTCCGTGTTTAGGCGTTTTACAGCGCACAGGAACGCGCTGCAAAACACCCAGGTGTGAACGGGGCCTAAAGCTTGAACAACAAATGTGTTAACAATTATATATTTACATAAAAAAACATTTATATACTGACGTTAGAATTTCATATTTTTAGCAATCACCTATTTTGACTGACCTTTAACTGTATTTTCTCTTTAATTCTATTATTCCCTCTTCTAGCAAATCAATTTCATATGAAATATTTCAAATGGCAATCTACTGCTTATATTAACTCCATATTACCCATTAAATACATTTTATGTGCCATTATCCATCTCCTTATATCACTATAGGCTATTCAATCCTACATCACATTCCCATCATGCTGATGTGTTTGAATAATCTAGTTCCATGATATAGTTAGCAATTTCTGCAGTATTTTACTTTCAATACCCTTTAATAATAGAAAAATTAAGTTATCCTTAGTCATAGATATATGCAAACCATTCAGTTTGATTATGAAGCTTTCATTCTTCACTTCGAATACGTGACATTCCCTCCTGCATACTATTATATATTTTCTATATTTTTCTAAAGCTGACACTTTAGTGTGTATATATTTAAAGTTAATCTTTTTAAAGTGGATTGGGTATATTTTCCATATTTTCCATATTTCTTGTTAATATTATTTTTTTGAGATGCACATATTCAAACAGTACAAATCGTATTTGCATTCAACAAATTAACCGGAACAGATTCCTAAAATAAAAGGAACTCTAAAACTTGACTTTGCATAAATAGATGTTTTCTCGCACTTCTGAATCTCCACATGGACTAGAAAGGTTTCAGAGCTGATGCCAAAGAACATGCTCATTAAAACTGGGCTTTATCTGTAGAACTGGCAAAAAAACTAACTGCAAAATGTAAAATAAAAAAAAGCCAAACTGGAACTATTGGCGAGTGTTTTTTCTGATTAAACTATTTTGGCTCCAACTTTGGTTTTCAATTCACCATAATTTACTGCTTAGTTTAATACCTATGTTTGTTATACCTCAGCCATCGAAGCAACTCATTGTATCACGGATGACAAAAATTAATTTGTTCAGGAAAGCACACTGGATGCGTTTGACATTTTGATTTCTCTTTCCCTCCACCCATGCATATTCATCCATATCATCTCTAAAATACGACACATTGTTTGTCACAACACTGCTGAGATGATAGATAGATGAGCGAAATACAGACAAAAGAGATACATAGATGTGGATAGACATGCAAATGCGCAAACAAAAAGATTTAGTGCAGTGTGATGTGCTTTGCCTTCAAAATACATTTTATAGAAAGATAATCTCCTTTTTAGTACCTGCTTGTATAAAATATCGCTGTGATGCAAATGCAAGCATAAAACTCTACATTACAGTTCAGTAAGAGCTACATTCCTACGATGCTCAACCAGCATTTAACCCCTTCACTGCCGAGAAATTTCACCCCTGTGCTGAGCTCATTTTCACCATTTTTTGCTCATCATCTCTAAATGCTATGTGAAGGCATGTTTTATTGCAGAACCCAGGCACATTATATATCATTTTTTCAGCAGACACAGGAGACTCAAAATATAGAATTTCTATCTGTATATGTCATGACTCGTCGAAACACTATAACAAAAGAAATGACACAAAATTGTAAATTTCCACCATTTGGACTTCAATTGTTTGCAGCATGTAAATTTATTTTTCTACATTTTATCATCCAAACCTTTGTTGTTATATATTCTATGGTTAAGTATGGAAAAAACAAATCATAAATGGAGAACCGGTTACTTTTCTTCCCCCCCCCCAAAAAAACACACAACTTTAACCAAAACTGAATTTTTTACATTTTTTTCTAGTATTTTGGCGCATTGCATTTTATGAAAAAATATGACTGTATATAAAACAATGAACTTGCTCCAGGTGTGGGGAATGAGGAGGCGAGTAATGGAAGCAGTATTACTGATTTTGTACATGAAAAATGTGTTATGCTCTCTGCATGTTCAGATATGAGGCTGGGCTGTCAGGTACACCATGACTTTATTGCTGGACACTGAGGCCCGTGTCAGACGAACGCAGTGATCACGTCCGTGTTGCCGCACATTTTTAACGTCCCTCGTAGCATAAAATTATGATCAATAGAGACCCACGCACGCTGGACCAGATGCAATTTAGGGAAGGAATTTACTGCTAGGACGGAGGCACAGAGTGTGCCGCGTCCACGTAGCTTTGTGTGTGAGTGATGGAACGTAGTCAGACGGACTGCATTTTTGACGGACAAAATGGTTTTTCATATCATGTATCAATTTTTTTTATTTTACATATTCATTTTATTTACCATCTACATCAGTCAAAAAAACGTCAGTCAAAAAAACGGACCATGTGGTGTCTACAGTATCATCAGAAAGTACGTCAGTTGTGCAGGGACGCACAGTGTGCTCAGAATGCATTCGTCTGACATTAGCCTTACTGTTATATACAGGCTTAGTATTGCTACAGGAACACATGATTATGCATCTTCCTTCATAACAGCTTCACACTAACTGACTTACTGAAGATGGCTGCCATGACCTCTGACCTGTGTCATCCTGGGGCGGAGCCACTAGTTAAAGTGATAGCACATGTATAGTACAGTCAGCTATAACACCTTCCTCCCCACCCAGCCGTTAAAAGGAATGGATAACCACACTGATCCTGCACATACTGTACTGTATATGTTCATGGCGCTATTATATTATATCTAAGTTTGTGAGTGTACAATTTAAAAAATATATATTGGTATTTATGGTATCACACTATTCATGTTCTTTGTATTTTTAGGAGTGCTGCACTAGTGGCATGCCTTATGGTAGGGGTCAGCAAACTTGGCTCCCTGATGTTTTGGGAACTACATCTCCCAAGATGCTGAGTCACCCACTAGCCTGCCTGAGCCACATGGGAAATGTAGTTCATAAAACATCAGGGAGCCGAGTTTGCTGACCCCTGCCTTATGGTAATTCCCTGCTCAGGTCTCATAAGGTTTTAGCTCAGTGGTACCATTACGGAGAAGACTATTCCATATGCAAATAAATAAATGCATATTTAAAGGTTGAGTTTACCCTGCCACATTTTTTGTATGTACCATATGCAAATCAGACTGCTACTACCCAGAAAGGGTGGACATATTACTTTCTTTCATATTTCTATTTTGTGCCAGCACTAGGACCATAAACACAATAGAATAATAGCCAAAATATTAATTGTGATGAATACAATTGTGCAAGAGAATAATTAAACTGCTACATATAGATATGTAGGATTTAAGCTTCAGGGACATTTCTTTACCTTCTCACTAAGCTATGCACAATTTTTACACATACCAAGCAGTTGATAAGCAGCCAGGGAAAGGGTTATTTCTCCTCTAAAGCAAACACGGAAATGAAAAATACTCCTTGCACCTGCTAGAAGACAAACAAGTGATGCAGTGGCTAGAATGTGACTTGAATTTTCGATCAGCCATGAGAAGGTTGGAGGAGGTGAGCCTGACAATTGCAAACAAAAGGGAATCCCTTGGTGACTTCTGGCAGGAAAGAGATTGCAAGAGATTCTCACCAGTGGTGTCAGATAAAGTGCATCAGGACAGACACAGACCCCTACAATCAGGTGAAACTTAGATTTATAGGCTTCTTATCATTTAAAGTGCGGGTGCTAGATGTTGCAGACCAAACACAATGGTCAATTAACACGTGTCACATAGGAAATTGTTCTCGTACTCTCTAGTGTGTAAATATGGTTGCACAAGTAGAGTACCAAGGTTAACAATCATGAATTGCCACGCAAAAAATAATAATCGTTTTTGCAGTCTAATGATCTATGCCCACAAAAGTTCTAAAATTCAATAAATTGCTTCATGATAAAATCTTCCAAACAAAAGGGTTTGTTTATATTATTTGTAATTGGTGATTAACTTGTGAAGTAAAGTAAAATAGGATGCCAGTTTTGACATCATATTGCTAAGAAAAACATTTAACTGACATTGAATTAGTGTAAAATATTTTGTGCAAAGTATCTTTCACATAAAAATCTGTATGAGTCACAAAAAATATTGCAGTCTTAATGACAACAAAATATTTACTGAAATATTGATAATTTTTTTATCAATAAAACCATAAGTGCCCTAATCAGATAAAATGAAAAACTTTGCTTAATGCTAGAAAGCAATAAAGTGTCCACTCACGCGCACAAACAACTACGGTAATTGTCAGATTCGGGATGATGGGTATTCCAGTGATTTTAGCAGAAAGGATGAATAAGGATAACATCTAGGTTTTTAACATTTAGGTGACTTCTCCGTACTCCTCTGTCATCGAACCTTGAACTGGGGGCTTACAGTCCACTCAGCACTTCTTCAGGACAACCATTGTTTTATTAACCATAGCACAGGTTTTCACAGACTTTTTCAGGCTTTGTGAATAAGCCTCCCACACGCATGCACGGACACCGCCACTGAGCGTGCATGTACGGTATGCTCAGCACTGTCACCCAGCTGATTACTGATGCATGGAGGCCTCCCACTGTGATGCGCATGTGACGCGTCACCACTGGGAGGCACATGCTCAATGAAACTAGAATGGGTTCCCTGGCTGGCACATTATGTGAGCATACACAGCCTTTGGACCAGGAGCCATACGGGACAGCCCCCCTTGGGCGGATCCAACTTTTTGGCACCACACACTAAACACATCCACAAGGGCTGGACTCTCATCACTGTCACTCTCCAGCTCACTACACCCCTTCCTATACATGACTGTTTACAAGATTATCATTAATCACGTATTAAACACACTTCCCACCCACCTGCTTTGATTCTGGGACCTCCCATTTGAGTGGCCAATATGGTTACATCCCTCTCTACCTGTATAATTCCTGTCAATACCTTTTGCTATTTGAAGAGCAGGAGACCCAGACCTCTGTTCAATCCTTTTTCTACACACGCCATTTATTACACTCCTGATGACGCTGTTCCAACCAGCAAAATGCATAGGGCTACATTACATAAATCACACTAAAACGGGGACGCAAAGGAGAAAAACCTGTGCCTGCAGGTTTCTTCTTTGCGCCCCCGTTTTAATGCAATATTACAACGCAGGCGTTTGAAAAGCTGCCTGCATTGTTATCGGGCGTTAAGCCCGGGGATACGCGCGGCGGTGCTTGCATCCTCACCAAGGAGTCCATAGGACTCCATTGAGCAGACCGTCAGGTCGGCGTAGTGATCCGCAGGGAGAGACTGGGGGACTTTCCCCCAGTCTCTCACTGCTCCCGCTGGACGGAGGAGGCAGATGGAGCTGCGGTCCTCGCCGTGGGATAGGAGGGGAGTATCTGATTTATTTTGGGGGGTTTCTGGCTGGTGCTAACGGATTCTGCAGCAAGGGGATCCGTTAGCACCAAGTCCTGGCTGTGGTAAACTTTTTGCTAACCGCAGCCGGACATTAATTAGCTTTAGGACTATGTAATCCTAACGCTGATAAACACTTTGCGTTTGGATTGCAATATGGATGGCCCGCGTTAGGGCCACCAGAGCTAACGTTAACGCTCACACAGGTGAGCGCTAATGTTAGCACCAACTATGTAATGCAGCCCATAGAGTTTATTATGAGAATATCTTGACCCCAGCAGTGACCAGGTCTTTTCGCATCTAACTGCTTATCTCCTGCCTGTTCAAGCATTCACAGACTGGTGGATACTGATACTTGCTATTTAGTACTCTGGACTAACATACTTATTAATAGGTGCAGTACAACCAGGTGCACATTTTTCTCTAGCAGCAAATATATATATATATATATATATATATATTTATTTCTCTCTTCTATCTTTACTATACCTGCAGATCCTCAAAGGCCTGCTTCCACCTTTTTTTGAGAGACAGGGAGTTATTCAGAGAGCACCGAAATGTCGCCAACATTTCGGTGCTCTCTCGTTCCCCGCACTTCCCTGCTCTTTGGTGAATCAAATATCCCCACCCTGCGATGAACTTAGGTGCTCAGGAGTATGCAAATAGAAAAACAGAAGGGGCGTGTCCTGAACCTCGAGTAAAATGGCCGCATAACGAGTGAGCTCCAGAGTGCCCCTCCGACCACTGACTGCACAAGCTCGATATCTGGGACATGGTTCGCGGCAAAGGAAAGCAATTAACTCCTAGACCACCTGCACGTCGCCTGGACCGCTCATTGGGCCCCATAGACCCCTTTTTCCTGCCCTCGGGAGCGAAGATCACTACCCCACCGCAAGACAAGATGGCGGACGGGCCCTCCACTCCGCGCCAGACGCCGGACTCTGCCTCAGCCATCCGACGTCTGGAACAGCTCATATCGGCACTCCCCACCAAGTCAGACCTCACGGACATGGTAGCTGACCTGCGCGAAAGTTTCGCGGGAGACGTCCGCGCGGTACGAGCTGATATGGAAACCTTAACCACACGAGTGGGACGCCTGGAAGATGCTGCCAACCAGCCACACGTAGCCGTCCAGGTACCTCTCCCTGCGTTTGGGGAATTACAAAGGAGGGTGGACGACCTAGATAACGGGGGGCGACGGCGGAATATTAGAGTTCGAGGCCTAGTGGAGTCCGACGGCCCGGAAGACCTGTGGGCTGTCTTATGTGAGGCCTTTAACATGATCCTGGGACGTGCGCCGGATGAGGTGATCCTTATGGACAGAGCACACAGAGCCCTACGCCCCCGGCCTCCTCTAACTGCTCCCCCGAGGGACATTATATGTTGTCTCACTGACTATCCGCTAAAAGATAAGATTATGACGGAAGCTCGTGCCTCCCGCTCTTGGGATTTCCACGGAAGCCAGATCGAGCTGTTTCAGGATTTATCTCCGTACACACTGGAAGCCAGGCGCTGTTTACATCCGGTTATGCAAGCTTTGCGCCAGACGAAGATTCCCCATCGCTGGGGGTTCCCCTTTGCGCTGATCGCTACTATCAATGGATCTCGGCACACCATCTGCTACCACTCGGATGTTCGGGACTTTGCTTCGGCCTTGGGCTTACCTGCGTGTGCGGGACGAAATTGGGAGACGGACGGCTGACGTGATGTCCCGACACCACCTAACGCCCGCAGAGAGAGATCGAGGGGTCACCGACGCCTTCGTCGCCCCGGCGCAGCGGATCCGGACCCAGAGGACCGGAGAGAGGCCTCCCCCCGCCCAGCGGACGCCTGATGATCCGTGCTCTTGGTACCCCTGAGCTGTTGGATTCCCCTCTACTCCTCCACCTTCCCATATTTTGCTATTAGTGGGGTGGTACAGCTCCACTGCTGCTCTGACTAAGGGCCCCCCCTTTTTTTTGACCTGGCCATGCCGTATTACTTAGCCGGCCGCCCTTGCAATTTGGCTCCCTTTCTGGGAAGAATGCCAACACTGGGAGAACTGTCTTGATGCCCTCGCATTCAGCCGCAGTTCCCTATAGGGCACTATATACGGTTGTTTGCCCTGTGACAATACTCCGCACCACCCCTTTTTTTTTTTCTCCCACTCTCCCTTTCCCCCATGCGCGCCTTTTACTCTTATGTACTTTTAGCCTCCCATGGCTGGTTAATGTGCTCCCCGTCAGCTAGATCTCTACATAACGCACACTTCCTTAAAATTTTTACGGCTTCTCCACGGGAGGAGCCACATTGGATTTTTTTTTTTTTTTTTTTAATTACCCTGGGAGCATGTGGATTGCGGAGATTGGGAAGCAGTGGACAGCCCTCTTCCTAACACAACTAGTCTGTTAGCCTTATTTCTTCTCTTCTGAAAAACTATTGGGTTTCTATGTTTTAATGTATTACTAGGGTTGATAATTACAGGTTGCGGGTGGGGAGGGTGGTAGTTGGGGTGGGGGGTTGGGGGGGTCTTTTCATGATTGTAACCTTTTTGATGTTCTATGTTTTCATTCGAGCTTTCATACTCCTTGTTCCCGAAGTCGGAGGGGACTCTATCTCACTGATTTGAATTTTTTTTTCATAATTTTTATCATTACTCTACATTTCTTGTACAGGTACTGAGTTACCTGTGACCGCCACGAGGAACTAGTGTCAATTATCCAGAGGCGATACCCGAGCTTGGTTGGCTGAGTTCGAGTAGATCTGCCTCTGCGACACCCTATACCTCATTACTCCTTTTGTTCTGAAGTTCTGTCTTTCTCTTTCCTGTTGTTTACTTTTCTTTTTCCCTCCTCTTTTTCTCTCTCTCTCTCGCTCCCTGCTTTCTCCTAATCCTCTCTACTCCTCCCCCCCCTTCTTTTTTTTTTTTTTGTTATTTATCTATCTTTTAACGTCCTTGTCTTTGTTGTTTTTGGTTCAGTGTTTTCTGTTAACTTGTTGTGGTAGCTATTGGGCCTCTCTTCCCTGTGACCATGCCTCAGCCTTCCGGTTTTACACCACAGCACCTCCGTTGCCTCACCTATAATGCTAAAGGTCTTAATATCCCTGAGAAACGCAGCCGACTTCTTCGTGAGGCACATGCGAACCGCACTTCGGTGCTCTTTCTACAAGAGACGCACTTTCGGCTTGGCTCGGCTCCGCAGCTCCTTAATTCGAACTTCCCTCAGGGATACTTTAGCGATTTCTATGGCAGCAAAAGCCGAGGAGTAGCGATCCTCTTTTCTAAGACGGTTCCATTGATAATGGAAGACGTTCTCACAGACCGCGATGGCAGATTTCTGTTTGTAAGGGGCTCGATTGCTGAGAAGCAATATACATTTGCATCATTGTATCTTCCGAATGTTGATCAACACCGCTGTTTGAGAAAGATTTTACGCCAACTCTCCTCTTTCGCTGAGGGCACACTGGTGGTGGCGGGCGACCTCAACGTGCCCTTGGACCCCCGCTTGGATGCTTCGGCGGGCAGGTCCTCGGTTCCTCAGTGTGTACTCCGGCACATTCGCAGATCCCTTGACGAACTCCAACTGGTTGATATATGGCGGGCCTTTCATGCGGGAGAGAGGGACTACTCGTTTTTCTCGCCTGTGCACGCGTCCTATTCTAGGCTTGACTATATATTTGTCCGACAATGCGATGTTCTCTTGGTAGACGAGACATACATTCTGGCTCAGACGTGGTCGGACCACTGTCCGCTGTTAACGGTTATTTCATCGCCACTTTTCCGCCCTTCAGAGAGACAATGGAGACTTAATACGTCTCTGCTGACAGACCCTCTTTTCGTCGAAGAGATGGACTCTTGCCTTCGCACATTTTTTACGGAAAATGATTCACCGGATATTCCTGTCCCTACTATTTGGGAAGCCCATAAGGCGGTAGTACGTGGTGCCTTTATTAGTCGAGCTACGGCACTAAAGCGAAATAGAACGAGTCTTATTCAGACGTTACTAAATGACATACGTGACCTTGAGCTGAGGCATCATACCTCAGCACTTGATTTGGATTACGTGCAATTGACGACTAAACGCAAAGAACTCAACGATATACTTAACGCTGATATCCGCTTCGCGGCGCAGAAAGCCAAATGTCACTTTGCGCTTCTTGAAAACAAACCAGGCAGGCTTCTCGCCCGTATCTTGCGTAAACGCCAGCAAGCATCATATATCGCACGGATCAAGCTCCCGGATGGGACTCTTTCTTCGCGACCCGACCATATATTAGATGCATTTCAACGTTTCTACCGAAACCTTTATGATATGGATCGAGTACCTGGCTCAGGCCCTACTGTAGAGACCATTGAGGCTTACCTGGCGGACAAGGTTACCCGTACTCTTCGCCCGGAGGTGTCTACTTTACTGGACGCTCCGGTGACGGGAGAGGAGATTTTATCAGTCTTACGGAGTCTTAAAGGGGGGAAGAGCCCGGGTCCGGATGGGCTTCCCGCCGAGTACTATAGGGCCTTCTCTTCAACCTTGGCGCCACGACTATTATCCCTCTTTTCTGTACTTCGAGACGGAGCTAAATTTCATGCACACACGCTCTCGGCTACTATTGCTGTCATCTGCAAGCCGGGGAAAGAGGGGTCTGATGTCAGGAATTACCGACCCATATCTCTGTTGAACGCTGACCTTAAAATGTTGGCAAAAATTCTGGCGGTTAGGCTGGCCCCTCATCTCCCGACCCTGATACACCCGGATCAAGTGAGCTTTGTCCCTGGCAGGGAAGCACGTGACGCAACGACGCGGGTTCTGGGGGTGATGGGGCTGGCACGTCGGACTCGGAAGGGCCTTCTCCTGCTTTCTACGGATGCGGAGAAGGCGTTCGATAGAGTCAGGTGGAGTTTCATGTTTGCCGTCTTGCGACGGATTGGAACCGGAGATTCCTTTCTTGGATGGCTACAGGCGCTTTATGATAATCCCACTGCCCGGGTGCGAGCCAATGGCATGCTGTCAGAGGTCTTTGACATTCACAATGGGACGCGACAGGGATGCCCACTCTCTCCGTTGTTATTTGCCCTCACCCTGGAACCACTCTTAACAGCGATCCGTCTCACTACTGCTATTAAAGGCCTTCATGGACAGGACTCCTGTCACAAAGTTTCAGCATACGCAGACGACCTTCTTTTCTTGGTATCGGACCCTGACTCATCCCTACCGGCACTCACCACGGTCCTTGAAACCTATGGAGAAGTAGCTGGCTACCGGATCAACCAAGATAAATCAGAGTTCCTCAATGTCTCGTTAGATCAAACTGCCATAAGAAAAATTCGAGACGAATACCCTTTCAGACATTGTGCCCATCGGATGAAGTACCTGGGGGTCTGGTTGGCTCCCTCGACTAAACAGATTCTAGAATTTATTTTTTTTTCCATATTGAAGACCTTCCGCTCCGATTTGTCGGACTGGACTGGCCGAATGATTTCTTGGCTGGGCAGAATTGCTGTCCTTAACCCCTTAGTGACCGGGCGGTTTTACACAAATCCGTCTTTTAGTGACCGCTGCTGTTTTTACGTTTCTGCGCTGTTAGTGTTTAGGTCAAATTTTCCTCTTACTCGTTTATTCAACCCACACATATTATACACCCTTTTTCCCGCCATTAAATGGACTTTCTAGAAATACCATTATTTCCATCATATCGAATAATTTACTATAAAAAAAAATATGAAATATGAGGAAAAAAATGGTAAAAACACACTTTTTTGTAATTTAATCCCCAAAATCTACAACCACCCAAAACGACCCCGACTAAATAGGTTCAAAATTTTGTCCCGAGACTAGAAATAGCCAATTTTTACATGCGTTTGCTTTTTAACTCCTTCACTGCTGAGACAGTTCACCTATGTGCGCTGCGCTCATTCTGACCATTTTGTGCTATTTATTTTTAGATGACAGCCTAGGTCCTATTTAATTAAACTCCCCCCAGACAAAAAAAACTTTTAAAAAAAAACATTTTTTTATTTTATTAAATTTTTTTATTATTTTTTTTTATTTAATTTTTTAAAAAACAATTTTTTTAAAACCAAACCTGGTCATGTTTGGTATCATTTGAAAGGCCATAATCATGCCTTTCAAATGATGGCAAATATGACCATCTAGCTGCCATGGATCGGGAGATAAAGGGATCCTTAGGATCCCCTTACCTCTGCATGGCAGCTAGAGGGTTAACTGGCCCACTGACATCCTCACACATATGGTGAGGTTGTCAGTGGGTGGGGGGGACCTGGAGGCTTGGCTGACATCCAAGATGTCAGCCCCCCTCCAGGTTTGAATCGCGTTTTGGCGCCAATTGGCGCCGCAACGTGATCCGGTGGCGAAATGGTTAATGCCATACACCGCTGGAAAGGGGAGGCTCTCCCCTCTCCAGCGGTGCAAACGGCATCTCGCTAGCTTCAATGGTTGGGGAGATAGAGGGCTCCGAAGGAGCCCCCCCTCCCCTCCATTGAAAAGCATGGGGACGCCTGCTGATGACGTCACCACGCAGCGTGGCGACGTCATCAGCCTCGCCTGCCCATGTAAATCACATGGGCAGGCTTCCTCACTGCCAGATCACCGTGGGATCCGGCGAGGGAGGTGAGTATCAGGCGGGAGGGGGATTTGGCGCCGCTGACGTACCCTGTACGTCCGCGGGTCTAAGGGAGACCCGAGTACAGGACATACAGGGTACGTCAGAGGTCCTTAAGGGGTTAAGATGAACCTTTTGCCGAGACTTCTGTATCTATTTGGCACACTCCCGATCCTGATCCCGTTGACCTTTTTCACTGCCCTTCATACGGCGTTTCTTACATTTATTTGGCCTCGGGGGCGACCTCGTGTGAGCTTTGCTACCCTATGCAAACCAAAACATAAAGGGGCTTGGCTTTGCCGGATCCGAGACGGTACTACCTCGCAAGCCATCTGACACGTCTGATAGACTGGTCGGTAGAGGATTCTACCAAACGATGGCTAGACATTGAACTTGCTTTAGCAGGCAGTCCGTTATGGGCTCTCCCGTGGTTCCCCCTTGGCACATATCAGTTTGCTGGAACTGATCTGAATCCTGTGTCGGTGACCCTACGTCTTTGGCACAAATATAAACTACTCTATGGTCTCACAACGGCCATCTCTCCCCTCCTACCATTGGTTCGCAACCCGTCTCTGCCTGCTGGGATACGACCATCCCTGAGAACACGCTTGACGAGCGGGAATAGACTACGAGCGATGGACTTGCCTTCAGATGGTAACCTGGACGTGCTACCTATTGCGTCGCCAATGGGCCCCCTTTCCCCACTAGATAGCTTCAACTTCTTGCAAGTGAAGTCGTATTTGCGAGGACTTCATTCCGGATATAGCCTCAGTCGTCCGCTGCTCCCGTTTGAGGCACTCTGTCGAAGGGGGGAACAGTTGGTCCACGGGATATTGACCATATACTCTATCTTGCAGGCAGCAGATTCTGAGATCCCCTTTTTTGTCACACGCTGGGATCAGGAGCTGGACATTGTCATTTCTGAGGAACAGTGGACTCAAACGTTTGCTTTGATCCATAAGGGTTGCTGTGTGACGAGGGTCCAGGAAACTTCGTACAAGATTGCTGCGTTCTGGTACCGCTCCCCTAGTTTTCTTCACCGGGTTTATCACTCGACCACTTCGGTGTGTTGGCGCTGTGACCTGCAGATTGGTACGTATCTCCACATATGGTGGTCCTGCTCGCACCTAAGCTCCTACTGGGCTAAAATTCGAGACATTATTTTCCAGGTTACGGATGTAAACCTGACGCTCACCCCTGAATGCTTCCTCCTCCTGCACATAACTTTCCCACTCAAAACTTTGAAACGTTCGGTCCTACTCTTCATGCTTTTTGCGGCGCGTGCTTTGATACCTCTTTTGTGGAAATCGACACGCAGACCTACGGTGGAGGAATGGATCCGTAAAGTGGAGGATTACCGCTCCGTAGACCTCCTGGATGCGGGCAATAGGGGAACGGCGGCGGACACCGTTATGAAATGGTACCACTGGGACAGATATGCAGCTGGTACCCGCGGGACCTCTGCCGACACCCATTCTGATTAACCCTAACTAACACCAAGATGACCTGAGGCGTCGGAACCCTATGTCTATGAGGACGCGTAGGCCTTGTATAGCAATGTCCTCGTCCTGGGTAGGTGTGTCTGTGTGATGTGTGTGGTTTTTTTTTTTTTCTCTTCTTCTCTCTCTCTCCCTCTTTTCTCTTCCTCGTCTTCCCCTCCTTCATCTCTCACTCCTTTCCCTCTCTCTTTTCCAGTCCCTTTTGACCAGGTACCTAGATAACGGCCCTCTGGCCTTTCATCAAGCTCTATACTCCTGATTCTTAGAGGTGTGGGGTGGAAGGGAGCGGGATCTGCCGTGCTTGCTGCCTGGCTCTGGAATTGCGATGGAGGTTCCCTCTTTTTTTTTTTTTCTCCCTCTTTTTCTCTCCCTCTCATCTCTTCCTCTCTTTTTTGTCCATAATTTCTCATATGTACACTTATATACTGATATACTTTAAACTATGTATATTGCATTACTCTCTGTTTTCATGAATATTACTGTATGTTTTTTGAATTCAATTTTTCTGAATAAAACTTTGAATTATAAAAAAAAAATAAAAAAAATTGAAAAACAGGAGTGCCTGGAGCTTGGAGGAAAGGGAGTAACCCTAAAATATAATCAAAAAGAAAACAAACATACCAAGGTGAATGTGGTATGATGTACCTTCATGCAGGTAAAAGGAAAATTCCCAACAGGATGCCCGCAATGGCCTATGCACAAATTGGTGTGAACAAGGATTAAAAATTTACTTTTAATAGAGCACTATAAAAAGGATCCACAGATCCTGGTAGTGCAAGACAAGACGTAAATATAAGGAATTGGGGTATGGATAAGGCCCCTTGGCTATCAGGCACATACACATTAGCATAGCACCCCAGTATGTAGAGAGTAGTTAATCTGTTGAGCAGAAAAGGAAACAATGGGCCTTCGAGGGTCCGTAATATATAGGAAAGACAGAAAGGAAAGCTCAAGGGTGTTCTGTTCTTGGTAAAGCAAAAGGAAATAATACACAGTGGCGTAGTGTGGGGGGGGGCTGGGGGGGCCGTGGCCCTGGGCGCAGTTTTGTTAGGGGCACATAATTTCAAAAGAAATTTGCGCCCCTAAAACTTGAGGCCCGGACTGACCCGCCGGGCCCTCGGGCGCGCCCAAGGGCCCGCAGGTTGAGGGGACCCAGATGCCGGGCAGCAGGACTGCCTGCCCGGTCCTGAACAGTGAGTCCATCCGTGTTGAAGGGGATGCGGCTGCGTGCAGGCGCAGCCGGTCATGTGGTCCGGCTAATCAGGTGGTACTGAGTCTCTGTACCACCTGACTGGCCGGACCGCGTGACCTGCGCACGCACGCACGCAGCCGCCTCCCCTTCAACACGGACGGACTCACACGCTGTTCAGGACCGGGCAGGTACTCCCGCTGCCCGGCATCTGGGCCCCCTCAACCCCTGCTGGATCCGGAGCTGGGACAAGTATCCATGTGAGAGCTGGCTGCCGCTGGGGCAATATCCAGGTGAGAGCTGGGGCAAATCCATGAGCTGGGGGCATATCCATGAGCTGGGGCAAATCCATGAGCTGGGGCAATATCCATGAGCTGGGGCAAATCCATGAGCTGGGGCATATCCATGAGCTGGGGCAAATCCATGAGCTGGGGGCAAATCCATGAGCTGGGGCATATCCATGAGCTGGGGCAAATCCATGAGCTGGGGCAAATCCATGAGCTGGGGGCAAATCCATGAGCTGGGGGCAAATCCATGAGCTGGGGCATATCCGTGAGCTGGGGCATATCCATGAGCTGGGGCAAATCCATGAGCTGGGGCAAATCCATGAGCTGGGGGCAAATCCATGAGCTGGGGCATATCCATGAGCTGGGGCAAATCCATGAGCTGGGGGCAAATCCATGAGCTGGGGCAAATCCATGAGCTGGGGCATATCCATGAGCTGGGGCAAATCCATGAGCTGGGGCATATCCATGAGCTGGGGCAAATCCATGAGCTGGGGCAAATCCATGTGAGAACTGGGGCAAATCCATGAGCTGGGGCAAATCCATGAGCTGGGGCAAATCCATGAGCTGGGGCATATCCATGTGTGAGCTGGGGCAAATCCATGAGCTGGGGCAAATCCATGTGTGAGCTGGGGCAAATCCATGTGAGCTGGGGCAAATCCATGTGTGAGCTGGGGCAAATCCATGTGTGAGCTGGGGCAATATTCATGTGTGAGCTGGGGCAATATCCATGGGAGAGCTGGGGCAAATCCATGTGTGAGCTGGGGCAATATCCATGTGAGACCTGGGGCATATCCATGTGAGAGCTGGATGGGGCAATATTCATGTGTGAGCTGGGGCAATATCGATAACGTGTCCACAGGTTGGGGGGGTCGCACAATTCTTGGCTGGCCCCGGGCGCTGACAACCAACGCTACGCCACTGATAATACAGTAGACTGATCTGTTACAAACTGGGAAACAATGTTTCCAGACCGTCCCTTGCTGTATTAGGAAAGGGCAAATGCTAAGCAGGTTATGGCACCCCTATACCTGCAATAACAATGCAAAGAGCCACACTTTAGAATTCATAGCCAGAGGTCCTGAGTTGCAGCAGCACATTTGAGGATAAGTGCAGAAGAGCTACGAAAAATATAAAAACGTTAAAGAAGGATTGCGCATGGTTGACTGCTTTGGAGATACAGTCAGACAAATATTTTAAATTCGACACGTTTCCCCGTTACCTTGCCATCTGTTCCTGCCAACGCTTGTATGTGAGCAAAACAATCAGACACTTCAAACTAAGAACTAATGGCCCGATCGCGGCCCAGTGCCTCAGGGGTTAAAGACAGGCACCACTTAAAAGGGGAGACTCTCCCCTTTTAAGCTGTGCCTGCCTTGTCCCGTGGGTCGCCTAAAAATTACGTCATTGCGTCCGATGCGGACCGGACCCGCAGAAGAGAGGTGAATATCTCTCCTGGCTCCTGGGTTTGCGGATGACGTGTGGGGAACGTGCTCCACATACAATGAGGACATTCCCCACATGTCATCCACAGGGAATGGGTTAAGACAGTGTTTATTAGAAAGTGACCCCTCAAGGCTTTATTAGAGACTACAATACAAGAATAGTAGTACAGAGATATTCTTATACATAGCCCATGTAACTCCATATTCATTGTCTAATATGACACTTGCAGCATACTGCCTACAACTCCTATCACTCTCAGGCAGTCCTCCATATACTCTAGGGATGCCTGAGAGTGATCCGAGTTGTGGGCAGTGTGCTGCAAGTGTCAAACAATATTACAGCTGCTTTGAAACTCCACGGCAATAAAACTCACAGTAATGTGTGTCGAGTATGAGCATATCACAGAGCTCCACAGCAATAAAACCCACAGTAATGTGCAGTATGTATGTGTTATACACACAGGGCTATATTACAAAGCTGGTGCTAACTTAACAAGAGCTGTTGTAAACTTAAAACCTCCATAGGCTATAATGGCTCTGGGAAGTTTACAACAGCTCCGGTTAAGTTAGCACCAGCTTTGTAAAATGGCCCACAGTCATTCATCCGAGCACACACAGTCACACACAAACACACACGGTCACACATATGCAAACGAACAGTCACACATACGCACACACACTGAACAGGGATGCCGAGGCCCAGACAGCTGCCACACCTAGTCGAGGCCCGGGCACCCATCGGGCCTAGCCCTTCAACTGCCATCGAACTGAATCCCTGTCATTATATGACAATATTTTTTCAGAGCAGTATCCTTCACACAGTGTATTACAATATAATCCAAGACTCAAACCTTTCTGCATGGCTTACCTCAAAGTCTTCCGGATCATGTCTTCATCGGTGATGCCATAGTAAGTTAGAGTTTCATTCCATGTAGGAT
This sequence comes from Leptobrachium leishanense, assembly GCA_009667805.1. Lineage (NCBI taxonomy): Eukaryota > Metazoa > Chordata > Amphibia > Anura > Megophryidae > Leptobrachium > Leptobrachium leishanense. Next base: position 263,282,833 of record CM019064.1, read on the forward strand.
TTAACGTGTTTCGTAATGTTTTTGTTCTTAATTTATTAGCCTGGATTAAGAGAGAAAAACAACTAAAGTAAGATCAACAGTTCCCTAACCATATACCATCATTACAGATCTGTTTGTTTCATCTGGCTATTTCTAGTGGCCTTTCATTGAACCAATACTTGTGTTAACATTTCCTGGTCAGCTTCATATCTTTTATAAACAAAATTAAATGGATTTTGAGATAGAGTCATATTCCTCCAGAATTATCCGTGGGGAGTATGTATCACGATTCTAAAATTGGTAGAAGAGATAACCCAGTGACAAGCATAGAATAAGATGCATAGCGATTCCAATCTTTTACAAATCTTTAGCTTTTTATCTTGTGTGATTTTTAAAATAAAAATACCTTTGAAATCTCTTCAAAATTAATTGCATCTCTTTCTCCATACTGACAACGATCATAAGTAGATGTTAATAATGTTTTGAAAGAGGCACAACAGAAAAAGCTAAGAAGTGACTCATCTTTTGGCAGGTATAAATTTGTGTCTAGAGATTTAAACATATTTCATAATTGCATATGGTATCATTACATATGGCATGTTTTCATTGACCATGTTAGTACAGGTTTGACTTTGATAGACTGCCTCTTTTATGTAAGGGCACTTGGGTTTTGTGAAAAGGAAAAGTTACGCCGACACTATATTCAACTGATGCAAACTTTATTGTACATTTGCAGATACATTGGAGTTGTACAAAGTAGAGTAGTTCATACATTGTATTTATGTTGAATTAAGGAAATAATTTTTTTCTTGTTGCATATAGATTAGTAATATTCAGTCACAAACATCTATATTTTTAGAAGTTTTAGGGCTCTATTACATTCTTCACGCAAAAATGTGCGTGTGCGCAAAAACGCATTAACGCGAGGGGAAAAACCCTTTGCGCTGACTGTCAAATTACGACGTTCGCGCATACGATGCGCGTTATCGTCTAACGCAAGTTACCATCCCATACTTAACATTGTGAGCGCAAATGCATGCGTGCGCTGGTATGCGACTGGTATTACAATCGATGCGCAACTTTTTACGAACGACGTTTGCGCGCATAATTTTAACGTGTTTGAAAAGCTGCTGGTAACTGCAAATCTGAATGTCCTGGCCGAAACAAAAAACACCAGCAGAAAAAAAAAATACAGCACAGTATAGTTACACATTCTACACATACCCAAACAATAAAATTGAGATGTTGTGCGTGTTTTTTTTATTGCTGCAGCATATATACTCAGATTGATTTTGGCAGGTGCAAAAATTGAACGGGAGACAATTGTGGTTCTTAATTCTGATTTTTCTTTTTATGTACTGTGGATTTGTGGAGTGCTAAGGAAGGAGCACTGAAACTTCCCTGTGGTTTTGTATATATATTTTTTGGATATTAGTGTGACAAGGAACCTCTATCTTTTCTTTTCTTAATTCTGATTGGCTGAATCGTGTGAAAAAACAGTCTGCCCACCGATTTCTGCGCGCAGCGTTAATTTGTGCTCGTTTTTGCGCGTCTTTTTTACACGCAATATTTTTTGACGGATGAAAAAAATGTGCTCGGATCGTAATACCTGCGTTAATTTACGCGTGATAATGTTTAATGCTGCGCGCAAAAAACAATTGCGCTGCGAGTACGAATTTGCGCGGAGAATGTAATAGAGCCCTTAATGTTTACTCTAGCTCATTCTTATATGACCCAATAAATAAGACGTCCAGTCTCAAATTTAACTCATGTTAAAAAATGGCAAAAACTAATTTTATTAGAGTTTGTGTGCTGAAGTTGTAAAAATAAGCTTTTGTGTTGCATTAGTATATTGTGTTTTCTTTGATAATGCCCAATACATTTTGCATATCGGGTTTCAAATACCACAGGACTTTTTTTGTAACCATATACTGTATGTATACATAACATAGTGTGTAGAAAAAAATATTGTAATTTAGAAAGTATGAGAATAATTGAATTTATGTTTTTTGTTATTGTTGTAACCTCTATACAACTACAGCAATTAAAGAATAATATTCAGAAGAGAGATGTTTGTCCTTGTTTTGAGAAAATGTCATGTGGCTATGCATCTAAGCAAACTAAAGTAGTGTTGGGTAAAATAGTACAAGTAAGTATTATTTTTTTAACCCCTTCACTGATGAGCCATTTCACAATACTGTGACCTTTCCAGCGACGCCTCTCTTGACTTTTTACACCTCGGCGATAGGGAGATAGAGGGGTCCAAAGGACCCCCTCCCCTTCAGGCACTCCCCTGCCCTGGCTGGGCACACCTCAAACTGACATTACTGTGCCAGGCGCAATGACGTCAGTGCGCCTGAAGGGGTATAAATCTTTAGGTCTGATTTCAAGGAAGCCAGACCTACGTGGGACTTCGGACAGAAAGGTGAGTATCGGGTGGGAGGGGCCTTTAAAGTGATGACGCCCTCCACATACAGCCGAGACACATGAGGATTGAGGACATTGAAGGGGTTAATTGCAAAGTAAAAAAGTCAGGTATAAAATACACATTTGTTCACATAAGAAACCCCAGTGTGTTTGAATCGTGATATTTTGACACTTTTTACCATTTCATCACAAATTTCTCATATGGTTGGGATTTACATTTTATATTCAAAATATATTTTCTTTTTATTTATTTTTTGTGTTCACAAGCGCACAACTTAGCATTTTGCCCTGACTATGCATGAGGTGAATATACCATTCTTTTATAGGAATAAAGTTCACAGCTTGCTATTCTGTGTGTTGTTATATCACACATATACATATATATATATATATATATATACATACAGTATATATAAATTTGGTCCTATAATTATATATATTGTATTAGTTTACAGGTTTGTCAGAGTCCCTTGAGGATTTATAATATTTATTTTTGTTTATGCAGGTTGTACAGTATATGAAGCCTTTATCTTTTATTTGATATCTATCACGTCAATGAGTTTTAGAAAATCATTATGATTATCTTCATTGCCATGATATATGTATTGTTAAGGAGAAAACCAAACAAACATATGTTTCAAACCCAAGAAAAAAAAGTTATATAGTATGATAGTGTTTAAACATGAATCTGGAAATGAACTACATACAGGGTTATTCAAAGAGAATCGAAAAGTTAACGCACATTCGGTGACTTTTCGTTCTCTTCAATTCGGTGCGATTTGGCGATCCCATTTCGGCGACCCGGCGGTGTATTCAGCAAGCACCACAGGGCCTTCGTAGTGCAGAGAAAAGCCGCCGAAAACCTGCCGAACACTCACCACAAAACTCAGGCGAATGCACACTGAAACCCGCAAAAACATCTGGATTAACCCCGCCAAAGACACAGGAGAAACCCGAGCAGGAGTTGATCAGAGCACAGAGTAGCCGCTGGAAAAATCCGACACCGCAGACGAATGGAGTGAAAAAACAAATAGTACTCTTGAATGTTTGAAAAGTGAAACGCTGTTTGCAAACAAACTACTTAGCGAAAATGTCTGAAATTTACATATGAGGTCCAATGAATGATAATAAAAAGGTCTGTTACAGAAAAAAGAAAAAAACGTTTATTTTTTTTAAAAAAAAATGAAAAGTTTTTTTGCAAAAAATCCCGAAAAATGCTTAAAAGATCCTAAAAAAATCTATAAATAAAGAGACTTTTTACTGCAGAATATTATAATAAACGGTTTATTAGATATTGAATTTAAATGGGAATATTTTTAACATTGAAGCCAATGGGATTCGCCTGAATAAACCTTTCTTGAATGAAACCACCGAACAGCAGGGCAATTCAGCAACTTTTCAGTGCTGGTTTTTGTTCTCTGAATAGATGAAGCTATGGGGATTTCACTGCACACGAACAGGCACCGTATATGCAGGCAATTCGCCAACATTTGGCGAACTGCCTGCTCTCTGAATAGCTGAATGGCCTGGAAAGGTAACTGAATGCTGAATTTCAGCATTCGGTTACCTTTCGCCAGCAATTCGGAGCTCTTTGAATAACCCTGATAGATTAAGCCTGTGCATGCTAGAAGAGATAGGCTGGCTTTGTAGGAGAGAATAGAATAAAGCTTTGAGAAATCTGCAGAAAACAGCTAATATAAGGGAGTGACTGAGAATTGTATTGGATATAGGTGTAATAAAATATCTTTTATTTTTTTCACTTAAATCCTGCATTGAAGCAGTTATCCGTTACAGTTACAAGTATTTATAAAGCGCCAACAAGTTCCATAGCACTGTACAATGCATGAGACAGAATAACAACTATACATACAAGTTAAACCAGAGCAGAGCAGTAGGAGAAGAGGAGCCTGTTCAAGAGCTTACAATCTAACTTGCACAATATTTGTAGAACCAGTTAAAAAAAGATTTCAACTGGAAGTTAAATAAATACTTAATAATATATACCCCCAGTATAGGGATCACAATGACACATTCAGTCTTAGCGATACAGAGCTCGAAAACCCTATTTATCTCAGAAATAAGATCATTTAGCATGCGGAGAGAAGCTAAATACACGTCTGACATGGCAGATTTCTCTCCTATCAAGAGCAAGAAAGCCTAGGCTTGTGCTTCAAAAATCTGTATGCAATGTGCATTGATGAAATGTATGTTTTGAGGCAAAATACATATAATTTTATTTTCCTGCATTGGTTTCAATCTTAAAATGTAAACAAAATAGACTATAAATGTAAGTGATGCCCGATCACAGCTAAGCACGTAAAGCTGACCAACCAACATTTAAGTGAACTGGAAACTAGCAAGTGGTTCACATAATTGTATCTTCAACTCACCTTATTTCATTAGATTAGTGCATTAAATGAAAAATCATTTCAGGAGATATTGCTTAGACATAATTACTTAATGCTTTAGATGCCTGCAAGAACATTTCCAATTTGCAATTGAGTTAAATGCTCCAGATGTAGAAAATATGACCACAATTTGTTTTTATCAATTTACCTGGAGAATAATATCTCATTCTTATATTGTTATGTGCTTGATTTGAACAAAGCCTCCTCTTATTTTCTCACAAATATTCAATTTCTTGTTTGCCTACATTATATAATGACAACCCTCCTCATCAAACACACTTATTTGCTGACAGTGGAGAGCATTGACTAACTGCAAACACGTATCTCTGGAAATACAATAAAAAGGGCGAGAAAGAAGGCGAATCAGATGAATTCAGCTGAAGATCTAATTAAATCAGAGCTCCAGGAGCAGTCAGACTCAGGCAATTCATGCTGCAGCCGAGAGAAGAGTACAATGGCGGCCAACTTAGACACTTCTTACTTTAATAAGTTTTGATTAGATCGATAGGTAAGAGTTTTGTGCTGTGAATTATGAGGAAAGCCAATCCGGCCTTCAAAAAGAAAAAAAAAATAATTAGATGGTTCATGGTTCCCTCATGCCAGACTGTTTAGTAGTCTGGAGAAAAATATGTTGACATTCAAAGGGTTATACTCCAAAACACTTACCAGATTAACCCCTGAGAGTGAGGGAGTATCACAGTGCGATAAAATTATGTTATCTGTACTATATTTTTCTATTTGGACAGCACCGTACTTTACCTTTGTCATGAACCTAACACAGGGCCAGGTAAAAAAAGACCTGTGTAAGTGCTACCCCTGCTATCACCTTGTCCTGGAAGCACTTATCCTGCTTTGCTCCACTCCAGAATTGCCCAATGTCCTGCTTATATGGAGCTGAAGGGCCAGCTGCTGAGTTATACAAGAGAGGTGCGCCAGAGCCTCCTTGCCTTGACATCACACTAGCTGTTCACAGGGCCGGATTTACCATTAGGCAGAGTAGGCATGTGCCTACAGGTGCCTGCCACAAGGGGGCGCCTTGCTCTGTGTGTTAATTTTCTTTTTCTTTTTTACAATTTGCAATAATTTAGACCACTGTATCTCTGGAGCCCTAAGGGCTATAGGGACATATGAGGTATCATTGGAAAGTTGCAGTGATACCAAATATAACCAGGTTAGATTTATGTAAAAATAAAATATCTATTAAAATATTATTTTTCTCTTTTTTTCTAACACGGCACTATTATTCAGTTTACAATTATAAAGTAAACAGTGATGCTGCACTAACTCGCCTCATTTACCATACTGCCAGCAAGTGTGTATGTGGTGAAGCAACGCATTGTTTAATTCACAACCTAGAGCGTGGCGCTGCAGTGAGGACGGACAGGAGGATTTTGGAACCTGCATCCCTGAATTGTACACCGCACAAGGTTAAGTGAGGTGCCATTGGAAAGGTCAGAGTCTAGTCTTTACTATGATACCAAACAAGACCATGTAATGTGTAAAAATAAAAAAAATAAAAAAAGTAAACGCAAAATATTTTATTTCTGTACTACGGCAGAGGCAATATATGCTTTTACATATAAAACAAACAATGCTGCTGCGTTCACTGCCCTCCTCTTTTAACCATTCTACCCCACTGACTCCCTCACTCCCTGTCCCCTCTTCTACTATGTCTTCCTTTTCCATAGTCTCGGAGGAGGATGTAACAGAACTTCTCCTACCCGACCACCTGTCCACTTGATCCTATCCCCTCACACCTTATTCGCCTGTCCTACCAGTTACTGTCCCTGCTTTGACTCATATTTTTAACCTCTCCCTCTCCTCTGGAATCTTCTCCTCTGTATTCAAACGTGCTTTGATCACCCCATTCTAAAAAAGCCATCTCTTGATCCTACCTCCATCCCTCTACTGTCCCATCTCTCTGCTCCCCTTTGCCTCCAAAATCGTAGAACGTCTGGTCTATAACCAGCTCACCAGTTTTCTTGCTGTCAACTCTCTACTTGATCCGCACCAGTCCGGCTTTCACTCCCAGCGTCCACTGAGACTGCTCTGACCAAGGTGACTAATGATTTAGCTGCCACTGAAACCGAAGGTCACTTCTCCCTCCTTATTCTTGTTGACCTTTCCGCTGCATTCAACACTGGCGATCACCCTCTCCTGCTCCTCACGCTGCGTCAACTTGGCCTCAGTGACATCACTCTCTCCTGGTCCTCTTCCTGTCTCTCTTTTTGCTCCTTCAGTGTCTCCTTCGCTGGTGTCTCTTCACCACCAGTTCCTCTTTCAGTTGGGGTACCTCAAGGCTCTGTTCTGGGTCCTCTACTCTTCTCGATCTATACTGCCTCTTTGGACAACCTCATCTCTTCCTATGGATTCCAATATCACCTCTATGCTGATGACACCCAATTCTACCTTTCCTCTTGATCTCTCTCCTCCGGTGTTGGACCGTGTTACAGCCTGCCTATAGACTGTCTTTGACTGGATGACTACCAGTTTCCTAAAGCTCAACCTCTGTAAACTGAACTTCTCATCTTCCCTCCCTATAAAACCTCCATACCTGCACCCATTTCCCTTCAGGTGAATGGTGCCACCATTACTTCTACCTCTCAAGCTCCATTGCCTCAGGGTCCTCTTGGACTCCAATCTATCCTTTACTCCTCACATTCAGTCTCTAACCAAATCCTGCTACTTCCACCTAAAAAACATTGCACGCATCTGCCCCTTTCGTAATCCACTCTACTAAAATGCTCATCCAAGCTCTTATTATCACCCACCTTGACTACTGTAACCTCCTTCTCTCTGGCCTTAAGAGATCCCAGATTCTCCCTATGCAGTCTGTAAAGAACGCCTGTGCCAGACTCATACACCTCACCTCCTGCACCTCTCACACCTCACCACCTGCATCTCATGTCTCTGTCAATCTCTACACTGACTCCTGTTTCCTTCACAATTTATTATACTGGTGCTCACATACAAAGCTCTCCATAACCGCGCCCCGACTACATCTCCTCCCTTATTAGCAGGTACATCCCATCCCCACCACCTTGCTCAGCCAATGATCTGATGCTATCAGTTCCTCGTACCCGCACCCCCCAACTTTTGCCTTCAGGACTTCACTCAATCTGCACCCTTTCTATGGAACTGCCTCCCCGCAACATCAGACTCACCCATCTCTCCAGTCCTTCAAGAAGTCTCTGAAAATGCATTACTATAGAGAAGCCTATCAGCTCACTCCATAAGCCCCCACTGTCATTTCCTGTTCCATCTTCCCATTTAGTCCTCATGCAACCCGCTACTTCAAATACCCTATTCATCCTCACCTAATGTGTCACCCCTCTCCTCTTAGTTTGTAAGCTCTTGAGCAGGGTCCTCCCTCCTTCTGTTCCGTGTGTGTAACATATGTATATTTTTTATTCTGTTTCTCCCATTGTACATTGCTAAGGAATTTGTTGGCGCTTTATAAATACTTGTAACTGTAACTAATTCAACTAAGGCAACAGATTCTGCCCCTTTTGATTTGAACACGGAGGAAAAAAACAGTTTTTTAAAATGTATTTTTTCTAGGTTTTTTGCCTCAAAACAAAAATTTAAATAGTAATTTTGGCATGTTTCTTTTTGTTTGTGGGGGGGGGGGGGGCGCTCTGCATTTCTGTGCCTACATGCTCCTGAGGTGCAAATCTGGCCCTGGCTGTTCATGGTTATTCCTGGACTCTATGCTCCTGATTGCTTGCTGTATTAGATCTTGCTGCCCTTGTCTTTCCTGTCATCCCTATCTGAGTCTGTACCATGTATGTATCACCACCTGCTTTTTCTCACCTGCCACCTGTAAAACAAAGTACCAATTTTGCACCATACCTGGCAGTCTGTTGTGTGTCCCCTGCAATTGGGCTCTTCCCGTGGAATTTGCTGCAATGACAACCTTTCTACTCAATATCAAAACATGAATGAGGTAGAGGAGCTTTATATTCTGAAATTAAGGGACGGAGATAAAAGGAAGTTCACTGTCCCACATTTTCAAGTGGGTAGTGTCAGAAGAGGATTGGAGAAAGGGTAGATCATATACCTTATTGTGGACTCAGGTAGTAAGCTTCTCTAAATAGATTTCAAGAAAGGATTTAAAAGGTAGGTGACAGATTGAGGAAGAGAGGTCCATAATGTGGGGAGCAGCCTGGGAAAAATCTTGTAGTCATGAGTGGGAAGAGGAAATGAAAGAGAAAAAAAGCCTAAGGCAGGGGCGGCTCACAGATTTTTGTAAATGTGCTGAGAGATATAAGAGGGAGCAGAGTCGGAGAGAGATTTATAAGTGATAGTATTTTAGACTGAATCTATATGTATTGTATTGTAACCCTGTCTATACTGTGCCTATTGTACAGCGCTGTGGAATATGCTGGCGCTTTATAAATAAAGAATAATAATAATAATAATATAAAGTAGTTGGTGTGCTGTGCTTGCTGCCAATGGGGGGGGGAGTTGGGTGTTTCTTTTGGCGGTTGGTTGTTGACAGTTGGTCATCCATTTTGTCTCTCAGTTGAGGCTGACAAGACAGCAGCCAGTTGCAGTTATGGAGAACCCGTATGCTTAGTTGTTAATAAACCTATTAATGAAAACCCAAAACGTCTCGTATTATCCAGAACACTACAGTAGGAGCCAATGCAGAGACTGGCATGGGGGCGAGGCGGAGCAATGACTGAGGAGGAATAGTCGTGCCAGAGGGTTTAGTATGGATTGGAGTGGGGACAGTAGGTTGAGAAAGGAGAACAAGGAGGGAATTGTTGTAGTCCAGTCAGGTCATAAATAGAGAATAGACAAAGATTTTTGTGATATCTTTTGTCAAAAAAGGTTGGGTTTTGGATGGTTTACATAGGTGGAAGCACCAGGAATTAGTGAAAAATGTAATATTGGGCTTGAAGGACAGCAGAGTTTATTATCACTCTAAGACAGAGGGCATTGCAAGCAGAATGGAGCCATCAACCACAATTGATAGGCCTGTCAGAGGTGCATGTGACGGGGGAATCTGGAGAAGTTCAGTCTTTGAAATGTTGACTTTGAGGTAATATGAAGCCATCCAGTGAGAGATGCTGGAAACCCATTCCAATACCCGACTTAGGGCAGTATTACAAAGATGGTGCTAACTTAACCAGAGCTGTTAACTTAACAGCTCCATAGGCTATAATGGCTCTGGTAAATTTACAACAGCTCTGGTTAAGTTAGCACCAACTTTGTAATATAGCTCTTAGAAGAGAGGGAGATAAGATTGGTGTTTTTAAGTTATATTTGGGTGTCAGCAGAAAGGTGGTACTGAAACCCAAAAGAACTAATGCATAGTAGGGGTCCAAGGACCGTGCCTTGGGGAACCCCAACGGACAAATGTAAAGAACCAGAGGGGGAGATACTACAAGAGCAATTGGTGATAGAGATGATGAAGCAGGAAAAGGCAATGCCTTGTACACCAAAGAAGTGAAGAATAATTAAAAGAGTAGACAATCTAATTTCTCCTCAGGATGCATGGCAATTTGATTTAAAAATGGTATGCAAGAGGGGTATTATATGCTAATATTGGTTTTTCATTGTATTACAATGCAAAATACATTCTTTTGGAAAGGAAAGGTTAAAGTGATTATAGACAATGAATATGTGATCCACGTGCTCAATAAGATAGATATTTGGATAGGTTTAAAATCCCATTTCTTCATGTAATATTAATATCCGATTGAAGATCAACTAATGTGATTGGCCACATTTATGGAGAAATAGAAATCATTAAGAAAAGACCACTCTTCTCAGTTCTGTGAGGGTATGATCTGGTGCATGCTGTCCTTATGAATCTATTTCACATTCTAGAGAACATTTAGCTCAGCGAGAATAAGCAGCAATTACAATTAAAATGCCTATTTGGAAACATCATCCCTACATAGGGAAAGCCTACCAGAGGAAGTTAGATATACTGACACATTAATGATTGTAAATCATATAATTCAAGCTGTTTCTGACTTATTTGAACAGGTTTTATTTCCTCTAGACTTTGATGTTCTCCTGCATTTTTGAACACATTAAAGAGAAATGAAACCGCATTGCAAACCACTGCTTTCCTTTGCTGTTCTTTATAGTGGGAGCAAAACAAAAGTTGATCATTTTAATGAAAGTGATGAAAGTGTTCATGCACTTTAATAAACCCTTTCAAAACTCCATTACTGGTATGTTTTTTTTAATAATATAGCCACCCTCATCCTGTTATGTATTACTCAATTCAACTCAATTGTCATGCATAGACAAACCTATTTAAAAGATAAAGCAAGGGATTTCATTTATTCAGAGCATTCATTATTTAAATGGCACTACTCTATCAACAGAAGTGACTTCATACTTTTAATGGGGATATTTTATACCTGCCCGGCTGCATTTTTTTTAAATGTTATTGCTTTCTAGCGTGTTCACTTTTAATCTTGAGTTATTTTTTGGAAATAATAACCTTACTCCTTACTCTATACAGTATGTTATATGGCACTCAACTAGTCACATACCATACCAACCAGGACATACTTGAAAACAAGAGAAATCTCAATGTATCCTTCCTGGTAAAATACTTTCTCAAAAAAACTTGGAGTAAAAAAGGAGACATTCGGGTGACTGTTAACACAAACTAAAGAAGAAAAAAAAACAATTGCAAAACATCTTTTTTTCCCCTCTGTTCTAAGGCAGTGTCATTATTTATTTATAGCGCAAACAATGTCACTGCACTAATTCATCTTCTTATTTCCCACACTGTGAGCCAATTGCTATGAATCTGCGTCCCCATTTTAGTATTAGGAAGGGAATAGGGCACACAATATTTATAGTTGTTTCAATTAGAATGGGAAAAAATGTTTTGCATGCAATAGAACTGACAAAGGGGTTGTCCAGCATAAAATGCATTGCGTGACATGAATGGAGGACGTCACAAAGGATTTAGCATATAGATGGAAGACAATAAGCAGGAATTTAAAAAGGGTGAAATTGTATAAAACCTAGTGATTATAGAACATAGCGATGGTGGAACAGTGGCAGATATAGTGTACCGGCTGGATGGACTAGAGGTAACATCACTGCTCTATAACCGTGGAGACCCAGGCTCGAATCCCGGCAAGAGCACCTCTACTGGAAGTGTCCTTGGGCAAGACACCTAACTGTATATACTTGCCTACCAAATAATATCGGCTGTGGAGTCCAGTGGTAACATCTCAACCATGGAGAAGCAAGTCAAAGTACCATTCAGCACATCTCTCCAATACAACTGTTGAGAAGCAAGTCTCAACTCTACAAGAAGTGGGTTAAACCTCACCACCAGGTCATTGATCCACAATCATGGAAAGATGACCCGATCCCACTCATAAAAAAACGCCACCATCGAGTGTCCTTGGGCAAGACACCAAACGATATGGATACGCCTACCTCACAAAATACTTGTACATCTCATAGATTTTAAGTTCCCTTGGGAACAGCGTCCACCTGAATCAGTTCGAAAAAATGGATCAGGTCATTATCCATGTGTGGTATTCTAATGTATCAACCCCTTATACACTGATCTTGAAAAGCTGCGGAATTTGTGGCGATATATAAATAAAGGATAATAATAATATAGGGGAATGACGTATAGTTTGTAAACAGGTGTATAAATGACCAGAAGCCTGAATGGTCTTTTTGAGATAGACAAATCAAATCATTTCACCTTGCATGTATTTACAGTGAAGTAATAGCAAACATTATATCATACACACATCTTCAATAATAATAAGATTTAAAGACATAGATATACAATACGAATAAAGGCATCCATCTTAAACCATTTACTGCCAAACACTGCAATAATGAAGCTTCTCCTACCGCTGATTGAATTCGACTTTGGGAAACACCTAAGTTCATCATTTTTGCAACAACTGTAGATTACGGCGGTTATTAAATAACCCTATTAGAGAATTAAAATGACATTTGCTCCTTTGAGATTACCATCTAATCAACAATTAAGGACAAAAAATCCAAAGCACTGAGAAGTTTATACCAGCATATATAGGATTAAACCTCATATTAGTAGAAACAAAAAGAAAGGAATATTGTTGCTAAATTACAATTGCTGCCCCTTGGCTTGCCTATGCCACTTATGCTAGTATTTAATATTAAACATACAATGCAAATATAATTTATTGAAAAATATATTAAAATATATAAATAGTGTCCATGTGTGAATTATGCAAACCAGACTGATAAATCTTCCAATAAACCACCCTTTTCAAAAATAAGGTCTATTGACTAATATTGCTTGCTGGAAAAGGCAAAACAGAATACCACCATTAAATAAACCCCAATGGGCTGAGGTCAGTTTTTAAAATTGCAACAGCCGAGCAGCCTGCGACAGCTGGAGGACAGTCACGGCTGGAGCTCAGGGCTGAAGTAGGAGGATGTAGGTGAGTAAGGTGCAACCAATCAGCCATGCGAACCTGGGCCCGGAGGCCCGGCTGAGCAAGCTGCTCGGCCAGCCCTCAGGCAAGTCCCCGGCTCGGCTGGGCAGCCGGGGGCTCGCCTGAGCCTGGAGGCCGGCCAAGCACCTTGCTCAGCCGGCCTTCAGGATCAGGCGAGTCTCTGTCCTCCTGTTCTCATGTCTGACTTTCGGTTTCGGTATCAGTTTTCGGCCGAACCGATCCCGAATTTTCAGTTTCGGTATTGGCCGGAAATTTCTGATTCGGTGCATCCCTAGTATTCTGTTTTTCCTTTTCCAGCAAGCAATATTAGCAAGTGAGACCTTATTTTTGAACAGGGTGGTTTATTGGTAGATTTACAGTCTGGTTTCCATAATTCACACATGGACACTATGTATTTTAATATATTTTTCAATAAATGATATTTGCATTGTATATTTAATATTAAATACTAGCATAAGTGGCATAGGCAAGCCAAGGGGCAGCAATTGTAATTTAGCCACAATATTCCTTTCTTTTTGAGATTACCATCTAGTAGTAGATGTTAAGTAACAAATAAAGTAATTCACATAGACTCTCAAAATATGCTGTAAGGGAGAAATGCTAATATTGGCGAAACGCGTTGATGTGCACCTGTCTTCACAACAGTCTCTTTGCCTAGCTCCATCTCGGTAGTACAGCTTTGCAAACTTTAAACTAGTTCCATAGGATGCTTTCCCCGGAGCCCTTTGGCAGCCACGGATTGTATTTCTTAAGAACTTTTATACTACTTGCAATTTGCATTTTCAGAAATGGTTTTCATGCTACAGAACCACTGTTGATTAGCATTTTTCTTTAAAAGCTCACATTGTTACATTGTAAGGACCATTTATATCACTCTACTGTTAATTTTCTGTTACTGTATCATGCTATGCTTCTTTCCACTGTGTTATGTTGTTATCTTTCATGTGTTGCCACTGGTAGTATTACTGTGAGTCACTTCAGGACTTCCGTCTGCAGCACGCGATAGACTGCCATAGAGTTATTCTGTAGTGTAATATCATAGTGTAATATCCTTTATTTTGTTCTAGTCTCCGTTTGATTATTATTCATTCATTTCTCTTGTTTTTGTTGTTTCTTTTAGCACTGGTATACATTTGTGTACAGTTTCATGTTATAAGGGATATTTTAGTAGTGTTCAATTGTCCCCAAGTATAGTCTGTCTACTTCCAGCTGCAGAATTTCTTAACATTTTTTAAAAGTATTTGAAAATATCACAAGGCTGGATAGAGACTCCTGCACAGCACAACCAAAAAAAGAAGTCCCTAACTCTGACAGGCGGGTCCTTAGAGTAGCCAGATCTAACCTAAGGAGAGATGACACAAAGCAGTGCAGGCTCTCAGGCAAATAGAAAAATAAACCAGGCGTTGTACAGGAAGAATTCAACACAGCAGGGACAATGCACAATCGCAGCCTAATAGAATAGCCACATCAAACATCAGACGAATCCGAAGCACCGAATCGACCCGATTCGTGAAAAAAAACAAATTGGTCCGAATTGAAACGCACATCCCTATTAAATGTTAAGCTGTGTCACGGATTTTGTACTTGAGTCAAATTAAATAGTGAAATTAAATTAATTTGTTCCATAAAGTCCTTTGCTATTACTTGTATTGTACACTAAAATCAATTTGATAGTTGATATCAATTCGAAATTTGATTTCAAATTCGATAGTGTGGGAAATGCTGTATCCCATAGGCTTCAATGTTAAAAATATTCCAGTTTTAATTCAATGTCTAATAAACCATTGCTTATAATATTCTGCAGTAAAAAGTCTCTTTATTTTTAGATTTTTTTAAGATCTTTTAAGCATTTTTTTTTTAAAAAAAAAGAATTTTTGTTTTTAATCAATTCGAAATTTGACACGAAATTTTGAATCGATGTAAAATTTCGTGTGGTCGAAATTTCGGATTCGGGATGCCCTCGTAAGCATGAAAATGGTAAATATCGTAGGAAAACGAATCTGTAGGAAATGAATTGCACATCCCTAATGTGAAATAAGTGTCCCAAATTGCTCATTAAAAGCCTCAATTGTATATGTGTTTCCAAAGGTTATCCATATAATTAATATAAAGGTATGTAATCCGCTCAACTCTTATTTGTATAGCTGTGTGTGGCTATGTAGTTAGAGATATTGATGATTCATAATCATATCTTATCACATGTCCATCTTACATCCGCCACATTAACTCAATCAAACAAAGCTTCTGGTAAATATAGATATTATATTACCTTGGTGTGTATGAACCTTCTATACTGGTACTTTGCTATACAGGGTTAAACATATACATCAATATACTACCTTCCATCATCAGTGAAAAAAATCAAGGGCTCTATTACTCAATATACATAGACAGATGTACTTGATTATTGTTCTAATTAGTAAACAACTAAATCTTAGCTGAAACATCTGCCAGGCATATCATATATCCCTGTTCCTAAGGAACACTCATCCTCTATTTTATAGTATTTTCTATTACTGGTTAGTGTTATATAAGCCATCATATAGTGGATTTACAGGTTACAGGAGTTTATCTTTAGTCCAGCATTGTAGGGGTGTTGGCACCGAGGTACTGCGTGTTGCAGTAATAAGAATACTTATTGGAACCTGCAAATTTTTTGGTCTTGATTTCTTTATTGGAAAAGATTTGATCTCGAACAAACAGCAGGGGAAATTGGGGCAAAGATGTTATATGGTGGATGTGCAAGCACCTACAAATCTATTGCCGCACAGGGAGAAAAACAAAGTTAAGTAGTGATTAAAATGGTATAAAATTAATAAATGAATATAACATTGTATCCCTGGAACCTAAAAGTAGCCAACTATTGATGCCCCCCCACCCAAATGTGCCACTGCACAACATGAATTACATAAAGTATATATTGGTAATATATGCATTGTCTCTACTGATGAAAAAGAGAACATGGCATGCTGCACTATTTTATTTTTTCCTTTCCCATTTTGCTTATTTATTTTAACCCTGCTGCTCTCCCTCATTGCTTTCATATTTCATTTAAGATGCCTTCAGAAATAATTTATGTTTTAATGTCCAAGCAAATCCTGAGCAAGCTGTTCTCATCTTATATTGGACTCATTAGTGGTCATTGTGGTTTAGTAAATTTCAAGCAGGTTCCAATTCAATTATAAAATGACATTGCTATTCACATCATTGTAGGACAATGCATTTAGTCTTCCTTGTAAGGTCTGCATTTTATTTGATGCGTAGTTAAACAATAGAAATTGTTTCGAAGGCATTAATGATTTACAAAAGCATATGCTAAGTTACATTGTAAATTAAAATTATTGATACATCATTAGAAATAAAAATGATAGATAATTTGATTAAACAATAAATAGCTTGAACAATCATATTGGGCACCAAGCTAAGTCAGAGGTACCGTGTCAGTTTGAGGCAAATATTCCTAGACATTTAAAGGCAGAGCAGTCCATTGTGTTTAAGACAAAGTCATAACACAGAGAAAACTATCATGGCCCAAATTCCAACGGTCTATCAACTGGTACCCTTTAATAACTAAGTTATGAAATGTTAATATTATGTAAATGCATGATGATAGAATGAATAAAATACAGCAACACACAGAGTGTGATTATTTAATGAAGGAGGTTCAATACATTTCTAACACTCTGACATCAGACATTTTTTACAGAGTTATCCGTCACTGCTTTTCTATTAATTGCATTATTGGCCATGATTTTTTTTATTGATATGCAAAACAATAAAAAAGCACAAAATATATTTTGCAACCAATGTTTTGCTAAGAAGCAAACCGTAGATGTGCTAAATGTTGCCACCCTACTGACACAAACTTTTGATTTAGTTGTATGTTAGGGGTTAATGAGCAGGCATCATCCCTCACAGTATACATTTAATTTTTTCCTTGATTAATGGCATTTTAGGAGTTACTGGGTAGGCTACATGCCTCACAGTGTATACATTTCATTTTTTCTCTTAATTACTGGCATTTAAGGGGTTAATGGGTAGGCTACATGTCCCACAGTCTATACATTTCGGGATATAATACAATGTTGGTGCTAACTTAACCGGAGCTGTTGTAAATTTACCAGAGCCATTATAGCCTATGGAGGTTTTAAGTTTACAACAGCTCTGGTTAAGTTAGCACCAACATTGTAATACTGCCCTTCATGTTTTCTCTTGATTACTGACATTTTAGGGGTTAATGGGTAGGCTACATGCCTCACAGTGTATGCAGTTCATGTTTACTCTTGATTACTGGCATTTAAGGTGCTAATGGGTAGACTACATGTCCCACGGTGTATTCATTTCATGTTTTCCCTTGATTAATGGGTTTATTAGGGGTTATCATGAAAGTTAGATAAAGGGTCTATTTATCTTTATATCCTTTGCTTTTTGTCAGGGAATCAGTTTTGCCGGAAAAAATGGTGAATTCCCTATTTAGCGAATGGTCACCGTAATTTGCAAAAATTGGAGTCGTTGAAGCAGTTTTTCTTTTTTGAGAAAGGATTTTACCAGGAAGGATACATTGAGATTTCTCTCGTTTTCAAGTATGTCCTGGGTGGTGAGTATGTACCATTAGGTGTCTTGCCCAAGGACCTCGTCTGGATCGAACCCATAACTCCACAAGCTTTCTCCACGCAGAGCAGTAAAGTTACCTCTACCCCACCCAGCCGGTGGAGCAGTTATCGAAGGTCCGCAAAAACTGCCTATTTGCAGCGAATAAAATATTAAATTCATGTATCAACAAAAAAGTATCATTGCATCACATTACTCTGGGATTTTGGAATCTTATTTATTTATACTTATTTAGTTTTTTCTTGTGGTATGATTAAGTGGTGAAAATTATTATAAACTATGCAATTTTATCTAAACTGAAAACAACTAATATGTTTGCTTGTGTTCTGGAGGATTGTGTTTAATGAATAATATGACTATGTATAAAACACTGAAATACTCCAAGCATGGAAAATGGGAAGGTGACTAACAGCAGTGGTATTGCTCATTTTATTCGTGACCAATGGACAATGCCATGGCTTTGGAGCAAAAAAATAAACAAATAAAAAAATAAACATTGTTTTATTGTTGTTTTCTTTTAGTTTTTACATGGTTGTGTTTGGGATTATTGGAAAGGCCAGAATCTGATCTGTCCAATGACACCTAACTTGACTTTGTTGGGTGAAATTAATGAAGATAAAGGAGTCCAAAGTACCATCACTCTCCATGCTGCGGTGTGGCAGTTTGTGTTTTAGATGACCCAACATGTTTGAGAAGGTGAGTTCGTGCGGCACTATTGTTTTCTTATAGGTAAAAGCAGATAATGCCACTACCTTAGAATAGGGGGAAAAGAGTAAATTTTGCATGTATTTATTGTTTTTTCAAGTTTTTACATCTAATGTGGTCATATTTGGCAGCGTTGGAAATGTCAGACTCTGACCTTTCCAATGACACCTCACTTGACCTTGTGTTATGTAAAGATTAGAGGTGCCAAATTCCAAGGTATCCCCAGTGCTCCTCACTACAGTGCGGCGATTTAGGTTTTGATAGAACAATGCGTAATGTTGCATTGTGCCATCGTCCCACACTTGCTGGTGACATGGGAAATGAGATAGTGAGTTAATGCAGCACAGTTAGTGCATAAAAAATGATGTTTATAAAAAAACCATGCTTGGCAACACCATGTTCTGGCCTTTCCAATGACACCTCACGTGACCCTGTAGCTGCTATGGTTCTGGAGATACAGGCATCCAAAGGACCATCAGTGCAGCCATAGTTATCCTTTCTCTGGACCTATTATGGGGCTTTGGCCTGGAGCTTCAGCTCCAATAACCTCTATGTTAATCTTGCCCTGCTGGAGAGATGACACAGTGCAGACTACGTGACTAGTATGACAATTGCGTCATTTAAAACATAACCACCAACCTGCTCGGGGAAGGGGAAAGGGGAAGGCAGGGGACGTTTGGACCTATATTATGGATTTATATACTGTATTATGCATGAATGCAATGATCAAAACAAAAGTACTTTTTTTTTAGTTTTAAAATTGATTATTTCTTTAGAAAATGCAGTAGCAATTTCACCATTTCTGATTTTTTTTTAGAGATTTATTTACTATTTATTTACTTATTTATTTATAAAGTATTTTACCAGGAAGATTACTCTGTAGAATATATAATCACAAAGGATTGGATGATAAGATGTAGAAAATTTATTTTACACGCTTTACAGTTGCAAGAAAAAGTATGTGAACCCTTTGGGGTTACGTGGAGTTTTGCATGAATTGGTCATAAAATGTGCTCTGATCTTCATCTAAGTCACAACAATTTGAAAAACACAGTCTGCTTAAAATAATACAACACAAACATTATATGTTTTCATGTGTTTATTGAACATAACATGTAAACATTCACAGTGCAGGATGGAAAAAGTATGTAAACCCCTAGCCTAATGACTTCTCCAAGAGCTAATTGGAGCCAGGAGTGAGCCAACCTTGAGGCCAATCAGTGTGATATTATTAGATGTGTTACTGAAAGCTGTCCTGCCCTTTAAAACCACACACCAGTTTTGGGTTTACTGGTTTCAAGAAGCACTGCCTGATGTGAACCATGCCTCGCAGAAAAGAGCTCTCAGAAGACCTACGATCAAGAATTGTTGACTTGCATGAAGCTGGAAAGGGTTACAAAAGTATCTCCAAAAGCCTTGATGTTCATGTGTCCACGGTAACACAGACTGTCTACAAATGGAGAAATTTCAGCACTGTTGCTACTCTCCCTAGGTGTGGTCGTCCTGTAAAGATGACTGCAAGAGCACAGCGCAGAATGCTTAATGAGGTAAAGAAGAATCCTAGAGTGTCAGAAATCTCTGGCACATGCTAACATTTTTGTTGACACATCTACAATAAGGAAAACATTAAACAAGAAGGGAGTACCTGGGAGGACACCACGAAGGAAGCCATTGCTGTCCAAAAAGAATATTGCAGCACGTTTGAAGTTTGCAAAAGAGCACCTGGATGTTCCACAGCACTACTGGCAAAATATTCTGTGGACAGATGAAACCAAAATGGAGTTGTTTGGAAAAAACACACAACACTGTGTGGAGAAAAAAAGGCACAGCACACCAACATCAAAACCTCATGCCCACTGTAAAACATGGCGGAGGGAGCATCATGGTTTGGGGCTGCTTTGCTGCCTCAGGGCCTGGACGGTTTGTTGTCATTGATGGAAAAATGAATTCCAGAGTTTATCAAGACATTTTGCAGGAAAACGTAAGACCATCTGTCCGCCAACTGAAGCTCCGCAGAGGATGGGTGATGCAACAGGACAATGACCCAAAGCATACAAGTAATGCAACAAAAGACTGGCTTCAACAAAACAAAATACACCTTCAGGAGTGGCCCAGTCAGAGTCCTGACCTCAACCCGATTGAAATGCTGTGGCATGACCTTAAGAGAGCGATTCACACCAGACATCCCAAGAATATTGCTACACTGAAACAGTTTTGTGAAGAGAGGAGTGGTCCAAAATTACTCCAGATCGTTGTGCAGGTCTGATCTGCAACTACAGGAAACGTTTGGTTGAGGTTATTGCTGCCAAAGGAGGGTCAACCAGTTATTAAGTCCAATGGTTCACATACATTTTCCACCCTGCATTGTGAATGTTTATATGTTCTGTTCAATGAAAACATATAATGTTTGTGTTTTATTATTTTAAGCAGACTGTGTTTTTCAAATTGTTGTGACTTAGATGAAGATCAGAGCACATTTTATGACCAATTCATGCAAAACTCCACGTAATCCCAAAGGGTTCACATACTTTTTCTTGCAACTGTAGATGATTGAAATCCACATGGAAATTTTCACTTTTGACATTTTTTGTTATAGCATTCTGACGTGACATATAGACATAGTATTGATATATTTTGAATCTGCTGAAAAAAACCCCAATCTGTCAAGTTCTAAATAAAACATGACTTCAAATAGGGCTTAACCCCTTAAGGACCAAGGATCTTTAAAGTCAATGCATTTATCACTTGTCCTTAAGGGGTTAAATACGAGCTCCGCACACAGGGGTGAAATAACTTAAGCGGTTATTCAGAAAGCACCAACATTTCAGTGCTTTCTAGTTCGGTGCACTTCAGCAATTCCATTTCGTCAACCCTGCAGTGAATTCACTATTCACCGCAGGGTCACCGAAGTGCGCCGAAGATGGAGTCGCTGAAGAGACCGTCGAACTGCTGAAAGAAAAATTAAAACGGAAGTTTGCTATGCTTCTAATAGGTGTTTAAACCAATAAAAAAGCATTGAAATGTGTGTAAATAATAAAAAAGGTCCTTTAAAAATATTAAAAAGGTCTGTTACAGAATAAAAACAAAGCCTTTAAAAAAAGCTGGGAATCGAATTTTATCTAAAGTATAAAAGTTACAAAAAGGGGCTCCAAAAAATAAAAGATAATATTTTTTTACATTGAATCCTATGGGATTTGCCTGTTTAAACCTGGTCGAACTGAATCACCGAAAATCAGAGCATTTCACTGACACTACTGTGCAGTTCAGCACTCTGTGATAGATTAACCATAACTTTGCTAGGGGAAAATGTTACTGCCCCTGAAGACCGCTGATCTGTGGCGATCTGCACTGTATTTAACTTTCAATTCGCCAGTATTTGGTGAATTGACAGTTTAGTGAATAGACGAACTGCCACGAAATTGCACCGTACAGTGTATTCACCCGTTCACTGCTTTCTGAATAATCCCTATAGCAATGTAGGAGTTAAGCAACAAAGCTAGGTTGTTTGTGATTGATTGATTGACTGGCTGACAATAGGCATAGAAACACAAGTATACTTGCTCGTGTATGATATGCCCAAACAATTTCTATTGAATTTTCAAGGCCAAAGATGACAAAAAGAACACGAAGCATCATGGATAGCAATAAACATATTAGATCATAATATGAATAAGATTGGAGAAACTGGAGTGAAATTGCCTTGCCTTTTCAATTTAATAGACGTCAATAAGCTAGTGGTACAAAGCAAGGTGGGGTGATTGACCCTATAATAAAGTGAAAAGAATATATGACTTTTTTCACAAAACAAAAGAACAATGTACACCTTGTCACGTAACGCGCGCCACGGCGAAGGAAACGCATGCTTAAGCAAATCACTATCTGTCTACACCAGAACCAAAATAATGACTACGTGGCCCACAATCCCCCAACACGCGCTTGCCTAACTGTCATGGCAAGGCCTTCGCTCCAGAAGGTCACGCCACGTGATGAAATGATCAGAGTTGCAACGCAGTATCCGCCTACACTCGACCCGGAATACTGACTACATTGCCCACAATCGTTGTACCCAATTCCTTATACTATTCGTCGCACTGCCACCACACCCCTACACTGCTGATGACGTGTGGGACACGTCCTCAGTTACTCCAGCTGTATGCTGAGGAGGACATGTCCCACCAGTCATCAACTTTGCAGGACCCCCGGCAGAGATACTCACCTCTCTGTCCGGGGTCCCACGGCGTTCTGACTTCAGTGTCCTCAGACGCTGAAGTCAAGCTCCTCCTGACGTAAATGACGTCATCACGCCATGCCATCATATTTTGGGATTTTTTGGGCAAAAATGTTTTCCCGTTTTTTTTCTTTAATCTTTTTTTATTTTTACTGTAACAGCCCTTTTTATTATCATTCATTGGATCTTAGATGTAAATTTCAGGCATTTTCGATCGGTAGTTTTTTTGAAAACAGCGTTTAAATTTTCCAACTTTCAAGCGTACTGTTTTCTTTTTTTCACCTCCTTCGTCTGCGTGTCGGGTTTTTCCGACGGCTGCTCTGCGCTGTGATCGGCGGCTAGTTGGGTTTCTCCGGTGTGTTCAGCTGGGTTAATCCAGATGTGAGCGTTCGCCGGGTTTTGTGGTGAGTGTTCGGCAGGTTTGCGGCGGCTTTTCCCTATAGGGAAAATAGGATTCCCAAATCACACCGAATTGAAGAGAATGAATAGTCACCGAATGTGCGTTGACTTTTCGATTCTCTTTGAATAACCCTGTATATGTTTTCCTTACTTCAAAATTTGTAAACAAAAACAAATCAAAGAGTACCAAACAGTTAGGGCACTATCAGCTGCCCCGAGCTAAAACCGGGACGGTAAGGGGAAAAAATTTGCCTTCAATAATTTCCCCAGCAGATCGTGGGGCAGGCACCGAGTCCAAGTCTTGCGAGATCCTGAAGGTCGGCAGAGTGATAGCGGAGAGAGACAGGGGACTTTCTTCCCCCAGTCTCCCTCTTTGTAACGGGTGCAGAGGCGCTCACACAAAAGTAGCGAGGTTGAGATCTTGTTGGACAGAAATATCTGCTTCATGGTAGCAAAATACAGAGGGCAGTATTACATAGTTGGTGCTAACTTAACCAGAGCTGTTGTTAACTTAACAGGTCCATAGGCTATAATGGCTCTGGTAAGTTTACAATAGCTCTGGTTAAGTTAGCACCAACTACGTAATATGGCCCACAGTATTTTCAGACTTATACTCCAAAGCCAAGGAGTATAACAGGACAACTGAACTGCTACTAAGTTCCAAAGGTTTCGATGACCAACGGACAACTTAGAGCACACAACAATACAGAGGGCTGAAAGACTTGAAGTAACTACCTCAGTACACCCACTCGACAGTCTGTATTGTGCAGACTGCAGGGCAATCACTGAACTGACAGACTTAACATTTTCTGATAAGCTCAAACGGTTATGTTGTACCTTGTAATCACCAGGGTCTACTGACACACATAAAGGCTTAAGGCTTGTACAAGCCCGGATACACCTGGCAGACTGAGCACGATAATCATAGGCAGAAAACAAACGGTATTTCGTTATTGCGGATTGTACATAAATACACAACCTTAGATCATGAACCTCAGACCTGGAGCAGAACCCCGATAAGGCTGTAGATAGTACACCAGAGCGAGATGGGAATATCCCAAAGAAGCGAGTAAAACCCCAAGCAGCCTGCATAGGGTTAAACCAATGACGCACCGTTCTAACAACCGCTATGGCACGTAACATGAGAATGGTCAAAGACAAGATGGGTCAAAATCAGGAGCAGGAATCATAGACGTAAATGGGTCGGCAACTAGAACAGCAATGAATACAAAAGTAAGCGATGCGGGAACAGAACTCCACATCAGGGCGACGAGGCAACTCCTCGCGCCCTGCTTTAAACCATGCCAGGCCCCGCCCCCTCAGACGCCGCTCGGCCATTACAAGGTGCTGGCACTTGACCAGCCAGTGGCACTGAACCATGCCCAGACCCCCCAGGAAGCACAGCAGGGGCTGAGGATGTAACACTCTTCTCCCGGTGGCCAGAAGCAGCGGATCGGGCCACTGTTTTCGCCGCAGGATGAGAGGTGAGTCTCTGATTTTTGCAGAGGTTTTGAGCTGCAAGTACCGTATTCTGCAGCAGCGCAATCCGTAATCTACACATCTGAGCTGATGGTAACTTTTTCATAAGTGCCAGCTCTTAGGATCACTTGGTCCAAACGCTAGTTACTAACACTAGTTAATCTGTGCTTTCACTTTGCGCTCCCCATGTTAGGTATAGGGAGCGCAAAGTACAGTAAACTTGTGCATCGGATCGCTATTTAGTGAGCGCTAATGTTTTTTTAACCCTCTAGCAATTTGAAGGCGATGTGGGCACAGCACTATGAACTCCTTTAAGCTGACGCTAGTGTTAGCTTGAGGGAGATGATAGAGTCCTTAGTGTATAACGCAATACATAAATTTATATGGAAGTCAACAGAAGTATCTATAGTGTGTGTATATATATATATATATATATATATACTGTATATATTATAGGCATCTTAGCTGGTCATTTTAAACTTTGAGTAAATATGTAATGATACAACACCTACATTTTATAGCACTTTTACGTTATACATTATGTAAAATTAGTGTAACGCCCATGTTTATGTTTATACAGATATTCAGAAATAAAAAGAAAATAAAAATCTAAACCTACTTTGGAAACGTTAACTGAAAAATAAATCTCACTTCCAAGAGTAAATCTCTTATAAATGCATCTTATAAGAAGCACGACAGCATACACTGCAACGTCACCATGTTCAGTTATTTAAAATTTCTATAATTACGAAAATTGTCTTATCATATTAATACAATGTTTAGCAATAGCATGTTTATTCATTAAAATGCTCTATACTGAGAAAAAAACATCTTACTTTACTAGCACCAGGAAGTAAATGTAATTTAACATATGGATCTGCAAGCCCGTTGTGGTCCATAGGTTTCAAGCCCTTTAAAAAGGAAAGAAGAAAAATGTTGTAATTATTATATAACGTTAGAGAAAAAAATAAATCTTGAGCATTCATTTTACAGCATACTGCAAATCATATTATTAGATTCACGTATATTCATGAAATACATGAAAACAAGAGAAATCTCAATGCATCCTTCCTGGTAAAACACTTTGCAAATAAATAAATAAGTTTATGCCTGATTAGTATAAACTTACTCACGTAGCAATAGTAATAGAATCCATTGATGATTTATATATAACATACAATATACAGCGCACTCCAGTTAAGTATAACATTATCATAAGATGTTCAAGGGCACAATGTCAATGTACTCCATCCCAGCAGGTCCTATATCTAATGCCTGTCCTTCTGATATTAACCCATTTTAACCATAACCATTTTATTTGGTACTTGCTTTTCCCAGTATTGCAGTAGTTGCCAAATGGGTTTAGGCAACATGTGGCTTTTTTTTTTTTAACAGGTTCTTTTTTAAGCACAAAGCTTTTTCATGCAGAGAGAAGGTTCCCAGTTTTGGCCGCCACTTATAGGAGTTTGCACAACCTGGTAATGTAAGTCCCTATCCATATAATGGGCGATATATTATTATTATTATTCTTTATTTATAAAGCGCCAGCATATTCCGCAGCGCTACATTGGGAGGGCTTACATTATAGGGAATTTGATGATATCCTTGCAACATGCAGTTTTATCGACTGCCAGGAGAGAGTGGGAATGTCATAGTACAGGACTCTTCAGTTGAATACTAGAAATGTTCTGCCACTATGAAAGCAGAAATGAGAGGTAGCAAACCTTAGATATGGATTTACACAAACTTTCTGTATATTCTGCGTGAGCTCACCATCATGTAATTTTGAAAATTGCAGTTTCACTTTAAGATCAGGGTCGGATTAACATAGGGGCTGATGGAGCAGCAGCTCCAGGCCCATGCCCCAGAATAGGCCCAGAGAAAAGATAACTAACTATATCTGCATTTATGGACATTTGGACCCATATATCTCCAACTCCATAGCAGTTACGGGGTCATGTGAGGTATCACTGGAAAGGCCTGAGATTAAACATGGCCAGGTTTTATGTAACATAAAAATAAAATATTTCTTTTAATTTTTCTTTCTAACACAGAATTATTACATCAAAAACCTAAACTTCCGCACTATTATTATTCTTTATTTATAAAGCGCCGGCATATTCCGCAGCGCTGTATTCCACAGTGTTTCACTACAGGGAAGAGCACTCACAAGATCAAGTGCGGCATCATTTGACAGAATCTGGCCTTTGCATTGATACCAAAACATGACCATGTAAAATCTAAAAGAAAAGAAAACAAAAAAAACCCAACTTTATTTATTTATTTTTAGTTCCAGAGAGATGGCGTTGTCCATTTGTCACATATAAAACGGAGCAATACCACTGCCATTACTCACCTTTCAATTTCCCACTCTGGGAACAAGGTCATTGTTTTGTACATAGTCATATTATTCATAAAACACCATCCTCCAAAACAAGGGTAATATTTCATTTTGTTTTCATTTTTTTAGTTAAAATTGTATATTTTCGCAGAAAAATACAGTAACAGGTTCCTATTTCACTTTTTTAAACAAGAATTCCCTATAGAATATATAACGACAAAGGTTTGGGTAATAAAATGGGAAAAAATAATTTTACACACTTTAAATGATAGAAATCTGATTGAAAAATGAATCACAGAGTAACTACCTCATTAGATAATTAGATATACCCATATCTGCACTATTAAATAACCTAAAATATGTTTTAATTTCACTAAATTCCAAAATAAGCCCACCAAAATCTTCAGCTCCAGGCCCATAGAGATCTTAATCCAGCCCTGTTTAAGATGAGACCCTTTGAAGATTGTGTAACGTACTGAATAATAATGTTTCTCCTAATACATTTTTATACAGTGATTTAAAATGATCCCACTGAGGAGATGTGACCCATCAAATTATGAATTCCATCAGCATTATCTATAGCAAAGTGTCGCTTGGGGACATTTGCTCTACATGTCTTCCCGTTAGTTATCGCCATTTCATAATATAAAATTCCATAAGAATAATGCATTTAAATTTCCTTGCATTTCCTTTCCTTTCCTAATTGTAGTTTCTCTTACTTTGAATATGTTTTTTAAGCAAAGGTATGAAGAAAACAAAAAATAGAACTTCTAAACATTTGCAACATTTGGAAATTAGTATGGTTCTTTCCAATAAGAAATAATAAAAAGCACAGAAAGGCAAAAAAGGAAACAAATGACCAAATAATTATAATTATGTATATATATAATCCCCACCTCCTCCCTCTGGTTCTTTTGTTTACTTGCTTTTTTTGTGTACGCTATGTAATTTTTTTTGGCTCAAATCATTTATAAGAGCTGCTGATCATTCTTTACCATTGTGTTTTATGAATAATATGACTATGTATAAACACAGACTTTACTCGCAGCGTGAGAAATGAGAAGGTGAGTAACGGCAGTGGTATTGCTCATTTTATATGTGACAAATGGACAATGCCATTGCTTTGGAACAATAAAGAAAGAAAAAAAAAAGGAAAGAAATATTTTATGTTAGTTTTTCGGTTTTTCTTTGTACATTTTACATGGTCATTTTTGGTATCATTAGAAAGGAAAGACTCTGACCTGTCCATTGACACCTGACATGACTTTGTGGGGTGTAAAGAATGGAAATATGGGGGTCCAAAGAACCCAATCTCTCCTTGCAGTGCTGCGGCGACTTTTGTTTCTGATCAGGGAATCAGGGATGTCCAAACTCTGCCCCCCAGATGTCCCTGAACTACAACTCCCTTGCTTCTCCATCCATCTAATGCAGTCAGAGATTTCTGGGAGTTGTAGTTCAGGAACATCTGAGGGACCGGTGTCAGTATTTTATCAAAGTTGGACCTCAATATGCAGGGTTAAATCAGGTGCAGTACAGATATGGCGGTCAGGCAGTCTCGTAGTCGATATTCAGGCCAAGGGACGGTGCAGGCGGCAAAAGTTCAACACGATAGGTAAAAGGGAAGGTCAAAACCAGGATAGAGAGGGTTTAGCTTGGTAGTGTCTCTATGAAGCTTAGACAACAACTGAGCAAGGAGATAGGGGTGATTCAGGTTTATATAGAGGAATCCAGCCCACTTCTTGCTCCACCCCCAGGATAGGGATGTGACGTGAGAGTCAGGGAACCCCAGTCACTCAATCTGCGGTCATGATCTCTTGGCCCAGGCCCCCGGCCGCTGTCACCGTCTCCCTGTCCAATCCCTGTAGGTGAACTCACCAAACAGAGGTGGAGCAGGGCTCGGTCACTGAGCCGGGGGCACCACGCCAGGATCTCTTCCGCATACCGAAGCCGGGGGATGTGACTCCCAGTCCACGCCACCCTTCTCCAGGTGAGCTGGGCTTGGGAGGTTGGCGCCGAACGCCAGCAGTCATCGGAGGTGGAGCCAGTGCTGAACATGCTCCCACCTCAGGCCTGGCACGAGGATGCCGCTGCCGAGTGCCAATGTCATCCCGGCTCGCCGACTTCCAGGACCGCCGTGGAGAAACAGGCTGGAATGTGGCATCACCCCCCGGTGCGGCTCCAGGGCAGACGCCCAAAGCGGTGAGTCCTGACAGCCGGAGTTTGGACATCCCTGTTTTAGATGGACCAATGAGTAATAAGACTGTGTTCAAACCCCCCTACTTTTGGTCCCGGCATGAGAAATGAGAAGGTGAGTTAGTGCAGGAGCAATGTTTGCTTGAAGGTAAAAGTACCAGAGAAAAAAAAGTAAGTTTTGCATTTAATTTTTTTTTTTTACTTTTTCTGTTTTTACATGTTACATGATCATATTGGGCATCGTTGGAAAGGCCAGACTCCGCCCTTTCCAATGACACCTCACTTGACCTTGTACGTTGTAAAAATCAGAGACACAGGGTTCCAAGGACCCCCGTGGTTCCTCGTAGCTTTGTGATGGTTTAGGTTTTCAATGCAGCAAAGCATAATAACACATTGTGCCAACTCCTCCACACTTGCTGGCATTATGGGAAATGAGAAGGTGAGTTAATGCAGCATCATTGTTCACGTTATTATTGAAAAGGGAAAATTGTGCTTCATTAGAAAAAAAATAGATTTTTATTTATTTTTATTTTAGGTTTACACATATCCTGGTTCTGTTTGCTATCATTGGAAAGGCCATGCTCTCGCCTTTCCAGTGATAATACACATGTTCCTTTACATGCCATGGTTCAGGAGATAAGGGACCCAAAGTCCTCTGTATCTCCACCATAGGAATTAGCCTGCCCGGCTGTGGGGTGGACCCATCTGACGTCATTGAGCCCATGCACGGTGACGTCACTGGGAGGTCCCAGAGGCAGGTTGGACATCCAAGATGTCAGCCCCGTACAGGAGAAGTTTGCGATTGGTGCCGCACCACGGTACTTCGACAGCTTGCTGAACGCATCCTCTGCAACTTAGCATAGTCCACAGTCAAGTGATTAAAATTTACATTAGGTACCACTTACAAGTAACATCTTAGGTAATAGATTTCTTCTTGTCCCATTGCCATGTTTCTCTATTTCTGGTACCTAGCTATTTTATTTACCACCTATACTATAACAATAAGATGATCTCCTTCATTCATGACTACTCTTTTTAAGGTATTAATAACTTTGTTTTACGGCTATGGACCCACAATAAAGTTTCAACTTGTATTTAGTGTAATTCTACTCATTCACCATTGCTCTCTAGTTGTATTTCATTTTGCTTTCATATTTTTATTATGTATATCAATACTAAAGTTGATATATGCTCCCTTGATTGTTACTTGACCTTCTACTGGTTTTAAAATGAAATGTAGCTTGGGACAACGTTGATTATTCATATGATAAAAATTCCACTACAACTAGAACATAAAACAAATTGTAAACACTAACAACAAAAATGAATCATTGTAGCAGACTGTTAAAACATACTGTACTGTATTTCCTGGGAACCAGCCAAATCATTTGCCTTTCAATGTACAATGCGATTGTAAATGAAATGGCTGTGCTTGGGTTGAATAATTACAACATTATTTTTCCCTTCATTGGATTTATTGGTTTTTAATGCATATGTAGCTATGACAAGGTTCTAGCAGTAGTTACTCATTAGAATTCCATTATCAAAGTACTTTATTTAAATCAGGTACAGAGGGCAGTGAAAGCACAGTTAGCAATGTACACAATGTATCCATATGTCTATATATATTCCAACAAATTAAGAACAGATAAGAGCATCAGGAAACAAGAAGGGTGGGGTTGGGTAATACCTCTACTGTTGTAGATGCTCAGGATCAACCCTTAGGCTCTAAATTCGATCCATGAGCTCACAACTGATGGCAAGTTTGAAGGGCATGAAGAACATTATAATTCAACTCATTCATAATTTTGCATTATGCATTCTGAAGAAATTTTATTAAGTAAAAGAGTGATCATCGTTTACCAAACTCTGTCAATCAACAGAATCAACAGTTTTAGTTAGTAAAATAAATTTAAGTAGATAGATGCAAAAATGCATGGGTAATGGAATTCAGCATTTTTGAGTTAAAAGTGAGTGAGTTAAAATTACTAGAGGATTTGTAATGTTTGGACAGTATTACCATAAGTGGAAGTATGACCCAGGTTCGCCATAAAAGCACCAGCATTTGTTGCATTATGTTAGTGCAAACTTAAGGCAGTGTAGCATCCTCCTCGATGTTCTAAGACATTATTCCTTTAGGGCAGTGTGTCCCAAACCTGTCCTCGAGACTCTCAACCAGGCCAGATTTTACAGATCACCTTGGGGACATGCAGACTGAATTCTGCAATCATGAGCAGCAAATCATATCACCTGTGCTGTGCTTCAGCTATCTGGAAAACCTGGCGTGTCAGCAGGTCCTGAGGAGAGGTTTGGGAAGCAATGCTTTAGGGTAACAATGATTGAAACTATATGGTTGGCAGCCAGGATATTATCTAGCCAGTAATCAGGGTGAAGCTGTCTCTTTAAATCAGATTCATAGGTCTCTGTATGCATCAGATGTGCCGAGTCAGGGTCAATATAAAACAAACATATAAAGCAAGGAGTTAAGGTCCCAGGGACAGGAAGATTTTTATTTTTTATGCAGAATCTAAAATCAATCCATTTTGCCAGGACATCTGGGGAGGGACAGATCACAACTCAGACAGATGTTAAAGGTAAGACTCAAATGGAAAACATTTGCGGCTTGGTCTTTGAATGTCTATATTACAACCAAGCCACTTTCTCAGCAGCTAGAGTCTTAAAACGTTCGAGCTGCAACTTGATAAAACCAGCGGCTATGTTTTAACAACTTCATTAAAACTTTGGAAGTTGTCTTAAGGAAAAGGTGAAAACCTGCCCTATAAATTCCAAACAGCCCTTATCTGATATACATGGCTGAGCTACACCTCTCTGCTTCTTCTCCATCTAAATTAGGCAGGTCATGCACTCTCCAGTGGAATATCACAAGACCTCCCGTCTTTTTATGGCTCTGTGGTCTGTCATTCTAAGGCATTGGTGGGGTGATAGACCATTGCATATGTTTGACATGAGTCTGGTTGATATCTAGATTTTATTTGATATTTTTAAGCACTTCTTGACTGAAGACAGAATTATTCTGTCATGACTTTTAAAATACTTCACAATCAATGACAGAATAATTCCATCTTGCAGGAAAATGAGCGCTGGTCAGCAGCAGGTGCAATGAATGAGAAATGAATGAATGTTTTAAATGTATTGGGGTGGTATTGGTACGCGGTTTACTCCATTCTATATTGTTTAGCTCAATGTCTTACAGGGAGTTATTCAGAGAGATCTGAAATGTGGCCGAAATGTTACTGGACACTGAATTCCAGCGAACGGGGACATTTCGGGGCCATTCGGCTATTCAGAGAGCAGGCAATTCGCCAAATTTTGGCGAATTGCCTGCACGTATGGTGCCTGGTCGAGGGCAGTGAAATCCCCCATAGAGAAGCAATGGTTTGTCTATTCAGAGAACACCGAACAGCAGAGTAATGTCAGTGAAGTGCCCTGCCGTTCAGTGGTTTCATTTGTCAGATTTATTCAGGTGAATCCCATAGGCTGCAATGTTAAAAGTATTCCAGTTTTAGTTCAGTATCTAATAAACCGTTTATAATTTTATTCTGCAGAAAATAGTCTCTTTATTTTTAGATTTTTTTTAGGATCTTTATGGCATTTTTTGTCATTTTTTTTCCTTTTCTTTTTTTTTAAATTGTTTTTTTCATTTTACTGTAACAGACCTTTTTATTATCATTCATTGGATCGTATATGTAAATTCCAGACATTTTTGTTCAGTAGTTTTTTGCAAACAGCGTTTCACTTTTCAAACATTCAAGCAAACGTTTTTGGGTTTTTTCCACCCTATTCGTACGTTGTCTTTTTCCGGCAGCTGCTCTGCGCTGTGATTGGAAGCTGCTCGGATTTTTGCGGCGTGTTCGGCTTGGTTTTTGCCGCAAGTATTCCCTGCACTACAGGGGCCCTGCGGTGCTTGCTGAATACACCGCAGGGTCGGCAAACTAGGAATCGCCGAATCGCCCTGAAGTGCAGGGAACGAAAAGTCACTGACTTTTTGGATCTCTCTGAATAACCATATATATATTTGCATCTTTCCATTCCACTGAGTCTTCACCAAGCAAAAGCACTTATTATCAATTTTTTATAAAAATTCTGTCTAGTAAGTCAGTGTCCCTCTTCCATTTTAATTTAAATGATTTAGGCTGGGGTCAGACGAAAGCTGTTTGAACGTGCGTTTAGCCGCACTTTATTACAGCCGTGGTAGCAGCAAATGACGTCCAATGATGACCAACATACAAAGTACGGCCACACAAAAGTGTGGCTGGACAAGGCAAGCGGCAAATGAACGCATTTTTGCAAGAACGTCGAACCGCTAGTACTGACACACAGAGTGCGCTGCATCGGCACAGCGGCGTGTGTGCGTGATTAGGAGACGTCAGACGCTGCCAATGTCTGGCCCACATCACGTCCATTTGTTTTTTATAGCTCCGTCAAAAATCACGGCTGTAATTGCGCACCGTGTGACCGCTATCGAGTCTGCCGTCAATAAGTGCATCCATGCGTCCGGACGCACTTTTTGACGGAAGACACGAAAAATGCGTTAGTCTGACCCTAGCCTTAATGAGCCTCTAGTGAGATGAAAGACCCAATGGAAATGGCAGTAAGTGAACATGCGACCCTGCTCAACTGTGTCCAGTTACCCACCCCACTCCCCCTGAGCAAGTTGGATGGTGGAATGAAAATATGACATTAACAGTTAAAAAAGATTGTAACGATTAAAAAAATAGGATGTAACCTAGATTTGCTAATCTTTTGATTGCTCTTTAAAAAGACTACATAGCTTTACGGTAACAAAACTAATTTTCTGTTGGTGCTCATGAGATTTGCAAAGTAAAGTCTTATATCATTCATTACTAATGTGTCTGTCAGATGTGATTGTAGCAAAATGAGAAATGTAGTCTACGGAGACATGTGCCACTTCAGTAAGCTCTCTAGATATTTTCTTGCTGAGCATTTTCTGTAACAAAGACTAAATGCATGGTACCCTATTCCAACAGAGGAGTTACAGTTAAGAAACATGTTACAATGGTCCCACTCATTAATCATGACAGCTCCCATCTATTCCAGCCGAGCTGCGAACTTCACTTGCAGCTTTTCTGTTGCGGCTCCCTACTGGAAATTAAACCTTCCTATACTGTATATAGCAAAGCTGATAAGCAGGAAGCGGCAGAATGAGTGATTCCAAAGGTTAATCGTTTTTCTTGTCTCAAGTTCGTATTTAAAAATAGAAGAAAATACTGGTACTCAAAATGTGGTATTAAGTGATTTTCCATTTACAAGTACACTACTTGGCAGTGTCCTTCCACCAGCCCTGTCAGATCATGTACATGCAATCTTACAGAGGGCACTTTCTGGACTTCATAAAACACTACCAGCAGCGGCACTGCAGCTGGTAAGTGTTAGCGGCTCATGTATATGAAGTTGTCGAGATATATTCAATTAAGAAACTTATACGAGATATAAATATCAATCGTCTATTTCCTAGAAATTCTCCTAAATTCTTTTAATTGTATGTGTTTTGCTTTGAAAAATATAATAATCAATAACCGGATAAAAACATATATATATTTATTACGTATATAAAAAAAGTTTCAAATCTCATATCATAAACAAAGATTTATAAACAACAACAACAACATCCATCAGCAAATAGACTACTAGCTTCCCAATATATGTATCTCCTGTTAGTAACTGCATATATGATTAATATCATTTACTTTATCAGTTAGTAACTATACACAAATGGTTAATAAACATTTCTGCTTAACGAAAACAATTAACATGTATTTCCCAGCAAACCAATGTTTAACAAGCTAGATCTCGTAGAGATATATGTATCTCTCTAGCCTACGTGGATCAACAAAATATGAGCTATCACTTATTCTATTTCTAGAATGATAAGTAATAAAAACTTATTTAGTGAATCCTCCCCTAATATAGAGAATTAAGCTTCTAATCTTCGGCTTTTTATATTGTAATTATATAATTCCTTGCTTATTAATTTCAATCACAGTAACTTCCAAATTCAATATATATATATATATATATTTTTGTATATACTATTTGCAACAAATACTTTAGGATAAAATCCATATATCTGATTCTTCTTCATATCTCTATCTGCAGATTTAGAAATATTTTGAAGACTCTGGATTTAACAGTACTTGAGATATCTCAATCTATTTCATTGCAAAGTACACACTCCTATACATATAATTCTTACATTAATCCCTTAATTTTGCTTTCTCATACATTACCTGTCCAGATCTGGATTCAAGATTTCTGTAGTTACAGCAGCAATATTCTTTGGATATAATATATTGTTTTGGAATATGTGAAAATTATCAATGTCAGATAATCAATGTATAAGAGTTAGAATTGTGTATTCCCATGAGGGAAAATTTAGGTATGGTCCTAATTAAGTGAGATGTAATATCCTGAATACATTGTGTGTTGGAATGATCTGCCTAACTGCAACGAACAGTATATCCAGTTATAGTAAATTTGACGTCACTGAAAATCTACCCCTTCATTTAAATATTACTTATCTATTTATTTATAAAGGATTTTACCAGGAAGGATACATTGAGATTTCTCTCGTTTTCAAGTATATCTCTATAGATCCCTTATATTTATTCTTAAAACATAATATTTACTATGCAAAGAGGGTTTATACTGTGGAAACACCCAAAAACAATGAGCAGCAAAAAAACACCACCCTGATATCCACCAAATTCAGAAAGCATATAACATGAAAAACAAAAATTGGTGGTGTTGCGCTAAAGGAAAGTAATAAAACTTATGTATGGTCTATTTTGAAGGCATGCTATACTGCACAGCAAAAAAGAGAAAGAAAGTTCTATTTCTCAATAGTTCGTTCAATGGATATCCAGTCTCTGTTGTAGAAAGGATTTTCAGTGAAATCTTCCAAGACTTTGGAACGAATGACCACTTCTTTGGTGAATCTTCATTAAAAAGTATATATCTCGGAAAAAGAGAAACTCGATAGTGTTATACCGTTTATTAATGTGTATACAAATCTACTGACATAATATACGTACAGAAAAAAGAGGTAGTGGGTTTAGGATTTGATCTCACCCACTGCCAGATAAAACATCACGTCCCAATCAAGCCTCTATAGACAAAACCACCAGGAGCTCCCGGGCTGCTTCCAAGGTGGTCACTCAATACCAAAGGTCGGACCGCGATGATAAAGTGACGTAGTGCTGACGCGTTTCGCCCCGCCCACGGGACTTCATCAGAGCATGATGAAGTCCCGTGGGCGGGGCGAAACGCGTCAGCACTGCGTCACTTTATCATCGCGGTCCCACCTTGGTATTGAGTGACCACCTTGGAAGCAGCCCGGGAGCTCCTGGTGGTTTTGTCTATAGAGGCTTGATTGGGACGTGATGTTTTATCTGGCAGTGGGTGAGATCAAATCCTAAACCCACTACCTCTTTTTTCTGTACGTATATTATGTCAGTAGATTTGTATACACATTAATAAACGGTATAACACTATCGAGTTTCTCTTTTTCCGAGATATATACTTTTTAATGAAGATTCACCAAAGAAGTGGTCATTCGTTCCAAAGTCTTGGAAGATTTCACTGAAAATCCTTTCTACAACAGAGACTGGATATCCATTGAACGAACTATTGAGAAATAGAACTTTCTTTCTCTTTTTTGCTGTGCAGTATAGCATGCCTTCAAAATAGACCATACATAAGTTTTATTACTTTCCTTTAGCGCAACACCACCAATTTTTGTTTTTCATAATATTTACTATGCCTCAAGAGGGCAGTGTTACTCTTCAAATATAATTTCACAAATTAATTTTAATTCCCTTATCTTGGGTCAGAGGTCATCCACTATCTTAGTTTTGAACAAAGAACAACTATGGTTATTCCAGACAGTGCGTCTCGTGTTGTCAAAATTTGATTTAATATCTCTCGTTATTTTTCTCATTCAAAGATTTTAAAGTACTTCTTTATCAGCTAGATTCCTTTCTAGTTAAATCAACAGAAATTCTATTCTTCAGTAATTATACTATTTGGCAGTAAGGCTAGGGTCAGTTGAGCGCATTTTGTACGGACTGTGCATCCATGCAGTACGGACGTACTTACTGACTGACAACAAGGTAGTGGCCACACAGTCCGTTTTTTTCACCGATGTATTTTTTTGACTGATGTATCAGGGAAAATAAATTAAAATGAAAAAACATTCTGTCCGTCAAAAATGCTGGACGTATAAATGCAGTCCATCTGACCTCGTTTCATCACTCACACACAAAGCTACACGGACGTTGCAGACGTGGCGCACTCCGCATGTCCGTTCTAGCAGTATTACGTTCTTGCCTAACCTGCGTCCGTTTGCCACGTCCGCCATGCATCCGCACTTCTGTATGTGGGGCTCCATTGGTCAGAATGCTATGCTGCCACGGACGTACAAATGTGTGGCAACACGGACGTGATAACTGCGCTCGTCTGACCCCAGCCTTATACTCTACAAATATTTGGAGCATCTACTATCTACTGTAAATATATAGAATATATTGATTATAAAACTATATTTCATAAGTATATTTATACACTTGCATAGAAATTTTAAATATGTTTCTATACCCAAAAAGAAAAAATCTTTAATTCAAAGACTTGTTAAAACATTTAAATATGACATGTCTGGCACTTAGCACAGCATTATATCAAATAAAGACATTTTATTGTCTATACCATTTATAAAAACACCCATAACTGTTATGGTTCACCTAGCCAAGAACTACTTAAAAATAAATCTCTGTCCATTTCTAAAACTAGACAAAAATTGAGAAAGAAAAGACTTTACATTAAAACAAGATGGCTACAGACATCCATTTTAATTTTCCATTATAATATACCTCACAAAGTGTCAAGCCGCTAATATTTCAGTTCGCTTGTAATCAGGGGTCAAATCCAGAGGGAATATGTGGGAACACAGTACCTCCACTATTTTTGCAGAGGGAACGGAGTCCCAGTGTCTGAGGTGACCCAGTGTCTGAGGGGTTAAAGCCAGGCACCGCTTAAAAGGGGAGACTCTCCCTTTTAAGCGGTGCCTTGCTTGTGGCACTGCTCCTTCCCGATCGAGAGGGAGAGGGATCCGAATGGATCCACCCTCCCTTTGAGGAGATCTCCTGGCATTGCTGGGGGTCACCTGGAAATTACATCATTGACATTGGGAGGCCCTTAACTTCAGCGTCTGAGGACGCTGAAGTCAGAACGCCGCGGGATCCCCGGACAGAGAGGTGAGTATCTCCGCTGGGGCTCCCGCAAGCGGATGACGTGTGGGGAACGTCCTCCGCATATAGTGGGAGTCAATGAGGACCTTCCCCACACGTCATCTGCAGCGAAGGGGTTAAAAAAAGAAACGGAAAAAAAATTCACAGAAAAATGCCTAAAAGATCCTAAAAAAATCTAAAAATAAAGAGACTTTTTACTGCACAATAAAATAATAAACAGTTTATTAGATATTGCATTAAAACGGGAATATTTCTAACAATGAAGCCTATGGGATACTCCTGAATATTAAACCTGTCAAATGAAACCACCGAATGGCAGGGCATTTTGGCAACCTTTCTCAGCTGTTTTGTGTTCTCTGAATAGATGAAGCATTGCTTCTCTATGGGTGATTTCACTGCCCTCGAACAGGCAACGAACAGGCACCATATGTGCAGGCATTTCGCCAACATTTTGCCAACTGCCTGCTCTCTGAATAGCCGAATGGCCAGGAAAGGTAACCGTACGTTGAATTTCAGCGTTTGGTTACCTTTTCGGCCACAATTCGGAACTCTTTGAGACTTTTTACTGCAGAATATTATAATCAACGGTTTATTAAATATCGAATTAAAAAGGGAATATTTTTAACATTGAAGCCTATGGAATTCGCCTGAATAAACTTGTCGAATGAAACCACCGAACAGCAGGGCAATTCGGTAACTTTTCACTGCTGTTTTTTTGTTCTCTGAATATACGAAGCATTGCTTCTCTATGGGGATTTCACTGCCCTCGAACAGGCAACGACCAGGCACCATATATGCAGGCAAGTCGCCAACATTTGGCGAACTAGACATGTGCATTCGTTTTAGTACTAAAACGATTTAGTCCGAATTTTGGGATAGTTTAGTTTTAGTGTGACTCAAGAGAAACGAAACTGCTCAGTACAAAAAATAAAAGAAACTAAAATAAAATGCACTACATTTTAGTTTCAGTCCTTTTTGTGATATTACATTGATGACTGAATGAGACCAGCAATGAAGAGTGCAACATCGCAACATCCGTAGTTCTGCACCCTCAACATGCCAATGCAGTAGGATGTTCTATACAGAGAGGGACATTAATTAATGCAGGAGGATGTTCTATATATTATACAGAGAGGGGTATTAATGCAGGAGGATGTTATATACATTATACAGAGAAAGGTATAAATTGAGGAGGATGTTCTATACAGAGAGGGACATTAATTAATTAATTCAGGAGGATGTTCTATATATTATACAGAGAGGGGTATTAATTAATGCAGGAGGATGTTCTATGCATTATACAGAGGGGAGCCTTTTTTTTTTTAGCCCTTTAAATCCAGTGGTTGGGAGCGCTGAGAGCGGCTGCTTGTTATATTATCTCTCAGTACAATGTATCAGGCTCAGCTGTTACAGTAACTGACTGTAGCAGCGCTCAGAGTTTCAGTAAGACAAGGAAATAATGTTCTAACCTCTTATATATAAAAATATTATTTACTAGTTTTACTGAAACTCTGAGCGCTGTGATGAGCAGCAGTCAGTTACTGTAACAGCTTTGCCTGACACATTGTGCTGAGAGTGAGTGATAGAAACATAGAAAAATGTCGGCAGATAAGAACCTTTCGGCCCATCTAGTCTGCCCAATTACATGGATACTTTACCTGGATTTATCTTTTGTTTAGGATAGCCTTATGCCTATCCCATGCCTGCTTAAATTCAATTACTGTTTTGGCCTCTACCACTTCAACTGGAAGACTGTTCCATGTATCCACCACCCTCTCAGTAAAATAATGCTTCCTGATGTTACTTTTAAACCTTTGCCCCTCTAATCTAAGACTATGTCCTCTTGTTTTGCTACTTTGTTTCCTTTTAAATATACTCCCTTCCTCTACCTTGTGGATTCCCTTTACGTATTTAAATGTTTCTATCATATCTCCTCTGTCTCGTCTTTTTTCCAAGCTGTACATGTTAAGATCATTAAGCCTTTCCTGGTAACTTTTCTCCTTCAAGCCGTACACCATTTTAGTAGCCCTTCTCTGAACTCTCTCTAAGATGTCTATATCCTTCTGGAGATACGGTCTCCAGTACTGCACACAGTACTCCAAGTGAGGTCTCACCAGTGCTCTGTACAGTGGCATGAGCACTTCCCTTTTCCTACTGCTAATACCTCTCCCTACACAACCAAGCATTCTGCTAGCATTTCCTGCTGCTCTATTACATTGACTACTTACCCTTAGATCCTGTGAAATAATAACCCCTAAATCCCAACCCTCAGATGTTGAGGTTAGGACTGTATCAAAATATTCTATATTCAGCCCTTGGGTTTTTACGTTCTATACTAAAGAACTGAAAACGAATTTCTTTAGCAACTAAATAAATTGCATTTTAGGACTAATCCATTAGTTTAAAACGAAATTTTGTGCTGTGCACATGTCTATGGCGAACTGCCTGCTCTCTGAATAGCCGAAAGGCCGGGAAAGGTAACCATACGCTGGATTTCACTGTTCGGTTACCTTTCGGCCACAATTCAGATCTCTTTGAATAACCCTGTTTGTATTTTCTGTTTGTTATTAGGTCAATGTGATAATCCCTCCCTGGTGTGAGTAATCAATCAAATACTAAATGATTTATCACCTCCATCTGCTATTGTAATTCTGTTCCCTGGGAGTGTTAAGGTCTTGTCCTGTGAGACATTTGTTTGTTATTTGTAGATAGGATTTTCTATTGGGACCTGTACTTGATATACATATGCCCCCCCCCAATAAAGCCAGTCATGTGTCCATCCTTAGCCATGTCTTGACTGGTTCTTGGGTGAAACTGAATTATACTACTTCAAACTTCAGGTTGATGTCTGGGAGTAAAGGCAATACCAAGTGAGAGGTTCAGTGGTTGGTGTAATGGACAAAGTTGACTTTAGAAGATACCCATTTAGGTTATTGATACTAGGTCAAATCTACATGATGTATATTGCAAAGGTGTGTATTTTAACAAAATGCATTGATTACGACTTACCACTAGAGTGTCCTTTTAATAAAGATCACATTTTCCCATGAGTTACAGTAATTATGCGAACAGCTAAGGCAGCTACAGCAAGAACTTAATAATCTTCCAAGCGTGACTATCTGCAAAAGTACATAGAGGAGCATTTAAATGAATCTAGCCTAAATTCCTAATTAACCAGATGCCGTCAACCGTATTCATACAGAATCAATCCATCTCACATCTTTTAACTCAACACAGGTTTTCAAAAATCTATTTCTATGCTTGTAGGTGACTTTCACCCTAACAGTTATTTTCTCACTGTCAAAAACCTTGACTTCAAGATGAAACTGAACTGGCTTCATGAATAACTGGAATCAGATATTAAACCAGAAAAAGAATCCACAGGTAAAATCTATTTCACTGAAAGGTACTAAAAGATCAATTTCTTTAAAATTAGAAGTATGCTGTAAATACAATTCTATCCAGTTAAAGTTTTCCTTCTCATATTCCCTTGACCCTGCTCAAACAAATTAAAATGTTGTGAATGAGAACTACACAAATTAACATTAATTCCATCATCAAACGCTATCATCACTACGATTACAGCTATTTTGAAATCTGGAAAAAGGCTAGTAGACTTTTTTCTTTCTGCAGGTTTAATTAACATTCTGCACATCATTTCTCCCACAGAAGGGCTGACATCATCGGTCATGGGTGTGATGACATAAGAAGGACCACTTACCCCCGACCGGGCAGGGCTTTCTCTAAGGAGGAGATATAGGGATCATTTGGACCCCTGTATTTCCAGACCCAAAGGATCTAGAGGATCATGTGAGGTATCATTGGAAAGGCCAGAGCATGACCAGGTTTCATGTAAAATTTTAAAAATAAATAAAATAATTTTTTTAAATTTTTTTTTAACTATTGTTCACATTTCAATTATAAAGTGAACAATGA
Source organism: Leptobrachium leishanense (assembly GCA_009667805.1). NCBI lineage: Eukaryota > Metazoa > Chordata > Amphibia > Anura > Megophryidae > Leptobrachium > Leptobrachium leishanense. The sequence goes on from CM019064.1 coordinate 263,325,273, forward strand.
TACATAGAAACATAGAAAAATGTCGGCAGATAAGAACCTTTCGGCCCATCTAGTCTGCCCAATTACATGGATACTTTACCTGGATTTATCTTTTGTTTAGGATAGCCTTATGCCTATCCCATACCTGCTTAAATTCATTTACTGTTTTGGCCTCTACCACTTCAACTGGATACTGCACTGTGGTGGTCTGTGATACACTAATACACAGAGCATATTACTGTGAGTTCTATTGCTGTGGAGCTCTGTGATATGCTCATACATTGTGCACATTACTGTGAGTTCTATTGCTGTGGAGCTCTGTGATACAGTAATGTGCACTGTGTATGAGCGTGAGTATTATTGCTGTGGGGGCTTTGTGATACGCTCAAAAACACTGCACATTGCTGTGGAGCTCTCTGATAAGCATGGGTGTGTTTTGGTGGGAATAGTTTGAGGGGGTGGCAGCATTTCATCTTTGAACCCAGGCAACACAATGTCGTGGTCTGGCCCTAGGTCTATTCATTGTCTGTATGTGAGAGTACGTCATCCTTTCCTTGGCTGCTCCCTGCCTGGCACTTTATGGTGCTCTATGGTGAGCACCCCCACAGTTTTTCCCAGAAAAAAGTACTGGTCAAATAAGTTCAAAAGGATCTAATTTGAGTATCAAAGCCCTCTTTTCAGACCATTTATAGTAACCAGTCTGCATGCCTTCTATTATTAAGTTACTTTGACTCAGGTCAGTCATGAAAACCCTGTTATTGGCTCAAGATTACTGTAAATTGTAATTGCATTGAAGATAAAGCTACCAACCATCTCAATTTATTGTGGGCAAAAAAGAAGTCTGCTTAATTTTGTTCTTTAATAGACTCATACAATATTATAACAGAGAACAAAAGCATTCCGTGAGAAAATTCTAAAAGCTGCAACCTTGCAAACCTGAAGACACACCCATTAATAGATTTTATATTGTAAGGCCACATAAGGGTAAAATCAAGGTTTTAAACTTACGCTGCTAAACCATTTCACCCCTGTGCACTGAGCTAATTTGAACGATTTTTTTGCTCATCACATTTAATTGCTATTTTAAAGTCATGCTTTATAAGACCAGCAAAAATGATATGTTGTTTATTTCAACGGACCTGGCAAATACAAAATATAACCATACTATGTAAATATGTAATACCACGCCATCATGTTATATCAGAAAATGTAAAAAAAAATTACATTTATGTTAAAATTTCACTTATTTACAGAAAATGATTTATTTTTCCACATTTTATCCTCAAAATCTATGTGGTTATAAATGCTATAATGTATTCTTTATAACCACTTAGTGATCAGGTGGTTTTACGATTGTCTGCCTGAAAATACTCATTGCTGTTTTTGCGTTTCTGCGCTTTTTGTGTTTAAGTCTAATTTTCCTCTTACTTGTTTATGGAACCCACACATATTATATATCGTTTTTCTCATTATTAAACTGACTTTTTAAAGATACAATTATTATCCCTCATATCTTATAATTTACTATAAAAATTTATGAAATATAATGGAAAAAACACACTTTTCCGAACTTTAATCCCCAAAATCTACAACCGCCAAAAAAGACCCCGGCTAAATAGTTTTGAAATTTTGTCCTGAAATTAGAAATACCCAATTTTTACATGTGCATTTTGTATCAAGGTATATTAATAGAGATGTCTTAAGGGACTTTTGACTGTTGGAAGATTTGATGGTGTCTGAGAGGTTATTCCATATTTGCGGTGCTTGGTAGGAAAATGAGGATTGAGCCACGTTCTTTTTGTATTGTGGTATTGCAAGTAAGGTGCTGGTCCTGGATCGGAAGTTGTAGGAGAAGGGAACTGCTGGGGGAAGCAGTCTATTCAGGTAAGGTGGTAGCTTCCCAGAAAAAGCTCTTAAACACCAGGTTAGAAAGGTGAAGGGTGTGTCTGGATTCCAGTGATGGCCAGTTTAGCGGTTTTAACAAGTCACAATGGTGGGTCATGTAGTTATATTGCGGCACAAAGCGGCAGAATGAGTTATACAATGTAGTAAGTTTACAAAGGTGTGTTTGTGGGGCAGCTGCATATACTACATCTCCGTATTCAATGACTGGCATAAGCATTTGTTGTACAATCTGCCTTCTTACTGGGCACGGTTATCCCCTTCCAATTCCACAGGCTGGACGGAAAACCCCTCAATAGTCTTCATAAAACAGGACACCTCCCTATTCAGCTTCCTCCTAGTTCGCTCCAAATCCAGTCCAAGTAGGCCTGGAAACCAATGCAGACCACACCAGGGAAACACTTTTGAACAGGGCAAAACAGCATGCTAAATACTGCTTAATGCTGTGCGTCAGAGCAAAAGATTGGACCAGACCAAGGTCACTACCCCCTGCATAAGCAACGAGGATAACTGAATCCTGAGCCCGATGAGACAGTAAGCAACATTCCCTATAATCATTCACCCACCGTAACCCCTAGTGCCCAACCACCTAACCCTTGCTACCTCCAGCGGAAGACCCAGATCCCTGCCGATACCACGCTGCTCCACATGACGAGCAACCCAGTAAACATATGAATGTCTGAAAAACCCAGACAGCCCGGGAGGAACCTGAAAGAAAAATTACATCAGATGAGGACGAAGAAAATGATTGGAAGACCACCTCTCCAACCGGCGCAACATCGCCTCCGAGGCCCTAGCCTCAGCCGTCACCGTTGCAGCCTTGATTCGAAACGAATGAGGAGCAAAACCTTGGCATGCACAAAAACTGCCGAAAACTGAAAACGGGTCAGTGGACAACCCAACATATGTACTAAAAATGGGCCCCCCCCCGGCCTCCTATCCATAAAATCCCAGGTGATCACATGAGGACAACACCATCCCCTCCCTGAACGAAGTGAATGAAAACTCCCCTCCCAACCTAATCAGTCTTAGACCGAGGAGTAAATAAACGCATCCCATCATCCCACACCGCATGCTGCACCTGAAGCCCAGAGGGACAACGGGCGCTATGCAAGACCAGCTCCCCAAAGGCCACCCGAAATAAAAGGACCTCAAAGTCATCTGAACATAACAGAATACTGAGGACAACGCATGCAAAAGGGACACGGAAACCGGCCGAGTATCCGCTATCGAAACCTCTGCCACCCTGCAACCATTCTTCGCAACAAAGCTTCCCTAGAAAAATCGTCCCACTGACAGAGAAGCAAAAACGCAGAAAGAGCCCTGGAAGTGGAGGCAGCCGAACAACCCTCTTGTTCCATGCAATTCAACAGTTGCCAAGTACCCCAGCAGCGGTCGCCTGCAGCCTGCCATCCCCGTCCTGACTGGGTCACAGCTAGGGATGAGCTGTTCGGTTCGATCAGGTCGGAGTTCGATTCGAACTCTGGCCGTTTGCAAGTTTGCGAACTTCGAACTTTTTGGCGTGTTCGGTTCGAGTTCGAAAAAACATAAAAATTTTGAAAAAAGTATAAAAAATGCTTGAAAAATACTAAAAAATCTAGAAATAAAGAGACTCTTTACTGCAGAATATTATAAGAAATGGTTTATTAGATATTGAATTAAAAACTAATGTCTAAGTGCAAAGATTCTCACCTCTAAATGACCTGTGTTGTCAAAGTTGTAAACAACAGGTGTTTTTAGTCCGGTGTAATGAATTTGATACATTGTATGCATGTAGACTATACTGAGGGTGTGGTGTCTGCTTCTGAGAAGTGTTAATTTCTCTCCTAAATCTTCCTCTAATATGCTGCATATCACTGCTGTGTGCTCAGCTCATTTTTACCGCTTTCGCTCATCATGTTTAAACGCGATTTGAAGCCACATTTTATTAAATAACACAGACATATTAGATATCGTTCTTTCCGGCAGACTCCGCAGATTCATAATATATCATTTTTATATGTATACGTCATGTCCTGCCTGTATATTATGACAAAAAATGCAATAAAAATAGAATTTTTAATCATCTGAGTGTGTGAAGTGTTTTTTTTTCACATTTTAGCACATGATTGTTTGCGGTTATGTTTTCTATAGGGTGTGCTTGTACAGAAATTAGAAATGGGGACTTGTTACATTTTGTGGGGGGAATTACGTGATTTATAGCAAACGCACCCCACAGAAAAAAATCATTAGTGCATCATCGTTCACATTATAATTGAAATGTGAACAATATTGCTGCATTAATAAAAATAACACACAAAAAAAAATACATGTTCTTATTTTCTTTTTTATTTATTTTTACTTTATACCTGGTCATGTTGGGTATCATTCGAAACTGGGTACTGGAGATACCCCTGCAGTATAAGCAGAATGTACCGGAGATACCCCTGCAGTATAAGCAGAATGTACCGGGGATACCCCTGCAGTATAAGCACAATGTATTGGAAATACCCCTGCAGTATAAGCACAATGTACTGGAGATACCCCTGCAGTATAAGCAGAATGCACCGGAGATACCCCTGCAGTATAAGCAGAATGTACCGGAGATACCCCTGCAGTATAAGCAGAATGTACCGGAGATACCCCTGCAGTATAAGCAGAATGTACCGGAGATACCCCTGCAGTATAAGCAGAATGTACCGGGGATACCCCTGTAGTATAAGCGGAATGTACCGGAGATACCCCTGCAGTATAAGCAGAATGTACCGGGGATACCCCTGCAGTATAAGCGGAATGTACCGGGGATACCCCTGCAGTATAAGCAGAATGTACCGGAGATACCCCTGCAGTATAAGCGGAATGTACTGGAGATACCCCTGCAGTATAAGCAGAATGTACCGAGGATACCCCTGCAGTATAAGCACAATGTACCGGGGATACCCCTGCAGTATAAGAACAATGTACCGGAGATACCCCTGCAGTATAAGCGGAATGTACCGGAGATACCCCTGCAGTATAAGCAGAATGTACCGGAGATACCCCTGCAGTATAAGCAGAATGTACTGGGGATACCCCTGCAGTATAAGCAGAATGTACTGGAGATACCCCTGCAGTATAAGCAGAATGTACCGGAGGTACCCCAGTCTCCTCTTTTAATACAGACTGCCGCCCCAAGCAGTTATTTATGAATAGATTAAAGCAGGGCTCAAAATTTCAAGTCCCGAGCTACTAGCCAGGCCTTAAGAGTTACTCGTCACCAGTTGCCCCACCTAACCCCTACCCTGCCCTTAACTCCACCCCCAAAAACACCCTTAAATTATCTTATGAAATGACACTGTTAAATGTTTTATTCAGAATAAAGCTACAAAAATAAATAGCCATATTAACATAAAACAATGTAAACTTAAAGGAAAATAAGTGCTTTTCATCAATAGGGATGCAAGCAAAATATTAAGTGTAACTGCTCAGCTTTTAATAAACTTAATGCATTTTTTTCATCTTCACAATCACTCCAGATACATATATACCCAGAGACATCAGACCACAGATACATGTATTCCCAGAAATCAGACCCCAGGTACAGACATACCCAGAAATCAAATCCCAGATACAGGCCTACCCAGAAATCAGACCCCAGATACAGGCCTACCTAGAGATCAGGCATACCCAGAAATCAGACCCCAGATGCAAGCATACCCAGATATCAGGCCCCAATGTGAGCAGAGCGAGGGACCAGATGAGAACCGCCAGGACAGGGCAGGCATAGGCGGCAGATGTCCGGCACGCCCTCTCTGACATCATCAGAGGGGGCAGGCTGCCATCTTGGATTCCCCTGGCCAGCAGGAGGGCATAAAAACAAAAATGCGCAACCGCCACCAGAATATGCAGCTCAGGCAATACAAAATAATTTATCTTGCTGCCTGCGTCTGCATTCCCACTCGCCCTCACTTAATTTCCACTCACCAAATGCTAGTAGGCGAGTGGAAATTTTGAGGCCTGGATTAAAGGAAAAGCATTTACGTCATTTTTTTGTTTTTAAATGTTTCTATACATCCTAGAAATCCGGCACTTTATGGGCAGGTTATGGGGACCTCCTAGGCACGATATTTGAAGGAATTTTTCGTTTTATTTTTAACCCTTATTTCATGGAAAACTCACTGTCCCTTTAAAAACGTTTTTTTTTTAACTGTTTGTCCTTGTTTCCTGCCCCCCAGGGCACTACCCATACACATTTTATGGCAAATATCTAGCATATATGCCCTCTTGGAGGGCACTCTAAAAATCGAATTTTGAGTCCCATTGACTTGTATTGAGTTCGAGTTCGAGTTCGAATTAAAACATTTGAAAAGTTCGAGTTCGAATGCGAACCGAACTCGGGGGTGTTCGGCTCATCCCTAGTCACAGCCTCCCATGCTCTCCACACTTGCATATAAGCTGTCAATGTAGAAGTGGGAAGCTGAGCTGCCACTGGCCATGGAACCCGTGACACCCTCCGCAGTCAGGCAGGAAGATCATGTTCTCGGTGTGCTGGAGCAAAGACTGGAGGAAGGCCCAGAAAGCCGTTCATACCTCAAGTCTGAGCCCTTCCCCATCCTGGGAATCCTCTCTCTCACCAACTCCGGCAGACAGCACATCAGGTCCTCCTGGAAGAGTCCAGCAGTGGCAGCACAGGTGTGAAGACGGGCCAGCAACGTGGCACCTTCTTCCGGAAGTGCCGCAACAGACATAATCTTCTTTCTCCGCTTGCTTGCAGGTCAGACGAGTAAAGAGCAGCACTCCGGAGTGGCAAGACCGCAATGGGCGTGGAATGAATTTGCGCAAGTGAACAGGTAAGGCTGGGGTCAGACGAGCGCAGTGTTAACGTCCGTGTTGCCCGCACATAAGTACGTCCGTGATAGCATATAATTGTGTTAAATGGAGCCCCACACATGAAGTACGTCCGCACAGAAGTGCGGGGGCTGACGGACGCTGCAAACGGACACAGGTTAGGCAAGAACGTAATACTGCTAGAACGGATGTGCAGAGTGCGCCACATCCACAACGTCCGCCCTAGCTTTGTGTGTGAGTGTTGGAACATGGTCAGACGGACTGCATTTATACGTTCAGCATTTTTGACGGACAGAATGTTTTTTCATTGTAATTTATTTTCCCTGCTACATCAGTCAAAAAATACGTCAGTGAAAAAAACCGATTGTGTGGCCACTACCTTGTTGTCAGTCAGTAAGTACGTCCGTGCTGCACGGACGCACAGTCCGTAGAAAATGCGTTCATCTGACCCTAGCCTAAGAATCCCTCGTTATATGGGCCCCCTTACTAGCATAATTTTAACTATCACCCAATCGTAGATTACAGCACACCTAAACTAATCATCTCAGGCCAGCAGTCATGCCCCCTTCCTGAAGATTCCAGGGGCTACTTTATCACTAGTGATTACCTAAAGGATACATGTGAATATGGGTCAAAAGCAGGAAGGTGGGTAGCCCCCTGCAGCACTCCATAATACTCAAGAGAGGCTTATCACTTGCTCCTTCATACAAACTGTCTTGTGTCAGACACATAGTTACATAACTATGTAACTATGTAACTATGTGTCTGTCTAGCAGACAGGTTTTTTCCTTATTATTTTCATCATTTATATAGTGCTAACAGTTTCCAAAGTGCTTTACAATAACCAAAGGGAGCGAGATACAGATAAACAGACATGGACCCTGCTCATAGGAGTTTACAATCTAGAAGAATTGGGGTTGAGGAAGACCAGGGGAGTTTTACTGGACAACAGGATCATTAGTGTAAGTGGTTCAGGAATGGTGGGGCCATAGAAGCAGCTTCAGGGGCCATAGAATCATATGTGAGTAGGTGAGCAGAGGGATGAGTTGAATCAGTGATGTGGTATGCTAATCTGAAGAGATGGGTTTTGAGGGATTTCTTGAAGGATTGAAGATTAGGGGAGAGTTTGATGGTGAATACCTTACAGCAGTGGTTCCCAACCGTGGTCCTCAAGTACCCCCAACAGGCCAGGTTTTCCAGATATCCAAAGCCACAGTACAGGTGATATGACTTGCCGCTCAGTAATTGTACCGGCTGGGTGGAGTAGAGGTAATGTCACTGCTCTGCATGGAGAGAGCCTGTGGAGTCATGGGCTCGATCCCAGAGAGCAACCTCTCCAGTAAGTGTCCTTGGCAAGACACCCAACGGTACATACTCGCCACCCAGGACATACTTGAAAACGAGAGAAATCTCAATGTATCCTTCCTGGTAAAATCCTTTCACAAAAAAAAATAAAAAAATATTCAGTCTGCATTTCCCCAAGGTAATCCTTAAAACCTGGCCTGTTGGAGGTACTTGAGGACTGCGGTTGGTGGAGGTTAGATCGTGACACTGCAAGTGGCCTTTCGACCTGCTTAGGTGCGTCTGAAGGAGGTGGCCTTACCTGTGGACTGGGGTGAGGGCTCTCCCAGCAGAGAAGAGGATTGTGGTGGTGAAGACGGGCCGGTGTATACTGGGTTCAGGGAGAATCTTGTGTTACCCTCCGCTGACCCCCCGCTACTTTTTTATTGGGGTCTTTTAATTAATTTTACATTACAATATAAAGTTATTCAGGACGATATAGACACGTTTGTACTTTTAAGAATGAGACAGACCCTCTGTATGAAGTTTGAAATTTGTGTAGTTTTGAAACAGATAACATATTATGTAGCTAGGTATTCTTCTTCACGTTTTCCCTCCAGACTTTTGGAAGATGGCGCAAAGGGAAAATAATTATAAGGTTTTATCTTCAAAATATCTGCTAGTATTTTACAGACACAAAATGGGCATAGAATTGTAATTTTCGTTTTTCTATTAAAATGAATTGATGCTGGATCTGGAACCATAAAATTAATATTTGAAATATATTCAGGACATAATGGATCCTATGCTGTTTAGGTTGCAAGCTAACAAAAATGCCAACTTTTTTTTTAAATTTCTTCCTAGACTATAGTGATTAATTTACATAACTATTAACATATGGGAAAACAAAGTTACTTTCTAAAATCAGGATTTGCTGAGGAGACAAGGAATGATTTGAGTAAGCACCTCATAGAAAAATGACTGAAAGAGGTGACAAAATACAACCTAGCGGTGTGAAATGGCTTAGTTAAAATTCTCTAGGAAAGTGGAAGGCCTCTCTAGAGAGGAATGAGAGCAAGTGAGATTCATTACACCTCTCATTGGGCTATATTACAAAGCTGGTGCTAACTTAACCAGAGCTGTTGTAAACTTCCCAGAGCCATTATAGCCTATGGAGGTTTTAAGTTTACAACAGCTCTGGTTAAGTTAGAACCAACATTGTAATTCTGCCCATTGTTATTTGTTTCAAGGAGCTGTTATTTGGCAGTTGCCTATAATTTTCCTCGAGCTGCTGACATCATTGTACAACAGCTTTACATCACACAGTCATCGTGAACGTATCTCTACTAATTAATGTACTATGTAACTGCTCTGGCAGGATACTGAACACACAATAGATTAAACATATACCCAAAAACATCCTCCTGACACTAAAGACAATTAGAAAATATAAAAGTTATAAAAGTAATAAAAGATTTCATTAAAAATCTGTCTTAATAAACAAGATTGGATTCCTGAAGACTCTCGGCTGATGTTATGAGATAATGGTTGGGAGTATTTTCTGTTTGTCTCTAAAAGAATCTATCAAACATGAATAAGATTTTATGAAGCTCTTCTGTGTTTGTGAAAGTGACTCACCTCTCCGGGGAACTTGCAGTGCTTTCTGAATTCTTCAGATTTCTCTATTAATATTAAACTTTAGTGTTCGTGCAGTTGTTTATTTCCATTTAAAAGAATATTTAAGGCTAGGGTCAGAGTGGGGCAGTCGGAACGCGCGTGCAGGCGCACTAAATCACGGCGGCAGTAGCAGCACATAACGGCCAATGACGGCCAATATACGCAGTACGTGCGTACAAAAGTGCGCCGACACCACGCAACCGGCAAATGAACGCATTTTTCTCAGAACGTGAAACCGCTGCTACAGACGTACAGAGTGCGCTGCGGCCGCATGGCAGCGTGTGAGCGTGATTAGGAGACGTCAGACGCTGCTAGTGTGCGGCCTACATAACGTTCAAACAGCCGGATTTCCCTAGAATTGCGTTGGTGAGTACCTGCGACTGTGCGACTGTGGTCGTCTGACCACTTAAGCGTATTCCGTGAAAAAATGCGTGCGCACGCATCGACGTACATTTTGACGGTGGCCGCAGAAAATGCGCTCATCTGTCCCTAGCCTTAGTGTGGTTAGTAAGAAACATAACTACGAGGTCTACCACCTATTTTTATAATGAAGAGAACTGCCCATCTATCAGTTACTGCAAATGTTTGCTGAATCTCTAATTTTATTATAGATGAGAGCGACCTCTTGGATGTATTCTAGATCTAGCTCAATGTCTAGATTGATTTCCTTGAACGAGGGTATACTTTCACTTATTAATGGGCAATTTTTACCCATTATTGCCTGTTTGAAAAATGACTTACAGGTCTATTCACTAAAGGTGATACTCGGGAGAATTGGCAGGAGAAGAGAACAAAATAGACCAAATCGCCGATTTGGAAAGTGAGATGAATGGGAGAATTTTTCTGGTTTGGCTATTTTGACCTAGAATTTTCACTTCTCCAGTCATTCTCCTTAGTTTCACCTTTTTTTGAATTGACCTGCTACTTTTCCAAACTACCTGTCAGGAAAAGGTTAATCTCTTGTCGTCAATTATTTAAATTTAAGTTATATTGCATGAACTTCAATGTTTCACGTTTTCTATTTACCATTTTATATTCTCAAATGAAAGAAAATAAAACCTTTTAGGTTTAGGTTTTAGGATTCTGATCACAGATGAGCATAGGCAGAAACTTGTAATCGTGGAAAATGTGCATAGTTTGGAAAATGTTCTATTTTTTATTTTAAATACGTGTATAAGGAAATCATATTGAAACAATACAGAACATTTTCTGTATTTTTGCTGCTCTTTTCTCTTTCCTTCATATACAGAAGGTATGGACATACTTTCAAGAGACATAAAATATATATTTTATCATTGTTAACTGGCTGCCAGAAAATAAACTGCTTAGTTTCTGCCCTAGACCTGCCATCCGGGAAAGACCAAAAGGAGAGAAAAAAAATAATATTGGTTAAATAGTATTTATATTTTCAGCACCTGGCTGTAAGGAAAACAATTTCTACTTATTTTCGGTTTGGATATTGTTGTATGTCGGCTGTAACCTCAATCAGGGTCCTAACAAAAAAAGGCTCATGAGAGCTAATTGAATTGTTACACCTGCAAAATGAAATGAAAACTCAACCAGCAAGAACATATTCATCCATGTCTTTTGTTTTCTTCTCCAGTTGACTCTTCCCCAGTGGCCTCTTGTAATTTCACACCTGACCCCAATTATACAACAAGAATACAATTTGCCTTAAAGCGAAATATCTTGTGTATCCTGTATAGTGAGTGAGAAAATAACATGGTTAGTTTAGTCAAACACTCCATGAATCAGTCTTCAAGGACCACAAGAGGATCAGAGTGCATAGTTTTCTGTGATGGATTACAACTAAGCAATACCTGTGCTTTCCATGATTTTTGGGAAATGCTGAGTTAGACTATCTATATAAATAAAACTAAATATATACATCTTAATTTTCCTACAGAGCACCGCAAAATATGGAATAACCTCCCAGACACCATCAAGTAGAGGTAATGTCACTGCTCTGCGTGGAGAGAGCCTGTGGAATCATGGGTTCGATCCCAGCGAGCACCTCTCCAGTAAGTGTCCTTGGGTAAGACACCTAACGGTACATACTCGCCACCCAGGACATACTTGAAAACAAGAGAAATCTCAATGTATCCTTCCTGGTAAAATCCTTTCTAAAAAAAAATAAAAAAATACAACCTGTTTGGCCAGCATTGGTTGTTCCAGTGTCCTTAAGGTGGCAATGCTTTCAAATTTCTCTTACTGCTGTTTTAAGTTGAAAATATCTAATTTTTGGGGCTGTGTGTTTGTCTTTTTCACTTTCACTATTTAAAAGCGGCTGTTATTTCAAAACCCTAAACCTCCTAATCATCTGTGATTCTACCAGCTTTAGTTCAATGTGGCAATTGTTAGGGAATCTCATATTTTTAGAGCACAAAAAAATCTCTGTAGAGAGAAAAATTGGACAGTCCTGGTGCATGACACCCCGCTCGCCCTTAGGACTTGGACCCAAAGTTTAGCCAGGCAGAATCATGTTAACTGTTCCCTAGAACGAGGGAACTGATAGACTGAAGATAGTAAGGAAAATTAAAACAACCTTTAGACACCTCGATTTAATTAAAATATATCTATGATTCCATGGTGAACAATAGCTATGAGTACTCAAGAATAAACTAAAAATAAATATAGATCAGGAAGTAAATTATTTTAAATGTGTGTAATTCAGTCCCCGTGGACTCGCATGCAAATAGGCTTCTGTGATAAAGTCTAACTCATTTCCATACAGGACCTCATGGGAGTATGACAGAAGACACAGAAACAATTAGCTGAAAAATAACTCCATTTACCACTTTATATACTTAAATACGACTCTAGCTATCATTAAATCTTCTTTTCTTGTGGTTTATGGCTTTTATTTTTGAATGCCGCTAAATAATATCTATGAAAAGAAAAAGAAAAAGCAAAGAATTGATGGAATCTTTATTTTCTGAAAACAGGTCTTGAACCCCAAAATAATATGTATGCAGAGCATGAACAAAATAATTAGATGTACATAGCCATTAAAGGATAATACAAATGGTTTAATTACATTTTATTAGATATATTGTTAAAAATACGCAAGAAAACTTAAATCAAACCAATATACACAGTGAATGCATTTTAAACTTGTATCTATATAGCTACTGCAGTCCAAATAAACATATGTCCACTACCCAGAGTTATGGGTGCCCGGGGCAGAAATTATTCCCCCCCCCTCCCATTATTTAAACATCAACTCTGGTTATAAGCAGGCCCGGACTGGGACAAAATATAGGACCCCCAGAATAATATACACAGGCACTGGACCCCCAGAATTATATCCACAGGCACAGGACCCCCAGAATTATATCCACAGGCACTGGACCCCCAGAATTATATACACAGGACCCCCATAATTATATACACAGGCACTGGACCCCCATAATTATATACACAGGCACAGGACCCCCAGAATTATATACACAGGCGCAGGACCCCCAGAATTATATACACAGGTGCAGGACCTCCAGAATTATATCCACAGGCACTGGACCCCCAGAATTATATACACAGGACCCCCAGAATTATATCCACAGGCACTGGACCCCCAGAATTGAATTATATACACAGGACCCCCAGAATTATATCCACAGGCACTGGACCCTCAGAATTATATACACAGGACCCCCAGAATTATATCCACAGACACTGGACCCCCAGAATTATATACACAGGACCCCCAGAATTATATCCACAGGCAAAGCAGGACCCCCAGAATCACTCACTCACAGACCTCAGACGGGGACCCGCACGCGCCAGCATGCTCCTCCACGAGGCCCGCCCAGCTTCTGAAGGCTTTTTGATGCGCTCTCACGAGATCACGTAAGATCTTGCCGGTAGACTGCATCACAGCCTTCAGAAGGCCGGTGGCAGCGCGAGACAGCATGCTGTGCGCCCACTTTGTCGGGCTCGGGCCACAGCGGGCCCAGGTCTCCCAGGGTCTCCCAGGGTGCAGGGCCCAGGTCTCCGGGTGATGGCAGTGGCATGAGAAGCCGGTGCCCCCCCCTCGGACCTGCACCCGGGGCACCTGCACCGGCTACCCCCCCCCCGGTTGTTACACCACTGGTCAACTAGGTTCCTTGGCTAGGACAGGGCTACCTAAGTAGGAGTGAGGTAGCTGGATACATTGACAACACAGAATAAATTCATGTTGGCAAATAATTCCAGGGATGTATTGAAATCTCCCTTTAACTGCAAGCTGCAGTTGTATATTTACTGTATAAATCATTTTGATCCTCCTCTATATCAGGGGTCAACTACCTTGGGCTCCAGATGTTTTGGAACTGCATTCCCCTTGAGCCGCTACCAATCTAATGTGTTGCAGAGCATCAGGGGAGATGTAGTTGCAACACATCGGCGAGTCCAAGGTTGCAGACACCAGCTGTACTTGTATTTCTTCTTAATGATTTACAAAATCAAGACCGCTCTACCAAATTAACCCCTCTACTGATAGAGCAATAGAGAAATCTCAGGCTTCAAAGGCACCATCCAGTGCCCCGATATCAAGATATCTCTGTATGCAACCTGCAGCCCAAAAGCAAATGAAATTTGCTTGCTGCAAACAAATTCCGTTGGCTTTTGGGCTGCAGAAGGTGCCCCCAAAGTTTTAACCCTGTGGGCATAATGCTCAAAGAGCTACGACTGTAAAATCAGCTGCTCAAAGCTCTGAAATATCGGGCTTTCAGCAACTGATGAAAATAGATCTACTGTTAAAACCTCTAACTCAATTTGGCAGTAGATGGCACCCTCTACTGGCCAAAAATAGGGTATTTATAGTAAGATATACAATAGGTATAAACACAAATATTTCTTATTTTATAATTAATTAAAAATGATTTTACAAAAAATCACTGGTCTCTGACAATGTTTTTTTGGAAAATCACTTGGGAGTGAAGGGGTTAATAGGTGTGCATTTTAAATTTATTCTTGAGTACACATAGTTCCTGTTCACCACATATTTTATATTATATATTTTAATTCTATTAAAACTTATGTTTTGATCTTAAATATTCTCTTCATCCCATCAGTTTCCTCTTTCTAGGGAACTTTACATGATTTTGGCATAATTCTGGAGTGCCGGGCTCATTTCTTGGTTTAGCAGGGAACTTTAAAAAAATTAACTTGATCAAAATATTTTCTCTTGTAAAAAAAGCTATTCTGGTCCCATATCACATGAAGATAACATGGACACTCTAGGGTTTAAATGGGAGGTGGTAATAAAAGGAAAGTTTAAACATCAACCCCTCCAGACCCTCCACGTATCCCACTTCTCAGTTAGCTTTTCATGTAAGAACTCCCCTTTAGCCCACGCTGAGCTGCCTTGGTGGTTCTACAGATATGAGAAGACATCCCTTTCATTCGCTGGACATTTGGGAAGGGTCCAATCAATCCTAGAGTGCAGGAATGAAAAGGTGTTCATTCCTAGCCTCTCCAGGAAGCCAGATAGGCAAGAGCTGATCAGCACTAAGAAGGCTGAATCATTCCTCTTCTCCCGACCCCTCTGCAAAAGTGCGGAGCAGGCAACACTCTCAGGTCACTGCGACCATGAATTTGTAATGAGTAGGGATGGGCTGCTGGTTCGAATCGGTTCGATGTTCGCATCGAACATCGGCTGTTCGAGAGTTCACAAACTTCAAACTTTTCAGGCCGTTCGCAAAATGCTTAAAAAAATCCTAACAAAATCAAAAAATAAAGAGACTCTTTACTGCAGAATATTATAAGCAATGGTTTATTAGATATTGAATTAAAACGGGAATATTTTTAACATTGAAGCCTATGGGATAAAACAATCTTGTTGCTAAAACATCAGGCACACGAGGCCCTCTAGTCAGGCACTGTAGAGGGCAGCCCGCCGGGGTCTCCCAAGGATCCCTTAAGGAGCATGCGGCCGCCGGATGACAGAGCTACGACTGTGCGGGCTGGCCGGCCGGGTGCATGTGGCAGAGAGGCGGCGCAGGGAGAGAGCCACTGCACCTGTGGCCATGGCAGACACCCCCCACAACCAGGATCCAGGAAGCCCCCACTGACTGACCACCAGGCTAAGGTAGGGCGACACATTTCTAAAAAAGATAAAATCCGAGGACATTATTAAATGTCCCCGGGAACATAAAATAAAACTTTTATTTTTTTTCTTACTAATACTCACCTGATTCCTGGATCCACCAACAAGTGCAGCCTCCCGTCTCCCACGCTGTTAGAAGCTGCATACACCGGTGCGCTGTGTGCAGCTTCTGAGAAGATACGCTATTAGTGTAGAGGGAGCGATGCAAAATGCGCAGCCGCTTCCCCGCTACACTAATAGTGTATCTTCTCAGAAGCTGCACAAAGCGCGCTGGTTAAAGCTAGCGTCAGACTGTAGTGGTGCTGCCCGACAGTGTGTAATATTGTGACATCCAGGGCCCCGGGTGGCGATCGGGGGGCCTCGGACGCATGGTGTCGCCAGCTGGCCGAATGCCAGGAGCTCCGGCGGCACCCGGCGCAGCTGTGAGTGATCAGGGGGCAGGGCGCAACGTGATGACGCGGAGCCGCCGGGACCTTTAAATCAGGAACGCACGCTGTACACTTTGCCTTGCCGTGGAGTTTCATTCCCGCGGAGTTTCATTCCCGCATCGCTAGCTTACTAAATCAGTTTGTAACTTGTTCTGAGGACCCGATCTGTTTCCGACTTTGCCTGCCATTTGACTATTCTCTGTGTGTACTCCCTGCCTGTTCTGTTTGCCTCCTGTTGCTACTAGTGTGCGCAGATTCTCACTAGGGATGCACCGATACCACTTTTTTAAGACCGAGTACGAGTACAGATACTTTTGTTCAAGTACTCACCGATACCAATTACCGATACTTTTATTTTATGTCATGTGACGCTTTCCAATAAGAACAGACCTCATATAAAGCCCCCAGGTCTCATGGATATTGCCCCAGCTCATGGATATCCTGACCCCAGCTCATGGATATGCCCCCCTTGCTCATGGATATGCCCCCCTTGCTCATGGATATGCCCCCTTGCTCATGGATATGCCCCCCTGCTCATGGATATGCCCCCCTTGCTCATGGATATGCCCCCCTTGCTCATGGATATGCCCCCAGCTCATGGATATGCCCCCTTGCTCATGGATATGGCCCCTTGCTCATGGATATGCCCCCCCTGCTCATGGATATGCCCCCTGCTCATGGATATGCCCCCTGCTCATGGATATGCCCCCCTGCTCATGGATATGCCCCCTGCTCATGGATATGCCCCCTTGCTCATGGATATGCCCCCTGCTCATGGATATGCCCCCTGCTCATGGATATGCCCCCCCTGCTCATGGATATGCCCCCTGCTCATGGATATGCCCCCCTGTCATGGATATGCCCCCCTGCTCATGGATATGCCCCCCTGCTCATGGATATGCCCCCCACTCTCCGCTCATACTTACCTTCCTTTAGCGCCGCCGGGAAAGTCTTCGCGCGCGCGCGCTCCTTGAAGGACCCCAGCCGCGACCACGTGGGACCATTTGATCGCGGCTGGGGTCCTTCCACGAGCGCGCGCGCGGGAACTTTCCCGGCGTCGCTGAAGGAAGGTAAGTATGAGCGGAGAGCAGCTGCAGGGCCTGTCCGAATGCTCCATCTGAATTCGGACAGGCCCTGCAGCTGCTCACTTTGTTTAATACTTACCTTCCTTCAGCGACGCCGGAAAGTTTCCGCGCGCGCGCTCGTTGGAAGGACCCCAGCCGCGATCACATGGTCCCACGTGGTCGCGGCTGGGGTCCTTCCAAGGAGCGTGCGCGCGCGAATACTTTCCCGGCGGCGCTAAAGGAAGGTAAGTATTAACACAGTTAGATGACCAGCTGCAGGGCCTGTCCGAATGCCGATAGAGCATTCGGACAGCCGCCCCAGCCCCTCGGATACCGGCAAGCCGGCTCAATGCCGGCTTCCGGTATCGGAAAAAAATATCGGGGTACTGCACGAGTACCAAGTACTCCTGCAGTACCCGGTATCGGCACCGATATCGATACTAGTATCGGTATCGGTGCAACCCTAATTCTCACCATATACAGTAGCGCAGTACAAGTGCCTAAATGTTGCTGACCCGGTTCTGTTATAACAACTACTCTCGCTCTGCACTCCTGTCTGGTATATTCCGCTGTTTGTTACTGCTGGTGCGCTGCCATCCTGCCATACACTATAGAGCAGTACAAACGTATATTGATCTCAGTCTGTGGTGTATATTGTTGGTGCTGTCGCCCTGGCCTGTGTGGCTGCTAGAGGTTAGGTTTAGTGGTCCCGAGTCCCGACCATCCTAAGTATTGGAGGGTTAGAAGGCTGTTACCAGGGATCCTACCAGGTCTGTCCTGGGGAATCGTTACAAATATGCGGTGAACGCCGCAGCAAATGTTAATGCTCACGCAAGTGAGCGTTAACGTTTGCGTTAAGATCGTAATTTTTCCCACTCGTTGTTGCTCAAACATTTCCTATGGTTTCAAATCGCGTTTAAACATGAGCAAAAGTGGTAAAAATTAGCTCAGCGCACAGCGGTGAAATGGCTCAAAAAAACTTTTTTTTTAAAACACTTTTTTTTAAAATTCGTTTTTTATTGTTTCCTGTCCCCCAGGACAGTACCCGGACCCCCATACACCTTTTATGACCAATATCTTGCAAATATGCCCTCTTGGAGGGCACCTTAATTTTCGAACATTCGAGCCCCATTGACTTGCATTGCGTTCGAATCGTGTTAGCGTTCGAATTCGAACTTTTTCAAATGTTCGAGTTCGAATGCGAACCGAACACGAGGGTGTTCGGCCCATCCCTAGTAATGAGTAGCCCCTGTACATATGTGTCCCTTTAAGAATTAAACTGTCTAAATACACTCGACACAGAACACTTTACAGAACCAGCTAAGAAAGATCTGAGGAAGTCTCTTTTCATATAAAGAAAGACAGATGCTACTGTTAAGGATCCTGGTAACCCAGGCGCCTCTTTCTGCTGAAATTAGGATGTATTCGTACAAACACAGAATAGCCGACACATAAACTGTGAGGAGTTCTTGCAGATGGAACACCAAATGTAGAATGCTGTATTTAGAGGTTTTCAGGTACATACACATTCAAACGTAAAAACCACACCATTATGTTACTCTATAGCTGATCCTACCAAAACCCCCTCCCCACACACGCCCAGCCTTGGAACAATGGCTTGAGTCAGATAACGATCATCTGAGTGACTTGTTGCTGGGGGAAGATGTGGGTTGATGGAAGCATGTGAAGACAAAGGAATTCATTACTTACAGGGGGGGTGAAGCAGACAAAAGCTTAGATTGCAAGCTCTTAAGCAATGAAATTCAAGGGAAAATAAATGCAAATAAACATTGGGGCGGCCGCTTCTTCACAGCTACAAATTAGCCTATTTTAGTAAAGGATTTTCTTCAGGCACATTTTAATCGTAGTTTGCTTCCAGCCGATAGTGCAGATCATGACACAAATCCACATCTGTATGAAACTGATAAACCAAAATAGTATATATTATGTGTAGATGCAGACATGTGTACATTAAGACACCATTCTAATGTATGGACAGAGCTTACAATGCTTCATGAAGCCTGTATTATGATCATTTTAGATAATTCATTCTCAGAGAATCAAATTAATTTGTTTACTTTTGGTCTCTGGAAGGTGGCTCCAATGTTTTACCCCTGTGAGCATAATTCCCAAGGTGCTAAAACTGTTTAAATTCAGCTAGGGAATGTCCTGATTTATTGAGCTGACATGGAGCTACGAGCTGCAGCTGTATTTGAAGTAACTGTTTTGGCCAGTAGATGACAACATCTGCCTGCCAGATTGGGAATATGCCCAAATATTTCTTACTGCTTAGGCTAGGGTCAGATGAGCGCATTTTGTACGGACTGTGCGTCCGTTTAGTACGGACGTACTTTCTGACTGACGACAAGGTAGTGGCCACACAGTCTGTTTTTTTCACTGATGTATTTTTTGACTGATGTAGCAGGGAAAATAAGTTACAATGAAAAAACATTCTGTCCGTCAAAAATGCTGGACGTATAAATGCAGTCCGTTTGACCACGCTGCATCACTCACACACAAAGCTATGCGGACGTTGTGGACGTGGCGCACTCCGCATGTCCGTTCTAGCAGTATTACGTTCTTGCCTAACCTGCGTCCGTTTGCAGCGTCCGTCAGCCCCCGTACTTCTGTGCGGACGTACTTTGTGTGTGGGGCTCCATTTAACACAATTGTATGCTATCACGGACGTACTTATGTGCAGCAACGCCGACGTTAACACTGCGCTCGTCTGACCCCAGCCTTAATTGGTAATAAGAGATTTTCCAGAAAAACACTGGTTCCTGACAGAAGTTTCTTTTTTTTTTTAAATCACTTGGTAGTGAAGGGGTTAAGAAGAAATCCATGGGACTACATGGTTCAACAGGAAAAATGTTTTTGTTTAATAAAATATCCTAAAAATTAAGTATTAAAAAGAAATGTGGTCAGAATTGTATCTACTCTTTCAGCGGACCTCCACTGTTGGCTAAAAGCATGCTTTTTTCTTTTGAGGCACATGAAATGAAAAAAAATATGTACCCATCCTGAGAATATTTATACTATATTATACATATTATACAGTATATATACTATATAATATATACTGTATGCTTCTTGAAAACATACATATGCCAGGGGTGTGAGCATATTCATCTTATATTGCCTGTCACAGGTGCGCTATACTGTAGTACATTTTCTCAGGGCTGGATTAAGAGCATGGGCCTGGTGCTGAGGATTTCATGGGGCCTTTTTATAGATAATGAGGCAACAATCAGACCGAGCTGCTTTCTCGTTTAGAGAGTCAGGTGGTGCACTGTGCATAGCTCATGCTATGCCAACGTCAGAGCAACTGGGAAACCTGACAGTTCTGGTTGCCCTAGCGCGGTGCACCATATTACAATACGAACATTAACAGGTAAAAATAAACTGTTAGCGATTCGGAGATTGCGCTTTTGAGTGCGAGTTTACTATACTTTGCGCTCCCTATACATAACATGGGGAGCAGAAAGAGTTAATTAGCGTTAGTATTACAAAGTCCCAACACTAATTACTGTCCCACTGCGGTTACTGAAAAGTTACTCAAAGCCAGGACCTGGTGCTAAATGATACGGCTCCTGCGGAATCCATCAGCACCAGCAGAAAATCCCCCCCAAAATCACATACTCACATCCCATCCTGCAGCGAGAACCGCGGCTCCATCCACCTCTTCTTGCCGCCGGGAGCAGAAAGAGACTGAGGGAAAAAGTCCCACAGTCTACCTCTGCGAATCACTCCAGCGAGATCCTGCAGTTCATGTGACCGGCAGCAGAAGCCTCAATGGAGTCCTATGGACACCATTGAGGGGTTTCCCGCGGCAGCACTTAGCGTCGGGATGCTCAAGGCAGCGCTTAGTGCCGCGTTACGTTACAGGCTGCTAGATTATCGCCTGCACCATAATATCACGCTAAAACAGGGATGCTAAGGAGAGAGAAACTTGCAGGCACACCATATCCACCTTAGTGTCCCCGTTTTAGCGTGATGTTTGTAATATAGCCCACAGTTATTCAAAGATCAAATTTTTGAAAACAATAGCGGCAAAGTTTGTTGTTTCACAATAGAGAAATCTAAACTGTAGCAGGAGAAGCTTCAATGTGACGGTTCCCCTGTGGCTGTTTGGATTCTCCTATTGTGAAACACCCAAATTTGTTGCCATTGTTTGAAAGATCCACTAACACTTGCCTTCTTGGACACACACAGCACAGGTGTGTATATACAGTTGTGTTCAAAATTATTCAACCCCCACTGAAATTGAGTGTTTTGGCCAGTTTGACATTGATTTTGATCATTCAGTCATCTTGCTTACAATTAAATCAAAGAGGCACGTGTAGGTCAGACAAATATAACATAACATTTATAATGAAATAACCACAAATGTCTTTTCTGTGCTCACATCATTATCAGTTTTATTCAACCCCAAGTGACATTCAATCTTAGTACTTAGTACAACATCCTTTTACAGTTGTAACAGCTTTTAAACGTGAAGCATAGCTTGACACAAGTGTCTTGCAGCGATCTACGGATATCTTCGCCCATTTGTCATGGGCAAAAGCCTCCAGTTCAGTCACATTCTTAGGCTTACGCACTGCAACTGCTTTCTTTAAGTCCCACCAGAGGTTCTCAATCGGATCTAAGTCAGGTGACTGCGATGGCCACTCCAAAATGTTCCAGCCTTTAATCTGCAACCATGCTCTAGTGGACTTGGAGGTATGCTTGGGATCATTGTCCTGTTGAAAGGTCCAACGTCTCCCAAGCCTCAGGTTTGTGACGGACTGCATCACATTGTCATCCAATATCTCCTGGTACTGAAGAGAATTCATGGTACCTTGCACACGCTGAAGCTTCCCTGTACCTGCAGAAGCAAAACAGCCCCAAAGCATGATTGACCCCCGCCATGCTTCACAGTAGGCAAGGTCTTCTTCTCTCATAGGCCTTGTTCTTCCTCCTCCAAACATAGCGTTGATCCATGGGCCCAAACAGTTCTAATTTTGTTTCATCAGTCCACACAACACTATCCCAAAACTTCTGTGGTTTGTCCACATGACTTTTGGCATACTGCAGTCGACTCTTCTTATTTTTGGAGACAGCAAGGGGTGCGCCTGGGAGTTCTGGCATGGAGGCCTTCATTACGCAGTGTGCGCCGTATTGTCTGAGCTGAAACTTCAGTACCCACATCTGACAAATCTTTTCTCAGTTCCTCAGCAGTCACACGGGGACTTTTCTCCACTCTACGCTTCAGGTAGCGCACAGCAGTCGAAGTCAGCATCTTCTTTCTGCCACAACCAGGTAACGTTTCAACAGTGCCCTTTGCCTTGAATTTGCGAATGATGCTTCCTATGGTCTCTCTTGGTATGTTTAACATCTTTGCAATCTTCTTATAGCCATTGCCCTTCCTGTGAAGAGTAATCACCTCTTCTCTTGTCTTCCTGGACCATTCTCTTGACTTCACCATGTTTGTAACCACACCAGTAAATGTCTAGAAGGAGCTGAGTATCACAGTCATTTTAAAGCTGCCTAATTGGTGCTTATTATGCTTTATTGCTGCTCCGTGACATCCACAGGTGTTTTCAATACCTGATTGAAAACACTTGAATGAACCTCTGTTCTTCAGAGTGGTAGTCTTTAAGGGGTGAATAATTGTGTCAATGAAGAATTCACAAAAGAAACATTTACTACTGTATTACAAAACCAATTGATGTCATTTTAGTTGCATATGGTTCTTTAAAAAGTCCTTGTAGGATTTCATTCTGAATACAATTACAAATGTACACTAAATTCCCTAAAACCCTTTACAGCATTGGGGGTTGAATAATTTTGAACACAACTGTGTGTATATATATATATATATATATATATATATATATTAGACATGTGCATTCATTTTAGTACTAAAACGATTTAGTCCGAATTTTGGGATAATTTAATTTTCGTATGACTCAAGAGAAACGAAACTGCTCAGTACAAAAAACAAAAGAAACTAAAATAAAATGCACTACATTTTAGTTTCAGTCCTTTTTGTGATATTACATTGATGAGTGATGGAGACCAGCAATGAAGAGCGCAACATCCGAAGTTCTGCACTCTCCACATGCCAATGCAGTAGGATGATCTATACAGAGAGGGGCATTAATTAATGCAGGAGGATGTTCTATACATTATACAGAGAGGGGTATTAATGCAGGAGGAGGTTATATACATTATACAGAGAAAGGTATAAATTGAGGAGGATGTTCTATACAGAGAGGGACATTAATTAATTCAGGAGGATGTTCTACATATTATACAGAGAGGGGTATTAATTAATGCAGGTGGATGTTGTATACAATATACAGACAGGGGTATTAATTAATGCAGGAGGATGTTCTAAACATTATACAGAGAGGAGCCTTTTTTTTAGCCCTTTAAATCCAGTGGCTGTGAGCGCTGAGATCGGCTGCTTGTTATATTATCTCTCAGTACAATGTATCAGGCTCAGCTGTTACAGTAACTGACTGTAACAGTGCTCAGAGTTTCAGTAAAACAAGGAAATAATATTGTTCTAACCTCTTTTATATAAAAATATTATTTACTAGTTTTACTGAAACTCTGAGCGTTGTGATGAGCAGCAGTCAGTTACTGTAACAGCTTTGCCTGACACAGGGCAGTATTACAATGTTGGTGCTAACTTAACCAGAGCTGTTGTAAACTGAAAACCTCCATAGGCTATAATGGCTCTGGGAAGTTTACAACAGCTCTGGTTAAGTTAGCACCAGCTATGTAATATGGCCCACATTGCGCTGAGAGTGAGAGATACTGTAACAAGCAGCGATCTCAGCCCTCTGAAGAGCCACTACAATAGTAATTGTATCCACTGGTTTTCGGATGAATGAAATTAGTTTTCATACTAAAGAACTGAAAACGAATTTCTTTAGCAACTAAATAAATTGCATTTTAGGACTAATCCATTAGTTCAAAACGAAATTTTGTGCTGTGCCCATGTCTAATATATATATATATATATATATAAAAACACACCCCAGAGGCAATACATATACATATATATATTACACATGGGCTGTGCTTATGTGTGATAGATAGTCCAGTTTGTCAAAATCACGAGTATGGCAGTACGTAGTGATACCTTTTTTTATTGGACTAACGTAACATTTAAACGACGAGCTTTCAAGAGTATCCTCTCTTCCTCAGGTCTGGAAGCTATACTCGTGATTTTGACAAACTGGACTATCTATCACACATAAGCACAGCCCATGTGTAATATATATATGTATATGTATTGTCTCTGGGGTGTGTTTTAAAGTGTTTTAAGTGTTTTAAATGTAACGTTAGTCCAATAAAAAAGGTATCATCACGTACTGCTATGATAGAGATAGAGATATATATGCACACCTTTATGAATTTATTAAGGATTTTACCAGAAAGGATACATTGAGATTTCTCTCGTTTTCAAGTATGTCCTGGGTTCAAGAACATTGAATTGTTACAGAAATACAAAGTAATACAATGCAAGATATTAACACAAAAATATACAGATTAACCCGGAAAATAAATATGTAGGGAATATATTCACTATGTTACATCTTTACAGGTGCATTCTGTATTGAGTGATGTTAATAGTACATACATAGGCAAACACACAGGCATATACACACACTACACGGGCACTGGCACATATATATATATATAAATATATACATACACAGAGCACATACTTATATATTACCACACGCAGCACCTATGTATACATAGAAAACACATTAATACAGAACAGCAACCTTCAAATGGGTGATAGTTTAATGTCACATAAGCAAGCATTGAGCATTGTGTGCAGTTGAGACCTGGTCTATCAAGGGTTAAGTGTTTAAAGCTCGCCAGTAAACCCCAGCATTCTGTCCAGGTTATTACTGTGCTGTTGATGTCCTCCCTGTCACTGGCAGCATTCTCCCAGCAGGGCAGGGTTCCCCTTAATGCTGAAGGGGGGGGAGGGGGCAGGCTGCGAGCAGGCGGGCATAAAACTAGAAAGAAAGGAGCCCACAGGGACTTTCCTGGAGTTCAGGGGACTTTGATTTTTAAAGTTCATTTTAGGGCAATTGGTGGAGAGAGGAAGCAGCTGGGTGCCCTGTGCTGCCTCCCCTCCCCCCTGCTCTCACCCTCCTGCCTCCTGTCCCTCGGCAAGGTGCTCTCCTGCAGGCTGACTGTCCTACTCCCAGCACGTCTCACTAAAACCCCCTTCTACCCCCCCCCCCAGACTACAGCTGGATTTCCAAGATGTGGGGAAATAGAGGCTGTGACCATCAGATCAGCTCAAACTGTGCAGCCCAGTGAGCCCCCGGTTGCCTAATGTGCGCGCCCCCCTCCCCTCTGACTCCCAGGCCCCTGGAAGCTCTGCCCCTGCATCATTAATCACTTACGGGGCCAGCCGCCTTGTCTCTGCTTGAGCTCACGTGACAGCGATGCTTCACGGCTGTCTGCACGCAGCTGCAGCTTGGAGGAGCGGAGGAGGGATAGGGAAATAGTCACCGGATATGACTACCTTTCATATCCGGCGAACGGCCGCAGCTGCGCATCCGGGATCACAGCATTTACATTACGGACACTGAGCAGCGCAGTTCCTAGTGTGGACCTCGCGGGTCGCGACTGACCACCTCCTGAGTCCACTTATTACACCTCTGACGCAATCCGATTCAGAAGCAGCCTGTCAGGCGGTGATTCTAACAAATTGCTAATTTTGTTAGAACACCGACCAGCTGCTCATCCACTTGGCTGTGAGCCTATTTTAAGGTAGGGGCCTGGAACGGCCGCTCCATTCGCCCCTACATTAATCCAGCCCTGCATTTTCTCATAGTTGTACTTTTTGGTTTCATTGTGTTGGGGAGTATGACCTGTCCAGTATTTAGTGACAGTGGTCCATAAATTTAACATGTTGACATAGTATTGTGTCTCTTACATAAGTTTAGGTATAGTTAAAAGTACCATGATTATTAAGATACTCTCTTAGGACTCTATCACCTCCTTCAAGCTAACACTAGCATCACCGTTAGCTTAAAGGAGGTCATAGTGCTCTGCCCTCATCGCCTACTGGTTAAAAAAACCCGTTAGCGCTCGTTAATTTGTGATTCATAGCGTGAATTTACTGTACTTTGTGCTCCCTATACCTAACAAGGGGAGCACAAAGTGAAAGCACAGATTAACTAGCGTTAGGATCACTTGGTCCTACCGCTAGTTAATAAGAGTTGGCACTAACTGAAAAAGTTACCACCAGCTCAGAGGTGTAGGTAACGGATTGCAATGCTGCAGAATCCATTACCTGCAGCTCAAACCCCTCAAAAAAACAAATGCTCACCTCTCATCCCGCGGCGAGAACAGCGGCCTGATCCGCTGCTTCTTGCCACCGGGTGTAGAGTGAGACTGGGGGAAGAATGTCCTGTCTCCCTCTGCGATCACTCCACCGCCCAGCAAGAGGCGAGATCCTGCCGGTCATATGACCTGGTTGCACGATCCTCCATGGAGTCCTGTGGACAACATGGAGAGGATGTTGGGGACAGCGCTGCCCCCAGCCTCCATGGGCTTAGCGATTGCTAAGGGGCAGGCTGCCGGATTTGGCTCCTGCCTGTGATCTGCTGGAGCAACTGGAATGCTAAGGGGAAGCTAGCGAATGCTAATTTTTCCCCTTTTTCGTCCCGGTTTTAGCTCTAGGCAGCTGATAGTGCCCTTAGTGTCTTGGTTTAGTCTCCACTACAGGAGAATCCATGAGTATCAGACATATTTCGAGTTTTAAAATACATGTAAGCATGGCTGATTATATTGGACTTATTTAGTGATATTATACAACTTTTAATTGACTATTAAAAGTTGGAAAATGTCTTTATTTTGGATGTAAAGAATGTACTTATACACATTTAAATTAGTCCTGGCTGGTAAACGGTACCATTATTCTTTCTTTTGTAGTAAATGTATCACGCTGTGTATGTATGTTGCCTACTATATCTTCATAGCATCACATTTAAGGTAGAATATGAATACGGCATTATAAATAAGTCTTAATTTCAGAACTTGTTGGAAACAAAGCCATGTCCCTTACCTTTCTGAAGTAAACTTTTGGAAGCTTCTCTCATCAATGAGTAGATGGTAAGGATGAAATGGAAGCGAGTAGATGGGAAACAAACAGGACAGAAAAAATGAAAAGTATGAAATGAATTGTGAGGCAATAAAAGGATGACATGAAGATACAAAACATAAAACATCTCAGATTTTATTTAGTATAAACACTTGTATCAGGAATGCCTATATTTCAAGAAGTAGTGACATTGCTAAATTAGGATAGTGATATCCTCCTGTTTAACAGCAGCATATAACGTAGGTCATGTTAACAGGGACATTTTGTAGCTGTGGGATAGTCACCTATATAAAAAAAGACTACACGTTAGCAATGATCTGTAAATTATGTTATATATATTATGTTTTGGTGATAGACTAACAGGGTTATTCAAAGAGATCCGAATGGTTGCCGAAAGGGAACCGTACGCTGAAAATCAGCGTTCGGTTACCTTTCCTGGCCATTCAGCTATCCAGAGAGCAGGCAATTCGCCAAATCCTGGCGAATTGCCTGCACATACGGTGTATGTTCGGCGCCTGTTCGAGGTCAGTGAATCCCCATAGAGAAGCAATGCTTCGGCTATTCAGAGAGCAAAAGTCAGCAGTGAAAAGTTGCCGAATTGCCCTGCCATTCGGTGGTTTCATGCGGCAGATTTATTCAGGCGAATCCCATAGGTTTCAATGTTAAAAATATTCCCGTTAATAATAATTCAATATCTAATAAATCATTGATTATAATATTCTGCAGTAAAAAGTCTCTTTATTTATAGATTTTTTATGGATATTTTAATCATTTTTCAGGATTTTTTTTTAAAAGAAAATTTTCGATTTTTCTTTTTTTTAAACTTTACTTATTTTTTCTGTAACAGCCCTTTTTATTATCATTCATTGGATCTCATATGTAAATTTCAGACATTTTCGCTCAGTAGTTTCTTTGCAAACAGCGTTTCACTTTTCAAATATTCAAGCAAACTTTTTTTTAAATTTATTCACTGCCTTCGTCTGCGGTGTCGGGTTCTTCCGGAGGCTGCGCTGTGTGTGATTGGCTCCTGCTCAGGTTTTTCCGGCGGGGTTAATCCAGATGTTTTTGCGGGTTTTCGGTGTGCATTTGCCGGGTTTTGTGGTGAGTCTGCGGTGACTTTTCCCTGCAATTCGAGGACCCTGTGGTGCTTGCTGAATACACCTCAGGGTTGCCGAAATGGGATCGCCAAATCGAACCGAATTGAGGAGAACGAAAAGTCACCGAACGTGCAGTGACTTTTTGATTCTCTTTGAATAACCCTGTAAGAATAATAATAATAAAAAAAACGCCATAGTTGTGAATCAATGAGAAGGACTACACTATGGCCATAGAGGAGGATAGCTAAAGACAAATATACTGAAAAATGTTCCTGAACTATAAAAGTCAGTAGAGAACATTGGTATACATTCCCTAATAAAAGATATCACACATCCTCCTCCACTGTTCAAGATTTATTTAGATAATAAATATATTTTGAAAGAGAAAAACTGTAAAGTAAGCCTCATTACTTTCATTAGCTCTAGCAAGTTTATAAGAAGTTTGTGCCGCAGGGATTTGCTGTAAAGGTACAGCACATATGTTGTGCACTTGACAGATTGCGAAACACCACTAAGCCCATAATGTCACCTTCAATAACTAATTTGCAATGAATGTCTTCTCCTGTCTTTCTGGTGTGTTGAAACTAAGTGGGCATAACGAATCATATAATTAAAGAAGTGTCATCATGGAGAGAGCAGTGAGTTTTTGTGATTAAAAACTTCGATTTATTCCAAAGCTTCAACTTTGATCCTGTTATTTGATCATTTTTTTTCAGTATGTTAAAAAATATCCAAAGTGAAAAAGGTCTGCGTATGACGTGTCTGAAGCAAGGATGCAGAATCGGTGGGTGGGAGGAAGATTACCAGGAACTGAAGATATGTGTGTGCTATGGACACTTTTTTACAATTTGTTTTTCTAATATTGATTGTGTATTAAGATTTAAAAAGAGGTAATCTTTGAGGAGAATGTGATTGCTCATGATTTTTTTTCTTGAATTCATAAAACATGTACTGATTTTAAATGGTATGCTATCTCCCTTGCATTTGTTTAAAATCCTCAAATAGATGTAAAACAATAGGATGTTAGAATATGAATATATTTGTGGATTGTTCAGTTTGGTGAATATTATGGGGAAGATGAAAGCATCACAGTTTTTGTGCCTTTTAAAAATAATTTATTTTTGATGATCCATAAATAAGGCGCATAACGAGTTTGTTACAACTAGATGCTAACAGCATCTGCCCAGCTATTTTTTTAGTATTTTTATTTTCAGTATTATGGGTGAAAACGCTCACCTTTTCTTGCTTAGTGCTAGGCTGCTCCTTCTCATCTTCACAGGACGTCTAAGGCTAGGGTTAAATGAACGCATTTTTCGCATAGTCCGTAAAAAAGTGCGTCCGAACGCATGGACGTATTTTTTCACGGAAGTCGTGAAAGCGGTCGAAAAAATGCGTTCGTTTGCCGCTTGCGTTGCACGGCCGAACTTTCGTGCGGCCGTACTTCGTATATTGGCCGTCATTGGATGTCATTTGCTGCTACTACGGCCGTGCGTTCGCACTGCGTTCATCTGAGCCCAGCCTTAAATACAGGAGTCCCTGCAGTTTTTTACGCAATCTGTGTAGCATACACAATGTTCGTACATATGCTATACAAATTTCTACTGTCGTATGCAGGTTATGTCTTGCCTATGCAGAATGATGAATTGGTGCTGCGCACGTACTCGCAGCACCAGTCCTCACCTGCCATCTTGCTTTTACAATAACATTTGAACATTCTCCAGCAACAAAGCACTACAAATGATCATATTGGTTAATTATTTATATTTTCATCATTTTCACCTTCAGCACATGATTACACAAATATTTTTCAACAAGAATGCAATGTGTAATCTGGTTTTAAATACCACAGCATAAATCAGAATAAGACACAAAACAATATTCAAACCATAGTTTATCATTGAGAAATCATAACTATGAATAATCATTTCAGAATCTCACTTAATTATAATTCACACAAAATAAGCTCCAAAATGGTTGACTCAAATATACTATACAAACACATACAGGCTTATTCGAAGAGAATCGAAAAGTCACTGCACGTTCGGTGACTTTTCATTCTCTTCAATTCGGTGCAATTTGGCAATCCCATTTCGGCGACCCTGTGGTGTATTCAGCAAGCACCACAGGGCCGACGAAGTGCAGGGAAAAGCCGCCGCAAATCTGCCGAACACTCACTGCAAAACCCAGGCGAATGCACACCGAAACCGGTAAAACCATCTGAATTAACCCCGCGGAACACGCAGGAGAAACCCGAGCAGGAGCCGATCAGAGCGCAGAGCAGCCGCCGGAAAACCCCGACACCGCAGACGAATGGTGTAAGAAAAAAAGTACGCTTGAATGTTTGAAAAGTGAAATGCTGTTTTCAAAGAAACTACAGAACGAAAATGTCTGAAATTTACATATAAGATCCAATGAATTTTAATAAAAAGGGCTGTAACAGAAAAAAGAAAACTATTTAAAAAAAAAAAACGGAAACATTTTTTTCGCAAAAAAATACCAAAAATTGCCTAAAAGATCCTAATAAATCTATAAATAGACTTTTTACTGCAGAATATTATAATAAATGGTTTATTAGATATTGGATTAAAACGGGAATATTTTTAACATTGAAGCCTATGGGATTCTCCTGAATAAACCTGTCGAATGAAACCACCAAATGGCAAGGCATTTCGGCAACCTTTCTCAGCTGTTTTGTGTTCTCTGAATAGACAAAGCATTGCTTCTCTATAGTGAATTCACTGCCGTGAAACAGGCAACGTATGTGCAGACAATTCGCCAACATTTGGCGATCTGCCTGCTCTCTGAATAGCCGAATGACCAGGAAAGGTAACCGTACGCTGAATTTCAGCATTCGGTTACCTTTCGGCCACAATTCAGAGCTCTTTGAATAACCCTGTGAGTTTCATTGCTGTGGTGCTCACAAATGTTAGGGGATTATCCACTCAGTGCCAGCATTGCAAAAAAAACAAAACAGCTAACTGCACTGTAATACAAACGTTTCTTGCAAAAGAGGCACTTAGTGGATAACCCCCATAGGGTTACAACAATAGTTGTAGTTCATTTAAAGGAACACAGTATTAAAAAATATGGTTCCCTTTTAGGCTGGGGTCAGACTAACGCATTTTTAACGTGCGTTTAGGCGCACTTAATCACGGCCGCAGTAGCAGCAAATGACAGGCAGTGACGGCCAATATACGAAGTCCGGCCAAACAACGCAAGCAGCAAACAAACGCATTTTTTTGAGAACGCAGAACCGCTAGTACTGTCGTACAGAGTGCGCTGCGCCCGCATAGCGGCGTCTGTGCGTGATTAGGAGACGTCAGACGCTGCTCAAGTCCGGCCAACATAATGTCCAGACACCCAAAAGTTTCCTGGTTTGGATCCGTAACAAATCACGCACGAAAATGCGCATCGTATGACCGTTTTCGCTCATTCCGTGAAAAAATACATCAATGCGTTCGGACATACTTTTTTACGGACGACGCGCAAAATGTGTTCGTTTAACTCTAGCCGTATAGTGTCTTCCTTTAAGTGAGCTACAACTATTGTTTATTAGGACATGAAAATAGTCATAATAATCTGTTTTTCCCAGGACATGAGAGAGTACCCCCACCTATTTTTCCAGAAAAAAAGCACTGCTCATAGCATTTGCTAAAAGACTTTTTTATTTTATATGAAATTTCCTATTGTGCAAAATCTTAAGGGTCTATTCACAAAGCACTGAAATTGTGTGCAATTTCGGTGCTTTGTGTTTTGTCACATTTTGGCGCACTTCAGTGATTTCATTTTGCCAAAAATAAAGTGAATTCACTATTTATAGAATGGTCACCGTATTTTGCCAAAATTGGAGTCGACAAAGCAGTTATCGGATTTCGGCGAAAACCAACAAAATGCACTGATAACTGGCGAACTGCAAAAAAAAAAAAAAAGGAGTGCAATGAGATAAGATATCATGCATCATGGGAAAATCCACAAAATGAATACAGGAGAAAAAAAGCTAACTTTCATTTCCAAAGGAAAAGAGAACAGCAGTGTGCTTTTTATACTGTGTTTTTGTTTGTAATACACAAATAATCTAGTTACAGCTTATATTAGTGGAAGTGTTCCTTTAAGGAGTTAAATGGAAATCCTAGACTTTATGTTGAATTTTCCTTGAGAATTTACATGTTTGGTAATTAATTGCCGGTTTCTAATAAATATTGATGCGTTATAATTTCTTTATTTCCTCAATAATTGAATAGATTGGCTTTCTGTTATAAATATCATATTAACCCCTTCACTACTGAGATCAAGATATCTCAGACTTGATAGGCACTATTCGGTGCCCAATATCGAGATATCTCGGTCTGCAGATCAGCAGCCCAAAAGTAAATGAAGGGATATTTATATAGGAACAAGTCCCATATAGGAGAGACCAAGCTGAAAAAAGTATATCCTCCAAATTGAAGGGAAGGGGGGTAACCCACACTTATTACTGGAAAGAGCCACTACAGTGGCTGTATCAATTTCGAATTAAATTTAAAATTAAACCTTTATTGTTATCAGTTAAAATACATATAGACGTACATTTGAAAACAAAAACAAAGACAAAAATTCTATATATATATATACATACCAGAATTTTTTGTCTTTGTTTTTGTTTTCAAATTTCAAAAATTGTGCTGTAATGGCTGTAATTCAATTTGGCAGTAGATGGCACCACCTACTGACCAAATAGGTTATTACAGTAATAAATTCATTAGAAATATGCCCAAATATTTCTTACTGTGTAATTATTAATCAAAAATGTTTTTTCAAAAAACCACTGGTTACTGACAATGGCTGTTTGAAAAATTACTTGGTAGTGAAAGGATTAAAGCTTGTCTGTCAAACTATATTAATCTTCCAGGACCATTCCCGTTCCGCCGTCCTACGCTCCCATCGCCACGCACTTGTAAGCCGTGTTTATCAGGCTGCGGTGCGGCGGCAGCCCGGCCGATTCAATAATCAAACATGGCAGCTGGTCCCGCCACCTTTGACGCCACATGCCAGAGGAAGTGCCGCACCAGCTGTCTGATGTCTCTGCCAAGTGGTCAGCCCTATACACAACAGCCCCATCCCTGGCGGCGCACACATGGCTGCTGCACCCTGCGTGCCTGATACATGCAATGGAGGATCCCTGCCTCATCCAATCTGAGCAGTGCATGTACTATCCTCCACCAGTAAGTGACCCTCATGACCTGACCCCCCCCCGCAAAATATATTTACCTCCCAGTGCCTGCTGTCACAGGTAGAGATATAGTTATGGTCATATATATATACATATAAAAAATCGCCAATGCTGCACAGCTGACAGTAAAAGGCCTGAGTTTCTAGCGTGTTCTAGAAAGTAATTAAAATGTTACTGTTCTTTGTCTCTGTGCTGGCCACTAAGCCCTTCTGGAGGGATATCACAGGCTTGTGCAGAATGGGTTGTCTTTGATCGTCCTGATAAGTGGGAAATTACACATCTGCTCTAATGGAACCTCCCTTCTCCAGTCCACCAGCCTTTCACACCTTGAGCAAAAGGAAAAGCACCTCCAAGAGCACATCCCAGACCCAGCGGCACCATTGTGACCAAAAAGTGCATTTCAAAGAAGTGATCATATCCTTTTTATTGCAGAGATGATCTTGGGGATGATTGATATTGCAGCTGTGCATTAAAATTAAAGAAGCAGTGAACTGAGCATGCCCACTAACAATAGGGGGAATTCTGGGAAAATTTATTGGGCGGGCTGTACCATCTATGGGCTGTTCTTTTTGAATGAAAGGGAAAACTTATAAATTCTGAGTCCAGCAAGGGCTCAGTGCTTTTTCATTGGGGTTCACGTAAGAAGTGAGGATTCACCCGTGTTTCCAATCTCCAGCCCCAGGAGTCACAGATGTCCTGTTAGCTTGCTGATGTGTGAGTAAGGTTCTGTGTTTTAATCCCTTTATTTTTGCTGCTTTGTGTGTGTAAGCGTTAATTATCATATCTATTTTTCTGTAACCCAAATGCACTGTGATATATCATTTTTTTATCATAATAAAATCTAAAACTTATAAAGATCTGCTTCTGCCTGATATTAAATCCACGCTAACTGAAGGACTGGATTATCATAGAGATTTGCCTTTGTTTAAGCTCGAGTCTACCTACTATACAGTGAGTTGTGGTGGGGTCCAGTCGCTGGACTGTTTTTCTATTTTGGGGTGCATGACCAGAGGCTCAAACCGGCTCTGGTTCAGACAGTAAGCATCTTGGATGAAAAGTCGGTTTGTGGTGGCAGTGTGACGAATAGTACAAGGAAAGTGGGTATAGGGATTGTGGGCAGCATAGTCAGTACTCCGGGTCCAGAGTAGACGGATACTGTGTTGCAATCCTGTGGCCTATTCATCACGTTTGTGTGCCCTTCGGGAGCGAAGGCGTTGCTGTGACAGTTAGGCAAGCGCACACAGGGGATTGTGGGCCGCATAGTCATTATTTTGGGTCTCGTGTAGACCGATAGTGATTTTCTTAAGCCTGTGTTTGCTTCGTCGCGGCGCGCGGTTCGTGACACCTGCCTTCTCTGTTGACCATAAAAACCCATTAGATGTAGACCGACTACAGAACACAGAATAACTTTACTTGCTGAAAAATAAAATGATAAAAAAACACAACAGGATTTGCCCCCCCAGAGCATATCACAGATCTCCACAACAATAAAACTCACAGCAATGTGCAGTGTGTATGAGCATATGACAGAGCTC
Source organism: Leptobrachium leishanense (assembly GCA_009667805.1). NCBI lineage: Eukaryota > Metazoa > Chordata > Amphibia > Anura > Megophryidae > Leptobrachium > Leptobrachium leishanense. The sequence goes on from CM019064.1 coordinate 263,360,465, forward strand.
CAGAGCAATACAACTCACAGTAACAAGCAGTGTGAATGAGCGTATTATATTATTGTCGCTACATTCGGTGTTATATGTAAATTCTGCATATGAGTAACAGTAGTTTTTGATATTTTTTTGTAAAACTTGGGGGGAGTGACACCATGAGTTACCACCCCAGGTGACACCAACCCTAGTGATGTCACTGATTGTAAGGCTTCAAAAACAAAACAAATCAATCAGAGAGATAGCAGCAACATTAGGAGTTGCCAAATCAACAGTTTGGTACATTCTGAGGAAAGAAGAATGCACTGGTAAGCTCAGCAGCATAAAAGGGCCTGGACATCCACAGAAGACTTAGACAACAGTGGTAGATGATCGAAGGATCCTCTCTATGGTAAAGAAAAACCCATTCACAACAACCAGACAAGTGCAGGACATTCTCGAGGAGGTGGGCGTATCATTGTCAAATTGTACAATGAAGAGAAGACTTCACAAGAGCAAATACAGAAGGTTCACCACAAAGTGTAAACCATTCATAAGCCCAAAGAATAGAAAAGCCAGATTAGACTTTGCCAAAAAAATTCTATAAAAGCCTGACCAGTTTTAGAAAAGCATTATTTGGACGGATGAAACTAAGATTAATCTGTACCAGAAAGACGGTAAGAAGAAAAAAGCATGGAGAAGGCTTGGAAAGGCTCATGATTCAAAGCACACAATGTCATCTGTAAAAAATGGCAGAGACAGTGTGGTGGCATGGGCATGCATGGCTTCCAGTGGCACTGAGTCATTGGTGTTTACTGATGATGTGACAGAAGACAGAAGCAGCTGGATGAATTCAGCAGTGTTTAGAGATATACTGTTAGCCCAGATTCAGCCACATGCAGCAAAGTTGATTGGATGAAGCTTCAAAATACAGATGGACAATGATCCAAAACACACTGCAAAAGCAATCCGGGAGTCTTTGACTTGGCTGTTGCATAATATTCCACTTCTTTTCATTCAATCTCCTGATCTCAACCCAATTGAGCAGCATTTCACTTGCTGAAGGCAAAACTAAAGCCAGAAAGACTCACAAAGAACTGAAGAAAACTGCAGTTAGAGCCTGGAAAAGCATCAGAAAGGAGGAAACCAGGTCTTTGGTAATATCCATGGGTTCCAGACTTCAGGCAGTCATTGCCAGTAAAGAATTCTCAACAAAATATTAAAAATCAACATTTTATTTATGATTATATTCATTTGTCCAATTTCATTTGAGCCCCTGAAAATGGGGGGACTGTGTATAAAAATGGGTGCAGTTCCTAAAATTTGTACTTGATATTTATGTTCAACCCCTTGAATTAAAGCTGAAAGGTGGCACTTCAAATTAATTTGGATTATTTTGTTTTAGTTTTATTCTGGTGGTATACAGAGCCAAAAGTATGAAAAGTGTGCCTGTGTTCAAATACATATGGACCTAACTGTATATCACATTGCTTATACTGAATAACGCAGTAGCATTTTGCAGTAGCATATTTTGCAGTAGCATATTTGCAGCGTGTATTAACCACTTGAACGCGAAGGCTGCGCAGGGAACGTCCTCTCATTTCACTCTTGAACGTGAAGGACGTTCCACGCACATCTTTGCATTCAAGCCCCATCCTGCCTGATACTCACCTCTCCGTCTGGGGTCCCCTGCAGGTCAGAGCTGTGGATTTATACCCCTCCCGGCGTACTGACGTCATCGTGCCAGGCAGTTTCAGGCGCCCCCCCCTGTGCCAGAGCAGGGGGAGTGCCTGAAGGGGAAGGTGGGGTCCTTTGGACCTCTCTATCTCCCCATTGCCGAGGGGTAAAAAGTCAAGAGAGGCATCGCTGGTAAGGTCATTGCTTGCCAGGCCTTAATCAGGCGGCACCAGATCAAGGCCTATTTCCGGTGGGGGCTGCCATGCACGTGTACATGAATCTAGAGTGTGGATACCAGCGCCAATATACAGGTGAAACTCTAAAAATTTGAATATTGTGCAAAAGTTCATTTATTTCAATAATGCAACTTAAAAGGTAAAACTAATATATGAGATAGTTCAAGCCGTGATTTGTCATAATTGTGATGATTATGGCTTACAGCTCATGAAAACCCCAAATCCCGACACTTGATATTTCTTAATAAAGAAAACCCTTGGGAAAAACAGAATATAAGCATTGTGCAGACTGTTGGAACAAGTTTAAAACACTAGAGTATAGAAGTATTACTCACATTGGCACAATGTGCACATTGTTCACATGGCACAATGACGTCAGTTAGCGAGTTAAACCATAGATGCCCAGGGATTTCCTATGGACCCCCATATCTCCCGATTGGTGGCAGATAGAGGGTCATGTTTGGTGTCATTGGAAAGGCCAGAGCATGGTTATGTGTAATAAAAAAAAATATATATAACTAAAATTAAAAATTAAATACAAATAAAAATGTATTTTTAAAATTTATTAATGCTGCACTATTGTTCACTTTTTCAATTATAATGTGAATAATAGTGCTGCACGAATAAAAAAATATTTTTTTTATCTACAACCGCGTATTTTCTCAGAAGGATACAGTAACGATTTCCCGTTTCTTTTTTTCTTTAACAAGTGCCCCCCATAGAATATTTAACCGTAAAGGCTCGGATGATAAAATGTGAAAAAAATTACTTTATACGCTGTAGATGATTGAAATTTTAAAGGAAATTCACAATTTTTGTTAAATTTTTTGTTATAGCATTCCAGCAGGACATGAGGTGTACATATAACAATGATATATTATGAATCTGCTGAGTCTGCTGAACATACGGATATATAATATGTCTGGGTCATACAATAAAACATGACTTCAAATCGCATTTAAGCATGATGAGCAAAAACTGTAAAAATGACCTCAGCACACAGGGGTGAAAAGGGGTTAATATATTACTATTTTCTACTAATTAAGATAATTAATATCTAAATAGCTAAATAGCTAAGAGTCAAGAGAGAGAAGCTGAGCAGGACTGAATAGGTGTTAGTTTACTTGCTTAAAACTGAAGCATTCACCTAAGTATATATTTTTTTATTTTCAGTGTTAAGTAAACGGATTAACCTATGCCCTATAAGGACCTCCTGTTGAATATTAGTATTTTTCTTTTCTATTGCTTTCATTACAGGGGTTTCTATATGCTTCAGATAAACAAACCATTTATCTTCTCAGGGATCAGTGTGAGGTGGTTTTACTAGTTCATTCATATTCCTCATGTTATTATGATATTTAATTTATTTCTCTCTGCAAACAGGCTTCCTCCAATCACAAGTCTTTGGTAACAGACGTCATAGATATCTGATGTTGAATAAGCCACTTGCAATTCTGAAAGCATCCTGTTGGAGGCAGTAGTGAGTAGGCATTGTGCAGATGTGAAAACATCGGTATTTTGAGCACTCTCCCATGAAAATGGCAGAAAATAAAGTCTGGACTCTGGACATAAGAGTGATGAAGAATAAAGTAGTGATGCAATAGAGGCTGAAGAAAGTGATATGCACAAAGCTGAGTGTGATGCATAATATACCTATGTAATACGTACCATATGTACCAGTATCTTAAATATATTACCTAATTACTAAATATGCCTTTAGTATCTGAATACTTTGAAATTTTTTTTAAATGTGTTCTATTTTATGTTTAAAATATTGCTTTCTTAATCTTGGCTTAGAAATGTAGGGGTCGTCTTATACAAGGAAAAAATACGGTACATATTTTTAAAATATATATATATATATATATGAGCAGAGGTCTAAAAGCAAGGCTAAAATCAATGAAATAATGATGCTAACTCATTCTTTTTCTCAAAGAAAGCCTTTTTCCTTCTAACACTTGTAAGAACATTGATGGTCCCAAAAGACAATCACGGAGAAGCAAAGTAACAAAAGTGACGTTGTTTGGCATCTCATTGTGTCTTCTATGCAAATAGTGCTTTGAAGACCTCAAAACCCATCATGGCGATGTAGCACCAAGTCTCCACAAAGCCCACAAGTGGTTTAGCAGATTCAAGAGAAGGAGGCCCACATGTCCACTGATGCGACCATAGTGGCCATGGTGAAGGAATTCTTGGCACAGGAATTTTAAACCATTCTCAAAATGCTTGTGGGAGAGGTCGACATTCCAAAAAAACAGGCATGTTGAGAATTTTTCATGACGATTTGGACTTCACCAAGAAGTACACCCGCCGGTTTCCACATCTGTTTGAATCAAGTTTTCCAGAAAGTTCCTTATCATATTCGAAGATGAGATGTCTTTAAAGTTCAAGCCGATGGTCACTGGAGATGACGATACTTTAACAAGATGATTTTCAGGGATATTTTGAGAAGTGAGTGCACCACTTGAAAAAATGTGCAAAGATCGGCGGCGATTATGTTGAAATGCTGAAGAAACAATATTTCTTTGAAAAAAAACATTTTTTTGAGTTAGCATCATTATATCATTTATTTTAACCTTACATGTGACCACCTCATATATATATATTATATATATATATATGAGCAGAGGTCTAAAAGCAAGGCTAAAATCAATGAAATAATGATGCTAACTCATTCTTTTTCTCAAAGAAAGCCTTTTTCCTTCTAACACTTGTAAGAACATTGATGGTCCCAAAAGACAATCACGGAGAAGCAAAGTAACAAAAGTGACGTTGTTTGGCATCTCATTGTGTCTTCTATGCAAATAGTGCTTTGAAGACCTCAAAACCCATCATGGCGATGTAGCACCAAGTCTCCACAAAGCCCACAAGTGGTTTAGCAGATTCAAGAGAAGGAGGCCCACATGTCCACTGATGCGACCATAGTGGCCATGGTGAAGGAATTCTTGGCACAGGAATTTTAAACCATTCTCAAAATGCTTGTGGGAGAGGTCGACATTCCAAAAAAACAGGCATGTTGAGAATTTTTCATGACGATTTGGACTTCACCAAGAAGTACACCCGCCGGTTTCCACATCTGTTTGAATCAAGTTTTCCAGAAAGTTCCTTATCATATTCGAAGATGAGATGTCTTTAAAGTTCAAGCCGATGGTCACTGGAGATGACGATACTTTAACAAGATGATTTTCAGGGATATTTTGAGAAGTGAGTGCACCACTTGAAAAAATGTGCAAAGATCGGCGGCGATTATGTTGAAATGCTGAAGAAACAATATTTCTTTGAAAAAAAACATTTTTTTGAGTTAGCATCATTATATCATTTATTTTAACCTTACATGTGACCACCTCATATATATATATATATATATATATATATATATACTGTATATATATATATTTTTTTTCTGCTATACAGAAGAGTCACAATATCTTTAATTAAAATTATTCGCTCTAAAAAGCATCAATGGGAATGGAATTACTATTTGAAATTCATTTTATATAAAAGCTAACAGCACAATACTTAGCAATAATCAGATAAAGGCATATGCTTAATGAGCTTAGTTGATCTGTCTGCTCAAATGACTGGAGATAGTTCATGCTTCAAAGCTTTGTATTCTGGAACAATTTGAATCCACGCAAAGACGGTGAGCAATTGCCATTTGTTGCAAAAAATACAGTTGCCGATACCTTCAATACAAATTCAAAGCAAGATTCAAACAGATATTTAGAAAGATTTTTCCTTCTATTGTTACAGATCTTTTAGAAAAATGGGCTAAGATTATCATGTCTGAGTCATGTGCGTTCATTACAATATTCACATAAAAGAGCAATTTCTAAAAAAATTGCTTGATTGTTATATTTTCACTTTTAATGTTGATGGATACTTTTTATGAGAGAGAGAACAGCTGGGGACAATCTCTGGATTCTTAAAGGCACATGCATGCTGTGTTAGTGTGCCTTTAAAAATATGCAATGCCATTTGAATGAGCCAGTAGTCTCAACAGGCATAAAAAGCAAGTAAATATGATATCTGTGGTGACATTAGGCCATAAGATGGATGACTTGAGACAGACCTTGACTTCATCTGCACGTGTCCCTCGTGGCAGCACAACAGGCAACGTCTGTCTTAAGTCACCAGCCAAAAGCACCGTAACTCCACCCATAAGACGGTTGCTGCCCCTAATGTCCTGGAGTGTCCTGTTTACAGCCTCAATACCTCCTTTGTGAGTCATGGTGCACTCATCCCACTCAATAAGTTTGGCTTCTCGAAGCACCTGAGCCATTCGACTTTGCTTAGAGATGTTACAAAGTGCAGACACAGAATGATTCAGGTCCAGAGGTAACTTGAAGGCAGAGTGAGCCGCCTTGCCTCCGTCGATCAAGGTAGCTGCAACTCCTGAGGAAGCAACGGCTAGGGCAATATTCTTTCTGCTCCTAATTTTGGCCAGCAACAGATTGATCAAGAACGTTTTGCCAGTGCCACCAGGAGCATCAAGAAAGAACAACAGGCCAGAATCAGAAGCAATACTGTGTATAATTTCATCATAGGCTTTTCTCAGTTCTTGATTTAATTTTGGAACATTCACAGCAACTGCATCTGTCAGCTGAACGGTATTATAAGAGAGTTCACTGAGGTATAGATGGTTGCGGACAGTGGCTCCTTGCTCTTGTGAAGCTGGTGGAAATCCGAACTGTAGGAGTGTTTTACCCAACATAGATATGACAATGTCCTCCAGAAGGATAAGGCACTGGTCGTAAACAATTTGCAGTACTAGTTGGGCATCTACATGCTCTCTGTCCATTAGCCTTCTAACATCTTCTGCAAGACTATGTCTGTACTTCTCCCACAATTTTAGTGGGTCCCCAACTTGGCACAAAACCAACATGATGATAAACAGCTCACAGAGTTTGTTAGGAAAGTCAGAGATGGAGGCTTCTTCCAAAGTGCAGTCCCAGTGAGCATCATCCTACAGCAAGTTAATGCACTGCACGTTGCTTGACATGTCAGTTGAAGTACCGCTGCCACAGTTTTTAGGGCAGTAAATGACATGGGGCCACGGATCTCGTGCAAGAGAGTGTAGGTAGTAGCACTCAGCATTATGGGGATGGATGGTGTACACTCTACCCAAAACCTGATCTTTCTTCACCCCTGGATAATCAGGTACAGGCTTCCCTTGTTTCCTCCTGCAGAGCTGGTTGCCTTTCCAAATGTAGTAAGTTGGAACTTCGCAATATTTATTTATTTATTTATTTTATTTATTTATAAAGGATTTTACCAGGAAGGATACATTGAGATTTCTCTTGTTTTCAAGTATGTCCTGGGTTCGAGAACATTGAGTGGTTACAGAAATACAAAATAGTAAAATGCAAGATATTAACACAAGACCAAATATACAGATTAACAGAAAAATAAATATGGAGGAAATGAAGTCATTATGTTACATGTTTACAGGTGCATTCCGTATTGAGGTATGTTAATAGGGAAGTCTTAAGGGACTTTAGACTGGGGGAAGATTTGACGGTGTCTGGGAGGTTATTCCATATTTGTGGTGCTCTGTAGGAAAATGAGGATCGAGCCATTTTCTTTTTGTATTGCGGTATTGCAAGTAAGGTGCTGGTCCTGGATCTGAGGTTATAGGATGAGGGAACTGCAGGGGGAAGCAGCATATTCAGGTAGGGTGGTAGCTTCCCAGAAAAGCTCTTAAACACCAGGTTGGAAAGGTGAAGGGTGCGTCTAGAGTCCAGTGATGGCCAGTTTAGTTCTTTTAACATGTCACAATGGTGTGTCATGTAGTTACATTGTAGCACAAAGCGACAGAATGAGTTATACAATGTAGTAAGTTTCTGGAGGTGTGTTTGTGGGGCGGCTGCATACACTACATCTCCGTATTCAATGGCTGGCATAAGCATTTGTTGTACAATCTGCTTTCTTACCGCGGGGCTCAGGCAGTATTTGTTTCTGTACAAGGCACCTAGTTTGGGGTAAAGTTTAGATGAGAGTTTTTCGATGTGGGGGCCAAAAGATAGATTTGGGTCTAACCACATACCTAGGTATTTGAGAGAAGTGACTGTGGTCAGTGTGCCATTTGATTTTGTCCCAACACATAGATGGGGTGTTTGCAATTTGTGTAGTTTAGGTGCGGTTCCAAAGAGCATTGTAACAGTTTTGTCAGTATTTAGAAAAAGTTTGTTATTTGCGATCCACTTTTCTACCCCTGTGAATTGTTCTTGCAGCACTGCCTCCAGCTGTGGGAGATTTGGTTTGCTGGTATAGATTACAGTGTCGTCTGCGTGCATGTGTACAGTTGAAGCTTTGCAGACATTGGGCAGATCGTTTATGAATATTGTGAATAGAAGGGGGCCAAGTATCGAGCCTTGGGGTACACCGCACGTGACTGGGAGGGGAAGGGAAGTGTTGTCAGAAATGGACACAAATTGAGACCTATCAGACACATATGATTGGAACCAGGTTAACGTACTATCACCAATACCAGAGTTCTTAAGTTTTTGTAATAGGATGCCATGGTCTACTGTGTCAAAAGCCTTGGCAAAATCAAGGAAGATGGCTCCAGTTAGATTTCCTTGTTCCATGCCCGCTTGGATATCATTACAAACTTTTAAAAGGGCAGTTGTAGTTGAATGGTTTGGACGAAAGCCTGATTGATCTGGGGTTAAATAGTTCTGATACTGATAATAATCATGTAATTGAGTGTAGACACATTTTTCCAGAATTTTTGACATTACAGGGAGCAGTGATATTGGGCGGTAGTTGGATACCAAAGTATTGTCTCCACTTTTATGGATAGGTACCACCCTTGCAGTTTTCCAGAGTTTGGGTATGTATCCAGTTGCCAGTGATTCATTAATCAGGGTTGAGACAGGTTTTGCAATTGCTGGTGCACTGATTTTCAGAAGCATTGCTGGGATTTGATCAGGTCCAGACTGGTATTTCATATTTTGGTTATGGAGAAGTTTAGTGATGGCACTGACAGGCACTGGCCTAAAACTGAATTTCTCTGGGTTACGGGGTCTTTGCACTGTTGTTGGGTCCTGACCTGCGTGCGGCCTTTCTGATTGCATGTCATTTCCTAGCTTAGCAATCAGGGTGGTGGCGCATCCAACAAAATACTTATTAAAAGCATTTGCTACATCTAGGGGGTGTTGTACAGTTTGGTTGTTTACTTTTAAAGCAGCTGGTTGGGAGTGGATGCGGGGTGCTTGTATGTTACTTATGATTTTCCAAACATTTCTGGGGTTTGATATGTTATTGTTTAAATTTTCATTGAAGTATTGGGCTTTAGCCATTTTTGTTTCTTTTGTGCATTCATTCCGGCATTTTCGGTATTCACAGTGATCGTTCATGGATCCAGTACTCTTGAACTTTGACCACAGGGAGTCTCTAAACTGGTACATATGCGTGAGGACAGCTGTAACCCAGGGGAGATGGGCCCCTTTTACTCGCACGTTGCGCAGTGGGGTATGGGTGTTCCAGACTTTCAGGAGCTCGGCTTGAAAGTATTCAATTGCACAGTCCAGGTCTGGGATTAGGTTTAGTCTGTACCATGGGAGCTGTTTGAGATCATTTAGGAAGGATTCAAGATTCAATTTCTTGAAAGACCTGGTGATTATTACCTTTGGTGGACATTTTGTGGCCCTTATTTTGCGCACACAGTACACTAGGCAGTGATCACTGAAACTGTTAGCGAGAACACCTGCCTCCTGTATTCGATCAGGACATGAGGGGAGAATCCAGTCCAGCAAGGTGTGGTTAGGACTTTTCATATTAATGCGAGTGGAGGAGGAGATTAATTGTGTTAGCTGCAAAGCCTTAAACAGTGAGCAGTGTTTATTGTTTTTAGGATTCAGCCAATCAACATTAAAGTCGCCGAGGACCAGCAGTTTGCTTTTTTGGTTTTGAGCGACCAATTTACTAAGAATTTGGGTTATGTCAGAAAGGGATTGCATTGGGGAACTTGGTGGGCAGTAGAATCCAGCAACAATAATTGTTTTACTGAATGGGATCTCAATAGTACCAGAAAGGAAATCAAATGTGGCCGGGGAGCTAGGATTCTGCAATGGGGTGAACTTTATGGAGTTGTCAACATAGATAACAATTCCCCCTCCCCTCTTAGCTCTGTCCTTTCAAGAGCATGAATAGCCTTGTATTGCTATGGCAGAGTCTGGCACTTTAGGGGTTAACCATGATTCTGTCAGCACAATGACTTTAGGTTTGTAATAGTAGCACCAAGCTTTAAACTCATCCAGTTTAGGGAGTAAACTGCGGATGTTGCAATGCACAAAGGAGAGGCCTTTTTTAGTGGGGAGATTAAATATGGTGTCAGCTATTGGACCAGGGTTGGATTCAACATCATTTGCAAGTGCAAGCAGCAGAATAAAAAGGAATTTGGACAGGTTTTTTCTTTTTGGAAAATAGTGATTGAAGGGTTTTAAAGCTCTGATGTGTGGGGGTGGGAGGGCTGGATTTTAACACTCTCCACCAGCACTCAGCTGATAAGTTAAAGGAGCTGAGCAAGCTATGGTGTATTTGGGTTTCTTTTCCAGCTTGCTGTAATTTGTAGGGTGTATAGGGAGGGAGGGTAGATTTAGAGAGAAGGGAGATGGTGGAAAGAAGCAGCAAGAGGGGGAAGAGAGGGAAAAACATTTCTAGAGAAAGGTGGTGTGGGAGAAGGGGAGGGAAAAAAAGGAAAGGTAGAGGACAGGTAGGGTATTGATAAGGAAAGCAGGAGATGGAAGGGAGTCTGGTAGGTAAAGTTCCAGAGTGGTGTAGGTTGGTAGCTGAAAATATCACATGACCAAATTAGTTGGGTATAAATGAAATATAGAAGAGTCCTTGCGAAAGCATCAACTTCGCACAGCTCAAAAAAGGCCAGAGGTGTTGTTTTTGGAGGGTTATTTGATCCTCTTGACAACATTGTCCTCTGTAAAATAAACTCTCTGACCATTTTCAAGATATACCGCAAGGTGTGTAACATGAGGAAACCTTTTGTGAATAGGGAAGCAAAGAATGCACCAGGCTGCCTCAGAGCTGCTGATGTATTGTCCTGCCTTGCACCTCATCCACATCTTCAATGGTGAACGCTGCCTGGTCAGGCCCCTTGTTAATATACTTGCAGATGTATTTTATAGATGTAACTGAAATGCAGTACACAACATTTATAAGAGCCGAGAAGGTGCGAGACAGGACGGGGTTGTATGGCACCACCCAGCGATTGTCAAGATCGACTCCAGTGATGTTGGCAGCGAAGCCACCATCTGCCATGGACCGCCTGCGTAATGAGGATAGCCGTCCTCTCCGGTTTGAGTTTCCTTCAAAAAGGGCTGGGGGTAGTTCTTTGCGCAGGTGCCATCCATCATGCAGGGTGAGTTCCTGTTGAGGGGTCCACATGGGCCGTGGCTCATTGTGGTCTTGATAATGTCATGGAGGGCTCTGTCTAATTTGGGTTCTGGTACCTCAGCACTTATAACTTTGTCAATGGACTCTGGTCTTAATTTTTCTTCTAGCCACAGAATATGAACATAGGGGGCAATATTCCAAAGCTGGTGCTAATTTAACCAGAGCTGTTGTAAACTTAACAACCCCATAGACTATAATGGATCTGGTAAGTTTACAACAGCTCTGCTGAAGTTAGAACCAACTTTGTAATATAGGCCGGGGAGTCCACATTCTGCCATTCCACAGAGTACATGTGACACCCGGTATTTCCAAAGATGTGACCTTTTGTGGGGAGCTTCATGAAATGTTTTACTTTCACATGAAAATCCCTTGCTACCGTGTCATGTCTATTGTGAGATTGTTGTACTTATTTCAAGATATGTACAATTTCTGGCCATTTTGGATTGCAGGTAAATGTAATGAACAGATCCGGTCGTCCGAAATGGCACACATACATCATTGCATCTTTAATTCGCTCATGCATGTAGCGGGGTCCTCTAGTGAAAGAGGATGACAACACAATCATCTTGCCAAGCTGTGATAAGTGGCTGTCAGTTCTTGGCATGGCAGCCTTCAGGTGCACATACTCCTCACTTCTCAGCTTTTTTGGTTTCTACAAATCCAATTGAGTCTTTCACTCTCAATTTTGGCATACATATCAACCAGAAATTGATTGAGAAGGTTGCGGAAACACAGAAGGTAGCATTCTTCGCCTTCACGCTCCATTATCCTGTAGCTGTAAAAGCATTTCAGCACAATATGGACAGCTATATTGTAGCTAACCATGGAACTGAAACATCTGTGTTTAACTGCTTGTCTGAAACAATGTATCAGGACCTTGGACAGCTATTGTAGCTAACCATGGTGCTGAAACATCAATTTTTTTTACATTGAAACCTAAATGGCTAAACAAAATGGCTTTTTGCTGAATGTGAAAAAAAATAAACTGTTTAACCTCCCTGGCGGTCTAATTCTAGGGAAAACCCACATCTAAAAGTGGTCTAATTTTTTTTTCCCCCCTAGCGGTATCCCGAGTGTGGCTCGGGGTTAAATTCCTATGTTGGAAGCGGCAACACCGAGCAACACTCGGGATGCCGCTGGATACATCACCTCTCCCTGCGTTCGTTCGAAGTCTTCAGCTGTCTCCTCCGGCGACCGCAACCTCATTACTTCCTGGTTTCCTCCTCGCGAAAAGGAATCCAGGAAGTAAAACGCTGCGATCGCCGGAGGAGACTGCAGAGATCTTCGAGGGAGCACACGGAGAGGGGATGTATACAGCCCGAGTGTGTCTCGGGGATACCGCTCTCAGCGGTGAAATTTAACCGAGATAACCTCCGTGGCAGTGTTCCCGAGTGTAAGAAATATTTAAGAAAAGTGTGAATATTTTTTTACATTGAAACCTATGAAGAAGAAAGCCTCTTTTCTTTAAAATAAGATAGGAAACCTAAAATTTCACCCAAAAAAGTTCTAAAAAGTTAATTAACAAAATGTCTTTTTGCTGCAAGTGAAAAAGAATAAACGGTTTAAGAAATATTTAGTAATATATAAAGCAAATTTACACTGTTATACACGCTGTACACTCACTACTTTACATTGTAGCAAAGTATAATTTCTTCAGTGTTGTCACATTGTTATTATTATTCTTTACTTATAAAGTGCCAGCATATGCCGCAGCGCTGTACAATGGGCACAACAAAGACACGGTTACAATACATTGAACAACATTTTGACAAACCAGTACAGGAGGAAACCAGGGCCCTATTCCTGTGGGAATTTACAATCTAGAAGGGTTGGGGGGGAAACAGGAGGAGAGGACTGCAAGGTGAGAGTGATGGATTGGTGGGAGTGATGGACTGGTTGGGGACCACGACCCCCCCATAACAGAGCACACCAGAGAAGCCCTCTCTATCCACATCCCCCATAACAGAGCATACTAGAGAAGCCCTCTCTATCCACATCCCCATAACAGGGCATACCAGAGAAGCCCTCTCTATCCACGTTTCCACATAACAGAGCACACCAAAGAAGCCCTCTCTATCCACATACCCCCATGCCAAGGTACACCTGAGAAGCCCTCTGTCTATAAAGCCACTTTTTATTTGCTGTTACTTTCCTAATAAAGTGAAGAAAATACAAAGGACTTTGCGTGCTTTAAAAAGAGGACGTGTTAAGCTATCTGACTTCAATCACATCATGCATGTGACATTCACTTCTCACATACGACCCTGGGGTTCCAGAATACCTGTGCTATACTCTGGAGTGAGTGAGTATAATGAGCAGTCTGCAATTTGGCGAACGTACTACTTTCTGCCTGTCACTGGGACCCCGAACACCCGCTCTTAGCCAAAATTGGCAGAGTGTCCATCCGTAAATTAGAATCTGGTAGGCTTGTGCACCGATTTTTTTTTCGGTTCGATTCGATTTTTCGGATTTTTAAACTTTTCGATTCGGCTCGTTTCGACCGATTTCTGTTTCGATTCGGTTCGGCTCGACTCGTTTTTCGTGTACATTTTTTTTCGGAATATCGACCATTTTTTGTATTTTCGTGTCACTTAGCTCGTTTTTTGTATCGACTTTTCGTATTTTCGGAAATTTTCGTTTTTCGGAATTGTAAATGGTTTCGGAATATCGACCATTTTTCGTATTTTCGTGTCACTTAGCTCGTTTCTTGTATCGACTTTTCGTATTTTCGGAAATTTTTGTTTTTTCGGAACGTCTGTTCTCCTCGTTTCAAAGCAATAAATTTCGATTTGACACATTTCAAGTACATTCGAAAATTCCGAAAATATTTCGTTTCGGCTCGGAAAACTTTTCGGATCTGCAATTTTCGGATCTAAAAATTTTCGGAAAATCGTCCGCATCCGAAAACACGAATCGGGAAATTTCGTGAAAATTCCAAAATTCCGAAACCCGAAATGCACATCCCTAGAATCTGGATCCTCCCCTAGTGGCATGGTCAGAATACCAGCTGCAGCCATTAGCAGCAAGATTGGAATTGGGTCCAAAGTCGAAATTCAAAACCATGTTCACATTGAAAAAAAATCACATAAATTAGATTCAGGTAGTTGACTAAAGAATATATATATTAATCTCAGACACTAGCATTTGCAAAAATTATATAATCGTTGTTGAATGTTTGAATAGATTTCAATAAAGCTTAGTTATTCAATGTGAATTGATTTATCAAGGCCATCACGAGAAGTAGGTGCTGAAATGTACGTCAATGTATCTACATAAATGTACATTTTACTATTCATAATGTTTCAATGCCATTTGCTGACTGCATTCACTCTTCAGGATATTTTTATTGCATCGTCTCTAACTTCTATTTTCAGAGAAGATTTGTCATTTAATCAGGTTGTAGAAAATTAAATAATTTCTTTGCATTTTGTCTTGCCTCCTAATTTTTTGGCTAACAACCTATCCATAACACAAATTCCCACTGTGTTAAGATAATCTAATGGAGAGGTATGACTAGTGTTAGGATTGAAATATTAGCATTTTCTCCTTCCTAACAATATCCACTCTGCATTGATGGCTCACAAGAAGGGGGGGGGCGTTAACCCTTTCACTAACAAGTGATTTTGCAAGAACCCACAGTATGGAATCAGTGTTTTTTGGAAAATAATTTTTAATCAAAGGGCCACTACCTCCAAAAATGAAATGTCCTTATTGTGTTTATTCTATGTTGCTGATATCTTACATGTGCTTTGTTTTTCTCTTGTATGTTTCATTAAGAAAATATTTTACTCTATATGTGTCACTGGGTGCATCCACTGTGTGATGTTTTGTGTTGTAAACTGTCCTCCCCCCATTATCTTTCCATCACTTGCTCTTCACCACTGATTGTGTATACATAATCATGGTAGTGAAGGGGTTAACATTCTTACTGGCAAATGCTACATAAAAAATACTTTGTTAGCTTTACGGTTTGGTTTATTATATTACCCTTTAAACCTACAATCATAAAACTGTTTTAGTATAGTAAGCTAAAATATAAACTCCTCCCATATTTCAAATCATCAACCTCATTTCCCAATGTTTGTGAGGAAGAACAAAAGTTGATTTTCACTGGAAATCGTTAGTTTTCATTGATTAAAAAGCCCTCCCTGGGTGTAGATCATACAGCTGAATGTAGAAGCCACATATTTTGTACTGTTAATAAAGAAATTCTGATTCTGTTTTATTCTTCTCAGTTTTTGTTGATAAATATTCTTTACATATAGTTGCCAATACTATGGAGTAAGGCTGGGGTCAGACGAGCGTGATTTCTACGGACTGTACGTGCGTGCAGTACGGACATCGTCAGTACGGATGACTTAGTAGTGGTCACACAGTCCGTTTTTTCACTGAAGTTATTTTTTGACGGATGTAGGAGGGGAAAATAAATTACAATGAAAAAACATTCTGTCCGTCAAAAATGCTGGACGTATAATGCAGTCCGCCTGACCATGCTCCATCACTCACACACAAAGCTATGCAGACGTTGTGGACGTGGCGCACTCCGCACGTCCGTTCTAGCAGTATTACGTTCTTGCCTAACCTGCGTCCGTTTGCCGCGGCCGTTGTGCGTCCGCAGTTCAGTGCGGACGTACTTCATGTGTCAGGCTCCAATGGACTTTCTTTCATGCTATCACGGACGTACTTTTAGGCGCAATCACGGACGTGAACACTACGCTCGTCTGACCCCAGCCTTAATGTGCAGTAAAATTCAGCATCCAGGAGACCATTAACTGAATGTGTTAGAGGAAATTCCACATTAAAATATCACTAGCCCTATTCTACTGCTTGACGAGTTGGGCACTAAGGCTAATGTCAGACAAACGCAGTCTGAGCGAACTCTGCGTGCTTGCATAACGGACGGAGGTACTGACGGAAGATATTGTAGACCCCACGCGGTCCGTTCTTTTTGACAGATGTAGGAAAAAAAAGGGAAATATGGGAATCAAAATTAATTAAATGACAGGTACAGTCAGCCAGACCAAAAAAACTTCTGAGCATCAACGTGTTGGACGTCGCAAATGCGCTGCGTCTGACGTCACCTCATCATGCACACAGGCCACTACGCGGACACGGCGCACTCTGGGCGTCCATCATAGCGCATTTACGTTGAGGCCTAAATGGCGTCCATTGCCACCTGCGTGGTGCATGTGCACTTCGGTGCGTGCGCAATTCGGTGCTCACGTACTTCGTGTGTTAGTCTGTATTGATCACAAATCATACGACCGATATGTTCCTTTCATTGTACAGGACATTTATCAAGACAATGAAATTGTATCTTTGATTGGTGTTTCACCTTCTGGACATCCGCGTTGTCAATGCCTGGGTGGCATACAGGTCCCTTGAAGGTGAAATGGGACTTCTGATGTTCAAGTTGCTTATATCGCATTCCCTGATGAGAGCAGAAATGTTTGAAAAGCAAGCCTTCATTGGAGATATGCAAATCACCAACCCTTCAATAAATAATGAAGAACCAGAAAGAAAGAAAAAGGAAAACTGTTGTGCATGTCTCTGCCATTCCTCCTGATGTCAGAAAGGATTGCTTCAATCAATGGCCTATGTTTGATTCACATCTGAAAAATGCTCAAAGATGTCGAATGTTTGGTTGCACCATAAAAACAAGGTTTAGGTGCTCAAAGTGCTCTTCTGTTTTAAATAGTGAGGTGCAATTGTGCATTCAAGTTCCAAATGAAAGCTGCTTTTTATTTTTCCATAAGTAATAAATGCTCCAAAAAGTTTTTAGAGGAAGAGCACTAAACAAAAGGAGATAAATCTGTTTTATTCTTAGTTAAAACAATCTTCAAGAGCAATCCTCTTCTCCTTATTTGTATTATTTTGACGTTAAAATTAAAATAAAGATTTAAACTATTGATTTGAATTCTTTTTTTTATGCTTTGCATTCAAACTGTTTCCGCTAAAAAATGTCACATAACCTACCAATGTCCTCAGTTGTGGACATTAAATATATATGGTCCCTAATAAGATAATGATTTAATTTTTTCATATATATTCTTGTTAAAATACCCTTTGTAAAAAAACATAGCTGAATCGAAAAAACTGATTATTTTTAAGGCGTGGGAGATAAAGGGTTAGGGCTTAAGGACCAGGGTTGGCAACCACTGGCCTAGAACATAAAACAAATATCAGCTGCACTATAATTCACTTAAAAAGTGTCATTATTTGGCAAACCATCAGAAATTTTAAGAGGATCATGTTGCAATGGTTAGTACATAACACATTTAGAGTACATTTGAAGACTAATGTTTTGTAACTGTTAATGTTTAAAGGTATTTAAAATAACGGGAATCAGATAACTAGAAAATAGCCTAAAAATTGAACAATAGAAAACTAATCACTGTTTGTTAAATACAAGAAAATGTAGATAGACACCAGAGAACATTTGGACATAATCCAGCACATCAGATAGCTCACAGTTGCACAAATGTGGTCTTCAATTCCAACTGTTCAAGTTGATTGCTCAGGAAAACATTTCATAATTCTGCTTCTACTGATTATCTCCTCCCTGTGGATACTTTTGAAGTCAAGCCTGTGTGACAATCAGAAATAGGAGTCCATGACAAGCAAATTACTTTGTTAAAAAATCAACTGTTTTCGCTGTCACAGAGAATGTCAAAGTAAAATCTGGCTTGTGGGAGAAGGCCACATGTTGGCAATACCTTATGTTACTGTGATATTTATGTTTATTCTGAAATTGCTAATTAGGGCTGGGCATACACTCAAATGTCATTAAGGGACATTTACAAATAAGATCTCATTTTTCTTTTCTAATAATGAACAATTATTTTTCCCCTGAAGTATTTGCCTGTGTAATTACTCCTTACTCTTTTTGAAAGTAGGCATTGAACCTTTTTTTAAATAATTTATTCTTTGCTTACAATTCTGAACACTACCAAGTCACAAAATACACACTATTTATTCAAACAATATAACATACTGCAATTTTGTTTTAAACACAAGGGGCCCTATTTTCTAGTGTGCGCTAAAATGGGGATGCTATCGGGTAAAACCTGTGTCTGTAGTGTGACATTCCGGAGCAGGCGCTACCTCGGCACTGTGCCCTGGAATGCAGCACTAATCGCTAGGATACTTGAGGTAACGCTTCCACTCCACCATGAGTATCACCTCCTGGAGCCCATAGGACTTCATAGAGGTTCCGCTTCCAGGCCGCGAGCCCTACATGATCTCGCTCTAGTGAGATCATGCAGCACTGCAGTTGAGATCGCGGAGGGAGACTGGGAACTATTTCTTCCCAGTCTCACTCTGCTCCCAGCAACAAGAGGCGGTGGATTGGGCCACCGTTCTCGCCACGGGATGAGAGGTGAGTTTGAGATTTATCGGGGGGTTTTAATGGGGGCTAAATGATTTTGCAAGTGCAGAATCATTTAGCACTAGCTTTTAGGAGTAGCTAAAATTTTGGCTTCCGTACCGGTGCGGTAGTTATCACTATGACTTTGTAATACCTTACTGATCGAAATGCAAATTACTGATTGCGCATCCTATACTTAACATTGGTAGCGCAGTAAGTACAGAGTTGTCACAGTCCACCCGGGGTACCCATATTGCTCAGCCTGGTCCCGACTGCCTTTTGTCCTGGAATGCTTCTGTATTGGGCTCCAATCCGGGGTTTACTTCAGCCCAGTGCCATGTCCAGGCTCCTGGAGATCCAGCCTGGGTTTTCCTGTCAAGCCTAGGAATTACAGCTGAGGCCCATCTGCTATCAAGCCTCCTTAAATAGCAGAGAGACCCAACTAGCAGTGGGCCTGCATTATTGTTATCCTTGACTGAAGTCATCTGGATGTGTGCTTACCTGCTCCAGCTTATCCAGCTTATCCTGTGTATCCAGTGTCCATCCATCTGCCCTGTTATTCCTGGATACATCTGTCTGTGCAAGGGACTCTCAGCGATCTCTACCTGTGGATCATCAGTTAATCTATGTCTCTGACCAAGGTACCGCTGTCCAGACTTCTCCTTGGTGGGCCCTGTCTGCAGTCTGGGACTGCAAAGCCCACAAACCTCAGACCCTCCAGTCTAGAACTCTCCCAGGACTTTATATATTTCCTTTGTTCGTTCAAGTACCTGCAGTTAAGGACTATATATGTTTCATTAAAGTATCTTCATTGTATGATTTCTGTTTGGCCTCCCCTCTGTGTCGCCGCCTGCTGGGCTCATACCAGAACCACACACGCCTCGTGACAAGAGTACAGTAAGCTCACGGAAGCTAGTGCAATCACTGATGTGCCAAGTGATTTTTTTTTACTGGTTTAGCATCAGAAAGATAAATTGGGGGGCATCCATTAAAGTCACTTATCCTAGCAATTACACATCTGAATGCTGACGTTAGCGTACACTTGCGAGAATAGTGCCTAAAATATGTAAAACAAGTATAATGAAAAGGCAGAGAAAATGTGCATGCCCGAGGGTTGTAAGACATTACACCGTTTTAGTCGGCTACCAAATCTAACTTTGTGTGTTTCCATTAGTTGGAAGAACAGTTTTTTTTATTTTTCCAGATAGCCACTCAATAAGTTAATACATTCCTTAAGTACCATTTCTATAATGCCAATACTATTAGACTTCAAATATTTCATTACCATAATTCGAAAATTCATAAGACATAATGCTGTCCCTGGGGCAAGTAAATAAGGAATAACTCAATACACCATCCTATTTTACATAATATTGAACTCGCACGACAGAACTAGAATATTGAAAACCACTTTCCTTGCTTTGCATCACTGGAAATTCTCAAAGTACATCTCATTCTGGCATAAGTGACCATTAAGAAGAAATGTCATGCAAAAATCACATAATTCTCGTACCACCCAGGATGTAAACTATATTCTATAAAACATCTTCACAAGCATACATGCTAGAATTGCTCACAGCTGAATAATGCCCTCTAACATTACCTGGAATCATGCCTGGAGATGCAGAATTACAGGTTCCAAATCTGTAAATGAACTGCCCCCCTCAATGGTTCCAAAGCTTACAGACAGTCTTATCATAAGCCAGTGTTAATATTATTCAACCATTTTCTACCAAATATAGAAAACCAACAAAAATCATTGTGGCTGTCTTTTGAAAATCTATTTTTTACAATTACTAACTATTAACCCCTTAGTGACCGGGCGGTTTTACACAAATCCGTCCTTTAGTGACCGCTGCTGTTTTTACGTTTCTGGGCTGTTCGTGTTTAGGTCAAATTTTCCTCTTACTCGTTTATTCAACCCACACATATTATACACCGTTTTTCCTGCCATTAAATGGACTTTCTAGAAATACCATTATTTCCATCATATCGAGCAATTTACTGTAAAAAAAATATGAAATATGATGAAAACAATTGTAAAAACACACTTTTTCGTAATTTAATCCCCAAAATCTACAACCACCAAAAAAGACCCCGGCTAAATGCTTTCAAAATTTTGTCCTGAGAATAGAAATGCCCAATTTTTACATGTTTTTGCTTTTTAACCCGGAGCTCATTCTGACCGTTTTATGCTAATTATTTTTAGATGATAGCCTATGTACTATTTAACTAAACCCCCCCCCAGACAATTTTTTTTTTAAAAAAAATAAGTATTTTTATATTTATTTTTTAAAATTTTATTTTTTACATCAAACCTGGTCAGGTTTGGTATCATTGGAAAGGCCATGATCATCAATGATGTCCAATATGACCCTCTAGCTGCCACGGATCGGGAGATAAGGGGATTCAAAGGATCCCCCTATCTCCACATGGCAGCTAGGGGGTTAACAGGCCCACTGACATACTCACACATATGGTGAAGATGTCAATGGGTGGAGGGCAACCTGGAGGCTTGGCTGACATCCAAGATGTCAGCCCCCTCCAGGTTTGAATTCGATTTGGGGCAAATTTGCATGAGGTGTGCATGAGCGTATCAAAAAGCTCCACAGCAATAAAACTCACATTAATGTAAGGTGTGTATGAGCATCACAGAGCTCCATAGCAATAAAACACACAGTAATGTGCACTGTGTATCAGCGTATCACAGAGCACCACATAAATAAAACTCACAATAATGTGCAGTGTGTATGAGCGTATCACAGAGCCCCACAGCAATAAAACTCACAGTAATGTGCGGTGTGTATGAGCGTATCAGAGCTCCATAGAAAAACTCACAAATAAGTATAAAATACTATTAAAAAATATATTAAAATAATATTTAGTTTATTTAACCCCTTCCCGACCGCTGACGTACCCTGTACGTCCTGTGTTCGGGTCTCCCTTAGACCCGATGACGTACAGGGTACGTCAGCGGCGCCAAATCCCCCTCCCGCCCGATACTCACCTCCCTCGTCGGATCCCACGGCGATCTGACAGGGAGGAAGCCTGCCCATGTGATTTACATGGGCAGGCGAGGCTGATGACGTCGCCACGCTGCATGGTGACGTCATCAGAAGGTGCCCCCATGTGTTTCAATGGAGGAGAGGGGGGGCTCCTTCGGAGCCCTCTATCTCCCCAACCATTGAAGCTAGGGAGATGCCGTTTGCACCGCTGGAGAGGGGAGAGCCTCCCCTTTCCAGCAGTGTATGGCATTAACCATTTCGCCGCCGGATCACGTTGCGGCGCCAATTGGCGCCAAAACGTGATTCAAACCTGGAGGGGGGCTGACATCTTGGATGTCAGCCAAGCCTCCAGGTCCCCCCCCACCCACTGACAACCTCACCATATGTGTGAGGATGTCAGTGGGCCAGTTAACCCTCTAGCTGCCATGTAGAGATAAGGGGATCCTAAGGATCCCTTTATCTCCCGATCCATGGCAGCTAGATGGTCATATTTGCCATCATTTGAAAGGCCTGATTATGGCCTTTCAAATGATACCAAACATGACCAGGTTTGGTTTTAAAAAAAATGTAAAAAAAAATTAAATAAAAAAAAATAATAAAAAAATTAAATAAAATAAAAAATTTGTTTTTTTTTAAAAGTTTTTTTTGTCTGGGGGGAGTTTAATTAAATAGGACCTAGGCTGTCATCTAAAAATAATTAGCACAAAATGGTCAGAATGAGCGCAGCGCACATAGGTGAACTGGCTCAGCAGTGAAAGGGTTAAAAGGTAAAAACATGGAAAAATTGGGTATTTCTATTCTCGGGATAAAATTTGGAAACTATTTAGCCGGGGTCTTTATTGGTGGTTATAGCTTTAGGGGATTAAATTACGAAAAAGTGTGTTTTTACCATTTTTTTCATCATATTTCATATTTTTTTTATATTAAATTATTGGATATGATGGAAATAATGGTATTTCTAGAAAGTCCATTTAATGGCGGGAAAAAGGGTGTATAATATGTGTGGGTTGAATAAACGAGTAAGAGGAAAATTTGATCTAAACACAAGCAGCGCAGAAACGTAAAAACAGCAGCTGTCACTAAAGGACGGATTTGTGTAAAACCGCCCGGTCACTAAGGGGTTAAATACAATTACGATAAATATAAAAAATTAATATAATATATATTATTAAAAAAACTAAATACTTGTTACCTTTCCTAGCTTTTTTTGCTGGCCAGCGAAGACCCTGGCCCAGGCAGTCAATTTTGGGCCCCTCCAGCCTCAGGGGCCCGGGTGCCGTGGCACCCACTGCACCCCTGGTAGTTACGCCCTTACTCAGTAGAAAATATTTAACATTAAAAATTAAATATGAGCTATGAAATTTACTGACTAGAATAACACTAAACTTGTTATCAGTCCAATATTTTTTCTGTTTTACTACTTTTTCACTCAATAAAATTTTAAGAAAAAAAATGATATTACACTCATCTTAACCACTTCGATGCGGAGGACGCGCTCTGCTGGTGTGCGGAGGACGCGCTGAGCGCGTCCTCCCTTTGGGGTCAGCGTTCGGCCGGGTTCCGGCCGATCGCTGGCCCCCCCCGGTGTGGGCTGACATCCTCGATGTCAGCCCAGCATCCGAACCGCCGCCGCTGAAATTAGGTGTCATCGCGACAGCGCGATGACACCTAATTCAGGCGCCCCCCCGCATGTGCGGAGGAGGCGCCTGAAATGGAGGGGGGAGGTCCTTCGGACCTCTCTCCCTCCCGATCGGCGGCGTTGCGGGGGTTAACCCAGGCACCATTTGGAAGGGCACAGCCTGCCCTTCCAAATGGTGCCTGGCATTAACCCCTGGGGAGCTGGATCGCGAATCGGCGCTGAAAAGCGCCGGTTCGTGATCCTTTCCCGGAGCTGGCCGACATCTTGGATGTCGGCCAAGCCTCCGGGAACTCCCCCTGAGGACTGGCGTCATCGTGCATAGCACGATGACGCCAGTCCTAGAGTTAACCCCTAACTGCCACCAACGGTGGAGATAGGGAGTTCCAATGAACTCCCTATCTCCCGATCCATGGCAGCTAGGGGTTAAAGTCTGGTATGGTTGGATCGGCCAGAGCATGGCCGTTCCAACGATACCAAACACTACAGTGAAAAA
Organism: Leptobrachium leishanense; assembly: GCA_009667805.1. Lineage (NCBI taxonomy): Eukaryota > Metazoa > Chordata > Amphibia > Anura > Megophryidae > Leptobrachium > Leptobrachium leishanense. The sequence goes on from CM019064.1 coordinate 263,384,259, forward strand.
AGTTTTTAAAAAAAATTAAAAATAAAAATAAAAATATATTTAAAAAAAATTATAAAAAAAAAAATAAACATTTTTTTTGGTTTGTTAATGCAGCAATATTGTTCCCATTTCAATTATAATGTGAACAATGATGCTGCACTAACGATTTTTGTATGCGGTGCGTTTGTTAAAAATCGTGTAATTTTCCCCAAAAAAAATGTAACGAGACCCCATCTCTAATTTTAACAAGCGCACCCCATACAAAATATAACCGCAATTGCTCGCATGTTAAAATGTGAAAAAAAACACTTTACACGTTGTAAATTATTGAAAATACATATTTTATTGCATTTTTTGTTATAATATACAGACATGACATAACGTATACATATAATAATGACATATTATGAATCTACCGAGTCTGACGGAAAGAACAATATATAATATGTCTGGGTCATATACTAAAATAAGCCTTCAAAACACGTTTAAACATGATGAGCAAAACCGGTAAATATGACCTCAGCACAGAGGCGTGAAACGCCTCAGCAGCGAAAGGGTTAATGTTAATAAAAGTATGAGTAATTGATGGGGAACATTTCTTGGGGAGGTTCATGACAAATTTATTAAGAACACTGTTCTAAATGATGGGATTATGGAAATTAATGATTCAAAATTGTTGAACATTAAGACACAGCAAGTAGGTATTAAAATCCTCTTTAATATATCCCAAGTGGGGCAAAGCTCTAAAGGTTGAGCAAGCACCATGGAAACCTTTGGAATCAGCAGGAAAGTTTAAAAATTTGCTCCACTTTCTTATTCACAAAATAAATCTCCCATGCTGTGTCTCTTTGAAGTATGTTTTGTACATTTGTCAGACAAATATGATTGTAAAAGGAGAAGAGACAAAAGCCATAATACAGTTACGTTTTCAGGCGGCATCTTGATATTTGAAAGGCAAAACCATGGCAAACATCATACAACCTTTGTACCCTGGATGTCTATTAAATTTCTATTCTACCTTGTTTAATGATCTCAGCAAGCCAATGGCATCTTGAAAGCACTGACAGGGCTGGCACACTATGCGTTAGGAATTCTCATTAGACCCATGTCTGAAAATAAATATTCCATAATTAAATAACCTTTAGCTGGTATGAATACTTTAATTTTAAGACCCCTTTCATTCATATCTCATTGACAGACACACAGATTGAATTTTTATTTAGATTTCAAAATGCCCTGAATATTAATAAAAAAATGATTTAAGAAATATTTGCAGAATTAACAAAATGTATATTTAAGTAAAAATATATACCAAATCATTATTAAAGTCTATACATTATGGGGTAATCACACTAAATCGTAGAGTATAAAAATTCAGATATCAAAATATAAATAGAATGAAACACTATTCACGTAATTCATAAAAATATGTTTCCCTATTTACCAACAGCTATATTAATGTATTAATGAACATTATTTGGTAGTGTATCTTCTTGGTTATTTTATGTCTTTAAACGTTTGTCCTGTATTTTCAGTTTAAAGGGCCTCTGCCACCAAAAATGAAATAGCCTTATTTTCTTTATTTTATGTTGCTGAGATCTTTCATGTGCTTTGTTTTTCTCTTGTAGGTTTAGATGAGAAAGCATTTTACTCTGTGTCACTAGGTGCATCCATTGTGTGATCTTTTGTGTTGTAAACTGCTCCCTCACAGTATCTTTACTTCACTTGCTCTTCACTCTGAGGCTTTGGCCATCTAATTGAGTCTATGGGTCGATCACGGTCTCAAATCTCATTGTATTGTGTGGGATGTATTCAAAGGACATCACTAGGGGGTCGTTTTGTAAACTTCCTGTCTTATTCCATTCAGCTGCCATCTCTTATCTCGAGTAGCTTGAAGGACAATACACTCCTGCAGCCTTATCTAGACATTCCCACTTCCGTCTCATCAATCTGTTGAATACTGTAGAGTAGGTAAACCACAGAAGTAAAGAAAAACCTTTGGAAATGGTGCAATTTCGTGGCTTTTCGGCTATTCACAAAGCTGGCAATTCGCCAAATATTAGCAAATTGCCACCTAAATACGGTGAACTTTAGCGGCAGTGAAATTCCCTATAGAGAAGTAATGGTTAATCTATTCAGAGAACGTCAAACAGCTGTGAAAATGCCCTGATTTTTGGTGATTTCATTAACAACTTGACTGCTAAGGACACGCTCAGCCCTCCCGTGTGGGCTGACATCTTGAGGTCAGTCCAGCACTCCAGGACCCCGGCGGGCACAATAGATGTCATCGTGCTAGCGCGATCACATCTATTTCTGGCGCCCCCCTGCGAGTGCGGGGGAAGGTGCCTGAAAGGGAGGGGGTGAGGTCCTTTGGACCGCTCTCCCTCCTGATCGGTCAGGGGCAGCGGCTAAAGGCAGGCACTGTTTGGAAGGGCACAGCCTGCCCTTCCAAACGGTGGCTTGCTTTAGCCCCTTGGGGGCCGGATCACGATTCGACGCCGGATCGTGATCTATACCGGAGCTGGCCAACATCTTGGATGTCGGCCAAGCTTCCAGGAACTCCCCCTGATGATTGGCATCATCGTGCATAGCGCAATGACTTCAGTTTTGGAGTTAACCCCTAGCTGCCACCAATGGCGGAGATAGGGGGTTCCAATGAACCCTCTATCTCCCGATCTGTGGCAGCTAGGGGTTAATGTTTGGTATTGTTGGATCGACCAGAGCGGGGTAAAAGTTTTTTTTTAAAAAATAAATAAAAATGAAAATAAAAAAAATATTAAAAAATAATAATAAAAAAATAAACTGTTTTTTTTTGTTTTGGTCTTGTTAATGCAGCAATATTGTTCCCATTTAATTCATAAGGTGACCATTGATGCTGCACTAACGATTTTTGTATGGGGTGCGTTTGTTAAAAATAGCGTAATTTTCCCCCAAAAAAATGTAGCGTGTCCCCATTTCTAATTTTATTAACGAGCACAACTCAGAAAATATAACCGCAAATGATCGCATGTTAAAATGTGAAAAAAAACACTCTACACATTGTAAATAATTGAAAATTAAAATTTTATTGCATTTTTTGTTCTAATATTCAGAAAGGTCATAACGTATACATATAATAATGATATATTATGAATCTGCCGAGTCTGCTGGAAAGAACGATATATAATATGTCTGGGTCATATAAAAAATATGGTTTGAAAACGCGTTTAAACATGATGAGGAAAACCGGTAAAAATGAGCTCAGCACACAGGTGTAAAATGGCTCAGCAGCGAAAGGGTTAAACAGGTTTAAGCAGGCGACTCTCATAGGTTTCCATGTAAAAAAAAATCCCTGTTTTTATTGAATATTTATTGAAGCATGTATTGTTTTCATTTGCAACAAAAAGTCTAATTAGTTTAATTTTTAGAATTTTTTAGACATTTTATCTGGATTTTTTTTCGGCACAATTTTTGATTCTGATTTTGTTTTTAATAGTGTCTTCTTTATTCTGTACCAGACCTTTTTATTGTCATTCATAGGACGTTGTTTATTATAGCCATGCATTTTCATGCAATGCTTTTTCTAAAACGCCTTTTAAGGCTAATGTCAGATGAACGCAGTCTGAGCACACTCAGTGTGCGTGTATAACGGATGGACTTACTGACGGAAGATACTGTAGACATCACAAGGTCTGTTTTTTTAACGGATGTAGAACAAAAAAGGGAAATATGGGAATCAAAATTAATTATAATTAAAATACAGGTACAGTCAGCCAGACCATAAAAACCTCTGAGCATCAATGCAGTTCGGTGCGCACGTACTTCGTGTGTAGTTCTCTATTGATCATGATTCTCTTCTACGACGGACGTTAAACTGTGCGGCGACATGGACGTGATCACTGCGTCACTGCGTTCATCTGACGCGGGCCTGAAAGTTGCGATTTTTTTTTTTTTACCCCTGTACGGTGGCTAGTCGGCTTTTTCCAGGGGCGGTTGATGGCTGGTCGGAGTCGTTCGGCAGTCTGTTCAGCAGATTGTTGGATTTCTTCAGTGGTTTGCTGCTGCATTCTGTGTTTTTTCGGATCGATTCGGCGGTTTTACAGCAGTTTTTTGGATGGATGCGGCGGTTTGAGAATGCGTTTGGCGGTTTAGCCGATCAATTCGGCGGTTTATTATTATTATTATTATTCTTTATTTATAAAGCGCCAGCATATTCCGCAGCGGTTTACGGAATGCATTTGGCGGGTCGATTCGTTGCACTTTACCTGAATTGGCAGATTAGCGAACTGAACTTGCCAAAGGGCGCCGAGCGAAAGAGCACCGAAATGTCGGCTTAATTGGGATTAGTCCAAATCTGAATGCACATGTCTAATAGAAAGGTTGTTGAGTTGAAAAGTTCCAGCTACTGAATGGTGCCCCTTATCATTCACAATTTCAAATAGATTGCATTATTAGTATACAGGCAGAATAAAAAATAAAAAACCTTTAAAAAAAATTGTGACTCAAAAATGTTGGCTTAAAAAAACTCCTAAAAATTCCAATAAATAAAAAGTCGGTTTGCTGAAAATGAAAATAATAAATGATTGAATAATTTTTTAAAAAATATGATAATATTTTTCTTCCATTGAATCCTATGGGATTCGCCTGTTTAACCCCTTCCCGACTGCTGACGTACCATGTACCTTAGACCCGCAGACGTACATGGTAAGTCAGCGGTCTCCTAACCTCCCTCCTGCCGATACTTACCTCTCTCGCCAGCTGCGGCGTCTCTGGCTGGCTGGAAGCCTGCCCCACCGTTTCCATGGGGCAGGCAGGCGTGATGACGTCATCACGCTGAGTGAGAACATTATTGGCAGTCGTCCACCGGCACCTGCAGTAAAATTCAGGAAAGGGAGGGGGTCTCCTTTGGAGCCCTCTATCTCCCCAACCATTTGTAGTAGAAAACAAAAATTGCACCGCTGGAAAGGGGAGAGTCTCCCCTTTTCAGCAGTGTATAACATTAACCAATTCGCTGCCGAACTGCGATTCAAACCTGGAGGTGGCTGACAGCCTCCGAGTCACCCCTGTTACGTCTCGACCCTGTCCCTAGTGGTGAAGGGTCTCATGTCTGTTTATTCCCTGTGGTCTGTTTGGCCATGCTGTTTGGGGCTGTTCTGGGGTTCTGCTGTGATCTCCTGGTCTGGGGTCACATGGCCCAATCACACAGACCCACTCCGTATAAATATCCCAGCAGCACAGAATCTCATTGACGGTTTGTGGAGTTTGATGGTGGTTGTGTCCTGTTAGTGCCCTGTGTTGCTGCAAAGCATTCTTGTTCTAGTGCATTCTGGTTTTGACCTCGGCTGTGTTTCCTGACGATCCTTTTCTGCTCACTCCTGGTACTCTGTATGCTGATCTGTTGCCAACCTTGCCTGAACGACCATTCTTATATGCTTCATGTTTCATGTATTTTGTTTGTCCTAGTTTAGTATAGTCTCCGAGGCCATTAAAAAGACCTCCTCAGTGCAGGTTGTTTTGTCTGTCTTGTTTATCCCTTGCCCTTCTTATTTATATTTATCTGTTAATTCTTTGTGAGGGTTTTCTTAGAAGTATTCCATGTAGTTTTCTCCTGGTCCTCCTGTTCCATGTGTCACTGTCTGGTTCCTGTATCATCCTGAAGTGGTGTTCAGTTCAGGTCCTGTTTCGCCAAGTCTGTCAGTTTGTTGACTGCCCTGCAGCCTGCATAATTCATCTACTGTCATTCATTGTTTGTGTTTCTGAGCGTGCCCTGGGTTATCTGTCGGTCTTGAAACCTTCGGAGCTTAGTGGCAATTCAGTCCTACTTTTGTGCTCCTTGCTTTTGAAGAAACAAGTCTGTTTTATTGATCTGTCCAGTCAGTAGCTCACCTACCTTAAGGGCTACACTCCATGTTCCAAGCCACCACGATGGCCCAAGAGAGGGCCAACCGTTACAACCCCCCACCCACTGACATCCTCACAATATGTGTGAAGATGTCAGTGGGCCAGGTAACCCCTAGCTGCCAAGTAAAGATCTGATTCTGATTATATTAAATTGTCCAATTACATTTGAGCCCCTGAGAATGAGGAGACTGTGTATAAAAATGGCTGCAGTTCCTAAAATTTGGACTTGATATTTATGTTCAACTCCTTGAAATAAAGCTGAAAGTCTGTACTTCAAATTCCTTTATATTGTTTCGCTTTAATTTTATGGTGGCATACAGAGCCAAAAGTATGAAAATTGTGCCTATGTCTAAATATATATGGATTTAACTGTATTTCATGACCTGTAAAAAGTTGCTTTCATATCACTAAGGATAGATTTTGGAAATTGAAGCAATGTATGACTGTCTGTTAAGTAACCTGAGTGTACTCCCAGGCATTTTCTATCTATAAATATCAATCATAATCTCATACAGTAATCAACCACAACATTAAAGGGACACTCTAGAAACCCCCCTTTATTGGCCTTAAGAGCAGCAGTATCTGCCTAATTATTTATTATTTTTGTTTTCATATTTTTTTATTTACGCTAATAATACTTATCTTTTCTCCCTCAGCTCTTGCTGCTTGGCCCGGTCAGCTCAGGCTTCCAAAATATGAAAGTTCTCCTAGCTTTTTTGAACAATTTGCATTCCTATGCAAATTGCTCATCGCTTGGAACATTCGTACCTTCTGTAAACTAGTGCCTTCGCAGAATAATGGATTTGAGCTGTGCTTGTATACTCAGAAACAATCCATTGACAGCCTCTCTCAGGAAGGCTATCACTGGCGGTCTGAGAGAGTTTGACACCAACATGCAGACTGTATTCAAGGCACTAGTGACCGATTTGGTGATCAACACCCAGGAAATTCAAAATTCTGGAAATTTTGGTTCTCCTTTTACCGTCGACCTTTGACCTGCCCCAGCTCATAAATGACCTAAACACATGTACCAGCAGTTAGGCTCAGAATACTGGTCCAGGCCTGCCCTCTTTTAACAGGTCTAGCCCACTTACAATTGTTTCTCACCCTTCCACTAATCTAAATTGTAAATTCCCACGGAAATAAGGCTCTCACCTCCTCCTGTATCCGCTATATTGACATGCCTTTTGGTGTTTTTTACCCATTGCACCTCTGCACATCGCTGCGGAATGTGTTGACACTGAACAAATAAAATAATAACAACATAGTGATATATCCTTTTGAGCTCCTTCCATCTAGATAAAACTATGTCATAAATCTCCGGCAAACAATTTTAATATTGTGTCTGTGATATCTCCATATCTTTGAAAGCAGAGACAGGCTGTGGAAGGTTCTTATTCTTTATTTACAGGAGCTGCACACAGCGTCTGCATGCTGCCTTAGAACTCTACCATGTGATGAGGAAACTTTATTTACAATGAACAGGAACACAGATAATACCTACAACATGCGCCCTCTAGTGGTGGATAGATATAACACTATGATATACTACAGTGTCCATAAATAATTTGTATTAAAGTACGGATTAGAAGTTTAGAACCTCCTTAGAGCTGGGGGTTCTTCAGGATGTTTTCACTACAATAAAGGTATTTATATAAAGCCATTGGATCAAGGATTGCTGTGATATTACAATTCTTTTGTCATTCATATAAAATGTTGCTAAGGTCCAGAGCATGCTCTGTTCTGTTTTCTATGGAGATTTCATGGCTATGTTAATGATTTTCAACACTTGTCAGCTATGCTCACTGTGATATCTCAATCTACTAACTGAGGAAGATTCATACATTTAGCCTTGTGTAACATCCATATGTATAAGTATAAAGTAGGATTCTGTTAATGGATAAGAATGCAGATAGATAAAGCTAGTTGGTTTGCTCACAGGAAATTGTGTATTGGAAAGCAAAAACATGTGAAATAGTTAACTTCCAAGCCTGGAATTTTGTGATTTATACTATTTTGGCCAGACTTTGCTCAGTATATTAAATAGTAAGGGCCATATTATATAGTTGGTGCTAACTTAACCAGAGCTGTTGTAAACTTCCCAGAGCCATTATAGCTTATGGAGGTTTTAAGTTTACAACAGCTCTGGTTAAATTAGCACCAACTATGTAATATGGCCCCCTATGTACACAACATACTCCTTAACTTTTTTAACACTAAAATTTGATACGCAAAGACAATTTCGGCGTGAATGCTAATAATGTAGACCCCACTTTGCAAGATAAAGAAACCTATCTATATCAGGGAGGTAAGCTACTATATTATAAGGGCCAAATTGTTGATTAACCCCTTAACAACGCAGGGCAGACTTTGTTGTCCTCACTACAGGAAGACATAAAAGCCCCACAGTGGCATAGCATGCCCCACGGTTTTCTGGCCAGAAAGCATGCTATGCTGTCCCGTGGTGTATACAACTGGGATTAGTCTCTAAATCTGGAATAATTTAATAGATTTGAAACCAAAATAGCTGTTTAAAAATTAAAGGAACACTCCACTCAAAATTCCCCCCCCCTTTTTTTTATCTTAATCTATCCCTATTCCCTTAATAAATCGTTAGGGATTTTTTTTTTTTGTAACTGTAATACTTACCCTAAAATCCACTTGTTTCCAGCGGCGTCTTTTTTTTTTTTAATATACTCACCTCCCTCCTCTTCCGCTCCCATCCTTCTTGCTTCTACTTGCCTTCTGGTTTACGTGAGAAGCGCGCATGCGCCTCTCACGTAAGCCAGCCAATCGGCAGGCTTCCTCCAGGCTCCCTCTGAGGATTAGTGTTGTGCACAAGAGGATGCGCGCAACACTAACCCTCAGCCGCTGCCGCCAGCTACTGCGGCGAGTTGGAGACGTCATCGTGCTAAAAAGCGCGATGACGTCTCCTACTTGGCAATAGTCGGCAGAAGCGGGAAATCTGAATCCCGCTCTGCTGACTGACAGCTGGGAGGGCGGAGTAAAGTCCTCCGCCTCTCTCAACTGTTTTCAGCTTTATCAGCTGAACTGCTGAGCGGAGGGAGGGGGGACAGAGGGTGGCATACTCCGGGCATCATGACCACCTAAAAAAGCTTAGGTGGTCATGTTGCCTAGAGTATCCCTTTAAGTTATATTACTCTGTTATTCATAAATCTCAAATTTGTGACTGAAGCCCTGTGTTTATGTGCCTTATACACACATGGTTGAGACTAATTGCTGTAGCTCATACTACAACTACACACTGCTCATTTATTTGAGTTTTATTGATGTGGAGCTCTGTGATTCACTGTACCACATTTGTCTTGCCATGTGCTCCTGTGTCCCCATTGCACTTTCTTGTCCCACCCTCGTTCACATCATGGTCCTCTTGTGCCCTTCTTTCCTATGTGTCCCTCTGTGCAGGCCCGCATTTATATCTCAGGAGCCTGTAGACACAGAAATCTGCCCTGCCCATTCCTTCCCCAAAATAAATAAATAAAAGTGCCAAAGTGGCAGAAATACTTTCATTTTTGCTTTGGGAGATACAGATTTTTTTTAAACATTTTAAAAAGAAAAATTAAAACGGTCTCTCGCTATGCTCTCATCAGAATGGAGCAGAAAGTTAGGGACCCTAAAACAAACACATATAGATAGTACCTGAACCTACATTTCAAAGCTTAAACCTAACTCTTTTTTTTTACACATTACATAGCCATATTTGGGATCATTGGCAAGGCCAGACTCTGACCTTTAAAGTGACACCTCACATGACCGTAGGCGGTTAAAATTCAAAGATGCACAAATCCAAAGGCTTCCTGTCTCTCTTCACTGCAGTGCAGCAATTTAGGTTTTAGATGAAACAATGCATAATAATGCATTTTGCCATCATCTCCACACTTGCTGGTGGCATAATAAATGAGAAGTTGAGTTAGACACTGTTCACTGTAGAATTGAAAGGTGAAGAACAGCGTTGCATTGGAAAAATAAAATAAATTTGTATTTTATTTTTACATAAAACCTGGTCACATTTGGTATCATTGGAAAGGCCATATCCTAGTCTTTCCAATGATACCTCACATGACCCTGTTCTGTCTCCAGATTAATATCAGTTAAGCTCTTTTGTTTTAAATCCACCTAGTGGTCATTTTAAGAAATTGTAGGCAATTTAGAAACCAGGAAGTAAGCAGCTCTTAGAAATCCAGGAAGTGTGAGTTACCTCATGGCTGTTATGTGGTGAGCAGATGAATAGTCCTGAATGGACAATCTCCATTAACCCTTGTCTTTGAGCATTCTGAAGAGCAATAGCTGTAAGTTTATTTACCTTATCTGCTTCAATCAACACATATTGCTGTTTCTAATGTATAAAGTGGGTGTAATGTTGCCATTTAAATACATAGCATGTTATCATATGTTTTTCTATGTAGAGTATATCCTTAATAGTCTCATATGATGTCCAGATGTGTGTAATGACAATGGTATTTCTGTATATATTTGGTTGTATTTGAACATGTATAGTTAGAGACTAATTGTACGTTATAATTGTTTTATTTTAGTTTCACTATAATCCATCATAGAGTTTATGATTTTTCTTCAATAAAGATTGGAATTGAAACTTAACTTCTTCGTGACTCTATGATAGATGAAGTTTAGCTGGCTGTCAAACTTCACAAAAGTGATACGTGGAGGGAGGACAGTACAGACCCCCTGGCATGAAGCATTCCAGAGATAGAGAAGCAGCATGAGGACATGTAGTTGCTTGGAAAGCATCTCTTGGTTTCTTTAGGTTAGGACCCACCAAACGAGAGGTGCTGTGACGTGGTGGGTGGGCTTACAGTTTAATGGCCATTCAAGTAAACCAAAACCTCTGTTTTGTTTCGCGTGGAGCCATGGAGGCAAGCGCAAATGAAAACCTTTTTTATTGTTATGTATAATACATGAAATTGTCTGGATACTTCTGGTTTAGGTTGCCGCCTTGGTAGGGAATAGGCGCAAAAACATTTTTTGTCTGCATATGGGAATCCACTAGTGGCCTGAGGACTCTGAAGCATTTTCTTTCTAGTGGGCTGAGATATGTTTGACAGCATTGATCTAGAGTTTAGAACCTTTCATCCCTGCAATTGTTCTGCAAAGGCAAATCATACGCATAAAAAATTATAAATTAGCAAATTTAAATTATTTTAATCTTCTTTAAACTGTTAAAGTCTGTTCTACCCTACATTTTAGTGTTACCCATTCATCTAATTTTATAAGGAAATATATTATTAGTACTATTTTCTAATAAAGAGATTTATAGTGAAAGATTAAAAGAAAATATTTTACATATTTAACTGTATTTGTACTCTCTTTGTATTTTCTAAACACATAATTTTCAAAGAATCGTGCCTTTTAAATCTAGTATTATAAAACTTACACATTCCATAATGGAGACACGCACAATTAACTTTCATAGCCTTTAGCAAAGTGCGATACAAGAATCCTACATTTAGTTGCTGCAATGTAAAATTTGCCTAAATTCATATGCCATTTCCAAAATATTAGCAACAGTAAATTACCCAATTAGCACTTGAATGGAAAAGAACAAATTTTGTTTACAAACAAGTATGAGCACTGATAAGTTTAAAATGCCTCATGTTAATGAAAATTAAACCTTAAATTGAAATGTTGTTCAAGTCGCCATTCGTTTTTCAGCCTAGTGATGCAATGTATTATGTATTTATTTCTTGAGCACAATGAGTTATTAAAATACATAAATCTGAATTATAAGATTGCTGGAATGTTATAAATCGGACACAGTCTCAATTTAAATTTATTTTGCACAGGGCAACAGTGTTTCCATTGTCTTGTAGAATACAGCCCATAAGGTAGGAGAAATGTTCACACTTTATCTCATAAAAATGGAATATATCGTGTGTAGTACATAAATGTACACTTTATATGCTTTTGTATATTATGACAATAAACTGAAATGGCATTTGCAGAAGCTTTATTTGCTATTGCATAAACACAAGTTTGTAGCTTTTTTGAGCTACATCAAACTAGTTTTGTTTCAATCAATGTTTTATTACCTATTCTGACACGCTGGAATATGCTGATATTTGAAAAGTAATTTACGATTGTAATTATTGTCATAGGTAGAAGCTGTGCCAGGTATATATATGGAAAGTATGTTAGAAAAATAATTAAATTTTCAAATAGTACACTCACTATCCAAACATTTCGTTTATCCAAGAATTTAAACCTTTTATACTTTGGGTACGATGATTTATTATATATATTAGGAAAAAAAATCAAGAAAGAGAAAGAACAGCGCTCCTCTTAAGGCTTTGAATTCAATTTTTCAAAGAGAATACCATGTACATACAAAAAAGAAAACCTTTAAAAATAGATGATAATCATATACCTTTTTCAGAAAATAGGCAGATGTTATATTGTGCAGTGGTAATTCACCATACCTCCATATTCACGGATTTCAAAACCATGGGTAAACACAGGAAACTGGTTTAGAATATACCTCAAAAGAAGAGAATACAGTACATAGTATAGTACAGTTAACAAATGTCTCAAATATATTTAGAAAGGCAGATTTACACTCACGCTTTACGAGAGCTGCAAGCCCTCATATGATCGCTTCTCAGGTTATTTAGAGGCTGACCTGACTGCCCATAGTCTCCCGATTCCTTTGATGATCTTAAGGAATAATCGGCTCGAGATATAAAACTTCACACAGACCGTGGAAAGTTTAAAAGACGTTTATTTCCCAAAGGGGGAAAAAAAAAAAGAAGTAGCTAGACGCGTTTCGCGCAAAGCGCTTCCTCAGTAGCATAAAATAAAAAGATATATCATTGGTATGATTACAGACCATATAAATAAACAACCTTTAATTAGTTCGATCTTTCGTGCCGCCCCTTACTTCCGCTTTCAACACACTCAGACGCGCTGTGTCATCTCGGCTCCACTTCCGGATTTTCTTAGTGTCGGCTGCAGCTACAGCTCGGCTCCACTTCCGGATTTTTTTAGTGTCGGCTGCAGCTACAGCTCGGCTCCACTTCCGGATCCTCTCAACAGCTAGTGGAGAGCTTTCCTTCTAATTTTACTGCGCATGTGTGTAATGCTCCTTTATCTTCACTTGCGTGCTCCTCCATTGGTATCCCAATTCTAGTTGCGCATAACGATAGTCCGCAAGGAAGCACTCGATGATGACAGAAAACAGACGCACCCCAAGAGTAAAACAAATAAAGGGGGTATAAAAGTTATAACATGGCATTATCATGCTTTTCAAGTCATTTTAAATACAGATATTAAAAATCTATAAGATCTCAATTGCTATGAAAAACATCATTCGGTAAACCATATAATTTAAAATCGAAAATTTAAAAAAGGCTCATAAAAAATGGCAAATTTCAAAATCTTTATTGAGACCTCTCGCAATAAGTGTATCAAAACGAAAAATAAGTCTCATTTCTTCCCGATTTATTTCCTTTATAAAATCCTCACCTCTCCAGTCTCTTTCGACTCTGCGTAAAGCAAAAAATTGGAGACCTTCCTATGAACTATTATGTGTAGATAAAAAGTGTGAGGACACTGAATGTTTTTCAAAACCTCGTTGGATATTTCTTATGTGTTCCAGTATCCTGACATATAATGGCCTTGTGGTCCTGCCAATATAAATTTTGTTGCACGGGCAAACAAGGGCATAGATAATATTACTCGAATGGCAAGAAACAATCTGTTTGATTTTAAACTTGTCTTTATACTCAAAAGTGGGAATAAACTTTTTCCCTAATTTCAGTTTCTTACAGGCTGAGCAAGAACCACACCGATAAAAGCCTTCTTTAATCTGCATTACCTCGAAACCCCTTGTAGTATCTATATTATGACAAGTATTGCTTCTAACGATTTGTTGTTTAACTGTTCGAGCACCTCTATTTATAATCTTTGGTCTATCTTCCAAAATTACTTGGAGTACTGGATCTTTCTTGAGAATATGCCAATATTTTCTAATTGATGCGTTAATCGCTCGGGTTTGACTATTAAAATCATAGATAAACGGGATAGTAAAATCAGAAAGATTATCTTTTTCTTTTTGTTTCTTATACTGGATAAGAGTTTTTCTATCCGTTCCTTGAACATTTTTCAATGTATCAAGTAGAACCTCCTCTTTATATCCTTTTTGTCGGAAATCATCCAGCATTTTGTTTGCTTGAACTTCAAAAACCTCTTTTTCTGTGCAGTTTCTCCTTAATCTCGTAAATTGACTCTTTGGGGCACTTCTAAGCCATGCCGAAGCATGACAGCTCATAGAATCAATATAATTATTTTCATCCACTGGTTTGAAATAAGTTTTTGACTTTAAGGTACCTTCTTCGACATACGTGAGATCAAGGAAATGGATCTCATCCTTACTAAATTGGAGGTCCAACTTAATTCCCCAGCTATTCTGATTTAATATATCATGGAAATCCTTCAGGCTCCTTTCGTCGCCCTTCCAGATAAAAAACAGGTCATCTATGTACCTTTTGTAGAGAACCAAGTTCCGTGCCCAGCCACACAAACCCCCCGCCCACTGAGATTCCCAGTGAGCCATAAAAAGGTTGGCGTAGCTGGGCGCAAAACGGGTTCCCATAGCTGTACCTGTACACTGTAGGTAGAACTGGTTATTAAAAGAGAAATAATTATTCTGGAGGATAAATCGAATACCCTCCAAAATGAAGTCTGATTGTTCCTCAGGGTACAGTTGGTATTTGTTTAGATGATAGTGTAAGACATCCTATTGTATTTTTAAATTTTTATTATATATATATTGAAGGTCTTTGTGTAAAAACAGACCCAAGATGCAAAAAAGTGAGACAGATGTCACTTGCATGTCTTATCCAGAATTCCTTGCTGCATATGGGGAATGTAGCACAGGAGCTCTGGGATGCAGTTATTTGAATTGCTGGGATGTGCAAATGGCTTCTGTAATAATATACATTATATATATATATATATCATGCTTCAAATATAATGAATATGTAATTCATTGCCATATAGTCTAATTATTTATGCATTGTGTAGGGCATGCACTTCATGGTCTTCGTTAAAACTTTTACAGGGTTATTCAAAGAGAACTGAAAAGTCACTGTACGTTCGGTGACTTTTTGTTCAATTCAGTGCGATTTGGCGATCCTATTTCAGCGACCCTGCGGTGTATTCAGCAGGCACCACAGGCACTGGTGTATTTTGGCCTAGGCCGACTAGGCCCAGGCCTAGGGCGGCACTTTCCTTTTTTTTTTTTTTACTTTTGCAAAGTATTTTACCAGGAAGGATACATTGAGATTTCACTAATTTACACTTTCAATTTCACTTTCCAGGGGGCAGCAAAAAACCTCACCACTAAATGGGTTATTCACAGAGCACCGAAATGACACCAACTTTTTGGTGTTCTGTAGTTCCCTGCATTTAGGAGAATAAAATTTCCTCACCCTGCAGTGAATTCACCATTCACCGCAGGGTCCCCAAAGTGCATGGAGTCGGCCGCTGAATGCTGACACCGCAAACTCGTGGCCTGCTGTTTTCAAAAGAACTACTGAACGAAAATGTCTGGAATTTACATATAAGATCCTATGATTGATAATAAAAAGTTCTGTTACAGAAAAAAGAAAAACTGCTATTAAAAAAAGGGGGGGGGAATTTTGCCCAAAAAAATCTGAAAAATGACTAAAAGGTACTAAAAAAAAAATCAATAAGTAAAGACTTTTTACTGCAGATTCAAATAATAAATGATTTATTAGATATTGCATAAAAACGGGAATATTTTCAACATTGAATCCTATGGGGTTCGTCTGAATAAACCTGCTGATTGAAACCACCGAACATCAGGGCATTTCACTGCCATTTCTCTGAGTCTCAGTACCACATGACTGGCTGAACCACGTGAAACGCACGCGCGCAGCTGCCCGCCCTTTCGTTAACACAGACTCTATTCTGAACTGAACACACACCGGGAAGGGAATCAAAGCTACAGTGCACCCTCTGGCAGTGGCACCCCACTGCTGACAAGATGGCTCCACAGCATAATTGCTGTGTGCTCATATACACTCGGTTTGCTGGGAGTTTTACTGCAGTGGATTCTGATACGCTGACACACACCAAACATTGCATTGCTGGGAGTTTTATTGCTGTGGATTCTGTGATACACACTGCATATTACTGTGAGTTTTATTGCCCTGGAGCTTTGGGATACGCTCATACACACTGCACATTACTGTGAGTTTTATTGCTGTGCAGTTCTGTGATATGCTCATACACACTGCACATTTCTGTGTGTTTTATTGCTGTGCAGCTCTGATATGCTCATACACAGTGCCCATTTCTGTGGGTTTTATTGCTGTGCAGCTCTGTGATACGCTCATATGCAGTGCACGTTTCTGTGGATTTTATTATTCAACCAATTAGAGCGGCTGTGATCCTGTATACTTGACATGTGTGACTGTTTTTTGTAAAAATGCTTGAATTTAAACATTTCATAATTTTATTTATCTCAATAGATACATTTGAAATGGTATACAAAATATACAAGTAGGCACTTGGTATCCACTTTTATTATAAAGAGAGGAAAAGGCGGAGCTCTAAGCGGAAAAGGTGGAGCTTAAAGAGGAAGGGTGGGGATTAACCAGGAAAAGGTGTGCCCTTGACAGGAAGGGGTGCGTCAAATTTAAATTAGGGGGTGCACGAGTTTAGTCAGGCCTAGGGCAGCACAAAACCTAAATACACCACTGACCACAGGGCCGTCGTAGTGCAGGGAAAAGCTGCCGCAAACTCGCCGAACACTAACCGCAAAACCCGGCGAACGCACACCAAAACCCGCAAAAACATCTGGATTAACCCTGCCGAACATGCCGGAGAAACTCGAGCAGCCGCTGATCACAGCATAGAGCAGCCGCCGGAAAAAGCCGACACCGCAGACGAATGGAGTGAAAAAAAAAAAGTACGCTTGAATGTTTGAAAAGTGAAATGCTGTTTGCAAAGAAACTACAGAACGAAAACTTTACATATAAGATCCAATGAATGTTAATATAAAGGACTGTTACATAAAAAAGAACGATTTAAGAAGAGCACGAAAAACAAATCACAAAAAATCACAAGAAATGCCTAAAAGATCCTAAAACATCTATAAAGAGACTTTATACTGCAGAATATTATAATCAACGGTTTATTAGATATTGCATTAAAACGGGAATATTTTTAACATTAAAGCCTATGGGATTCGTGTGATTAAACCTGTCGAATGAAACCACCGAACAGCAGCGAAATTCGGCAACTTTTCACTGCTGGTTTTTGTTCTCTAAATAGACGAAGCATTGCTTCTCTATGGGGATTTCACTGCCCTCGAACAGGCACCGTATGTGCAGGCAATTCACCAACATTTGGCGAACTGCCTGCTCTCTGAATAGCCGTATGGCCAGGAAAGGTAACCGTACGCTGAATTTCACTGTTCGGTTACCTTTCGGCCACAATTCGCATCTCTTTGTATAACCCTGTATATCTTTATTCCAATGCATATTAACATGGATTGACATTTTGGCCCTCTGCAGTTTTTACTCTAGTTCTATTTATATACTGTAAATATGTCATAATGTAAACAAACAATTAAATGTTTTTATAACCTCCTTGAAAATGTTTATATAACAGGAAAATGACAGACCGAAAACCTATTTAAATATATATAGCTTTTTTAAAATCTATTTGACACTGGGTTGCAGCTCATGCTCTATCACTGGTTCCTACACTATCAGGGCTGGATTTATTTCTCAGGAGCCTGTAGGCACAGAAATCTGGAACACCTTCCCCACCACAAAAAAATGCAAAAATTGGAAGATATATATATATATATATTTAAAATGTTATTGTTTATTTTAGTTTTATAAAGAAAGGTGCTCACTGCAGGAGGTGCCTTTCTCTGTAAAACAAAATGAAATAAGAAAATAATGATGATAATAAGAATGATAATAGTAATAGAATTTTAAATATGTAGAAAAATATATTTTTTTGCTTTGTTTATTATTATACTTTATTTATATAGCGCCAGCATATTCCGCAGCGCTGAACAATGGGCACGATATAGACAGGGTTACAATACACTGAGACTGAACAACATTTGATAAATCAGTACAGGAGGAAACAAAGGCCTTATTCCCACGGGAACTCACAATCTAGAAGGGTTGAGGGTGGAAACCAGAGAGGACTGCAAGGTGAGAGTGATGGACTGGTTGGGGCAGTGAGGTGTATCAGTGAGCCAGGTGGTAGGCTTGCCTGAATAGGAATGTCTTAACGGAGCGTTTGAAGGGAGGAAAACCAGGGAAAACGTTCCAGAGGATGGGAGCTGCGTGTGAGAAATCCTGCAGTCTATCATCGGAAAAGGTAGAGATGTGCACCGATTTAGATTTTTTTTTTTCAGCTCGGTTCGTTTTGTTAGGATTTTGTAACTTTTCGTTTTGGATGATTTTCTTTTCAGCTCTTTTTTCCCGTGATTTCGGACATTTTCACGTTATCGGATCGGCTCGCCTGTTCTCCTCGTTTCAAAGCGTCTATTCCTTTTGAATGAAACTAATGGTTTTTCGGATCCGATATAGAAACATAGAAACATAGAAAAAGTCGACAGATAAGAACCTTTCGGCCCATCTAGTCTGCCCAATTACATGGATAATTTATCTTTTATTTATTTATCTTTTATTTAGGATAGCCTTATGCTGTAATGCAGGGTTTGGATCCCCTGTGAAGTGTGTGTATGGAACCCAATGGCAAGCTATGGATAAGGAAATCAGGAGGCGATGGAGAGTAAAGTAATCTTTTAGTGAACCATAAATAGTAGTTGAAGTCCAGAAAATAATACAGTCAATAAGGTTGGAGTGGAATTCGTAAAACAAAGTCCCAGGAAGAACAACGGATAATAACAAGGATGATGGCGTGGTCGATGGTACAATCCGGGTCGAAGAGTGTAGAAGGCGGCGTAGTAGGTGGCACAATCCGGGTCGAAGGGTTGAAGAAGGTGGCGTAGTCGTTGGCACAATCCGGGTCGAAGGGTTGAAGAAGGCAGCGTAGTCGGTGGCACAATCTGGGTCGAAGGTTGAAGAAGGTAGCGTAGTCGGTGGCACAATCCGGGTTGAAGGGTTAAAGAAGGCAGCGTAGTCGGTGGCACAATCCGGGTCGAAGGGTTGAAGAAGGCAGCGTAGTCGGTGGCACAATCCGGGTCGAAGGTTTGAAGAGGGCAGCGTAGTCGGTGGCACAATCCGGGTCGAAGGTTGAAGAAGGTGGCGTAGTCGTTGGCACAATCCGGGTCGAAGGGTCAGAAGATACGTGATCAAGGAATACGAGGAACTCTAGGAAAACTGAGGCGGAAGGCACAGTAGAACCTGGATAATGTGCTGGGAAGGAAGGCGGATTTAAATAGGGTTCATGGGATCATGAGAATATCTCTCACCTGGTTCTCGTAGGTGGAGTTGAGGTACCTGGATCTTTGATAGGTCAATGGGAGGCATTCGAGGATCTCCAGAGCAGGTGTCCCGCAGTACCCTTAATCGGCCAGCCGAGGGCGCCAAAGTACCTGATTTTACAGTACATAGGAGGGTCTGTTCTCGCGCGTGCGCACATTCCTTTACAGGGCTTGGATCCAGCCAGCGGCGTGGGGCGTCTCCTGGCTCTTTCTCTCCATCCTGCGGACCCGGAACTCGGAGCAACGCGCCACGAGGGACCTCGGGTGAGTAGGGAACCTCTCCCAGCATGGCGGTGTGGGCCGGGGGAAGGCCGCGGAGCGGGGCATGACAGGACCCCCCACCAAGGCGCGACCCCCGGGTGCGCCTCACTGACGGCTTGGAGGGGTAACGAAGATGAAAGGCACGAACCTTAGCTGGAGCATGAATATTGGTGCCAGGTTCCCAGGAGCGATCTTCCGGACCGTAACCTTTCCAGTGGACCAGGTATTCCAACTTGCCATAACGTAGTCGGGAATCCAGGATCTTTGAGACCTCGTATTCCTCTTCTCCGGACACCGACACGGGAGTGATCGGGTCAGCGTGTCGTCCAGGAAAAGGATTGTCACGCCAAGGCTTTAGGAGGGAGACATGGAAAACAGGGTGAATCCTGTAGGAGGAAGGAAGGGTTAAATGGGCTGCCACCGGATTGACCATTTTGAGGACCTGGAACGGGCCGATGAAGCGAGGCCCCAGTTTCTTAGACGGGCAGTCTAGTCGGAGATGAGCAGTGGACAGCAACACCTTGTCTCCGGGTGCGTATCGCGGAGCGGGTCTTCGGTTACGGTCTGCATACCTTTTTTGGGTGTCTTGAGCCTGTTGTAGTTGATGGCGTAATGTTCGTAGTTGGAGGCGTAAGGATCTTAGACGGTTTGCCACTTCAGGAACCGGAGTGTTCAGAGGTATGTCGGTAGAATATCGGGGTGGTATCCGTAGTTGGCATAGAAAGGAGAAAGACGTGTTGACGAATGTACCTGGTTGTTGTAGGCGAACTCAGCGAGTGGCAAGATGTCTAGCCAGTCGTCTTGGAGATGTGTGGTATAACAGCGAAGGTACTGTTCCAACGTCTGGTTCGTCCGTTCGGTTTGTCCATTGCTCTGAGGATGAAATGCAGAGGAGAGATATCTAGAAATTTTTAGACTACGGCACATTTGAGACCAGAAGCGAGAAGTGAACTGGGATCCTCTGTCTGAAACGATGGAATGAGGGATGCCATGCAGTCGGAATATTTCTCTGATGAAGAGTGTAGCTGTCTGGGCAGCGGTAGGAAGGCCTATCGCTGGAATGAAGTGGGCCATTTTGGTGCAACGGTCCACCACTACAAAGATCGTTGTGTGTTGGCGTGAGGGGGGTAAGTCTATGATGAAATCCATCGAGAGGTCTTTCCATGGATGTTGTGGAAGCGCCAAGGGTTGTAGAAGAGGCAGGGTGAGCTCTTGGCTGTTTGTTACGTGCACAGATAGGACAGGAAAGAACAAAGGCGGCAACATCCTTCTTGACTGATGGCCACCAGAAATATCGTTGTACGGTGTTTATGGTCTTCTTGATACCTGACCCCCCATGACCGGCAGCTGGAATATCGTGCGCAGTTTGTAGTACTTGTAGACGGGTCTCCGGAGGCGCATATATCTGCTTTTCGTGATACAGGTATCCTTTGATGGGGACGAGTCCTTGGATGTTTGTAGGTGGATGTCGACTGTACCTTCGTATGTGCTCCATTAGGGTGTCTTTTGTAGCACAGAAGAAGCCACTAGGCAGGATCGTGTCGTTTGGTGTCGTGGTAGAGGGGGTACCAGAATCATACTGACGAGAGAGGGCATCCGCCTTTCCGTTTCTCTTTCCAGGTCGATACGTGATGAGTAGTGAGAAACGAGAGAAGAAGAGCGCCCACCTGGCTTGTCGGGGTTGGAGTCGTTTAGCAGTACGGGGATATTCAAGGTTGCGATGGTCAGTAAAAATGGTTACAGGGTGTGTCGCTCCTTCGAGAAGGTGTCTCCACTCCTCGAGAGCGTTTTTTATCGCAAGCAGTTCTTTCTCACCTATGTTATAGTTTCGTTCGGCAGAATTGAGGCGTCTGGAGTAAAAGGCTACCGGATGCAGGAGTTTCTTGTCCCCGGATCTCTGAGATAGGATTGCGCCCAGGGCAATGTCGGAGGCGTCTGTCTCTAAATAGTATGGGAGGTGAGCCTCAGGCTGTTTTAGGACGGGTGCTTGGGTGAAGCTCTTCTTAAGTCTTTCGAAGGCCTGTTGAGCCTCTGCAGACCATTGAAATCGCACGTCCTTTTTGGTTAGCGATGTAATAGGTGCGCTGAGGTGTGAAAAGAATCGGATGAAACGTCGATAGAAGTTGGCAAACCCCATGAATTGTTGGACCGCCTTTTTGTCTTTAGGCGTTGGCCAATCGAGGATGGCCTTGACCTTGGCTTCATCCATCTCGACATGCCCTGGTGACAGAATGTATCCCAGAAATTCGATGGATGGGGTTTCGAAGGTGCTTTTTTCAATTTTACCATATATTTGTGCTGACGGAGGCGAGACAGGACGAGTCGGACGTGTTGTTCGTGCTCTTGGAGAGAGCGGGAGAATATCAGTAGATCATCCAAGTAAATCACCAGGAAGGTATCCAGGATGTCACGAAAGATGTCATTGAGAAAGTGTTGAAAGGCAGCTGGGGCATTGCACAAGCCGAACGGCATGACGCGATACTCAAAGTGACCGTATCGAGAACGGAAGGCGGTCTTCCACTCGTCCCCTCGTCTCATTCGCACCAAATTATAGGCTCCGCGGAGATCAATCTTTGTGAAGATACAAGCATCCTTCACTCTATCCAGTAACTCGGGAATCAGTGGTAGCGAATAACGGTTACGTACCGTGATTGCATTCAATGCTCTGTAGTCGACGCATGGTCGGAGCCCACCATCTCTTTTCCCAACAAAGAAGATACCGGCCCCGGCAGGCGAAGTGGAGTGACGTGTGAATCCTTTTTGGAGCCCGTCCTCAATATACTCCTTCAAGGATTGGGATTCAGGAACGGATAGGTTATAAATGCGCCCATGGGGTATGGGTGCTCCTGGAAGAAGGTCGATGGGGCAATCGTATTCTCTGTGTGGAGGTAGCGTGTCGGCCCCTTTCTTCTCAAACACATCTTGGAAGTCAGAATATTTGACCGGTAGTTCAGAAGCTGGGTAGGTAGAAAACCCAATCTTTTCGGTGGTATACCCGTTCATACAGAAGTGTTGGCAATGGTGAGAAGGGAAAGAGACGGTGTTGGAGGACCAGTCGATGGAAGGATTATGGGTGCGAAGCCAAGGAAGCCCTAGAACCAGAGGGAACAAAGGAGAAGGTACAATGTCCCATTGGAGGCGCTCCTGGTGTTTAGTACCGATGAGCAGCAACAAAGGAGTGGTTTCATGGATGATGGGACCGGTACGTAGTGTGCTTCCGTCGACCATTTGTAATGGTGTGGGAGTCTTCTTCAGTCGTGTAGGAATCGCTAGGGAGGTAGCGAGGGTGAGATCGAAGAAGTTGTTACTAGCTCCGGAGTCTATGATGGCGGACACGTTCACACTTCTATCTTCCCACTGCAGGATGACAGGAATGGTCATATGAGCGGAGGTGGAACCAAATACACATTGAAGTGATATTACGGAGGGATGGTTCTTACCTCCGTCAGAAGGAAGTGGTGGTCGTATAGGGCAGCCACGCAAGAGGTGACCGGGTTGACCGCAGTACAGGCAGAGGTTTTGCGCGCGTCGTCTGCTTCGTCAGCAGGGGACAAGGGACCTCGTGCTAAGCCAATCTCCATGGGTTCGGGAGGTGAAGGAGTGGAGTTGGGGGATCTGACAGAGGTCGTGGATGGAGTTTCAGACCGCCGGACAGGTAAGGAAGGAGCGGTGGCCATTCTCTCTTGACGTCTCTCTCTGAAACATTGGTCCAGGGTTAGGGATCGCAGGATCATGGCGTCCAGTGTTGTGGGAACCCCTATTCGGGCCAGTTTGTCCTTTAGTTGATCAGAGAGACCATGACGGAAATGATCTCTAAGACCCAAGTCGTTCAAGCCTGTATCTGCGGCCACAGCTCGAAACTCGGAGATGTAGTCCTCCACTGGTCGTCGTCCTTGTCGTAGATGCCGAATTGTGGATAATGCGGTTAATGAACGCAGAGGGTCATCATATATAGGGTTCATGGCTTGGACGAAGGAATTCCAGGAGGATAGAAGAGGACTCCCTTCACGCAGAAGTTGGAAGGCCCAGTCCTGTGGAGCCCCGGACATCAATGAAATGGCTGAGCGCACTTTTACGGAGTCAGATCCATAAGTACGGGGACAAAGAGAGAACATAAGTTCACAGGCGATGATAAAGGTGCGGTACCTTGTGCGATCACCGGAAAACCGTTCGGGTGCATTGGCTCTGGGTTCTGGAGCGAGGAGTTCGGCCTGTTGAATGACGGAACCAGAGGGTGAAGGAGGTAATGCCGTGGCCTCGGCGCGACTCCTCTCTCTGTGGAGTAAGGTTTCTTGGCTGGTCTGTAGGTTCTGTACCATCTTGGCTAGGGCGGCCATCTGTTCGGTGAGGATAGCAAGAACCTGAGCGGTGCTTGCGGGTTCCATGATGATCCAGGTTCTTCTGTAATGCAGGGTTTGGATCCCCTGTGAAGTGTGTGTATGGAACCCAATGGCAAGCTATGGATAAGGAAATCAGGAGGCGATGGAGAGTAACGTAATCTTTTAGTGAACCATAAATAGTAGTTGAAGTCCAGAAAATAATACAGTCAATAAGGTTGGAGTGGAATTCGTAAAACAAAGTCCCAGGAAGAACAACGGATAATAACGAGGATGATGGCGTGGTCGATGGTACAATCCGGGTCGAAGAGTGTAGAAGGCGGCGTAGTAGGTGGCACAATCCGGGTCGAAGGGTTGAAGAAGGTGGCGTAGTCGTTGGCACAATCCGGGTCGAAGGGTTGAAGAAGGCAGCGTAGTCGGTGGCACAATCCGGGTCAAAGGTTTGAAGAGGGCAGCGTAGTCGGTGGCACAATCCGGGTCGAAGGGTTGAAGAAGGTGGCGTAGTCGTTGGCACAATCCGGGTCGAAGGGTCAGAAGATACGTGATCAAGGAATACGAGGAACTCTAGGAAAACTGAGGCGGAAGGCACAGTAGAACCTGGATAATGTGCTGGGAAGGAAGGCGGATTTAAATAGGGTTCATGGGATCATGAGAATATCTCTCACCTGGTTCTCGTAGGTGGAGTTGAGGTACCTGGATCTTTGATAGGTCAATGGGAGGCATTCGAGAATCTCCAGAGCAGGTGTCCCGCAGTACCCTTAATCGGCCAGCCGAGGGCGCCAAAGTACCTGATTTTACAGTACATAGGAGGGTCTGTTCTCACGCGTGCGCACATTCCTTTACAGGGCTTGGATCCAGCCGGCGGCGTGGGGCGTCTCCTGTCTCTTTCTCTCCATCCTGCGGACCCGGAACTCGGAGCAACGCGCCACGAGGGACCTCGGGTGAGTAGGGAACCTCTCCCAGCATGGCGGTGTGGGCCGGGGGAAGGCCGAGGAGCGGGGCATGACATATGCCTATCCCATGCCTGCTTAAATTGATATTTCTGTCGATACGATAAATCTGTCGATACGGTAATTCTGCCGATACGGTAATTCTGCCGATTCTATCGGTTTTTTATTAAATAAAGATCCTTTTTATCTTATGAATATGCATTGCACAACTTTATTTAATCATATTAAAATGGTATGAAAGGAACAAAAATGAACAAAATGATTTAAAAAACCCAAAACTGACCCAAATGGTCAGGCTTTAAAAATAAAAACCAGAATAAAAGGTTTTAAAACAGAAAAAAAGCTGAACAAAATTATCAGAAACAAAAAACCCCCCAGAAAATATAAAATGATTTAAAAGGAAAAAAAAAATTTTTAAAAAATTAATGCAGCATATGAATCCGCACACTGCTGGGAAGCGCCTCTCTGCGGTATAATTAATGCAGCATGTGAATACACACACTGCGGGGAACAAGCGCCTCCCTGCGCGGTATAATTAATGCAGCATATGAATACGCACACTGCGGGGAACAAGCGCCTCTCTGCGTGGTATAATTAATGCACCATATGAATACTCACACTGCGGGGAAGTGCCTCTTTGCGGTATAATTAATGTATACGTCTGTGTTATATGTATATGTATCCTGTCTGTATAATATAACTTAAAATGCAATAAAATTTTAATTCAATAATTTACAAGGTGTAAAGTGTTTTTTTTTCACATTTTAACATGCGAGCGTTCACGGTTATATTTTGTATGAGTTGCGCTTGTTAAAAAAATTAGAGATGGGGGACTTGTTACATACATTTTTTGGGGGGAAAATTACATGATTTTTAACAAGCGCAACCCATACAAAAATCGTTAGTACAGCATCATTGTTCACATTATAATTGAAATGGGAAAAATATTACTGCATTAGCAAAAACAAAAACAAAAAAAAACGTTATTTTTTAAATTTATTTTTTTATATTTTTTTATTTAATTTTTTTATTTTTTAAATTTTTTCTTAACTTTTAACATGGTCATGTTTGGTATGGTCATGCTCTGGCCGATCCAACGATACCAAACATTAAAACAATGCTGCCACGGATCGGGAGATAGGGGGTTCATTGGAACCTCTTATCTCCACCATTGGTGGCAACTGGGGGTTAACTCCAGAACTAACTCTATCCGATGTCCTGATGTAAAACATCGGGACTTTGGGTAGATTTCGACTATTTATTTTTTTTCACTTCGGATAGTCAAAATCTATCCAAAGTCCCGATGTTTCACAACGGAACTTTGGATAGAGTAAGTCCATCCGTTAAAAACTTAAGCATACTGAGTTTTAAGGATCAGCACGCTGGAGAGCACCAGGATGGTGCTGTCCAGTGTGCTGATCCTTAAAACTCAGTATGCTTAGGTGTTAAAGGGACGGAAGACTTACTCTGGGTAGACTTACTCTGGATATCCAGAGTAAGTCTTCCGTCTGTTAAAAACTTAAGCATACTGAGTTTTAAGGATCCGCACGCTGGATAGCACAATCCTGGTGCTATCCAGCGTGCTGATCCTTAAAACTCAGTATGCTTAAGTTTTTAATGGACGGACTTACTCTATCCAAAGTTCCGTTGTGAAATATCGGGACTTTGGATAGATTTCGACTATCCGAAGTGCAAAAAACAAATAGTCTAAATCTATTTAAAGTCCCGATGTTTTACATCGGGACGTCAGAGTTAGTTCTGAAGTTAACCCCTAGTTGCCACCAATGGTGGAGATAGGGGGTTCCAATGAACCCCCTATCTCCCGATCCGTGGCAGCTAGGAGCTAATGTTTGGTATCGTTGGATCAGCCAGAGTATGGCCTTTCCAACCATACCAAACATGACCATGTTAAAAGTTAAGAAAAAATTAAAAAAATTAAAAATTAAATAAACAAATATTAAAAAATAAATAAATTTAAAAAATAAAAGTGTTTTTTTGTTTTGTTTTGCTAATGCAGCAATATTATTCCCATTTCAATTATAATGTGAACAATGATGCTGCACTAACAATTTTTGTATGGGTTTCGTTTGTTAAAAATCGTGTAATTTTCCCCCAAAAAAATGTATGCAACAAGTTCCCCATCTCTAATTTTTTTAACAAGCGCAGCTCATACAAAATATAACCGTAAACGCTCGCATGTTAATATGTGAAAAAAAACACTTTACACCTTGTAAACTATTGAAAATTAAAATTTTATTGCATTTTAAGTTATAATTTACAGACAGGATACATATACATATAACACAGACATATACATTAATTATACCGCAGAGAGGTGCTTCCTCGCAGTGTGCGTATTCATATGCTGCATTAATTATACCGCGCAGAGAGGCGCTTGTTCCCCGCAGTGTGCGTATTCATATGCTGCATTAATTATACCGCGGAGAGAGGCGCTTGTTCCCAACAGTGTGCGTATTCATATGATGCATTTAATTATACCGCGTAGAGAGGCGTTTGTTCCCCGCAGTGTGCAAATTCATATGCTGCATTAATTATACCGCAGAGAGGCGCTTCCCCGCAGTGTGCGTATTCATATGTTGCATTAATTATACCGCGCAGAGAGGCGCTTCCCCGCAGTGTGCGGATTCATATGCTGCATTAATTATACCGCGCAGAGAGGCGCTTCCCCGCAGTGTGCGGATTCATATGCTGCATTAATTATACCGCGCAGAGAGGCGCTTCCAAGCAGTGTGTGGATTCATATGTTGCATTAATTATACCGCAGAGAGGCGCTTCCCCGCAGTGTGCGTATTCATATGTTGCATTAATTATACCGCGCAGAGAGGCGCTTCCCCGCAGTGAGGCGCTTCCCCGCAGTGTGCGGATTCATATGCTGCATTTTTTTTTAAGTTTCTGATAATTTTGTTCATCTATTTTTCCGGTTTAAAAACCTTTTGTTCTGTTATTTTCTTTAAAGTTAGACCACTTGGGTCAGTTTTTTAAATCATTTTGTTCATTTTTGTTCCTTTCATACCATTTTAATATGATTAACTAAAGTTGTGCAATGCATATTCATAAGAAAAAAAGGATCTTTATTTAATAAAAAAAGATAGAATAGGCAGAATTACCGTATCGACAGAATTACCGTATCGACAGAAATATCGAATCATTGGAAACGATACGGAATTACGGAATCAGCAATGGAACCGAAAAATACGATGTCCGAAGTGACCGAAATCACGAATGGAATGAACATGATTTTCGATCATACACATTTCACGTCCATTCGTAAACACGAAAATCTTTTCATTTCGGATCAAAAATATTTTCGTATCGACGTTTTCAGATCCGACTCGGAAATTCGGCCGAATCCGAAGCCACGAATCGGACCGATTCGTGAAAAATACGAATCAGTCCGAATCAAAACGCACATCCCTAGGAAGAGGTGATGCAGGGAGAAGCTAGGCGCAGGTCACAGTTTGACCTTAGGGAGCGGGCTGGGGTGTATTTGGTAATTAGCGAGGACAGGTAGTGGGGAGCCGAGTTAGTGAGAGCTTTGTAGGTCAGGGAAAGGATTTTGAATTGAATTCTGCAGTGGATGGGGAGCCAGGGAAGGGACTCGCAGACAGAAGCAGCAGAGAGCAGCGGGTGAGATGGATGAGAAACGTGAAAGGTGTCTACTTTGTTGTGTAAAATTTTTTGTTTTACAAAGCAAGGCATCCCCCTGTGGTGGGCACCTGTAGTCTCATGCCTACTTTGCTTAATTCTAAATCTGGTCCTATACCCTATTCCTATTTTATTTATGTAGAATTGCGTTGTCGACCTATGAGGGAAAGACATGGAGAACGCAGACCAATTTAAATCTTCTTAACCCCTTCCATGCAGAGGATGCGCTCCGCACGTCCTGCTGCATGGCCACTTAGCTGCGGAGGACGAGCTTAGCGCGTCCTCCCTTTGCAGCGGCGATCGGCCAGGATTCCGGTCGATTGCAGCGGCCCCCCGGTGCGGGCTGACATCCTCGATGTCAGTCCAGCCTCCGGGACCCAGGCGGGCACGATAGACGTCATCGCGCCTGCGCGATGAAGTCTATTACAGGCACCCCCCGCCAGTGCGGGGAAGGTGCCTGAAGGGGATGGGGTAGGTCCTTTGGACCTCTCTCCCTCCCCATCTGGGTGGGCCACAACTTAAAGGCAGGCACAGTTTGGAAGGGCACAGCTTAGCGCGTCCTCCCTTTGCAGCGGCCATCAGCCGGGATTCTGGTCGATTGCGGCGGCCCCCCGGTGCGGGCTGACATCCTCGATGTCAGTCCAGCCTCCGGGACCCAGGCGGGCACGATAGACGTCATCGCGCCTGCGCAATGAAGTCTATTACAGGCACCCCCCCGCCGGTGCGGGGAAGGTGCCTGAAGGGGATGGGGTAGGTCCTTTGGACCTCTCTCCCTCCCCATCTGGGCGGGCCACAACTTAAAGGCAGGCACAGTTTGGAAGGGCACAGCCTGCCCTTCCAAGCAGCGGCTGTCTTTAACCCCTAGGGGGCTGGATCGCGATATGGCGCTAATGGGCGCCGTATCGCGGTCCCCTCCCGGAGCTGGCCGACATCTTGGATGTCGGCCAAGCTTCTGGGATATCCCCCTGATGACTGGCATCATCGCGCATAGCGCGATGATGTCAGTTCTGCAGTTAACCCCTAACTGCCACCTATGGTGGAGATAGGGGATTCATTGGAACCCCCTATCTCCCGATCCGTGGCAGCTAGGGGTTAATGTGTGGTATCAGAGCATGGCCTTTTCAATGATACCAAACCTGGCCATGTAAAATAAAATAAAAATTAAAAATAAAAAACTGGTTTTTTTTTGTTTTATTAATGCACAATATTGTTCTCCTTCCAATTACAATGTGAACAATGATGCTGCACTAACAATTTTTTCTATGGGGGGCGTTTGCTAAAACATACATAATTTTCCCCAGAAAATTGTAACGAGTCTCCATTTCTAATTTTTTTAACAAGCGCACCCCATAGAAAATATAACTGAAAAGGCTTGCGTGATAAAATGTAAAAAAAAAAACACTTTACACAATGTAGATGATTGAAAATTCAATTTGTATTGCATGTTTTGTTATAATATTCAGGCAGAACATGACGTATACATATAATAATGATATATTATGAATCTGCCAAGTCTGCCGGAAAGGACGATATATATAATATGTCTGGGTTGTATAATAAAACGTGGCTTCAAATCGCGTGTAAACAAGATGAGCAAAACCGGTAAAAATGAGCTCAACACAGAGGTGTGAAATGGCTAAGCAGCAAAAGGGTTAAGATAAATGTCATGTTGACATATTTTTTTTTTCGAGATCGCTTGCATAATGGGTGTTGTTAGAACACTGTGATTGCAATTATACTGACATATACACATCACGTGGCCTGGTCAGATTAATAGTGACCTTTCAGTCTACATATGTAAATATTGTTTTACACTTGAGGATTTTCAGTAATAGATAAGGTTCAGATTTAATTTGAAAAGATGAAGTTGATCTTAGAATCCTACAGCATTATGGATTGTACTTAAACGGCCATAAAAAATCCTTACTGTGTTTATTCTGTGTTGCTGATATCTTACATGTGCTTTATTTTTCTCTTGTTTGTTTAGTTAAGAAAATATTTTACTCTATATGTGTCACTGGTGGCATCGCCATCTAGTTTGTGATCTTTTGTGTTTTAAACTGCCCCAACAGTATCTTTACATCACTTGCTCCTCACTTTGTGGTTTTGCCCATATAATGGAGTCTATGGGTCAGGCACCTGAATCAAATCATTGCATTGGGTGGGATGTAGTCAAAGGACATCATCAGGAAATCATAAATAAGAAAAAATTTAAGCTCCCTGTCATATCTCATTCAGATGCCAGCTCTTATCTCAGGTAGCCTAGAGAATACCCTTTTCTAAAGATTCCACCCTCCACCTCATTAACTGGTAAATATTGTAGATTAAATAAACAAGAGCCACAAAGCATATCTTTTGGAAATGTTGCATCATGGGAAAACCAGAAATTGCAATCCCGAGATAAAATACCTAATTTTATTTTTGCTTTTTACATGCAATTACTTCAGACAAAGAAAAAAACAGCAGCATGTATTTTATTATGTGGTTTTATTTGCAATGCACAAGTAATCTAGTTACAGTTTATGGAAATGGTATTGTCCCTTCAATGTACATAGATACAAATTGACAAGTTTTATAATAGCTAGGTCCTCTAGTTTGTACGGTAGGTTGGCAATAAAAAATAATTACTAAATAGCTACAGGAAAACACCCCGTGTGACTGCCAAGAAGCATGAGATTGACTTGAGAAGTTTTATTGCCTTAAAAACACAAGACAACGTTTTTTTAGCCACAATTAAACAAACCATGTATGACACATGCAAAACCCTACACAAACCTGAACAAACATTAACTGTTGGAACAAAATACAGTGAAAAATGCAGAGATATTTAAGTCTATTACAATGTTAAAGATTAGGAGTCACCATATTCCTTTTTGTGTCGTTATTAGGGAGATTTACTAACTGTTCATTGACTAGCCACCATACTTTGTCCAGGCTGAGCAGAATGTGAGGTTGTGCAAATTGCAACTCTCCTGAGACCATCTCTGGGAAACCTAAAATTGACACCAGTGCCACTCAATGCTCACACTACAGGTTATACCAGAGAAGAAGGACTATTGGTGGAGCAGAGGGTTATTTTATTTACTTTATGCAATGCTGGATTAACCCCTTAAGGACGGGAGTAATTTTACAAGTTCGGCGCTGTCTCGAAGTAGAAGTTTGCTGAGCTCATTTTGACGGTTTTAGGCTGGGGTCAGACTAGCGCATTTTAAACGTGCGTTCTGGCGCACTTAATTACGGCCGCACTAGCAGCAAATGACGGGCAATGACGGCCAATATACGAAGTACGGTCGCACGAAAGTCCGGCTGCGCAACGCAAGTGGCAAACGAACGCATTTTGTCGACAATGTCAAACCGCTAGTACGGTCGTACAGAGTGCGCTGCGTCCGCTAGCGGCGTGTGTGCGTGATTTGGAGATGTCAGACACTGCTAATGTCCGGCCAACATAACATCCAGATGCAAAAAGTGTTTTATTGATGATCCGTACAAAATCACGAACGCAAATGCGCATCGTATGACCGCTATCGCGTACTCCGTGAAAAAATGCGTCCATTCGTTCGAACACACTTTTTCACAGACAATGCGAAAAATGCGTTAGTCTGACCCTAGCCTTAAACGTGATTTACGATTCACATATTATTGTACCACCCAGACAAATTATATATCGTTCTTTCCGGCAGACTTGGCAGATTAATAATATATCATTATTATATGTATACGTCATGCCCTGCCAAAATGCTATAACAAAATTGTAAAACAAATGTGAATTTTCAATAAAATTTCAATCATCCACAGTGTGTAAAGTGTTTTTTTTTTTTGCATTTTATTACCAGAGCCTTTGCAGATATATTCTATGGGGTAGACTTGTTAAAAAAATTTGAACTTTTTTTTTTTTGGGGAGAAATTACGTGATTTTAGCTAAACCCCCCCAAAAAAATCATTAGTGAAGAATCATTGTTCACATTATAACTGAAATATGAACAATAGTGCTGCATTAAAAAAAATAAAAAAAGCACGTTTTTATTTTTTATTAATATTATTTTTAGCGCTGCGGAATATGCTGGCGCTTTATAAATAAAGAATAATAATAATAATAATAATTGTTTTTATTTTTATTTTTTTTACACTTTAATTTTACTAGTAATGTGGTCATGTTTGATATCATTCGAAAGGCCATGATCAGGCCTTTCAAATGATACCCCTAGCTGTCACCGATCAGGAGATAAAGTGGTTCAAAGAACCCCCCTATCTCCACCATGGGATTTCCTTAGGAAATCCCTTGGCAGCTAGGGGTTCCCTGGTTAACTGACGTCATCGGGCCACGCCTGATGACGTCAGTGGACGTGGGGAGTCCTGGAGGTGGGGCTGCCATCCAAGATGGCGGCCCCCACCGGAAAAAGGCTGTGACCTGGCATCGATTGGTGCTGGATCACAGCCTTGCCATCAAGGGGTTAATGCCCTACATCCCTGGAAAGGCCAGGCTGTGCCCTTTCCAGGGATGCCTGGCATTAGCTGATAGCCCCCGGCGATGGGAAGATAGAGGGATCCAAAGGATCCCCCCTCCCCTCCAGGCGCTTCCCCTGCTCCGGCTGGGAGGGGACGTCTGAAACTGACGTCATTGCGTCCGGCGCGATGACGTCAGTGCGCCGGGAGGCGCCAAAAGTGCCGGTCTCCCTCCGTAGGAGTCAGAGCAGCGAAGGAGCCACCGGAGGAGGTGAGTATCCGCCGCCGGGGGGCTGCAGACGCCGGGGACGTACAGTTACAGCGTTAAAGCCCGCCTATTGCAAGACGTAACTGTACGTCCTGCGGCGTTAAGGGGTTAAGGCCTTAATGAGCCAATTGTCTCTGCTGCATCCTCTCAAATCCATTGTACCTCTGTCCCATTCTCTTCACTTCCTATTCTTCTCCTCCTTCATAATTCTTGTCAATATACCGAAACTACAGCAAATTTCTATGCAAACAACAAAACAATGTGGAGGATTGATATTGCAAATCTGCAAATTTTGATATATTTAACGATAAAAAAAATGGGCAAATGGAGCCATGTAAAGAAGAGCATGAATAAGAACAAGTTTTGCGCATCTGTGCATAAAGGGAGAACCTCACTAGGGGATCGCCATCATCAATAGCATTTATAAACATTGTTCTGACAGCACCAGTCAGCTAAACAAGGAAGGTGAAAAGTAAGTTCATGAAAAGCCTTCATGGTCAAGGATTCACATCAGTAGTCTGCTTTAGATTTCAGAGACACTTGTATAAAGAATAAAAAGGTAAAGTCACTGAATAACCCACTTTTCTCGGAGTGGTTAAATGGAAAGATATTATAAAAACATTTAAAACTTCATGGAGGCCATATTGGAAATTAGACAAAATAGTCGCATAATTATAAAAATATATACTGTAAATAAAGGCAATGAAAGCTTAAAAGCCTACACAGCATATCCCTTTAGTGACCGGGCGTTTTCAGGCCCGGATTAAGATTTCTATGGGCCTGGAGCTGAATATTTTGGTGGGCTTTTTTTGTAATTTAGTGAAATGAAAACATATTTTTGGTTATTTAATAGTGCAGATATGGGTATTTCTAACCAGGCAGATACTGGGTGATTAATTTTTCATTCAGATTTCAATCATTTAAAGAGTGTAAAAAAATTTGTTTCCCATTTTATCATCCAATCCTTTGTGGTTATATATTCTATAGGTCATTCTTGTTAAAAAAAAGAAAGAAAAGGGAACCTGTTACTGCATTTTTCTGAGAAAATATGCAATTTTAACCAAAAACTGAAAAACACTGACCTTGCTCCCAGCGTGGGAAATGAGAAGGTGAGTAATGGCAGTGGCATTGCTCATTTTATACCCGACAAATTGACAATGCCAGAATATAGTTGGACGTCAGTCCTGTGTGAGCGCACGCTTTTAACTTAGTAGTGTTAAACACCTCTTAGAACACTTATCTTATGATGTTGTTCTCGAAGGGTAGACCTTTCATGGGTTCAAACCCTACAGTATAAATGTATAAAATAGAAACATATGGTGCAATATTGTTTGTACATAAGCAATGGACAAGAAAGTTTTCACAAGTTTTCACTCATCGCATCGAGTGAGTTCCAAATCAGGGGAGAGTGCCGCACTTCCGCTCCTTCCTCCAGGGTAAAGCTGTCTTTACTCAGCAGCCAGAATGAAGCTCATCAAAATTGTGGTCTAAAAACATTTATTCTTAAAAACGAAATAAAACAATCATAATAGCTTATCCAGATACGCGTTTCGCCTGCTTGTGCTGCAGACTGAGGAAGCCTGAGGAAGCCTGCAGCACAAGCAGGCGAAACGCGTATCTGGATATGCTATTATGATTGTTTTATTTCGTTTTTAAGAATAAATGTTTTTAGACCACAATTTTGATGAGCTTCATTCTGGCTGCTGAGTAAAGACAGCTTTACCCTGGAGGAAGGAGCGGAAGTGCGGCACTCTCCCCTGATTTGGAACTCACTCGATGCCTTGATACTGAGCCACTTACTGTAGAGGCTCAGAAAATTGTGAGTATATACCAATATCTCCTTAAACTTTTAAACCAAAGATTATATCTGCGCAATGGAGGTTTTTCCCTCTCTTTCTCTCTAAAGTAAGAAATTGGTTTGACTGGTGAGATTAAAGGCACTAGAAGACTCCAGGAGCTGGGCGTGACCCCCCCATAAGAGGTCAGAAGGTCCATCACTTGAGCCACATTGAGGCTCCTCCTTTGTGAGTGAAAACTTGTGAAAACTTTCTTGTCCATTGCTTATGTACAAACAATATTGCACCATATGTTTCTATTTTATACATTTATACTGTAGGGTTTGAACCCATGAAAGGTCTACCCTTCGCGAACAACATCATAAGATAAGTGTTCTATGTAAATCAATAAGAGGTGTTTAACACTACTAAGTTAAAAGCGTGCGCTCACACAGGACTGACGTCCAACTGTATTCTGGCTTTTATTCCGTGTATGGGGTGCACGTGGGTGTTTGTAGCAGCACAAAAGCATAATATCATCTATTTATAGTGACTTAGCGCCGACTATTCACTCTTTGCCCTTGTGGGCTACCGATATAAATTGACAATGCCATTGCTTTGGAACTAAATAAATAAGTAAAAAATTGTTTTCTTTTCCTTTAATGGTCAGGTTTGGTATTAATGCAAAGGCCAGACTCTGCTCTGTCCAATGACACCTCACTTGAGCTTGTGAGATGTAAAGATTAGTGACGCAGGGGTCCAAAGTTCCCCCAGTGCTTTTCGCTGCAGTGCGGCGGTTTAGGTTTTTGATGTAACTACTGTTTGTAACAATGGATTGTACCATCACCCATCACCTCCACACTTGGTGACATGAGAAATGTGATGGTTAGTTAGTGCAGCATCATTGTTAACTTTATAATTGAAAAGTGGAAAATATTACTGAGGGGAAAAAAAGAAAGATTAAATATTTATTCTTTTATATATTTTTAACTAGAACCTTGTCAAGTTTGATATCATTGGAAAGGCCATGCTCTGGCCTTTCCACTTGATCCTGTAGCTTCTATGGAGTTGGAGACACAGTGGTCCAAATGCAGATAGTCAGGGTTATTCAAAGAGCTCCGAATTGTGGCCGAAAGGTAACCAAATGCTGAAATTCAGTGTACGGTTACCTTTCCTGGCCATTCGGCTATTCAGAGAGCAGGCAGTTCGCCAAATGTTGGCAAATTGCCTGCACATACGGTGCCTGTTCGAGGGCAGTGAAATTCCCATAGAGAAGCAATGCTTCGTCTATTCAAAGAACAAAAACCAGCAGTGAAAAGTTGACGAATTGCCCTGCTGTTAGGTGGTTTCATGCGGCAGATTTATTCAGGCGAATCCCATAGGCTTCAATGTTAAAAATATTCCCGTTCTAATTCAATATCTAATAAACAACTGATTTATTCTGCAATAAAAAGTTTTTTATTAATAGATTTTTTTAGGATCTTTTAGGCATTTTTCGGGATTTTTTTAGAGAAAATATTTTTTCCGTTTGTTTTTTTAAATCATTTTTTCTTTTTTCTGTAACAGCCCTTTTTATTATCATTCATTGGATCTTATATGTAAATTTCAGACATTTTCGTTCTGTAGTTTCTTTGCAAACTGCGTCTCACTTTTCAAACATTGAAGTGTATGTTTTGTTTTTTTTCACTCCATTCATCTGCAGTGTCTACTTTTTTCAGCAGCTGCTCCGCGCTGTGATCGGCGGCTGCTCGGGTTTCTCCAGCGTGTTCGGCGGGGTTAATCCAGATGTTTTTGCGGTTCTCGGTGTGTTCTCTGGGTTTTGCGGTGAGCGTTCGTTGGGTTTGCGGGAGCTTTTCCCTGCAGTAAGATGACCCTGTGGTGCTTGCTGAATACACCGCAGGGTCGCCGAAATGGGATCGCCAAATCACACCGAACTGAAGAGAACGAAAAGTCACCAAACATGCTGTGACATTTCGATTCTCTTTGAATAACCCTGATAGTTATCCTTTCACTGGGCCTATTCTGAGGCATGGGGCTGGAGCTGCTGCTCCATCTGCCCCTATGTTAATCTGGCCCTGGGCATTTACAAAAGTCTGTCCGAAAGTGCCCGTTGCTGTTTATACGTTTCTGCGTTGTTTGTGTTTAGGTCAAATTTTCCTCTTACTCGTTCATGCAACCCACACATATTATATAGTTTTTCTTGCCATTAAATGGACTTTCTAAAGATACCATTATTTCCATCATATTGTATAATTTACTGTAAAAAAAATATGAAATATGATGAAAAAAAAAAACCACACTTTTTCAAAGTGTAATCCCCAAAATCTACAACCACCAAAAAAGACCCCGGCTAAATAATTTGTACTATAAAAACATTATATAAAGATCCATTAGAGAATAAAAAACAGCAGTTTTAAAAATTTGGGAAACAAAACTTTTTCATA
This sequence comes from Leptobrachium leishanense, assembly GCA_009667805.1. Lineage (NCBI taxonomy): Eukaryota > Metazoa > Chordata > Amphibia > Anura > Megophryidae > Leptobrachium > Leptobrachium leishanense. The sequence goes on from CM019064.1 coordinate 263,421,736, forward strand.
TCAATACAAAAAGAGGTTATAAAAATGGTGTTCTAAAAAGGACTGAAGATGAAAAGAATAAATGGTCTTTAAATTCTTTTTTTATATTTTTTTTATAAAAAAAACAGATATTACATTTTTACAATGAATCATATGGGATTCCCATGTTTAAACCTGTCTCACTATTAATGTTAAAAGATTTCAGTGGTTTTCTTTGTGTGAAAAGTGCTGCCCAGCAACATTTATAATTCATCCACTGCAAGTAGAAAATCAGTTATGAATCTGGATATGATCCCAAATGACTCGTCTTTCCTAAATAATCGATTTCTTCTCCTAAAATGTCCATATTTAGTAGGGAAGATCCGTCATGGAAAATGATACATTATGTCAGTGTATGTAATTTATATTAGAGTGTCAAATGTGTCAATTTTATAAATATGTGTTTTTGTGTTTAGATGAGTCTTTTGTGTATATTCCCTTTTGCGTGTCCTTACAGGGTTATTCTAAGAGAATCGAAAAGTCACTGCACGTTCGGTGACTTTTCATTCTCTTCAATTCGGTGCGATTTGGCGATCCCATTTCGGCGACCCTGAGGTGTATTCAGCAAGCACCACAGGGCCGTCGTAGTGCAGGGAAAAGCCGCCACAGATCTGACGAACATTCACCGCAAAACCCGGTGAACACACACCGAAACCCACAAAAACATCTGGATTAACCCCGCCGAACATGCTAGAGAAACCCGAGCAGTAGCCGATCACAGCACAGAGCAGCTGCTGGAAAAACCCGACACCGCAGACGAATGGAGTGGAAAAAAAAAACCTGTACGCTTGAATGTTTGAAAAGTGAAACGCTGTTTGCAAAGAAACTACAGAACGAAAATGTCTGAAATTTACATATAAGATCCAATGAATGATAATAAAAAAAACTGTTATAGAAAAAACGATTTAAAAAAAAACCCCGAAAAATACTAAAAAGATCCTAAAAAAAATCTAAAAATAAAGAGACTTTTTGCTGCAGAATGTTATAATCAACGGTTTATTAGATATTGAATTAAAGCGGGAATATTTTTAACATTGAAGCCTATGGGATTCGCCTGAATAAACCTGTCGAATGAAACCACTGAATGGCAGGGCATTTCGGCAACTTTTCACTGCTGGTTTTTGTTCTCTGAATAGACAAAGCATTGCTTCTCTATGCGGATTTCACTGCCCTCGAACAGGCACCGTATGTGAAGGCAATTCGCCAACATTTGGCGAACTGCCTGCTCGCTCAATACCCGAATGGCCAGGAAAGGTAATCGTATGCTGAATTTCAGCGTTCGGTTACCTTTCGGCCCCAATTTCGGAGCTCTTTGAATAACCTTGTATGTGTTTCTCAAAGATTTGTTGTGAACGAGAATACTGGCAAGTATCATTTAGGTAGATTATCCTGGTGGATGGCAGGGAAGTAGCTGTACGTTTTTATCTGTGCTTTTGGCTTTTTAAAGCAAAAGAAATGAAGATATTTGTTTATGTGGTTATCTTAATACTGACTTGGATGAAAAGTGTTCCTAAGGTTAGGAAGTGTTTGCAATGACGCGTGTCATTGGCTGCAGGGGGATGGCCTGGCCTGGGCTGGGCCCATAGAAGTTAACTAGTGCCCCCCTCCCCCGTGGCTCCAAAGTCCACCCACCGCAGGGACTGCATGGTACGCCCTGCAGCGGGAAAAGGTTAAGAATATTGTGTTTATCTTTTACTTTGATTAAAGATGTGACATTTTACAATTCATTAAAAAAAAATAATAATTAAATAACCCAACTAATTTCAAAATGTTTATATACCTTTTCTTGCCATTATATATAAACAACAAGACAGTCTATATTCTTGAATCTTGGTACCTATGAATCCCATATTTCATACAAATGTCCTAGAAGTACAATTTATCAAGACCTTAAAGAGATTATACGGTCTTATTTTCCTATACACATTAGCTTTTCGGAAATAAACAGGGGTTACATCCTGTGACGAATAAAGATTAATCTTGTAAGGTTGACAGTCTTGGATCTTTTTGACTTTGTGCCTCATATTTCCTATATATATATATATATATATATATATATATATATATATATTATATTATATTATATAAAAAAAAATATATATATATATAACAAAAATTCATAAAAGATGCTTGAAAGAAGTTTGCATTTGTCTGTCGTAAGATTATACACAGAAGCTGGCAAGGAAAGAAAGGCATGTACCAACAGCACAAGGAATCCCCATGAGAACCCAGCCATAATATTAATGGTAATTATATTTAAGTTTTATTATTATTGCTGTTGTTGTTGGTCTGTTACTTTTTTCAACATTTCCCTGGAGGTTTCTATCCTCATGAAGATACAATGAGGATTGTGCACATATTAACCAGTTCACTATTATGAGTGACATGCATGCATAACTGTGAACTGTGCATGCTTATTCAGAGAGAGGTGAAAAGCAGGAGAATGGCTGGAGAATGGAAAATTCTAGCAGGGTTATTCAAAGAGAATCGAAAAGTCACCGCACGTTCGGTGACTTTTCGTTCTCTTCAATTGGGTGTGATTTGGCGATCCCATTCTGGCGACCCTGCGGAGTATTCAGCAAGCACCACAGGGCCATCATAGTGCAGGGAAAAGCCTCCGCAAACCCGAAGAACACTCACCGCAAAACCCGGTGAACGCACACCGAAACCCGCAAAAACATCAGGATTAACCACACCGGAGAAAACCAAGCAGCCGTCGATCACAGTGCAGAGCAGTCGCTGGAAAAACCCGACACCACAGACGAATGGAGTGAAAAACAAAAAAAACAGTACGCTTGAATGTTTGAAAAGTGAAACGCTGTTTGCAAAGAAACTACAGAATGAAAATGTCTGAAATTTACATATAAGATCCAATGAATGATAATAAAAAGGGCTGTTACAGAAAAAAGAAAGAACGATTTAAAAAAAAAAAAAGGAAAAATTATTATCGCAAATATATCCCGAAAAATGGCTAAAAGATCCTAAAAAAATCTATAAAGAAACTTTTTACTGCAGAATATTATAATCAACGGTTTATTAGATATTGAATTAAAATGGGAATATTTCTAACATTGAAGCCTATGGGATTCGCCTGAATAAACCTGTCGAATGAAACCACCGAACAGCAGGGCAAATCAACAACTTTTCACTGCTGGTTTTTGTTCTCTGAATAGACGATGCATTGCTTCACTATGGAGATTTCACTGCCCTCGAACAGGCACCGAACAGGCACCGTATGTGCAGGCAGTTCGCCAGGATTTGGCGAACTGCCTGCTCTCTGAATAGCCGAATGGCCAGGAAAGGTAACCGTACGCTGAATTTCACTGTTCGGTTACCTTTCGGCCATAATTCGGATCTCTTTGAATAACCCTGTTGGTCAAAATAGCCAAACCAGAAAAATTCTCCCATTTATCTCACTTTCCAAATCGGTTATTTTGACCTAGAATTTTCCATTCTCCAGCTTTTCATCTCTCTCTCTGAATAACCCTGTAAAGGAGTTATTCAGAGAGCACCGAAAAGTCTCATTCCCTGCAATTCCCTACACTTCAGGGAATTGAATTTCCCCACCCTGCGGTGAATTCAGCATTCACCGCAGGGTCCCCTGAGTGCAGGGAAAACCTGCCGCAAACCTGCCGAACACCCACTGGAACCACCACAAAAAACACAAACACACCAGAAAAAGCAGCCTAGCCGACGATCATCACTGGAAAAACCTGACGAGAGGGGTTAAAAAAAAAAATAGAAAACAATGAGCTTGAAAGTGTCAAAATTGAAACACTGTTTGCAAAAAATCCACTAAATGAAAATGTCTGGAATTTACATATAAGGTCCTATGAATGATAATAAAAAGGTCTGTTACAGAAAAAAGAAAAACACTTTTAAAGAGAAACGGGAAAGATTTTTTTTGCCGAAAAATGCCTGAAATTTCCTAAAAATAAAAATAAATAAATAAAGAGACTTTTTACTGCAGAATAAAAGATATTGATATTAGATATTGAATAAAAATGTGAATATTTTTAACATTGAAGCCTATGAGATTTGCCTGAATAAGCCTGACGAATGAAACTACCGAACAGCAGGGCACTTTGGCAACTTTTCACTCCTGTACGGTGTTCTCTGAATAGATTAACCATTGCTTCTCTATGGGGGATTTCACTGCCTTCGAACAGGCACCGTATTTGCTGGCAATTTGCCAAAATTTGGCGAACTGCCTGCTCTGAATAGCCGAATGGCACCGTATGGGGAAATTCCCTGTTTGGTGACATTTCAGGGGCCAGATCGGCTCTCCCTGAATAACCCCTTAACTCTAGACTTTATCAAATGGAAAGGGTTCTGCTGGACGAATAGTAGTATTGTTTTGCTGCTGCCCCAAAGCCACATATATGAGAAAGCGAGAATAGACAGCACTGGATTGTCACGCTGACCCTTTGCTTGGACCACCATGCGGCCTTGGTTCAAGAAGGAATTTAGCACTTGAGGCAGGCTAGCTGCTGGGTGCAATGGCAGATACAACAGACATAGAAAATACAGATTCCAGACAGGAAAATAACAAGAACGTAACACAAGGGGGAGGAGGGCATAGAAGAAATCTAAAGGGATCCCTAAACACTGGAGAAAGATCCTTAAATTGCTTTTCTGCCTAATGGAAACCTTACAAAGAATAACAGAGTCAGGAGTACATCAAGGGCGAGGGTCAAACAAGACAGATAGACGGGAGATCCTAAACTGAAGAGAGGTCTTAGTACTGGCCTCTATGCTAATAATACTAATAGTACTGGATACCAGTGGCGTAACTAGAAACCTGAGGGCCCCGGTGCAAGAATCCATGAAGGGCCCCCCCAACCCCCCAAAAAAAAGATCTATATATTTTTACTTTTTTTTTTCCTGCAATATAAAAAAGATAGTATTGCCCCCAGCTGACACGGATATATACTGTATATTGCCCCAAGCTCACATGGATATATATATTTCCCCCAGCTCACATGGACATATATTGCCCCCAGGCCACACATGGATATTTTTGCCCCCAAGCTCATGGATATATTTGCCCCCAGCTCCTGGATATATTTGCCCCCTGCTCCTGGATATATTTGCCCCAGCTCATGGATATATTTGCCCCAGCTCATGGATATATTGCCCCAGCTCATGTATATATTTGCCCCAGCTCATGGATATATTTGCCCCCAGCTCATGGATATATTTGCCCCCAGCTCATGGATATATTTGCCCCCAGCTCATGGATATATTGCCCCAGCTCATGGATATATTGCCCCAGCTCATGGATATACTGCCCCAGCTCATGGATATACTGCCCCAGCACATGGATATTCTGCCCCAGCTCATGGATACTGCCCCAGCACATGGATATACTGCCCCAGCACATGGATACTGCCCCAGCACATGAATATACTGCCCCAGCTCATGTATATACAGCCCCAGCACATGGATACTGCCCCAGCACATGAATATACTGCCCCAGCACATGGATATACAGCCCCAGCACATGGATATACAGCCCCAGCACATGAATATACTGCCCCAGCACATGGATATACTGCCCCAGCACATGGATACTGTCCCAGCACAAGGATACTGACCCAGCACATGGATATACTGCCCCAGCTCATGGATAGATTTGCCCCCAGCTCTTATGGGTATATAGGGCCCCCCAGCTCACCTCAGGCTCCTCTGCTGTCGCCGTTCCTCTCCGAGGTGAGAGGCCGCTGAAAGCATGCAGCCTGGCCGCTCACCGGAAACCACCTGACCAGCACAGCCGAGTTCTCGCGAGATTATTATTATTATTATTATTTATTTATAAAGCGCCAGCATATTCCGCAGCGCTGTACAATAGGCACAGTATAGACAGGGTTACAATACATTGAACAACATTTGACAAACAGTACAGGAGGAGATGAGGGCCCTATTCCCGTAGGAACTCACAATCTGGGAGGGTTGGGGTCGGAAACAGGATGAGAGGACTGTAAGGTGAGAGTGATTGATGGTTGCGTCAGTGAGTTGGGTGGTAGGCTTCCCTAAATAGGAACGTTTTAAGGGAGTGTTTGAAGGAAGAGAAGTTAGGGGAAAGTCTGACAGTACGAGGGAGAGCGTTCCAGAGAGTGGGGGCTGCGCGTGAGAAATCCTGCAGTCTATCATGGGAAGAGGTGATGCGGGGAGAAGCTAGGCGCAGGTCACTGTTTGACCTTAGGGAGCGGGCTGGGGTGTATTTGGTGATTAGTGAGGACAGGTAGTGGGGAGCTGAGTTAGTGAGGGTTATGTAGGTAAGGATAAGGATTTTGAACTTAATTCTGCAGTGGATGGGGAGCCAGTGAAGGGACTTGCAGAGGGGAGCGGCAGAGACAGAGCGGCGGGTGAGGTGAATTAGCCTGGCGGAGGTGTACAGGATGGATTGTAGGGGGGAGAGGCGGGACAGAGGGAGGCCAGATAAGAGATTATTGCAATAGTCGATTCGGGAGATTACCAGGGCGTGTATGAGTTGTTTTGTGGTGACAGCGGTAAGAAATAGCCGAATTCTGGAAATATTACGCAGTTGGTATCGGCAGGAGGAGGAAAGAGACTTGATGTGGGGGATGAAGGAAAGAGCAGAGTCAAGTGTAACTCCAAGACAGCGAACTTGGTTTGATGGGGAGATGGTGATACCCTCCACCGTGATAGAGAAGTCAGGAGGTGGGGAGGCATTGGAGGGAGGAATAAGTAGGAGTTCAGTCTTTGACATGTTGATCTTTAGGTGGTGGGAGGCTATCCAGGAGGAGATGCCAGATAAACAGTCACTGACTTTTGAAAGGACAGGGGGAGAGAGATCAGGGGTAGAGAGGTAGATCTGAGTGTCATCAGCGTAGAGGTGGTAATTAAAGCCAAAGCTGTTGATGATTTTGCCCAGGGAGGAGGTGTAGATGGAAAAGAGCAGAGGACCAAGGACAGAGCCTTGAGGTACACCAACAGATAGAGGCAATGAAGAGGAGGAGTTACCAGCAAAGGACACACAGAAGGACCTGTTGGATAAATAGGAGTCAACCCAAGCAAGTGCAGTGTCACCGAGACCCAGAGAGTTGAGGGTCTGTAGAAGGAGGGGGTGGTCAACAGTGTCAAAAGCAGCCGAGAGGTCAAGCAGGATGAGAATAGAATAGTGGCCGTGTTTTTTAGCAGTTAGGAGGTCGTTGGTGACTTTGGTAAGGGCAGTTTCAGTTGAGTGTAGGGGACGGAAGCCAGATTGCAGGGGGTCAAGTAGGGAATTGGAGGACAGGAAGAGGGAGAGGCGGTTGAAGACTAGTTTTTCTAAGAGCTTAGAGGTAAAGGGAAGCAGGGATACAGGGCGGTAGTTGGATGGAGAGTTGGGATCGAGGGATGGTTTCTTTAGTAAAGGGGTAACTAGCGCGTGTTTGAAGGCAGATGGAAAGGAGCCAGTGGAGAGAGATAGGTTGAAGATGTGTGTGAGAGCAGGGGTGAGGGAGGAGGAGAGGGGAGGAATTAGATGTGAGGGAATGGGGTCGAGCGGGCACGTGGTGAGATATGAGGAGGACAATAAGGGATTGACGTCCTCCTCAGTGTCTGGGAGGAAGCGGCAGAGGGTGGCAGAGGGGACCTGTGGGAGTGGAGATCTCGTGCGCCGGTCAGCTAGTTCCCATCCCACGCGAGCGGCCAAGCTGCAAGCCAGCGGGCCGCTCGCAGGGAGGGGAACAGCCGGCGGCGCTGCTCCCAGATTCCGGCGCTTTTTGCCGGAATCTGGCGGCGGCGCTGGGCCCCCTCCAGTGGCGGAATGCCAGGGCCCGGTCACAACTGCGACCGCTGCGACCCTGGTACTTCCGCCACTGGCCCCAGCTCATGGATATACAGCCCCAGCACATGGATATACAGCCCCAGCACATGAATATACAGCCCCAGCACATGAATATACAGCCCCAGCACATGAATATACTGCCCCAGCACATGAATATACTGCCCCAGCACATGAATATTGTCAGGATACAGGTTCCGGGGCGGCAAGGTCGAGCCAATGTGCAATGAAGGAGTCTTACAAGGCAGATATATATGTATATAAGCAGATTTATTGCAAAAGGCACAGAAGAAATAACCAAAGGTAATAATAGAATATATCGGAGGGGTTTTGAGAAAGAGAGAAATACTGAAGAAATGATAGTCAAGTAGAAATTATACTGAAGGCATAGACAAGAATACTAGAACTGAAGATAGAATAGCAATACAATAAAGCTGCAGATACTGATACTGAACAGGGGAATATATATATATATACATACATATATACATACATACACATACATATATATTCACACAGAGAAGAAAGGCAAAGGGGATATATATTATATATGCAGGCTGCAGGTATAGGCAAAAAGGGGAATGGAGACCATATATAATTAGGCCATAGCAGAAACATATTTTAGAAAGGGTAAGCGTCTGAAGCAGAGAATACTAAGGAATATAAGAAATTGTAGAGGAGGAGAAATAGGAGCAATAACAGAATAACTTTTAAAGAAATATATATAAATATTGTAGTAGTATCTGAGTCCTTATATAATACTCTGATAATGAGTCCCAGTATGGTCATAGGTAAGTCCTTGTAATCCGAATGAAAATAAGCTCGAGATCCAGGAAGTGTATAAATAATCAGAAGATCCAAGGATTCTTGAAAGATAGGATCCAGCAGACTATGGGGTCATAGGGTTCTTCAGGTAGCTTGGAGGAATAGCAGGTAGCTCCTTACAGCTTGGATGTTTCCAAGACAATGAGAAATCATTGCTTGGCAGGCGTGGTCTGATTATATGCAGGAGCATTAAGGTGATTTAAGCAACACCTGAGCACTGCACAGGCAGAGGGGAGTATTGCGAATACTATTGAATGTCCCATCACTACGAGCCGGCGCTGGATATAGACTTTTTATTACGCCGGCGGCGACTTTCCTTACATATATACTGCCCCAGCACATGGATATACTGCCCCAGCACATGGATATACTGCCCCAGCACATGGATATATTGCCCCAGCTTATGGATAGATTTGCCCCCAGCTCTTATGGGTATATAGGGCCCCCCAGCTCACCTCAGGCTCCTCTGCTGCCGCCGTTCCTCTCCGAGGTGAGCGGCCGCTGAAAGCATGCAGCCTGGCCGCTCACCGGAAACCACCTGACCAGCGCAGCCGAGTTCTCGTGCGCTGGTCAGCTAGTTCCCATCCCACGCGAGCGGCCAAGCTGCAAGCCAGCGGGTCGCTCGCAGGGAAGGGAACAGCCAGCGGCGCTGCTCCCAGATTCCGGCGCTTTTTGCTGGAATCTGGCGGCGGCGCTGGGCCCCCCTCCAGTGGCGGAATGCCAGGGCCCGGTCGCAACTGCGACCGCTGCGACCCTGGTACTTCCGCCACTGCTGGATACATTCACAGAACAAAAACAAGGCTAGAATGGTCAGTCCTGGAGCAAAAGGATACAGAACCAGGAAGGAAGGTCAGACTAGCAGAGTTTGGCAACAGATCAGTAATATACAGATTACAGGGAACAGACAGATAGGGTAGTCAAGAAAGCCGAGATCAATACCAGAGAAATACAAGAATGCTTTGCAGCAACACAGAAACCAGAACTTCACAGGACCAGAACTCAGAACTCACAGGAACAGTTGTCAAAATTAAAACTCATGCCAGAGAAATGAGCCTCTGTGCTGCTGGTGTTTAAATAGGGAACAGGTCTGGGCAATTAGGACATGTGATCCCAGATCTGAACAGCACAGCAAAACCCAGGACCGGCACAAGGCAGAATAGCCAGACTCAGACTGGGAAAAGCTGGCCAGGATCCCTCTCATCAACAGAGGGCACGGCTGTAACCAGTGGAAACATGACATGGACGCACTCATATAGAATATTAACCCGTACTTGACCAACCATTGAGGTAGATACTAGTCATTATAGGGTAGAGGTAGGCAACCTTGGCTTCCCAAGGTGTGAACTATATCTCCCCATGATTCTCAGCTACTCATTACTCATTAGAGTGGTAGAGTCTCAAGGGGAATGTAGTCCCAAAATATATGGAGGACCAAGGTTGCTGACCCCTGGTATAGGACATTCTAAAGTAAATTAGGATCCAGCAAAAGTTATATATGCAAAACATGCAAATCTGATGCATAGTTAAGATTTTCTTAAGCTTTTCTAAAGAGCTTGAGAATCTTTTCTCATTGCGACAGTACAAATACGGTGGATTTTCACATTGCAATAAATTTTGAAAAATAAGTATTATGTATAGCAGTTAATTGAATCCTCTTAAGGACAAATTATGAATATTGCTTCACGCAAAGCAGAGTGGAACGTACCTTCGCTCTATTGATTGTGCAGTGTAGAGCATTGTTTTCTTGATCATACAGCAAGCTAAAATCCAACGTCCCCAGGGTGGCTTGAAAAGACAAGAAAACATAATTATATTTTGGCCACAAAACTATTATTTTGTACTTAATAGTGCTCATAAAACAAATGCACTTGGCAAGGAATGTTTTGTCTGGGAACTAATGCAAGTTGGAAAGGAGAAGTCATGCGCAGATTGACAGTAAGCAAAACACAAACACAGACATTGCTTCCATAAACTCATCAGAGCACAGGAACAAAGACAATCCTTCTAAATTATTCACTAAAGTTCTATCAACATTTCGAAATGAAAAACAGAGAAGAAACGGTAAACAGATCCATAGATTTGATTTAACCAATTCTGTGGCTTTTGTGTTACAACTTTTTAATTGCATAACCTTTTTAGGACCAGAGTTTGGCACATGCATGAACTGTAACCACACAGGCTTTCTGTTCTATAGTTTTAAAACAGGTAGTAGTTTCCTTTCTTGACACTTTCCTGCCATCTTGAAGTTTTCTTGTGGTTTGATAAAGCCTCAAGCTCGTGTACTGCAGAGGATGAAACCTCAAATATAATGGAAAATATAATGTACAATGGAAGTGCTCATACATGACTGATGCAGCCTGATTACAGCAGGGACATGTAGTGACGTGAGGTCAGTGCCTGGTGAAGCACTGGCTAGTATCAGAGCCAGATATATACAGAGATAAACTAACTTTCTGCGGTTTGTGTTTAGCTGTAAATTATCTTTTACTCATTTACTATACCACGCATATTATATACCGTTTTTCTCGCCATTAAATGGACTTTATAAATATAGCATTATTTTCATCATATCATATACGTTACTATAAAAAATTAAAATAAGATAGAGAAACCTTTTTCTATGCCTGAGCCTGTCATACTCTGTATCCACCACTAGAAAGAGCAGAGGGAGCTTCCTGTGCCTGTCATACACTGTATTCACAACTAATGGCAGTAGAGGGAGCTGCCTGTGCCTGTCATACTCTATGTCCCCCAATAGAGGGTAATGCCTGTGACACATTTCATTATATGCCCCTTCCTGTCAATGAGAGGAATGGCTTGGACCAATGGTGCTTCCCATTGGTCCAAGCTATTCCACAGCACTCTCAGTGCCTCTCTGAGGCTCTGAAGAGCAGTTTTAAGGAAGTAGGCAGCGTTTGTCTGTTCCTATTTGAACAGATGTGCGCTGCAGACTTCTTGAGCAGCTTATGCGATTCGCGTAGTGGGGAAGTGTACGTTACGCAAATTGTGTAGACTGTGGAAAGAATGCGCGCTACGCATTTTTTTATTGACGGCTCAGCGGACAGGAAGAAGTCAGAGGACAGAGCTGGGGGTGGGGGAGTGCGGAGCTGGGGAGTTTATTTTCTTTTCTTTTACTAATTTGCTTAATGGCAGGTGAGGCTCTGCCTCACCTTCCTCCCCGACGGCACGTCCCTGGTTTACAGTGCATGTCTAGCAATAAGCACATATGTTTACATTTCAAAACAACTTACCCCATAGCCACAATAAGACATTCAAGTCTCACTCACGGCTCCTCACAATTTATTTATTTTTTTAATCGCCTTCTAATTAGCTTAGAACATAAAATAGTATTGTACAGAGCACAGGCAGACATAATGACTTTTTTATTTTGCGATTGAAGGCCATTTAATTTCACAAAAAGTAGAACACAAATGAATAGAAGGTTTGCAGAGCACTCTAGACCTCTCTGGTTTCCTGTTTCCTAACGTCAGGGAGTAAAGTGAAAAAATAGCCTTCACTGTTGGGTAACCTGGCAGTGATGGGAGTGGACATTGTAGTGGGCAGACATATCTAGACCACCATCCATCTGTGAGACAGCCTGGACCTTGACGCGATGACTGCTAGGCTGGAAAGAAGAAAATTCAGCCAACTCCCACTAATGCCTGTATGCCTGTGTTTGTATACCGTATTCCTATAAATGTGTGTATGCCTGTGTTCCTGTATGTACATGCTCGTACACCAGTATGTGTGTCTATATGCAATTGTTCGTATATATATGTGTTCCTGAATATATGCATGTATATGCATTTGTTTATGTGTATATATGCATGTGTTTGTCTATGTTTGTATGTCCATGAGTTCCTGTATACATATGTGTGTATGCATGTTGTTGTGTGTGTGTTTGTGTGGGGATACATGTATGTATATGAATAGGGGTTTAAATATATATGTATAACTAATATACATTTGTGTGCTTTTATATATATATATATACTGTATCTGTATGTATATATGTGAACCAGTGACTGTGGGGTTAAGGAGATGAACTGTGGAATTATGTGGGGGCGCTGTGGGCACATGCAAATGTTGTGATTAAGGGGGCCTATGAATACAATCAGACCTTTACCTCGCATGGGTAAGCTACAATAAATCCATGAAAACCTGCATCTTTTTATTAACCATTGCACATTGTAGGAGACAGAAATAGAACAATTCCTTCCAATGGTGCTCATTTCTATTTATTTCTTCAGAGCTGTCCATGTTGACTTGAAACTGAGTTGAGAATAATATTATAAGTTTCATCACAATCACAAATTTATGAAAACAAACAAATCTTTCAAAGTAGCCCGCATTCAATTTCCCTACTTATTAGTCAGCACACGATCAACCTGACATTTCTAATCTGGGATCTATCCATCATGATTTCACATATCTTGTTCACTTACTTACATTATTCGTTGTGGTTAGGTCTAATGGCAGTAAATGAGATCTCCCTTTGAAAGATATGTGTATATGTATAGATAAAAAATTTTAACTCCTAATTAATGAATCACAAGTCAATATTACAAATGTATTTTGAAAGAGGATAAGGAAAACATCAGTGCACAATCTAAATATCTGCATTTGTATTCTACTTATATTTTGTCGAAATCTGCACTATTTTTCAGAGCATAACAGACCGAGTTTAATTCCTAAAAACCTCAGGAGAAAAAAAAGAAGTGCTTTTCTGGAAATTAAACAATTCCATTAAAAATTACAGGGAATTTAAGAAGTAGAAATAAGACTAAAATTTAAAATTAAATATTCTTGTATTTATAAAGTTGTGTTTACTGTGTATATTGCCCTGGTAATTCATTATATTTCGTTTCATTTAGTTTAGTTTCATTTTGTTTCATACGGATCCGATTCGTATTTCGGAAGTGCTTCCGAAATACGAATTGGGTAAATTTCATCCGAATTTTGATTAGGAGTGAAACGCACATATCTAGTTTGCAGACAGGACCCACAATTTGTCTGCAGAAAACAAAATTACTTTGCACTGCCCCAGAATTCCAGAATAAGATCCGATTGAAGCAGCCTGAGACAGCTACAGGAGCCTTTGAGGATCAAATTCACTCAATCCTGGTAGTGAAAAGGTTAGGTAAGCTGCTCCCATGTCTTCACCTGCTGTGAAATCCTAGCTTGAAATCACAGTATGGGTGAGTACCTTCAACATCAAATGGATGAGTACCTTCAACGCAGAATGAGTGAGTGTACCTTCAACATCAATGTATGAAATAAACAAAGCTTTCCTTCTATCAACAGGTCGCCCTCCACTTCACAACCTCCACTCTATTCCTACTGTCTATAGTTTGTGCTTGAATTTATGTAATAATTTCTGGCTGATTATGATTAGTTCTCTTTTTAAAATTTTCCCTCTGTGCTAAATTGTTAAATTCTCAGCTTCAATTTGCTTCCCCATCCCCTCCAATGTTGTAAATACCTCTCATACACAGCCCACTCTCCTTAACTCTGTCTCTTTTCTTCATACAGATTACCATTTCCAGCTCTTGCATTTTCACTCTGCAGTCACACCAGCCCTCCCCATCCACCCCCCCCCAGTCCACCAAGTTTCTGGTCCTTCCCATGCAATCCCTGCTATTTTATTTCTGGACACCAGCTCCATACTTCCCCTACTCCCTCTTGTTTCACATACCTCTGTCCCTTAGATTGTAAGGTCACGGGATGTCTGGCTGAGCACTAGTATGAAGTGCTAAATTAGCCAGGCAATTTTCCTAAGGGCAGGATTGTCTGTTCCTAATGTACCATTATATATATTATGTCTCACGTTTGTGCTTCCCCATTGTATGGAGCTATGGAATCTGTTAGATAGACTATCTATCTATACCTTGGTCACCCAATTCGGTGCCTACTGTTACCAGTCTATTCTGGTTGCTATTCAAGATATCCTTACAATACCTCAGACGCCTATAGGGCAGCCTACTAATACCTAATGATGGAAGGAAATAGACGTGGTGTTACAGCCTAATGTACAAAGAGATGTGTGTTTCTTTTTATCAGACACATTTAACAGGTGGCAGATTCCCATCATTAGCAACTGCTCTCATAATAGCACTTTTCTGAGGTGCAATTTAGAATTCATATCTTTGGAAAATGGACACCCAGTTATTTTTTGTAGCTAGATGCTTGCACTGCCAGGAAGAAGAGAATACAGCAGGCATTAGAAGTTCAAATAAAGGTCTTCTTTTTTTTTTTTACTTTTCCCGTTGTTTTTTTTTGTTTAAGTTGTGAGGGCAGCAGGGTTTATTTATTTATTTATTTTTTTCAAAATTTAGAGGTTACCTGGCTTCAAGCACCTGATTGGTTTAAGTTTCATAATGAAAAAATATCAGTGCCAGGGTTACAACACTTGCTTGCATTTTCTTAACAGCTGTGTAATCAGTTCATCTAATACAGTACTGTATACTACTAATGAAGTGACATATGTCACAGAATATGCCAGAGGTAGTGTTTGGAAAATTGATTTCACGCCTGTGCATAGTCTTTATAGAAAAATAAATGAATTTCAAATATGTTCAAAGTCAATGTAGTAAATACTAATCCAATATTTTATAGTAATATCTTTGAAGAAAAAGTTAACCCTTAAACCTAAAAATCTGCCTCCAGCTATATCAGATCAAAACAACCAGGTTTTGGTGTTTGATATCTGACATGTATTTAAACATCGAATGGGAATTAAGCAGAGAAAAATACAAAAGGGAAAAATCAAACGTGACTATATAGGAAAGTATTGAAAATTCAGTTTTTCTAGTATATTTTTGATAAATGAAATATGGATGTTTACGTTTTAATGCGGCTTTAGATAAAGCTCTGTATGAGGCCCTGTATGTTGTGAACAAAATATAGACATAAACCCAATAAATTTAAATTAAGAGGATTGTGATCGGCGGCTTGTTCCGGCGTGTTCAGCAGGTTTTTTGCGGCGGTTTCTGCGAGTTTTCGGTGAGAATACGGTGAGAATACGGTGAGAATTCGGTGAGTGTTCTGCAGGTTTGCGGCCCTACGGGGGGCCCTGCGGTGCTTGCTGAATACACCGCAGGGTCGGCAAACTAGAATTGACAAATTGCCCTGAAGTGTGGGGAACAAAAGGTCACCGAACGTGCGACGACATTTCGAATCGCTCTGAATAACCCTGCTAGAATGAAGCTACAGCAAAACACATTTTAGTTGTCCCATTTATATATTTTTCTGTACATTTTTATGAAATTATTTTATTTATTTTTATTGGTTAATAAAACCATATTTTACAAGCCGCTGACAGTCTGACCCATGTTCTCTTAATGGAAGAAGTTTCCTGACAAGATTCACTGGGAGAAACCGCTGGATACCCCAGACCTCTTTGGGAGACATACACATCCTACCGGGAGGCAGGTGGGGTACCACCTGAGTGTCAAGTCAAACTGCAGAGGTACAGAATGGTCAGCGAAGGTACAAACAAGTGGAATAATAAAAAGACTGTAATTCAGTTTAGGTAAGTGTAATCTGCAAAAGTCTGTGAGAACTACTAATCCCTGCATGCAATTCAGCTCCAGTTAGGGTCAGCCAGTCAGAGCAGAGGTCAGGCCTGCCAGCAGGCAGAGAGAGCCTGTGGAGGAAGGGAGGGGCCATTTTAGAGTTCTATGCCTGCAGCAAACAACCTGGATAAGAGTGCACAGATTTAAAAACCATCTTCAGATCCTGGAGTGGCAGCCGGTGAGCTAAAGGACTATTTTCATAGTCATATGTAGGAAAGGATTGTGTCACAGTCATGTACAGAAAAGGAATTGAGCCAGTTTAGGCTAGGGTCAGACGAACGCATTTTTTGCATCGTCCGTGAAAAAGTGCGTCCAAACGAAAGGACATATTTTTTCACAGAATACGTGATAGCGGTCATACGATGCACATTTTCATCCGTGATTTTGGACGGATCATCAATAAAACCCTTTTTGCGTCTGGACGTTATGTTGGCCGGACATTAGCAGCGTCTGACGTCTCCTAATCACGCACACATGCCGCTAGGGGATGCAGCACACAATGTACGTCAATACTAGCGGTATCACGTTCTCGAAAAAATGCGTTTGTTTGCCGCTTTCGTTGCACGGCCGCACTTTCGTGCGGCCTTACTTCGTATATTGCCAGTCATTGGACGTCATTTGCTGCTATTACGGCCGTGATAAAGTGCTGCTGCACACGCGTTCGCACTGCGTTCGTCTGGCCCCAGCCTTAGTGATAAATGCAGTCAGTTAACCTTTTAGATCTATTTCATGCTCAGTGTGAGGAGATTCCACATGCAGTTCTTTATATTAGTCCATTTCATGTCTGTTTTCTTTACTGCCAAAATATATATTAACTTAATGATATTCTAGAAGTGTGTGCTAGTGAATGTATATGAAACTGACACAGAAGTTAATGATTAACAAGCTTTATGTGCAATGTATTTATACAATTTCTGTATTTCTTTCTGTTTAAGGTTTTTCACCTTTTAATTCATCTACTCAGCTTTAATTCATCACTTTTAATTCACCTACTCAACTATTTACCCAATTCATCTTTGCATCACTATTCATCACCTATTCACTATTCAACTATTCACCTAATCAATCTACAGCTACTATATTTACTACCCAATTTACTGAAATTAAACTTAAATGCAAGTGAATGTGAATGAAGAGTGGATTCCAGTTATTATTTCCAGTGTCGATGTTTGAATTTCCTTTCAAGCGGGAAAAATTGTGCAAAAAAACAAAGCTTGAAACGGAGTGTGCCGACGCGAGCAACTAAGAGCCACAGGGAGCTCTTTAAAGTGTGAATAAGGTCCTTAAAGACCAAACCATCTGCATTATTATAACCTTACATTTATTTTTGCCCTATGTTGTATTTTTCTATTTTCCATTTTCCCTTTTATGTGCGGATACCAACCATAAGAATCACAAATAAAATTTGGGTCCCTAAAACAAAGCATATCTACAAACATGCTGGGTACCGGTCACATGCAGAATCTAACAAAAGGTGTTTCAATATAAGTATTAGATTGCTTTATAAAAAGAGGCACATTTAAAAAAAATCTTTTTTAACATAAATTTCATCTCAAAGCATGCATATGTATGTCACAATATCATAATATGAACATTGCATAGATCCCTTAAATATATATGATTATTAAGGGACTATCACTGGAAAACGTGCGCTACGAAATTTTGCACATAATTCACTTTGTCACTTGAGGATTGTGAACACAATTTCTGATAGCAGCAGCACCATTGGAAGTATTTCACAGTATATTAATTCAGCGTTTGCACCGCACATTTTTCCAATAAAAAGAAAACCAATTAAACAAAAAGTGCAAAAAAACTAACAGTCTCATGCACAATCAACCCAAAAATAAAGGAATAGACATAGCCGGTTCCACAAGAAAGTATGTCAAATACCAAGAACGGAAACCAAAGATTATATATATATATATCTCTAGGTAACCCTATACTTGAAATAAGGCTAGATTGGAATGGAGCAATAAAATCATTACTATCAGGGTTATTCAAAGAGAGCCGATCTGGCCCCGAAATGTAATCGAACACTAACAGGGTGATTCAAAGAGATCCGAATGGCTGCCGAAAGGGAACCAAACGCTGAAAATCAGCGTTCAGTTACCTTTCTAGGCTATCCGGCTATCCAGAGAGCAGACAATTCGCCAAATCTTGGCGAATTGCCTGCACATACGGTGCCTGTTCGAGGGCAGCGAAATCCCCATAGAGAAGCAATGCTTCGTCTATTCAGAGAACAAAAACCAGCAGGGAAAAGTTCCCGAAATACCCTGCCATTCGGTGGTTTAATTTGACAGGTTTATTGAGGTGAATCCCATAGGCTTCAATGTTAAAAATATTCCCGTTTTAATTCAACATCTAATAAACCATTGATTATAAGATTCTGCAGTAAAGAGTCTATAGATTTTTTAGGATATTTTAAGCATTTTTCGGGATTTTGTTTTAGTAAAAATAAATTCCGATTATTTTATTTTTTTGTAACTTTACTTATTTTTTCTGTAACAGCCCTTTTTATTATCATTCATTGGACCTCATATGTAAATTTCAGACATTTTTCGCTCAGTAGTTTCTTGGCAAACAGCGTTTCACTTTTCAAACATTCAAGCAAACTGTTTTTCTAATTTATTCACTGCATTCGTCTGTGGTTTCGGCTTTTTCCGGCGGCTGCGCTGCGTGTGATCGGCTCCTGCTCGGGTTTTTCCGGCGTTTTCAATCCAGATGTTTTTGCGGTTTCGGTGTGCATTCGCCTGGGTTTTGCGGTGAGTTTTCGGCAGGTTTGCGGCGACATTTTCCCTGCAATTCGGGGACCCTGCGGGGCTTGCTGAATACACCGCAGGGTTGCCGAAATGGGATCGCCAAATCAAACCGAATTGAAGAGAGCGAAAAGTCAACGAACGTGCGGTGACTTTGATTCTCTTTGAATAACCCTGTAAAATTCAGCATACGGCTACATTTCCTGGCCATTTGGCTATTCAGAGAGCAGGCAATTCGCCAAATGTTGGCGAATTGCCTGCATGTACGGTGCCTGTTCGAGGGCAGTGAAGTCCCCCATAGAGAATGCTTTGTCTATTCAGAGAACACAAAACAGCAGGGAAAAGTTGCCGAAATGCCCTGCTGTTCGGTGGTTTCATTCGACAGATTTATTCAGGAGAATCCCATAGGCTTCAATGTTAAATATATTCCAGTTTTAATTCAATATCTAATAAACCGTTTATTTTATTCTGCTGTAAAAAGTCTCTTTATTTCTAGATTTTTTAGTATCTTTTAAGCATTTGGAGATTTTTTTCCGGTTTCTTTTATATTGTTTTTGTTTTTTTTCCTGTAACAGATCTTTCTATTATCATTCTTTGGACCTTGTATGTAAATTCCAGACATTTTCGTTCAGTAGTTTTTTGGCAAACAGCGTTTCAATTTTCATACTTTTAAGCGTACAGTTTTTTTTCCACTTTGTTCGTCTGCGTGTCGGGTTTTTCCGGCAGACAGAAAGAACCACACACAATAGGTTCTACACAGCAGCCTGTGGCTTCATTTTTGGATAGGACTCACCCTCACTAGAGGTGCCGTGACGTTGACGGGTGAGCTTACACTCTTAATGGCCATTAATAGAAACCAAAGCCTCTAATTGTGTTTTGTTTCACACGGTATAATGGGAATAAATGCAGATGACATATATTTTTTCTTATGTTTTATACATGTTCCTGGGCTGGATACATCTGGTGGTTGCAGCCGCCCCATCGGGGAATAGGCGCGACCCCATCCCTCCTGTACTATGTTGTTTTTTTTAAGGCTGTGATATTGTCCATTTTTCACGTATAGAATAAATAATGCCACTGCCATTGCTCATATTCTCATTTTCCACACCAGGAGCAAGTTCATCATTTTATATATATACATCATCATCTAAAACATCTGGGTTGCCATCACTGTACTAGAGGGTAAACATGTACACTATATTGCCAAAAGTATTCGCTCACCTGCCTTGACTCACATATGAACTTAAGTGACATCCCATTCGTAATCCATAGGGTTCAATATGACGTCGCTCTACCCTTTGCAGCTATAAAAGCTTCAACTCTTCTGGGAAGGTTTAGGAGTGTGTTTATGGGAATTTTTGACCATTCTTCCAGAAGAGCATTTGTGAGGTCACACACTGATGTTGGATGAGAAGGCCTGGCTCTCAGTCTCCGCTCTAATTCATCCCAAAGGTGTTCTATCGGGTTGAGGTCAGGACTCTGTGGAGGCCAGTCAAGTTCATCCACACCAGACTCTTTCATCCATGTCTTTATGGACCTTGCTTTGTGCACTGGTGTACAGTCATGTTGGAAGAGGAAGGGGCCAGCTCCAAACTGTTCCCACAAAGTTGGGAGCATGGAATTGTCCAAAATGTCTTGGTATGCTGAAGCATTCAGAGTTCCTTTCACTGGAACAAATCGGCCAAGCCCAGCTCCTGAAAAACAACCCCACACCATAATACCCCCTCCACCAAACTTTACACTTGGCACAATGCAGACAGACAAGTACCGTTCTCCTGGCAACCGCCAAACCCAGACTCGTCCATCAGATTGCCAGATGGAGAAGCGCGATTCGTCACTCCAGAGAACATGACTCCACTGCTCTAGAGTCCAGTGGCGGCGTGCTTTACACCACTGCATCCAACGCTTTGCATTGCACTTGGTGATGTATGGCTTGGATGCAGCTGCTCGGCAATGGAAATCCATTCCATGAAGCTCTCTGCGCACTGTTCTTGAGCTAATCTGAAGGCCACATGAAGTTTGGAGGTCTGTAGTGATGGACTCTGCAGAAAATTGGCGACCTC
The DNA here is from genome assembly GCA_009667805.1 of Leptobrachium leishanense. Taxonomy (NCBI): domain Eukaryota; kingdom Metazoa; phylum Chordata; class Amphibia; order Anura; family Megophryidae; genus Leptobrachium; species Leptobrachium leishanense. The sequence continues at coordinate 263,442,767 of CM019064.1, forward strand.
TTCGCACTATACGCCTCAGTATCCGCTGACCCCGCTCCATCAGTTTACGTGGCCTACCACTTCGTGGCTGAGTTGCTGTCGTTCCCAAACACTTCCACGTTCTTATAATACAGCTGACAGTTGACTGGAAAATTTAGGAGCAAGGAAATTTCACGACTGGATTTGTTGCACAGGTGGCATCCTATCACAGTTCCACGCTGGAATTCACTGAGCTCCTGCGAGCGACCCATTCTTTCACAAATGTTTGTAAAAACAGTCTGCATGCCTAGGTGCTTGATTTTATATACCTGTGGCCATGGAAGTGATTGGAACACCTGATTCTGATTATTTGGATAGGTGAGCGAATACTTTTGGCAATATAGTGTATCTGTTGCTGTATACATATTCCTTCTTTTATTTTGCAATAACTAAATTACTGCATAATCAAGTGTTTTCAAATAACCTGGCTGAGTGGAGTAGAGGTAACATCACTGCTCTGCATGGAGAGAGCCTGTGGAGACATGGGTTCGATCCCAGCAAGAGCACCTCTCCATTAAGTGTCCTTGGGCAAGACACCTAGCGGTACATACTCACCACCCAGGACATACTTGAAAATGAGAGAAATCTCAATGTATCCTTCCTGGTAAAATCCTGTCATAAAAATATATATAGTCATATTTTTCATAAAACGTAATGAACCAAAATACTAGCAAAACAAATAATCTTTTTTTCTAGTATTGGTTAAAAATTTGTTTTTTGGGGGGGAAAAAAGAGTAACAGGTACTCCATTTATGATTTTTTTTCATAAAGACTAACCCATAAAATATATATAACCACAGGGGTTTGGATGATAAAATGTGGAAAAATAAATTTACACTTTTTTGACGTTTTTTGTTATAGCATTCTGACGGGTCATGACGTATCCAAATAGAAATTATATTTTTTGAATCTCCTCAGTCTGCTGAAAAAAATAAATATATAAAATGTGTATTGGTTCTACAATAAAATAAACTTAAAATGACATTTAAACGTGATGAGCAAAAAATGGTGAAAATGAGCTTGGCACACAGGAGTGAAATGGCTCAGCAGCAAAGGGGTTAATGCTCTCATTGCTTGTTGTCGTTTTTCATTTATTCCCCACTGGTATAAATCTCAGTAGTTTACAGATGGTTTTAATATGCTGTAATTTTTTGGACAGGGTTGCACTGAATTTGAATATTGCTGGTACTTTCATTTTCATCTGGTTGTCCCCACTTGTGATGTTCGTACATGGCATATTTAAACATAGGTAATTTAAACTCCTTTATTTATTGAGGTTTAGTATTGATAGTCGTGATATGCACGACATGTGTTGACAAACCTTGGTACCCCAGATGTCTCTCACCTACATGTCCCATGATGTTCAGCCAACCTAAAGTGTGACTAAGCATCATGGGATATGTAGTTCTAAAACATCTGGGTTGCCATCACTGTACTAGAGGGTAAACACGTATCTGTTGCTGTATACATATTCCTTCTTTTATTTTGCAATAACTAAATTACTGCATAATCACGTGTTTTCAAATAAGATCATTGGCATAAATTGTAAAGGTTGCCAGTCAGTACGTAAGTCAACTTTAACACCTCAGCAATGAGTTCTTAAAGCCATTTTCGATTTTGACCCAACAATAATCCTCCATTACAGTGATATTCTTGGATTGAGTCAGTGGCAAGTAGGTCAGCAGAGTTCAAGTAGAAGCCCTGGGCCAAGATAAATGAACTCCTCTTAAAGACTAGGAATCGGTCCATGAATGTAGAACAGATTGCCATAATACATAAATTAGAGAGAAATATAAACTACTGTACGAATTTCTGGCCAAAATGCTTAAATGAGCACTTCACCTCTCTTGCAATTAAAGGTAGACAATATTAGATGTAATATAGAGCATTGTAATTTGGATATAGTTGTGTTTTTGTTTTGTTTTAACACTTCCTCTCAAATTCAACATGTCACTTCAGGTTTTACTGTATGTGACAAATGGAATAATTTCATGGCATTGTTTTTCAACAGCAATTAGGATGTAAAAACAAGTCTTGTTCTCTGCTTCTTTGTTGCTGCAATGGGCCATCATTACATAATATACGTTGTATACATGTATCATAGGTGTGCACGAGGGGTGTGCCTGGTGTGCCTAATGTTGGGTGAAGAGGTCCTCTTTCACCTCCTACATTGACATTTTATAGGTCCCTTATTTTTTTCATGATGAAAAGCAGAAAAACCAACTGTATCTCGGATTACAGGCTTCTTATTGCTAATGAAAAATGTGTATTTTGAAGAAAGTCTTCTAATGTAACGGGCTGCGCACGCCAGTGACATGTATACATTACATTACGTAACCCCTTTAGAATCCTGTTTGTATCCAAATCACGCTGGTCCTATTATTTGTATTTACTATACTTGTTTCAATCTTTTGAAAGCTATTAAACTCACAACAATCTATTTTTCAATAATATAGAGTAGCTTCTATCTTGGCAACTAGAATGCTGATCGTTTGCCTAACACAAAAAGCTCAAAATATTTCTAGCATAACCCCAACCAAGTGTTACACTCCAAGGTACAGCTTTACCCATTGTAAATGTTGAAGTGTGATCATGATGTGTCCTCAGTGTGGGGAATACCTCATATACCTACTAGAAAAATAATATTCTTTAGAGATTGTTTGTGTTGTTTTTCAGGTAGGCTGAGACATGCTCTATTCTGGTCTAGAAACAATGATGAATAAAGAATCATGTACTGTTGGAACAGAATAGATAAGTTGGAGAAAATCAAATGGAAATAATGACACAATGTTAACATTAGTACACGGCAACATATGAGGGAGATCATGTACTGACATGACCCATTAAATTCATGGTGGCTAAATTGTTCCTTTAAGTTCACCATGTTTTATTGTTTAGTGCAGGGATCAGAAACCTTAGCCCTCCAGATCTTTTGAAACTGCATCTCTCATGATGCTCAGGTATTCATTAGAATTTTGTTTTGAGAAAGTAATTTACTGTCGGATATAATCTCTGCACGTGAATACAACACGTTATATATTGGACTTATCAGCCAAGCCTCCAATATGTCTATATTGGACTTACTGGACCTATCTCAGCAGTTGCCTCCAATATATCAGGGATTATTATTTCATAAGAAATCCATACAAGACACAAATATTAATCGTTTATATTTCTTAGAAATTCTCCTGAATTCTTTTAATTGTCTGTGTTTTGCTTTGAAAAATACAATAATCAATAATCGGATAACAATATATATATATTTATTACGTATACAAAAAAGTTTCAAATCTCATATCATAAACAAAAATTTACAAACCACAATCCATCAGCATATAAAAACTAGCTTCACAATATATGTATCTCCGGTTAGTAACTGCATATATGATTAATATCATTTACCTTATCAGTTAGTAACTAATACACAAATGGTTAATAAACATTTCTGCTTAATACAACATACATTTCCCAGCAAACAATGTTTAACCAGCCAGCTCTTATAGATATATATATATATATCTATACTACATGGATCAACAAAAGATGAGCTAATTTAATGATAAATAATAAAAACTTATTTAGTGAATCCTCCCCTAATCTCGAGAATTAAACTTCTAATCTTTTGCTTTTTATTTTGTAGTTATATAATTCTTTGCTTATTAATTTTAATCACAGTAATTTCCAAATTCAATATATATATTGGTATCAATCTTACAACATTTCTTTTAGGAATAAATCCTTATATCCACTTCTTCATATTTCTATCTGCAGAATAGAAATACTTAGAATTTTTTTGGAGTTACCCAAGTATCTGAGAAATCTCAGTCTACGTTGCAAGAATATCTACAAATATATATAATTACATTAATTCCTTAATTTCATACATTACCTGTCCAATTTGGATTTTGATAAGTCTGTCTTGGAATTCCTGATGTAATATTTTTGGAATGTGTGAAGATTATCGATATCAGATAATCAATGCATGTGAGTTAGAGATTTGGTGAGAGTCAGAGATTTGGCGAGAATCTTGATTGCCTCATGTCCTGGGATCTGCTATGTGTACTGGACATCTGAATGCATTGCGGTGTGAGTCTGAATGCTGGAATCTCGGACTGACTTGCAACCAACATTGCCACTTATTATAGCCAATTTGACGTCACTGGCAATATTATTGGTATATCAATTATAATATTTACTATCCTCTAGAGGGCAGTATTGCACTTCTTAATTAATTCCACCATTTCTTTTTAATATTCTTATCTCGGGTCAAAAGATCAATCTACACAAAGACCTTCTCTTCTCCCAGTGTATAGACACTGTGTCTCTACCTATCATCTCTGATTTATATCCTCACTCCCTTTTGGTTACTCAGAGTCCTATCAGCTGAATTCTTTTCTGGTTAACTCAACAAAATCTTTTCTTTAGTAAATTTTATTATTTACCAATTATATACTTTCTACAATATTTATTGGAGTATACATATTTCCTACTGTAAATATAATAAAATATACCTTGATTATAAACATATATTTTGTGAATATAAATCTATATTACAGAATATTAACTCTTATTCCTATACCCAAAAGACAAAATATCTTTTGTTTTAAAAACTTAAGACAGACCAATAAATTTAATTATGACACGTCTTAGCACTTAACTCTAGCATTATCACACAAAAACATTCTAGATTCCTTCATGTCTGGCACTTCTTAAAAAAATCTAAAAGACCTCACCCAGGAATGAACTCTGTAAAAAAAAATCTCGTTCATTTCTAAACCTAGAGAAAATAGAAAGAAAAACTGTCTTTAAAAACAAAATGGCTACAGGCATCCATTTTAATTTTTCCTTTCTGTAATATACCCGACATTACCAGGAAGGATACATTGAGATTTCTCTCGTTTTCAAGTATGTCCTGGGATTGATTGACTGAGCCTCATGGGAAATGTAGTTCCAAAACATCTGAAGAACCAAGGTTGTTGACCTTCGGTTTAGTCCATAAACACCTACATAAACGTCAACATACATAACTTTTGTTCTCATGATCATTTCATTGACAGCCAAGAACTTTGGATTAAAATGGACAGACCAGGTAAACTCATGTTTTATTCACATACAAAGACAAGTATCGATTCACTTCAGATTTCGGATATGAAGTTTACTTCTATCGTGACTTCTTGTTAATATTTTTATTTACTGTACCAAAACGATTTACATAAATGAATATGAAATGCCTCTGGCTCACATAATGAAGCAACATTTGGAGAAAATATGTACTTGCGAAATCTGTCACCACTAATAAAAATTGCCCTCTGGGCGATTCCATTCATCACTGCACTGAGTTGCAACCATTAGCTAGTAGCTACAAGGCAAAAACACCTACTCTTATGTATAGGCCTATTAATCACCGTGAATAGGAAGCATCATGGGACTTCTCTGAACACTTTGTAATTTCCATTGTAAATGAGAGACCATGTCCGTAATGTAAAGCATACACCCAATAGATTTGATTAGCCATTATTGCTAATTACGTTTTTCTTTATTGGGAGTCAGGCCATTTTGTGCTAATCGGATGAGATAAGTAATTGGTTTAAAACGACATGTCAGGCTGCTTATTTCATGTCCAGTTTAGACGTCATCATGTTTTACGGGCTAATTTTAAAACAAACAGGAAATAATAGCTTTGTGGTTAAGACTCACTACTGGACTTTAAATATCACTAAGCTCATATGATCTTTTGTACTGACACACAAAAAATTGTATCCCCATAAACTGGGATTACAGCATAAACCATTATATCTGTATAGAAATTATTGACTCTGTTGCATGTTGTGCCGAGTGAAGGAGATAACTGCGCTTGAAGAAGGCTTATTTATTCTCTTTATATTCAGTTTGTCAGATTTAATATTTGCGGCCTTAAAAAAAAGTGTAGAAGTCTGCGATTGGTATTGAAGACGACTATCTACAGAACAATTATAACCAAAGTATTCTCCAAAGCATATTGAGAGACTGCACAAGTCTGGGGTGAGAAGAAATTGGTTTCTTATCTCACTTGTAATTTGAAGAAACAAGAAAACTTTTCAGGTTTGAGGCGATAGAAACATATCTTTTGTGGCTGCATTCTTTCTGCATTCCTGTAAATTCTCTCTGAATGTTTATTGCAACATACAGGGTTATTCAGAGAGAGGTGAAAACCAGGAGCATGAGTGGAGAAGCTAAATTTCTATCAGGGTTATTCAAACAGAATAGAAAAGTCACCGCACATTCGTTTGTTTTTTGTTCTCTTCAATTCGGTGCGATTTGGCGATCCCATTTCGGCGACCCTGCAATGTATTCTGCAAGCACCACAGGGCCGTCATAGTGCAGGAAAAAGCCGCCGCAAACCTGACGAACACTAACCGCAGAACCCGGCGAACGTACACCGAAACCCGCTTTTCACTGCTGGTTTTTGTTCTCTGAATAGACTAAGCATTGCTTCTCTATGGGGATTTCACTGCCCTCGAACAGGCAACGTACAGGCACCGTATGTGCAGGCAACTCGCCAGGATTTGGCGAACTGCCTGCTCTCTGAATAGCCGAATGGCTAGGAAAGGTAACCGTATGCTGAATTTCAATGTTCGGTTACCTTTTCGGCCACAATCTCTTTGAATAGCCCTGTAGGTCAAAATAGTCAAACCAGAAAAATTCTTCCATTTATCTCACTTTCCAAACCAGCTATTTGGTCTAGATTGTTCATTCTCCTGGCAATTCTCCTGGTTTTCATCTGTCTCTGAATAACCCTGATAATGTACGTTTCAGGCTGCAAAATGTAATTTTGCTGTCTTATACCCGAATATACTTGAAAACGAAAGAGATCTTAGTAGGGATCATTTCTTCACCATTGTTGCAACTATGGGGAACTTTAGCTGTTCAGAGAAGCAAAATTCCACAACAGCAGGCGAAGCATCTTCAAATAACGGTGGACAACGTTACCACTGTTATTTTTCTGTAGATAAAGCCAACTACAGCTATTCTCTACTTAAGTTACCACCATTACACGGAGACAATTTTAAAAAGACTTTCTTCATAGAACTCCTATTGGAGAAGGCGGTGGGGAAGAAAGACCGCCGAACAAAGCTGAATGGAAAAATTGTGAAAACTACACTGAACAACTATGGCTGAAACTATGATGCAACTTCCCTAAGTACTAAATAGTGCATTCTCTGTAGTTTCATCATAGTTGATCCTTCTTAGTTCACCCAAATTAATCCACTTTATTACTAAAACTATGGTGCTTATTGAATAGTCCCTAAATTATTTATATCTCATAAAAAACTTTATAGATATAAATCCATTTCAGTACAGAATCAAAAAAGTAATTGCAGAGATATTTTTGTATTATTCACAATGAGGCATTAGCAGAATTTAGCTAGAATATCTTTAGGTTAAAGTTTCATTAACAGGTCTATTCAAAGAAAGGTGAAACACAGGAGAATGACTGGAGAAGTGAAAATTCTAGGTCAAAATACCAAAACCAGAAAAATTCTCCCATTTATCTCACTTTCCAAATCGGCTATTTGGTCTAGATTGTTCACTTCTCCTGCCGCTTCTCTTGGTTTTCACCTTTCTCTGAATAACCCGTTAGGAAAGGAGGCAAGAGATAACCATGGTCTGTTTGCAACATCAGCCATAGAAACATCACAAGCATTTCTTCTTTTATGTAATTACTTCTAGAAATGCTAATAGTTGGTAGAGTGAAGATCGTCCCTTAAAATGTGCGCCCTATAAATATTCCTTTCTGAGTTTGCCTTTTGACTGCTATGAATTTCTAAAGGCTTTATTTATTTAATGGCTATTGGCCCTTTAATGCTAACTTAACGTCAGGTTGAATAACCCTAATGCTAAACCTGTAAGAAATAATTTTGCGCATTGGTGATTATACTACCTTGCGATACCTTGCGAGAGCTTACTGTTCTTTGCACTCCCTATACTAAACATGGAGAGCGCAATCAATAATTAGCGTTAGGATAAGTAAGTATCTGCTGCTTCTGGCCACCGGAAGCAGAGTGAGACTGGGGACGAAAACTCCACGATCACTCCGCGGCCCATGATCACTTGCTGGCTTTTTTTGATTTTGATTCGGCGGTTTTGCGGTGGATCGTTGGATTCATTTGGCAGCTTTTCGGATCGATTCGTCAGTTGTGACGGTTTGTGGATCGATTCTGCGGTTTTGCAGTGTTTTTTCGATTAGTTCGTCGGGTCGATTCGCTGCACTTTGAGGACCCTGCAGGGAATGCTGAATTTACCGCAGGATGAGTGAAACAAACTCGCAGACGTGCGATGAACAGGAGAGCACTGAAATGTCGGTGACATTACGGTGCTCTCTGAATAACCCTGTTAGTGTATCACAGAGCTCCACAGCAATAAAATGCATAATTAAACATTTAAATTAATATTAATAAAATAATAAATGAAATGTTATTAAAATATCAAAATCCTTGAGTCCCTCTGCACCCCACCTTTGTGTCCTCCCGTACCCCACCTTTCTTTATATGTCCCTTTGTACCCACATCCCCAAAATAGTCCCCCTTTGGCTTCACTTCACATTATATGTCCTATTTGTTATTTATGTCACACTGCTGACCTCTCTCCTCTGCCGCTCAGTGTCTCACCAGCAGCTCTTGAATTTTCACAGTTTACAAATCACTGAAGAAGCAGAGAGCAAGGAGGGAGGGCATGGCAGCAGTGTTTGCTTGTCTGCCAGAGTAAATTTCTTAGAAACAAATAAAAAGACCCCATCAGACTCTGGAGCACGGACCAATAAACTGAGGGGGGGGGGTCCAATAATCAGTCCTCCCATCTAAGTTACCGGAGTAGGGATGAGCATCATGCTCTGTCTCCTCTGCTCATTTGACTGCTGGCTGTTAAGGTGCCGGTCCTGCGTACCACCATAAAAAAGCCCTGGTGGGCCCGTGGTTCCAGGGCAAGGTGTTGAATATGCGCCTGCCCCGGAATCTCATGCATGCGCAGGTTCCCCCCGTTAGAGTCCCTATTTTAGAGTGACTATTGGAATAGGGCCTTTTGTGTTTTACAATTAGCCACCTTTGCTCTTACACAATTAATTCAGCAAAACAAAACCACAAACGCTGTATTAGAACTGTTATATCCGGTGAACAATCAGTCTACAAGCAGTCTAAGCAACTATTCCATAGAAAAATCCACTTGACCTTTAACACGAGGCAACAAATGTTTTATCATCCGTATGTATATGCTCCTGTTTGCTAAATATGCATGCCTACAGATACGTCCCAGGAGACAGTCTTTACTATACGATATCAAAGGGGCCTCTGAGCCCTTCATGACACTTCAATGGTTTCTGTTACTGACACTGAGTACTCTGAGTACACCGAAAGAAAAAAACCTAGGGGAAATGTTTTGCTCACAGATATAAAGCTCACCAGATATAATGCTGCTCCCTTTTCAATATCACATTAAAAATAGCTCACGTTATAAAAGCCAGACTTAGATAAAGGTCAATATTTTAGAAAGAGTTCAGTATAATACCAGTGATGGATGGAATTTTCTGAATAAAAGGTGAAACAGGATAAAATTGACTTGTATGGAAAATGTCAAACTTTCACATTTAACATTTTTATAACTCCATTTTTACCCCTTCCCCTCGTGGTTTTTGTTTGTGTTCTGGAAGTTTATTTCAGATTTTATTTAAGTGGGATGTTTGAGGCTAAGAATTTTTAAATTTGTTGCTGTAAATTAATTCACAGGACATTCTAGTTGTGGTGGTTTTTACCTTTTACACTTTATACTACGTCAGGTAAAATCTGAATTTGTATGTATATTTATGCTGGGGTGTAGCTAGAGTTATGGTCGGCCGGCGCAGAACAAACCCCCCCCCCCCTCCACAAGGTTCCTCTGGCTAAGGCTAACACAACACACGTAAAGAGCATTATGTTTTTTATGAATAAACACTCAATGCAATAGAAAAAGTGGTGACAAATATATGATTGCTTTAGGAAGTTATGAACGAACAAACCATAGATCCAACCAAGCGCCCTTCTGGGAGTCTTCAGACTGCCAGAAGGCTTTACATAAGGTAGGACTCCTGAGTCTATTTAGTATTTATTATCAATAGAATTAAGCCATATGGGCTACCACACATCAACCTACAGCTACTCTGCAATGGCAACTTCTTTTCCAACACCTTTGTAGCTGTTCTCCTAGAATATATATATATATATATACATTTTAACAGAATCTATATTATGATGATAGTACTTATTATCAATAGAATTAAGTCCGATGGACTACCAGTGTGTGAAATAAGTTGAATAGTTCACCCCACTCACCTTTCTCCTCTCCTTGCTCTGCTTTTCTATCCCTGCCAATGAGTGCTCTGTTTGTTGCTCTCTCCCTGCCCTGCTGTGCTCTGCTGTCCTCTCTCCCTGCTCTGCTCTCCCTGCTGGCTGCTGAGTGCTGCAGTATGCTCTCTCCCATCTTTGTCACTGGGTACACTGAGACTACATCTCTCTCCAACTCCCAACCTGTCCATGTGACCATCCCACTCCCAGACCTCCGTTATGTGACAAAGAAAATTGGCCCCAACAGCGGCAAAACATTACAATTTATACTGGCTGGACGGCGAATGTGATGACGTGTAATTCAGGCTAAGCTCCACCCACACCGATGCCTTTGCCTCCCTCACAGACAGTAAGTGACAGACTATGTCACTCTTAGTCGACGGGGAGTGTGGAGTGGAGGAGGAGCTTAACGTGAGGATGTGAGAAGACGGCGACGCAGCTTCATGCCAAGCTCCTCCTCGAGTCAGTGAAGAGACATCACGCCTGTGAGCTGTACTCCGTCCGCACTTTGGACTTTCCGCTAGCTGCCGCAGCCAGAGCAAGGTAAGAGTGGACGTAGCGGAGGTTCCGGAGCAGAGGGTGTAAATTTCTGACTGGGCTGGCGTTGGGCAACGAGTGCATGGCGTGCTCAGGGCAGCCGCACCGTTGGGCCACCCGGTCGCTATGACACTTTATTCATGTATTACACAATATACTTGTACTATGATTGTTATGATATAAACATGATTACACACCCAAACGCAGACGGTACAATTGAACTGTGACAAATTGCTCTAATGAGCTCACCAACCTCCATTTCTGATTTGGCTATATCTTTTTGTTTGGCCAGTACCACTGTAATAATTTTAGGGTCAACATCTGCCAGTTTAAATACATTTACAATTCCTTTTATACTTAATTCTGAAAAGGCCAGGTTTATCACCAGAGTTCATGCATCATGAATAGAGTAACATGACAATCACTCTCTACACTGCTGTTTGTTCCTTTTCACATCTCTAATCTATTTATATAATCCAAATTGGAAGATCTAAATTGGGGGATTGATGCTACCACCTACTAATATATCCTTAATACTTCCAGTCGGACTAGGGACTCCCAACCCATAGCAATATTATATATCCTCAATAATGACTTTGTTGTGTTTTTCATTGACACTTATGGTTTGACTAAACAATTTGTGTCATCTGAAACAAGGACTAGTCCTTTCTATCCCATATACCCTACTGTTGCCCTTAAAAGCATAAAGTACAACACAGATAGGGTGCCCTAACCCTATGGCCACTGTATTTCTGTGTGGGACACCCTTTATATCATGGTGTGGCATGTTAAGTACTTTCAGTTTTTTCATTTTTGCATTTTCGGGTCACCTCTCATTATGTCAGAGCCACATCAGAAGATCCGATCTATCTGTTCCATTTTAGAGTAGTTGGCATGGTGGTGTTGGGGGGGTTAATCTTATTGCCACTATACTAAAAGCAGACTTTTTCCAGTTTGTCTATATTATGTTGATACAATAATCAATTTACCTCCCTGAATATGTTAGAAAGTACTAGATTTCAATAACTTATAGCCTGAATTAATAATAATAATAATAATAATAATAATGGTAATGCTATAATTTATAGCCTTTAAATTAAATCATGTTTTTTTAACCACATTTACAGATTAGCTAGAAATAAGAATCCTGCAGACAAGAGATTTTCAGATAACAATCTTAGGACATACTTTTGCTCATGATCTACAAATGTCACTGTGGGTACGAGGTTAAAAATATTTCTGAAATGGCTAACAAATTCCTTAAACTGTTCAGTGTCAAAGGCTTGCATGGCAAGAATTAGCGAAATCAGAGTTCATGCAGTCTCACAAATGTTCTTCAGAATTATGTTAAAGATTTTGAGAATATTAGCAGCATAAATCACTAGCAAGGTATTTGAAAAACAGAGACTTAAGGGTTTATTCACCAAATTGCAGAGAACGGTGAATTTCAGATTTTGTTGCAATTTCAGGGCAATTCATCTATTCACTAAGTTGTCAATTCCCCCAATACTGGCAAATTGACAGCAAACTACGGTGCAATTCGCCACAGTTCACCAGCACTGAAATTGCCCCATAGAAGACTATCACAGAATGCTGAACTGCACTGAAATTCCAGCAAAATGGCCTGATTTTCAATGTTTCAATTCGACAGGTTTAAACAGGGAATCCCATAGGATTCAATGTAAAAACATAATATGATGTTTATTTTTTTTTTTAAAGACCGTTTATTCTTTTCATTTTCAGCAACAAGCCTTTTTATAACATCACTCATGTATTTTTTGTAATTTTTTAAAACATTTTTGTTTCTCAATTTTTAAAAAGTCATTTTTTAAAATCTGTAACAGACTTCTTCTTATTTTTTAAAGGACCTTTTTTATTTAGACATATTTTAATACATTTATATTTTTTTAAACACCTATTAGGAGAGTAAGGTTCTTATTTTTTTCCGGTTCGGTGGAATTCGCCAATACCAATTCTGTGCAGTTTGGTGTTTTTTGCCGATGTCCAATAATTGCTTTGGCAAGAATCAAAGAGATTTGAGAATAGACCCTTCAGACATTTAATATTTAGTAAACCAAACAAAAGTCTTTAAATAAAAGGAAACAAGAAAATACTGTACAAGCACAATTCTATTGCTTTCTTTTGTTGATGACATTGGTATAAAATGATCAGCTTAATCATCATGTAAGCATGTCAGAGTACATGTGCTATCTATACCAATAGTTGTCAACCCTGTCCTCAAGTACCTCTAACAGGCCAGATTTTAAGGGATTACCTTGAGGAAAAGGAGACTGAATCTTTTAATCACTGAGCAGCAAATCATATCACCAGTGCTGTGCTTCACATATCTGGCAAACCTGGCGTGTCAGCGGGTCCTGAGAACAAGTTTGGGAAGCACTAATCTACACTAATCTCTAATTTTTGTACAGAATCACCAACTAGAAAATGGCATGGGTATTACCATAGTAACCTTTCAACTCCATTTATTTTAAGTTGGGATTAATGTTATGATCGTTCTGCAGGTCTGAACAAGGCAACTAACTTTTCCATGGTGAGCCAACAAATAAGTAATGTATATACAACATATACTGGCACAATTCTAAAATGTTTTGCATCAGTAACCCCCATTTGTTTTAGTTTAAAATCAATCCTGAGCATTCTAAAAGTATTCAAAGAAAATTAGAAAATGATATAACCTAAAACAGGTTAAGAATACCAGTTTGCATCTGTTTACAAAGTTGTTCCATAAGACCCATTGTGCTCTGCAATGAATTAACGGTACTTATAATGTATTTTAAATGTAATAGTAATGCATTTTCATAATGACACCGTGGATATACATAACTGTAACTGAAAGCGCCCAGCGGAGCCGAGATCTCTTCTCCATAACAAGTATAGGCACACACCAATGAGTAGCTGTAAATTGATCTATGCATTGCCCAAAACAGATTTGCTTTTAAAACCCAAAAATAAAATCATCCTGGTGCAGTGGGGGGAAAAAAGCGAATAAATATTGGGGGGAAAAACCTGTCCGTAACACTATATGGAAACACTAACAGGGTTATTCAAAGAGAATCGAAAAGTCACCGCATGTTCGGTGACTTTTCATTCTCTTCAATTCGGTGCAATTTGGCGATCCCATTTCGGCGACTCTGCGGAATACAGCAAGCACCACAGGGCCGTCGTAGTGCAGGGAAAAGTCACCGCAAACCCGACGAACACTCATCGCAAACCGGGCGAAGGCTCACCAAAACCCGCAAAAACATCTGGATTAACCCCGCCGGAGAAACCAGAGCAGGAGACGATCAGAGCGCAGAGCATCCGCCGGAAAAACTCGACACCGCAGACGAATGGAGTGAAAAAAAAAACAGTACGTTTGAATGTTTGAAAAGTGAAACGCTGTTTGCAAAGAAACTACAGAACGAAAATGTCTGAAATTTACATATAAGATCCAATGAATGATAATAAAAAGGGCTGTTACAGAAAAAAGAAAAAACGATTTAAAAACAAAAACGGAAAAAAAATTTGCCTGTTCACAGGTCACACAATGGTTATCACGACTAAAATGAAAGCAGAGACTATATGCTAAACGGCTTTTTAATACATTACCATCTCTGAAACCTCAATACATTTTTATTTTTGTGTCTCTTTATTTCTTTACATGAGCACATCAATATTGCTGTCATCAAAAATGATTATCTGTCTCCGAGCTAAAATACCTAGGCATCTATTTCTCACCTCAAATTCTGCAGGAGCTTAATGGTGACCTTGGGAGTGATGTTTAAATTTGCATTTTAACCCGATCTCTTCAAACTTGATATATTCTTCAGTTTCCAAAGAAGTTAAACAACTCTGGGGCACGAGGAGCAAACGATACATGTTTCCCAATTTCTGTGTGAATGGATTGCTGATTTCTTTTTTGTTTTTCTAAGCATGATGAGCTGTACACTCACAAGCAAGGCACCTTGCAGAGCCTAGACACGGCAATTATAAACAGATCTTTCACTTCTGCTGTGTGACTTCACCTCCATGAATCGGCTCACCTTCTATTCAGTGTGGCTACAGAGTGCACGTTATGTGTTTGGTTTGGCTGCTTGTAAAAATACTCGTAAATTACTTATCGGTACTCTGCATAACATTATACTATTACTAATCTATGGTAAAGAATCATATGTGATTCCGATAAAGGTCATAAGACTTTCTGTGTTGCACTCGTATATTTGTCCATATACTTCATAAATGTAGTCCTGACAGCTGTGCACTGCATATCACATTATAGTTGAATAGTGATACAGTTATTATAGTGCACCTACATTACAATAGTTGTGGATACCTTAAGGTGCTACACATACAGATACCAGAGGCCCTTTCATGCGTAGTTTACCATATGAATAGGGTACTGTTAGAAAGAGCAGACAGTAAATGTCAGTTCCAAAAATGCAATAAAATATAGAAAAATCAATATTGTTTCCTGATGTGCTCTCCTTTTTTTGTGAAAAAGCATCTTGTGAGGGTGTATCTTTAGTGGTTGAGACTTTACAAGCAGCAAACGGAAGACATTTTCCTTAAAGAAGTGAGAACACTTTCATTTTTGACAGACCAATTGGGTGTGCTAGGGCAAATACCATACATCTTAACATTTGAACTGAAAAATTACATTTTTTTTGTAAATTATTTTATCAAAATCTTCCATAACATTCTATGCAACATTAGGTGCCCTGTATAGAAACAAATGCTGCCTGAGCCCCGCAGTAAGAAAGCAAATTGTACAACAAATGCTTATGCCGGCTATTGAATACGGAGATGTAATGTATGCAGCCGCCCCGCAAACACACCTTCATAAACTTACATTGTATAACTCATTCTGTCGCTTTGCACTACAATGTAACTACATGAACCACCATTGTGACATGTTAAAAGAACTAAACTGGCCGTTGCTGGAATCTCCAACCTGCTTTTTAAGAGCTTTTCTGGGAAGCTACCACCCTACCTGAATAGACTGCTTTCCCCAGCAGTTCCCTCCTCCTATAACCTAAGCACCTTACTCACAATGCCACAATACAAAAAGAAAGTGTCTCAATCCTCATTTTAAGGTTCTCTTACAGAGCACCGCAATTATGGAATAACCTCCCAGACGCCATCAAATTAGGGATGGGCCGAACACCCCCGTGTTCAGTTCGCATTCGAACTCAAACATTTGAAAAAGTTCCAATTCGAACGCGAACACGATTTGAACACAATGCAAGTGTCACGTTCCCACGTTCCAACCCTGTCTTCCTGCCCTCTGTATTTGTATATTGTGTTTTTTCCCTTGTGTTTCTGTTGCTGCCAACTCCTGGGTGGCCTCCCAGGGGTTAATTGGTGTTCTGTGTGCTGCTCACCTGTTGACCCTTGCCTTGATTCCCCTGCCTATATTAGAGCAATGTACCTATAGGACATTGCTGGGTCATTTTTCTTTGCCTGGTCTCCTTGCCACTTGTGTCCTGAGAGCCCCTTGCTGTGTTCCTCATATCCTCCGTTTGTTCATCCTTGTTCAGTTTTTGTCTCTATTATTTCTGTTCCAGTTTGTCAGTTCCTTCTGTGTATTTAGTTCTGTCTATTGCTGTATTTTGTTTTGCTGTTTATGTTCCATTCAGATTCCCCGGTTACTGATTTTGGCTTGGCTGACTTCCCTTCTGGTTCCTATTCCTATATTCTGTATGACGTACTCTCTCTGGTTATGACCTTTGGCTTTCCTCTTTATGACTACTCTATTGATTATTCCTTGTCTGTACTGTTTCCAGGAAACCCTGTCATCTGTATACAACAAAAGACTCTGTACGGCTTCAAGGTAATACTTTCCTTTAGATTAGATCTGGCTATCCTAAAGACCGGTCTTTCAGTGCAGGGAATCTTTGGTATTGCCGTACAGAGGTCTTTTGTTAACCCTTTGCTTTCACCTGTCCTTGCAGTTTACCCCGCATCTCTGCATATAGGGGCTTCTCTCAGGAACCAAGGCCTCACCTTCCTGCGAGTTATATTCATAGGGATATATATACAGACCGACCACTTCCAAGGATCGGAGGGCAAGTATAGGGTGGTGCGTGCCTGGTGGTACTGCCACCGTGACATAATGACCCAGCCATTACATAAGCCCGCAGAGATGTGTACCGTGTTGGAAACCATATTGCACATGTTTGAGGAATTTGTGATTCACCTCAAAGGGTTACTGAGCCTGTGTCTAGACTCTGGCAATCAGGTCTCATTTGAAAGCAGGGTTCGTGGTCCGCTTTCTCCTGATGAAAAGAACAGAAGACGTGAGTACAATCTCTGTTTCTATTGTGCCAGTTCGTTGCACTTTTTGTCTGGATGTCCCCTCAAGCCGGTGCGTCCTGGGGCTGGAGTGCCGGTGCGTCCTGGGGCTGGAGTGCCGGTGCGTCCTGGGGCTGGAGTGCCGGTGCGTCTCAAGACTTGTGATGAGTCTGTGCGCCCTGATACTGGCCGAGTGCCAACTGTGCCCATGTCCCACAGTAAGGCCGCTAAAGCTAGACCACTCATGAGATCCACTGGTGCCAGTTACAGTTGGGAATCAGAGGGTGCCAGACCACGTAGGGGGTCTGACGGTGCCAGACCCTGCGGGGAGTCAGATGGCACCAGACCCCACTTTGAGTTCAGACCTCCTGAAATCCAGGTCTGAGAAAGAGGCACATGAGTCTATGAAGGATGAATCCTTTTTGGCCACAAGGCCAGAGGATGAAGTACCCATGGAGGTTATGTCGCTCTGGGCATCCGATAATAAACCTCAGACTTATGTGAATACCTCTGATGGCTGTAGGGTTTAAAGACACAACTGGCTGGTTCTGAGCAGCGACTGGCAGCTAAAAGACAGTCCCTACATATTGTTACTGGGTGTATTACATGTAGAGCCGCAACCCCAGTGCCTATTGGCGGTAAGCCAGTCCTGTTTCCGTCTGGCAATGAGAAGCCAGTCCTGTTTCCGTCTGGCAATGAGAAGCCAGTCCTGTTTCCGTCTTGCAATGAGAAGCCAGTCCTGTTTCCGTCTGGCAATGAGAAGCCAGTCCTGTTTCCGTCTGGCAATGAGAAGCCAGTCCTGTTTCCGTCTGGCAATGCGCAGCCAGTCCTGTCTCCGTCTGGCAATGCGCAGCCAGTCCTGTCTCCGTCTGGCAATGCGCAGCCAGTCCTGTCTCCGTCTGGCAATGCGCAGCCAGTCCTGTCTCCGTCGCTCTTGCAATGCGCAGCCAGTCCTGTCTCCGTCTGGCAATGCGCAGCCAGTCCTGTCTCCGTCTGGCAATGCGCAGCCAGTCCTGTCTCCGTCTGGCAATGCGCAGCCAGTCCTGTCTCCGTCTGGCAATGCGCAGCCAGTCCTGTCTCCGTCTGGCAATGCGCAGCCAGTCCTGTCTCCGTCTGGCAATGTGCAGCCAGCCCAGCCTGGCACGAAGCCACGGGTGCTGCCTGATCCTGGCACGAAGCCAGTGGTGACAGTGATGTCTGATTCTGGTAAGCTGCCAGTCAGATCCATGGCAAACTGTGTGTCAGCAGTGCCTAAGCTGCGTTGCAACACCACTGTGCCCATGCCCCACAGAGAGTCCGAGGTTTCCAAACCTCGCGGTAAGGCACAGGTAGGCGAGCCTACTCCCGCTGTTGCCGTGTCAGGTACGGTGGTCACCCCTTCCAAGTCTCGATCCAGGAGGAGACGTGGGAAGCTGACCACACACTAGGCAATCTAGTTCCGAGAATACCACGCTCCATGATGGGTCTGATAATGCCGTATTCCATGCTTATCTTGAGAAGGTCCAGCAGGGTAGTGGCCTGACTGGTACCAACATCCCTAATTCTAGCCCTGTACCCGAGGGTTATATACGATCCCCATGCGGGATGTTGTTCCGTGAGGCACACTGGGCCATGATCAAGAAAGACCCTAATGCGCTCATGTGTTTTGAGGAGGAGGAAGACGACACTGAGTGGGTCCTCAATGGATTTTGGTAACTGGTGTACGTGATCTGTTTTCCTGATTTTTGTCTGTCATGTTTGTTGTTTTAGGTGCCCTGAGGTCACCTTTTTTGGAGGGGGCTACTGTCACGTTCCCACGTTCCAACCCTGTCTTCCTGCCCTCTGTATTTGTATATTGTGTTTTTCCCTGTGTGTTTCTGTTGCTGCCAACTCCTGGGTGGCCTCCAGGGGTTAATTGGTTGTTCTGTGTGCTGCTCACCTGTTGACCCTTGCCTTGATTCCCCTGCCTATATTAGAGCAATGTACCTATAGGACATTGCTGGTCATTTTTCTTTGCCTGGTCTCCTTGCCACTTGTGTCCTGAGAGCTCCTTGCTGTGTTCCTGATATCCTCCGTTTGTTCATCCTTGTTCAGTTTTTGTCTCTATTATTTCTGTTCCAGTTTGTCAGTTCCTTCTGTGTATTTAGTTCTGTCTATTGCTGTATTTTGTTTTGCTGTTTATGTTCCATTCAGATTCCCCGGTTACTGATTTTGGCTTGGCCTTCCCTTTCTGGTTCCTATTCCTATATTCTGTGTGACGTACTCTCTCTCTGGTATGACCTTTGGCTTTCCTCTTTATGACTACTCTATTGATTATTCCTTGTCTGTACTGTTTCCAGGAAACCCTGTCATCTGTATACAACAAAAGACTCTGTACGGCTTCAAGGTAATACTTTCCTTTAGATTAGATCCGGCTATCCTAAAGACCGGTCTTTCAGTGCAGGGAATCTTTGGTATTGCCGTACAGAGGTCTTTTGTTAACCCTTTGCTTTCACCTGTCCTTGCAGTTTACCCCGCATCTCTGCATATAGGGGCTTCTCTCAGGAACCAAGGCCTCACCTTCCTGCGAGTTATATTCATAGGGATATATATACAGACCGACCACTTCCAAGGATCGGAGGGCAAGTATAGGGTGGTGCGTGCCTGGTGGTACTGCCACCGTGACATAATGACCCAGCCATTACATAAGCCCGCAGAGATGTGTACCGTGTTGGAAACCATATTGCACATGTTTGAGGAATTTGTGATTCACCTCAAAGGTTACTGAGCCTGTGTCTAGACTCTGGCAATCAGGTCTCATTTGAAAGCAGGGTTCGTGGTCCGCTTTCTCCTGATGAAAAGAACAGAAGACGTGAGTACAATCTCTGTTTCTATTGTGCCAGTTCGTTGCACTTTTTGTCTGGATGTCCCCTCAAGCCGGTGCGTCCTGGGGCTGGAGTGCCGGTGCGTCCTGGGGCTGGAGTGCCGGTGCGTCCTGGGGCTGGAGTGCCGGTGCGTCCTGGGCTGGAGTGCCGGTGCGTCTCAAGACTTGTGGTGAGTCTGTGCGCCCTGATACTGGCCGAGTGCCAACTGTGCCCATGTCCACAGTAAGGCCGCTAAAGCTAGACCACTCATGAGATCCACTGGTGCCAGTTACAGTTGGGAATCAGAGGGTGCCAGACCACGTAGGGGGTCTGACGGTGCCAGACCCTGCGGGGAGTCAGATGGCACCAGACCCCACTTTGAGTTCAGACCTCCTGAGAAATCCAGGTCTGAGAAAGAGGCACATGAGTCTATGAAGGATGAATCCTTTTTGGCCACAAGGCCAGAGGATGAAGTACCCATGGAGGTTATGTCGCTCTGGGCATCCGATAATAAACCTCAGACTTATGTGAATACCTCTGATGGCTGTAGGGTTTAAAGACACAACTGGCTGGTTCTGAGCAGCGACTGGCAGCTAAAAGACAGTCCCTACATATTGTTACTGGGTGTATTACATGTAGAGCCGCAACCCCAGTGCCTATTGGCGGTAAGCCAGTCCTGTTTCCGTCTGGCAATGAGAAGCCAGTCCTGTTTCCGTCTGGCAATGAGAAGCCAGTCCTGTTTCCGTCTGGCAATGAGAAGCCAGTCCTGTTTCCGTCTGGCAATGAGAAGCCAGTCCTGTTTCCGTCTGGCAATGAGAAGCAGTCCTGTTTCCGTCTGGCAATGCGCAGCCAGTCCTGTCTCCGTCTGGCAATGCGCAGCCAGTCCTGTCTCCGTCTGGCAATGCGCAGCCAGTCCTGTCTCCGTCTGGCAATGCGCAGCCAGTCCTGTCTCCGTCTGGCAATGCGCAGCCAGTCCTGTCTCCGTCTGGCAATGCGCAGCCAGTCCTGTCTCCGTCTGGCAATGCGCAGCCAGTCCTGTCTCCGTCTGGCAATGCGCAGCCAGTCCTGTCTCCGTCTGGCAATGCGCAGCCAGTCCTGTCTCCGTCTGGCAATGTGCAGCCAGCCCAGCCTGGCACGAAGCCACGGGTGCTGCCTGATCCTGGCACGAAGCCAGCGGTGACAGTGATGTCTGATTCTGGTAAGCTGCCAGTCAGATCCATGGCAAACTGTGTGTCAGCAGTGCCTAAGCTGCGTTGCAACACCACTGTGCCCATGCCCCACAGAGAGTCCGAGGTTTCCAAACCTCGCGGTAAGGCACAGGTAGGCGAGCCTACTCCCGCTGTTGCCGTGTCAGGTACGGTGGTCACCCCTTCCAAGTCTCGATCCAGGAGGAGACGTGGGAAGCTGACCAACACTAGGCAATCTAGTTCCGAGAATACCACGCTCCATGATAGGTCTGATAATGCCGTATTCCATGCTTATCTTGAGAAGGTCCAGCAGGGTAGTGGCCTGACTGGTACCAACATCCCTAATTCTAGCCCTGTACCCGAGGGTTATATACGATCCCCATGCGGGATGTTGTTCCGTGAGGCACACTGGGCCATGATCAAGAAAGACCCTAATGCGCTCATGTGTTTTGAGGAGGAGGAAGACGACACTGAGTGGGTCCTCAATGGATTTTGGTAACTGGTGTACGTGATCTGTTTTCCTGATTTTTGTCTGTCATGTTTGTTGTTTTAGGTGCCCTGAGGTCACCTTTTTTGGAGGGGGCTACTGTCACGTTCCCACGTTCCAACCCTGTCTTCCTGCCCTCTGTATTTGTATATTGTGTTTTTTCCCTTGTGTTTCTGTTGCTGCCAACTCCTGGGTGGCCTCCCAGGGGTTAATTGGTGTTCTGTGTGCTGCTCACCTGTTGACCCTTGCCTTGATTCCCCTGCCTATATTAGAGCAATGTACCTATAGGACATTGCTGGTCATTTTTCTTTGCCTGGTCTCCTTGCCACTTGTGTCCTGAGAGCTCCTTGCTGTGTTCCTGATATCCTCCGTTTGTTCATCCTTGTTCAGTTTTTGTCTCTATTATTTCTGTTCCAGTTTGTCAGTTCCTTCTGTGTATTTAGTTCTGTCTATTGCTGTATTTTGTTTTGCTGTTTATGTTCCATTCAGATTCCCCGGTTACTGATTTTGGCTTGGCTGACTTCCCTTCTGGTTCCTATTCCTATATTCTGTGTGACGTACTCTCTCTGGTTATGACCTTTGGCTTTCCTCTTTATGAATACTCTATTGATTATTCCTTGTCTGTACCGTTTCCAGGAAACCCTGTCATCTGTATACAACAAAAGACTCTGTACGGCTTCAAGGTAATACTTTCCTTTAGATTAGATCCGGCTATCCGAAAGACCGGTCTTTCAGTGCAGGGAATCAATGGTATTGCCGTACAGAGGTCTTTTGTTAACCCTTTGCTTTCACCTGTCCTTGCAGTTTACCCCGCATCTCTGCATATAGGGGCTTCTCTCAGGAACCAAGGCCTCACCTTCCTGCGAGTTATATTCATAGGGATATATATACAGACCGACCACTTCCAAGGATCGGAGGGCAAGTATAGGGTGGTGCGTGCCTGGTGGTACTGCCACCGTGACAGCAAGTCAATGAGGTTCAAAAGTTCGAAAATTAAGGTCCCCTCCAGAGGGCATATATGCAAGATATTGGTCATAAAAGGTGTATGGGGGTCCGGGTACTTGTGCAGGGATGACGTCCTTAGCAGTTAGCACTGCCCACCCTTTTTGATTGGCACATACAAGCTAAAACCTTGTGAGACCTGAGCGGGCCCCCACCGTAGAGCAGGCCACTAGTGCTGTTGCTCGTTCTCAGGAACATCACAAAACCCCCTTCTCCTCACTATTAGTCTACAGGGTCATCCAGACGTGGACCCCTTGCTTGGTGTGCCTAGAGGGGTGTCAGCTATACCCTCCTGACGAGACCTAACAAGGCCGAAACGATCGTCGGGGGTTGCTGCACATCTCGTGCAGGGATGACGTCCTTGGCAGTTAGCACTGCCCACCCTCATTGGGTGAGAGCAGGCTGATTTTGCATATGGATCATTCATCCTTGTAATGGCACAAGCAAGCTAAAACCTTGTGAGACCTGAGCGGGCCCCACCGTAGAGCAGGCCACTAGTGCTGTTGCTCGTTCTCAGGAACCTCACAAACCCCCCTTCTCCTCACTATGGGTCCGGGTACTGCCCTGGGGGACAGGAAACGATGAAAAACAAATAAAATAAAAAAAGCGTTTTTAACCCAAAAACGTTTTTTTAAAACCATTTCACTGCTGTAGGCTGAGCTCATTTATACCACTTTTGCTCATGTTTAAACGCGATTTTAAGCCATGGGAAATGTTTGAGCAACAACGAGTGGGAAAAATTACGATCTTAACGCAACAGTTAACGTTCACTTGCGTGAGTATTAATGTTTGCTGCGGCGTTCACCGCATATTTGTAACGATTCCCCAGGACAGATCTGGTAGGATCCCTGGTAACAGACTTCTAACCCTCCAATCCTTAGGCTGGTTGGGACCACGAAACCTAACCTCTAGCAGCCACACAGGCCAGGGAGACAGCACCAGCAATATACACCACAGACTGAGATCAATATACGTTTGTACTACGCTACAGTGTATGGCAGGATGGAAGCGCACCAGCAGTAACAAGCAGCGGAATATACCAGACAGGGGTGCAGAGCGAGAGTAGTCGTTATAACAAAACCGGGTCAGCAACGTTTAGGCACTTGTGCTGCGCTACTGTATATGGTGACAATTGGCGCACACCAGTAGCAACAGGAGGCAAACAGAACAGGCAGGGAGTACACAGAGAGAATAGTCAAATGGCAGGCAAAGTCGGCAACAGATCGGGTCCTCAGAACAAGCAGGGTCAGTAACAATTATACCAACTGATTCGGTAAGCTAGCGATGTGGGAATGAAACTCCACAGCAAGGCAAGGTGTACAACACGTGCTCCAGATTTAAAGGTCCCGGCGGCTCCGCGCCATCACGCCACGCCCTGCCCCCTGATCACTCACAGCTGTGCCGGGTGCCACCGGAGCTCCTGGCATTCGGCCAGCTGGCGGCACCATGCTTCCGGGACCCCCCTGATCACCACCCGGGGCCCTGGATGTCACAATCCAAACGCAAACGGGTTAAGTAACCAAATTTGTAAGAAGAATAATTAATGCAGCATATGAATCCTCACACTGCCAGGCAGCACCTCTACAGTATAATTAATGCAGCATATGAATCCTCACACTGCCGGGCAGCACCTCTACAGTCTGACACTAGCTTTAACCGGCGCGCTGTGTGCAGCTTCTGAGAAGATACGCTATTAGTGTAGCGGGGAAAACGGCTGCGCATTTTGCATCGCTCCCTCTAGACTAATAGCATATCTTCTCAGAACCTGCATACAGCGTGCCGGTGTATGCAGTGTCTAACAGTGTGGGAGACGGGAGGCTGCGCTTGTTGGTGGATCCAGGAATCAGGTGAGTATTAGAAAGATAAAAAAGGTTTAATTTTATGTTCCTGGGGACATTTAAAAATGTCCTCGGATTTAAGCTTTTTTAGAAATGTGTCGCCTTACCTTAGCCTGGATGTCAGTGGGGACTCCCTGGATCCTGGTTGTGGGGGGTCTGACGTGACTGCAGGTGCAGTAGCTCCCTCCCTGCGCTGCCTCTCTGCCACATGCACCCGGCCGGCCAGCCCACACAGTCGCAGCTCTGTCATCTGGCGGCCGCATGCTCTTCAAGTGGGTCCTTTGGAGGCCCTGGCGGGCATCCCTTTACAGTGACTGATTAGAGGGCCGTTTCTGCCTGATGTTTTATCCCATAGGCTTCAATGTTAAAAATATTCCCGTTTTAATTCAATATCTAATAAACTGTTGCTTATAATATTCTGCAGTAAAGAGTCTCTTTATTTCTAGATTTTTTAGGATTTTTAATCATTTTTTTTAAAAAAAAGAAAAACATTTTTTTCGACCTTTTTGCGAACGGCCTGAAAAGTTCACAGTTCGCGAACTTTCGAACAGCCGATGTTCGATGCGAACATCGAACCGATTCGAACCGGCAGCCCATCCCTCCATCAAATCTTCACCCAGTCTTAAGTCACTCAAGAGCTCCCTATTAACATACCTCAATACGGAATGCACCTGTAAACATGTAACACAGTGAATATATTTCCTACACATTTATTTTCTGTATTAATCTGTATATTTGTGTTTTTTTTTAATATCTTGCATTGTATTACTTTGTATCTCTGTAATGGCTAACAATTCAATGTTCTTGAACCCAGGACATACTTGAAAACGAGAGAAATCTCAATGTATCCTTCCTGGTAAAATCCTTTACAAGTAAATAAGTACAGTACTGTCTCTTATCATGTTAACTGTCTTTATGTCTGAGTCCCTCCAGCAAGTGTTTGGAATCTGTTGAGTCATCTGAGCCATCCTTCTGTTCAGTACTCAAAGGTTGTGGGACAATTTTTTTTTATTTTGGATCTATAGAAGTTGTAACATTCGGGTTTTCACTAAACAAAAGAGATGCTGGTCCTTAGTTGATTAAAATAATTACGCAAAAGCGGAATCAGTTGGAATCAGTTTTTAGGTCTCGATAAAATTTTGTTTAGCCAATCGGTGTGGTAATTAGCGCTAGTTACAGTTACAGAGTACACACACACACACACAATGCAGGTACTTAAGGCTAGGACTTTGTAATACCTTAAGATTGCGCTCCCCATGTTAAGTATAGGATTTGCATTGTACAGTTAGCTCGAGCAAGCTAGCGCAGTCACTGATGCGCTAACAGATTTTAGGAATGTAATATGGGGGGGCATGCGTTAAAGTTGCTTATCCTAGCGTTAACCACAACTCATCCGAACGTTACAGATAGTTCTAAATTACATACCGAATGCTAAGTCAGGTGATTTTTTTTTTTTTAATTTTTATTTAGTACGAAAGGTTACAAACTGACCGGCATAGATGGCCTCGCAGGACGAAAAAGCAGATTCATATATATACGACGTATGAAACGAAAAGGGCGGGGGGAGTCTTAAAGAGGCATCAAAAATCAAAAAGACGAGGAAGGAGGGGGTTTCATATCAAAAAACAAAGTCCTCAAAAAGCATCATAATGGCAATCAAAGTCTCACAGAAGTAGAAAAAATTAAAATAAAAACAAAAGTCAGCTGAAAAGGATCACTGCAAATAGGGTGGTGAGGTTGTCTCAGCCCGTGTCTCGAAACTGGGGAGGCACCATAGCACCCAGCAAGACGTGAGGGAGGCAATAGAGATCACCAAAGCACCCTTCCTCACTGGGGGCACATAGGACACTATGTAGCCAGGAAGACACCACAACCCTCCCAGGGACTCTGCTGGGCCAGGGGAAACACAGCTGCTCCTCGGCGGCCTGACCACAAAGCTCAGCTCGCGTCGCCATCTTGGCCGGCATGAAGGGATCCACAGCAGCCACCTCGACGATCTCTGAGACGTTCCGGACCTCACCACCATCCAGCGGAACTCCATCCGATAGACCAGGAGACACTCGCATGGATGGATCCATGACCAGCTCCTCAGCAAGGCCTTCCACCGCCTCACCGACGACCCGCTATGAATCCAACTCTTCGAAGGGTAAGGCGTCAGCAGTTCCTCCACTCTCTGGAGTAGCCGATCCCCGACAGGTCCTCAGTGCGTCCAACATACGCAGCCAGACCCCCGTCAGCAGCTGTCTGTCGCCATCCCCAAAGAGGGTTGCCAGGCACGCATCTAGGCCCAACAAGAAGGCCCCCATTTTTCCGGCAGGGGGAGGGGGGGTCGCCCCACTGTCAGTCTCCAGGGCCTCCCGCCGCCTCAATCCGATGGGCATCCATCCATGAATACTCCCCCTCTATCCAGCACTGGGCTTTCCCGCTCTTCTGCTCTATTCTGACAGTCTCCGCTTCTGTCAAAGCAGCGCTGTAAGGGGTCAATATGTTCATTCCAGCATCCAGTCAGTCTCAATGCAAGGTACATTCCTGACCTAAACCCAGGTTGGATGATTACCTAAGTCTTAGTGACAGCTTTCTGGGCAGGGTGAAAACATCCCCTCTTCTAGTTCAGAAGGCTGAATCAGACTGAGCAGACAACCGATTGGGGAGGACACACAATTCACTATGTCCATTTAACATATTTTAAATGGCCAGGTTGGATAGATTGACCCTTTCAGTGATTCTCAAGTTTATAAAAAAAGAATAATGCATTGAAATGTGAGGTAGGTTTCTTTTTTTAACTGATTAATCACTTTATACCTCACACCACTGTGTATCGCTATGTAAATTTTAGGATTCTTTGACACAGTTAAGATAGTTTATAACGTGAGAGAAATGGCTTTTGTAGGAGACATCAGGTGAATTTCCTGTTCTTTCGCTTTAAACCAACTTTTAGATTGGCATAACAGGTGTTTTGTGCTATGATAGTTAAAACACCACTTAGTCAAAACATCTTTAATCTATTACGCCATGATAAACTTGTAACGACCACTGAGACTTCATGCAAGCAAATGCAGCTTAAAAGCTTAATAAAAGAATATAATTTCAGCCAAGTCAAGGTGAAAACCAACAAGTGCTGGAGGACATAGCACTGACGAAATCCCAGAAACAGCAGTTTTAGCATGTGGCAATCCCACTGCAACTGTCTGGGCTGCTGGTCCTAAGGCCGAGGACCAGCTGCTGTGCCTTGATCTGACATTCCATTTAGAGTTTACATGAGACTGTTGTACGAGATGGGAAAACATTATTTTCATAAAGTCACGTAAAGAGAGTGTAAACGTGTAATAGTGTGCAGGAGGTAAAGAATTTAGTCATGTATTGATAGTATTAAAAATGACCATTTTACAAGAGCCAGTTCTAATATATATATATATATATACTTAAGTGTTTTAAAAAAAATAGTTTTTGATATTTTTCTTTCACTTATCGACTAGCCTGTCTAATACAAATAAGGGTAAATACTACTGGATAAAACTACCCTAGGTGACTTTTAGGGGAATCATATGACGATATTGGCTTTTAGGAATAAGTGGTACATAGAGTAGTGTCTTGTAAATGCATTTTGGTACGGTTTGTTTACTAAATCCATAACGTTGGATGACAGGGCTAAAATTGCCAATTGCCAATTGCCAATGTATAGATAATCCATTCATAGGAAGTCCCTCACTGACATCATGAGAGTCCCTGAATGTATTCGTTCCATTGCATCCTCCACTGAAGATCCACTAGTCAACACTGGCTGGCACCTCAGATGAATGTCTGATTAATTCTGCAGTTGTGCCATTCCAAAAGCATCCATGTCTGACTACTGTCCTACTTTGCTAGACAGTCTATAAAACGTACGCCCCTGGAGATATGTCTATAAGCCTCAAGGTATTATGTTGCGTTCAGGTCACAAAACTGTGACTAAAGGCATCAATAACTTGACAGTCGCCGTTTTGTTGTTACAGTAAGACTAGGGAGCAGTTCCATTCTTCATATTAAATAAAACTGTAATTGCTCTACTATACATTTTCACAATTTACTGATTTTTTGGGGCTATGCATACTCTGCTACAACTAAAATTCATCTCCTGGTGTTTGGAGAACATCACAGGTGCTGCGAAGCTTGGGAAATTAAAATAAAGAAATGTCGACAGGTGTGGGCATTATTCTAATTTTCTTAAAATTGCGTGCACATATTTGCTGTGTAAAGTGTTCAAATGGGTTTAGTTCATATCTGGTGTTTTCCTTTAAGGTGTATTTGTTCATGCTTCAATAAGAAAATGTTTAATAGAGGAGAACATATTGATTTAAAATGTCAATATACTCAAGGGATGATAGATCAAAAACACAGTAAATTAATATAAAGGGCTTTGGATATTGTATTTTTAAGTAAGATCATAAATCATTACCAACAATCCAAGAAACTGCAATGATCTTATGTGCTTTGACATTTCTCTCACTAGCAGTTAGGAGCATAGCCAAATCATAATTGAAATAATAAAACATCTTACTTTTTTTATCTTAATATGTATTAATTGTGAGTATTTTTGGAGGGAGACTGATGCGTTTGTCTTCCCTCTACAGTCTACATTATAAAGAGAGAGCGAGGCAGAGGCAGAAAATACAATATGACCAAAACTCAATGATAAAATGTTATTAACCACCATCTGTATAAAATATATACAATTTATATTAACAAATAATCTATCTTAAAAAGGTACATTAATCAATATATCCATATATCCATATATTAAAAAGCTCATGACTTCCTCAAAGTGTTCCAATAATAATAAGACCTAACTACACAATATTTTCACATGAAAGATGAATGGTATCTTACTTATTTGCAACCCTACCAATTCTCCACCTGAAAACTCTCTTGCAATATACAGTATCTCACAGAAGTGAATACACCCTCACATTTTTGTAAACATTTTATTATATTTTTTCATATGACAACACTGAAGAATTGACACTTTGCTACAGTGTAAAGTAGTGAGTGTACAGCTTGTATAACTGTGTAAATTTGCCGTCCCCCTCAAAATAACTCAACACACAGCCATTAATGTCACGACCCATGCCAAGGGGCATGAAAGGGTAGCAGGAAAAGCCCACACCGGCTCGGCTGTAACCTGGCAGCACCTTTCTGACATCTGAATGTTGGAGTCAATTCCTGTTTTTCTCCTGCTCAGCCTGAAGGAAGCCTCAGGTTCTCCCTAATCCAGTCCTGCTTAACCGTGGACTTCCTATTTAAGGTTGTTGCCCCCCAGCAGTGATGCCTTTCCATTGCACTAGTTTCTGGTGTTACCAAAACTCTGTTTCGTTTCGCCATTGTGTTTCCTGCCATCATTATATTGCTTTTGGTGAGTTTGCATGTATTTACCTGTCTGCTGCGATTCCTATATCCCATGAGTCTGAGTGTTAATAAACCCCTGTCTACAACCATGTACCTCCCTGCTGTGCTTTTGTCTGCTGCCTCCTTGACGGTGCCTGTAACCCCACACCATGTATGTGACAATTTAATGGTAGTGCTACTGAACTACCATGTACAAAATACATATAAACAAATCTACTCCTCACTGTACTCATCACTGTACATAAATACATTTTCAATCTTCATAGTCTTCTAGAGAAAATCCGATATCATGAAGGGATATTTTTGCAGTGCTCAATTAACAACTGCATCAGGAGTATCTTTAAATCTTTGGAAAGACTTGCCAAATAATGACGTTGTTTACCCTAGTTGAATATTCTATAGATTACACAGATTTTTCTGCAACCTTCTTCCCTTTATATACAATTATATCAATCCCACCCTGCATAAAGAGGCATAAATTGTCACTCCCAGCTGTGAGCAAAGGTGATAAGACAAATTAAGTCAGTGGGTGCCTGGGAACTGCTGAAGATAAATTAATTTCTTGCAGAGACAGGATAAGTAAATAATTCAACCCCTTCACTATCATGGTTAAGTGTACTCTCTATTCAGAAGATCCCGTAGGAGCCTGACATCCAATATAAGTAATCTGGTTATTTGCTGGAGCAGTGGAAAGGAATTCCATTTACTAGAGATGTGCATTCGTTTCAGAAAAATTTGGAATTCAGGACGAAATTCATTAATTTGAATTTCGGAAGTACTCCGAAATCATGAATCGATAAGATCCGAATTTGAAACTAAACGAAATGTTATCTAACAAATTTAATTCGTTATTCACTGTGTCATCAAAATAAAAGAAAAATTTGAATTTTTTTGTGTTCCGGAATTCAAATCGATATTAACTATCGAATCGATATCGAATTGATATATCAAATATCGAAATGATCTTAAATTAAACTACATACAATACAAGTAAGAAGTCAGCAAACAACTTTATGAAACAAATTAATTTCGTTTCACAAGCACCTGTCCCTGTTAAATTGACTCAAATACGAAATCTGTGAGTCAGCTTAATAATTAACCCTAAATTGTCTTTTAACAGCAAAATTTGATTAATTGGGGTTTTATTTAGTGATCCAAATTTGAATTGATATCAACTATCGAATTGATCTTAACTTACAAGTATAGTCAGCAAACGACTTTATGAAACAAATTAATTTCATTTCACTGTTTAATTTGACTCAAATACAAAATCTGTGACGCAGCTTAATATTTAACCCTAGATTGTCTTTTAACAGCAAAATTTGAATAATTGGGGTTTTATTTAGTGATCCAAAATTCTAATTGATATCAACTATCGAATTGATATAAATTATCGAATTGATATATGAGATTTGAATCGATACAAAATTTTGAATCGATCCAAAACAAAACACAAAACAAAATTAGTTCCGAAATTCCGAAAACAAAAGTAATTTAAAACTAAACAAAATAAAATGAAAAAAACTAATTTTTCAGTCGTGCACACCCCTACCATTCACTGCAAAGGAGAATCATTTAGAAATGGGCTCTAGAATGTACCCTAAATTTTCAGTACCTTGGGCATATCAACTAAGGTGCTGAAGCTGTTTGAACAGCATGCGATTCCATTTTTCTTTTACAAAATTAACCGCGTAATCTGTTATTATACATGTAGTAGCATATTTTGGCCAGCAGGGGGAGGCTTCTCTCTGGCAATACACTTAGGCGTTATTCAGAGAGCACCGAAATGTCACCAACATTTTGTTGCTATCTCGTTCCCCAAAGTTCCCTGCACTTCGGGGAATCAAAGTTCCCCACCCTGCGGTGTATTCAGCATTCACCACAGGGTCCCCGGAGTGCAGCGAAAACCCGCCACAATCCTGCCGAAAACCCACCGGAAAAACGACGTCGAACACGCCGGAAAAAGCCGACGAGCTGCTGATCACAGCACAGACCAGCCACTGGAAAAAGCCGAAAAAGGTGACGAACGCGGTAAAAAATAAAATAAATAAAAAGTATGCTTGAAGTTTCAAAATTGAAACGCTGTTTGCAAAGAAACTACAGAACGAAAATGTCTGGAATTTACATATAAGATCCAATGAATGATAATAAAAAGGGCTGTTACAGAAAAAATTATCTAAAAAAAAAAGGAAAAATTTCTTGCTGAAAAATGTCTAA
The DNA here is from genome assembly GCA_009667805.1 of Leptobrachium leishanense. Lineage (NCBI taxonomy): Eukaryota > Metazoa > Chordata > Amphibia > Anura > Megophryidae > Leptobrachium > Leptobrachium leishanense. The sequence continues at coordinate 263,474,900 of CM019064.1, forward strand.
AAGATCCTAAAAAATATCTATAAATAAAGAGATTATTACTGCAGAATAAGATAATAAACGATTTATTAGATATTGTATTGAAACGAGAATATTTTTAACATTGAAGCCTATGGGATTCGCCTGAAAAAACCTGCTAAATGAAAACACTGAATAGCAGGGCATTTTGGCAACTTTTCACTGCTGTTCGGTGTTCTCTGAATAGATTAACCATTGCTTCTCTATGGGGGATTTCACTGCCCTCGAACAGGCAACGAACAGGCACCGTATGTGCAAGCATTTCGCCAAAATTTTACCAACTGCCTGCTCTCTGAATAGCCAAATGGCCCTGAAATGTCATTGTATGCTGAATTTCAGTGTCCGGTTACATTTTGCCGACATTTCGGACCTCTCTGAATAACCCCTTTAGTATCTCTAAAATATATTTCCTGAAGGGAACATAAATTTCTACACTATCTGCAATGGAAGACTCTTTTCCGTAAATCCATTGGGTCCTGGCATTGGTTTTATGGAAAACAAATTGGTAGTGAAGAGGTTAAATTGTTGTAAGGCTTATTTTACTGAATTCATTAAAGGCTACTTAAAAATAAACAGCTATTTGAATGATTCTATAAAGCAATAGTTATTCATATTTTGAAGAAATATGTGAAGAATTTGTGTACGGCTGCATCTCGCAAGGCCCTTTAAAAATCACGGCATAAGAAAAATTAGACCTTGTATTCATGGGTTGGCATGGAAGGCTTCAATTGCGCTTCTGATGTGATTACTTCTGATATGATTTAACATGTGGTTAAATTCTAGGTGGACATTGCTTTCCTATTCTGTGTGAATGCAACAATATAATTACAAACAGAAATATTCGGCTGCATTTCTGTAATGTATCATTACTTTCATAATCAACAAAGGTTACTCTGATACATTGCCTGATTGCACAGATGATGCCCCAGCAGCCAGGTCGACTGCAAGGTATAGCTTGTTGAGCAAGGTGGAATAGCATTTTGTGTACTGTAGTAATTCATGTGCAGTTGTACTGGTCATCTGGCTAATCATTGAAAACAAAAAAACCGTTCATTAAAATTTACTTTTATAAGAAGGTAAGAAGCAAAATATATTGTTTTCACTGCACACAAGGATTAATTATCAACTGTACTCTAGCAAACATATTGCACAAACATACAGTCACTTCTCTCAAATATCTAGGTATGTGGTTAGACCCAAATCTATCCTTTGGCCCCCACATAGAAAAACTCTCGTCCAAACTTTACCCCAAACTAGGTGCCCTGTACAGAAACAAATCCTGCCTGAGCCCCGCGGTAAGAGAGCAGATTGTGCAACAAATGCTTATGCCGGCTATTGAATACAGAGATGTAGTGTATGCAGCCGCCCCACAAACACGCCTTCAGAAACTTACTACACTGTATAACTCATTCTGCCGCTTTGTGCTACAATGTAACTACATGACCCACCATTGTGACATGTTAAGTGAGCTAAACTGGCCGTCGCTGGAATCTAGACGCACCCTTCACCTTTCCAACCTGGTGTTTAAGAGATTCTCTGGGAAGCTGCCACCCTACCTTAATAGTCTGCTTCCCCCAGCAGTTTCCTCATCCTATAACCTCCGATCCAGGACCAGCACCTTACTTGCAATACCACAATACAAAAAGACAGTGGCTCGATCCTCATTTTCCTACAGAGCACCGCATTTATGGAATAACCTTCCAGACATCATCAAATCTTCCCCCAGTCTTAAGTCACTCAAGAGCTCCTTACTAGCATACCTCAATACAGAATGCACCTGTAAACATGTAATATAGTAACTATATTACTTACATATTTATTTTCCGTGTTAATCTGTATATTTGTGTTTTGTTTTTAATATCTTGCATTTATTACTTTGTGTTTCTGTAACAACAGTAAAATTTCAATGCTCTTGAACCCAGGACATACTTGAAAACGAGAGAAATCTCAATGTATCCTTCCTGGTAAAATCCTATATAAATAAATAAAATAAATAATTTCAAACACCGACAGGGTAATTCAAAGAGAATCGAAAAGTCACCGCACATTCGGTGACTTTTCGTTCTCTTCAATTCGGTTCGTTTTGCCGATTCCATTTCGGCAACCCTGCAGTGTATTCAGCAAGCACCACAGGGTCCCCGAATTGCAGGGAAAGGTCGTCGCAAAACCGCCGAAAACTAACCACAAAATCCTGCGAATGCACGCTGAAAACCCGCAAAAACATCTCGATTAACCCGCCGAAAACACCGGAAAAACCCGAGCAGGAGCCAATCACACGCAGCGCAGCCGCCGGAAAAAGCCGACAACGCAAACGAATGCAGTGAATAAATTAGAAAAACAGTACGCTTGAATGTTTGAAAAGTGAAACACTGTTTGCAAAGAAACTACTGAGCGAAAATGTCTGAAATTTACATATGAGGTCCAGGGAATGATAATAAAAAGGGCTGTTACAGAAAAAATAAAGTTTAAAAAAAAAAACAGATTTTTTTTTAAAAGACAATATCCAGAAAAATGCTTAAGATATCCTAAAAAATCTATAAATAAAGAGACTCTTTACTGCAGAATATTATAGTGAACGGTTTATTAGATATTGAATTAAAACGGGAATATTTTTAACATTGAACCCTATGGGTTTCGCCTGAATAAACCTGCCGAATTAAATCACCAAATGGCAGGGCATTTTGGCAACATTTCACTGCTGGTTTCTGCTCTCTGAATAGCCGAAGCAGTGCTTTTTTATGGGGATTTAACTGCCCTCGAACAGGCACCGTATGTGCAGGCAATTCGCCAGGATTTGGCGAATTACCTGCTCTCTGGATAGCCAAATGGACAGGAAAGGTAACCGTAAGCTGAATTTCAGCGTTCGGCTACCTTTCTCCAGCAATTCGGATCTCTTTGAATAACCCTGCATGTCACTATAAAGTAGTGATGACACACTTAGGCACCCCAAGTGGTTTGGAACTACATGTCCAATGATGTTTAGTCACACAGAAAACTGGCTAAGCATCATTGGACATGTCATTAAGAAACATCTAGGGCGCCAAAGTTCGCCACCACTATTATAAAGTTTGCTTGTGCTATAAAGAGTAGAGATGTGCACAGCTGAAAAAATTGTTTCATTTAGTTTCACTTCAAAATAATTTTGTTTTCGGAATTTTGTTATGATTTGATTTGTTTTGTTTCGTTATTTCATTTTTGTTTGGTATCTTGTATCACTAAAAAGAAACATTGTAAATTGGGATTGATTCGATATTTGATATCAATTCAAATTTCGGATCACTAAATAAAGCCCCAATAAATAAAATTTTGCTGTTAAAAGGCAAGCTAAACATTGAGCTGTTCATTGGCCTGTTTTGCTGACAACAGATTCAGCACCACAGGCCATTTTACAGAGACAGGGTCCTTTGTGAAACAGTCAAACGAATCTGGTTCGTTTCATGTTGTTGTATGCTTTAATACTGACTTGTATGTATGTAAGTTGGCATTGAGTAAATATTTGGTATCGATTCGAATTTCTGATCACTAAATAACATAAATAGATCAAATCCTTCTGAGGAATCGTTTAATCAATGGTTCTCTTATGAAACAGTATAACAAATCAAATTCATTTTTATACAGTTTTGTTTTATTTCAATTCGAATGAAATCGATTTGTTATTTCGGAAGTGCTTCACCTACAGGAATTTTACATGGCCACTGAGAAATTAAAAATTAATTCTCTGTTTTGATCTCTCTGCAGCACACTCCTATGTTTGAAAGCAGTCAAGCAAGCGGCATAATCTATACTCTCGATGACACCATCGGTAATGAGAGAGGAAGTAAAAGGTTACAGTTACAGTCACAGTATTTATAAAGTATTTAAAAAGCGCCAACAAGTTCCGTAATGCTGTACAATGAGAGAGACAGAATAAAATATGTACATACACACAGAACAGTAGGAGAGAGAACCCTGCTTGAGAGCTTACAATCTAAGAGGAGTGGGGTGACACACTGGGTGAGGGTAATTAGATTATATGAGGTAACGGGTGCATGTGGGCTGAATGGGAAGATGGAACAAGAAATATACAGTGGGGGATTATGGAGTGAGCCGATAAGCTTCTCTAAAGTAATGTGTTTTCTGAGAATTCTTGAAGGATTGGAGAAACGGGGAGAGTCTAATGTTGTGGGGGAGGGAGTTCCATAGAAAGGGGGCAGCTCAGGAGAAATCCTGAAAGCGAGAGTTGGGGGTGCGGGTAAGAGGAGCTGATAACACCAGTGAAGTGGTCGGGACAGGATATATCTGCTAATAAGGGAGGAGATGTAGGCATGGGTGCAGATATGCAGGAAAGGCTTATGAAAATGGGGTGCAGGGTTAGCTTTTGAACTGGGCAGTTGTGCATGATGCACACTGGAGGGAGTCACCCCAACATTGTCAAAGCAGACTGTGGGCAATGTATTGAGTGGGAAGCTGATAAATTCTCAGGAGTCATAGGCGTGCACACAGAGTATGCCTTGCCTAGGCACACCCTAATGTTGGGTGAAGGGTTAATCTTTGACCCCCTGCATAGCTATATTGGATGTTCCTTAGCTGGTTCATGATAAATTGCATGAATATTTACTGTATCACTGCATAAACATTGGTTATTCCCAACTAAAGGTATTGTCCTGTACAAAATTATCCAAGCATAGTTCCGCAATGTCAGGGTAAAATGGCGCCGGTGTCCATTTTGGTTTTGAACAGATAGGTAGAAGTAGCATCACTCAAATAGTTACAGGTTTATATCCAAATTATATATATCCAAGTTCTATATGCGTCAGTATTCATAAGTGCCTTATATATTAATAAATAAATAAATATATATATATACAGTTGTGTTCAAAATTATTCAACCCCCAATGCTGTAAAGGGTTTTAGGGAATTTAGTGTACATTTGTAATTGTATTCAGAATGAAATCCTACATGGACTTTTTAAAGAACCATATGCAACTAAAATGACATCAATTGGTTTTGTAATACAGTAGTATTTCTTTTGTGAATTCTTCATTGACACAATTATCCAACCCCTTAAAGACTACCACTCTGAAGAACAGAGGTTCATTCAAGTGTTTTCAATCAGGTATTGAAAACACCTGTGGATGTCACGGAGCAGCAATAAAGCATAATAAGCACCAATTAGGCAGCTTTAAAATGACTGATACTCAGTTCCTTCTAGACATTTACTGGTGTGGTTACAAACATGGTGAAGTCAAGAGAATGGTCCAGGAAGACAAGAGAAGAGGTGATTACTCTTCACAGGAAGGGCAATGGCTATAAGAAGATTGCAAAGATGTTAAACATACCAAGAGACACCATAGGAAGCATCATTCGCAAATTCAAGGCAAAGGGCACTGTTGAAACGCTACCTGGTCGTGGCAGAAAGAAGATGCTGACTTCGAATGCTGTGCGCTACCTGAAGCGTAGAGTGGAGAAAAGTCCCCGTGTGACTGCTGAGGAACTGAGAAAAGATTTGTCAGATGTGGGTACTGAAGTTTCAGCTCAGACAATACGGCGCACACTGCGTAATGAAGGTCTCCATGCCAGAACTCCCAGGCACACCCCCTTGCTGTCTCCAAAGAATAAGAAGAGTCGACTGCAGTATGCCAAAAGTCATGTGGACAAACCACAGAAGTTTTGGGATAGTGTTCTGTGGACTGATGAAACAAAATTAGAACTGTTTGGGCCCATGGATCAACGCTATGTTTGGAGGAGGAAGAACAAGGCCTATGAAGAAAAGAACACCTTGCCTACTGTGAAGCATGGCGGGGGGTCAATCATGCTTTGGGGCTGTTTTGCTTCTGCAGGTACAGGGAAGCTTCAGCGTGTGCAAGGTACCATGAATTCTTTTCAGTACCAGGAGATATTGGATGTCAATGTGATGCAGTCCGTCACAAACCTGAGGCTTGGGAGACGTTGGACCTTTCAACAGGACAATGATCCCAAGCATACCTCCAAGTCCACTAGAGCATGGTTGCAGATTAAAGGCTGGAACATTTTGGAGTGGCCATCGCAGTCACCTGACTTAAATCCGATTGAGAACCTCTGGTGGGACTTAAAGAAAGCAGTTGCAGTGCGCAAGCCTAAAAATGTGACTGAACTGGAGGCTTTTGTCCATGACGAATGGGCGAAGATACCCGTAAATCGCTGCAAGACACTTGTGTCAAGCTATGCTTCACGTTTAAAAGCTGTTATAACTGTAAAAGGATGTTGTACCAAGTACTAAGATTGAATGTCACTTGGGGGTTGAATAAAACTGATAATGATGTGAGCACAGAAAAGACATTTGTGGTTATTTCATTATAAATGTTATGTTATATTTGTCTGACCTACACGTGCCTCTTTGATTTAATTGTAAGCAAGATGACTGAATGATCAAAATCAATGTCAAACTGGCCAAAACACTCAATTTCAGTGGGGGTTGAATAATTTTGAACACAACTGTATATATATATATATATATACACATTCACACACCATATATATTTTTGGTAAGATATGTTAAGCTAGAACATCAAAACTGTTTAGTAGATATTTTTCTCTGTTTTATACTCAAAATAATTTTTGAACAAGCAAACGGTTACTCTTAAAATATTTTATCTGCTGAGAGCCAAGGTCTTACATGGCATCTCACCAAGGCCTGTTTTCAGGGTTATTCAAAGAGAATTGAAAAGTCAGCGCACGTTCGGTGACTTTTCGTTCTCTTCAATTCAGTGCGATTTGGCGATCCCATTTTGGCGACCCTGCGGTGTATTCAGCAAGCACCACAGGGCCGTTGTAGTGCAGGGAAAAGCTGCTGCTGTTTCATCCTCAGCCCCTGCTGTGCTTCCTGGGGGATCTGGGCATGGTTCGGTGCCACTGGCTGGTCGAGTGCCAGCACCATGTAATGGCCGAGCGGCATCCGAGGGGCAGGGCCTGGCGTGGTCACAAGGAGCCGCCGGGTTTAAAGCAGGGCGCGAGGAGTTGCCTCGTCGCCCTGACTTGGAGTTCTGTTCCCGTATAGCTTCCTATTGTATTCATTGCTATTCTGTTGCCGACCCATTTACGTCTACGATTCCTGCTCCTGATTTTGAGCCGGCTTGTCTCTGACCATTTTCATGTTACATGCTATAGCGGTTGCTAGTGCTGTGTGTCGTTGGTTTAACCCCATGCACGCTGCTTGGGGTTTTACTCGCTTCTTGGGGAGATTTCCATCTGGCTCTGGTGTACTAACTACAGCCTTATCAGGGTTCTGCTCCAGGTCTAAGGTTCATGATATACGATCGTGTACGCTTGTACAATCCGCAATAATGAAATACCGTATGTTTTCTGCTTATGTTCATCATGCTCAATTTGCCAAGTGTACCCGGGCATGCACACTCCTTAAGCCTTTATGTGTGTCAATAGACCCTGGTGATTACAAGGTATAACATACTCTATTAAGGTTCTCAGAAAACGCTAAGTCTGTCAGTTCGTTGACTGCCCTGCAGTCTGTACAATTCATTGCCTGTCGAACTAACTACCTCAGTACTACCACTCAAGTCTTGCAACCTGCTGTATTGTTGTGTGCTCTAAGTTGTCCGTTGGTCTCGAAACCTTTGGAACTTAGAAGCAGTTCAGTTGTCCTTTATACTCTTTGGCTTTGGAGTATAAGTCTGAAAATACTGTCTATTTTGTTACCATCGAGCAGATATTTCTGTCCAATAAGATCTCAACCTCGCTACTCTTGTGTGAGCACCGCAGCACCCGTTACAGCTGCAAACCCGACGAACACTCACCGCAAAACCCGGCGAATGCTCACCGAAACCCTCAAAAACATCTGGATTAACCCTACCGAACACGCCGGAGAAACCCGAGCAGCTGCCGATCACAGCGCAGAGCAGCCGCCAGAAAAAGCCAACACCGCAGACGAATGGAGTGAAAAAAAAAACAGTACGCTTGAATGTTTGAAAAGTGAAACGCTGTTTGCAAAGAAACTACAGAACAAAGATGTCTGGAATTTACATATAAGATCCAATGAATGTAACAAAAAGGTCTGTTACGGAAAAAAGAAAAAACGATTTTAAAAAAACCCCAAACTTTTCGCAATAAAATCCCTAAAAATGTCTAAAAGATGCTAAAAAGTCTTTAAATAAAGAGACTTTTTACTGCAGAATATTAACGGTTTATTAGATATTGAATTAAAACGGGAATATTTTTAACATTGAAGCCCATGGGATTCACCTGAATAAATCTGCCGAATGAAACCACCGAACAGCAGGGCAATTCGGCAACTTTTCACTGCTGGTTTTTGTACTCTGAATAGTTGAAGCATTGCTTCTCTATGGGGATTTCACTGCCCTCGAACAGGCAACGAACAGGCACCATATGTGCAGGCAATTCGCCAGAATTTGGCGAACTGCCTGCTCTCTGAATAGCCGAAAGGCCAGGAAAGGTAACCATACGCTGACTGTTCGGTTACCTTTCGGCCACAATTCGGATCTCTTTAAATAACCCTGTTTGTGTCTAATATCTAAATTGCATGGGAACGTAGGGAGAGATCTAACTCTCTCACTGGAAATTCACTAAAAGCACTAATTCTCTCTGACACTCTCAGACGCTCAGAGACATCACATATTTCAAGATCCATACTCAAACAGCGACAGATCTCCATAGAGATCAACCAGCCATATACATTACACACCTGACATACCAGTGGATTTAATGTTGGTTGCGCTGCTCTTTGGATCGTCTGAAATGTTATAGCTGCTGGAATCAGTCAAGGAGGAGGTAAGTATGGTGATGATTGATTGATTTTAAGCTGAGAAAGTCAGCAAAGAGTCTATCCGTCCTTGACCAAATTCATCTTGAAATAACTAATTTGATTATGACAGAATTATAGACTGAAAGTAAGGCATCATCACTTACTTCTGCATAGTAAACGAATGTATAGCCGGCTTCTCTTTTTCTAATAATTCCAGACTAAATTGTTTTCATAATGAAATGTATTTGAAAGTGGGTTGAGGATAATGAATTCTATTGTTTCCTAGTTATAACATCCCTAATAACCCAGGCGGAATAAATATCAAGAGGTGGATAAAAATTAACATGTGGGATATTGAGAAAAATATGTCTGAGGATGTGTAAGAGCTTATCTATGATAAAGTGCAAATATATAAATCAAAATCTATGATAAAGCACAAATATAACTAAAATTTTTATCTGTTTGAATAAAATATATACATATACTGTGTTGTAATAAAAATACAATTTTTTTATAAAAATTACATTATTGATTGGAAGTGATCTGTGTTTGATATAATTCAATTGATAAGAATATCTAAAGGTTTATACATCTTGATTTACGTATTAAAAGAATGTAATTATGTCCATTCTAGGATATTCTGGAATTTGATTAAGGCGTGGCTTGATTGATGTTATAAAAGAATGAGAGATTAATGAAATTCTGCATTGATTCCAATCACATCTGCATCATAATATGGTATCTGTTGGTGTAATATTATGTGCTGCTGATATGGTTGTCACCTCAATTCTCATAACATCTAATATAAAGCCTGCTGAGAAACCAATATTATTGATATATTGGGTCACGTGTTGAGGTCTGTGATAATCCAACCCATCTATATATGACAGCAATTAATAAATATTCCATGGGTGCACACCTAATGAGATGGGCTGCACACGCCATTGTCAGGAGTCAACTGCTGTGTGCTGTGGAAATGTTTGCTGTGCTCAGAGTTCAGTCAGTACATCCCATGCTCATGGGATTTGTCAGCTTTTCACAATTAGCTGTTGAACGTCAGTGGCCAAAGAGAAATCCCCATCGGTCCCTGGTATGCCCAGCAGCAATCGAATATGGTAATAGGGAGTGTAAGATGGGTACAGGAACACAATGGGGAATTGGGACATATACACATGGTGAATTCTGGAAGACAATTTGTGTGAGAATTAATCGAGAGCAGCACGTTGTAAACCAAACATTGGATCTTTGTATCCAGGAGCATGAATCTAGTAGAAACATTGCATCTTCAAGTGACCTGATATTGCGTACTGCCTCAATACATCCCTCCTTTTCCAGCTGCCCACTCATTAAATTAGTTACAAATAAAACAATTTACCCCCTTCTCTTGCTTTCTGTTTGCTGTGAGGGGGATTCAATCCTTGTGGTCCAGCAAAGGGTTAAAAAGTATTCCCAGTGGTATGGTGGTGGAGTTATCGGTCTGCACCTTCAGCTAATGCAAATCATACAAATCCTACCATTGTGATGCCATCATCAGAGGTGCCAGCACTGCAAGGGAGAAGTTATGCAGGCTGCACCTAATGAAGGTGCTCTGATTGGCCTCAGATGCCAAACAGAGCATCAGTATCCCAGTGGACCAGTCTTAGGCAGCATGGAGGGACCCTTACATCCAGCAACACTTAAACACACTGATGCTGGGTTTGACAAGGGCCCCCAGAGTAGATCATCATGGACTGTCACCCCCTGATGAAAGCCCGATTAAATTTATGTAATAAAACCTTAATTTTCAAACCAGTGCATCTTATGGTATATCACTTTGTGTATTAAAGTTTACTATTTTGTATGATCAATTTTCTTTAACTACTTTTCCTAAGTTTTTGTGTGTCAGAGTTTAATGTTTGTTATTTTTTTGCACAAAGCCATGAACAGGAGACCTGCGGTTTATTTATGAGCTTTACAATTCCACAGATATGGTTAGATTTTATTTTAGATAACATTTCGAAAAACAAACTGGAAAGGGTCACGTTTTATTATAGTCTGGCTGACACTCATTTTTATATATTACGGTCCTATAATCCTAAAAGTAGTGGCATAGGAAAAAAAAGTAGACATTAAACAAATAAAGCCCCAAAGGGTTAATAACATCCCTCACCACTACTAGGGTTGCCTGATTCATATTTTCTAGACATTTATCATGTTTACTTGCTGATAGGTAGAACATTGCTATCCTGTATAGAATTCATAGAGGAAAATAAATATATGTGCTATTGCTTTATCGCAATAATTCTGACTTAAATAGTTCATCGACATCCGTGCTGAAGCATATGAATTCTGTATTCAATGACTATGGGAGTATAAAACTTCAAACAAATAATAACCAGAGTGTATAGCGGGAAAACACATGGAGCTAGTAAATGGAAGAGACTTCCAAGATATAGTTTACTAGGTAAGTTCATATTTCACCCATCAACTGGTTCAGCATCCCATCATCTTCAACTGGTTCAGTATCCTCAAACAAATGGAGTTGATAGTGCCCACACTTACTCGTGGAAAGAAATACACCCCTCTAATGGATGGGGATGAAAATAAGGGGTATTCATTTATATGTTCCAGGAAATATAAAAATATACATAAAAAAAGTATAAATAATAATAAATGCATTGTGGATACCAGACACATTTCATCCCTCTTAAGGACTTTCTCAAGGGTTAGCAATCACAAAAGAAACTCCAATGGTGTGGTGAAATTTGAAAAGCTAAAACAAGTTTAAAAAGTATCAATTGATAAAATTGTTTTTCTTTTCATATATTTCTTCACATTAATTGTATGGAAAGTTATTTTTTTTTAAATATGTACATGAACAGTTAGTCAGAACCATACTGTTTGATATTGTTCTCTAGCACAAGCAACAAACTGTCTTCACATTAGTTTATATGAATGTAAATGAAAACAAAACGGTTAAAACCCCTTAACCTGTTAACATAAGTGAGGACAGTAAATTAAAGACAGCAAGGTTTCATTCATACTTACCATTTTCTAGACATTATGTTACAGTTCGTCCTCCTGGATTAGCTGTTGTTTCCTCTCATCAGAGACTCCGCTCATTTTGAGATGTCATTGGAATACATATGTGCCACAATGACGTCACAAAATGGGTGGAGCCTCCAACTCAATTTTGGGAGTGTTGCATTTTCACCTTATTAATTTTACGTATAATACCTACTAAGATATGTTGAAAATGTTTAGGCTTATAAAATGAACTGAATATACTACAAAGCCATTTTACAAACAAGGATTTATATATTCTTCTTCTTCTTAATTCTTAATACTTCTACTACTATACTATTCTACATCTTTCAAAATTAGATAACATAGACAACATAGACAACATAGGCAATAGTCAATATATCCTGGGTCCAATTTCAGCTGAGTCCTTAAGCTAATGGCTTGGATCGTTATACATAATGGTTCCAGCAGTTAGCTTAAAGTCATGATCCAATATTTCAACCTAACACTCCTTACTGTACATACTGTAAATATATGGCTCCTATACTTTGTATAATGGCTCAGTGAAAGCACAGAAAGCTATACACTGGAAGCTTGCGGTTTTCATCAGCAAAGATCACCAACTCTCAGACCCTAGTCGTAACTGAGGTTGCTTACCAGGATCTGTCACTTTCTCACATTATGCAGCGCAACAAATATTTCCTAGCTTCCGCCAACCAAAGCATGACTTTCCAGTATCTATGAGTGGTTCTCATATATTCCAATGCAGCAGCTGGGTTGAAATAGAGAAGTTTTTTGTGAGTTGCAAGATGGATAACAACTCATGCACCGTTTATTAGTTTGCGAGACAATATTAATGGCTGGATTGGAATGCAACTCCTTGCCTTTTTAAATGAAGGTCTTGACATAAAAAAAACAAAACGCAAATCTTAAAAGGAACTCAATGTTGCAATTTATTTAAAAACAAATTCAAGATGTCAATATGACAATATGCCTTTAAGAGATTTATCATCCTTGACTAGTTAAGAACGTACCAGAGTTAACTTTAATTTCTTCTCCTACTACATTTAGGAAAAGGTGGATAACAGTTATGTTTTTTGGGAAAAATGTGCATCTCCCTTCATGCTTTAAAAAAAAGTGTTTTTTGTTTTTTTTTGCTTTATTCTGTCAGATACAAAGCTACACATTCAATGTTTGAGTGCCCCTTGACAAAAAAGCCAGCATTGCTTTAAGACATTTTGACATTTTGTTCACAGTTGAAGAATAGCTGTTAAATGAATTGTTTTGTTAACCATTCAGTTGCTGAACCATTTTTAAAAAATGCTTCAGGAGAAAGCTTGTTTGAATAAATACCTTGCAGTTTGCACTCTGCTATTATCTTTAGAAAAAGCACACTTGGGGAAAAAAAGGCCCTGATTTGTCTTAAAAAATTTTTTTTTTTTATTTATTCCATTTATACATTTTCCAATTACAGTAAATATGCACACCAGTTTTGCACATATCTTATTGGATGCATTTGTATTAAATAATGAAAAATGATTTTAGGGACTTCTGTTGGAAAACATTAGCGGTGAAGTAGTATGCAAGCTGTTGATTTCAATTAACACAACCAATTATTATTTTTCACAGCAAAATACCTTCTGGTATACACCCAATTCTGTTCTGGCTTTACAGCAGACTTGTGAATAAAAAAAATATATCAAGTACAATTGCATTTTTCTAGAAGCTGGACCTGTTGGGCACTATTGTGTGCCGCTCGCTAAAACCGGGATGTTAAGGGGAAAAACTTGTGATCGCTAATTTGCCCTTTGCATCCTGGTTTCACTAGCAGATCACGGGGCAGGCGCTGAGTGCAGTAAGCTGCCCCATAGGGGCCACTAGGCTCGTGGATCCTGGGGGCATCGCTAACGAGGCGTCCCCAGCATCTGCTCCATGGAGTCCATAGGACACCATGGAGGCTTCTCCTGTCGGGTCACATGACCGTCAGAATCTTTCTCCCCTAGTCTCCCTTTGCTGCCGGCGGCCAGAAGCAGTGGATCGGACTGCCATTCTCTACGCGTGATGAGAGGCAAGCGTGTGATTTTTGGGGGGATTTTGAGCTGCAGGTAACGGATTCTGCTGCACCGGAATCCGTTACCTACAGCTCTGAGCTAGTGGTAACTTTTTCGTTAGCGCCAGCTCTTAGTAATTAGCGTCAGGACCAAGTGATCCTACTGCTAATTACTCTGTGCTTGCACTTTGCGCTCCCCATGTTAGGTATAGGGAGCGCAAAGTTCAGTAAACGACGTGCTACGAATTGTTAATTAACGAGCACTGATGTTTTTTTTAACCGGTTAGCAAGTGATCTGGCCGCAGCACTATGACCTCCTTTGAGGCTAGGGTCAGATGAGCGTGATTTCTACGGACTGTACGTCCGTGCACACGGACATACGTCAGTACGGAAGACGCAGTAGTGGCCACACAGTCCGTTTTTTTCACTGACGTATATTTTGACGGATGTAGGAGGGAAAATAAATTAAAAAGCAAAACCATTTTGCCCGTGAAAAATGCTGGACGTATAAATGCAGTCCGTCTGACCACGTTCCATCACTCACACACAAAGCTATGCGGACGTTGCGGATGCAGCGCACTTTGTGCGACCATTCTAGGAGTTGTACGTTCTTGCCTGCCTTGCGTCCGCGGGCCGCGGCCGTTGTGCGTCCGCAGTTCAGTGCAGACGTACTTCGTGTAACGGGCTCCGATGGGCTTTCTGTGTATCACGGACGTACTTTTAGGCGCAATCACGGACGTGAACACTACGCTCGTCTGACCCCAGTCTAAGCTATAAAGGATTTTACGAGGAAGGATACATTGAGATTTCTCTCGTTTTCAAGTATGTCAAGTACTAGCTGACGCTAGTGTTAGTGTGAAGAAGGTGACAGGGCCTGTTGTGTTTAAGGCAAATCTTGCTCAGAAATAATATGTTATCGTTTGTACAGTTAACCCCGTCAGTACTAAGATTTATACCAAATGTGATGCAATCAAGTTTATAGACATGAGACCTAAGACATTGTCATCAGAGCCCACTCTCCCTCCTCCCAAATTTCCTACTTTTTAAAGGTTCACACTTCAGGGAAATAAAGATTATTACTAACTCTGTGGATGGAACAGTCAAAGCTACAATTCCATTTGGCTAATAGTTAACGGAAGTCACCACTGTCACGTAACTGGCAGTCATGTCTGTTACACAAAAAGATCCTAGATGGCTGGATTGCTGCCCCTGTTGGTACTTGTCTTATACATATGATTTATAGGTTGTCACAAATCTCTCACCATCATTGCACTGCCTGACATATTGGCAACGAGACTTGTCCACAGTGGCACATGGGGCAGGGTCCCAAGAATTTAGCTACAAATAGCAATTATGAAGATAACAATCACTTGACTTTAGTCTTTTATTTTGTTAGGGGGAATTTTCCTCTAAACAACCAACCAGAGGTTTGTGATAGTGACAGTGATAGTGACAGTGATAGTGACAGTGACAGTGATAGTGACAGTGACAGTGACAGTGACAGTGATAGTGACAGTGATAGTGACAGTGACAGTGATAGTGACAGTGATAGTGACAGTGACAGTGATAGTGACAGTGATAGTGACAGTGATAGTGACAGTGACAGTGATAGTGACAGTGACAGTGATAGTGACAGTGATAGTGACAGTGACAGTGATAGTGACAGTGATAGTGATAGTGACAGTGATAGTGACAGTGACAGTGATAGTGACAGTGATAGTGACAGTGACAGTGATAGTGACAGTGATAGTGACAGTGACAGTGATAGTGACAGTGACAGTGATAGTGACAGTGATAGTGACAGTGATAGTGACAGTGACAGTGATAGTGACAGTGATAGTGACAGTGATAGTGATAGTGACAGTGCTAAAAAGCCTTGTTATAAGCTGTTTCTTTAACAAATGCAATGCAGAAACACTTCCTCCTCACTGATTTGGTGGCTGTCTGAGAACAATTTTGAGAGTAGCTACACATGTCAAGATTGTAAGGTGTTGATGAAATCTGCCCCATTAAAGGCCATTGCAGCCATGCTCAGTTTGCTTACAGAAGGGTTTTTTTGATGTGATACATTCACTTTGCATTGGGACAGGTGAGGAGTGTTGCCCCAGAGGTGGGCTTTCTTTTCTAGGGAAAAAAGACAGTGAAAGGTTTTCTTTATAGACTTTTTTTTCCTTCTACACTTTACTAATGTAAAAATAAAGCCCAGCTGGTACCTTGACAGTCACTCTTGTTGGTTTTGGTGATGAATAAGGGAACAAAAGAGTGAAAATGAGAGCAGCCTCATGAAATTAAAATGTATAAATCCTTGGACATCAAAGATAGTTTACCTGTTCCCAGAATCTAAAGCACAATTGCAATGGTGTATAACAGTGTTTCTCAAGTGGTGGGTCGCGACCCAAAAAGTGGGTCACGACCAGGGGCGGACTGGGTCGCGGGGCAAGTGCCCCCAGGCCTCTCTAATGCCTGGGACCCACTGATGCATCATACCTCCAGCAGCGGGTCCCAGGTGGCGCAGCTACCTCTGAAAGTTCCCAGGTGCCACCTGGGCCCCGCTGCATCAGGTAAAATACTCTATAATTGCAAGGTGGGGGGGATAATCTGTAATGGGAAGGTGTGGGGGTTGGCCGCAGCTCTGTACTCCCAACACCATAAGTGACTGAGCACAATGCACATCTCCGTGAAGCAAAAGGCTGTGGGGTAAGGGGGATCCCTATGTATATTTGATTGGGTTTTAATCTGTCCTTTTACCTATTTATGCATCCTTTCTGAATATCTGTTATTCTGTCTGTCCATCTACATCTGTGTGTCCTTCTGTGTATTTTTCCATCTGTCCTTGTAGCTATGTCTTACTCTCCATTTCTCATCTCTCTCCTTTCTCCCTTTATCTCTATAAATCTCTCACTCCTCTTCCTCTCCTGCCTTCCTCCTGATGTGATAATCCCTGCAGAAAGCTAGAATGTACACTGAGAATTCTCAGCAGAATCACACACTGCTTTCTGATCCAGGCCTCCCTGCAGACCAGGGACGTGTGGTGAGGTCAGTGGCTAGTGAAGCACTGGCTAGTGTCAGAGCCAGATATACACAGGTTACGTAGGTTCAGTGCTCCCAAGATCTTGCTGCTCTCAGTGCTGCCCAGGATCTGGCTGCTCTCAGTGCTCCCCAGGAACTGGCTGCTCTCAGTGCTCCCCAGGATCTGCGTTGTCCACTCCAGGCAGCCACGCACTGCGCCTCCACCTGCAGGGAGGAGGTGCCGACACAGTGAACAGTCACACCCCGAGCACAGCCCCGCACCCACTGACTGTGCGAGAGGAGGACAGTCATATGACTGTCCTGCGTCAATCAATGCATGGGAGGCCAGCCGCCCATGGAGGCATTTTTTGAATGGCTTGGACTAATGGTGCTTTCCCAGTGGTCCAAGCTATTCCATTGTTCTTCAGTCCCTCTATGAGGCACTTAAGCATAGGTTCAGGAAGTAGGCAGTGCCAGAAGTGCACTGCAGACCTCAATCTCTTGACCAGCTTGAGTTTATACGATTAGTGTAGCGTTCAGCTATGCAAATAGCGTAGGCTCAAGGAGGGCAGGCTGCTGCAAAAAAATAATGTGCGCAGAGATAGACGGCGGGGGTGCGTGGAGCAGGTGAGTTTGTTAAAAAATATATATATTTTATTCATTCAGTAGTGATTTTAATTAGAGTTGCTTTGTCTGCCATCACCCCAGACTTTGAGACACTTATTGAGAGCAAGAAGCATCCCCAGTTTTCCCATAAATTCTAATTAATTTCATATGTTTCAATTAGTTTATTTTACAGCAAACACTTTCGTTGTCACTAGTGCAGTGATTACTGCACTATCCATTTTGGAAAGAATCCCTGTTTGTTTACAAAATTGTTTAAAACGTTTATACATTGTAGAATATTGAACACGTTGTTTTGTGGAATAAATTATAATGTTCCAGAAATTCAATTATTTTTGGGTCACGACTTAATGACCAAGGACAATTGTGGGTCCTGAGAGTTCACAGGTTGAGAACCACTGGTGTATAAGACTTTCATCACTGGAAAAAAAATAAATCACAATCTTATTTCTGGAACTGTTTAGGCTCAACTCAGCAGAAGCGAGGCTTCCCTAGTGTTTGCCGGAGGAGGGAGAACTGACAGAATTACTCATCATTATGGCTCCATCAAGAGGATTATATTTTATTGTATTGCATTGGATAGTGAATTCCTGTTCAATCTTTATAATTTGATGTATGAAGCACATTACAAGACATTGATTTAGACAATCCCTACACTTTCAATCATCATATTTGGTTTTTATAAAACTCCTGCTTTGGAACACTATCAGGATTATTCACAAAGAGCCGATCAGGCCCCGAACAATGAATTTCCCGTATGGTGCCATTTTCTGGCCATTCAGCTATTCAGAAAGCAGACAGTTTGAGAAATTGCCAGCAGTTGCTGTTGCTGTTCGACAGCAGTGAACGTACCCATAGAGAAGCAATGGTTAATCTATTCAGAGAACACCGAACAGCAGAGAAATGTCAAAGAAATGCCCTGATTTTCGGTGGTTTCATTCGGCAGGTTTATTCCCATAGGCTTCAATGTTAAAAATATTCCTGTCCTCACTCAATATCTAATAAACCATATTCTTTTAATTTGCAGTAAAAAAGTCTCTTTATTTATTTATTTTTTGTATTGTTGTTTGTTTATTTTACCTGTCTGGTGGCTTGTTGGCTTTTTTCTGCAGCTGGTTGGTGCTGTGCTCGTCGGCTGCGATTGGCGGCTGACTGGAGTGTTTGTGGCAGCGACACTCGGTGGCTGATTTGCTGCACTTTGATGACCCTGTGATGAATGGCGAATTCACCGCAGGGTGGGGAAATTTGATTCCCCGAAGTGTGGGGAACAACAGAGCAAATGCCAGCGACATTTCGGTGCTCTGTGAAAAACCCTTATATGTTGGTCTTGGCTGATAGAAGAGGTTTACCAAGTTAAGCATGGAGTCAAAATAACAAACTACTGTGATATTGTTAACATTAAGACAGACTATTAGTTCTGCATCTAGGTCCTGCTTCTTGGTATAAAAATGAAAATATTTTATATAGCAAAAAAGGAGACAGGTCTTTAATTGGGTGTATAAAGAGATGCATAATAATTTCTGTTCATGTTACTTTGCATTGTAATCCAATGACATTTTTAAAAGAACATTCGTTCACATTCTTAAACTGTAGCTCTCTTTCCATTTGTCAAATCCGGTTAGGGGAAGGAAAGTGTGGGGGGGGGGTGGTATTTTGCGAAAAAGGAACCCAATGGCAAGTTACTGGAAGACCTCTGACAATTCTTAATCAGTTATGTAGGGCACTATCAGTCCAGGAACAAGGGAGCAGGCAGGAATCTTGGTCATAGACAAAGCCGGAGTTGGTAGCCAGATGGTCAGTCTAGGAACAAGGACAATCAGGTGCAGATCACAGGTGACGGGCTCAAGAGCAGAGCAGGTGTCAGGAAGCCAGGGAATCTGATGTAGAGGAGGGCAGGCAGGAAACGGAGGGAAAACAGGAAGCAGGAATGCCTGGTTACAGGTACCAGAAGGAAAGGGCAAAGGGAAGGAGCTTCTTGTGTGGTATGGTCCTCCTCTGTGTCCAATTGGGAGGCAGGGATAATGGGTGCAGGCATAGTAGCTTCAGAGCCTTGGAACAGGACTGGAATAATGATGTCAACCTGTACCGCTGACATCATTCTGACAGGGCCTATTGGAATTGCAAAATCTCTGAGCGTCATATGAACATGGGCTATATCCATGGTATGGATATTGCGGCATGAGGATGGTGGCTAACTGCTTGGTCGCCTTCACTGTTGCTGTAGTAGAGGATAGGCCTGGTTAGTAAAATAGGTGCAAGGATGCCCCCAGGGATGTCTGGTGGGGTGAGTCCTCGTGGAACATGACACCACTAGCCACCTACCAGAATTTCAACAAACCCTCCATGTATAGAATTAATTTTGATGGGACATGGAAAGGCTGAATTCTTTTTGCTGACATTTGTTCTTATAATCACAAAAAACACCAAATATTTATGACATTTAGAAAAGATGGGTGGGCATGAATATGATTGAGAGACAGCAAAAATTATGTTCCAAAGAGGTATTGTCCCTCAGCAAACAGAAAGCGATTGTAAAAGAATCACAGAAAATATGACTTACTAACTTCACAAAATGGTTTAAAGCACAGGAGAAGCAAGCCTGGTGAAGGTAGCTAGTAAATATCTACGAACAGCAGGAAATAAATCCATGACAGGATGATGAATATAGAATGAGTTTTGTCCAAGCTGTTTCATTAAAATCTGTCCTGTAGCACATGCTGGCCAGGTTCAGATATTGGTTGGGGCAAATCTCCAATGCAGACATTGGAAATTGCATTTTTAATGGGGTTTGTTGGGCTGGTGTTTAATTTTTTATATTTTTTTATTGTTACTTGTCTTGAATTTCGAATAAACTAATTAATGGCTAAAAAGGTGCTATGTGAACCTCCACTGCATTGTTTTACATTGAGTGCTTTGAATTCTCAACTGTAAACGATCTCTGCTTCATAAAGAGAAGACAGTTTCATTGGTTAACATCATCACTAAGAGATCTGTCTATGTTATACTAGCCATTCTTCATTCACAATGAGAGAAATTAAGAAAATGTGCTGGATATATTGCATGTGTTCAAAAAAAAAAAAATTTGTAACAAAAATATGCTGTAGGCAGGGACAGTTAATAAAGATCAGAAATAAAATATAAATAGAACATCAAAAAAAATTATATAAAATCACACCTCGGAACGTCAACTATTGTTGCAAGTGCAGTGAGAGCCATCCCTGTTAATCTTGGCTTGCAGTCAAAGAGCTAGATCTATCCATTAATACCCATAGTTCAGCAGTTTCCAGTGTGTTTGTTTTGGAAGAATAGCTAGCCTGTTTCATATTGTGAACAATTGTCAGAGGAATAAAATTTTAGGACAAAAATATTTTTTCCAGTTGATTTAATATTCACCTTGCCTTAAAATTGTCATGCGTTCTGTCAATGCATTGTCATTTTTCCATATTCTTTGAAGAGTAGTTTTATTCATGTGCTCTAAAAGATAAAAACACTTGCTGCTACCCCTACAGTTGACAGCAGCTCAGGCTCTCCCCATGGAAAAACTGCTAAAGCCCATGCAAGTAACTTAAGTACATAAAAGACCCAACAAAGGAAGCAAGGCTGTGTGGGAAGATGGAGCAATAAATGTACAGTGGGGGAATCATGGAGTGAGCCGATAGGCTTCTCTAAAGTAATGTATTTTCAGAGACGTCTTGTAGGACTGAATAAATGGGGAGATTCTAAGGTGGCGTGGGAGTGAGTTCCATAAAAAGGGACAGCTCGTGAGAAATCCTGAAGGCGAGAGTTGGGGGTGTGGGTACAAGGAGACGATAACATCAGATCACTGTCAGTGCAAAGTGGTCAGGATGGGATATACCTGCTACTAAGGGAAGAGATGTAGGTAGGGGCGTGGTTATGGAGAGCTTTGTATGTGAGCACCAAGATTTAGAATTGGATTAAAGAGGAAACAAGGAACCATCGAAGAAATTAGCAAAGGGGTGAGATGTGAGAGGTGGATGAGCCTGGCATAGGTGTTTGTACAGAATGCAGAGGGAGAATTTGGAATCTCTTAAGGCAAGAAAGAAAGAGGTTACAGTAGCCAAGTTAGAAGATAATAAGAGCATGGATGAGAATTTTAGTAGAGTCCTGACTAAGAAAGGGGTGGATGCATGCAATTTTTTTTAGGTGGAATTAGCAAGATTTGGTTATTGTCAAATCTCGGCCTTGCCCCCTGCTGGTGGTAGCAGGGATCCCTGTGTATTTTTGTTTTCAGGCTTTGCAGACCATCTGTTGAGCTAATTGGTCTGCGGTCACATGACCTGTTTAGCCCTATATGCAGTGCCAGGATTTCCCTTGATCCTTGGATCAGGATAGACTAAATCTGAGATCCTCTAGTTCCTGTTCCTCGTGTTTATTCTAGTTCAAGTTCTGATAATCTGTGTATGACTCATTGGCTCTGATTTCTGGTTATTCTCTAGTCTGCTCCCTAAGTATTTTCTTCATCTGATAACTCGTGTATGACCTGGCTTGGCTTCTGGAACTTCTTCTGTATGTATCTTGTCTGTTTAGATTTGTCTGTACGTGTCTAGTTCAGTTGTTTTCACTCTACAGGCATGTGGCCACAAAGCCATATGGTGTGAGTGATTCTCAGGGCTTTGTCTGAACTCCCTGGCTGGGAGTGTGTGGATTTACAGTGTGCTGCATTCATTGGGCATAATTACGTGTCAAGTTCTGTCTTGCATTATATTATTCACATTTTTCAAGTATTGGGTCCTGTCCTGCAGTGTGCAGAATTCATCGTGTTCCTAAGTACCAAGTTATACCTTGCAGTGTGCTGTATTCATTGTGCATTCACCTATCAAGTTCTGTCTTGCATTGTACTGCATTCGTGTTTTCAAGTTCAGATGTTTTCACTTTACAGGCATTTTGCCACGAAGCCATATGGTGTGAGTGATTCCCAGGGTTTTGTCTGAACTCCCTGGCTGGGAGTGTGAGGATTTGCAGTGTGCTGCATTCATTGTGCATTCACGTATTAAGTTCTGTCTTACATTGTACTGCATTTCTGTTTTTCAAGTCCTGTCCTGCAGTGAGCGGTGTTCCTAAGTACCAAAGTATACCTTGCAGTGTGTCTGTATTCCTGCACTGTCATTTTTGTACTGCAAGTATATGCTAAAGTCTGCTAACTATCCATATACCTGCCCTAAAGGCTTCAATCCTCACAGCCTGGGGGCTCCCCATCACCCTTTAGGGGGCTCACCATTACAGTTAGCGACTGAATGTGAGGAGTAAAGGAGAGATCCGAGTCGAAGAGGACACCGAGGCAAGGAGCCTGTGAAGTAGCAGTAATGGTGGCACCATATACCTGGAGGAAAATGGGTGCAGGAATGTTGGCTGTACAGGAAGGGAAGACAAGAAGTTCAGTTTTAGAGCAGGTGAGTAATAGGAAACGGGAAGTCATCCAGTTGGAGACCGTGATAGGAAGGCAGTAACACGTCCCAACACAGGAAGAGAGAGATTGGGGGAGGAAAGGTAGATTTGGATGTCTTCAGCATAGAGATGATATTGGAATCCATAGGAAGAGATGAGGACGCCAAGATAGACGTATAGATTGAGAAGAGTAGGGTACCCAGAATAGAGTCTTGAGGTAACCCATCTGAGTGAGGAACCAGGGGTGAAGAGGCACCAGCGAAGGAGACATTGAAGGAGTGAAGAGAGAGATAGGAAGAGTACCAGGAGAGAGCGGTGTCACTGTGGCCAAGTTGACGCAGCTGGATGGTACAAAATAACTTTATATTACTTTTGTATTCATATTTCAATCATACAATATATGAAAATAGAAAAAGACAAATAAAATACATATATTGTAGTATTTTATAATGTGTAGGTTTTGCAATACAGTAGATAATGGTAAGTTGTAAAAATGAAACGTCTTGAAATAAATTGAAAATCCCCATCACAAGGGAGAGACTGCTGCCCGTGGTGGATGGGTAACGAGACACATGTGCCCCCCACGCATTTGGAACGTCTCCTTCCTTCGGGAAGCATATTCGCAGGTGCAACAAAATGAACCAACATGAATCACATGAAAAAAGTAATTCCCATGGAATACATTGTCCAGTTTATTCATGGAAGCGACCCTTTGCTGATTCATGTTTTTGACAAATTGCCATATTGGCCAAAAATTCAGGGGTAAGTTGGTTTGAACTAAAACGAACGGACAAGTCTAGTAAATATATCCATTTAATTTCACTTTCCCTTTTTTTAATTTCTTATAGCCTGTACAAAGTCCATTAGTGATGAAACAATATATTTTTTGGAAATGGCAAACGTTCTAAGGCTAGGATCAGACTAACGCATTTTTCACGTTGTCCGTGAAAAAGTGCGTTCGAACGAATGGACGTATTTTTTCACCGAATACGCGATAGCGGTCATACGATGCGCATTTTCGTCCGTGATTTTGTACGGATCATCAATAAAACCCTTTTTGCGTCTGGATGTTATGTTGGCCGGACGTGTGCAGCGTCTGACGTCTCCCAATCACGCAAACACGCCGCTATGTGGACGCAGCGCACTCTGTACGTCAGTAGTAGCAGTTTGACGTTCTAGAAAAAATACGTTCGTTTGCCACTTGCGTTGCGCGGACGAACTTTCGTGCGGCCGTTCTTCGTATGTTACCCGGCATTGGACGTCATTTGCTGCTAGCACGGCTGTGATTTCGTGCGGTTAAACGCACGTTAAAAATGCTTTCGTCCGACCTTAGCCTAAATTGACCATTCTTGGTAGTAAAACAAAAAATTTCAAATTACAGACACATGGCTAAACGTATTTTTCCTTCCAGCTAAGCTAATTTAGCATAACAGATGCATATTCTGACTTTTATTACACTGCGTTTTATTGTTTTTGAAGTACACCCTCTTCAGATCTAAAAGCAATAATCAGTTCATAAAGCATAAAATAAATTATGTCAACCCACATGAGAGAGCTGGTTCTAAATCAAGGTTTTATCTGCCCAGTTGTTAATATCCAGTTAAGTTCCTCGAACATCATTAAAATCATGTCACAAATGCTTCTGCACCTTTATGATGAGATGTGGCATCCCAATTTGCTAATAGTCAAGAGCATTGCCCATTAATTGGGTCATATGCACAGAGGTTCTCTATCTGAGATGGTAGCTGTCATAGCTGATCATATGAAATTATTGCTTTGAGGTGACAGCTCATACCTTGGTGAATATACCAAGAAGCTATGGGTTGTGATCACTAAACTTTGAATTGCAATGGCATGTCAGGTGCAAGTGTTTTCAGATCGAATTAAACAGCATGGCTGTGCAGCGGATTTTTTTTTACTACCCCCCCTCCACCATATTAAAATGGTTCTTAATTTATTACCATTAACAGGGGACATACCGAATATGAAGAACATACTATTTCCATCTCACAACCAGCTGCAATGGCCGTTATCACTGGGAGAAATGCCATCAAATGCTTATCATGTTAATAACTTTTTTTACACTCTCGTTAAGTTATAGTGCTATATAATAAATAAATTATAATAAAAAGGAATGCAAGAGTGTAAAAGAATAGGCTTCGGTTAATACATCATTGTATGTCATATTTAAGAAGACATGCAGCAATATGACCTATTATGAGCTATAAACACTCATTTAGAAATGTGATAAAGTTATTAGATTATTTATTATTATTAAAGGTTTAATTTGTCCAAACTACAATACAATATTATTCAATGCCTCCTGGATCCTCAGGCACTAGGGGCCCGATCACCTCCTTAACACTAGCACTAGCGCTCACATACATGAGCATTAGCGCTAGGTTAAATTAGATTAACGCATGCCGCCCATATCACATCCCAAACGCTAACAGGCTAAAAAACCTGTTAGAGCATCGGTGATAGCATTTTCTCCTGTGAGCTTACTGTACTTTGCGCTCCCTATATTTAACATGCGGAGCGTAAAGAGTAATTAGCGTTACATTAGGCTGGCGGCACACTAGCAAACATTTTGCGTCCGTCTGACCGTACAGTTTGCTGTCCGTCGTAGCTTTATAAATGAGTCAATTAAACACCCCACACAAAGCCCCTGCGCACTTGTTCATGGACGGGCAAAGCATAAAGCCACGGACGCAAAAATAACATCGACGTTAAAAAGCTAAACGGACGCAAAAACAACGCTGCCATGTATTTTCCAAGGGTGTGGAGACATCAGACGTTACGGACGCACTTTATGCAGTACTCACAATATCTCCCGTGAAAAAGTGCGTCCGTAATGGACGCAGCACAGTATGCTCATGTGCCGGCTGCCTTAGGATTGCAATTCGGATTACAAAGTCCTAACGTTAACTACTAAAAGTTAGTAAAAAGTTAGCTAGAGCTCTGCGGAATCAGTTCGAACCAGCTGAAAATTCCCCCCAAAAATCAGATACTCCCCTCTCATTGTCACGCTGACCCTTTGCTTGGGCCATCCGCCTTGATTTATGGAGGGATGTAGCCCTTGAGGCAGGTTAGCTGCTGGCTGAAGAGGCGGATACAGCATATGTGACAATCATAGGCGTGCGCAGCCTATTCCATTAGGGTGTGCACCCAAAAGTTCAAACACACATATATATATATACACACACACACATATTCACGCACCCTTATGCAAACATGCACAGACACACACTCACGCATTCAGCCAAAATATATCATTACTATAGGGGTCATTCACAGAGCGCCGAAATGTCACCGACTGTTGTTCCCTGCACTTCGGGGAATCAAATTGCGCCACCCTGTGGTGAATTCACCATTCACCGCAGGGCCCCCAATTGCAGGGAATGAGCCACTTGCAACAGGAACCAGGACGCCGCGATCGGCTGGAGGTGACTGCGAGAGGACAGCGAGGGAGCGCAGGGAACCCAGGTGTGGCTCGGGTTTACTGCTTTCAGCATTGAAATTTAACCCAATGCCACACTCGGGAAAACCGCCAGGGGGCTGAATAAATGTACCGATTTTGACATATAAAAATATATCAAAATCGGACCGCCAGGGAGGTTAACCTCTTGCTGCCAAGCACCAATATTTAGTCTCCTACCTGTATCTCACGATGCTTTATTCGCTATTCTTACTTTGTGGAGTGCAGGAAGAAGATAATGCGACGATTCTAGGAGCAATACCAGCCTTTTGGGTGCAGGGCAAGGGGGCAACGCCAGGCTGAGACAAGGATACAGGTGCCGAATTTTACGCACAGCAGTCTGTTTAAAAACAAATACATGCATTTACAGACACAGCCATACAGTGCAGTGTGTATGAGCGTATCACAGAATCCACAGCAATAAAACCCCCAGTAATGTGCAGTGTGTATGAGCGTATCACAGAATCCACAGCAATAAAATCCCCAGTAATGTTTGCTGTGTATGAGCGTATCAAAGAGTCCACAGCAATAAAACCCACAGTAATATGCAGCGCAAATGAGCATATCATAGAATCCACAGCAATAAAACCTCCAGCAGTGTGCGGTGTGTATGAGCGTATCACAGAATCCACAGCAATAAAACCCCCAGTAAATTGCGGTGTATGAGCTTATCACAGAATCCACAGCACTAAAACCACCAGTAATGTGCAGTGTATATGAATATATCACAAAGTCCACAGCATTAAAACCCCAGTAAAGTGCGGTGTTTAAGAGCATATCACAAAGTCCACAGCCCAGCAATAAAACCCCAGTAAAGTGCAGTGTGTATGAGCCTATCACAGACTCCACAGCAATAAAACCCCAGTAAGGTGCAGTGTGTATGAGGGTATCACAGACTCCACAGCAACAAAACCCCAGTAAGGTGCAGTGTGTATGAGGGTATCACAGAATCCACAGCAATAAAACCCCAGTAAGGTGCAGTGTGTATGAGGGTATCACAGAATCCACAGCAATAAACCCCCAAGCAAAGTGTGGTGTGTATGAGCTTATTACAGAATCCACAGCAATAAAAACCCCAGTAATGTGCAGTGTATATGAGCGTATCACAAAGTCCACCTCAATAAAACCCCAGTAAGGTGCAGTGTGTATGAGGGTATCACAGAATCCACAGCAATACAACCCCCAGTAAAGTGCGGTGTTTATGAGCATATCACAAAGTCCACAGCAATAAAAACCCCAGTAATGTGTGGCATATATAAATCTTTTTAATAAACAAAAGTTGCCCCCTCTCGTGCTTACCTTTCTTTTTGCAGGGAGGGGGTTGAGTATTGGTGGTCCAGAAGGGGGGGTCGAGGAGGGGGAACCTGGCTGGTCGTATCCCATGGATAGCCGCCGGGACCCTTCACCCCCGCAGGCCTGGCGGCAGCCTCTGCTTCCCTGGTGGTCCGGTGGCTGTGGGGTGCTGCATTGCGATCTGTGCTTCGCGCAGAAACCGCAGAGCACGTCCCACAGTGAGTGACTGGACATGAGCTGAGCGCGGGTGATCGCAGGTGACCTGTCAGCTGACCGCCAGTGCTCTGACACAGTCAGTGAGCACCGGCGGTCAGGTGACAGGTCATCAGCGATCGCCGGTGCTCGTGTCCAGTCACTCACTGTGGGACGTGCTCTGTGGTCTGTGCGCAGAGCAGAGCACAGATCGCAATGCAGCACCCCACAGCCACCGGACCGCCAGGGAAGCAGAGGCTGCCGCCAGGCCTGCAGAAATGAAGGGTCCCGGCGGCTATCCATGGATGCGGCCAGCCGGGACCCAGAGTGTTCCGTGGGCCTGTGGGGTGTGCCGGGGGCCGGCATTAGGGTGTGCCCAGACACACCCAGCACACCCCATGCGCACGTCTATGGTGACAATACAGATTACAGGCAGGAAAACAACAATACTGTAACACGAGGGGCTGGAGGGCATAGAAGAAATCTAAAGGAGTCCCTATGCTGGGGAAGATTTCTATCTATGGAAACCTCACAAAGAATACCAGAGTCAGGAGAACAGGAAGGGCGAGGGTTAAACAAGACAGACAGGAGATCCTAAAGAGAGGTCCTTAAACTGGCCTCTGCAAATATATTACTTAATAGTACTGGATACATACACAGAACATAAACAAGGCTAGAATGGTCAGGACTGGAGCGCAGGATATAGAACGAGGAAGGAATGTCAGACTAGCAGAGGTTGGCAACAGATATATCATATACAGAGCACAGGGAGCAGACAAATAGAGTAGTCAAGCAAGCTGAGATCAATACCAGGGAAACACAAGAATGCTTTTGCAGCAAGGACAGCTGTCACAACTAGAACTCAGAGGAACAGAACTCATGCCAGAGCAATGAGCCTCTTTGCTGCTGGCATTCAAATAGAGAACAGGTCTGGGTAATTAGGATATATGATCCCAGACCTGAACAGTACAGCGAACCCCATGAGCAGAACAGGGCAGAATAGCTAGACCTAGACAGGGAAAAGCTGGCCTGGATCGCTCCCACCACCAGGGGGCGTGGCTGAAACCGGTGGAAACGTGACACTCATCCAAGAGAAATGGGATTATTTAAAGGAAGCATTATTGAAGGCCACAGGAAATTGCATTCGGCTTGTTAGCAAAAACAAAAAAGGGAAGAAACCACTGTGGTACTCTGCAGAAGTGGCCAAAATAGTGAAGAACAAGAAGATAGCATTCAATAATTATAAAAAAACTCAGCGTGAAGAAGATAGGCAAACCTATAAGATTAGGCAGAAAGAGGCAAAGCAATTTATAAGAGCTTCCAAAGCACACGCAGAAGAGAAAATAGCTCAGTCAGTAAAAAAGGGGGACAAAACATTTTTTAGATACATAAACGAGAAAAGAAAAGTAAAACAAGGATTAGTTAGATTAAAAACAAAGGAAGGAAGGTATGTAGAAGAGGATAAAAGTCTCGCTGACTGCCTCAATAAATATTTTTGTTCAGTCTTTGCAGAAGAAAAGGAAGGAAAGGGACCTCAGTTAGGAGAGAACACTAAAGAGACATTTACATATGAGTTTACAGAGGAGGAGGTTCTAAAGCAGCTGTCTAAAGTAAAGACAAATAAGTCAATGGGGCCTGATGGGATCCACCCTAAATTATTAAAAGAGCTCAGTGATGTAATAGCAAAACCGTTAACAGATTTATTTAACCAATCCTTGTTAACAGGAGTCGTCCCAGAAGACTGGAAATTAGCAAATGTTGTGCCTATTTACAAGAAGGGTAGTAGGGAGGAATCGGGGAACTATAGGCCAGTTAGTCTTACGTCAGTAGTAGGGAAATTAATGGAAACCATGTTAAAGGAAAGGATTGTTGAACATCTAAAAACACATAGATTACAGGATCAGAAACAACATGGGTTTACCTCAGGGAGATCATGCCAAACTAATCTTATTGATTTTTTTGATTGGGTAACAAAAATATAATAGACACAGGTGGTGCAGTAGACATTGCTTATTTAGATTTCAGTAAGGCTTTTGATACTGTTCCGCATAGAAGGCTTATCAATAAATTGCAATCTTTGAGCTTGGATTCCAATATTGTTGAATGGATTAGGCAGTGGCTGAGTGACAGACAACAGAGGGTTGTGGTAAATGGAGTTTATTCGGCGCAAGGTCTTGTTACCAGTGGGGTACCTCAGGGGTCAGTACTTGGACCCATTCTCTTTAATATTTTTATTAGTGATATTGCAGAAGGTATTAATGGAAAAGTATGTCTTTTTGCTGATGACACAAAGATTTGCAACAGGGTTGACGTTCCTGGAGGGATCAGCCAAATGACAAATGATTTAGGTAAGCTAAAAAAATGGTCGGAGTTGTGGCAATTGAGTTTTAATGTGGATAAGTGCAAGATAATGCACCTGGGACGTAAAAACCCAAGGGCTGAATATAGAATATTTGATACAGTCCTAACCTCAACATCTGAGGAAAGGGATTTAGGGGTCATTATTTCAGAGGATCTAAGGGTAAGTAGTCAATGTAATAGAGCAGCAGGAAATGCTAGCAGAATGCTTGGTTGTGTAGGGAGAGGTATTAGCAGTAGGAAAAGGGAAGTGCTCATGCCACTGTACAGAGCACTGGTGAGACCTCACTTGGAGTACTGTGTGCAGTACTGGAGACCGTATCTCCAGAAGGATATAGACATCTTAGAGAGAGTTCGGAGAAGGGCTGCTAAAATGGTGTACGGCTTGAAGGAGAAAAGTTACCAAGAAAGGCTTAATGATCTTAACATGTACAGCTTGGAAAAAAGACGAGACAGAGGAGATATGATAGAAACATTTAAATACGTAAAGGGAATCCACAAGGTAGAGGAAGGGAGTATATTTAAAAGGAAACAAAATAGCAAAACAAGAGGCATAGTCTTAGATTAGAGGGGCAAAGGTTTAAAAGTAACATCAGGAAGCATTATTTTACTGAGGTGGTGGATACATGGAACAGTCTTCCAGTAGAAGTGGTAGAGGCCAAAACAGTAATTGAATTTAAGCAAGCATGGGATAGGCATAAGGCTATCCTAAACAAAAGATAAATCCAGGTAAAGTATCCATGTAATTGGGCAGACTAGATGGGCCGAAAGGTTCTTATCTGCCGACATTTTTCTATGTTTCTATCCTGCAACACGAATGGTGAACCGATCCACCATTTCTGGCTCCCGGTAGCAAAGTGAGACTGGGGGAAAAAGTCCCCAGTCTCCCTCCGCAAATCACTCCATGGCCCTGCACGATCTTGTGGCCCAGCATCACAAGCTTCCATGGAGTCCTATGGACCCAAGAGGTTAGCGCTGCATTACAGGAGCAGACTGCTGATTCAACGCCTGCCCTGTGATATGGTGTTAAAATGGGGACACTAAGGGGAAACCTGCATCCCCGTTTTAGCGAGAGGTACATAATAGTGTCCTAGGTGTTTTATTTAGTAATCAATTAGTCCATTAGATGGGGAGAGACATCTGTTGGTTTGTCTCTCACAGTAGTTTCCAACCATGGTCCTCAAGTACCCACTAACAGGCCAGATTTTAAGCATTACATTGGGGAAATGTCCAATGTATACTGCAATCACTGAGCAGCAAATTATATCACCTATGCTGTGCTTCAGACACCTGGCAAACCTGGCCTGTCAGGGGTACTGGAGGACCAGGGTTGGGAACCACTAGTCGATCATATATAAGAAAAGCCATAGTCACCTACATTAAAGGGGCCAGAACCAACAATTTGTCATTCCTAAAACAATTTCCAAATGTATTGAAGCTAGCGAATTCACACAATCACATACCCGCTAAAAGGCTTGAACTGTAGAACCATTCTCTAGAGACTGAGCATCTGCATCCTATAGAAGGAATAGATACGTTGGGTTGGATCTATGACTCAAAAATTGTTTCAATTTCCTTACATTCACCCTGATCCCTAAGACTGACAGGGTTATTCACAAAGAGCCGATCTGGTCCCGAAATGGCACCGAACAGTGAATTTCCCCATACGGTACCATTTCGTGGCCATTCGGCTACTCACAGAGCAGGCAGTTTGCCTAATTTTTCCAGCAATTGCAGTGCTGTTTGACGGCAGTGAAAGTCCCCATAGAGAAATAATGGTTAATCTATTCACAGAACACCGAACAGCAGAGAAATGTCAGATAAATGCCCTGATGTTTGGTGGTTTCATTCGGCAGGTTTAATCAGGGAATCTCAATAGGCTTCAATGTTAAAAATATTTAATAGATTTAATTGTAGATACGCGAGTATATCGCTAGATTTTGGTGACAAAAATTTACCTTAAAATTGGAGGGGTCGTGTTCTATTCGAGACATCTGCAACGCGTGTAAAAAAAACTTGACTTGCTCAGGAATCCCAAGTCTCCCAGAAGTTCCTGGTAGTCACCCTGAATTGAATGTGGGCTCTCTGATGCCCACAAACACTTCAGATACTCCCAGATTCGGGAAAGGTGGGATCCATCATGGTCAGAGGGCACGCTCGGATTAAGTCAATCATCCAAGATCGGCTTAAAACCGAGCATGCACCCTCGCTCCACGATGTGGTGGTTGAGTCTGCCTTCTGGAGCTGGAGGGGAGAAAACGACACCTCCCGGCGTGCTGGCTATCGGTGAATGATTCACCACGTTGGTCAGCTCACTCTGCCAGCCATCTTATCGCAAGTAAAGAAGACAGGTGGCTGGTGGCTTCATACTTAGTAACAACTACAATCATTCTAGAGCAGAGCACCCTGAGGGGGAGCCTGACTGTGTTAAGAGGAGCACGAAGAATTTGAATTGTTTACTGGTACAGTATACTTCTATAATTTTGCTCCTCGCGTTATATTCGAGTCTTGAGTTTTCTCTCATTTCCACAATAATTCTCAATCCATTGCGTTATATTCGTGTCGCGCTATACTCGAGTATCTACGGTATCTAATAAACCGTTTATTATTTTAATCTGCAGTAAAAAGTCTCTATTTTATTTTTTTTAGGATCTTTTAGACATTTTTCGGGAAATATTTTTTCCTGTTTTTTAAAAGCGCTTTTTCTTTTTCGTGTAATAGACCTTTTAATTCTCATTCATAGGACCCTATATGCTAATTCGAGACATTTTCATCCAGTAGTTTTTTTTGCAAACAGCGTTTCAATTTTGACACTTTCAATCGTATGTTTTTTTTTTCTTTTATACCCATTCGGCGGCTTGTCTGATTTTGTCTGTGGCTGGTCAGTGTTGTGCTCGGCACTGCGTTTGGCTGCTGTTCAGCATTATTCGTGGCGATGTCTGGTGGGTTTGCTCGGCGGCTGCGTTTGGCTGCTGTTCGGCATGTTCGCGGCGATGTCTGGTGGGTTGGCGGCGGCGAGCAATGGGTTTGCGGCAACCGGCAGGTTTGCAGCGCATTCGGCGGCCGATTTGCTGCACTTCAGGGACCCTGTGGTGAATGGTGAATTCACTGTAGGGTGGGGAAATTTGCGGGGAACGACAGAGCACAGAAATGTCGGCGACATTTCGGTGCTCTGTGAATAACCCCTTGAGACTTTGACAAATGTGACCAAATTATTTTTATCTTTTATCAGATTAGGACCAAACATTGACAAAGGAAAGGATAAACAAAGACATATAGGAAAACACAGTTTGCAAGGCTTGAACATACAGGTTAGATAGATAATTATCAAGGTGAAAGACATACCACTGAAATAACAAATTATAGATCTGTGTGTGTAAAACATTGTAACATAATTTTCGTGTCTTCGATTAGAAATCTGTACAATATTTCATGAAGACATGAGCTCACATTTTGAGAATGTAGGGTAGAAATGCAGAAGAATGTAAATTCTCATACATAGGCTTAAAAAGGAACAAATAAAGAAATATTGGAAAAATACCTACGTATGACAGTGGGCATTACCATTGTCAGTGACAAGGACACGTTAATGGGAATAAAGATACGGTTTTCTAATACAAAGTGCATGGGTAGAGACCTGAAATGTACTTGTCTTTTCAAGACCAACTTTGCTCAGACATCTGAGATTGATGAAGGCTGTATCTTCCATCAATCAATGGCATCCGTTTAATTTTGAAGCCTGTGAGACCTCTTGTTTGACTCTTTCATTTCTAAGAAAACAAATATGCTTTTTTAAATGCATGTGTATGAGTAGTGTGACTGTATTTTCTTAAAAGAAATGTATGTTCTCTTGTCCGTCACAGGCATATAGAATATATAGCAACATTTGGGTTATTTTACAGAAACATTGTTAAATTGAGCAACTAACATTCAGGAGAACAAGAGAGGGACATCTGGCTTAATTAAAGTAACATTTCCCAATGATAATTCACTGCATCGTCCATCTGATCCCATGTCACTGGGAACTGACAACTTTTGCAGCACACTTTAATTGCCCGTTGCGCTTTTTTCTCCTTGCACTTCATCTTTATCTTTTGTCTGGACAAAGAGTAATGTTTGGTTTGAGGTACAGTGTCACAGATTCTTCTGACAGCCTTGTGGGTCTAGCCCATATATACACACGCAAACACAACATACAAAATACAGAGAACTCAACCCAACCATACATCTGAAAAGGTTAAAAACACCTAACTCTGGTTTGGAAAAGATGGGGTTTCAGGGACAAGATGTGACATTTTGTGTGTGTGTATATATATCCTCCCTGAGCCCCGCGGTAAGAAAGCAGATTGTACAACAAATGATTATGCCATCTATTGAATACGGAGATGTAGTGTATGCAGCTGCCCCGCAAACGCACCTTCATAAACTTACTACATTGTATACCTCTATCTGCCACTTTGTGCTACAATGTAACTACATGACCCACCATTGTGACATGTTAAAAGAGCTAAACTGGCCATCGCTGGAATCTAGATGCACTCTTCACATTTCCAACCTGGTGTTTAAGAGATTTTCTGGGAAGCTACCACCTTACCTGAATAGGCTGCTTCCTCTAGCAGTTCTCTCATCGTATAACCTCCGATCCAGGACCCGCACCTTACTTGCAGTACCACAATACAAAAAGAAAGTGGCTCGATCCTCATTTTCCTACAGAGCACCAAACATCAGCTAGGAGCTAGGCATGACCAGTTGCAGTGGATGCTTGGACACGTAGGGTAATATATATATATATTGTTGTGGCAGGCTTATGCAACGTATGATCATATTTTGTTACTAGATCCCCATAATTTCTTAAGCAATGTTTTTTTAAGATCTAAGAATCCGTATTGCAGTGGAGTGCACTGATCTTGGAAAATATATATATGATTTACCCTACAGGTCCAAGCATCGACTGCAACTGGTCATGCCTAGCTCCTAGCTGATGAGGGTCCAACAAACCCGAAGCAGCGCTGTCCTAGGAGTGGCTTTGACCAGTTGCATAAACCTTATCTCTGCTAAGAAACCCTAGTATGGTGGAGCATTGATTTTAGGGTTCTGTGTAATAACAGACCCAGGATGCATAAAAGGGAGACAGATGTCATTTGCATATCCTACCCAGAATTCCTTGCTGCATATGGGTAATGTGGCACAGGAGCTCTGGGATGCAATGCTTTGAATTGTTGTGATGTGCAAGTGGACTCTGCAATAATAAACATATATATAGTACTGTCTCTGCTCTAGATATTTCATGCTTCTTGAATAGAACGCTCGGGTATCGTTACTGTAGTATTTAACATTTGGTATATATATATATATATATATATATACATATATATAGTTGGTTGGGCTCCTGGATTGGGGTGGTATACAGCTAGTGGGGGTTTTGAAAGTGCCCTATTACTTTGGTAAATAGGTGGCAGCATATACTTGTAAGGGTGTGTACGGTGAAGGGGGTTAGGTTGGCATAACTTTGGGCCCTTTGAGCGGGTAGAGTTTGTAAGTCCAGA
The DNA here is from genome assembly GCA_009667805.1 of Leptobrachium leishanense. Taxonomy (NCBI): domain Eukaryota; kingdom Metazoa; phylum Chordata; class Amphibia; order Anura; family Megophryidae; genus Leptobrachium; species Leptobrachium leishanense. Next base: position 263,510,608 of record CM019064.1, read on the forward strand.
GGCTTAGAGCTGTAACCCCTGGTACGCTTCCTCCCGCAAGTCACGGCAAGGTAGGTAGTTAGCTAGCTCTTTTCTTTCTTTTCTTTTCTTTCCGTATTTTACCAGGAAGGATACATTGAGATTTCTCTCGTTTTCAAGTATGTCCTGGGTTCAAGAACATTGAATAGTTACAAATATAGCAGCTGATAGCACCAGTGGGATGACGGTTGACAAACAGAATTTTATTTTTGTTGTCAAACATATAAGAAGTGACTTAGAAATACCTTGACATTTAGTACTACGTTTACTGTTCTTTAGTATGTGCTAATGTAAAGTAAGCTGTTGGACAAATCGAAAAGGCTCAAATACGTTTTTTCAAGAAAATGTGTGGGTCCTACCTTATAAAACTCTTAATTATAAGTATTTTTTAATCTTTTCTTTAGCATACAAGCAATGCGGACACGTGCCCCTTTTACCCTATGCAGGGTGCCTCAATGCTTTTGGTTGTAGTTTGCTAGTTTTGAGCGGACTGGCTTCCCTTATTGACAGATACTCATTGAAATCATTAGTGAAGGACTAGCTTTTTTATATTTATAGAGAAGCCTCAATTATAATGTCTTGCTCCGTTCAATATATTAAAAATACATGCATTATAAAATTAGAAATATGGGCCCTAGATAAAAGTTACTCAAGATAAAGTCACAATGCGAATATTTACATATATACAGTATATTTATTTATTTATAAGGAATTTTACCAGGAAGGATACATTGAGATTTCTCTCGTTTTCTAGTATGTCCTGGGTATATATATATATATATATATATATATATATATATGCTGCGGAAACTGTTGGCGCTATATAAATGATGACAATAATAATAATATATATATTACACACACATTGTTTTCCATAGAAGAGGTATATTTATGCATTGTTAGAAATGTATACAGTATGTTGATTTTTTTATAGATAAGTGTCTAGTGCTGATTGAGTATATGAGTTAGTGAAAAACACTTCCTTTAAAAAAAATAGACACATGCACATATGGTATTACAGTGATCAATTATTTATATAGGTTTAAATATATAGATTGTAAGATCATCAGGACCTTCATCCTCATCGTCTCTGGGGGTTACTCAGAGAGCACTGAAATGTAGCCGACATTTCGGTGCTCTCTCGTTCCCTGCACTTCGGGGAATCAAATTTTTCCCCATCCTGCGGTGAATTCAGCATTTACCACAGGGACCCCGGAGTGCAGGG